>OY776124.1:7392676-9880865 GCA_963675135.1 Galeopsis tetrahit
TGTTCCATACCAGATCGAAGCATCTTTCTTCGGTGGGTGATTCGTCTCGGATTCCAGTTTGGGCTGTTCGAATGAGCTGGTATGCGTGTTTGACCTTATACTGGCCGTCCGGACTAGCTTTCCATCTCCATTTGTCTATGACTCCTTCTCTCAAAGTGTACCTGTTAATCAAGATCAACATATTATCCAGTGATTCAACCTCTCGTTCTAACAAGTTCCTACTTCATTCTAACTTCCATTCCCATTCCCCGTTGTTCCAGTCTCCTAGTTCCTTTATGCATCTATCTTTTCCTAGGCTAAGACGATATAATCTCGGAAATTGTTGTTTTAAAGTCGACTCCCCAGCCTATTTCCCTTCCCATAAATTGTTAATCCTTAAATGCCTTAACATTATCAACAACATCTTAATTTGACCTTCCGAGATTTTTTCTAAGTCTTTTCTGAAATGCTACATTAAATGTTGATCTAAATGTTGTCGCATTTCTGGCAGGATCAAGAAGCTTCTACAAGGATCTGGAACCTGGAAGATTCCAGAACATTGGAGAAATGCTAGAGCACCCTGGAACCATTTAGAACGACCTGGAGCATACAAGAAGGATCTAGAAAGATCATGGAAGTTGAGCTCCTAAAAAATAGGACCTCAATGTGGAAGCCTCTAGAATTCGTATCCCACTTCTATAAATACCGATTGAAGACTTCATAATTCATTGTATTCTATTCGAGCAATATCCTAGACCGAGCGTTCATCCCTGTTAGGATTTGTGGCCAATAGTTTTACATTTTAGTTCATACGAAGTATCCCACCCATATGGTTGTGTGTCTTATTATCTATTGAGAGTGTAATCATAGATAGACTAGGCATTTCGACAGTGTGTAATCTTATACACTTAGATCGTTTTCTAAACTTGGCACCTACCTCGTTTATAGTTTCAGTTGTGAAGGTTATTGTTGTAACATTTCACACAACATTTGCACTTGAAGATAAGTATTGATTTACGCCATAAGGCAGACATAGATTTTTATTTATAAAATCTATGTTAAAAATATTTACATTGTGTCTTGTTTGTTTTTAGTGTTTTAAGTCTTTCGCTGTGTATCTAATTTTCTGATATTCTGTCAGAGTCAGTGTTGTGCAATTTGTCTCAACATTTAGTACAACATATTTCTACTTAAACTTAAACACTTCACACCCTACGCACACTTTCAGTTGGTATCAGAGCTGATACCTGACGACACTAGGTTAGATCTTTGGGCAAGTGTGTTTTTAGTGTAGGTTAGCAATGGAAACACATCACATATCCACTGCACTTAGGCAACCTGTTTTAGATGGTTCGAATTATGCTTATTGGAAGCCTAAGATGCGTATGTACATCAAGTCGATTGATGAACGTGCTTGGAGGACTGTACTTACAGGCTGGGAAGCTCCAAAGAGACCAGCAGACGCAGATGGTGAAGTTCAACTCAAGAGAGAAGTTGATTGGACGGCTGATGAGATAACAACAACAGGCTACAACTCCAAAGCTTTAAATGCTATTTTTACTTCTGTTGATGTTTCAATGTTTAAAATTATATCTAACTGTTCTACTTCTAAAGATGCATGGGACAGGTTGCAAGAGCATTGTGAGGGTTCAGACAGTGTTCGAAGGACTAAGCTTCGAATGTTGGGGACAAAATTTGAGAATCTCCGAATGAAGGAAGATGAAACAATTTCATCCTACAATGAAAGGTTAAGTGAGATAATCAATGAATCACATTCTCTTGGTGACCCTATTTCTAATGTTAGAGTAGTTCATAAGATATTAAGATCTGTTCCTAAAAGATTTGATGCTAAAATTTGTGCTATTGAAGAGGCAAAAGATACGGATAAGTTAAGTCAAAATGATTTAGTGAGTATTCTTAGAACATATGAAATGAACACTAATCAAGTTGATGAAACTAATGCTGATAAGAAAGTTGTGGTTCTTAAAGGGGAAACATCAAACATTTCTGAGTCTCAACCTATCATTACTGAAGTTGATTCAGATGAAGAATTCCTTGATAAATGTCTCAAGGATCCTAACAACATTGCCTTACTTACTAAGCACTTTAATAAGTTTCTTAAGAAATCTGTGAACAAATCTAGTAACATTCAGCCTAAGATTCAAATCAACACATCAACACCTTAACCAGAAAGGAGGAAAAGTCAATTCACACCAAGACTATCAAAGAGTGAAGGCAAACCAAGGTATGATCCTGAATTTCGAAAATCAGTTCAATGCAATGCTTGTTCTGGTTATGGTCATTATGCAAATGAATATGCCAATACTAGACTTAAGCAAAAACTGAACTTTAGTGCTACCTTGAGTGATGATTCTGATGATGATCTTGATGAGTTAAATGAGAATGAATATTCTAATTTTACCAGAATTGATTATAATGATTCCTCAGATGATGATCTGGATGAAACAGATTCTGATGCTGTACCTGATGCTTCAACATCTACAGCAACATCAGAACAGAGTCACCCAGATTTGAACTGTTTTAATGGTTTAGTTGATGATGCAGGAAAAAGGACTGATGACAAATAATACCAAAAGTTGTTAGATGATTGGAAGATTCAGAAACTTACTCTTAATTCTTTGAATAAAAAGAATGAGGATCTGATAGACACAATCACCAAGCTAGAAGTCATTCTTACCAAAAGAGATCTGGAAATCTGTAACTTAAAGGAGAAACTGATAAATTCCACTTTATGTTTCAAGAAATATTCCAAGAGTGCTTCTGAGGTAAATAATGTTATAGCTACTGGTAAGTCTAATAATCATGGTTTAGGTTATGATGGTACTACTGCTTCTATTTCTGAAAATTTTAGAAAACCTGTGAAATTTGTGAAGGCAAATGTTGACACATCTGATGCAACATCTGCACAAACAGAGCATCACAAGGTTAAAAGGAAGTATACCTGTCATTACTGTTTCAAAGTTGGTCACATTCGTCCTTACTGCATAAAATTGTTTGAAGAACAAAAAAACTTGAAAATGCTGCATAAGAAACTGTCACCTCCTGGTAAACATTTTCTGAAATCTGCATGGAAGCCAAAAGCTACCTGTAATGTTGTTCATACCTCCTTAAAAGCATGTCTACCTGATTTATGGTACTTTGATAGTGGTTGTTCTAGACATATGACAGGTCGTATTGATTTCTTATCTGATTATGTGACCTTGAATAGTGGTAGTGTTACATATGGTGGTGGTTCCAAAGGAAAGATTGTTGGTAAAGGAACTTTGAATGTTGAAGGTTTTCCTAAGCTTAAAAATGTCTTGCATGTTGATGGCTTACTTGCAAATCTGATTAGCATTAGTCAACTTTGTGATGATAATTTGCATGTGAAATTTGATAAAGATTCATGTTATGTTCTTAATAAAGATGAAGTTTGTGTCATGACTGGTACTAGGTCAGCTGATAATTGCTATCTTATTGGAATAAATATGTGTAACTTGTCAAAACTTGATGAAAATATTCTATGGCATCAAAGATTGGGTCATGCAAATTACAGAGCAATGAAAAGGCTAATCAAAGCAGATGCAGTAAAAGGAATTCCAGAACTGAGGTTTCACAATACCACTGTATGTGGACCATGCCAAAAAGGTAAACAAGTAAGAATGTCACACAAAATGCTGTCACATTGTACTACACATCGATGCTTTGAATTAATGCACATGGATTTGATGGGTCATATGGAAACTGAAAGCATTGGAGGAAAGAGGTATTCCTTAGTTGTGGTAGATGATTTTTCTAGATATACCTGGGTAGAGTCTTTGAGAGACAAATCTGAAGCATTTGCTGCATTTAAAATTCTTTATAAGAGGTTCAAAAATGTGTTTAACTTGAAAGTTGGCCGTATTAGAACTGATCATGGTAGAGAATTTAAAAACAGCATGTTTAATGATTTCTGTGATAAAAAGGGTATCTTGCAAGAATATTCATCTCCTAAAACTCCACAACAAAATGGAATTGTTGAAAGAAAGAATAGAACTTTACAAGAAATGGCTAGAGTCATGCTTACATCCAAATGTCTTGCTAAGAAATTTTGGGGAGAAACAATGAATACTGCATGCCATATTATTAATAGGGTTTTTATTCGTTCTGGCACTAATCAAACACCTTATGAGATTTTGAACAACAGAAAACCTAATGTGAAATATTTTCATGTATTTGGTTGTGTGTGTTATATTCTGAATGATAGGGATCAACTTCATAAATTTGATTCTAAAAGTGATAAAGGTTTCTTTTTAGGCTATTCTAGAAATAGTAAAGCTTATAGAGTTTATAACCTTAGAACTAACAATGTTCAAGAATCTGTTAATGTTGTGTTTGATGATGATAAAGGTCTTACAGATGACAAAGATGAAGAAGATGTATCACATGTTACTAACACTTCTGAGAATACACTGAAGTCTGAAATATTGTACCGAATGTTAACACATCTGGGTCAACATCTACAGAACAGTCAGTTGTAACTTCACAGAATGATCAGTACGTTCCCAAAACGAATCCTTTTTCAAGAATAGGCAAAAGTCATCCTTCTGACCAGATCATAGGCGATGCTAAAGTTGGAGTGCAAACAAGAGGAAAAGTAAGATCAAACAAGGTAGATGTGGTAAGAACAATATTCATGTCTTCTATGTGTAATGTTGTAAATGCTGAATGCTATTTATCTGAAATTGAACCTAAGAGTGCTAAAGAAGCCTTAACTGATGAAAACTGGATTAATGTTATGCATGAAGAACTTGGTCAGTTTGAAAGAAATGAAGTGTGGACACTTGTTCCTAGACCTAGTCATACTAATGTCATTGGAACAAACTGGATATTCAAGAATAAAACTGATGAATCTGGTAATATTGTTAGGAACAAGGCTAGGTTAGTAGCACAAGGTTACACCCAAGTTGAAGGAGTTGATTTTGATGAAACTTTTGCACCTGTTGCTAGGATAGAATCTATTAGATTATTGCTAGCTATTGCATGTTTTATTGATATTAAACTTCATCAAATGGATGTAAAGGCTGCATTTCTAAATGGCATATTGAATGAAGAAGCATATGTTGAACAACCTAAGGGATTTGAAGATCCACAGTATTCTAATCATGTATATAAACTTAAGAAAGCATTGTATGGTCTTAAACAAGCTCCTAGAGCATGGTATGGTAGGCTTACTGACTTTCTTTTGGAATATGGTTTTATTAGAGGAGAGGCAGATAGAACTTTGTTCATTAAGCACACTGAAGATGATATACTAATTGCTCAAATATATGTTGATGACATTGTGTTTGGTTCTACTTGTGATAAAATGTTGAGTAAATTTGTTGAGGCAATGACTGCAACATTTGAAATGAGTATGGTTGGAGACTTGAATTATTTTTTAGGTCTTCAAATCAAACAATTCAGTGATGGTATTTTCTTCTCCCAGAGTAAGTATGCTAAGAACTTGGTTAAAAGATTTGGTCTTGAGAATTCAAAACCAATGAAAACTCCTATGGGATCTTCTTTGAAACTTTGCAAAGATAGTGCTGGAACAGATGTTGATCCAACACTTTACAGATCCATGATAGGTAGTTTATTATATCTAACCTCTAGTAGACCAGATATTATGTACATTGTGTGTGTTTGTGCTAGGTACCAAGCTAATCCAAAGGAATCACACCTGAATGCTGTGAAGAGGATTATCAAGTATGTTGCAGGTACAAGTGACCTTGGAATCTGGTATACTAAGGACACCAACAACATTTTGATAGGCTACAATGATGTTGATTGGGCTGGAGATATAGATGATAGAAAGAGTACGAGTGGAGGATGTTTCTACATGGGAAACAATCTTGTATCATGGCACAGCAAGAAGCAGAATTGTGTTTAATTTCACAATCTACTGCAGAATCTGAGTATATAGCTGCTGGAAGCTGCTGTACACAACTCTTGTGGCTGAGCAAGATGTTCCATGACTATGGTATTGAGAATGGTATACTTACAATCTTTTGTGATAATACTAGTGCCATTAACATTTCTAAGAATCATGTACAACACTCACTCACAAAACACATTAGCATAATACATCATTTTATGAGAGATTTAGTAGAGAAGAATATTGTTAAGTTGGAGTATATATCTACTGAGAAACAAAATGCTGACATTTTTACTAAGGCATTAGACCATGAAAGATTCTCTATCTTGAGGAAATCTCTTGGCATGAGCACTATCTGAAAAATTCGGATGGATGTTGTCACAAATGCGTCAGCATTTGGGACAACATCATGGGTTGTATAAATTTTATAAGTTGAATCTATCTCTTACTTAGTTAAATAATTCCTATGTAAAATATCTACGAATCTAAGAACCTTGAAGTGCAAAAATAAACATGTCTCACACCTCTCAAATGCATAAAAATGAGAATGTTATTAGCATACTAAAAGATGTACCAAATCACTGAGTAATTATGGAGCACGGAGTTCACTACTATGATGCCTTCTTTTCAAAAGGTGATATTTGGTAAAAACATCAATATATTTGTAATCCATTAAGTAAGTATGGGGCACGGAGTTCGCTACTACGATGTACTCTACAGGAACAATGGATCAATACAAATTAGATGCTATAACACAAAAAGAAAAATATGGTGCAACACAAATGAAGCAAATTCATGTAAAAACCGTGTTGAGGTGTTTGTAACCGTTTTGAGCACAACATTGCCTGATTCGAATTTATTTTTATTAGTTGTAATTATTTAATTATTAATTGGGATTTATTTCATTTTATTTAATTACTGACCCACTTTTTTTTTCTTCAGATTATGCAAATTTTATTCTGGAAGCTTCTTAATTATTTAATTAAATTAATTAAATGGATTTTCCACACTAAATTACCCATGATCTAGATTGTGGCTAATTATGTGGAGCATTATCGAAAACTTTCTGGATTATTTCATTTAACCTCCAACTACAAAACTCTCTCTATAAATATCGATCATAGAAGTAACTCTCTTGCTAATTGTGAATTTTGATTGTGTGGAGTAATAAAATTGAAGAATTGTTTATCGGCCGTGTATCTCTCAAAGTTTGTGTATACACTCCTCAAACCTACCTTGAAAATTCAACCGTCCCTTAAATGGCTAGAAACCAACCTCAATCCCACTCACAATCTCACTCTGATTCGAAGAACTCATCCCATTCTCGCACAAACCCTCTCGAAATTCTTGCTTCCATGGCTTCACAGAACTCAACCTCGTCAAATGTTGACTCAAATGTTTCTGCAAAACCATCAACAACCGCTCTCACTCCTCAAACTGCTCCTCAAACCGTTCCACCAACAACCAACATTCCTCAAGATGCAACTGTCGAACAGTTCAATAGGGCTATCGAAGTAGTGTCTGACTCTCTTCGAACTACTAGTCATCTGCCCGTGATGACATTTGGAGATATCACAGTGGATATCTCAAGCTATTTGGCTGATCAAATCGCCCAAATGGCTGCTGCTTCAAAAAGCCCCAAATCACCTACTGTTCACGACCCGCAAGCTGAAAATGTGGAGGTTGCTGTTGAAGACGAAGTTACTGCTGCTTCCGACCCTGAAGACGTTGAAATGGAGGACGCAAACATCTCTGAAAATGGTACAAACTCTTCACTTTCTGTTTCTGATGAATCTGCTCCCATTCCTTTCAAGAAGAATGCGCGGAAAGGGAAAAGACAAAGAAGCCTTATACAAAGAAGGAGATCATATCGAGTATTCACTCGTGTGGATTATTCTGAATCCATGAGGAAGAAGAAGAAAGCTGGAGCTGATGCTGGTGAACCTATCCAAGTGTTCACAGATTCTGAGGAAGAAGAAGCTCATGTTGTTGCTGAGAAATCCAAGAAAATTGTTGCTGAGAAACCCAAGAAAGCTGTTGCGGAAAAGAAGAAGAAAGTTGTTGCTGATCCCAAAGGCAAAGGGAAGGCCAAGATGATTACTGAAAATGAACCTGCAAAATCAGATTCCAATTCTGATTCTGATGTGTGTTTAAGAGATATTCTGAATTCTCTTAAGAAAAATGCTGAGCATTTTGCTGCTGCAAAAGAAGCTGCACCAGAACCTGAAGATGATGGCAGTGGTGATAGCTCTTCCAGTGTAGAGAGCAGCTCTAAGGAAAGCTCTGCTAAAGATTCCACATCAAGCTCTAATGACCTTGCTTCTGAAGAGGAAGGTATTTCTGATTCTCTTGAGACTATAGAAGATAGGTTGGCTATTTATTCTAAGAGAAAACTGCTGATAGAGAAGAGGATCAATATACCTGATTTTGAAAGTAAAGGCATGATTAGTTTCTTAGAGGAAAGGAATTTGATGCATGCTGTGAATTTTGGGGAATCATTCTTGACAAATTGGGCTTATGAATTTTATGCTTGCATAAAAAAGAGTACTGGTAGGAGATCATCTAGGTGGTATGGGACTGTAAATTTTAGGGGGAGGGATGTACCTTTTACTCCTGAATTGATAAATGAGTTTCTACATATTCTCAATGCTGAGGTGGATGAAGAACCTGACATGGATGTGGTTATTGCTGCTATAACTGGTGGTAGGGTAGTTAAGTGGACTAGACAGATGCTAGCCAAAGACCTCACTTCCCTACAATCTGTGTTATATAAACTCATTATCTACAATTGGATTCCCACTACAAATACTACCAAGATCACAAAAGACCAAGCTGTTCTTATGTATAGGATCTCTGTACTTAAGAAATTCAATTTAGGCCTCACTATCTTCCACCACATGATGAGATTTACTAGGAAAGTTTCTGAAAAAGACAACCTACCCTATCCTGTTCTGATTTCAAATTACTTGAGGCACCATGACTTTGTTGCCAAGAACACTGATGTGTTGAGGGGGAGAGTTCCATTACTGGCCATAGCTCCTGCCTTACTCACTGGGGATAGAGTAATTGATCTGCCTTTGACTGCTCCTGGTACTGACCATCAGCACAGGCCTTCAACTACTGAACATCAGCAAAGACCTTCAACTTCTGATCATCCAGAATCATCCAGATCAAGACAGAGAAATGCAACCCCAAAATTTCGAGAACATCCGTATCAACATTTCTGGTAATGTGTATCTTTCACAGGAATTCATCAAACTACAGCTCAAACACTTGCAGGAAACTATTGATGAGCTCCAGTTCCTGAAGGATAGGTGGACCAGTATGCTTTCACCTATAACAGGGGGAGTACCACCACCATCAAACTCCAATGTGGTGATTGAAGAGTTGAATGATGATGGAGTTCCAGCTGCTGCTGCTGGTGATGGACCTGATGCTGCTGATGCTCAAGTAACTGATGTAGTTGCACACCTTGCATCTACTTACTTTGTGGATGAAGCTGATGATGATGCTGCTGAGATGGAGACCTTGTATGGTGATCTCCACTGATGAATAGGGACAAGCTACAAGACAGGGGGAGATCTGATATTTATTCAGTATCAATCTCTGTAATTGATGTTTAAGTTTAAATTCTGAAATTTTGATACACTTGTTATTTACTTTCTAGATGATAGGATGTTTATTGTCTGCAACTTGCTTAAATTATGGTTACATTTGGTGATATTTGTTTACTGCCCTTGCTTAATTTGTTTACAGGTTACCATGTGTATACTACAGGTTGTATAGTATTAGTTTATGTCCATTTGTTTTGTTTATCGTTTTTGCTCTGATGTTTGTTATTTTATTTTTGTTAGTGTCTTACTTAGATTCTAAGTTAATTCTTCCAGTTCAACTTATGATCTTAGTAAAGTTACTTATGTTGTGAATAAGTGTATTGTTTATACTTATTCTATTTTGGATAAAATTGTTTTGATCCTTTGGCACGGATCATTATGAAATTATCCTTGATCTTCATTTGATTTGATCCAACGATTACAACAGGTATTGTCTTGACTAGTGCTTAGCAATGATGTCAACCTCAACTAAGTACATAATACTGAGTATGTATAGAAATATATGTGCATCAGGTGTGTTGTAGTCGAAAGGTCAAATTGGGGGAGATTGTAGATGTTGTTAATTCTTAAATGCCTTAACATTATCAACAACATCTAAATTTGAACTTCCGAGATTTTTTCTAAGTCTTTTCTGAAATGCTACATTAAATGTTGATCTAAATGTTGTCGCATTTCTGGCAGGATCTAGAAGCTTCTACAAGGATCTGGAACCTGGAAGATTCCAGAACATTGGAGAACATGCTAGAGCAGCCTGGAACCATTTAGAACGACCTGGAGCATACAAGAAGGATCTAGAAAGATCATGGAAGTTGAGCTCCTAAAAAATAGGACCTCAATGTGGAAGCCTCTAGAATTCGTATCCCACTTCTATAAATACCGATTGAAGGCTTCATAATTTAGTGTATTCTATTCGAGCAATATCCTAGACCGAGCGTTCATCCCTGTTAGGATTTGTGGCCAATAGTTTTACATTTTAGTTCATACGAAGTATCCCACCCGTATGGTTGTGTGTTTTGTTATCTATTGAGAGTGTAATCATAGATAGACTAGGCATTTCGATAGTGTGTAATCTTATACACTTAGATCGTTTTCTAAACTTGGCACCTGCCTCGTTTATAGTTTCAGTTGTGAAGGTTATTGTTGTAACATTTCACACAACATTTGTACTTGAAGATAAGTATTGATTTACGCCATAAGGCAGGCATAGATTTTTATTTATAAAATCTATGTTAAAAATATTTCCATTGTGTCTTGTTTGTTTTTAGTGTTTTAAGTCTTTCGCTGTGTATCTAATTTTCTGATATTCTATTAGAGTCAGTGTTGTGAAATTTGTCTCAACATTTAGTACAACATATTTCTACTTAAACTTAAATACTTCACACCCTACGCACACTTTCAAAAGCGATTATCACTTTTTACTTTAATATTATCACTTTTTTACATGAGGTCTAATGGGAAGACGCATCTCACAAAATGAGATCCGTGAGACAGTCACCCAAGACCAGCTCCAAGTATATTTGTCACATTCTGATTTTAGGGCCTAGATGAAAACATCATATTTTTAATTTTTGAAGGCCAACTAAATAAAATACTGTCTTATCTTGATTTTCAAAAGGCATATGTAGATAAATTTATTAATTTACAGATGTCACTTTTGTAACATGTGAATTAATTAAATTGCAGTTATAAAATAATAATTAATTCCTTAACACGCATCCACCGACCTTAATCTTTAATCTGTAAATGTTAATTTGATTGGGGTGAGCAAAACAACTAGCTCAGTGGGATTCGCTTTATCACATTTAAATATCGCATGCAAACAAAGTCATTAACTCACAAACATGCATACAATTTCATAAGCTTGTCGGCGATCCCAACCATAATAACATAGGCTTGTTGGATAAACCAACCATAATAACATAGGCCGTAAGATGCAGTAAGTAAGAAAATCACTCACATGAACATTTAAACGTGACAAAGTAAATACTTGAAGTAAGAAAACTCCACCTCGATTTTATGTCGTGGATGTAATGGATGCAATGAAAATAACTTTAATTCTCTTGGAGTTGACTTCCATGAATCGAGAGTAAAATAAATAATTCATAATTTTGTATGAGAATATTTTTATGTGTCTTTGCTTTGTGATTACCGTCTCTATTTATAGGAGAGAGAAATAGTTTTCTTGAGAGTAAAATTAAAACTTTAAATATACTATAAAAATAAGATTTTATTTATTCAAAATATTTATTTTACTGATGTTGATTATATCTCATTGCCTAAAATAATTAAATAAGCGAAAATAAAATTTTATAATAATAATAAATAAGGGAATTAAATTTTAAATTAAGGTTGGTGGTTCGAAATCAAATTTGAAATTGGGCAAAATCACACCTCCAAATTCTAAGGGTAGATTCAGAAATTTAATTTAATGTAACTACCGATAAATATATGAAAATGATATAATTAAAGTTAATTTAAATATTAAGAATCATTAAAGTTAATTTAAATATTAAGAATCAATATATATAGAGAGAGAGAAATGATATGGAGCCCATTAATAGCCTACTTATGGAGCCAAATGATGACTTGGCATTATCCAAGTCATCATATTAACTTATTTAATTAATCTAAAATATGAAAAATATATAATTGCACGTATATCTCAACCTCTATCCATAATGGAAATAAAATATTTGAAGATTTTTTAAAAATTATTTTTAACGGATTTTAGTATTACATAATTAACAAATATTACACATTTAATTTATTTATTGTACTTTACTTAAAAAAAAATCATTCATTTATATATTTTATTTTTTTAATAACAAAAAATAAAAATTAAAGTTCTAAAAAATAATAACTACATTAATTTACATAACTCTAAACCCCTAAACCCACAAACCCTTACCCCGAAACCCCTAAACCCTAAAACCCTAAATCCCTAAACCCCTAAGCCCTAAACCCTAAACCCCTAAGCCCTAAAACCCTAAACCCCTAAGCCCTAAAACCCTAAACCCTAAAATTAATGGTTTATGATTTAGAGGTTTAGGGTAAATTAATGTAGTCATTATTTTTTAATTCATTATTTTTTATAATTTTAATTTTTTATTATTAAAAAAATTACATAAATAAATGATTTTTTTTAAGTAGAGTACAATAAATAAATTAAACATGTAATATTTAATAATTATATACTATTAATAAAACCCGTTAAAAATAGTTTTAAAAAAATCTTAGAATATTTTATTTCCTAATTTTATGGAAAGAAGTTTTTCATATTTTAGAGTAATTAAATAAGTTAAAATAATGACTTGGATAATGCCAAATAATTATTTGACTCCATAAGGAGCCCATTATGGGCTCCATATCATTTCTATATATATATATCGGTAATGCTGTTTGTACAGATTATGTACGTACAAAATCTTTTTTTTATTTAATTAATGTTTTATTAATTACTCAATTACCGTTATACCCTTAATTAGAGATAATGACAAATAATTAATTAATTACTAATTAATGCTGCGCATGCTAATCTCTTTCCTTCTTTCTCGACAATCAACACACGTAATTAACTCTCAACACGCATAATTATTGCAGACCATCATTACATCTAATTTTAAACGTTATTTGTGTTGTCTTCATTAAGAAACGTTTATCCCACCATTAACACGCATAAGTTATCGTTTTTTTCTTCTCCGACCAACAAACACCATTATCAACGATGGCTGATCCTGAGTTACTCCGATCACTTTTTGGAGAAGATTCCGACAACGATGAAAATATTGAAGGTGAAACAGCAGTTAACAATGAGCTAATTGTTGTAGAAGCTGGAAGGATCTATGAGAGCATTGATGACTTGTTTAGGGCTTATCAAGAATATGCAAGAAGCAAAGGTTTTAGTACTGTTAAACGCGCACTGGTGAAAAAGGATGAATCACAATTGAAATATGCTTTGTTTGCATGTGATAAGGGTGGCATATAAGGTGTCGAAAAGAATTAATTGCAAAGCTCGTTTGAATGTGAAGAAACTCGAGGATGGAACCTGGATTGTTAGTAAAATGGTGGATGACCACAACCATGAAATTGATCCAGTCTTTTCTCCATTAATGCCAGCTCATAGGCATTTGAGTGTCCACAAAAGAGGCAATTAGAAGCAAATGATATTGCAGGAATAAGGACATGCAAAAATGTAAGATTATGTGAAGTTCAATCGGGTGGTCCAGAAAATATAGGGTGCTTCCCTAAGGATTGTAGAAATTTCATTGATGAACGAAGAAGGTTGAGATTAGGTGAAGGAGACGCTGAAGCAATCCGTAAGATGTTTGCTAAAATTCAAGTGAGAGATAACAGTTTTTTTCATTTGATGGATATTGATGAGAATAATAGGCTATGCAATGTTTTGTGGTTCCATCCTAGGAGTAAGGCTGCTTATGAAGAGTTACACGACGTCGTGAGTTTAGACACAACGTATCTTATCAATAGGTACAAAATTATTTAGGGTTTTTGTTGTTCAACCATTTTACATAATGTTTTTATTTCTGAATGCTTATATTAATATTTAGGGTTATGGATTTCTTGTTTTGTTCGTCAATATTCTATGGAGTACCTAGCTATTAATTTTTTTAAGGGTTCGGTTTAGTTGTTTAATGTATTTTGTATGCATTGTCTTGTTTTAGAATAATAGGTACAAAATGCCATTTGCAAGCATTGTTGGCGTTAATCATCATGGTCATTCGATCTTGCTAGGATGTGCATTGGTGAGCAATGAAAGGGCTGATACGTATAAATGGATTTTTTCGAATTGGTTAGAAGCAATGGGTGGCATTCACCCTACGACCATAATTACGGACCAAGCTGAAACCATTAAAATAGTCATAAGGGAGTTGATGTCGAACACTATTCATCGGTATTGCATCTGGCATATTCTATCAAAAGTAGGAGAAAAGTTCAAAAGGGTTCATGATATTAAATCATGCACCATTGAATTTAAAGGTCTCGTGTACGACAGCATAATCATCGAGATATTTGAGAGGAAATGGGTCGAGTTCTTGGTTAAATATCGTTTGAAAAATAATGAATGGTTAATAGGTTTGTACGCTGAAAGGGAGAAATGGGTTCCAGTTTACTTACACCACACGTTTTGGGCCGGAATGATTTCGACACAACGAAGTGAGGGAATGCATGCTTATTTTGATGATTTTGTTCACTCCAGAAGCACACTCAAACAGTTCATGGAACAATACGATGTTGCTATTGGTAATAAATTTCAGAAGGAGTTCCATGCTGATTTTCAATCGAAGAACAAGGTCATTAAGTGCATTTTTCAGTTTCCATGGGAGAAGAAATTTCAACGGGCATACACGAATTCTATGTTCTATCGTGTTCAAGAAGAAATAAAAAGGACGATTTATTGTCATGTTGCTCAACCAACTGACGAAGAGAGAGCTCAAGATTTGAATGATGTTGGAGTTGAAAAAATTAGGGTTCTTGAAAGAAACATCGTGAACAATTTTTATGTCAAGGAATTTACTTATAGTCTTATACGGTTGAGTGGAGGCAAGTGGGAGAATACATCAATTGCAATTGTAGGAGGTTTGAGTTCAAGGGGATATTTTGTTGTCATATAATGAAGGTGTTGGCACAAAAGGACATCCAAAATGTGAACGAAAGGTATTTGTTACACCGATGGAGAAAAGATGTGTACCAACGACATTGCCATATTTTTATCGGAGGAGGTTATCCCCACATGACTGATGAGTACAAGAAATACCAAGCAATTGAAAAAGTGTTCCAGCAAGCTGCGAATTTGGCCATGGGGAACACTGCAAAGTTGGAGTTTATTGAAAATAAGTGTAATGAGATGAAAAATGCATTGCTTGCTTGGAACCCTCCTACAACCACCACTGATGATGATGATGACGGACCCTCAAGGAGATCACAAAGTCCGGAGATTGAGCGAAATCCACTACTAAACCCCCATGTTGCAAGAACAGTATAAGGAAGATCTAGAATTAATCGTTATAGGTCAGCTTCGGAAATACGTGGTCGAGGAAGAGGAAGGGGTAGAACTGGACGCCCACGTGGACATCCACCTGGAAGTGGTGGACGAGGAAGAGGAAGGGGTGGAACTGCTACAGCGGGAAGGGGAAGGGGAGAACCAGCTACAACCGGAAGGGGTGCAACAATTCAAGAAGACAACAATAGTGAATTCCTTTTCGACTTAAATGATGATCCCAATGTATCACAAGGGAGTTTAGGATTTTAATGTTTACATTCATAGTTGTAATGTTATGAACTGATTTATATTAAGTAGCTAATTAAACCCTAATCAGGTTCATACAATATAATTATTCAGTGTAATGTTCATACCATCATATTAAGTAGTTAAACCCTAATATAAAATTCATACATAATCATATTATCATACCATCAACATAATTCATACCATCAACATAATACATAAAATAATTTTTACAATAAAAATTCATCATAATGAAACATACGATCAACATAATTCATAATTCATAATAAATTAACATACCATTACCTAGATCATACATAAAGATCTAAAATACATATTAAGTCCAAAAATACAGTACACACAGAAACATAAACATCCAACATCGAAAATAAAGTAAATAAGAAACATAAACCCTTACATCCAACCCTCGTCCTCAATCTTAATTGCTTTATCGTGCTTGATGACAGACACATAGAATTTTAACGGAAACTGGACATCACGCTCAAAATGAAGAGTATCTCCTTGGCTAATTCTCAAGGTATCAGCAAGTGCGGTCCAACCATTCGTCAATAGACTAATTCCCCTTGGACGTTCGTCAATCCGATGAAATTCGTACCTGCATTGAAACTCAATTCCCGAGTACCCTGCACAAACTATGATCATCTTCCCCTCGTACCCCAACAGGTCAACAACATTCTTCGGTAGGTTCTGCAAAAAAACAGATGACAAATATATGTTAACGAAACCTTCAAATTAAACAGATGGCAAATATATGTTAACGAAACCTTCAAATTAATCGAAACAAAATACCAAACGGTTGTGGCACTCGGTTGTCTTGCACTTGGCTGTAAAAAAACCTTTGTGGATACTGCCGCTCGATCTCTTCAGGATTGTTTCCAAGAGTGAATCGTATTTTTCTTGCGGCTGATCTTGTGGTAGGCATGTTTGAAATTCGAAAAGGGGGAGAAGGTGTTTGAATTTCGAAATAGGAGAGAATGTGTTTGAAATTCGAAAAGGGAGAGAGATTGTTAGGTGATTTGATTAAATTAGGTGTATGCGAATACGTCGAATGAGGTTAGAGTTTCAAGCCTAAACGGGGTGTATGCAATGTATTAGTGGGGTTAGGTTTTCAAGCGGGGTGTATGCATGCATAATCATATTAACACACAAATTTATTTTATTTTAGGTAAAAAATTTAAAAATTATATTAATTAACCAACTGTGAATTAGTTTTAGAATTTTTTTTTGAAAATTATATTAATTAACCAACTGCGAATTAGTTTTAAGATATTTTTTTGAAAATTATATTAATTGACCAACTGTGAATTAATTGATCACAGCCGTTGATTTAAGTGTATTCAAACGATCAAGACTGTTCATTGATTTTTGCCAACTGCGAATTAATTGATTTGTCACGATCTTCATCACAGCCGTTGATTTAATTGCATTCAAACGATCAAGACCGTTCATTGATTTTTGCCAACTGCGAATTAATTGATTTGCCATGATCTTCATCACAGCCGTTGATTTAATTGTATTCAAACGATCAAGACCGTTCAACTTGTTTGACATTTAATTAGACATCTAGGGTTTACAGAGGAAATTATGGCGAATATTTTATTGAAAGAAGCAACTGAACAGTCTTGATCTTCTCACTTCATCAGAATCGTTGATTTAATACCCTAAAATCGATCATGGTCGTTCCTTGGTTAAATACAGGCTGCAGTGCATGGTTTAGGGTTTTCTGTGTAATGATTACGCCTTGAAAGTAGAACTTAATTATGCTCATTGTCGCCATGAAGAAACGCGTCGATTTAATGCGTATTGAAGACGATATTAATGTGGAGTGGTGGAGGGAGGTGAACGTGGAGTGGAAATTGAAGACTCATTCAATTCAATTGATTTGATATGATATGAATAGATAGTGGAGGTGAAGATGTGTTTGAATTTTAATTTTTGTAATTAAGGTGACTAATTTTCCTAATTTTAAATTGATAACAAAAATAATATTCGTAAATTAATTTGATAAATGTAGATTAATTTAATTTCTAACAGCAATACTTATCGTAATTCCTAACTATTTTAGTTATAGTAATTTAAGTTGATAACAACAATAATATTCGTAAAATAAATTAATGAACATTAAGTTTTGAATTTGTAAAATAAATTAATGAAAATAAATTAAGTGTACAAATTAGTTTATTGAATTTTAATTTGATCGACACATTAAAACGAGTAATCGAACCCTAAACCCTAAACACCGTACGGTGAGAATCGAGTAGTCGAACCTTAAGTGTACAAATTAGTTGATTTGGATTTGATTGATTAACACATTGGAAAATAAATTAATGAACATTAAGTTTTCAGTTTATTGAATTTTAATTTGATCGACACATTAAAACGAGTAACCCTAAACCTTAAACACTATTTATAATAATTAACTAACATAACTCTTGACATTTAAATTACATAAAATAAGTATAATAATTAACGAACCCTAAGTTAAAATCCGTTTAATTTATTTAACTTAATTTTTGTAAATCCTTAATAATAACTTAAATTACACAATCTGTACATACCATTAATGACTTAAATCCCCCATCCTTTCGAAACTAATGAAATTAAATTTATTTACATAAGTTATTAAATTAAATTAAGTAAAGATTGGTCAAATTGAATTTATTAAATTAAGTAAACAATGATCAAATTAAGGTAAATTACCAACTGGATGCAACCTTTCAATTCAAATACCCCTTCATTTCGAGTTGTATAAATAGCCACACTCATACCTTTCGTAACTTGCACTCATCTTTATCTCTCATCTCTTTCTCTCAAAAAATCATCCATCATGTGTTCCAAGGGAAAGGTAAAATCATTCATGATTTATTTTGGAGAATTTTTATTTACACCTGATTTAACAGTATATTTTTTGTTTGCACTGTACAATTTCTTCCAAGGACTTATGGAGATCATCTAGAAGAACAAATGGGAGTGGGAGATACTCCGGCAGCGGCACCGGGCTGAACGGTTATATCTCTGGATGCGATGGGACAGACTTCACTCCTTGCTAGACACTCGTCAGGTTCTGGAGCTTAGGGTGATGTTTCTCGAGGATGAGGTCTACGAAGCAGACGAAGAGGATAGCAAACACGCTGAAGGGTTACTGGCTGAAGCGAAGGTTGAACTCGAGGCCGTCGTTGCTGCGTACGATACTCAGCACAAAGCGTGTTTTGGTTATTGATGATGATGTTGGATGAAGGTTCTTTGTTTTTTTTATGCTGATGATGGTGGATGTATGTTGGATGTTGGTTATATTAGGTTTTAATTTTGTGTTTTAATTTTTTGTCTTTAGGTAGTTTTTTATTTTGCGTTTTTATGTAGATCATGGGCATCTATATATAGCCATTTTGAACGGTTGTTTTGTTAATCGTGGTCAAAATACTACTAATATTATCAACCGTTAAGTATCTAAATCGTTTTTTCTTATTTATAAATTTTAATTTCAAATGAATATTTAACTAAATATTAAACTGAATATAAGGTTAATTTATTGAAATGAATTTTAAATACTACATAGATTAAAATTAAAAATCATATTAATAATTTCTTATGATATGTTATATCAAATTTACATACAGAAAGTTAAATTTAATTAATATATTTAATTCAAGTTAGATTAAAATTAACATATATATTGTCGAATTGAATATTTCAGAATTTATCGAATTTTTGTATAACCTTCATTAATGTATTTTTAATCGAAATATGTCAATTTCATTTTAAATTCAATAATTTTTAAACACACACCTTCATTAATGTAATTTCACTTATTTTTAATCGAAATATGTCAATTTCATTTTAAGTTAAGTAATTTTTAAACACACACCTTCATTAATGTAATTTCACTTATTTTTAATCGAAATGTGTCAATTTCATTTTAAGTTCAGTAATTTTTAAACACACACCTTCATTAATGTAATTTCACTTATTTTTAATCGAAATATGTCAATTTCATTTTAAGTTCAGTAATTTTTAAACACACACCTTCATTAATGTAATTTCACTTATTTTTAATCGAAATATGTCAATTTCATTTTATGTTCAGTAATTTTTAAACACACATCTTCATTAATGTAATTTCACTTATTTTTAATCGAAATATGTCAATTTCATTTTAAGTTAAGTAATTTTTAAACACACACCTTCATTAATGTAATTTTACTTATTTTTAATCGAAATATGTCAATTTCATTTTAAGTTCAGTAATTTTTAAACACACACCTTCATTAATGTAATTTCACTTATTTTTAATCGAAACATGTCAATTTCATTTTAAGTTCAGTAATTTTTAAACACACACCTTCATTAATGTAATTTCACTTATTTTTAATCGAAACATGTCAATTTCATTTTAAGTTCAGTAATTTTTAAACACACACCTTCATTAATGTAATTTCACTTATTTTTAATCGAAATATGTCAATTTCATTTTAAGTTCAATAATTTTACTTAATACACCCCCACAAGCACCTATTGTTCATAATTTGCTTAAATACACCCCATCATTTCATATAAATAAACTTTACGCAAAATGTAGATCAATACACCCCCTCATAAATTTTTGGGGCTTAAATAATGAATATTATTTTCGGTTTATCAATTAATGTAGATCAATACACCCCTCATAAATGAACCCTAAATAATTTATAAATTTTGAATTGAAAGTAGTCATTTTTTTGGGGGTTGCAACGCATGTGTGTATGGCCAAATGGGGGTTTGTTGCTTACAACAACAAAATGTGCATAATATAATGATGACGATTTGGGGGATGCCAAAGGTTGCAAAAACTCTTATGGGATGGCAATATAAATACTCCTAGCCATGTAAACTCATTCATCCAAAAGCCTAAACCCTAGAAATCCCAAATGGCAAGAACACCATCAAAGTCGGCCAAGTTTCAAGAGTTCGTGCCCTCCTCACCCAAAGGTTTGATGTCCATGTGTGAATATACAAAACGGCAGAATGAAGAGTTGAAGGAAGAAGTCAAGATTTTCATGAAAAGATTGTTGGGTCATTACACTCCACATTCTTTAAGCGATGTCATCCTGGGTGAGGATCCTCTCCATAAGATATACGAGTTCTTTGTTGAAGCAAACAGGGTCAGAGAAATTCCGGTCATTGTTCTCTCGGATTCAACAGTGAGAGACCAAGCGGATTCAGCAAGTTGCGATGGCGGTGGCGGTGATGGTGATATGGAAGAGAGTGTGGAAGGAGGTGGTGAAGAAAATAGTGTTTAATTAGTTTAGATGTATGCCTATCTTTTTTTTTTTTAATCTGTTTTTTTTGTTTTTA
This sequence comes from Galeopsis tetrahit, assembly GCA_963675135.1. Taxonomy (NCBI): domain Eukaryota; kingdom Viridiplantae; phylum Streptophyta; class Magnoliopsida; order Lamiales; family Lamiaceae; genus Galeopsis; species Galeopsis tetrahit. The sequence goes on from OY776124.1 coordinate 7,413,762, forward strand.
ATTCTGAGATGTAATTTTCCCCCATTTTCCAATCGAATCTAATGAAATCTAAATTTAGTTATTAGTTTACTTGTATTGTTTTTTTTAAGTAGACAACACCAATATTAATGGTAGATTAATGAAACTAAACCCAAATTAAATCCTATAAAATCAGTTAAAAAATGAAATTCTTATCTAAATTATCAATTTTAAACATCACCATTCACCACTAGCCCTAAAACATCTCAAAAAAAAAAAAAACGTATCTTGACTTAGTAAAATTTCAACTAATGGTGAAATGGAAGATGAGGATTGGGATAGTTGTAAAAATTTCAATTCGAAAAGTATGAAATCAAAATTCGAAATGGAAGATGAGGATTACAGACCCATTCATCCTACTAATTATCTACATTAAAAAGGAAACACAATTTTAATGAAATCAAATTAAACCCTAATTCCTAAGAAGAAGGCTGAAATTGTTGTACTACACAAGTCTTCCCCATTTTCTTCTCAATCTAAATCATTGATCCCTAAACCCTAAAAAATTTCAAACAAATTGAACTCAAATTGAATCCTAACAAATCAAACTCAAATTGAATTGGTAAGGAAATTAAAATCAATGACATCAATTGTTACAAAACATAAACTCTAAATTGATCGAAGATAATTACTTGCTACAATTGTGGAATGAACACCAAAAAAACAAGGTTGCAAAATCACCTACAATTCCAGAAACAAAACAAAAAAAATAAAAATACAGGAAGAAGAATGAATAAAGACTGATAATATTGCATAACTTTGTTTCCAATTCTTTTCGGATGATAAGAACTTGAGTCCTCCTTCGTTTCATCTTCTTTCAGATTTAATCCAATATTCGAATTTGAATCATCTTCATACGACTTCTCCTGAAAATACGTAGTGTATGCATCGATAGCCTCGTCTTCACTCTGAAAAGATTTGTACATTGAACCTTTGAATCCAAGGACATGTGGAGCACATTCACTCCAACTATCATAAATCCCGACCCGTACGCCTTTGAAGACTACATAATATTTCTCAACCTTTTTTACGCTTGTGCTACTAAACATTATGGTAGAAGAATTATTTTTTTTTCAATGTAGAAGATGAAGTTCTGTTAGAAGAAAGAATAAGAAAGAAGAAGAAAGAGAGGAAAGAGAAGAGAGGATGAAACGGTAACAAACGGTAACAAAGGGAGGGGGAGAAAAGGGTTGTCTTGTGTAATTATTACCTGCCTTGAAGAAAGAAGAAGAGAGAGAAAAGGGCGTCAGACTTTAATATTTTATTCAAAAATAATAGTTAAGCAATATATTTGAATGAAGGGTATATTAGTCATTCTAACAAAATTTAAATGAAAAGGGGACCATAATGCCCCTCTCTGTATGTACAGGTTCTGTACATTTAGCACCACCCTATATATATAGACAAAGTCTTGTATACACTCAAGTACATGGTGTACTTGAGTGGATTTTGATTAGTCAACGGTTGACCGTTGACTGGTCAACGGTCAAACTTTGATTTTTTATTTTTTTAATTTTTTTTTTCGATTTTTGTTTTGAAAAAGTGTATGTTAGTATATTGAAAAGTGCATCTTTGTTTTTTAAATGAAAAGTGTATGTTACTATATTGAAAAGTGCAACATTGTTTTTAATGAAAAGTGTATGTTCTTGTAGACACCTAAATTTTAAATTCTTTTGGGCCTCTAAAGTCCGATAAATGAAGACGGGCCTCTAAAGTCCGATAAATGAAGACGGGCCTCTAAAGTCCCATAAATGAAAATGGGCCTCTAAAGTCCAACAAACCAAATCAAGCCCAGATATTGTATTCTTAGCCCATCAAATAATTCAAAATTTGAATTAAGCCCTAACCACTTGCACAAATATCTCCAGCCCATCAAATTTGGCCCACAAAAGCCCTAAGTTCTACACCTATAAATAGAGGCTTCATTCCATTCATTTCATCATCAAGAAATTAGAAGCATTCAAGGCTCTAAAATTCTCTGGAGAGATTTTAGAGTGTTCTTCAGCAGTTGGAGGAGCTTCAAAGGCGTTCTTCGTGCAAAGCGGCAAGAAGCAGTGTTCGAGTGGAGATCAAGGTGCTAAGCCCTTTCGATTTGGCGTTTCTTCAAGGCGTTCTTCGTGCAAAGCGGCAAGAAGCAGTGTTCGAGTGGAGATCAAGGTGCTAAGCCTCTTCGATTCGGCGTTTCTTCAAGGCGTTCTTCGTGCAAAGCGGCAAAAAGCAGCGTTCGAGTGGAGATCAAGGTGCTAAGCCTCTTCGATTCAGCGTTCCTTCAAAGGCGTTCTTCGTGCAAAGCGGCGAGAAGCAGTGTTCGAGCGGAGATCAAGGTGCTAAGCCTCTTCGATTCGGCGTTTCTTCAAGGAGGAGGTGCTTCATGGATCTTCAACGGCGTTCGTCCCGGAAAAGTCCCGACAAGTCCCGAATAAGTCCCGAAAGTTCTGAATAAGTCCCGGAAAAGTCCCGACAAGTCCCGAATAAGTCCCGAAAGTTCCGAATAAGTCCCGAAAGTCCCGAATCAGTCCCGGACAAGTCCCGAAATGTCCCGGATAAGTCCCTAAAATCCACGTTTAATCCAAAATACGGCGTCAAGCCCTTGGATCAACGTTACAAAGTCCCAAGTTTAAGAACCATCTTCAACGACGTTCATAATAAAAGTCCCTAAAATCAACGTTTAATCCAAAATACGGTGCTAAACCTTTGGATTAACGTTATAAAGCCCCAAGTACAAGATCGGAGCGGATTCGGCTGCGGATTCGACCCCAAAAAGCTCAAGAAATTCAAGAAGTTCAAGAAGAGAGAATCAGAGGAGAAAATTAGAGATTGTAACCCACAAATACTCGATTTTAATCCAAAATTAAATACATCGTTTACCATTTTCGGGTTTTTATATTTAATTCACGAATTTGTGTTTATAGTTCTTATAACTTAAAAGTGTATGTTATATTAATGAAAAATGTATATTACTATAACTGAAAAATGTATGTTATGTTATTATAACTGAAAAGTGTATGATCTATTAATGAAAAGTGTATGTTATTATAACTGAAAAGTGTATGATATATTAATGAAAAGTGTAAATTATATATTAATGAAAAGTGTATGTTATTATAACTAAAAAGTGTATGATCTATTAATGATTATAACTGAAAAGTGTATGTTCTATTAATGATAAATGTAAGTTATATATTAATGAAAAGTGTATGTTATTATAACTGAAAATATGTTATTATAACTGAAAAGTGTATGTTAATATAGTTGAAAATAACATTGAAAAATGTAAATTTTCTGTAACAAAAAATTGAAAAAAAAAAATTGAAAAAAAAAAGTCAAAGTTTAACCGGTCAATGGTTGACCGGTCAAAGTTCACTCAAGTACATCATGTACATGAGTGCACAAGAGACACACTCATATATATATATATAAAATATATCCTAGTACGTGTATATATATTATATATATAAAAAAATCTTGATTAAATAGGAATGAATTATTTTTAAAATCATATAAGTTTCTTATTTAAAAGAAAAATGAAAATTTAAATGCATTTTTAAAATAACAAACTTGAAAATTTTAGGGGTTACAATATTGTAGGGAAAAAAATATAGTTGATTGAGTAATATATTTAAATATCTTACACATTGCTCAATTTCAGGCTTTTCAGCTTAGAGGCAAACAGCTTGGAATGGTCGGGTCAGAGTCGGTCCTAGGAATATCTGGGCCTGAATCGAATTTTTAAAAAAGGCCCCATTTCTTAATATTTTTTATTCTATAAGAACTTATTAAACATAATGTAAAACAATTTCGGACTAACAATATAGAATTTTTTTTTTTACTCATTTTAGAATTTCTAATTTTTAATTAATAAATTTGTAAGATTTTAAGTTATTTAATTTTAAGAGGTTTTTCAGGTTTTTAATGTAATTATTATGATTTTTTGAAACTTTAATGAGATTTTTAGAATTTTTTATTTAGACAATTTTAGATTTTTGGAATTTTAGATTTTTTATACGAGTAATTTTTAATTTTAATGAGATTTTTAGAAATTTTTAATATTATTTTTTTATTTTCAAATTTAAAGGATGTAAATTGAACTATTTATTCGAAGTCTCAATTTTTTCAACAAAAAATGATGTAAATTGAGCACAGTAAGATGTAAATTGAAAAAGTGAAAACTTTAAAAGATATAAACTGAATTAGTTCTTTGTTGAGACTTTTTTTTATTAGTTTTTCCTTCTCTTCTCCTTCACTATTTTTTTTCTTTTTTAGCCCTTCTCTTTATGAGTCTTGTATAATTATATTAATATTTTATATTAATTATATATATATGATGCGGCCTAAAATTGTCACCTCAGGAGATGTCGACACGTGTACAGAGGACAAGATTTATGTGGAGATAGATATGTGAAGAGAACTCCTCCAGATATAAAATCCCTTCGGATGTCCTTCTAGAAGGAGCTCCACCTAAGGGTATCGAGGGAGAAATATCAGGAAGACCAGGTTCTGAGGGAAATTGGTCTGCCTAGATTTCCGGAGGAATTTCCTATAAAAGGGGATAAGAGCAGGTAAATGAAGACTAATTATTCCTTTTACTCAAACGGCTAGAATTTAGTAGGCGAAGTGGTTGCGATTCTTGAGGGAGAGGAGATTTGTAGACTCGTTCAAGGATAGAGGAAGGGCCGATCCGAGAAAGGGGGAAAATCTAATTCCCTTTCGAGGGAACTCCTCTATAAATAGCCGAGCCTAGGTACATTAACAGGTTACGATCTCTGAAAACTACTTAATCTTATTATACTTCTTTTATAAAGCTCCTGAATCTCTTCTCCGAGAATCCTATCATTAAAAAGAGGACTTTTAAGTCCCCATTATTGACTGAATCACATATATTGACTTGAGCGTCGGAGTGTTCGCGCCGGATTCCCCTCCGGCGTGTCTTTTGCAGGTTCTTGGAGGATTCTTTTGAAGGAGACTTTTGACCCGGATTCTTCATATACTGGTTCAAGAATCTGGATATCTGACGTGGGAGATATCTAGCTTATCCGTGCAAATTTTGGCACAACAACTGGCGCCGTCTGTGGGAAGCGTCTAAGAGATCTTCTCACGAAATTTCTACTTGTTTTGAACGATGGGCGGAGGAAATAACACAATTACGCCTACTCTAGGGAAGAAGACTCTTCCGGGGGATATCCCTCCCCTATCATCCGATCCAGCATCGAAGGGAGGCCGTGGAAAGGACCCTATGTATGTCCCTTCTGGATCGAATCCGCCAATAGCCCCGGCCACCACGCCAATCCCGGGCCTGGGTGACGGAGTGATGGAGAATGCTGAAATCCCAGAGGTCTGGGCCTCACATTCTCAACATGGGGATGCTTTGAGCGCAGAACCATTCCTGGTTTCTCCAGATCAGTTGAACGCCCTCATTGACCGAGCTGTAGAAAGAGCTTTTGCAGCCCAAGGAGGTCGAGCCCCGAGAACCGTACCAGTGAACGCGGAGATGCCTACTCCGAGACTTCAGGACGAGGCCCCCGGGGCCTCCCAAGCACTTTCTAAGGAAGAGGGAGTACGAGTAGAGGGAGATGAGAAAGCGCCCTCTCGGGCAGAAAGAAGTATCCCCCCTCGGGGTGCAAGAAGGAATGCAGACTTGATGTCCCGAGAGATAGACCCCCCCGAAGGAGAAGAGAGTACAGATGACACCTATCCGGGCCCAGTCAGCGACCAACTACAGGCCCTACAGAAGGAAATGAAAGATATGAGGAAGTAGATGAGTAACCGAACGAGTAGGTCCGCTTACGTTACTGGATGTCAGTTTTCCTTTAACATATTGCAGGATGAGTTACCATTCAACTTCAAACCCCTCAACTTCGAGTACGATGGCACCGCAGACCCCTACGAGCACCTGGTAAGATTTGAGAATGCAGCCCTGCTACATCGATACGGGGAAGGGGTCAAATGTAGGGTGTTCTTAACCACATTGGCTAAGGCGGCACAAAAGTGGTTCGCCCAGCTTGAACCCAATACCATTCGATCATGGGAGGAGTTCAGCGAATTATTCCTCCATCAGTTCGCGAGCGCCCGGAGGCAGCCGCGGGCCATGTTAACCCTCTACAATATGAGGCAAGGAGAAAATGAGAGTTTGAGAGCCTTTCTCTGGAGATTCAATCAGGCAGCTCTGGAGATCCCTACCGCCTCTCCAGAGGTGAAGATCAACGCCCTAACCAATGGGTTGCGCGACGGAGATTTCTTTTCCTCCTTGACCAAGAAGCCAGTCCAAAACTTTGACGAGTTATTACACAGAGCGGAGAAATACGTCACCTTGGAGGAGGTTCGTAAAGCTAAGAGACTAGAAGTTAGACCACATGACCGGGAGAGAAGGAGGGAGCCACTCTCAAGACGATCCAGTCTAGAGGTCCCTCGGGGTTCCGGGCCATTGGGAAATTCTAACTCCTCTGGGGTCCCCGTTCGGGCCCTCGAGGGAGGTTCGAGAAGTATACACCTCTAAGGATAGAGCCTGCTGAAGTACTGGAAGTAGCGGGCGATCACCCCGATTTGAAATTCCCCCACTCCAGAGGTAGGGGCCTTCAGAAACTAAAATCGGATCGATTCTGCAGATTCCATAACGAATACGGACATGACACGAACCACTGCTATCACCTGAAGGATGAAATCGAGAGGATGATCCAGGCGGGACATCTGAAAGAATTTATATTCCGAGATAGGCAGGGCCCTCGAGGGCAGAAGCGGAAGGAACACGACCGGAAGCCGGAGGAAAAGGAACCCAAAGAGGCAGCCGAGGACATGCCCCCTCCGCCGCCAAAAAGATGAGTAATTCACATAATCATGGGGGGTCCCGCGGACGGAGATTCTTTCCGAAAGAGAAAACAAAGTGTTCGAGCCTTGAGGGATGGACAGGGAAGCCAACCGAATGAGGTAGGGCGCTTGGCGGAGACACCCAATATCAAGTTCGGGCCAGAGGACGTAAGGGAAATTAAAGAGAATCACAATGATGCCTTGGTGATCACTACTGATATAGCAGGATTTGATGTCGCCCGAATCTTTGTAGACACGGGAAGCTCGACCAATATTATGTTTTTTGAATTTTTTAAGAGGATGGAGTTGAATGTGAAGTTGTGGCCTGTAGATACCTCCTTATACGGTTTCTCCAGAGGGGCTATCCAGCCCCTAGGGTCTGTAATGTTGCAGGTAGGATTGGGAGATGCTCTAACCCGGAAGGTTCACATAGTAGAATTCCTCATAGTGGATATCCCCTCATCATATAACGTGGTGATGGGAAGACCTAGCCTGAATCTTTTCCAAACGGCCATCTCCAAATTCCATATGAAAATGAAGTTCCCCACGGCTGGAGGAGTAGGAGAAGTAAGAGGGGACCAGTATCAAGCACAGAAGTGCTACGCAGAGTCTGTGAAGATGGCAGATAGAGCATTGACCAGGGGACTGGAAAGATCGAAGGAAGATGACCCCGAACTAAAGAAGAAGAAAATGGAAGGGATCACACCCGAACAGGTGAACGTTAAGACAGATGAAAAGCTGATGAACGTGGAGCTCTTTCCCGGAAAAGTTAGCTTCGCCACCAAGATAGGGACCCAACTGGGACCCGAAATAACAGAAAAGGTAATCTCTACATTACGTCGAAATTCTGATATATTTGCATTTTCTCCAGCTGACATGATAGGTATTCCCCCGGAGATAGCCATACATTGCCTTAATGTCGACCCAAAAGCAAGGCCAGTAAAACAAAAGCTACGGAATTTTGGTATTGAGAAGAACAATATAGTGAAAGAAGAGGTTGAGAAGTTATTGGAAGCAGGACATATCGTGAAAGTACAATTCCCGGAATGGCTATCCAATGCGGTGTTAGTATCTAAGGGAGCCGGGAAATGGAGGATGTGTATTGACTTCAGAGACCTCAACAAAGCGTGCCCTAAGGATCATTACCTGCTGCCGAGAATAGATCAATTAGTGGATGCGACCTCAGGCTTTGAGCTACTGAGTATGATGGATGCGTATCAAGGTTACCACCAGATCCAGCGGAACCCCACAGATGTCCCTAAGGTGTGCTTCATAGCAGCGTGTGGAACGTTTGGTTATGTCCGAATGCCCTTCGGGTTAATCAATGTAGGTGCAACGTATCAGAGGATGGTTGATGCTGTCTTTCGAGGGCAGATAGGGAGAAACATGGAAATTTACGTAGATGATATGTTGGCCAAGAGCGTGAAAGCAGAAAAGCATGTGGAGGACCTGGAGGAGATCTTCCAGGTTATTCGAGAGAATGGTATCAAATTGAACCCGGCCAAATGCTCTTTCGGGGTGAAGTCGGGGAAGTTCCTGGGATACATGGTTACTCAGAGAGGGATAGAGGTGAACCCAGCTAAAGTAAAGGTTGTACTAGATATGCAGCCACCAAGGAACGTGAAGGAGCTCCAGACGTTAAATGGTAGAATCACGGCGCTGAGTAGATTCATAGCTAGGTCTGCTGAGAAGAGTCACCCCTTCTTCAAAATCTTGAAAAAGGGAACCAAGTTCGAGTGGGACGAGACATGCCAGAAGGCCTTTGAGGATCTAAAACACCACCTGTCCCAGTTGCCGAAGCTGATCAAACCCTCCCCCGGAGATACTCTCATCTTGTATCTCTCCGTAGGGGAATTCTCGCTGAGCACAGCTCTGGTAAAAGAAGAAGGACCCATCCAGCACCCTATCTATTACGTCAGTAAGGTCATTCAAGGGGCTGAAACTCGATACTCAGAAATTGAGAAGGCTGCTCTAGCCGTAGTATTTACAGCGCGGAGATTGCGCCCGTATTTTCTTTCCTATAAAATATTGGTCCGCACTAATTACTCATTGAAACAGGTTATCGACCGAGCAGACCTCTCTGGAAGGATGGTGAAATGGGCAATAGAGCTCCAGGAATATGACGTGGACTTTGAGCCACGGAGGGCCATAAAAGCCCAGGCTTTGTCTGACTTTATCCAAGAATCCACCAAACCAGAAGAAACAGAAGGATGGAAAGTATATGTGGATGGTTCAGTAACCCTGAGTGGATGCGGAGCAGGCATATTGCTGATGAACCCCCAAGGAGAGTCCCTACAGTTTACAGTGCGATTACAATTTATGACTTCAAACAATGGAGCGGAGTATGAAGCCCTGATCAGAGGAATGGAGATGGCGGCCGAGTTGGGAGCTCTAAAGGTAATCTTATATTCCGATTCCCAATTGGTAGTTCAACAGGTAAATGGAGAATACGCGGCCAAAGACAACAGGATGGCTGCTTACCTGGAACGGGCTAAAGAAATAATGGGCAAATTCCAAGATTGCAAGGTGATCCAAGTTCCTCGAGAAGAAAATGTACAGGCTGATAGCCTCTCCAAACTTGCCAGTTCCACTGAATTTGAGGGACGGGGAACGATGACTTTGGTGGTAGCAGAAAAGGAGGTTCTTGGGAGCCCCATTGGCTCCATTGAGGAAGGAGACGATTGGAGGAAAGATATCTGTGCAGAGCTCACCAGAGGAGCAGATACCCCCACTACTCGAGAGGCCCGAGCTCTCAGGATCAAATATTGCATCATCGGAGGATATCTATACAAGAAGTCGTTTACCCAACCATACTTGAGGTGCATATCAACCCGAGAGGCAGCTTATACGCTCAAAGAAATTCACGAAGGCCAGGCAGCCAGCCATGAAGGGTACAAAACAATGGTAAAGAAAGCCTTGAGGGTTGGATTATACTGGCCCTCCATGACAAGAGATGCCAAAGAATTCGTGAAGAAATGCACGAAATGCCAAAGGAATGGCCCCCTGATCAGGACCCCTGAAGAGGAGATGGGGGCTATGCACTCTCCGTGTCCCTTCGCCAAATGGGGAGTGGACCTGGTGGGACCCTTTCCTCCAGCTTCAGGAGGAAGAAAATTCTTGATAGTAGCAGTGGATTATTTTAGTAAGTGGGTTGAGGCCGCCCCCTTAGCTACAATAGATGAGGAGAACGTGATCAGATTCTTGAGGAGACAGATCTGCTGCAGGTTCGGAGTACCTAGGATACTGGTCTCCGACAATGGGACACGATTCAACGGAGAAAATGTACGAGGATGGTGTGCAAGGCTAAATATATTGCAAAGATTCACTTCCGTAGCTTATCCCCAAGCTAACGGCCAGGTGAAAGTTACCAATCGAACTATAGTAGATGGTATCCGGACAAGACTGACGAAAATAGGTGGGGGATGGGTGAACGAGTTAGACAATGTATTGTGGTCCTATAGGACCAGTCCAAAGACAGCAACTGGAGAGTCCCCTTTTCAGTTGGTATATGGAGCCGCAGCAGTAATACCTCCAGAGGCCGTATTGCAATCCCACCGAATTGCCCGATTTGAAGAACATCAAAATGAGAAACTAATGAGAGAAGCTTTGGATTTAATGGAGGAAGAAAGAGAGATGGCCCGAGTACGCGCTGAAAGATACAAGAGTCGAATCAAAGCTGCATATGACCGAAGGGTGATCCCAAGGTCCTTCAGAGTGGGAGATCTGGTGCTGAGAAGAGCGGATGCACTAAAGAACACAGGGAAGCTGGAGCCCAACTGGGAAGGTCCATACAGAGTCACGGAGGTACTGAAGGGAGGAGCCTATAGATTGTAGAGCATGGAGGGGGTCAATATAGCTAGACCCTGGAATATTTGTCACTTGAAGAGATTTTTTGTCTGAAGAAAATGTAAGGTTTTGAGACCATTCGTGAATTGATATTGATTCTTGTTTTTACTTAACGTATTCAATAGCTTCACCGGAGCTCTTTTTCCCTCTTTTCGGGTTTCCCCCTGGGGTTTTTCCGTAGAGAGGTTTTTAATGAGGCCGGTATAGGTTATATATCGCCTATGTTGAGAACTAATAATTTATCAATAAAGCTTCTTCCCTTTTTGAAGAATTATGCAGAGTTATTATGTCTTGATTATTCTCTTTTCATGTTAATGTGTAAATGTGAATCCTGAAAATACGAGACCCAAGTGGGTTACTTGAAAATGAAAGAAAAGATTTTACAAACTAAAATCTTTTAAGAATAAGAGTGAGAGACACTCAGAGGCCTAGAGGCCGAGGAGAGTTAGAGAGCCCCTCACTATACTCGAGACCCAAGTGGGTTACTTGAAAATGAAAGAAAAGATTTTACAAATTAAAATCTTTTAAGAATAAGAGTGAGAGACACTCAGAGGCCTAGAGGCCGAGGAGAGTTAGAGAGCCCCTCACTATACTCGAGACCCAAGTGGGTTACTTGAAAATGAAAGAAAAGATTTTACAAACTAAAATCTTTTAAGAATAAGAGTGAGAGACACTCAGAGGCCTAGAGGCCGAGAGAGCTCCTCACTATGTTCGAGACCCAAAGGGGTTAGTTAATGAAAGAAAGGTTTTATGAATCAAAATCCTCTAAGAAGTAGAGTGAGAGACACTCAGAGGCCCAGAGGCCAAGGAAAGCTGGAGAGCATCTCCCCATGATCAAGACCTAAGAGGTTTACTTAGAAAACAAACACTTTCATGAGCCGAATTCATTTGCCAAGATTCTACCTAAAGAAGGAAAGAAAAGATAGACACACAACCTCCTCAAGCCACCTGAAATTAGAGGTGGTTCCTCGAATCTTTTGAGAAGATCCCTTGAAGGTTATGTAACCAGGAGAAAATAAGGGTGCAGCCTACAAGACCAATAAGGGGAAGGGAAGAGCACACTTCCACCTTGTTCTTTACTGGCCTTATAGGCTGCCCTTGTAAGCAAAAAGGAAAAAACATGCCAACAAACAGATAGTATGAAGCTACCACAGTTACCACAAAAAGCCCCCACATATCCAGGAGTGTGGGGTCCCCTACAGAGTATAGGAAAAACACAGTATCATGAGCAGAAATTAAAAGAGTGTATCAAAAGAAAGGTAAAATGTTTGTTACGACCATAGAAACACGAATTTTAAGCTGCCTTTTCAACAACAGTTTCTTCAACCACAGCTCCCTCGGTGGCAGCTTCCTCAACAGCGGCAGGACCGCTAGACCCTCCACCCTCCTCTGGGCCCTCTACTCATTCGGGGGTAGCTTCAGCATCCTTTCCATCACCTGCTTTCACCTCATCCTTGGGGGCAAAGGCATAAGGATAGACTAATTGTTCCAAAGGCTCCGGCTCAGACATGCCTACCTTGGCCACCTGCAAATTGGCAATAGCATGACCCATTCCAGGTAACCACCAAGGATTGTCAGCACTTTCTGCCGGATCCCCTAAGAATTTGGAAGGAGGAGCAAGCTTGTCCAGACGAAAAGCACGAGAGTAGGTCCCATCGAATGCTGGGGCTGAGTGCTCGGCCACGGCATTGCTGAAACCATGATCGATGAAGTGAGGAATGTGGGGCCCCATAGCACACAGGAAGCTGGAACTCTTCAAGAAGCTAGACAGCCATTGAGTATGGAGAGTCCCCAGGAATTCTTGACCTAAAGGAGAGGCAAACAGAGATTTGATGCAGGCCTGTACTCCAACATCTGGCAGCTCGCGCTCCATTCGCTTCATCTCATTCTCCATCCGCTTCATCTCCCCTTCCATTCGTTCTACCTCTCCTTCCAAATGCCTAGTCTTAGCCGCCTCTTTCTTACTTTGAGCCCGGAGGATAGGCAGCTCCTCAGCCAGAGCTTGAGCCCGCTTCTGAGCCTTGTCCCTCTCCGCAGTGACACTCCTGAGAGTCCGTTGATACGAGGACGCCTCAGCCCGAAGGAGTTCGGTCTCAGCAACCATTTCAATGGTCTGGTCGAATATCTTGGTATAGACAAGTCCGAACTACATGACAAGAAAAGATAATATTACAGACATGAAGAAGTTAGATGACTGTAAAGATAAAGGGACATACCTCAGAAGACAGGTGAGCACCATGGAGCAACAGATCCTCAGGAAGGGGCTTGCAGGGGAGCGTGCTGGAAGAAGGAGGAGGACATCGGCTGATGAGACGTTAGAGAGGTTCGTAGAAAGTAGGAAGTAGGAAGGGAGGCCTCTTTCTCAGGAGCGGCACGAACAGTCTTTCCTTTCTTCTTCTTAGAGGTGACAGAGTCGAGCGTGGAAGCATTGGCAGCCGAACGGGTTCTCTTGGAAACAGAACCTGGGACTTGAGCGGAAGAACTAGGAACAGGAGGAGCCTTGGTAGAACTCTCTGGAACTGGAATCTTCACTGAGCTTTCAGGAACCACAATCGGAGAAGGAGAAGCCTCAGAAGGGTTATTAACAGGGGCGACCGTAGGTGCCTTTACCACTCCTAGAGCAGGAGCATCCCATGAAATGTGAGTTAACCAGCTCATACCTACAAAGCACCAAGAAACATTCAGGAAAATAACCATGTAGGAAGAGCAAAACAAGAGAGTAAGGATTCTTTTTACCGTCATGAGGCTCTAAAGGTAAATCCTGGGGGCAAAATCTAAAATAGGAGAGGATACGGGGGTTATTGCAGATACCAATGATATCAAAGAAATCGCGTAGGCGAACATGACCATTGAGGCCAGTCATAACAGTATGATTTGAGACGGAATAAGCTTTCAGAGGAGGAGGAGGAATTTCGGGATTATGATATAACCAACCTTCGTGGGGAAATGGCCAATCCGAGGATTTGGTCACAAAAATATAGTAATCTCTCCAAGACGATTCCTCTTCGTGAAGTTTTTTCATGAACTTACAAGCACGGGACCTCCTCCCACAAACATAGAAGAAGCCGTCGTTCAGCTTACAAGAGTACTGGCTCAGAAATAATTCAGCGGAAGGCTCCCCACCGTTCCCCTTCACCAAGATGTAAAATCCGATCATAGTACGGATGGCGTTGGGAGTGAACTGATTAAGAGGAATTTGCATGCGGGTAGATATTGAGGCCAAATAAGGATGGATAGGAAATCGAAGACCAACCCTAATCTGGGCTTCGAAGAAAGCTAGGGTTCGAGGTCCTGAGAAATTAGGGCGTTCATTCAGATGAGGGATTCGGGGGATGTACTCTGGGGGAAAGATTTGGGCTTGGATGAGACTAGCCAGGTGGGTGTCATCGATTAGAGAAGAGGTCGAAATCTTATCCCTTAGTTGAGGATCCTCTATTGGAAACAGTATCGACTCGGGAGGACTCGGTCTGAAGGATTCGAACGGGGTTGCCTCGCCGGAAGACATTGACAAAGTAGTGCTAAAAAAAGAAAAGGAGGTAGAGGATAGCTAGGTTACCTTGTTGGAACAAGTACGAAATCAGACGGGGCGACCGGTGATGATGAGACCTGGGGAGGAAGACGCCCGAGAAGAAAAGAAAAAATATAACAGGGAAACTTTCGAGAAGATGAAATTTGAAAGAAGGATGCGTGAAGTGAGTAGGAAAAGGAGTAGAATCGAGGTTTCTCCTCGAGAAAGTAGCAAGAGAGAGAAAATTGCGACTGTGTGGGACCCAGGCGCAAAAGTCGAAGCGTTTTCTCGAGCTTTGGGCAGGAAAACTCAAGAAGGTACGTATTTTCGAAATCTCTCTCCGGACGGAAGTTAGAACATGTCTCTCCAGAGGTGCCCTTTATTCCGGATTCCCTTGAACTTTTTACTCTCACAAAGATATAATCACTTTATGAGAGTAGGGGGGAGTAGATGATGCGGCCTAAAATTGTCAACTCAGGAGATGTCGACACGTGTACAGAGGACAAGATTTATGTGGAGATAGATATGTGAAGAGAACTCCTCCAGATATAAAATCCCTTCGGATGTCCTTCCAGAGGGAGCTCCACCTAAGGGTCTCGAGGGAGAAATATCAGGAAGACCAGGTTCTGAGGGAAATTGGTCTGCCTAGATTTCCGGAGGAATTTCCTATAAAAGGGGATAAGAGCAGGTAAATGAAGACTAATTATTCCTTTTACTCAAACGGCTAGAATTTAGTAGGCGAAGTGGTTGCGATTCTTGAGGGAGAGGAGATTTGTAGACTCGTTCAAGGATAGAGGAAGGGCCGATCCGAGAAAGGGGGAAAATCTAATTCCCTTTCGAGGGAACTCCTCTATAAATAGCCGAGCCTAGGTACATTAACAGGTTACGATCTCTGAAAACTACTTAATCTTATTATACTTCTTTTATAAAGCTCCTGAATCTCTTCTCCGAGAATCCTATCATTAAAAAGAGGACTTTTAAGTCCCCATTATTGACTGAATCACATATATTGACTTGAGTGTCGGAGTGTTCGCGTCGGACTCCCCTCCGGCGTGTCTTTTGCAGGTTCTTGGAGGATTCTTTTGAAGGAGGCTTTTGACCCGGATTCTTCATATACTGGTTCAAGAATCTGGATATCTGACGTGGGAGATATCTAGCTTATCCGTGCAAATTTTGGCACAACAATATATATATATAAAAAAGATATCTTAAAAAATGGGCCCCTAAAAAAATAAAATATTTCTGGGCCTGAATCGATCGCCTCGTTGGCCTAACATTAGGACCGGGCCTGGGTCGGGTTGGGCAATATTGGATCAAAAATGGCGAAAAGGCTACAGGCTTTCGAGTGCACCATATCATGCAGTTCAAGAATCAACAAACCATCACTCCCCTACAAATTTTATCCAACTGTCCTTGACCTCGCCTTCCACTGCGACGTCCTTGTAATTTCTTGTTTATTAACGGAGAAAACGTGCCACATGATCAACAACGATGTGATGGCGGCCCTAGGGAAGAACGGAGTCATAGTAAACGTCGGGAGGGGCCCGATCATTGATGAAGAAGCATTGGTGAAGCGGTTGATGGAAAGAACGATTAGTGGTGCTGCATTGGATGTGTTTGAGAACGAGCCGAGTGTTCCTACAGAGCTTTTCGAGTTGGATAATGTGGTGTTGTCGCCACATCGAGCTGCCTTCACAAAAGAAGCATTCTATGAAGCTTTCAAGATTGTAGTTGGGAATTTAGAGGCTTTCTTCTCAAACAAGCCCTTGTTGGCTCCTGTCAGTACAGATGAATGAATGAATGGTGTACCTAAGCTATGGTAACATCAATTGAGCTGATTTTAATTTTTTATTTTTTTTCATTCGAGTTTGTTTGTTAAACTTCACGAACTAGGCTCGTTTACTTCATTAACGAGCTCGTTTAACTCGTATTAATGAACTTCTTCGAACCGAGCTCGAACTAAACTCGCTTACTTCATTATCGAGCTTTTTGAAAGCCAAACTCGAATTATTTGCGAACCTAATATTCTAGAATTGAGACGAGCTCAAACTCTACTATTAGAGTTCAAATCAAGCTCGAGCTGACTCGAGCCTAAAAAATTCCAAACGAGTCTTTCTCAAGCCTAATGGTATTCGATTTGGTTCGACCCTTTTACATCCCTAATATCACTTACATGAGACGATAAATGTGATTAATTGCACTTCATCCAGTGTAATTTATCTAGCAAGTATGCATTCATATAGCAACTATGGGAACACCTAATTTTTATCACCCTCAGAATTGGAATACCAACAATTTTAAAAGAATTAGCTAAAAAAAAAAAGTCACCTAATTTTGATGCTACTTGACAAACTTCTCAAACTGCAACTACTACAATTTTAAAAGAATTAGCCAAAATAGCAATGATAATTAATATAATTAAACATCAAATGAGCAAACCAGATACCAAATCAAAAGACACAATAGAGACAAATTATATTACAATGAAACAAGTTTACAATTTTGAATGTAAATTCAGTTCGCTTGGCAAGTGAGTGAAGTTACACTGAAAAGATCGGAAGTAAATAAATCACTGAGCAGGATGGAACAAGAATCACTTGCATCCCGCAGTTTGTTTAAATGAAAATAATTACCTTCCTATAGACCGAATAGTTTTATGGTTCAAATGGGAGATAAACGACCGATCAATAATTGCCTGGTTTTGCCCCATTAATAGTCGGAGCAGCACCTCTTGTTGTCTTAACATAGGCAACATATTCACTGTAGCGCATGGTAAATAGTGTACTTTGGTAACGAGTGAGCTCAATACGCTTTTGTAATTGTTCTGTGATGGTGCCATTATACCCAGCCTTTCTCATCAATGAGTCAATTGCTTCAATCGTTGTCCAACCTGGTACGATAAACGCAAGATAATTAAACTAGCATAATTAACTTGGTTCATATGAACTCCATCCTATTTTCCAACAAAATATTATACAGGATCGATTTAAAGTTTATTGGGTAGGATCAATAGAGCTCAGATCTGTGAACTAGGTTCATACAAGTTTTTGTCTATTGTACGTAGCCTCCCACACTCTTGGGCTCTGGAGTGGGGAAGTAATAGTGTTGCTAGTCTTTTAGTATTTTGTGAAAGAAAATTTACTTTTTAACCATTAAATCTAATGATTTTCTTGGACACTTTCACCCTCGACCATATCATCTGCAACAGCCTGTAGCAACAGAACGAGGTATTCACCCATACAGGGTCCATCTGCATCATCCCTTACCAACAACCCATATCACCAAAACCCAGAAAGGAATATCTGGCAAGAGATTGTGTCTTGGCTAAAGAGAAATTGAAGTTTTAAGTTAAGGGTATTCCTTCACAGTGAATAAATTTGGTGTCTTGTGCACAAGTTTACCTTCATGAGCAGCAACCTCAGGCAAGTAGGTGGCACTTCGCCTTGAATTGTTATCAGGGTCGGTAAATTCAATAATTATTCCATGCTTCCCAACCTGCAAAAACACAAATTTGATAGTGTTAAGAGTTCAGATCTAGAATTAAGGCACCTGCTAAACTATTACTATATTATAGAAGAATTTCACCAATCAAATTATTTAGGGAATTCCAGACGTTGGTGTGGTAAATAACCATTAAAAAGGGCTTAAATTCAAATATTATATGGTCCTTTTGGATCAACAAACTAACAAGTAAAAGTCCCATCAGGTGATACACAGAAAGACAAGTCGGATGTTGTAGCTTGCAAGCATGAAACTAGTGAACACACATTTTAACCAAATTCCATTGTACTACTGACCTCCCAGTCAAGGTAGTCGCGAGCAGTTTCATAATTAGTCAAGATGGAAACTGTACACTCTAATTGAGGCAGTTCTTTAGCTTGTATGGGGGGAAATCGGCGGTCCCTGAGGGCGCTGAAAAAATATTTTTAAGACTAGAATTAGATAGATGTCACATAAAAAATACTATTGACATTGCTGGCATATGACAACAAAACAGAATAAAAACAAATCCTAAACTATCATATAGATGCGACATACGGAGTATATTATTAGAAAGATGAATATTAAAAAGTAACAACTAACAAGAGGAGCAAATTTCCATTCGAAGAATATTGTGAAGAGAAGAACGGTTACATAAACAAGAACAGGTTGTGCTGTAGACTAGAATGATGAAAGAAAAGAAACAAGACTAATATACACAGAAAATCCAAGGAAAAAGAACGATTGATTAGAACAATGCCAGTGGTATAAGGTATCAACAACACAATCTTATACACAGTGCACAACATAATCATCTCAGTCAATAGATAATTTAAAGTAATGAAGTGGAAAGAAGTAATATATATGTAATGTAAGCTATTGAACTCTTATACCTTATTAGAATGAGCACCAAGACATTATATCGAGTTTGAAGAGTACATTATGCAAGTACCTTGTTAAAGCATAGTCCTTGAAGCCATTAATTATGTAGCGAGCTTCCAAAGTCCCTATGCATCCACGTAAACGAGGCTCCCCACCATTGATCACTTTCTTCCAGGTCACAAACAATGGACTGTAACAAAAGCGTGATGTAGACAATGCATAAACCAACATATCAAAGAGTAGTGGTTGTCATCATGCATTTCATTTTATTGAAAGCTCTGAGGAAGTCGGTTAAAAGTATTAAACGTGTTATTGATACTTGTTAGCTAAACAAGAAAAAGGTAAGGGGCCATGAATCCATCATCATTAGATATTGAACAACTGGAGAATTCGAGAAACGGTAGGCATGTTTGATGTTTAACTTCGGATGATAATTTAATTGAAGATGCCCAAAATTAAACTTAATTTTTTTTGATAATAAAATGCCAATCTAATAGATCATTTTCTCAAGCAAAGTACAGATGGTAGTATAAATCACAGGCCATTTTGTCCCGGAGTTTTGGACCAAGACCCTTGGACCATGCACCAAGTGCAGTTTTACAACGATAAGATATCTCCCCTGCAAAGCACTAACATCAGTATTCGAATTCCACTCATTTTCCATCGTTACAAAACCGATATAATTAACAATAAACTCTATAATTCCACACATATACAAACTATCGGGTAAGGTTTATTTTGTCCCTTAACTTGCACTAATTTTGCCAAATTCAATTAAAAGGACAAAAAAAGTTGAATTTTCTTAACCTGCTTTAGCCAGGACAAAAAATGGATTTCGTAAACTTAAGAGACGAATTTCAAAGTCAAAAAAGTGAGTGGATTAAGGGACAAAAAATAACCTTTACCCCATGCATAGCAAAAATTGGAAACAGCAGTTCACACAAAAATTAACCAAACCAAAACGCAGAGTCAAAATAGGCGCAAAGCATACTACCATGGCAATTTACCCAGATAACATCTCTTAAACAAGCATAAACATAAGTGGAATTTTAAAATTTTCAGTTATCAAACTGCAGAATAGCACTCTAACATCAACAATCATACATAAAACAAAAAAAAAAGAGATGAAGTGAAATCCATACTGCTGGCCCTCATCGAAAGCGGGAGGAGGAGGCTCCTCGTTGTTGTAGTGCGCCACCAGTGTGTCGAAGCAGTACACAACCATCTCCCGATTCGCAGACACCATTTTTTTTTTTCGGAAATTACAATTGCGTTAAAATGAAAACAATGAACAGAATTTTGTCGATCGAAATTGAATTGGGGTTTGAGGTTGAGGAATTTTTTGGGTGTGAGAATCGGGAGAGATGGAGTGAGGGACTCTCTTTCTCTCTCTCTCTCTCTCTCTCGCTGGGGAATAATTTATTGACTGACGTTGAAATAGATACCCCACTATAACATTTTAATTGAATAATGTATTTTTGGATCATTTAGTACACTTAAAATTAACAGTGTTTTTAAGTATTTGATAGAAATTTAATTTTTGATCTATCTATCTTGAGTAAATTTAAACGGGATCTATAAATATTATTGACGTAAATATAAAATTGACCTATTGTAAAAATGTAATGAGGGCACTGTTTAAGTGTAATTTTGTAAAATTAAATAAATAAAGTGGATAGTGTGATTGGAATGAGTATAAAAGTAATGTCATTTAATGTAAATATGTGAATAGTATGAGGGTGGAGTAGACATGCGTAAAATTGAACCGCCAAATCGGCCAAACCGCCGGTTATGGTTTACAAACCGAATCGTAACCGATAAATGGCGGTTCGGTTACGGTTTGACATTTTGACAGACCGCAAACCGCCGGTTTTTTTTATTAAAAAAAAAAAAAAATTTAATACACAATTCTTCTATTTTTAATGTATAAAATTAAATTATATAATTTTTATTCAATTATAGTAATGTATTTTCTAAAAAATGAGTTAAAACGAACGAAAACGGAGATAAAAAAAAAATTAAATTAAAACCGCCAAACCAGCGATTTTCAAACCGAACCGCCGGTTCAAAAACCGTAACCGTAACTGGCGGTTCGATTACAGTTCGCCATTTCCGAAAACCGTTACCGCCAGTTTCAACCGACGAACATGTCCGGTGGAGTTTATGAAAAAATTTATTTTTTAAGAGTGTACAGAGAGAGTAAGCTATTACACGGAGCTTACAAGTTCAGCCAATCATCCTCTAACATCCTCAATTAAAGAAAAGTTTGCTTCGATTCATCTCCGACAAAGTTATAGAAAATACACGAATCCAGTAAACTAGAAATGACATCGAGAATAAATTTAACCAACGAGGCAATAAGAAAAAACAGCAATACACAAGACGATATCATATCACCAATGCCATTCAAGTGTCTCCAGCTTACCATTTCATTCTCACAAATATATTGTTCAAAGAGCGGATCTCGTTTTAGTTCCTCGTTACATTCTCTGACTTCTCTTGGTTCATTCAGAATCTGAATCATGTCTTTTCTTTTTACTATGCTTCCTCTTATCCTCTGGATCACGTGAATGTCTCTTATCCCGCCTTTCATGTTTCTCGCGTTTCTTATCCTCATGTTTCCGTTTCTTCTCTTCATGCTTTCTTTTCTTTCTGCTGCTTTCATCTTCTGACACTTTCTCATCATTCCTTGCAGAACTCGATGGAACAGGGATGTCCGTCTTCTCAACAGCTTCAGACTTCAAACTGGAAGGCAAGCTTGCTTCTTCTGAAGGGGGTAGGCCTCTGCAATCGTTCCAGAAATTTCATATCATCATTTTCTCCTTCAGTATGTTAAATTTATTTTATTTGGCGAATTCAATATGAAGTTTTGACTAATACCTTAAGAAACCAAGACCTTGAACATGAGCAGCTTCTGCATGTCCAGCTCCCACGTCTTCTGCAGTAGAACCTCGCTTCACGAGTTCAGCAAATTCATGTTTATCTAATCGATTACCTTGAGGTTTTTGACTACGTTTTGGAGCTAATCCCAGAGCTTCCCTCATGGCTTGCTCTTCTTCCTCCTTGATTCTTCGAATCTCTTCTTTCATAGCATCCGAATTTGCCTTGTCAGATTTTTTATCACGGGAGTACCAGTGGAGATCTTTCCCTGGGAGAATATTAATTGAAATAGTATGAAATAAATTACAAATCAACTAGCAAGGTTATACAAGTAAAAAATGGCATGATCCCATATGAGTCGTATATAATGTGAACAAAAATAATGATGCAAACTTAAGTGCTAGGACAACAGTAGTTTTAGGATACAAATCAACATCCACGATCTCTGTTACAATTTTTCATAGAAGCAGCAGAACCTACTGATTTGATTTCATCACTGAATGATATACTTACTGAAATTACACAGTCAACCATACAGTTTCTGAGCCTCAACTTAAAGTTTGTTCATTATTCATTCAAGTTGACTTCCTTCAACATATGCTTATTGGAGACTACAAAGTCACCCGAGAAATTCTCTCAAATTGGCAGGGGGGGTGATTTTGTAATATTTTAAGAACTAATGTAACAAACTAGCCAAAGAAACACATATACTGACTTTTTTCATTTAAGAAACAGGATATAATAGTAACACAAAAATCCCACACCAGGAATTTCGTTAAAAGAAGATAAGACGTCCACCAAGGAACGAGAAACAGACAAAGAGAAAATAGACTTTGGCCTCTCACTAAATTAGATACAGACGAGTCTGTAAACCGGTAGATAACAGCTGCCAAATGATACAAAAGTTCAGTGTGCAGTATCTGTCATAATCTTACCGAGGTTCAATCTCTACCATTAGCTACAGATTCCGTGCAAAACAAAATTGCAGATATGATAGCAAAAGCTTACTACAGAATGTGTATCAGTTTATATAGCCAGAAAAACTATCCAAAATGTACAGAATTTTTAATTAATATTCTGAATAGAGACCTTTACCAGCACAAAGACAGAAAATCACTAGTATAAGTGGAGACACACACACACAAGGAGGGAAGGAAGGGAAATGGAAAGATTTTTACCTTTCTGCCATCTTCCAACGGGTGCCTTGAGACTGTGACCCATATAATTTTCTCGATGTTTATCAACTTTAACATCATCCCAGTTAAACTCTGCATGTGGGAGGAAAAAAATTCATTAATAGATCCAAAGAAATCAGAATGTCTTAAAAAAAACAGTGGATGAGGTCAGAATAGTTTAAGACTTTTAGCAAAGATGTCTTCATCCACAAACTTATATCAGGATTATTTTTCCTTAAATGGTGTGGTGCTTATTATTTCTTCATAAACTAGACTTCAAAGAATCAGCAAAAAACATATTTATTGCAAATTTTTCTTAAACCAACCCTGATTTCCACCTCATAATAATCAGCCCAACAGACACAAATAATTAACCCCTATTTTACGCCCTATAAACATACAGGCTTCAGCAGACGTGCACAGTTGCGACTGTCCCTTACAAGCTTCTGGATTTCTACTAATTATGTAACTTTTATCTCGTAGAACTTTGTAGAGAGTAGCTGAAATGCATAAGGCACTCAACTCGTCTCCCTAAAATAAATAAAAAATACAACTACACAAGATATCCTAACCAATGCCATGGCAATACTAATTGAGAAGTTGAAATATTTACAAATCTGCAAATACAATCAGAATACTATACCTTTCCACTGACCGATATTAGTTAAGAGGTGAATTACAGGCACAAACTTGTTTATACACATAATGTAAACTCATAAGCCCAGGCATAGTTTGAATCACAGTAGTCCTAAAAACCTATGAGATATGTCAGACAATATAAAAAAATTTAATTTCTTCATACAAAACCATGATGTACATGTCCAAAAGTATCTGCGAAAATTGTAAAAGTACCGAAATCACCAACTTCAAAATTTATAGTAGTAAAAAATCACAATTTCTCGAGAAATTACATAATTCACGACTAAAAACAAGGATATCACTAGCTAAAAACGCAATTCTAGGGTTTTATTAATCAGATGTTGCCGTGTATGTTAGAAACCCTAGAAATTAGGGAAGAAACAGGAAAAGGATAGAGCGCTTACGATCGCGACCGCCGCGGACTCCACCTCTCGTCGGATGATACATGTTTCTTCTCTGAATCGAATTTGTTTGTTACCAAGAGAAAGTTGAGCTTTATTTCGATCTTCAGAGGATGAATGGATGATTTTGCGAGTTGAGAAAAGAGGAAATAAGGGCCTATATGGAATAAAAGGAAAATGAAAGGCGGGTTTCGCAAATTTTCATAGTCCACTAATTTATTTGGGCTAGTCTTGTATGAAATATTTCATATATGCATTTCAGTTATTCACACACATGTTCTTTATAAATACACCCACAAACTTAATTCACACACACATTTTTTATAAATACACCAATAAACTTAATTCACACACATTTTTTATAAATACACCAACAAATTTAATTCACACACATTTTTTATAAATACACCCACTGACAACTTAATTTGAAATTTTTAATCCGTTTATTTTACTCGTTTCTGTGATTTTTTTATCTTTTATTTTATTGTCAAACGCGGGATATTAAATGTAGTAATTCAAATTGTAATATGTAGTAATACACATTATTTTATGTAGTAATAACACAAACTATTTATATTATAATACAAATTCTTTTATTTAGTAACACGTTTTTTCTAGTGTTTTTATTGATGTAGTAACTCACATTATAATACGTAGTAACATATATTATCGAATGTAGTAAACACGAGAATCATGTTATAATACAAAATGTTTTATTGTAGGATGATGCAAAAAATATTAGATCATTTGATAAAATTACATATAGTAACAAACGTCTATTCAATGTAGTAATTCATACTGTAGTATGTAGTAACATATAATTTTTTATGTAATAAAACAAATTATTACATGTAGTAATAACACAATTTTATATAGTAATACTGATTCTTTAAAATTTTTATATTTTTTTTATTGATTAAGTAACCCAAATTATAATATATAGTCACATATATTATTGCATGTAGTAAGATATATTATTGCACGTAATACAAAATAACATTGACCCATAATAATTATTATTAAAGAATATTTAAAGAAATATAAAATATTTAAGGATTAAGGTCATCGTAAATTGCAGCGTCCGACCGCAGCCTGAGGTGACCGACTGCTCGGAGAAGATTACCATGTTCAATTTATGTCAGTGGGTGCATTTATAAAAAATGTGTGTGTGAATTAAGCTTGTGGGTGTATTTATAAAAAATGTGTGTGTGAATTAAACTTGTGGGTGTATTTATAAAAAATGTGTGTGAATTAAGCTTGTGGGTGTATTTATAAAGAACATGTGTGTGAATGACTGAAATGCATGTATGCAATATTGCATATAAGTTTTTGTGAATTTATTTAGAAAGTTAGCATATTCGTTTTTGTTTAACGTTGTCATATGAATTAAAAAAAATGATACTCCCTCCTCACTACAACACACTTTTCATATATGGATGTCTCATACCAATTTGCACACTCCATAAAAGAAAATATCTTCACAATCCTCACCCTTGAAATATACTCATATTTATCTCATTACTTTTCCACACTCAATCTACTTTTTACTCTACTTTATTCATAAAAGTTTACAAAACTACCCCTCAAAACATCAATCATTACACTTTTTTTTACACATTTCTTAAAATGTGTGTCGGTCAAAGGATGCAAGTTCCTCCGGGGAGGGAGTAGTATAACTCATATGATTGAGAAAAATAGATAAATGGAAACTTTAAATATAAAATAAAATGTAAGAATACTAAATTAAAAAATACTTATAAAAAAGAATATGGATCAAAATGAGAAGCTTAGAGAAAGAATGTCTCACACAAAAGATTTGTACAACTCAAAAAAATCCAAAATCTACTCTCACAATATTTACACACAAAATGTCTAAAAATCTCTACAAACTTTTGTGGGAACTGGGAGGTATGGATGTAAATGAGTCAAGACGAGTCGAGTAGTGTTGGGCTCAAAACTCAACTCGATTGATATACACGAACCTCGAATTTGATCGAGCCTAAATTTTTTAAGCTCAAATTCAACTCGACTCGATTATTTGTATACATTACATAATTAATGACAAAATATAAAATATTGTACAAGCTTGATTAAGTTCACAGACCTTTTGAATCGAGTATTTATAAATTCAGACTCGACAACTATTTGAATAACTTGATTAAATTTGAGTCGATTTCGATATTTCAAGTAACGAGTAGTTTACTCACTTACAAGTTACAAGTTACACCCCTAGGGGGAGGGGTGGTGGTGTATTAATTAATTGTGAAATAGGAAGAAAACGTTATTTTAGTTTTTCCTTTTTCAATCCCCCACATATAGCCTAGGTTTAAGTTGACATGCAATAATAATCACTCTAATTTCACCTAATCACATTTCAGATTTCCACTCAACGGAAAAAACCAGAAAAATGGCGATGAGATCTGTACTTTCGCGCGGTGGATTGTTCGGTTTAATGGAAGGCAACTTGCGATCGTCTGCTTCAAGCCTTCGCTGTTTCAGTGATGGTCGTATTCTCAATGAAGAAGAGCGCGCTCGGGAAACTGTCTACATCCAGGTTTTTGTTAATGGTTTTCTTTTAAATTATTGGTCGATTTTTCTTTTTTATCTTGGTGTGAAGATTAATTTTGCTTTTGTTCGATGCGATTGAAGAAAATGGAGAGAGAAAGGCAGGAGAAGCTGAATAAAAAGCTGGAGCAGGAGAAGGCTGAGAAGGAGAAAGCCGATAAGGTGAATTGTTTTCGTACATAGGTTGAATTTTTTGTGAGTTTGGATTCGTTGTTGCGTTTGGCCTGATTTGATTGTGTTCTTATTCTTTCGTTTTTTTCATGTTTGTGGAAATGATTTGATTGTTGTAGAATGCTCACCATAATGTGTGAAGTAACAAAATCCAGGAATTGAGATTCTGTGTTTCGTCATATTGAAATCTTAATTATACCAACAGTGTCATTTTCATGTGTTGATTATGTTCTTGCCTATTGGCTAATGGCTATACCTTAATTCGTTTCTTAAATTCAATTTCATCTTGCAATCATTTCCAATTTCAGAAATGGCACTTTGTTTGATGAATAATTAATAATTCGTCTCTTTTACTTCTTTAAACAAAGCCAAAATGTATTCCATCTACACTTGGGGCTGTGTTTGGAGACGATCTTGATCTTCTTATTGTGTTGTATTTCTCACAGAATGAAGTGTTGTTCCTTAAAATTGAAATAGAAAAGTCAGTTTTTCAGTTCTCTTTTGTCGGTGTAGCTGTTGTTTCAAATTTCAATTCTTCTCATGTAGTTTGCTTCGTAAACGACTGATTGATCACGTTTTAGGGAATATTTCTTACATGTCATTTCCACCTTGGATTTGCATGAAGAAAACTTATTCCTTCTTTTACATTCTTGTTGATTTGATCCTCGTTTTTGTTTTTGTTCATTAAATCCTTGAAACAAAGGATATGTTAACTATTATTCAACATTCAATTCAATAGATGTTCAGGCATGAATTTGACTAGTTGTAGATTATTTCCCCCCCCCCCCCCCCCCCCCTCGCAAACCTGATTTCAATACGGAAATTTGTACTCAGTCATGGATATGATATATACAAAACATATATGCTTTCTTTTGGCTTTTATTTCATTTCGTACTTTAGTTTCACTAAAGTGTCATTGTTATCAATTTCTTTTTTTGCCAGAAAGCTGGAGAAGCCTCTAAGAAATGAAGTGGGATTTCGTCCCATCCTTAATGTGTAGCCTGAAAGGAAATAAGTGTACGTTGAATCACGTGAGTTTGTTTTATCGTTCAGGCCCTGGTCCGTCTATAAAATTTGGTGACTAGTTAATGTTTTTTCTTGTGATTATGTTATTCAACTCAGTTTCTTCAAGCTTTCTTTTCCAATAATATGTTTGGATTTTGTCATAATTTGCAAGTAATCTGTTCTCTATCTGGTACCTTTTGTTTCATACTATTATTATGCCTGTTCATGCCAAAAGTGATGTTTAATGTAGGACATAATGTTCGAGAACAGAGTACATAATAAATCAAATTAGCTATATAGCAGATGGAGGTGTATCTGAAAATTCAACCTCTTCTGGATATATTGTGTATTGAAGTAGGTAATCTAGACACTAGGGTATATTTGTTTGAGACTCACAAAGACGGACTTAGAATTTTGCAATATTCGTCTCATACGAGTTAGGGATTTCAAATTTGAATTTCAAAACTCACACTCAATCCACACCGTTAAAATCACATGTGAACCTATTACTCCCTCCGGTTTTTTTTATAAGATGTTTTAGAAAAAATTATTAGAATTAAGAAAGGGTATGTTTTGATAAATATACCCTTAGGATATGTTTACTTTTGGTTTTAAAAACCATATTTTAGATTTCAAGATCCAAAACCCGTTTTACTTTGGGATTTAAAAACTGGTTTTTAAAATCCACTCAAAACCACTCCTATCAAACATATTGATTTGACATAAAGTTATATTATATAATATTCCTCAAATCATTATATTCATTCTCAACAATAATATAATAATACTATAATAATATAATACATTTAATCATTACACACTTAACTAATCATTATAATCTCATCAAATAATAATATAATAATACAAACTCATTCAATCTTACAATTTGATTTGACATAAAGTTAAATCATTCACTATTCCAAAATCCAAAAGAAACACACATATTACTATTTATTGGGATTTCAAAAACCAAGAATTGCAAAAACACAGTTTTGAAAACCACTCAAAGCTCAAAGTAAACACCCCCTTAGATAATAAAGAAGGTTTTTAATTACATTAATTTCATTTCATAATACACGTTAAATTTCAATTCTTTCTAAAGTTAAGGGAGAACATAATTGGAATAAACATTGTAAAAAATCTAAAACATCTTATAAAAAAAAATTGGAGGGAGAATTACTCTTCTCACTACAACTCACTTTATATACACTTTAAAATAATTCACTCTTAACTCACTTTATACAATTCTTCAATCATTGCTTACAGAATTCAATACAATATAAATCAGTATTACTCATTTGATGTAAAAAATTCAAAACAAACCAATACTTTTGCATCCGACTATGTTGTGTACATTGAGATTTAAAAACCTATTTTGGATTTAAAATCTTGCATTGGTTTTACTTGGATTTTTTTTGAAAAACTTTTTCACCCAACACTTTAATTCCTGTCAAAAAAAATAATAATTATACTCAACAATAATATAATAATATAACATCATTCATTTTTACACACTAACTTGACATAAAGTTTATTATTCATCAAGATTTCAAAAACTCCAAATCTCAAAAATCACTTAAAATCAAAAGTAAACATGACCCTAAACTAGTGTCGGTACTGAAAACCAAATGGATGATGCGGGCCCAACCTTGGCTCGGAAGCATACGGATACGAACCTCCTCCATATCCGGGTCCACCAGTACCATACAAACCTCCTCCATATCCGTTTCCACCACCATACGAACCTCCTCCATATCCGGTTCCACCACCATACGAACCGGTCCAGTTATAAAACGGCAAGAAGTTGTAATCGAGGACATTATCCGTTATATCATGAAACTGAAGTACATGGCTTTTGCAGTACGTATCTCTGCATATTCTCTCATTAATTTTGGGAAATTCATAAGTTTCACATTTATGTTCTTCTTCAACTTTCTTCTTCGAGGCATGAGGTTTCTTCGAGGCATGATGTTGTTGATGGTGACCATCTTCGCAGCGGCAGCAGCAATTCACATGTGTTTTCCCCATTTTTCGACCCGTTTCTACGTTGCCTTTCGTGTTGTTGTTGTGTCCATCATTTTGGACAAGTTGCACTGATTTTCCCAGTTTTGCAACGTTGTTCAACAGAGTTGTTGGGTTTATTGTCCCTGTCACAAACACGAGGTCGTTTTTTGTATCTATTGCCACTGATTCGACCCCTTTTGATCATCACATTAACAAAAAAAAAAAAAAATGAAAAATAATGTCAAATTATACAAAATGTAAATGTCATAACATAATCATGGAAGAATTTAAATTGTCATTATTTTTTTCCATAATGTCCATAGACTTCCTATTATTAATGGCAAGTAAATTAATACACGTTTTTTTTTTCTCAAATACACTTTACATTATATTAAATACACTCCATAATTACTTGCACAAACTAATATATAAATAAATTACTAAATTAATATACTCATAACATATTTTTATTTTTTAAATTTACATTTATTTTGAATTCACATTTTCTCTTACACCCAACAAATTCACTTTACACACCATTACTAAATTACACACCGGTTACTAAATGTGCATACCCTATACCCTAACATATACCCTAACATAGGGAACAAATTTCAGTACTGGATTAGAAAAATCAAATTGAAAAAAATGTATATTACTAAAATAACAAAATCTCCATATAATTTTATGGAGATATCATATTTTTTTACCCAAAATATAAAGATTGCACATTTATTATAAAATCAATTTATTATCGTAACATTTAGATCTAGAGAAAAAATCAATTTGCATTGAATCATATGATACTAATATTATAAGATTTTTTAAAAAAATTAACAAATATTAATTACTTTCAAATTTACAGAAATTAATTTTATATTTATGCATCTACGCACATGGAAACCAGAACAAAAACTCAATGGAGATAACAAAAACTCAATGGAGATAACATAATTGATTTAAAAAAAAGTCCAAAATTATTTTATGAGGATAAATCTTGTTATCTAAGTATAATTTTTGAACGTAACACTCTAAAACTCTAAAACGGGTGACGACTCACACAAATCTATGAATGAAAAAATCGTCAGATCGTCTCACACAAATCTATGAACGTCTCACACAAATCTATGAATGAAAAAAAGAAATACAGTACCGTGCATCTTCAATAATTTCTTCTTCAGTTTTTTTGGGCACACTTCGCAGCAACTAATTTTCATAGACAGAGATATGGTCTGAATCACAGCCAAAAAAAAAAAATCAATTATTTATAAACTGCAATAAAATTAAGTAATTATGCGAAATCAAATAAAAATAATACTAGTTTACCTGATAAACAGAGTGATTTGAGTGATTTTCCATTGCAAAAGCTTGATGAAGAAAAAAAAAAAGTACTCCGTATAATGAACTAGTATTGAGAAATCTCTCTACATAATATATATATTTATATACACATATGGTTTGATTTGTTTCCATATATATATATATAGTCATTGAATGATACAGTAATAAGATTTTTCGTAATCTTTTATTATTCAAAATCAATAATACCGAGTTTTGAGTTTTTTTTTCCTCCTTAATTATTATATATTCAAATGAATAAGACGCATAAATTATTTTTTGACTTTCCTCTAATTTTGGATTATTCGATTTTTTTAACAAGAATTTGCTTACCTCAATATATAGTTTCCTTAATTATTATATATTCAAATAAAAATAAAAGGGTAAAACATGTGCATAAATTATTTTTTTGACCTCACTTTAACTTTTGGATTATTCGAGTTTTTAACAAAAAAATTAGAAGGAGCTTACCTCTATTGACTATATATAGTTGTCTTAACTATCTTTTATTATAATAAGAATAAGAATATAACATGTGCATAAATCTTTTTTTTTTTTTATAACTTTAATTCCTCAATTTGGGGATTATTCAATTTATTTAACAAATATTTAAGACTAGCTTACCTCCTATATAGTTTTATTCTTATTATTATTTGAATATACCATAGTCAAAGAAACATGTGTATAAATCATTATTCACTTTCCTTTAATTTTAAAATTACTTCAAATAAATATTGTTATTAAACGATAATTTTATCAAAGAATTTATATGTGGGTGTTATCTATCTATTTAAAAGAAGTTGAAGAATTTTGTTTAAAATGTGTCGAATGACGAATGTGTTTTTTATTACAATGATAATTATGCAGATCTATTTTAATTACTATAATTTTTTTTTGTTGTTGTTTTATAACTTTGCAATGTAATTTCATTACACATAATGTATATCATAATATCTATGCAGGTGTTAATTCAATTCAATATTTTAAAAAAATAATCATTTTATGTTGAATTGGTCAATGTTTCGATTCAATTATTTGTAATTTTCAGGCATTTAACTCATTATATTTGTTAAAGTATTTTCGGGTTCTTAAATATATTAATTCTCCATATTCTATCAATTTAGATTTATTTTTACATATCTTCATTCTTTTTTGGGGGTAAATCTTAAATACAAATATCAGAATAAATCATGTGCTGAAAATGATTTGTTGACTTCTCTATAATTTTGTTTTGTTTTTTCTTTTTAATGCTAAATTAGTGATACTCAAATAAGAATTATGAAAATTAACTTTATTTGACGATTTTGTAAATTCAGTTTTAATTAATTAATTAGATGATTTGGTCTATCACAATTAAGACTCTTATTTATATTATACTAAGTGTAATTTTACATAAAGCAATCCACTAATTCGCAAAAACTTAGATGCAATATTTCATATATAAAATATTGTATGAAATATTGCCAATTAGAGTATGTGCGCTGCAACATAGCTTTGGGCCTTTTTTTTTACTAGGCCTCTTTATTTATTTACTATTTACTTTCTCGATCCATTTCAATCATTCGGATTTGACCCGATCCGTTGTTTTATGACCCTTGAGTTTTAATTTTGCACTTCATTGATTTCAACGCGCGGTTTCTTCTCTAACACACTTCCTCTCTCTCTCTCTCTCTTTGACGATTTCGACGGTTTAGGAGACGTTTCCGACGTTTTTTCGAGTAGTTTTTTGTATAAAAGTTCAAGGTATGTACATTTCTTTCATTACAATCGGTTCGTTTTCTGTTCGCGCGAAGTTTATTATCTTTTCCCCCTCAATCG
Organism: Galeopsis tetrahit; assembly: GCA_963675135.1. Lineage (NCBI taxonomy): Eukaryota > Viridiplantae > Streptophyta > Magnoliopsida > Lamiales > Lamiaceae > Galeopsis > Galeopsis tetrahit. The sequence goes on from OY776124.1 coordinate 7,446,293, forward strand.
TGAGTTTATTTATATGTTTTTTTGTGTTATTTTGCTTTTTCTGTAATGTTTTGAGTGTTTTTGTGAAGTTTATTTGATTTTTAGTTCACAGAAGTTGATTTTAGTTTTTTTTTCTTCCTTTTGTGAACTGATTTGTTTAAACTTTAATTGATTTTAGTGTTTTATTCTTCTATTTTACTATTTTTCTGTAAAGCTTAGTTAGTTTTAGATTTAGGTTTTTTATTTTTACTGATTTTTTTGTAATGCGTTGTTGATTTTAGGGTTTTTAGATGTGTTGTTGATTTTATGGTTTTCAATATTCAATGTTTACTGTTTCTTTTGTTATTCATGTTACAGCATGTTTTAGACTGATTTCTTTAGTTGTACGTTATTTTAATGTATACTGTGTTTATTTGTGTTTTTGTTTTCTGCATGTTCATATTTCTCTTTTTTTTTTTAATGTAGTACCATGCATCTCTCATGTAGTAGCCAAAATTTTCTTATGCAGTATCTGTTTTTTATTTTTTATATATATGTAGTTGTTAAGAAATTTGTATTCATGTAGTATTAAGTTTATTCTTCTGTTTTATTAGTACATATATATTCTCATCTAGTAGCACATTTTCATATATGTAGTGATTATTTTCTGTTTATGTAGTAGCTGACATTTACTGTTGTAGTATTTACATTTCTATATATTTTATATATGTAGTGTACAATGGAAGATGATCTTACAAAAGGCTTACTGTCGATGTTGTTGTTGGAGGGTCCTCCTTCTGGCATGAAGAGAAAAAGAAAGGTGAAACGAGAACGTAAAGAACCTAAAAAGAAGAAGACAAAGCATGTAGAGTCTGATGATTCGGTGGAGTTTATTAAGCGTGTCAAAACATTTATTCCTCATGGCAAGCCAACTGGGATCGTTGAAGTTATAAAAAATCTGAACCCCAAGCAGCTTCAGGATGTTAAGGATATTGACTTTGGGGGACTTCTGCAATTGAAGATGACCAAGTTGTTTGATCATGATATGCTTCAGTGGTTGGTGAAGAATTTTAATCACAGTAGTTGGATGTTGTCAGTTGGGAGATCGCGGAGTTTTGTTTTGGGTCCAGACGATGTGTATGACATTTTCATGCTTCAGTGGTTGGGAGTTCGCGGAGTTTTGTTTTGGGTCCAGACGATGTATATTAAAAAGTATTATTCTATATTATAAAAACTTTTTTTGACATAGTAAGACATATTGTTTCATGTAGTAGCATGAGTTAATACATGTAGTAATAAAAATAATTTGTCAATTAATACAAGTGTAGTAATATATAGTAAGACATATTTTTTATACTAAAAAGTATTACTCCGTATTATATATAATAACCAACTTTTTTTTATATAGTAAGACATATTGTTTGATGTAGTAGCATGAGTTAATACATATAGTAAGACAATTTTTTATGTATATATTGAGAAAAAATAATATTTCACGTAGTACATACGTTATTTAATGTAGTAAAAAATATTTCTGGTCAAGTAATTTCAAAACAAAATTAAAGTAACTTATATAATATAGAATATAAAATATAAAATAGTATAATTTATATATTTATATTAAAAAGTATTGTTCTATATAATAACAAACTTTTTTTGATATAGTAAGACATATTGTTTAATGTAGTAGCATGATTTAATACATGTAGTAATAATAATAATCTGTCAATTAATAAAATGTAACATTAAAAAATTTAACAACTCTAACACTTTATACAAAAAGTAATCATTCTGCAAAATCTGCATTGTCTATTAAAAGTAATCTCTTAGCAGTACTTAAAAAAATAATCTAAAATAAATGAGGATTTGGTGTCTTGGAGCCAAATTCATTGGCTAATTCCACGGTAGTTTTTTTCTTTTTTCTTCCAAAATGTTTTATCCTCATACATTTCATCCACAAGTTTTATCCTCATTTGAGCTTTGCAATTAGTTCTTGAATCTCCCCGTCCCTTTTTATCTGGTACATCCTTGCTCTTGTCCTTCACACCATTGCAAGATCGAGCAGACATAAAGTTTAAAGTTTAGATACTACTGTTTTGTTTCCATCCTTAGAGAGTATTCCAGTTGATTTTCGGACACTAAAACCCACAATTCTAGCATGAGCACAGTAGATGTCAAACATTTCACATTCTTTTTCTCTTCTTATTCCCATTAGTGAATCACCATATTCACTATAGTCAATCTCCTCTTCTATTGTTTCTGTCCCAATCTCTTTTTCAGTTGCTACAGTAGCAGATTCAAGTAGTAGTGTACCTGTTTATATCATTAACACAATAATCTTTATGTAGTAAATTATATATATTCATGTAGTAATTCATATTTTTTCATGTAGTTAAACAACATGTGTTCATATGATTATTTGATTTTTGTCATGATAATTGTGCATGTATTTATCAGTAAACCATAAATATACATGTAGTAAAACAAATTTCTTCATATAGTAACACAATATTATTCATACAGTAAAATAAATAATGTTTTATGATCAAAGTGTTTTATTCCGGTAGTTAAACAATAATTTTCATAGAGTAAAAAATAGTTGCAGTTCAATAGTTTTAAAATAATCATCATATATTAAGAGAAGATTTCACCAGTTTCTGTAGAATTAGTAGTATTTGATATTACCACCATTACATCTTCATCTTCGTAGTTTTCTGCACTCATTATGATTGTCCTTTTATGATCGACGCCGACGCTGTGTCCTTTGTCGGCGCTGTGTCCTTTTTCGGCGTTGTTTCCTTCGCCGTCGATGTAGATTGCTCTGGGTTTTTTTTTTCGCGTGATTATGGGGATGATAGGGAGTGAATCATGTATTTCGCGTTGCCCTAGGACCCGCTAAGTTATTGTACCTGTTAAATTAATTGACCCGAAAAAAATTACCCGCGTGATTAGTTGAGAATTTTACTGCTGGTTAAATGGGTTTGGGTTTTGGGCTTTTGCCTAAATTGGGTGTATTGCATACATGCAATATTTCATGGAAGACTAACCCCCAGTAATTTAGCCAAAATCATTAATGATTATCAGATAATTAATTTTACTCCACATACCTTAATATATGGTGATTAATTTCTATCATTATTTGTATTAGTCAACTACATTCTCTTAATTTTAGGCAATTCATTAATTATATAAAATTAAGATTCATATTTTATATTTATTATAATATTTATTTTAATAACATTTTTTTATTCAATTTATTTAGATTTTGAAATTAAATTAATGTAATTGATTATCATATTTATATAAATCATTGCAGGGAACTTCTTTTTTTTTTTTTTTGACAGGGAAGTAAAATATATAGATTAGGTAGGCTGAAAATCAGCCAACACATCAGGCTCAATATGAGCAGGTACATGAGGAGAGTAAAACTCCTGATTACAATTAAAACCAAAGCAAGCTAATCTATGTGCAACTAGATTGCAGGTTCTCCTTGCCCAAACAAAATGAGCAGCATCAAAATTACTGGACAAAGCTAATATTTCACGAATTAATACTCCCAGGTATGATAAGTCCGGTCGCGGTCTCAGCAAGGCATTAATAACAATTTGAGAGTCAGACTCAATGATCACCTCCATCTCCCCATTCGACAGCGCCCATTGAAGTCCTCGCCTAATAGCCTCTGCCTCCCCCATTTCTACACTCCAATCCATCGGCCGAAACTCCGCAAAGCACCATTTAACTGCTCCCCCACCGTCCCGAGCCACGCCACCAATCCCTACTCCCACCCCAGCTCTCACAGAAGCATCTGTGTTAATTTTAATGAGATTACCCCGTGGACACTCCCACTTCCTCGCCACCCGATTCGATCGCACCACCGGGGCAGATATCGTCGCCCGCCGTACCTCAATTATGTGGTCATCCGCCATTTTAATCAACTCATTGTGACCGTAGAGCTTCTCCCTAAACAATAAAGTGTTTCTAGCAAACCATAAGAACCAAAGCAGCACTACAAATCGGCATTGGCGATCATCATCCCCCTGCATGCCATTCATCACTTCCACCACCCACTCTGCAAGGGACATCTCCACCCCTCTGGAATAGGCATACCAGCTACCTCCCAAAACTCGTGCACCCACTCACAATCCCGACCCATGTGCTCTGCTGTCTCAATGTCAATCCCACACCTCTTACACATAGGATCAACATCGACAAAGCGACCAACTAGATTAATACTAGTGGGCAAGATACCATGCAAAACACGCCACAAGAAAAACTGCACCCGCGGAACCACATCAAGCCCCCATAAACGGCCCCACCATTCTCCCCTGTTCACGACTGTTGATTCCACACACACTGGGCACCCATCAAAGTATCCCGACTTCGCCGTGTATATCCCATTTTTTGTGTAGCGCCATGCTAGTACATCACCCCCACCAGTAGTCGCGATCGGTATAGCACACACCCGACGCACCATATGATCTGGAAGAAAATCTCTTAGCCTCTCTACATTCCACTCCCGCCTTCCAGGAACCAGCATATCACTCACACGAAGGTCAGCAAAGGCTGCACCAGTTGCTGGATCAAAGGATGGCTCTCCCCCATCAAATAGCCAAGCATCCGCACCCGCCCGGATAGTCTCCCCATCTCCCACCACCCAAATCAGACCCCTCTCAAGGACCTCCCGACCTGCTAAGATACTCTGCCATGTGTAGCTTGAGTTATACCCCCTGGCCGCCGACCGAAAAGTTCCATTCGGGTAGTATCTAGCGCGCAAGGTCCTTGCTAAAAGAGAAGTGTCATCCTGCAGAAGCCGCCACCCTTGCTTAGCTAGAAGAGCATCGTTGAAATCCGACAGTCTTCGTAGCCCAAGCCCTCCCTCCCTCTTCGGACGACACAAAGTCTCCCATCTCAGCCAATGAATGCGCTTCTCATCACCCCGTTGGCCCCACAAAAATCGGGCAATAGCAGATTCAATCCTATGAATAATCACTTGTGGAATTTTAAAACAAGTCATCAAGTACGTAGGAATCGATTGTACCACCAATTTAACTAATGTAAGCTTTCCCGCCTGCGATAACATCCGGCTCTTCCAATCCTTTATCTTTTTGCACACCCTGTCCACAATCGCCCTAAAAACTGTCGACCTTGACCTCCCTATTCGAGTAGGAATCCCCAAATAAACAGCATGCTCCGAGACTCGCTTGACCCCTAGAAAATCAGCCAAACCCTCTCCTTTCACCTCCGGAATACCACCACTAAAAACAATTTCCGATTTCTCCAGATTGACAACCTGACCCGAGGCCACCTCATAAACATGTAAAATTCGTTTCACACATGCTAACTCATCATACGTCGCTCTCCCAAAAATAACAGTGTCATCAGCAAAGAACAGGTTCGAGACCGGAGGGGCCCGCCTACAAATCCTAATTCCCTGCAACACACCAATCTCCATATGTCTCCGGATTAAGGCCGACAAAGCCTCCGCACAAAACAGAAACAGATAAGGGGACAGAGGGTCCCCTTGTCGAATTCCCCTTGTCGGCCTAAAAGTATTCGTTGGGGCACCATTGACAAGGACTGCAAAAGAAACAGAACTAACACATCGCATAATCGTGGAAACAATAGAATCAATAATACCAATCTTTCTCATAACTCTCTCCAGAAACTGCCATTCCACCCTATCATACGCCTTACTCATATCCAATTTAAACGCATAAGAGCCTCTAGACATAGCCTTATTTATACGCATGTGATGAAAAATCTCAAAGGCTAATAAAGCATTATCAGTAATTAATCTACCAGGCACAAAGGCAGACTGACACGGGTCAATAATGGAATTCAAAAAGGGCTTCAAACGATTCGCTATAGTTTTAGTAATAAGCTTGTACACAACATTACACAAACTAATTGGCCTAAAATCAGAAGGTAACAAAGGGGTTTTCTTTTTAGGAATAAGGGCTATAAAAGTATGATTTGCATCAGCAGGAGACACACCATTATTAAGAACATCAAGAACAAAAGAGGAAACTGAAGGACCAATAAAATCCCAAAATTTTTGAAAGAAGATAGCTGACATACCATCCGGCCCCGGAGCCTTAGTGGGATGCATCTGAGATAAAGCCTTCGTCACCTCCAACTCAGTAAACGGCTGGGATAAGGCATCGTGCATATCCGTCGTCACCCTGCAATCCACAGCTCCCACAGCCTCCTCCATATCCAATCCCTCTGAAGCCGTAAACAGCCCCTGAAAGTAGTTCAAGAAGACCTCCTTGACCCCCTTAATCTCCACCTGCTTCACCCCATCAGAGCCCGTTATCTCCCGAATATAATTCCTCTTCTTCCTTCCACTAGCAATCCGATGGAAAAAAGTAGTATTTTTATCCCCCTCTCGCATCCAACTGACCCGAGATCTCTGTAACCAGTACAACTCCTCCTTCCTGACCAATGCAGTAATCTTATGCTCAAGGGCCCTAGCAGCCTGTATACACTCAACAGATTGGCGAGATTTCTGCAACTTTGACAACTCCTCTTTACATCGGGCAATCTGGCGTGGAACATTCCCAAAAAATTGCGAGTCCCACTCCGCTAATGCTTCACCACAGGCAGCAATTCTGCCTTGTACCGAACGACCCCCACCTGGGCCCCAGGCCGAGCGAATAATCGTCGAACAATCATCCTCCTGAAGCCACGACGTTTCAAACCGGAATAGATGGGCTGTTCTATAATCATCAGGTCCCTTAAGACGTCCCTCCCACTGGATCAGAAGTGGGCAATGGTCCGATAGCACCCGGGTTAAATGTCTAACCCGGACCCTAGAAAATCGTGTTAACCATGCCTCATTTGCCACCACCCTATCCAGTCGCTCCTGAATATTATTCTCACCCCCATGCATATTCGTCCATGTAAATTTGTGACCCTCAAAACCCACATCAGTCAACCCACATCGATCCAAGCAGTCCCTGAACTCCACCATTCGATCCACATTCCGAGGCAGGCCACCAGATTTCTCGAAACCATACAAGATTTCGTTAAAATCACCCAAACAAAGCCAAGGCAATTCCACCTCCCCCGCTAATCTATCCACCAAAGCCCACGTCTTCCACTTCTGAGCCTCCTCCGGGTAGCCGTACAGGCCCGTGAGCCGCCATCCCTGAACATCACCCACAATTGCAGGGAACTTCTAAAGGTAGGCAACGTGTAAATTAATTTGAGTCATTAGATTTTAAATCTAAACTTAATGATATGTTACGTTTTGTACTCCTCACTTTTAAAATTACTACTATTATATACTATTAATTATATTAACTCAAATTATATATATATATATATATATATATATATATATATATATATTATAAAAAAAAAAGGACAACAACTCTCACACCACCTCACTTAAATTTTGATTAAAAAACACTGAAACCACACATTGCTAAAATATATATATATTATTAGAGTATTTCCAAATTAAATAATTAGTTTTTATGCTTTTTCATGTGATTTTTTTACTTATTATTTTGTAGAGATTTTTTTTACAAAGTAATAATAATATAAACTCTACATAAATTAATTATATTTATTTTTTTCAAAAAATGTCAAAAGAAAAAGAAAAAACACATGAAAAAACAAATAACAATTATTTTTGAATATATTTTTAATTACGATATTTAAATAATTTTTTATTTTAAAATTTTAAATTACATGATTTTAATACTTTTGTTTAATAAACACGTGGCATATCTATTATTGTGGTTATAAATTTATAACTTATGATTACAATGATAATATATGTAAAAATTGAGCAATATATTATTTTCATTTAAGGTCAACTTCAAATTATAATTTTCACCTTTTTAATATCTAATTTATAAACAAATATTTCACAATATCATTCCATTGCTTAGTTATAAATTTGTTTCATTATAAGGTATTTTGAAATCAAATTAATTAATAACATCGATAACACTGTGGTTTGTAGTGTGTAGAGGTTGAGATGGATGCAAATGTGTTGAACTTAGAAGGGACATCATTTTCAATTTTGGAAATTTTATTTTAGAATGTAAGAGAATTTTACTTTCTATTTTTTTTTGTACCGTAAAGTATGTCAACCATGGGTCAATACTAAGACACACGATCGGACTAGAGCTACTAGAAACTTTACAAGTCCTCATTATTTTGTATTCTATATATGTCCTTTAATAATTTTCACATTTTACTTTTTTCGGGACGTCCTATAATAACTTTTACAATTTTCTTTTCGGGACGTTCAACACTAACTTTTACAATTTTCTTTTCGAGACGTTCTACACTAACTTTCACACCAACTCCTAATCCTTTATAAATTCCACTATCACGATATTTTCAATTTAAAAAAAAAAATTATCACTACTTTTGGTTCCCATAACTAATCATGGATATACTAGAATTATCAATAAAATTATAATTATCTATTATATATATATTAATATTAATATATATATATAAATAAATAAAATGTACTCCGTAATATACAAACATTTCATTTTTTTAACAATGACAAATTTACAAATCTATACTTATTTTAAAAATTATTTTTTTAATTAATAAATTAAAATTAAATATATTATAAATTTATTTCAATCTAGTATAAAACGCGATATTACACTAGTACATATATATATATATATATATACGGAAATGATATAGAGAATTGTGCCCACCTATGTGCATTACCACGTCAATAGATTCTTATTTATATTTAATTTAAACTTAATCTAATATCAATATTTTTTTTTTTTTATCCATATCCATATCAATATTTTATTTATATTTAATATTATCTCTATCAAATTACGCTAACTAATAACAAAAATTAACTAAATGTCAACCAAGGAAAGAAATATAAAAATTCACCAACATTAAAAAGAAACACAAATAATAAAAAAATTCAGAAAACAATAAGATATAAATTAATGGTAATGTGTAAGATGCTCCCGTAAAAGTTGATACAAGTTGATACTTATTCATTGGTTCCCTTGCATCTACTTGTGACCTATTACCAATCATGAAATAGTCGTTTTAGCTTTAAAAAAAAAAGTTCAAAAAAAAGTTTGAAAAAAAAAACGTACTTCTTAGGGAGTAGAGTGGAACAGGTTCGGTGGAACTCGTTTATGAATGGCCGCTTCGACTGCAAACACTGCATGTCCTACGCCATTGATATCTCCTTTGATGATTTAAGTCGTTTGCCACATCCTTTAGTGATCCTTTGGTACGAACAGGAAGTTGGGTCTTGAACACCATGTGAAAACTCACTGCTCACATTTATTTCTCTATTATTTTTATCACAATCATCAATTTCTGCTATCTTTTTTTCTTCCAGATTTTGTAGTTCTTCAATTAAAAAATCTATGCGAGTCTCTGTTAAAGAACATTCATCAACTAAATGCATTGCGGCCAATGACCTACGTCTTGAAATGAAAGATTGACCTTCTACAGAGATTGGTGTTAACCCATCGACTATAAATTTTGCATCCAATAAAACATATGACGACATGGATATCCTTCAAAATTAAATAACGGACAACTACATGAAACTAAATCAGATAACAAATGATGTGTTAACTTACGTTATCGATTAAAAAATTTGTTGGGATCATTGGATCAAAACGTTGCACTGCGTATGCAATAGTTTCATCTGTGTTCGAAATCGGTTTGCAAATATACATCATACTGTCCAGCAACTCCTTTTGAAACAATAAAAATATTGTTTTTGTATAGATTGAAGACATTTTTTGCTCCATAAAGAATCTTGTAGCCATGCGTTGTACTTCATTGCAATCAGTGTGATTTGCAATTAACTTTTCGTGCCTCTGTGAACAATTGCTCTATTGAAACGAGTAATAAAATCCACCAAAGAAATTTTATGGTTAACATATTGCTTAAAAAAAGAGTGGTTGCAACTTGCATATGCATTATAAAATTTATATGCATTATAAAATTCAAATGCTTCTTCTGATGTTTGAAATTCCTGTCCAATTTTTGGAATAAAATTAGTTGCAACTTGTGGGATAAACACTGCATAATCTTGTTCTTACATTCTTGTATAGATATAAGGTTTCAAATAATCAGAAGCAAATTGGAGAGAAGAGATTCTGAGAGTTTTCTGAGAGTTTGTGGAGAAGAGATTTTGAGAAAAAATTAAATGATGATAGAAAGATTTGAAAAAAGATTAATGATGTTAGTTTGATAGAGATAATATTAAATTAAATGTAAAAAAATATTTTATAATTTTGATCCGAATAAAATAAAATGTAGATATGAGATTTTGAGAAAAAATTAATGGTGATGGAAAGATTTGAGAAAAGATTGATGACATTAGTTAGCCTAATTTGATAGAGATAATATTAAATATAAATAAAATATTGATATGGATAAAAAAAATAAAATATTGATATTAAATTAAGTTTATATTAAATATAAATAAGAATCTATTGACGTGGTAATGACATATAGACGGTGGGCAAAATTGGTGGGCGCAACTGGTGGGCTCTAAATTTCCGTATATATATATATATATATATATAGAAACAAATCAAACAATATTTACGTACAAATTTATTGCTTATATCAAAGGAAAATCTCCTATAATAATTTTCTAAATTTATTCCTCTCAAACTCAAAAAAAAAAAATCACCTAGAATATTATTTACTAATTAATACTTTGACTTAAAAAATAAAAAAATAAATGTAAGGAGTAGGAACTATTTTGTGTATCTTTAATTATTATCTACAATAATATATTCAACAATGTTAAGGGTTGGTCTAGTATGCACTCGACTGCATGTTGTGCACCCTAGTTCATGTTGCACTTTTCAGTTTTACTGACTTACACTTTTTAATAAATGGTGTTGCAATTTTCAATTATTAAACTGTATAATAATATTTTTAGTATAATAATTGAAAAGTGCAACACCATTTACCAAAAAGTGTAACTCAGTAAAACTGAAAAGTGCAACATGGAATAGGGTGTACAACATGCACTCGAGTGCATACTAGACTTTATGGAATGTTAATAACCTTTTAGAAATAGAAATTGTCAATAATATTATTCTTCATATGATTTTATGGGAAAAAAAATTAACCCGAGAATCAGCGAAACAAATTTTGCCTAAATGGATTAAACTGAATAGTTTTTTTTCTCTAGCAATTATTTCTAATAATTCTACAAATAAGTTTTTCTCCTGCTTTTATAGGAATTATTTCTAATAATTCAACAAATAACTTTAAAAAAAAAAATTGTCCTCCTAATCTTGTTGTAGCTCCATTATTAATTAATAGAGAAATAAATTAATACTTAGTAGGTTTGAAAGTAATATTATTAAGTACGTACTCAATTCAAAATCATTCAATAAAAGTTTATTAGAACCTATTTAAAGAAGATTTGATTGTTGCATAGAACCTATTTAAAGAAGCTTTGATTGTTGCAAGAAAGAGCAACAAATTGGTAAATATATACATGATGATCAAACATTATCATTAGTCACAAATTGGTAAAATTTATTAAACACAAGCATATGAGATGTTCAGAACATACGGTACAACAATTCACAACAGATACATAATTTAGTCGAAGCATATAAATAAACTAGTGTAAGACTAAGACCCCTGTTTTTATGTTGTTTTATGCGAGGTTGAAATAAATTTATAATATATTTTAATTTTAATTTATTAATTAAACAAATAATCTTTAAAAGCATGTATATATTTATAAATTAAATTTGTTATTCTATTAAAAGATAAGAAATGAGAATTATAAGTTTATTTATAAACAAATTTAATATAATAAAATACAAATTGCGGAAAACTTTATTGTAGATATCATTTGTTGTACATTTACATATTTTTCCATTTGAATCTAGACAATTTTTTTTAATCCGCTCACTTTAGAGACAATAACATACAATTGTCCGTGTGTAAACACATGTTTCGAAAGTCACTACTACATATTTGGCCTTGGAGAGCTTTTAGAAGAGCTCTCCAAGTGGGAGCTGTCCAAGCTAAATTGCACTTGGAGAGCCCTTTGAAAAGCTCTCCAAGGCCAAATATGTAGTAGTGAGTAGACCCTTACTTTAAAAAGGGACTAACATTGATTTTTATTTATCGTCATTGCAAAATACAATAGAATATGAAATTACTCCTTTAAAACTTTACGCTTCGAAAACGCTACAAAATATAATAGAATAATTTTTTTCACCTTTTGTATTATATCTACAATTATTTAATGATGATATGTTTGGCGTGGTATTTTCATTGCATGATGATTGTGTAATAAATAATCTTATTCAAAATAAACAATAAATTGAATTAGTTAAAAAAAATTAAGAGAATTCATTTTTATTTTATTTACATAAATACTCATTGATTTTTTTTATATACCAGGCATTGTCAGATATGTCATAAAATCTTTACTTCCAAACAATTAATTAATTAATTTAAATGATGAACAATCAATTAATTATTATTATTAATTAATTTAAATGATGAAAATAGAATATATGCTAAATATCTTAAAATGATAGTCATCATAGCAAATCAACTGTATATAGAGAAAAAATGAATTAATGTACATAATAAATGGTGCACGCCTAAGATGCTTGTAAGTTGTTCTTTACTTCGTAACTAGTGTAAGACCCGCGTTTTACGCGGAGTTTAAATAAATTGATAATATATTTTAATTTAACAAAATGAAAAGATAGAAAATCAATAATAAAATAGAAAATTATAATTTTAAAACGCTGAATTGAAATAAATTTATAATATATTTTAATTTTAACTTATTAATTAAAAAAATATTTAATATATATATATATATATATTTATAAATTTATAAATTTATTATTTAACTAAAGGATGAAAAATGAAACATATGTATAAAATCAATAATAGAATAGAAAATTATAATTTTATTTATAAAAGAAATATGCAAAAACTTTATTGTACACAACATTTATTGTACGTTTAAATATTTTGTCATTTGAATTTAAACAAATAATTTTCAATACACTCTTATTTTTTACTTTAAAGGCTGCAATATATAATTGTTCTTGTGTAAACACAGGTTCCGTACGTATTACACTGTTTGAATATTTTAATTTATATTTTCAAGTAAGTAAATTTAATTTTTATTTTATAGTATGAAAATTGAATTAAAAAATCAATCTTTTAATTAGGCACAAATTTGATAAATTGTTATTCTACAATATTTTAGAGATTAAAATATTTATGGTTTTTATTAATAAAATAAAAGAATATAGTATTAAAAAATAGAATATATAGAGATGTATGATTTTTATTAATAAAAGAAATGAATATACAAAATTACAAATTTTTTAAAATAAATAAAAAAATCCTTGTACACAACATTTGTTGCACGTTTACACTTTACATACATGTTTTTCTATTTAAATCGTGCCAAGTAATTTTAATTAAATATGTTCCTGCTCTTGAATTTAGAGGCTGCATTGTATGATTAATTGTCTATGTGTGAACACATGTCTTTTAAGGTACACACCTAGTGTAAGACCCACATTTTACGCGGAGTTGAAACAAATTTATAATATATTTATATTTAAATTTATTAATTAAAAATTATTTTTTTCAACATACATAGATTTTTAAATTTCTTAATTCTATTAAAAAATAAAATAAAATGTTGTAGCAAATATAGATTACTTCCAATATGTCATTCAAAATACTCAATGTCATTCTCAGAATAAAAACTTTACTACCAACATTACTTCCAATATCACCAAAAGGGATTTATTTTTAATTTTTAATATTGCTTTGATCTCAAACTCAAATGGACAAATCAATTTTTTTGTCTTGAATTATGTTTTGCATAAATTTTACCTCGCAACATCTGACGTAACGGAAGCTAAGCGGTTCAAATAGCGCGTCTCAAATTCAAGAACAACAATTAGATTTGTTTCACTCATTATTTCCCAAACTATAAAGTTAGAATAAACTCGATGTACAATTTTTTTTTAATTGAAAATGCATTTAGAAATGTACTTTTTATTCAAATATCGTGTAATTAATTTTGTTGGTGATTCAAAATATATTTTCTGAAAGTCAAATTTTATTCAATATTTTTTAAAATTCATTTTAATTATTTTGTCTTATATTAATCGCAATCCATTTAAAATCAAAAGTTATTACACCACCCTAATTACCGGTCCTAACTATAGGCAAAAGTTTTTGCCTAAAAATTGTAATCGGTTTTGCATTAGGGCCCTATTCCAAGAGAAATAGGAAATATGCTAAAAAATTAAATACGAAAAAAAATATCAATGTAAAATTAAAATTCAACTCCAAATGAAACGCATGTTTATCTTATTTAATTTGTAATGAGAGCATATTGCAAGCCATTGACATTCCATTTGGCTTTCCCTACCACACAAGTACACAACTAATTCTTGAGTGATTATTATTAATTCTTTTACTCACACAAAAATGAATATAAGACAAAATAAAATGGTAAAATTATTAATTTTACTGTTTCTAAAATTAATACGGTAAATATATTTTATCTATATGATAAATTCGCATTAGTACCTTTAATTCAATTAATCCATCTATATATCTCAATTTATTTTACGTAATATATCTTTAAATGAATACTAAAAAGATATTCAATAATATATACTTAATTTCGAATTTTCTAAAATAAAAAATCATCAAATTAATTATTTGTTACGAATGAGTTGTATATGATCTGGACAATAGTTAAAGATTATAATTCAATATTCCTTAATTATATTAGTGTAATTTAGAATTTAAGAATTATTTTCAAGAGTTTTTTCCTAAAAGATATAATCCATTTTGCATTAGGGCCTTATTTTCATATATTAATTTTTAATTTACGTATAAAATTTATTTCAATTATGTTATTAACTAAATTCTATAATTATTTTTATATATTAATTTTTAATTTACGTATAAAATTTATTTCAATTATGTTATTAACTAAATTCTATAATTAAATACATGAGTGAAAGAAAGTGTTGAATATCTCAACAATTTCATTCTAATTTCTTTTAAGACTAATTTCCCTATAATTAAGTCAAAAATTTAATACGAATTTAATGTTAATTTTCATATAATTAATCAATTAGGTCAACAATTTAATTTGATATTAAAGGTAGCTTAATGAATCTATTACGGTCAAACATTTATTTTTCATATAATTTATTTTAAGATTATAGAAAGTTTTAATTGGCAAAAAATATGTAACGTTTAATTTAAATGTGTAATTTGATATATTAATTCTAAATTTACGTGTAAATTGCTAACTAAAATTTATAAATATATATACATTAAGTTTCATTATATTTTCCATATAAATAGGTCAACAATTTCATTTGAATTTAATGTTAATTTTCTATAATTAGATCAACAATGTAATTTGATATTAAATGTAGAAAAAATAATTATAACAAATAATATAGATTGTTAGAGAAATATTTAGAAATATATATATTTGATTAAGAACTCACAATTAGTATAAAAAACCGAGTCTGCCATAAATCTTATTAGTCAAAACTTTAGACGTTTCTTAAATAATTAGGGCGTAATAAATTTATATTTCCATAAAAATGTGAGTGAAATAGTTCATTAATGTGTAACAAATGATCCCAATGTTTAAGAATTCATTTTTATTGGAGATCTGCGTATTAATAATTCAAATTAATTATAATAAATTAAAAACTTTAATAGAAATATTAAATGTAAATTAATCAACAATGTCAAATATATTCTAATTAAGCATTAATTGAGATATATCCCCAAAATAAAACATGATTGCCTTAAAAAGATATTTGAAATCAATAATCATTATAAAATTATATTACATCAAAATGATTAATTCAAAAAAAATTCTTCATAAATCTATTTCTTCATTTCACCTTCACATCACTAACATGTTTTTTCTCACTTCTCCATTATTCAGTCTCTAAAATCTCAAAATCTCCCACCTTCTTTAAACAATAAGGTTGAATGTCCAAACCAATGTCACCGCTGCAATACGACTTGAAAATGAACAAATATGTCTTATCAACACAAATAATACATGTAACATTTTTTTTATACTCATGCATGATCAAACAATATTAACCGTGAATATATGTATAAAGAAAATATTAAATTCATAGTTTACCTAGAATAGTGATACCCTGCAACACGACTTGAAAATGAACAAAGGTATGTCTTATCAACATAAGTAATACATGTAACATTTTTTATACTCATGATCAAAGCAATATTAACAATGAATATATGTATAAAAATAATATTAAATTCATAATTACCTAGAATAGTGATACCCCACAAATTAATCGACAATATTTCTTATTTCTAAGAAAAAATAAAGATTTGAACAAATGAAATATTTGAGGGCTCGTGGAATGAATTGAGAAAAATGAAAGAGATGAGCTACTATTATATAGTAGATTGAATTAAGATCTAACGGTTAAGATTTAACATTTAAATGAACGGTGAAGATTAAAGTAAAAAAAAGGAAAATGAATGAGGTTGAAGGATTTTTAAAATAGAAGAATTTAGAGGAGAGAGGTTGAAGTAGAGTGGATGTGGTTGTGACATGTGTCTCAAGAGAGGTTTGCAAATATATAAATACTAGTGTAAGACCCGCGTATTACGCGGGATTGTGAAAAAAAAATTATTTAAAGGATAATTGATTTTTTATTTAATAACATTCTTTATAAACTATAATGATTGAACTACACTAAATACTTGCAATAAAAATTTATTGAGATGATCATCCACAAAATTTGGAGACTCGTCTCAACAATGATGCTCATGTAAGACCGAGAAGCCCAACAAAAGAAGCTTCATTTTAAGAGGAGTAATCATCTAAAAATTAGCACAATCGAAACAATGAAGATGAGCATTAAACCATACATTTAAAAAGGCAAAGACAAAAAAATGAGACCAACCATTCAATATCATGTGTGTAGTTTTTCTAATGTCTTGATTATCTATTCACCATAACACCACCTACACATGAAGAATGTCGTTGATGAAGTAACTGTCGTCATCACATATGAATTTCATACCTGACAAACTATTAAACTTGTTAGTAAGTCGAGGTTTGCTGAACGTTCGACTTTCATTCACCCAACATTAAACTCCTCTGAAGGCTTCTTTAAAGTAGTATATATATATTTTAAATCTAACCCAAATATTGACGTGACAAAGATAGAGTCACTAATTTTGCTTGTATTCTTGAAGAATATATGTGTGGGAGTAGAAGAGTTGGTATTGGACCACGCCCTAGAGAAAGCCAATCATACTTTAAATGTATAAGAAATATAAAAATTAACGTTAATCAAATATGAACCAAATATTTATAAATCAGTGTCTTAACACAAAAAAAAATAAAAGGTGTTAGAGCCGCCAAGATGGAAGATTAGATAAATAACAATATAGAAGTAACATTAAATAACAAATTAACACTGAAGAATCAAACTTAAAAACACAATTAAAACACAACCTCAATTAAAGTAAGCACTTCTATAACATAATTTATAGCAAACCAAATTCAACAATGGATAATAATGTAAGATATTATTAACATTCAGCCGGAGTAAAAGAATAGCATCGTAAACAGGACTGGAAAATTGTGACATTATTAATGCAACAATTCATTAAAAAATACTTAAATAATTGATATATTTGAATTCAAAAAAAGTGAATAACCCAATTTTTTCTCTTTTCTTCCCCTTTTTTCTATTGTCACTTTTTCTATAAAATATTGAGATGAATAAGAAGCATGGCTATACAGAACTCTTCATAGTATATTAAACGTTCACTGTCAAAAGAAGCGTAATCGTCGGTACTCTTATTTAGAAACAAACAGAAATGCCAAAATTGACAATTGACATAGACAATAAGAGAAAAACGTATTGAAAATAACAAAATACATTAAAAAAACATTTTTTTTAGTAAACCTACAAAAAAATTAAATCAAACATGGGAAGTCGAGGTTGAATTAAAAAAAAAAAAAAAAGAGTATATATATCGATTTACCTATTGTATTCATAACGACCCAAGATGGTTGTTGTGGCCACACATAAATAAGAAATCTATGCAACATAGAAAATGAATGGATTATAGAGTAGCATGTTAATTAAAATTGAGTATATTTAATCTAAGATTCAATTATCATTTAAAATTTTGAGAACTTATAACAATACATTTACTAATTTTATGAAAATAATATTCAAAATTTTATTTTTTTTGGAATATATATACATAGAAAATCATAGAATAAAATAAGATTGTAAAAAATAAAATCGGAATAAATTGAGAGAAAGAAAATGTTAAATTAATTGGACAATTTACGAAACATTTACAACTTACAACAATATATAAGGAGCGCAAGACAACATACTTAGAAGAGAGTGCGAGACATTAGAAGGCGGTACCACGCGAGACAACAAACATCAGGAAGAAAGGAAGGCCAAGGAAGTCTTTTATCGTAATCTATATTTGTTTTTCGTCGAATTTTAAGATTTTAAAATGAGCAAGACAAATAAGAAAATAATAAAAAAATGGAGAATTGTTAAAAACTTTGAGAGATTCAATATTAAATTTTGTTCTTGCATTCCGGTATTAACCTGTTTAGCTCTTAATCTGTTAAAATTAGATTTAGGTGCAACTATTACATAATCGTTTAGAGTTAGTTAAGGCCCTAATTCTTTTAGCCCGTGACCTTATAGAAATAGGGAAAACTCGATAAATATCTCTACTCAAGATGATAATTTTACCCTTGAATTGATAAATAGATTTGTATTGACCTTTATTGTATCTGTTACAGTTAATTCTATAAATATTAATATATACTTATAATTAATATGCTAATTAATTAGGAAATTGTAATTAACACTATGACACTCCATATATATGCATTTATTATAAAATAGTAGTAATAATCAATTGAAAAGTTGGGATATATATATATTTAGTATACATTTTACATACAAAATTAATGTAATATCGTCATATGAATTTAGTTAACAATACAAATCATCTTATACTCCTTAAGATGCTAGTTATTCAATGAACAAATAAATTAGTAACTGGTATTTATTTAGATTATGAAAAAATAATGAAGTATTATATATTATCAATATAATACTTATTTAAATACCATTAATTCAAATAAAAATCTAAATAGATAGATTATTAGAGAAGTATAATAAATATAGAATATAATGTTATTTATAGAATTTATAAATTAAAATATAGTATTATATTTTAAAATGAATCGGTTAATAAACCTCATCAAATGTCTTTTATAAAATATTATATTAAAATTATTTTAGAAAATTAAACTAATATGGTCCCATTTTTTCCTACAAAATATTACAATTGTTTAATTTGAATAAGTCATGCAAGTACTGATTAAATTAGTTTGCACAAAAAAATGAGCTTAAATTATATATGCTAGCTCTTACATAAATAAAAATGGATGAGTCATATTTCAAATCGATTGATTTAATTTAATTTCCAAAAATTATGTTAGCAATCAATTTTAATTTAGATCCGAATAATTAAACAGAAATTAATCATTTAAAAAAATTCATACATAAACAACCCATTTTAATTAGGTTGAATCAAAAGAAATATACTCCATGTGATTATATTTTCTTTCATGAGATAATAAAAAAATTATACTCCTATCAATGCAACATTTAAAATGTGATTTAATGATTGGATTCTAACTAAATTAAAATAGTAAAAACATACAACAATAACAAAATGAGGAGAGTCTATGTCTTGTTTAAAATATTATATTAAGATTATTTCAAAAAATTAAACTAATATGATCACATTCTTTTCTACAAAATTTGGCAATTGTTTAATTTGAAAAAGTAATCATGTAAGTTCTAACTAAAGTAACTTGTACAAAAAAATGATATTTAATTAAACTCGTAATATAAAAATGGATGAGTCATATTCATTTAATTAAGGAAAGTAAAGAGTATGAAAAGGTCAAAAGTTATATTCTTAAAATCATGCTCTAAAATTAATTTTCAAAAATTATGCTAGCAATCAATTTTATATTAACGTCTAATTAAATAAAAACTAACTATTTTTAAAGACAATCAAGAAAAATTTATTATATTAACAATTAAAATGTGATCTGCTGATTGAATTCTAACTAAAATAAAATAATTATAATTAAAAACATAAAACAATAACAATCAAAGAGATTTTATGTTATAAATTTAATTAATTACCGAACAAAACTAATACACATCTAGTTTTATAATGTAATAATAAATTATTGTTTTTATAGCCTTTCTAAAATATTAATTTTTTATATGGAAATTGCTAAATTTTAGTTGTTAAATTCTTAAATTACTCAGAACAAAATTTAAGCTGAACATTAAAGGTAAAATTCAGAATTCAATATAATCGCGACAATTAAGGAGTAATCTATTAAATGGGGGTTGACTAATATAGATTGTGTAAAATTAATTTGGTAAACTTCTATTGAAAGAAAATAGTACAAAGATATTGATATCATTAATTGATTGAAATAATTTTAGTACAAAATTTGTGGAATTCAAGGTTTAATAATTAATAATAACTGTATTTATATGTTTTTTTTATCAGTCAAAATCAATATATATATATATATATTTTATATTGATATTTTGGGGGTAAGAAATATTCATTCTAAGAGAGTAGTACACGTACAGAAATACATCATTGAGAGATAGGTTGTTGTTCATAATGTAGGGTTCTTACGCCAATCATCATATAAGAAATTACATTGATTCGAGAATTTAACCAACTCCAGAGTCTTCCTTTGAGTTTCTTTATGAATTTTTATATTTATATGTTCTTGTATAATATTATAAAATAAATTTATATAATCCGTTGTAAATTTAATTGACAAATTAATAAGCAGGGATTCAATTTAAGATCAAATTGAATTTTCTTATGTTTTACTTTTCTTAATCTTCGGATCTAAATTAATTATTTTTTTATGCACCTATACACACAATTGGACTAAAATTATTCAAATTTAATTTATCTATACACACAAATTAAGCATTATAAAAATAATACAACAAAAACAATCATTTATTCATCTTTATTGGACTACGTATAATAAAAATCAATACAATATATACAACAAAATCAATCCAACCACCGTGACTTATTCACATAAATAGATGATGGATGCTTTGAGAAAGCAGCGTGAATTGAATGATGAAGGCATCCAATCCTTCAAAGTTTGATACATAAACCTGCAAAAAAAACAATAAAAAAAATCAGACAATATTCATATTGTGTCACATATTACATCAAACATCAAACTTAAAAACATATTAGAAGAGAGAACATAACAACAAACCTAAAAAAAAAACATCAAATAAAAGTTATTTGGGTGCACATTAAAGATTATAGATCTACAATATATGTTTTGATGATGATTCGCTGATTGAAAAAGAAAAATGCATCAACACGAAAATAAGAGTGCACATGAAAAAAAAAAAATATCATTCAAGGCGAGCTATATTGTTGGAGAGGACAAACCCAATAGAAAATGAATGGGAAAAATGGAAGTGAAAGGACTATTATATAGGAGATTATATTAAGATCGAACGGTTAAAATTAATTTGTTTAAATAGACGGATTAGATTAAAAAGAAAAGTATGAAAAGGTGGTGAGAAGAGAGAATTTGAAATGGAGACATTTGAGAGGAGAGAGATTGTATCAGACGAATCACACTGCGACACGTGGCAGCCTAAGAGTTTGCAAATATATATATATATATATAGATATATTTTTTTTTTCTTTTTTGTTGTCGAGTTATTTAAATTTATTTAAAATTTAATATAATTTTATTTTTTAAAATTAAAGTACTAACTTGATTTTTTTTTTTATGGAAGACATGTATCAAGAGAGGTTTGTAAATATATAAATATAGATAGATATATTTTTTTTTTCTTTTTTGTTGTCGAGTTATTTAAATTTATTTAAAAATTAATAAAATTTTATTTTTTAAAATTAAAGTACTAACTTGATTTTTTTTATTTTTTTTTATGAAAGTTAAATACACATCCCCTTTTTTTTCCCCTCCCCATGACTC
Organism: Galeopsis tetrahit; assembly: GCA_963675135.1. NCBI lineage: Eukaryota > Viridiplantae > Streptophyta > Magnoliopsida > Lamiales > Lamiaceae > Galeopsis > Galeopsis tetrahit. The sequence goes on from OY776124.1 coordinate 7,468,410, forward strand.
GAACCCATTTTTCCCCTCCCCATGACTCGAACCCAGGACCTAAGGCCTAGGTAGTGGTGCTCTAACCACTTGAGCTATCCCACTCTGTCTAAAGTACTAACTTGATAGAGGCATACACTTATTTTTAACCTAAATTAGTTTTTAAAATATTTTATGTATACTATAGTTAATAATTTACTTATAATAAAATATTTTATTGATAAAGATATGTATACAAATCGATCATGGGTGCTCCTCCATGTTTTTTTCGAAAGAATTGATGTTCAATTAAATCATATTTGTATGCTTAGAAGTATTTACTTAAAATGCAGTAAAACATTAAAGGGTTGGTCTGTTATGGACTCGAATGCATGTTGTGCACCCTAGTCCATGTTACACTTTACAGTTTACTGACTTACATTTTTTTGATAAATGGTGTTGCACTTTTCAATTATTACTAAAAATATTAAAACTCATCTATATAAAAAAATAGACAAATCATTAAAATTGATGTTTATAAAATATGATTGGAAAATAAATGTATTAAACTTACACGTGTGTGCATCTTTAGCATTGAAGACAAACAATATCTAAAAATAAAAGAAAATGGAGTATAAATTTTTATATATAAATTTAAATTAATAACAATTTTCTACTATCTAGAAAATTGAATGCAGATTATTATTTAAATACATTTAAACTTATACGTACTATAAATTATCATTTTTCGAGAAAGTGGAATATTTTTCTAGAAAATTGAATGCAGATTATTATTTAAAAATCTATAAATATATAATACACCTACATGTTACCTTTTTTAATTTCGGCGGGAAAATTTTTGAGCCTTTGATCGTTTTCTTCATTTTGATCTTGGCCGTTCATTTGGTCTTCTGTATAAATATGGTAACCCTCATTTATTATTTTTATTTAATATTTGTCATTTATTACTCTTAATCATAACCGTTGATATTTGTAGATTGAATTGTGTCCTTCAGATCAATTCCATAAAATTTGTAACGTATTTCTCATCTTCTCTATAAATTCGTCATTTTTATTTGTCATTTTCATCGAATCACTTTTCTCTCTCTCTTTTCTGTATGGTTCATATGTAGTTAGTGTTATTGTTGTTTTTCTTTTGTGATAATGTAATTTTGTAATTCTAAAAATTCTATATTTTTTATTTTAATTTAGATATGTAGTTTAGTTTTTTGTTTTTTTGGATGTAAACGTTTGAAGACCAAATTGTTCATCAAAGATTGATCCTCTTCTTGGATTTGACAGCAAATCCTTTTTTCTTTTATTTAGCATCTTCAGCAATATTGATCTTCTTCCTTTAGGGATTGGACAACAAATCCTTTTACTCTCTGAACTTTGTAATGGAAAATTCACATTTGTTTTTGTTGCTATTGAAACATTCACATTTCTTTTTTGTTGTAGATCTATAATGAAACATCCACGTTTCTTTCTGTATATTATATTTACATGTCTTTCATCTCGTGTGCAATTCTGCAAATTGAAAAGCCTTCTTTTAAAAGGCAAACAACTCTCAATAAAACTAATTGCATTAAGTCTCGCCTTTCCTCGAAATAGCACCGGAAATTTGCAGATCTCCAAATAATCTTTCACTGAATAAATTCCATTTTTATATTAGGAAGATCGTACACAATATTTTAATTGTTTAGAATTTCTTCAAAGACATTCCAAAATATATATAATTGAGAAAATTAATTTAAATATTTTTAAATCAATAAAATCGAAATTTGATCAAGATTAAGTGTGCAACCTACATCTCTTTATTGCAAAAATATGATATGCGTACCGATATGATAATAAAAAAATTATTAATTTTAATATATATTGCAATTTATTAAAACGAATCTTAATATCATATAATAATCTTATGTATTCTATTCATCTAGGTATTCAATTATGTATTAAAAAAGTAAATAAATTCGAATTTTGTTGATTGACTAAGTTTAAGACAGGTGTGAAGAATTCGATTTTGACAGGTCAATAAATTTATGACCATGGTTATACAAAATTTTTTTGACATTAACTCACTCAATATTATATTTATGGTATTGACTTAAAAAATTATTAATAGATATTAATCGACTAATCATTACTAATTAACATATGTCAAATTAATTAAGGAAAATCGATCTTAACTTAATTGATTGAAAATCAATTTTGAATTTTCTTAAATTAAGGAAATCGAATTTATCTCATAGTTGACTAATTCCAAAAGAGGTGCAAATTTTGAATTTGGCAGATTTTAATAAACAGAATTCATAAATTATGTCATAGTTAAAATTAATTAAGGAAATTCGAGTCAATAAATTTCTAACCATTTTTTTTTAGTGATTATAAATAAATGGAGTAATTAGTTAAAGGTCCATTAAAATTGAATTTGAAATTCCTTAAATTAAGGAAACTGAAATTGGAGATCAAAGTTGACTACTGTAATTTTAAAACAGGCCAAAAGAATTGAAAATTGACATATTTTAGGAATCGTCAATAAATTTATGTCATATTTAACAAATTAGTTAAAAGTTCATATATACTCAAGTTAGTGAGTTAGTGGATGAATACGTAAATAATTAATTGTTTCATATTTAGAAATCTTTTCACAAATCTTTAAATATCTAAAATTTGAAATTTTGAATTTATTTAATATTACGTAAATAACTAATTTTATTTTTAAAAAGCAACACACTTCATATCTTTAATTTGACGAATTGCCTAATCATAACACATATATTTCATATTTTAGTAAAATGTACAAACATTCATATAACATAGACCTCGAAAACAGAATAACAAACAGAAAAAATCTATATTCATGAAAAATATATGTTAACACTGTATTTCTTGAATGGAATGACCACAAACTTTCTCGCCTAAACTAAAAAAAGGAAATCCGTAGATGTATTATATTTGTATAGATTTTTGATTTTTCAAATGGGCATGCTCTCAATAAAAATCAATTAATCGATATTTTTTAAATTTATAATATATATAATACAATTATCATTTTATGTTTAATAATTCTTATATATTTCCACAACATAATTTTTAATATTCTTTAAAAAAAAAATTAGATGTTATTGGTAGGGTTCCTGAAATTGGTGAAATTCAGGATCGTCATGTTAATATGAAACCTACCGAACTTTTGGAAGTGATTATTGAAGATACTCAGTATGTGATTTATATTGTTTTTTTTTTCATTAATGTTTTTTTTTCGTATTTATATTATCTATTTGTTACGTTGTTATTTTCTAATAATTTTATTTTGTAGGGGTAATCGATTAAAGGTATCTCTTTGGGGTGATTTCAGTAATCATCTCATAAATGTTCGATCTTCTAGCTGTTGTGATCCGCCCGTATTAATATTTCAAATGTTTCGTCTGAAATTTTATAATGGTATGTATATTTTTTCTCAACTATTTACGTTAATATTATTCTTTCTTGTACGTTTTAATTGCTAACGTTTAATTATTTGTATTGAAAAGGGGATATTCAATTTCGAATTCTTTTAACACATTCAGAATTCTTTTTGGTGATGATAATCAGGAAATACTTGATTTTCGAACTAGGTACAATTTTTTGAACTTAATTTATTTTAATTATTCACATTATTTATTTTATATTATATAAATTTTCAATATTGTTTGATTTTAGTTTCGATGCTGTTTCAAAGAACGAACAAATATCTGGTTCTTTTTCTTGGTCATCTTTATCTGAAAGTCGAGGTACCAATTAAATTATTCACTATTGTTTAATTATTTATTTTATATTATATAAATTTTCAATATTGTTTAATTATTCAAATTATCTGATTTTAAAAAATATAAACATTTAAGTCATTTTAATACTAAAGAAATTATAAGATAAATATTTACTAACCTTGACAGCTCTTCGTCCAATCCTTTGTGTAATGTATTTTCTTTTGTTTCATCTTTCCTTCTCAAATGCTCAAGTATATGCACAAGATTCAAAAATAGTATTATTATTTATAAATCTACACTGAAAAGGTAAATTGAATACATAATTCTAGACACCAAGTTATATTATCACTTACACTATATAAATTAAATTCATGAAGTGCTTTTTGTATTGTACTTAGAATTTTTGAACTTAATGATGTTCTGTTGTTAGAAATAAAAAGACCTTGATGTACCTGGAATAATTAAGAAGATTAGTTTTGTTTGTAATTAAAATGTATTCTAAATAAGAATTTAAGAAAAACTCTCACCATCTATTAAAAATAAGATCTTCCACCAGATCCCTCCTACTGCTAGGCTCTTTGACAGTCTCGAAACACTCATGCATCACACACATAACAACATTAAGCTTGCTGTAAATCTCAACAAAAGCCTCATTATCGCATTTGTCAGGATTAGAAGAATCAGTTTCCATGCATTTCACTAAAGTCCAAGTCAAATTTTTAGTTCCCACATGGACATTTTTTTCCCAGTATTTTTTGTACACCACAAAATATCTGCAAACAATAATCATATTAAAACCATGGAGTTAGTACAATATAGGGGATGGATATCTTTCACGAGCTATGCTTCTAATTAACTTGAGATAAAGGCATTTATAAAGGTACATGTTTACATGTATCTTGACATAAACAATGCCCTTCAGAATTATATGTAATATTAATTCCTTCATTTCTGAGGTACAATCCACCTACTCTATTCCTGATATTAGTTAGAGAATTAATAAGTCAATATTTTTATTTTTCAGATTATAATATAAACTACACCTTTTTTCTTTCTATTAATGAGACGCGTGTCTCTTTTCAAATAAAATTAATGAGCCCCATGTCTCTTCTCAAAAAAATTTAGGAGAAGCGTGTCATGTACCATCCGTTTTAATTAAACTTTTAAAAAATATTTTCACTGTTATCAGCATACATGAAATTACTGAGTACACCCACCTTATTTTTTCTTTCATGTTCTACACGACCCGAACCGGATAAAAAAAATTGCGTGAAATTTATACCCCCGTTCTCTAATTCCTTGTATCAACAAAATATCAAACAAACTCAAAATTTCGTAGAAGCAGTAGGTGATTGTGGAAACTCATTTATAAATAAAAAAATCATTGAACGATAAAGTGTTTGTTGACTTTGAAAATGTACACACTTTTTTGTAAACGGTCGAAATAAAATAAGGTAAGTAGACACATTTTTGTGGGAGAGAAGATTATACCTGTGCAGCCTGGATCAAGATATGGATTATGTTCATACCCGTTTATACAGGTGCAGCGATATCCACCCAAGCCCGTATCCGAATCAACACATACACTATTAGCCTTGCAAGCGTAGTCTCCAGAATTCTCAGCTTGCGCACAAGTCAAATTCCCAATGGCCCAATCCAGGACGATGGGCACCGTACCCTGAACCCGCTGCACGAAATTCTGGTCGGAAAGGTCCGACGCCCCACAGAATTCGATATGATTAACTCAAAATTTCGTAGATCTGTGTTTTGAAGAAAAGCAAACTATTTCAAAGTGTCACTCCAAAACGGCAAAATTTCGAAAAAAAAAAAAGTTACGTGATAATTCTAAATTTTTAGTTTTTCCAATCTAAAACTCAAGGATTCAAAATGGATCTAGATCTGAGCAAAAAAAAAAAAAAATCGATCTTGAAGTTCAAAATTTTCCAATCTAAACTTGAAATCACTTACTTGGGACGGACGACACGACTTCTGGAAGGAGTGGCGCCGTCTAAGTCGGGGATCGGTTGTCGGCCTTCTTTTTCTTAAAAAAATAGCGGCGGCGACGATGTCGGTGGTCAGCCCACTTATTCAAACGCCGGAGAAGCAAGAATGGAGACGATTGGAGAAGATGGAGATGGTTGTGGCTGAACGACGTCGACGAGGCAAGTGAGGGACGTTGGCCTTCTTCTTCTTCTTCTTCAAATATTAGCGACGTCGGCCGTATTCGAGATCCACCCCCTTCTTCAAATAGCGGCGACGGTATCAACTCCGGCCGCCTCATTCAAGCGTCGGCATTCGGGAATGGATGGTTCCACCGCCTGATATGTTTTACTTTTTGGAGAGGGGGTAATGAAGTGTTCGGTTTACAATGTGGTAATTGTGTTCTTTTTTAACAATTGAAACGGTGGTAATGTGTTATTTTAATTATACAACTAGATTGATTTTAATAGGGTTATTTTGGTTTTTTGTGTGTGGGTGTACTTATCTCAAAAGTTAGGTGTTCTTAGCTGGTGTGTGTCCTTAACAATCACGTTTGTGCGTATACCCGTGTCCGAAAACCTAGGCTCCAATGTTAAACCCATTTACAGTTATCCGCAAACCCAGTTTTGTTGAGTACACCCACTTTAACTTTTACTAGATTCACTACATGTATAAAATGTGTTAACTACCCTTCCATCATTTTTAAATAAATTCACTTCCTAAGTACACCCATCCAAATAAATTTTATTTACAAGTTACCATTTCTCATTAAAAAAAAAAATATTAGAATTAAATAATAAGAAAAATTCTTAAGACACAAAACTCTTAAAAACTAAATTAGAAAATAAAAATATTTGAAAAATATTCAAATTTAACAAAAAAAAATTCAAAAAAAAATGAAAGGCTTTACTAAAATAAATATCTGACATAATTTTATAAAAAGAATTTCAAAAAATAAGCAAAATTTCGAAGAAAGTAATGAGATTCGGTAAAATTTCTTATTTTTAATATACACATTTTTTAATTTTTTTGAAATTTTAATTTATAGGATTTTAGTTAATCATTATTAAAATGTATAAATATTATATATACATATATATATATATCTTTCATTATAAACATTTTATAGTTTTATTAATAATACAAATTAGATTCATTATATTTACTTTTATAATTAATTTGAATATTTTTTTTATAACATTTATTATCAATTTACTAAATTATTGCCTCAAATTTGAATTTATCACAATAATAATCATGCTAATAATTTATATTATTAACATAAAATTAACTATGCATTTAATCATAATATCAATGATTTGATTGTAATGTTACAATTATATTTAACGTCCCCTAATTATTATAATTATATTAAATGTTCTTTAATTGTTTACATTTACCAATTTTTAAAATTTTATGTTCTATAAGTATTCATAACTTGTGATTTGAAACTTATATAAAAAATTCTACATATGCTTATTGTTCTACAAAAACCACAACTTCTGATCATTAAACGTTTTTCTACTTTTCTGGTAAGTTCTTTATTTATTCTTTATTATATGTAGATCATTAGTTATATATGTTGATCATATGATCTTCTAGGTAGATTAATTGTTAATATGTAGTAATATTTTGTTATATATATATATATATATATATGTTTACTGTATAAATTTTTTTAATTATAATCTTTTTGTTTGGTTATTTTATTGTGATTGATTATTTTATTTATTGGTCTAAATCCTTTTTAAAGTTCTTAATTAAAAAAAATAGTAAAATATATTAATTAAAGTGTGTTATACATATATCTTAATTTTTATAATGATCAAATCATTAGGTTATTATAAAATTTTATGTTATTACAGTGAATCGATCATGCGCAAGCTTCTAAATTCAATGATAATAAATAAGAAGCGATCAATTGGTGATATCAATTCAAAAGGTATGTTTTTAAAGTAAATTTATTTAGATATTATTTTTTATATCAAATAATATTATTCATACATATACTACATTTATTTGAACTAATTACTCTTTCTTATCATTATCTTATATTAGAGAATGAAGAACCACGTTCTTATAGAACTACTAGCTCCATTTCAGAAAAAAAAAAAAGGATGTTATGTTTTTGGTCAGAATTTGGCGTCATCAAGTTTAGGCAGTGTTTCAGTTCAACCTTTTGCCAATACTTCTAATGGTATTTATTTTATTTTATTACTTCAATATAGTAGAATAAATTTAGTTTAGTATATTATTTTTAAATGTTACATTAATTTTTTTTAATTAATTATAGTATCTGGTTCGAGATTTTTAATGTCAGGTAGTTTATCATCTGATAAAAGTTTTAATCATCACGATAATTCAACACAACAATCAATGTTAGATGAATCTTCATCGTTTGTGGTTGATTTGACTGGTGACGATACTGATATTGTTGAATTACAAGCAAGAGATTCATTATTCAGAGAAATAATGAATTTTAGTGAGAAATGTCCTGAGATTGTTGAACTAGAACCTGATGATACATGTGATCATGATAGTCACATACAATGTAAGTTAAAACAGCTTCATACATTAAAAAATATTCTAACTACATATCTATATGTGTATATTAATCATTTTATTTTTTTTAATATTATGTATATATACGTATTTATATTTTAATATTAAGTATCCTTATATTGAACATTTTGTAACATTTTTCCTTTTTTTTTTATTGCAAAGCTATTGACTATTGGGATATTGGAGATCCTATACATAGTTGTCAATTTTGTGGTGCAATGTTTTGGTATGATGAAAGCTTAAAGGCATGTCGAGTTTCAGAACGACCAAGATTCTCATTGTGTTGCACTCAAGGAAAGATACAGATACCATATATGCATCAACCTCCTTCAGTTCTTCAAGAACTACTTTGGAGTAATACTGCAAAGAGCAAACATTATTTGGATAATGTTCGTGCTTTTAATAGTATGTTCTCCTTTACTTCTTTGGGTGGGAAGATTGATAGAAGTCTTAATACCGGAGGCGCTCCACCAGTGTTCCGCTTACATGGACAAAATTACCATAGAATGGGTGGTTTATTGCCATCAAATGGATCTCAACCAAAGTTTGCTCAGTTGTAAATTTAGGATACTGATAACGAAATTTCCAACAGAATAAATGCTTTTAGGTATTTTTATTTTAATATTCAATTACATAATTATTTTCATTCTCCTTTTATATTAATCTTATTTTTTTGTTAATAACAGGTCAAATTTGCACATCAATACATTACATGCTGAAATAGTAACCGATCTTAAAAATATGTTGGATGGTCATAATGTACTTGCAAAGAAGTTTCGAGAGGCTAGGCATAGATTTCTTGAAGGAAATTCTAATGTTACTATGAGATTGATTGCTAAAAGGGGACTTGATCCTAGAAGATATAACTTACCTACTATCTTTGAGGTTGGTGTTGTAGTTGTTGGTGACCTTGATCAAACTCTTGGTAATCGTGATATTGTTGTACAAACTTATGTTGGTGAACTTCAACGCATTACATAGTTGAATCTGTCATATCTTGCTTTGCAATATCCACTTCTTTTTCCATACGGCGAGGATGGATATACAGAGGATATTCCATTTGCTACATCTGCGCTGCATACAGCTGGAACACGTAAGTCCGTTAGTTTTAGAGAGTACTTTGCATTTCGACTTCAACAGAGGAATGGTGAACCTTCTACGATTTTATCTTAAAAAATGCTCACTCAACAATTTATTGTTGATGCTTATACTATGGTTGAAGCTGAGAGACTTAAATACATAAGGACACATCAAGCAGAGCTTCGTAGTGAAATGTATAGTGGTGTTCAGGATGCAGTTTTAGATGGTGAGACAGATGCTCGTGCATTGGGAAAGCGAGTTGTTTTGCCCCCTTCATTTACTGGAGGTGCACGCTACATGGTTCAAAATTATCAAGATGCAATGACAATTTCTAGATGGGCCGGTTATCCTCAATTATTTATAACATTCATTAGCAATAAAAAATGGCCTGAGATTGTACGTTTTTTAAAACAGAAGGCACTTAATTCTGAAGACCGCCCAGATATAATATGTCGAATATTTAAGATCAAACTTGAAGGATTATTAAATGATATTCGAAAGAAAAAAATATTTGGAAATGTCAAAGCAGGTATTTGAATTTATTTATTTTTTCTTTTACATTTATAATTTTATTCTCATTTAATAACATCTATTCACTACATTTTATCTTTTAATATTTTTTGTAATTTTATCTGCAGTTCTTTATACTATTGAATTTCAAAAGCGAGGTCTTCCCCATGCACATATATTGGTGTTTCTTGAAAATCACAATGAGGTTTGTATATATTTAATCTTGCTACATTAGGTTTTTATGTTAATTGATTATTCTTTATCTCATTTTTTTATTTAAATTGTTACAGTTTCCATCTGGGAATGATATTGATCGCATCATTTCTGTTGAGTTACCTGATAAAGAAAATGATCAACAGTATTTTAATGTTGTTTGTGATTTAATGATTCATGGTCCTTGTGGTGCTGCAAATCCAAGTTCTCCTTGCATGACCGATGAAGGTTCATGTACAAAACATTTTTCTAAAAGATTTGTTTCAAAGTCTTCTATTGGTGAATATGGTTATCATATTTATAGGCGAAGGGATGATGGAAGGACTTTGAATAAGAAGAGCTCTGTTTTGGATAACAGACACATTGTTCCCCATAATTGTTATCTTCTTTTGAAGTACAGTGCACATATCAATGTTGAATGGTGTAATCAATCACGATCCATAAAATACCTATTCAAGTATGTCAACAAAGGACATAATCATGTTACTGTATCGTTCTTTCAAAGTAAGGAACATTCTGATGGTAAAGCAGATTTGGATGAAATTAAAATGTACTACGACTGTATGTACATTTCTCCATGTGAAGCTGCTTGGAGAATTTTCGGGTTTGAGATTAATTACAGAAATCCTCCAGTTGAACGTTTGGGATTCCATCTTCCTGATCAGCAGACTGTTTTATTTGGCGATGGTGCATCTTTGCAATCGATCCTGGAAAGACCATCGGTAAAGCAAAGCATGTTCTTAGCTTGGTTTGAACTCAACATGAATTCTTCTAAAACAAGAAATTTGACTTATGCTGAAATACTACAATTCTTTGTATGGAAGCCGAAAATTAGAGCGTAGGTTGAAAGGAAGAGATGTTTTTCAATCGGACGTATTTGTTATGTTCCTCCTGGTGCTGGCGAGGCACATTACCGGAGGATACTCTGGAATGTAGTTTGTGGACCTACATCTTATGATGATTTGAAGAAATTTAAAGGAGTAATCCATCCAACGTTTCGGGAAGATTGCTTTGCCAGAGGTTTGTTGGAAGATGATAGAGACTATGTTGATGGTATGGACGAGGTTAGCCATTGGGCTTCAGCATCTTCGATGAGATCTTTATTTGTTACGCTACTGACATCAGGTTCGTTGGGTCGACCCTATGATGTTTGGGAAAAGTGTTAGAGACATCCCTCAGATGATATTCTTTATAATAGACGGAGAATTATGCATTTTCCAGGTATATTTAATTTTTTTTCTTCATTTAATGGCATTATAATTATTCAGTTTCACTAATATGCAAGTCATTTTAAGTCAATTAATTTTGATTGATTATATTATTTTCACATGATTTGCTTTGCACAAATTTATCAAAATTCTAAAAGATGCAACTATAAATTTCAATTAAATTTACTTTAAATTAACATGCAACTCTAAAATTTGATTATTTTGCATAAATTCATCACACTTTTACTTATAAAAAAATTAAAATTTTATATTAATTTATTTTATCATAATTAACTAATATAATTTTAATTGTAATTTCTTGTAGAATTAAGGATGACAGATGATGAAATCAAGAGTTATTGTTTGATAGAAATTGATAATTTGTTGCGGGCTCTTGGTAAGTCTTTGCAAGATTTTGAAGGTATGTCGGTGGTAAACCATGATGCGAACTTTTCATCTAGAAATAAATTGATTTTGAATGAGTTTACGTACAATAGGGCTGATTTGAAGTTAGATTTTGAGGATTTAATTAGCAAACTTAGTGATGAACAGCGTGGTGTGTACGATAGAATAATTACCTCCATTCAATCTGGTAAGGGTGGTGTGTTTTTTGTTTATGGATATGGTGGAACAGGTAAAACTTTTATATGGAAGACTTTGTCAGCATATTTGAGGTCTAAGGGGAAGATTGTAATTAATGTAGTCTCGAGTGGTATAGTTTCACTTCTTCTTACAGGTGGACGTACTGCTCATTCCAAATTTTCCATTCCAATTGATATTACTGAAGATTCTACTTGCAATATTCATCAAGGAAGTCCTCTTGCTGAGCTCTTGATTAAATGTGATCTTATAATATGGGATGAAGCGGCAATGGTTAAAAGATATTGTATTAAGGCTCTTGATACCACTTTGAAGGATATTATGCAGCTCACAGATTCTTTGTCATCTGAACTGCCTTTTGGCGGTAAGACTGTTGTGTTTGGAGGTGATTTTCGTCAGATATTACCCGTTATTCCAAAAGGAACTAGGCAAGATATCGTTCACGCTACTATCAATTCATCCAATTTATGGAATAATTGTACTCTTCTAAAACTCACTAAGAACATGAGGCTTCAACACCTAAGATCCGATGAACTTCTACATGAATTGAATTCTTTTTCTGAATGGATAGCATCTATTGGAGATGGTACTATAGGAAAAGAAATTGAGTACGGATCTGATATACAAATTCCTGAGGATATTTTGCTAAAGTGTGGTGATGATCCGATTTCTACTATTGTTGATAGCATTTATCCCGATTTTAAGAATATGATGGATGATCATGACTATTTACAAAGTAGAGCTATTCTTGCACCCACGTTAGATGTTGTCAGGTCAATAAATGAGCACATGGTTCAGTTAAATGAAAATGAATCACGTACTTATTTGAGCTCCGATAGTCCTTGCAGATCTGATCTGAATGTTGATAATTTGGCTAATGTTCATACTCCAGAATATTTGAATAGTTTGAAGTGTTCTGGTGTACCTGATCATGAATTGAATTTGAAAGTTGGAACGCCGGTAATGTTATTGAGAAATATAGATCACTCAAATGGCTTATGCAATGGAACTAGGTTTGTGTCTTTTCTTTTTAACAACTTTTTCTTTATTTATTACTCCCTCCGTCCATGAAATGTAGTCCCATTTGCCTCATATTTTTTGTCCATCAAATGTAGTCTCATACACTTTATGGAAACCATCACCCCTCAACCATCACTTAATTACTCAATTTGCCATCGACTTTATTCACACACAATCACTTTATTCACAATAGACCCCACAATACCCTATAATACCCTTACTTTATCTACTTTATCTACATTTTTCTTAAAACGTGTGCCCACCCCTCATGGGACTACATTTGGTGGATGGAGGGAGTATTATTTTATTTTTTATCGTTTAAAACTTTGCATTTGTTTTATCTATAATTTTTTTTTCTATTGTTAGGTTGGTTATAACCAGGTTGGGTGATAAAGTTCTTGAAGCTAAGGTTCTTACTGGAAGTAGCTGTGGAAACCTGGTATTGATACCTCGACTTACGTTGACACCTTCTGATCCTAGATTGACTTTCAAGTTTCAACGTAAACAGTTTCCGTTGATTGTGTCGTATGCTATGACTATTAATAAAAGTCATGGTCAATCATTTTCTAATGTAGGTGTTTTTTTTTAAAAACCTGCATTTAGTTATGGTCAATTATATGTAGCTGTATCTAGAATCACAAATCGTCGTGGTTTGAAGATCATGTTATGTCATGATAACAATCGTTATTGTAATATCACAAAAAATGTAGTGTTTCATGAAGTTTTTAGAAATCTTTGATTCTATAATAATTTAATTTTTAAGTTTTATAAGTTTTAAGCTACTTATTTTTTATGTTTATTTCTATTGTTTATTTTAAGATTAATAATTTATGAACATCTTATCAATGTTTATTTTATTATTTTTATAAATTTGATATAGTATAATAAATATTGGTTAACAATAATTAAATTTTTATTTATGATAATATATATATATATATCACTAAATATAAATTAGTTGTATTATTATAAAATTAATTCACACTATAAATAATATTTAAAATTTAAAATGTCGTCACATCTTTTAACACATCAGTCCGTGCGTCAGCACGGGTGCCCTACTAGTATAGATTAAGATAGACATGTTGATTTGATACACATACACTATAAAAATGCCATAAATTTGCCAACAAAATTCACTAATACGGAATACATAATACTCCCTCCGTTTTTAATTAAGTGTCACTTTGTCTTTTTTAATATTTTCAAAATAAGTGTCATTCTATAAGTTTTTCTTTAATTTTGACAATTTTACCCTTATACATTAAACTCCCTCCATTTTCTTTACCTTGATTTAAATTTTTTCCCTTTGAATATAATACTATAGCATAAATCATGGATAAACTTTAATTATTGTATACATGAATATCATCTACAATATTGACCACATTCATTACTAAACATAAATTTAATACTCCCTCGTTTTTAATTAAGTGTCACTTTGCCCTTTTTAATATTTTAAAAATAAGTGTCATTCTACACTTCTTTCTTCAATTTTGACAATTTTACCCTTATACATTTATACCCTCTCAATTTTCTTTACCTTAATTTAAGCTTTTTCCCTTTTGAATATAGTACTACAGCTAGAGTTGTCTATCGGGTTGGCCCTAGCCCTATAGGGCCAGCCCTACAGGGCTACGGGCTAAACGGGTTAGGGCCTTAACCGGTTCGTACTTAACGGTCCTACAATTGTTGGGACCTAACCCTAACCCTAGCGGGCCACGGGCTAAACGGGCCACTAACGGGCTACAATAATTTTTTTTTCTTTTAAAATTTAAGGTTCCAATTGACACGTCCAATAAGAAAATAAAATAGAAAAATATATAATTAGTTAATGATGATAAATAAGAAAACAAAATTATGATTTAAACACAATTCTAGAACTAATTGATCCCTAATATGATTAAATAAAGCTAAAAAAATTCATAATCTAATAAAAAAAATAGTAATAATAACTAATAAATGATATGGGTTGCTTAATGCTTATAGTTATGGTTATGAGCCAAATGACTCAAAATTTGTTCGTATGTTATTTATTAAAAAAAAAAAAAAAAGTTAACAACTCGGGCTAGCGGGCTAGCCCTGTAGCCCTGCGGGCTGGCCCGGTTTAGCCCGCGGGCTAACCGGTCCGGGTCAAAAAAGCCCGGATTTAAACGGGCCTATGATTCATGAACCCTAACCCTGCATTTTTCAGGGTTAAACGGGCCAGCCCGGTTAGCCCGGCCCGGATAAACATCTCTAACTACAACATAAATCATGGATAAACCTTAATTATTGTATACATAAATATCACCTACTATATTGACCACATTCATTATTAAACATAAATTTAATATTAAAATTAGTTATCATTAATGAAGGGTAAAATGGTCCATGATTATATATCTTAATTTGTTGAAAATTGTTAAAATGACACTTAATTAAAAGTGGAGGGAGTATTAAAATTAATTATCATTAATGAAGGGTAAAATGGTCCATAATTATATATCTTAATTTGTTGAAAATTGTTAAAATGACACTTAATTAAAAGTGGAGGGAGTATGATTTAATGCAATAATTACATATCTCTATATATAATTCTTGTGTCATACACCCATATTACTTTAATTGATTGTAATTAGTAGTCATAAATTTTGAATAAAATATACTTCTATATATTACTTTTACCAAAATTAGCTTTCTCTTACATCCATGGGATTAAATCATTTCAATCTTTTTTTTAAAATCTAATATAATATATGTTATTCGAATAGATAAATTTTAATATTCCTAATATAAATTTCTCCTTATTTTTTCAAATATAATTTAGGAGCAATACATAACTTACTTATTTTTTAATCTTATATTCTAAGCCAATGGAAGATTATACTCCTTACTTTCATTTAAACTTGGTCAACTATAAATACAAATTAATGGGCATATTTAGATGGATTAATTGAATTAAAGTTATATATGAGAATTTAATTTTGATCTTGATATAACTTGAAGAGAAAATAACTTGAAGAGAAATGATATGGAGCTCATTAATAGCATACTTATGGAGTTGTCATTATCCAATTCATCATATTAACTTATTTAATAAATTTAAAAATATAAAAAATATATAATTGCACGTATATGTCAACCTCTACCCATAAAATTAGAAAATAAAATATTTGTAAATTTTTTAAAGACTATTTTTAATGGATTTTAGTATTAAATATTACACGTTTAATTTATTTATTGTACTTTACTTAAAAAAATCATTCATTTATATATTTTATTTTTTTAATAACAAAAAATTAAAATTATAAAAATTAATGAGTACATTAATTTACTTAACTCTAAACCCTAAAACCCTAAACCCCTAAATCCTAAACCCCTAAAACCCTAAACCCTAAATCCCTAAGCCCTAAACCCTAAACTCTAAAACTCTAAACCCCTAAACCCTAAAACCCTAAACCCCTAAAACCTTAGACCCTAAAATCCTAAACTCTAAACCCTAAAACCCTGAACCCTAAAATTCTAAAATTAATGGTTTGTGATTTAGAGGTTTAGGGTTTTAAGGTAAATTAATGTAGTCATTATTTTTTATATTTTTTTATTATTATTAAAAAATTACATAAATAAATAAATTGTTTTTTAGTACAATAAATAAATTAAACATGTAATATTTAATAATTATATACTAATAATAAAACCCGTTAAAATAATTTTTTTAAAAAATCTTAAAATATTTTATTTTCTAATTTTGTGGAGAGGGGTTGAGATATACATGTAATTAAATATTTTTCATATTTTAAAGTAATTAAATAAGTTAATATGATGACTTGAATAATGTCAAATAATTATTTATGGAGTGGAGCCCATGGGCTCCCCTATCATTTTTGATAACTTGAATTTAGTTACTATTTAATTGATTGTAATTAGTAGGTATATAAATATGTTAGTTCTTGAAATTTAAGTTTAAAATATATTATTAAAAAATTTGAGTATTTTATATATTAAAAAAGATATACAAAAATATTTATAAAATAAGAGTATGTTTTAACGCAATCAATAAACATATAATGTCAAACACCGCAGAATAATAATGGGTGGGGCTAATAACACCCCATAAAATGTTATACACACCCCAAATGTTAAACACACCCCATTAAAATATAAAATTCAATTTTTATTACTATACACACCCCAATTATTTCCTATTTACCCTTCAACCCTCATAACTAATAAAAAATAACTAAATCTTTAAAAACATATAAAATTTAAAATTTAATTAACAGAAAAAAATCAATAATACAATAAAATTACGTGTAAAGGTTGAAAATATTTAAAAAAATCAGAATTTTTTTTAAAATCATTTAAAAATGGAACAATCAATTAAAGAAATTAAAAATAAATAATATTAATTAAATCTAAATAAAATCTGAAAAATAAATCAAATAAAAAAAATTAAGGATTAATGATTTTTTTAAAAATTAAATAAAATAATAAAGAAAAATCAACTCAATATTAAATTAAAAAAATAAAATCTTTAAAAATAAAATAAAGCTAAATAAAAATTAAAAATTTCAACTAAATTTTAAAAAATAATTAAATCAATTATATTTTTAATATTTATAATTAATTTAATTTATTCTTAAGATTTAGGTGATTTTTTATTTTTAGATTTTTTTTATTATTATTGGAATTCTTAATTTTAATTTATTTTTTAATTAATTATTTTTTACGATTTATTTAAAAATTTACGAATTTATTTATTTTTAATGATTTTTAAATTTTTTATTTGAATAATTGATTTTTTTCTTTTTAAAAAATATTTAATTTTTTCATATTGTTTTAAAAAAATATTTGATTTATTTAAATTAATTTTTTTAAGATTTTATTAATCTTTTAAAATACTTTTCAGATTTTAATTACATTTTTTAAGATTTTTTCAATTTTAAAAAAAAATTTATCTTTAATTGTATAAGGGTTACTTAGTCATTTTACAACAATCTATTTTTATTTTTAAAATGATGGGGTGTGTATAACATGTTTTGGGGTGCTAGTAGCGGTACCCAATAATAATTCTCTATTGGCGAGAACTTTAAAGGCACGTTATTTTCAGCGGGGTATTTTCCGGACGGTCAATGTGGGGTTTAATCCTAGTTATACATGGCGAAGTATTATTCAGGGAAGAGAAGTGCTGGAAAAGAAGCATGTCAATTGATGCTTTTGCTGATCCGTGGTTTTTTGATGGAGCCCCGAATCAGATGGTAGAGCATGCTACGCCTACTGAGTGGGTGAATGAGGCGTTCGGGGAACAAGGTGACGCGTCGTTTAGCTTGTTATGGTTTTTCTTGCGATACAAATTTCTTTTTTATGGTTGTTCCGCTGTCAATTGAAGCGGATGTAATAACTGATGTTTTAGTTGGTTGATTAATATATTTCATTTCTGTCAAAAAAAATAAATAAACATATAATGAAATTTGAATATTTTATATGTTAAAAAATATATGTAAAAATATACTAACTATTAAAAATGTTTATAAAATAAGAGAATGTTTTTTAGGCAATCAATAAACATAAAATAAAATTAGATTGAAAATATCTAAGAAACATACCTTAAAAATCTTGTACTCCTCTGTCACATAATATTTTTTATAGGTAGATGAACACTTATATTAAGAAAATTAATGTAATAATGAGTGAAGTTTTTTGCAATAATTTTGTAAACCTTTATGTATAAAGTAAAGAAATGAGTTGACTTTTGTATATGTATAAAATAAAAAAATGAGTTGACTTTTATAAATGATCTTTCATTTTAAGGGTACAAAAGTTGTTGTGGAACGTACTAAAAAGGAAAAATGTAAAAATTATTGTGAAACTAAAGAAGTTGATACGAAATGGTAAACATTAAATAAATTCAAAATCTTCATGATAAATTAGCAACCTTAATACTCCCTCCACTTTTAATTAAGTGTCATTTTAACAATTTTCAACAAATTAAGATATATAATCATGGACTATTTTGCCCTTCATTAATGATAACTAATTTTAATATTAAATTTATGTTTAGTAATGAATGTGGCCAATATGGGTTGGTCTGCTATGGACTCGAGTGCATGTTGTGCACCCTAGTCCATGTTGCACTTTTCAGTTTAATGACTTACACTTTTTGGTAAATGGTGTTGCACTTTTCAATTATTACTAAAAATATTAGTATACAGTTTAATAATTGAAAAGTGCAACACCATTTACCAAAAAGTGTAAGTCAGTAAACTGAAAAGTGCAACATGGACTAGGGTGCACAACATGCACTCGAGTGCATACTAGACTTTATCGGCCAATATTCTAAGTGATATTTATGTATACAATAATTAATATTTATCCATGATTTATGCTATAGTACTATATTCAAAAGGAAAAAATGTTAAATCAAGGTAAAGAAAATTGAGGGAGTATAATGTATAAGGGTAAAATTGTTAAAATTAAAGAAAAAAGTGTAGAATGACACTTATTTTGAAAATGTTAAAAAAGGCAAAGTGACACTTAATTAAAAAGGGAGGGAGTATTAATTTGGAAGGCAAGCTACATATAGAAACGTGTGAAAAATCTTAATTTGGAAAGCAAATTTGATGGTAAATTAGCATTATTAATTTACACAATCTTGCTTTAGTTAATATAGTGAATTAGGGATGTATTCAAAAAATAAGTATAAATTGATTTACTTAATAAATACTCCCTCCATTTTTTAATAAGTGTCACTTTAACATTTTTCAATAAATTAAGATATTAAATTGTGGTCAATATTACCCTTCATTAATGATAAATAATTTTGATATTAATTTTTTGTTTAATAAAGAATGTGGTCAAGAATGTATGTGGTATTCATATGTACAATATTTATGATTTTTCCATGATTTATGCTACTACATTAATTGAAATTGAAGGCAAATTATTTTATAAGGGTAAAATTGTCAAAATTGAAGATAAAAACATAGAATGACACTTATTATAAAAATAATTAAAATGACAAAGTGACACTTATTTAAAAGTGGAGGGAGTACTTTTCATATAAAACATTAACAAATTAAAGTAAATATTATCAATCAATTTATAATGTTGACAATTTCCAAAATCAAAAGAGAGGAATATAATACAGATATACATGTAAACTGCAAATACATGGCAATGAAACATTTTTATACATTAAACATGAGAATAGTATAACCGTAATGTAATAAGTGTAGATGTAATCACAATTACAATAGAAAATAAACAAAAAGTTGTTTTCATTCCTCATCTAAATTGAAGATATTGAATTTATCATTCTTCATCCAATTTAACAAAACACTCCTGTAAATCTTCATCGTCAATCTTCATCGAAGAGGATCGATGGTCGATGTAGAATTATTTGTAAATATATGATATTATAGATTAAAATTGTATTGAGTTAAAATAATTTTTTATATAAATATTTGTGATTAGTTATTTAATTATTATACATTTAAATATAAAATAGACGATAAATATAATAGATTACATTGCTAAAATACGTAAATATGTACGTATGATTGAGACAATATTCAAGGTAAGTGAATTTAATACTAATTATTTTAAGAATAGTCAACGATAAGAAATTATATGAGAAATTGGAATTCTAATCTCGTACGTAATCTATTTATTAAAATTATTAATTCGATTTTAATAATGAAATACGTTTTCCTTAATTAGTGTTTATGAATTATGATGTAAAAAAGTTTGATACTGATTAAATAATTAGTCAACAATTTCAATTTGATTTTAATTATGAAATAAGTTTTCCTTAATTAATGTTTATGATATAAAAACGTTTGATACCGATCTATTTATAATTAGTCAACAATTTCAATTTAGTGTCAATTTCATAATTATGAAATTCGATTTTCCTTAATTAAAACTATTCAAGTATAAAAAAATTAAAAGAAATTTGATTTCTTTAATTAGAGGAAATTTGATTACCAAATTGAGTAAAAAATAATATTAAAATATAAAACTTTCATGTATGCATATAAAAGTAAATGTGGATCCTTTAATTTAAATTTTTCATAATCAATAAAAAATAAAAAATTATGATAGATCCCTTAATTGTAGTCAAAAGTTAATGTGCATGGAGAAAATAGAGAGAACTCATAAATTTCATTTTCTATTTTTACCATGCTAGTATTGCATTATAGAAATAACTAACATGGAGATGATTTCATAATAAATTTCGCAGTGATCTTGTATGAAATATTGCATGCATCAGCTCACATTCACATTCTTTATAAATACATTCACTGACAGTCCAATTCACACTCACATTCTTTATAAATACACCCATTGACTGTCCAATTCACACCCACATTTTTTTATAAATACACCCATTGACAAAAATTGTACCTGATCGTCTTCTCCGAGCAGTTTTCGACCACCCCAGTCGCGACTGAACACTGCAATTTACGACGGTTTTAATATTTAGACCTCACTTTGCTTTAAGATATGAATCAAGTAGAGTTCTAACTTTTAAGTTCATAAACTAAATTATACTCCCTCTGTCCCATATTAATCTTCATAGGTTGATGGGCACGAAAATTAAGAAAGTGTAATAATGAATGAAGTTTTGAGGGGTAATTTTGTAAAACTTTATGTATAAAGTAAAGAAATGAGTTGACTTTTGTGTATGTGTGGAGATAAAGTAATGTCATTTGTGTAAAATTGAGATTATTGTGGAGGTGGAGTTTATAAAAGATTTTCCATTTTAAGGGTGTGAAAGTTATTGTGGGACGTCCCGAAAAGGAGAGTGTGAATGTTATTGTGGGACGGGGGGAGTATAATTTACATGAAATTGCAAATAGACCCATACAAATTTTAGTCTATTTTCAATTTTTCATTGGACCTTAAGTAAAATATCATTTTTATGTTAAGTTTCTATTTTAGTTAGGAATGAATTATAATTTGCCAAATATTTGTATGCACTCGCATGTGCGGTGCATACTTCAATTTTAATTTTAAATTTAATTCACCAATTAATTTTAATTTTATCCATCGTTCATTTAATGAGTTCACCCCCTCAAAATTATTTTTTACTATTTTTATTTGCACTCGCTCATTTAATGAGTTCACCCCCAAATCATTTTTTATTACGGTTATCTGCACTCTCTCATTTTATGAGTTCACCCCCAAATCATTTTTTTAACCACAGTTATCTACACCCGCTTATTTTATGAGTTCACCCCCAAATTATTGTTTTGCCACGATTATCTGCACCCGCTCATTTTATGAGTTCACCCCAAAATATTTTTAAAAAAATAATCACATTTATAAAACTATATTATCATTTTATTAATTTACAACAAATATAATAAAATAAACTCTAATTTATATATTTACAATATGCAACCGAGTCATTGTCGAGTTACCGTCGATTCACCACCAACTCACCATATTAAAAAAAATCGTAAAAATAAAATTAATAAAAAACTATCGAAATTAGCCACAAATCTCGATTTTTTTCTTTTTAATTTTTCTTCCCCCTTCTCTTTTCCTTTATTTCTTCCCATTTTCAGATTATTTTTCAATTTTTTTATTTATTCATTTTTTTTTCCTTTTACTTTTTTTATTTTATTTCGATGCCTTTCTTTTCCATTTTTTTCATGTGTATTTTTTAAATTTTAATACAAAATAATACTATAAGTATGATTTTATTATAATCGATCGGCGGTGCACCTGAATTTCAATTTTAACTTGATGAGTAAAGGACCTGCTGGAAATCCATGTCGTTCGGCGGGTGACCCTACCACCCCCTCGACGGCGACGGTGCCGCTTCCGTCTCGGCCATTGAAGTCCGAGACCCCTCCTCGAATAGCAATGTCGATTCTTCACTTCCATGACAATTGACATCATCTTCCATCTCGACCGAAAAGCTCTACTCATTTCGACCACCAACGCGACTGCTTCCATCAATCTCCCTTGTGTTCGCGATCCAGGATCTTCTCCGGCATCAATGGCGCTCGCCTACAACACTCAGATCGACGCCGCCTCGCTCTCGTCGTTCATCTCTGTCCAAATCGAAGCTGCATTGCTTCGTCTTCTTCACCCTGCTCTTGCACAGCCTCTTCCTCCGGCTGACGGCAGCCCGACGGAGGACTGTGAGTATGTTGTTGATGGATCTCTGATCGGCCGGCACTCGGAGCCGGTGACCTTGCCGATGAAATCTCAGGCGGCGACTGCTGACCTAGGGTGCCTTCCCATTGGGCTAAGGTTCCGTTCAATTGGGCTTGGTAATGTGCACCCCCTATTTTCTTCAGTACACCTCGATCTGTACTCCCTCCACTTTTTTATGGTATTATTGTTAGTGGTACTGGTATTACTAGTTATTTATTGTGGCATTAGAATTAATACACTATTGAATTAATATTAATGATTATTGATTACGGTATTATTGATTATTAATTGTGGTATTATTGGTTATTGTTTGTGGTATTACTGATTATGTGGAATTATTTATTATTGCTTAAGGTATTACTGATTATTATTATTGTTTATGGTATTACATATTATTGTTTTATGGTATTACATATTATTGTTTATGGTATTACTGATAATTATGTTTTGTATTACTGATTATAATTAGATTTGTAGAAATTATTTGTTATTGTGTAAGATATTACTGATCAATGTTCATGTTATTACTAATTATTGTTCATGGTATTACTTATAATTATTTTTTGGTATTATTGAATATAATTAGATGTGTGGAATTATTTGTTATTGTATAAAATTTTACTGTAATTAGATGTGTGTAATTATTTGTTATTGTAGGATATTACTAATTATTGTTAATGATATTACTGATTACTGTTTATGGTATTATTGGTTATTACTTATTGTATTACTGACTATAATAAAATAATACATATAATATTATTTTGTATTAAAATTTAAAAAAATACTAATGAAAAAAAAAGGAAAAAAATGAAGAAATAAAAAGTATGGAATAAAAACTGAAAAATGAGAAGAAGAAAAAATCGAGATCTGCGCCTAATTTCGATAGTTTTTTTTAATTATGTTTTTACGATTTTTTTTCTAAAAATATGGATAATTTAATGGTGAATCGACGGTAACTCAGCAATGACTCGACTGCAAGATTGTAAATGTATAAATTAGGGTTGATTTTATAATTATATTTTGTGTAAATTAATAAAAAGATAATATAATATTTTAAATGTAATTATTTTTAAAAACATATTTGGGGTGAACTCATAAAATGAGCGAGTGTAGATAACTGTTGTAAAAAAAATGATTTGGAGGTGAACCCATAAAATTAGCAGGTGTAGATAACTGTAATATAAATATAATTTGGGGTGAACTCATAAAATGAGCGGGTGCAAATAACTGTAGTAAAAAAATAATTTGGGGGTGAGCTCATAAAATGAGTGGGGGTAGATAACCGTTGTAAAAAATGATTTTGGGGTGAACTCATAAAATGAGCGGGTGCAAATAACTGTAGTAAAAAAATAATTTGGGGGTGAGCTCATAAAATGAGTGGGTGTAGATATCCGTAGTAAAAAATGATTTTGGGTGAACTCTTAAAATGAGCGGGTGCAGACAACTGTAGTAAAAAATGATTTGGGGTGAGCTCATAAAAAGAGCAGAGTGCAAATAACTGTAGTAAAAATTTAATTTGAGGGTGAACTCATTAAATATAAATAATTAAAATTAGGGGGTACGGTGCATACGAGTGTACGCAAGTGTTATTCTTTAATATAATATAGTCAAATTCAAATACTTGTATGCACTCGCATGTACGGTGCATACTTCAATTTTAATTTTAATTCAAAATTAATTTTAATTTTATTTGCACCCATTCATTTAATGTGTTCAACCCCCCCCCCCCAAATTATTGTTTACTATTATTATATACACTCGCTCATTTAATGAGTTCACCTCCAAATCATTTTTTATCATGGTTATATACACCCACTTATTTTATGAGTTCACCCCCAAATTATTATTTTATCACAATTATCTGCACCCGCTCATTTTATGAGTTCACCCAAAATATATTTTTTAAAAAATAATCACATTTAAAAACTATATTATCATTTTATTAATTTTCACAAAATATAATAAAATAAACTCTAATTTATATATTTACAATATGCAGTCGAGTTACCGTCGATTCACCACAGACTCACCCATATTTAAAAAAAGAATCGTAATAATATAATTAATAAACAACTATCGAAATTAGCCAAAAATCTCGATTTTTTTCTTTTTAATTTTTCTTTTTCTTTATTTCTTCCCGTTTTCAGTTTATTTTTTAATTTTTTTTTCAATTTTTTTTCCTTTTACTTTTTTTATTTTATTTTGATGCCTTTCTTTTCCAATTTTTTTATGTGTATTTTTTTAATTTTAATATAAAATAATATTATAGGTATGATTTTATTATAGTTGATCGGCGGTGCACCTGAATTTCAATTTTAATTTGATTAGTAAAGGACCTGCGGGAAATCCATGTCGTTCGGCGGGTGACCTTGCCACCACCATGCCCGACCACCCCTCGACGGCGACGGCGGCGCTTCCGCCCCGGCCATTGAAGCGCGAGACCCCTCCTCGAATCGCAATGGCGATTCTTCACTTCCATGACAATTGACATCATCTTCCATCTCGGCCGAAAACCTCTACACATTTCGACCACCGACGCAACTGCTTCCATCAATCTCCCTTGTGTTCGCGATCCAGGATCTTCTCCGGCATCAATGGCGCTCGCCTACAACACTCGGATTGACGCCGCCTCGCTCTCATCATTCATCTATGTCCAAATCGAAGCTACATTGCTTCGTCTTCTTCACCCTGCTCCTGCACAACCTCTTCCTCCGGCTGACGGCGGCCCGACGGAGGACTGTGAGTATGTTGCTGATGGATCTCTGATCGGCCGGCATTCAGAGCCGGTGACCTTACCGATGAAATCTCAGGCGCGACTGCTGACCTAGGGTGCCTTCCCATTGGGCTAAGGTTTCGTTCAATTGGGCTTGGTAATGTGCACCTCATATTTTCTTCGGTACACCTCGATCTGTACTCCCTCCCCTTTTTTATGGTATTATTGTTAGTGATATTGGTATTACTAGTTATTGATTGTGGTATTACTATTAATACACTATTGAATTAATATTAATGATTATTGATTACGGTATTATTGATTATTTGTTGTGGTATTTTTGGTTATTGTTTGTGGTATTACTGATATGTGCCTAATTTCGAGATATGATTATTGATTAGGGTTGATTTTATTATTATATTTTGTGTAAATTAATTAAAAGATAATATAATATTTTAAATGTAATTATTTTAAAAAAAATATTTGGAGGTGAACTCAAAAAATGAGCGGGTGTAGATAATTGTGGTAAAAAAATAATTTGGAGGTGAACTCATAAAATGAGCGGGTGAAGATAACCATTGTAAAAAAGAAATGATTTGGAGGTGAACTCATAAAATGAGCAGGTGTAGATAACTGTAGTATAAATATGATTTGGGGTGAACTCATAAAATGAGCGAGTGCAAATAAATGTAGTAAAAAAATAATTTGGGGGTGAACTCATAAAATGAGCTGGTGTAGATAACCGTTGTAAAAAAATGATTTGGGGGTGAACTCATAAAATGAGGGGGTGCAGACAACTGTAGTAAAAAATGATTTGGGGTGAACTCATAAAATGAGCGAGTGCAGATAACTGTAGTAAAAATATAATTTGGGGGTGAACTCATTAAATTAGTAGGTGCATGTAAAATATAAATTAAAAATTAAAATTAGGGGTACGATGCATATAAGTGTTACCCTTTAATATATACTCCGTACAAAATATAGATTTTTGGATTAAAAAAAAATCAAACCAAAACTGAAAATCTAAATATTATGTCCTAAAATTAAAAAAAAGGGAGTAATTTTCTTTTTTTTTTTTTTGCAAATTTTTCTTTTTCATCCCTCTCAATAAAAGTGCATTTTTTTTAGCAAATAATTTTTAATCGGAACAGAGAGGATACAATATATATGTTTGAGAGGTGTTTAACAAAATAAAAACGTCATTTACAACAACGCCCCTTTCTCCCAGGACGAAAGAAAGGGTGACAATGATGCTCTAAATTCTAATACATACATTATATATATATGTATAAAAAAAATTAATCATCAATACTCTAATCATTACATTTTAACCTAAGTTATCAAATAAATTATAAAATTGAAATGGAGTTAATCTTGATTTAGGAGGGTGTATTCAATTGAGATTCTGTTGGATTTTTTTGGACTTTATCAGTGGATTTAGAAAATTCATAGACTCTATGTAGAGTTTGACTGACTTTTTTATTGATTTATATGGATTTTCATATATTTGACAGGATTCTGAAATACACATTTTTTTATTTATTTACATGGATTTCCATAAATTATGCCCCTAAAACTATTGATGCAAACGTATATCGAACACACTTGTATATAAAAAAAATTATCTAAATTATTTAGAAAAAATATCAAAAATATATTAGTTCAAAAAAAAATTATTATTCATCATTATTATTCTTATCTTCATTTCCAGGTTATACCTCTACTCATTTTCCACATAGCATTAACAATACTAGTTCAATACTAGTTCTCAATGCATTAATTTCAATTCTTTGTTATGGTTGGCTTTGAGAAAGCAATTCTTCTTCATATTCGACTGAAATTCATCCGACATTCTTTCCGAAGAAAGTTATGTAATCCATTCTTTCCACTGGATTATGTAATCCAGTCCAAGCTAGTACTAACTCTTGCTTAGGTTTGAAATGGGAACTTGTGAATAACGATTTGAAAATACAAAAAATTCTCTCGATCACATTTCTTAATGATGCATGGCGAAGATTGAATAATTGAATTTCTGGAGTGACGACCTTGACCACCAAAATCTTTTAGTCGATTAATGGAGTGACGACCTTGATATTGCTAACATAACTGTGTTCTTCGATATACTATAATTTTTAAAGAAAAAATATAATTTTAAAATACAGTTTTCACGATAATAGATAATAATGGTGGTGAAGAATCTGTGATTCTTATCGGTAAACATAGTTAGATTTTATTTCGTTTGAAGAAGAGAGGCTGTGTAGGATTTTGTGGTTCGAAATACAGCAAGAATGTCTGTTTTTTCTCTACTTTCTTCTCTTTCAGAGTTTCTGAGAGAATCCGTTGAAATCTCTGCTTTTTATAAGAGATTTTGAATAGTGAAATTTATTTATATTTTTTAAGGAGAATCCAACGAAATCCATAGAGTATTAAAATCCATAGATTGTTGAATACCTAAAGATTTCTAAAGACTTTTTAAAATCCGTATTGAATACCTCAAAATTTTGAAAGACTTTTAAAAATCCGGATTGAATACCCCAAATTTTAAAAGTCTAATAAAATCCAATAGAATCTCAATTGAATACACCCTCCTTAATCTACACTATCAAACATAACTTAACGATATAAATAGTCTATATTGAATGAATACTACCTATTTCATTCTCATGTGATTAATATGAATAATGCAATATTCATAAATTCCAACTCTCAAAATCAAAATCGAATGATGGAGTAGGGTTGAGAGCATCTCTAATGGTAAGGCATAAATGAAGTTTAACTTTATGGAGTTTTGCTCTCTCCAACCGTACTCTATTTTAAAGATTTGAAATAGAGTTTTAAATAGTAAACTCTATATATAAAGTTTACTATTCAAAACTCTATATTTTATATTTATTATTTTATTAATATTTACAATTCTATATTACAACTCTAAATTAATAATTTATTAAATATAATAACAATTCTATTGTTATACTAATTTATAATTTAATTTTAATTGTGTAATTTAATTAAAAAAATTGTGTATTATTATTAACAACAAAAAAATAACATAAAATACAATAAAACATAAGTACATTATACTCACATATATGATTTTACGTTATTATGTGTTTCATAATTTTATATTTAAATAAAAGTAATATTTGAAAACTACAAGTTTCTTTACATTTTATGATTTTGATAAAATTAATAATATTTAATTTACTAATTAAATATTTAATTGTATAAATTAATTTAAATACAAAGATAAATATATTATTTAATAATTTATACAAAAAGATAAATATATTATTTAATGGTTGTAATATATTGAAAATGATTAAAATAATAAATAGAGTAAGATATAGAGTTTCATGGTTGGAGAAGATTTTTAAAATAGAGTATGAAAAAGTGTATTTTGAAGTTTAGAGATCTTCATTTGAGAGTTTGTGGTTGGAGATGGCCTGAACAAGATTTTCAATAATGTTTTATTGAAGTTTTCGGAGACGACAGAGGATAGGTGATTTCGACGATGTTGCCAAGCATTACAAGATCCAGGTATTTGATATCGATGATATTGGGATGGGACGGGTCGAGCTTCCAAATTATTCGAGCCAAGTTTCAAAAAAAAAAAGTGAAAGGAAGAAATCCAAGCTTTGGACGGAGGAGAAACACCGGTATATATGTTTATGTCCATTAATAGTCTTTAAAATTCGTAAATAAGTGTGAAATTAATTCATTTATTTTGATTTTCTTGTTTCTGGGTTATTTTTAGAAGGGTTGAAAATATATGGTCGGAGTGATTGGAAAAGTATTTCAAGGAATTAAGTGTCATCACGAATACCAAAACGTATAATTCAAGGAACTGTATTTCTTCCTTTCACTTTTTCTCGAAACTTGCACCTTCTTCTGGCTCGAATAATTCGGAAGCTCGACCCCTACCCGCACCAATTTCATTGATATCTAATACGAGGCTCTCGTAAAGCTTGGCAACATCGTCGGCCGATTTCGTTGGTAAACAATCCGCGATTCATTGCCACCTATCTTCCGTCGTCTCCAAAAAGTTCAACAGAGCGGTATTGAAAATCTTGTTCTCCGCTCAGCTCATATAATTTTTATGCACCACTCAATTTTGATTTTGAGAGTTGGAATTCATGAATATTGGGTTATTCACATGATCCATCCTATCATTTGAGATTAATTAATCACGTTAGAATGAAATAGTTAGTATAGTACTTCGTCCATGAAATGTAGTTCTATTTGTCTTGAATTCTTTATACACCAAATGTAGTCATATACACTTTATGGAAATTATCACCCTTCACCCATCACTTAATTACTCAATTTGACATCAACTTTATTCATAAACAATTACTTTATTTACTCAAGTTTAAAACATCATAAGTAAATAAAATGAATTTATACACAAACACCTTATATAAGTAATAAAGTCACTCAAATTTAAAAAATCATAAAAATATAATAAGTTTTAATTCTAACATTTTTAGAATTGATCTCAAACTCCGCAAAAATTTGAGAGGGAGAGAAAGATAATGAGTAGGCACACCATCTTCGGATCTTCCAGAGGGTGTATTCAATTGAGATTCTATTAGATTTTTTTGAATTTTAAAAAGTACGTGGATTTATAAAATTTACGGAGTCCATGTAAGGTTTGACTGACTTTTTTTTATTGATTTATATGAATTTTCATAGATTTGACAAGATTGTGGAATATATTTTTTTATTGATTACATAGATTTTCATAAACTATGAAAGAGTTTTTTTTAATGTGAATTGTTTTTAAAAAAAATTAATATTATATAAAATATTTTATCAATAATATATATATATATATATAAATAAAGTATTTTACTAATAACAAGAATAAATATATATATATATATATATATATATATAAAGTTTATATATTAATTCGGGCGGGTCGGATACCCGCGGGTCGGGCATAAGACCAAAACCCGACCCATACTTAATACGAAACGAATCTGACCTGACCTGACCCAAAGCTCGCGGGTGGGGTCGGTATCCTCGGATCGGGTCAATATTGTCATTTCTACTTCTGATCTTTACCGGGGTCAATATTGTCATTCCTACTTCTGATCTTTAGTTCTATAAGAGAATCCGTTGAAATCTCTTTGGGGAGAATCCAACAAAATTCATAGAGTATTAAAATCCGTTGAATACCTAAAGATTTTTAAAGACTTTTTAAAATCCATATTGAATACCTCAAAATTTTAAAAGACTTTCTAAAATTCAAATTGAATACCCCCAAATTTTGAAAGTCTAAAAAAATTATACAAAATCCACAACCAATACATCCACCTAAATTAATGTTATTTTTAACAAAAATATTTAATCGACACACAACTTCAATATAAAAAATAATAATAATAAAACACATAAAAGATGAGTCTAACCTTTTTCTTTTCCAACTACAATGTTAAAAAAATATTACTAGTTCTTCAACCGTTTTGTTGAATTGGGAAGGTCCACAGCTCCACGCACACACAAAAATCTTGTGCCACATCCTATCTAAATATATAGACTTTTGGACTAAAATAGGGTATATTCAACTAAGGTTTTTTAGATTTTTTTTTTGTGAATTTAAAATATTCATAGACTTTATGTTGAGTTTGATTGATTTTTTATTGATTTATATGAATTTTTATAAATTTGACATTATTGTGAAATACACTTTTTTTTTATTTATTTATATGCATTTTTATAGATTTCTATATGCAACACTATTGTATATAAAAAAGGTGGGAAAATATCACAAACAGTCCTGTAACTTTTGTCGAATCCGCGTTTGGTCTTTTATCTTTTTAAATTATCGTCTGTAGTCCTTTTATTATCGCAACAGGTCCTTTTCGGCAAAAAATTAAAAAAATGACCTGAATTCACATGTGCCGGTCACGTGAGAGTCAAATTCCGACGAATTTGCTTGCGTGTCATTCCACATCACTAACTATTGAGAAAAAAAATCACAAATGGTCCTGTAACTTTTATTTAATCCACATTTGGTCCTTTATCTTTTTAAATTCTCACCCGTAGTCCTTTTATCTTTGTTTTCAACAACAAAAAGAAAGACTTAAACCACATATTAATGAGACACCACATATAATTCTAAATTATATTTTTAATTAAAAAAATGGTTGTCCCCACATTTTTTAAATGAACTACTACTAATTCCTTTTTTAAAATTTGTACTCAGAGAAAAGTAAATATTATGTGTGAATTGAAGGAGTAATTATTTTACTCTACAGTAGCAATAATATTAGAAATTGTCAAACTCATCATATCAATTTACTTGTATTTGTAGGGAATACAAAATAATTAATTTTCATATTTCACTTTTCTAAGGTAATTGATTAATTAACTGATTATTTCCACAAATATGGGTGTGAGTCCAGGGAACTAAGTATATAGCTAGGGGCCATGGCCACCCCATCCCACCCTCTTATATATATATTTATATATTAAAATTAAAATATAATATTTTAATATTTTTAGTATTTTTAAAATTAAATACAATTAATGTTAGATTAATTTAATAAATTATTATTGATAAAAAGATGATCCTACTGTATTGATAAATGTATTTTAGAAAATTAATTATTAATACTCCCTTCATCTATGTATATGTATAGTGTGTATGAAAATTAAAATAGATATACAGAGGAGATAAAATAAGTGTGGTCGAATATATATATGTGGTGTCTAATTAATATGTGGTTTAAGCCTTTTTTTTTGTTGAAAATAAAGATAAAAGGACTACAGGTGAGAATTTAAAAGGATAAAGGACCAAATGTGGATTAAATAAAAGTTACAGGACTATTTGTGATTTTTTTCTCAATAGTTAGTGATGTGGAATGACACGCAAGCAAATTCGCCGGAATTTGACACTCACGTGACCGGCACATGTGAATTCAGGTCATTTTTTTTAATTTTTTGCCGAAAAGGACCTGTTGCGATAATAAAAGGACTACAGACGATAATTTAAAAAGATAAAGGACCAAACACGGATTCGACAAAAGTTACAGGACTGTTTGTGATATTTTCCCGATATTATCCAAATGGTTTAGAAAAAATACCAAAAATACATTATTATTCATTATTATTATTCTCATCTTCATTTATACCTCTAGGCTTCATTTCTCACGTAGCATTAGCAATACTCTTATTTGCACCCTCCTAACTCAATTACATGCCTTCTTCGTATCACCATGCAAATACTTTTTGGAGTAATAAAACATAAAATATTTAAGAATAATTTTAAAAATATTTACAAATACGTAGAGAATTATTAAGTTCTAGAGGAATAGAAATAAAAAAAAAATCTTCACACTTGATTGGAGATTGCCTAGTATAAATTGGAGAAATGATTAAATGAAAATCTATTATTAAAAGTGAAAAGAAAATAAGTAACTTACACCATATGACTCAAATAATAATAAAATACGGAATTAATTAATTTTAAATATGTGACCAAATGAAATCTTAAAAAGATCCTCAACAATATACCTAAATAGAAATTGTCAATAATATTTGATGATTAAATATTAGTAGGGCTAGTCTTATGTGAAATATTGCATACATGCATTCCATCCCAATTAGGCAAGTCAAAATTCTAAGTCCAAAAGTCAAATTAAGTTAATTTTAAGAAATTCACGGGTCATAAGTCTGGATCCGGGTTGCCCAGAAAATTCGCGGGTTGCAAACAGTTGGTTTACTACATGACCAAAATATTGTTACTACAAGGCAAAAATATTACCACTACAAGGCCAAAAATTTAATACTACATGTCAAAACATTTTGACAAATTCACCAAAAAATCAAGTCTCTAGAATATTTTTAAACATGTAGTAATACACTTTTGACCTTTTAGTGATAAAATTTTGGTCTTGTAGTAATATTGTTTTAGTCATGTAGTAGCCGAATAACTTAAAATTATTTTAGTAATTTTGTCCAAAAAAAATAAATGTCCAGAATATTTTTGGACTTGCAGTAATACACTTTTGCCCTTGTAGTGACAAAATTTAGTTCTTGTAGTAACATAGTTTTGGTCATGTAGTAAAATAATATTTTAGAGTGAAAATAAATATTCTAATTTATAAAGTTGACCAGCTTTGACCCGTGTTGATCAACAAATTTTGACCTAATTTACCTTAATTAGTCATATTTCATGTATGCAATATTGCATATAAGTTTTTGTGATATTAGTATAATTAATCACCAATTTTTTTTTTTTTAAAAGGTAAAATTCTAAACAGAATATAGAACAATCACAATAAATAAATGAATTCTAAACTTTGACCCTCAACAAATTAATTAAACCTAACAAATTAATTAAACCTAATCTTTATTAGAAATTGTAATTATTCTTCCTAATTCATCTCTTAAGCAAGTACTTGTTATTCTTATGGAATTTCTTCATATGATTTTATGGAAAAAAATTTAACAATTGATATCAGCTAAACAAATTTTGCACAAAATGCGTAGCTCCATTATTAATTAATAGAGAAATAAATCGATACGTATTTGAAAATCAAGTAATATATTCAAAATCATTGAATAAAAGTTTATTTCAACTTAAAGAAGCTTTGATCAATTTTTGTTGTAATAAGAGCGACAAATTGGTAAATATAAACTTGATGCACCATTTTATCAACTCCAACAACAACACTCTCGGAGTATTTGTTTTCGGCTCTTTGTCAAGACGTTAAGGTTGTGTTTGGAGGATGGAATTTGATTTGAAAAGTCATTTTAAATTAAAGGAGTTAAAAATACATAGATTTCAAATGACTTGATTTTAGTGAGCATTTGAAATCTCTCAATTTTAACAAAAAAGTGTAT
The DNA here is from genome assembly GCA_963675135.1 of Galeopsis tetrahit. Lineage (NCBI taxonomy): Eukaryota > Viridiplantae > Streptophyta > Magnoliopsida > Lamiales > Lamiaceae > Galeopsis > Galeopsis tetrahit. The sequence goes on from OY776124.1 coordinate 7,503,011, forward strand.
GGACACAAATCTAAGTTTTGAAATCTATTCATAATCCAAACATGTAGAATGGATTTGGGATGTGGATTTGAAATCCATAAGCCCAAATCCACCCAACCAAACGGAGCCTAAAGTATTTTTGTGTAATTTGTTGTGGTGTCCATGCCGGGATGGCAATAAATTCCTTGAAATACTTCTTCAATCACTTTGACCATATATACATTTTCAGTTCTTCTAATAATAATCTACAATAATAATCTACTGACTAAAAAATTAATATAAATGAATTAATTTCACACTTCTTTACGAATTCCAAAGACTAATGGACATAAACATATTACATATGAGTAGGTCTGGTGTGCTGTCGCCGGCACCCAAAAATAATTCCTTAACTACCCACTAATGTAGTAGAGTAAGCAAGGATCGATCCACAGGAAACGGTGTAATAATTTAATCGAATTGATTTGTGTACAAAAGCAATTGGGGGGGGGGAGTTGATTGATAAGCTAACAACTACTAAGAAACAAGAAATAATAAATTGTAAATATAAAATCAACGAGACTCAAATAATGTGAATTATCTCACCCTCGGATAGTGTCCCCTTAATTAATTATACCAATTTAATCAACAAACCCGATTATCTCAATTTATTCTCGAATCTTATTCCCTAAACCAGTGGTACGACCAAACTAGTTCGAATTGTTCCTTACGTTTAATTAATCAGCAGGTATGACCCCCAATTAATCTATCCCTACGAATAACCCTAAAACATGTATCTAAGGTTCAACTCGAGGAACGCATTCAAGAATTAAAACAATAGGATAAATTAGACCATGAATACGAGACACTCGTTTCATGCAACCTAAATGTTACTACTCCCTAAGGTGTTCTGCCTTAGTTGCTACAATTCCCAAAATATTATAACAATTACGGATTACAATTTATGGGATAGCTAGAATTGATATAAGAATAAAATTGGGTGATCAAACCTATTAAACTCCTAATTCAAACATACATAGCATCTACTCAAGTAATAACAAAATCGAAATATAAATCGAAATCAACCAGGAATTATTTAATTAAACAGGCATGATCGATATAAGGTTTCACGTCCTCGGACTAGAATAAAGAAATTAGCTAAGCATAATCAACGAACCAATACAAATAATTGATTGATCCATAATCTCAAAAGTCAATACGAAAGAAAAAGATAAAAGAAGTTAATCAAAACCAAAATAAAGGAACATGAACATCAATATCAATGTCTTTTTCTCTTCTCCAATGTCACGGCCAGTAGCAACTTCTTCCAAAAATTCCAGTTTGACTTTTTTTTTTCCTCCCTCGAGGCGGCTGTGATCCCCTCAAAACCAATTCTGGTCCAGCCTCTTACTCTTACTAATGGGCCTAATTCTCTTTTGATTTAATTAGGCCCAATCCTTTTTAGTAGCCTTGAATTTCATCCTTATCAATAATGCTTTTAGGTAAATAGAAAAATAAAAATATCAAGGTAATTAAAGTCACAAAATAATAAGTCGAATGGTGCACCAAAAAATACCAATTTAATTCTCAAAGAATATTCAATTAAGCACAAAAATATGCAATAAATTCGACTCATCAAGGTCTCCTGTGAACTCGAGTGCATGTGGTGCACTCGAGTCGAGTCCAGAAATTATATATGTTTATGTCCATTAATAGTCTTTGAAATTCGTAAATAAGTGTGAAATTAATCCATTTATTTTGATTTTCTCGTTTGTAGGTTATTTTTAGAAGGGTTGAAAATATATGGTCGGAGTGATTGGAAAAGTAATTCAAGGAATTAAGTGTCATCACGGACACCAAAACGTATAATTCAAGGAACTGTATTTCTTCCTTTCACTTTTTCTCGAAACTTGCTCTTTCTCCTAGCTCGAATAATTCAGAAGCTCGACCCGACCCGCACCAATTTCATTGATATCTAATACGAGGCTCTCGTAAAGCTTGGCAACATCGTCGGCCGATTTCGTTGGAAAAGGGAGTTTTTTTTTTTTGGTTAATTCTAAATAAATACACCACCTTTAGTCTCAATATCAATTTAATCACGATATTTACGATTATGGTAGAAAATACCAACCTTTCATCGTGTGTTGCAATTAGATACACATTTTTTTCTCCGGTCAACAATTGATGATATGGCTTGGCGGAGCTTGCCACGTCAGATTACCCATATTCTTTTTTTTTTCCACATCAAATTACACTTTATAGAAATAAAAATAAAACTCTCGCTTCTTCTGCGTCTTCTCAACTTCTCAAACTCAATAGAGTTCTTCTTCTGCGTCTTTCTCACTTCTCAAATTCAATCAATTCTTCTCTTCTAACCCTAAAAATCAAAATCATAAGGGATAAAATCCTAACAGTAAAAATCGCAAAAAAAGTAATTTTTTTTTGTCAAAAATCCTAAAAATCTGGGTCGTTTGAAAGTAGAGTGAAGTTTGTAAACTCTAAACCGTACAAAAACTTCAAGTAAGTGAAATCTTCTAAACTTTGTGTATTTGAGTGTTTTGCGTATGAGCACTTGAAATACATAAACATTCTTTTTGTCCTTATATATATTTTTATTTTTGTAGATGGAAGAACTTGAAATGCATAAACATTTGTGTTGGTCCTAAAAGAAGTATGACACAAGTGTATTAGGGGGAATGCACTTGTGTATGCAATCAGGCTATCAGTAGAGTTGACTGAACAACTTCTCTAAGTATGTATAACTTTGTTCATATAATCAAACTAGTGAGAACTATGAAGTAATCAGTTGTTGGTCCCAAAGTTGAGTTAAGATTGAGTAAGCTAAGAAAGTCTAGAGGGGAGGGGTGAATAGACTTTCTAAAATCTTTCAAAATATCAGAGTTTATAATGCGGAATAGTGTTCTGAATAGTACTGTTCTTACTGAGTCAGATCAGTACTTCCAGTTTTTAGATTTATACTCAACTTTTATTTAGATCTTTACTTAGTAAATTCTACTGTTCTTGTTTAAACAAATATCAACCAAATATCAAACAGAAAATAAAGAACACAGAATTTTATAGTGGTTCGACCAATAAGTCTACATCCACTCTCACAATCCCAGTTGTGATGTTTTATTACTCTTCCTTGAGTTTCTTGTGGCTTAAAGTCCCAAGACTAAGACTGTGATCTTATCGATTACACTTCCAAGTGTATCTTCGATCTACTAGTAATTCTACAAGTAACTAGCACACTTGTTTACAACAATACAAACTTAAAACTGAAAAGTAAAACTTCTCTTTGAGTAGCCTTTGATTTCTTCTCTTCAATTCAGTGGCTTCTCCTTGGTTCTTGATCTCTTCAACTTTGTGAGTTCTTCAATGCTCTGTAGACTTAGATTGCTTGTGAATGTTTTATGATCAGTAGTCTTAGCAGTAGGAGATCACACAGTATTTATAGAACTTAGTATGACAGTTAGCAGTTTGTGAACTAACTCTCAACTAACTCTAAAACTGTTTTTGTTATAACTTCTTCTTGTAACCGACTTTGTAACTTCCTTCTTATTCCAAGTCAGCATCTCTTCAATAAATCTTCAGTTACTCTTTAAATAAGTTTTCCAAACTTATTCTTCAAATTCACCAAATCAGCACAGTAACTTACTGTTCTGATTTTTACTGTTTTTAGTCAATCAGCACAGTTCTCCAAAACTGTTCTAACTTCTTCAGAATGCTTCTCTTGAACTTCTGAGCTTCTCTTCAACTCTTCAAAGTCTTCTAATTCTGAAGTAGTCTTCTGAGTCTTCAATAGTCTTCTGATCTTCTCCTAATCTAGTTCTAATCTACTGTTCTGAACTTTTACAATGCTGAATACAATAGAATACAACTTTACATATATAAAACCTATCTATACAACAACTGAACTATATACAGATGAGTACAAATAAGTCCTATACTATAAGCTGTTTATACAATACAAAACATCAGCTTAGTTCCTAACAGTTCATATATCAGATCAGTAAACACAATAAGATCAGTAACCATATAAGATCAGTAACTCAGATTTCAAATATCTCTTTAAAATCAATACTTCTTAATAAGATCAGTAAACTTATCTCATATAGAACATTTATATCAACATATAATCACATATACCATTAACTTCAAGTTGCTTTTGGCCATCAAAACATACAATCATCAATTAGAACATTGTTTCAAGAATTCATATCCCAACAATTTCCCCCTTTTTGATGAAGCCAAAACTACTTAAATATAATAAGATCAGTAGTTAAGATATATGGTTTATCATAACAGTTCATCAATTTCAACATCAGAATAGTTTTCACATAAACCAAATATTACACATACTTCACATAATCACAACAAAAAAAATATCAAAATGAAGAAAATAAAGATAAGGTTAAGAAGTGTTATCTTGTGAGCTTAGTCCTTCATCTTCAGTCTTCATTTGGTATTCTGAATGCCAAATACATCCGGTTCTTGATTTCCAGCATGTGCTTGTGATCTATAATACCTTCATCTTGAATGATTTTTGAAATGATATTTCCAACCTCTCTCAGATCAGGTTCTCCATTCTCTAATCTTGGAGGTTCCCATACTGGTTCTTCAGGACATAATATCTGAATGTTTGCACCAGCAGCTAACAACAAAACATCTTCCCAGAAGATTCTTGCAACATTCATCATAAAGTCTTCAAAATCAGCATACTCATCCTCTTTGGTAGGATGATCACCAAACTTCTTCACAATAAAATTTGCAATCTGCCACTTCTTCTTAAGATTATTCCAGTATTCCAAATGTTCATCATCAATAATAAATTCTATGTAATTCTCATTAAGAACACCAACAGCAGACTTAAATTTCAATTTCCTCTTTAATGCAGCAACTCGATTATCAAACTTCTTCCTTGCAGCTTCTGCCTCTTTCAACTTTTGTTTCCTAATCTGCTCATCAGCTTTTCTTTTCTCAAACAATTCAGCTTTCTTCTTAGCTAGCAACTCATTATGTTTCTCAACAGCTTCAGCCATCTTCTCATCACTTGGCCTACTGCTAGCAACAACATGCTTCAGCTTACTCTTAGACCTGGTAACTCTCCCAGACTCTTCAGCTTCTTCTTCATCTTCACTCAAAACTAACTTCCATTTCCTTTTACTAGATGAAGATTCAGCAATGTTCTTTCCAACAGTTGCTATGACTTGAGTTTCAGCTTCAGAAGATTTTTCATGTTTTCTGAGATTTGCAATGTTGTTTTTCAAACTAATGATCTCTTCTTTCAGATCATCCATACTCTCTTTTAGTTCATCTTGACTTACAACTAATTGAGCTTGCTGAGTTTGAGTCTGCTCCATGACCTTCATGACCTTAACTTCCCCCTTTTTGGCTTCATCCTGCCATTCCTTCAAGGGTGTTATGAGCAGCTCAACTTTCCTTTGCAAATCAGCAGACAATGTCTTTTCCTGTAATCTATGCAGATCATAGATTTTGGACATTGTATGATTCATCACTTGCTCATACGAACTTGTAGAACATAACTTCTCCAATTTCTCAGTAGCTTCTTGAAATTGTTTCAAAGTAGCTTCCAGCTTGCTTTGCAACTCTTCATTAAGCTTTTTCAACATTTCAAAGCTTGAGCTATCTGGAACTGTGTCAGTAGGAACAGATCTTACTGTCTCCTGAACATCATTAAGCACAGTATTTTCATCAATATCAATTGGTGTACTTTCTAACTCATCAGCACCCAAAGTTTGTTCCTCTACGACCACAGTTTCTTCAATTACAACTGTGTTCTCAAACACCTCAGTTGCATTGGTATCAGCTTCATAGTCAGCTTCCATATCTGCTTGATTATTACATTCTTCAGCACCAACATCCTCAGCACCAACATCCTCAGCACCCAAATTGACATCAGAATCAACATGAGTCTCAGCAGAATTAACCATAGAATACTTACATCCTATTAATCTTTCAATCAACTGAATAACAGAATCCAATGTAAATAATTCTGAACAAGTTTGAACACCTGCAGCTTCTCTCTGCTCTTGTTCCCAATCATGAAAAACAGATAAACCTCTCATGCCTTCTGCTACAACTAACAACTCTTTCAAGCCAATCCTTCTAAGATATACCCAAGTACCTGTCCTTAGAAGTTGTTCAAACACCATAGAGCTGTCATCTAATCCATGAAAACATTTCAGAAGTGCATTTCTCAGTTTGAATCTAATCTTTTCTTCCTTATCACAAATAGGATAATCCATCAAAAACACTGAATGTGGTTGAATAACCTCAGTTTCTGGAGATGAGGAGATTTCAATAGGTTTAGAAGCAGGTATATGTTCATGCTCAGTAGAGTGATCATGAACTGGTTCAGGGGAAAAATAAGGAGTAGGAATATGTTGAGGACTAGAATGGGGAGTGGTATGAAAAGAAGTGTTCTTAATGGGTGAGGGTGGAGTGTTCTGTCTAATAGGAGAGTAGTGTACTGACTCCTCAGAACAGGTTGAATCTCGATCAATGGGTTGAGTTTGAAATGGAACAGAATTTGATGGAGTAGGGGTAGAATCAAGAATTTCCCTAGGTCTAGAAGTACTAACCTCGTGATCCTCAGAGCTGTCTCTCACCACAGTTTCAAGAAATGTTACTGTGTGCTCTGCTGAGGCTTTTGCAGACCTTCCTCTTCTTACTCCAGAACCCATAGGATCATGCTTTGCCTTGGTTCTTTTCTCTGGTTGATCATCATCTGATTTGTACATAGAAGCACCAGATTCTTGAGCTTCTAGTTCTTGAAGAGGTAGCACCAAAGGATTCTCTTGTTCATAACGAACAGATTCCTTTTTCATCAAGAATTTCCCTTGATGGAATTTCTTGGGATTACTCCAGTATGCCTTCTTAACAACAATCTGAGGCAACAAAATGCTCAGCTTGTTCCCGAACCCTAATTTTGATTTGATTGAAAACTCTTCGGAGTCCTCATCGAACATAATCTTTTCCTTTTCGCTTAGAAGTCTTTCAAGAAAGAAACCTTGCCAATCACCTTGAACACGGTCAATTATTGCTGCCATTATTCGAATTTTCAGATTTGATAGAGCGTCTTGACTGTGATGTTGCCCTAACAAACACTTTCCAGCAATATCCATCAAAAATTGAAGACCAGTAGGTAGCACGGCTTTCTTCAAATTGTGTAGAGTTTCTGGTTCCTCATTCGTCCATCTACCCACACACTCTTTTTCTTCTCCGGCTTTGTAGTTCAGGATGTCAACAGGTCCTTGGGGTAAATCCAACATAACCTCAAGAATCTCTCGAGTTATTTCGACCTTGTGCCCGGACAGCATTGAACGAACACCATTGTTATTACCTTCTAGCTGTAAAAAGAATTCCACTGCTTCGGGTTCATACACATTGAGTGGGTATGATTCCAAAAATTTCCTGAGACCGCTTTCTTCGCACATGGTTAAAATAGCTTGATTCTCTGGACAATGTCGACCATTAAAGTAGACTACGTTTTCTACAAAAATGTCTTTCTCACGCATCCAAAATCCAGAATCAAACGTTCCAACAACTTCATTAGATTCGCTCAGAACATTAATAATAGTCATTTGTAGAAGTGTAGAAGATAGAGTAATTTTGAGTTATGAAATTTCCAGAAATGAATTCGTAAGGAAGATGAAGATGAAAAAGTGATCGTGTTTGATAAATTCAAAACCAATCTAGGGTGTGGATTGAATTTATTTTCACGATGAATGGTTAAGATTGAGTCTCGAATTTCGTGATTAAAGAAAACTGTTCATATTCGAGTTCCATTCTTATTTCTTGGAGCCAATTTGCGTTTGATAAATACACCACAGTAATTAGGTTAAAAATAGAGGAGTGTACTAATCATCTCTATTAGTAATCTAAAAGATTGTTCTGATGCATATCAGCACAGTAGGTTTCAGAAATAATTCACTTCATTCTCTTACTTGTTATATAAAGAAAATTTACTTATCTGGATCAGCTGAGTATTGTGATCAGCTGAGTAAACTTTTGAACATCAGACCAGTTGTTGGGGTCAGCACAGTAGTACTCAGATCAGTTCCCAACTTTCCTGATTTCACATTTTTGCTATCAGCACAGTAATCCTCAGATCAGTACTGTGTGTCAGATCAATTCTCTTTTCTGTAGACAGATTAGTAGTAATCAAATCTTTATGTACAGTTTAGTCAGTAATCAGATTAGTTCTGTAGAATAATTGAATTTGTAATCAGATCAGTTCTGTAGACAAAGAAACTTTGTAATCAGAACAGTTCTGTAGACAATCCAATTTATTAATCAGAATAGTTCTGTAGACTGATATAGCCTGTAATCAGATCAGATTTGTAGACTTTTCAAATCTGTAATCAGATCAGTTCCCCCTTCAGTGGAGAATTCCTCTTCTGTGCCTGTTTCACCTTGGTAGAAGTGTTAGTACATTATATATAAGTGTAAAAACAGTACAGAGTAGTCATGTTATAATTAAATCAATGATCACAACAAGGTTTATGCTAAAGTGACTTAGTGTTCTGAGTCAACAAAAGGATCTTTAAGAAATCACAGATTCCCCCTTAATGTATGTTCTCAGTGTCCCTCAGCTTTACCAGCTTCCTCATTGGGATTAAGGTCACTTTAGTAACCTTGTTACCTGTTTTGATAGATGTAGTGGTCTGACATAGGGTTGTCTCTTCTGAATTTTGGCTTTTGATGTACTGCTCTTAGTTTCTGCTTTATCTTCCTCTTGGTATAAGATCAGTACCTGAAATGTTAGTACAGTTCTATATACAAATAGAATCCATATCTATCAATCCTAAGCTAATGCATAACTCTCTGAATCTCACTTCAGCCAATGGTTTTGTAAAAATGTCAGCTCTTTGAATATCAGTATGAATCTTTTCCATCCTAATATTTTTCTTTTCAACATGATCCCTAATAAAATGATGCCTAATGTCAACATGCTTGCATCTAGTATGTAGAACGGGATTTTGTGTGATGGCAATGACACTATTACTGTCACAATATATAGGTACATTAGATTCTACAATATTGTAGTCTCTGAGTTGTTGTATTAGCCAAAGAAGCTGACTACAACAACTACCTGCAGCCATATATTCTGCTTCAGTAGTAGAAGTTGCCACACTTGTTTGTTTCTTTGAAAATCATGAAATGAGCTTAGTTCCTAAGAATTGACATGAACCTGAAGTATATTTTCTATCTATTTTGCAACCTCCAAAGTCCGAGTCTGAATAACCACTTAAAGATATATCATCATCTGCAGGATACCATAATCCTCGATTAATGGTCCCCTTTAGATATTTCAATATCCTTTTGGCAGCTTCCAGATGACTTTCTTTGGGGTTTGCTTGAAATCTTGCACATACTCCAACAGAAAAGGCAATATCAGGTCTGCTGGCAGTTAGATAGAGTAGAGAGCCAATTAAAGCACGATAATGAGGTTGGTCAGAAGACTTACCTCCTTCATCAGGATCCATTCTGTATGTAGGTTGCATGGGCACACCAACTGTCTTACAGGTTTTTATACCAAATTTATCTAGCAAATTCTTAGTGTATTTTGCTTGATTTATAAAGATACCTTATGTAGTTTGTTTTACTTGAAGACCAAGAAAATATGTCATTTCACCTATCATAGACATTTCAAATTTACTTTGCATGAGTGTAGAAAAGCTTTCACTCAAGGTTTTGTTGGGTGATCCAAAAATAATATCATCCACATAAATTTGAACAAGTAATATATCATTACCTTCTTGTCTTCGAAACAAAGTTCTATCAACTTTGCCTTTAGTAAAACCATTTTCAAGTAAGAATAGAGAAAGTGTATCATACCAGGCTATTGGGGCTTGTTTCAGTCCATAGAGTGATTTCTTTAACCTGTATACTTGGTGACTATTCACTTCAAAACCAGGTGGTTGTTCCACATAAACTTCTTCAGCAAGTATACCATTCAAAAATGCACTTTTCACATCCATTTGATACACAGTAAATTTCATATGTGCAGCATAAGCAAGGAACAATCTTATAGCTTCTAGTCTAGCTACAGGAGCAAAAGTTTCATCATAATCAATACCCTCAGCTTGAGAGTAGCCCTGAGCAACTAATCTAGCTTTATTTCTAACTACAAGATCATTTTCATCCTTTTTGTTCTTGAAAATCCACTTAGTGCCTACAACATTATGATCACTAGGTCTATCAACAAGTTCCCAAACTTCATTTCTAGTGAACTGATTAAGTTCCTCTTGCATGGCTATAATCCAGTTGCTATCACTTAAAGCTTCATTCACAGTTTTAGGCTCAATGGATGATAGAAAACAACACCAGCAAAATAGAGACTTACTAGGTTCTTCCTGGGAATCAAACAATTGTTTTCTAGTTTTAACACCTTTACTAGAATCACCTAGAATCAGATCAGTAGAATGAGCAGACTTCCATGTCCTTCTATTCTTAACAGAAATGCTATCATCATTTATATCATGCAAATCATCATGCAGATCAGTATCATTTATATCAGCAGATTTGTTCATAGGAGAGCAGTCATTCAATTCTGGTATATCAGAAGTTTTAGATGACTCACCTTTGTCTTTTACCTTTTCTTTTTCAGAATCTTGATCTAGGACATTCAGGAAAGGATTATATGCTTGTACAGATTCATATATTTCTGCATCATCATCTTCTTTGTTGGTTTGAAGCTTTAGTTTGTCAATTTTCTTACTGAGCTGATGATCAGCAGAGTCCTGCACATTCTCATCAAAGACTACATGGGGTGTTTCTTCCACACATAGGGTAGAGTAATTAAACACTCTAAAAGCTTTGCTTACTGAAGAGTATCCTAAGAATATCCCTTCATCAGCTTTTGCATCAAAGGCATTTAGCTTACTTTTGCCATTGTTATGTATGAAACACTTACATCCAAAGATATGAAAATAAGAAATTCTAGGTTTTCTGCCTTTCCATGCCTCATAAGGTGTTTTACCATGCACCTTATTAAGAGCACTTCGATTTTGGGAGTGGCAAGCTGTATTAATGGCTTCAGCCCAAAATTTCTGAGGTGTGTTGAATTCTGCAATCATTGCTCTGCAAGCTTCTTTTAGTGTTCTGTTTCTCCTTTCTGCAACACCATTTTGTTGAGGGGTTCTGGCTGCACTTGTCAAATGCTGTATGCCAAACTTAGAACAGTAGTCAGAGATGTAACAGTTAATAAACTCAGTCCCCTTGTCACTCCTAATTTTGACAATGGGATGACCCTTTTCAACCTGCAACCTCTTTAATAGATCTGGAAGTAGTGTTTGTGTATCACTCTTTTTGTGTAGAAAGACTACCCAAGTAAACTTAGAGTAATCATCTACTACAACTAGAGTATACCTTCTTCCATTCAATGTAGGAGGGTTGATAGGACCATGAAGATCCATATGCAAGAGTTCTAAGACTCTGCTTGTTGAAAGAGTTGGAATGGACTTAAATGAAACCTTTACCTGTTTACCTTTTTGACAGGAGTCACATACTTGTGATTTAGAATAGATTTCATTAGGAATGCCCTCAACAAGATGTTCTCTAGCAATCTTGTTGATTATCTTAAAGTTCAGATGGCAGAGGCGTTTATGCCAGAGCCAACTGTTTTCTTTAGGACTCTTAGTAATAAGACAAGCATTCTTAGGACAACTATTCCAATTCACAATGTATACACTTCCTTGTCTTGTGCCAACAAGTAGAACATTGTGAGTCCTTTTGTCTATTATTTCACATCTTCTGGTCTTGAACTGAACTTTGTATCCCCTGTCACAGAATTGAGATACAGATAACAAATTATATTTCAAACCTTCAACATAAGAGACATCTTGGATTTCAACATCTCCATTCTTGATGAATCCAAATCCTTTTGTTATTGCCATGGAGCTGTCTCCAAAGATGACTTTTGGTCCTTCCTTCTCATGATAGTCAGTAAGCAAGGCCTTGGTACCAGTCATGTGGTGTGAACACCCACTGTCTATGTACCAGGTCTCACCAACTGAACCACCTTTCTTGTATAAGTCCAGTCGATCCTGCAAGGTAGTGATCTTAATAATTTAGGTACCCTAGTTTATTGGGGTCATTGGGGGTTAGCAGTGAGAGGTACCCAAATGAACATTGAGGATTTGAATAAATGGACCGGACCTCTTCAGTTTCCTTCCAAATTTATCACAGAACAGTACTTTGTTAACCAATTCAGAATTATCAGCAGACTTAGGATCTATTTTTCTGAGATAGCCTTTCCTTGGTTCTATCCCTTTTTCAGTAAGATCAGTATGTCTGTGATAGTTTGAATATGGTCTGAAAGCATGTGGACCATAAGGCTTATAGATGTGTTTTGGTCTTTCCTCTCCAATGGTATCATAAGATAAAGGTGGAGGATAAAGAACAGGTTTGTTATGATAATGAGGCACAAATCTCCTAGGTTTAGTTGAATACAGCTGAGACTGCCTTATAAAAGGAGGTCTAGGCTGTTCCCAACTTGCCTGTGCTTGTCTTGACCTACTGTTCTGAGTTTGTCTCTTCTGATACCAGGACTGATCTGATCTGGTCAGAGGAGTATAACTCTTCTGGTATGGTCTTGACTGTACTGGTCTTAATACATTCTTCATTTTACCATTCTTGGTAGTAGGAGGGATGTATTTAGACTGTAATTTGAGTTTTGGATCATCATCATAAGTCATAGGTTCTTTTCCTTTATCTAGTTGCAAAGAACTTGAACTAGCTCCATTAGTGTTCTTAAATTCTGAAGTAGAGGAACTAGGCAGATCAGTACCTATCCCACTTTTATCATTTGGAGCTCTATATCTGTCTGAGATAGTTTGATTAATCTTAGTAGAGTTAATCATCCCAGATAGCTTTCGATCTAGGCTCACTACTTCAGATTCTAAGAATCTATTGCGCTCTTCAAGTTTTTCACACTTAATCTTTAAATCATTGAATTCATTAGTCTCTTTGGCTTGAGTTTTAAGCATACCCTGATATAGTTTATCAATAGATGCATACTTTTCTTGGAGTTGGGACAACTCTTCTGATAGCCTTGCATTTATGACAGCTATATTAGGATCTACTTTTGACTGAGCTTCTTTCAGATTAATGATTTCTTGCTTTAAAGATATATTCTCATCACTAATTTCAATGAATGCTTTGTTAGCTTGTAGAAGGTCTTCTTCAGTCACTCCTTGGGAATGATGAAGACTACTTCCTACACTGCTATCAGCAACATCACTTTCATCAGTGACAGAATTTTTACAAGATTGAAAAGAGTTAGCAGATGATACCTCATCATTTATTTTGGCCATCATTACCAGTCCATCATCTGCTATGAAGGCTTCATCTTCATTACTATAGGGGTATTCAGATGAAGACGATGGCAACTCTTCTGATTCCGAATCAGAATCATTGTATGCCATCATTGCCTTCTTACCCTTGGCATATTTTCGATCTCTTCTGGCTTTCCTTTCTTCTCGATCTTCAGAACTCAGATCAGGACATTCATAAGCATAATGACCTGGCTTATCACAATTATAGCAAATAGGATTGTTAGAAGTTCTCTTAGGAGGTGAATGATTTCGGTTCCTGTCATGCTTGTCAATTGAGTTCCTGTCTTTCTTATCAGAATACTTTCTATCCCTCTTATCAGATGAGTTCCTATCTCTCCTGTTCTCATTAGAGATCTCATCCCTTCTTTCAGAAGAGTTTTGATCCCTTCTGTTCACAGAAGAGTCCCTGTTACTAGAACCCTTGGTTTCCTTATAGAATCTCTTGTATCTACCATACCTCTTATTTAGTCTATCAAATCTTTTGATCATAAGGCTCATCTGATCTTTCAGACTAAGATCAGAACTGTCTAGTTCATCTTTTATGCTTGAGGCCTTAGACTTAGATGATCTAGACCCCTTAGAGGTAGAGGCTTTAAAAGCTATGTCCTTAGAGGCATCCTTATCCTTATGAATCACAGTAATAGGATCTTCTTCATCTAACTCAAACTCAAGTGCCTTAAGTGTTTGGAACATAGTTTCTGCTGGCCAAGAATCAATGTCTTGTGTGGTTTTAATGATCATCTTGACCATTTTCCACCTTTCATCCAAAGCTTTCAAGATTCTCAAGTTAACTTCTCTTTCAGTATAAGTCTTTCCTAACACATCAAGATCATTCAAAATTTTGGTAAATCGAGTATCCAATTCATCAATTGATTCACCTGGCTTCATCTTAAATGTTTCAAACCTTTGGACAGCTGTGGATAATTTGCTTTCTTTGATCAGTGTAGTACCTTCACAAAGAATAGCCAATTTGTCCCACATTTGCTTTGCAGTCTTACATTTTAACACTTTACCAAGACACTCATTTGGCAAGGTGTGTAAAATATAATTCTTAGCAAGACTATCCAAATTGTTTTGTCTCATTTCTTCAGAAGTCAGTTCTGACCTTGGTTTAGGGACCAGTGCTCCAACTGGTTGAGAAGGATCCAGAACAGCAGTGTTTTCCACCATGGTGACAATTGGTCCTTCAGTCACCACAGACACCATCAGATCATGTGTTGAGCTAAAAATGGCCTCCATCCTAAGCTTCCAGTAGTCATAATCTACAATCTTGAACTTAGGCAGTTTGTTCACATTAGTGTCATCCATGTTTGATCAGACAAATAGGATCAGTAGTATAGCAGATAGTTTTCAAGTATTCAGATAGTGACAAATATCAAGAAATAGTAGCAAGATCAGTAAGATTTCCCTCAAGATCTGTAAGGTTATCAAGAAACAGCAGTCCAAAGAACTACTGCTCTGATACCACTTGTTGGTCCCAAAGTTGAGTTAAGATTGAGTAAGCTAAGAAAGTCTAGAGGGGAGGGGTGAATAGACTTTCTAAAATCTTTCAAAATATCAGAGTTTATAATGCGGAATAGTGTTCTGAATAGTACTGTTCTTACTGAGTCAGATCAGTACTTCCAGTTTTTAGATTTATACTCAACTTTTATTTAGATCTTTACTTAGTAAATTCTACTGTTCTTGTTTAAACAAATATCAACCAAATATCAAACAGAAAATAAAGAACACAGAATTTTATAGTGGTTCGACCAATAAGTCTACATCCACTCTCACAATCCCAGTTGTGATGTTTTATTACTCTTCCTTGAGTTTCTTGTGGCTTAAAGTCCCAAGACTAAGACTGTGATCTTATCGATTACACTTCCAAGTGTATCTTCGATCTACTAGTAATTCTACAAGTAACTAGCACACTTGTTTACAACAATACAAACTTAAAACTGAAAAGTAAAACTTCTCTTTGAGTAGCCTTTGATTTCTTCTCTTCAATTCAGTGGCTTCTCCTTGGTTCTTGATCTCTTCAACTCTGTGAGTTCTTCAATGCTCTGTAGACTTAGATTGCTTGTGAATGCTTTATGATCAGTAGTCTTAGCAGTAGGAGATCACACAGTATTTATAGAACTTAGTATGACAGTTAGCAGTTTGTGAACTAACTCTCAACTAACTCTAAAACTGTTTTTGTTATAACTTCTTCTTGTAACCGACTTTGTAACTTCCTTCTTATTCCAAGTCAGCATCTCTTCAATAAATCTTCAGTTACTCTTTAAATAAGTTTTCCAAACTTATTCTTCAAATTCACCAAATCAGCACAGTAACTTACTGTTCTGATTTTTACTGTTCTTAGTCAATCAGCACAGTTCTCCAAAACTGTTCTAACTTATTCAGAATGCTTCTCTTGAACTTCTGAGCTTCTCTTCAACTCTTCAAAGTCTTCTAATTCTGAAGTAGTCTTCTGAGTCTTCAATAGTCTTCTGATCTTCTCATAATCTAGTTCTAATCTACTGTTCTGAACTTTTACAATGCTGAATACAATAGAATACAACTTTACATATATAAAACCTATCTATACAACAACTGAACTATATACAGATGAGTACAACTAAGTCCTATACTATAAGCTGTTTATACAATACAAAACATCAGCTTAGTTCCTAACAGTTCATATATCAGATCAGTAAACACAATAAGATCAGTAACCATATAAGATCAGTAACTCAGATTTCAAATATCTCTTTAAAATCAATACTTCTTAATAAGATCAGTAAACTTATCTCATATAGAACATTTATATCAACATATAATCACATATACCATTAACTTCAAGTTGCTTTTGGCCATCAAAACATACAATCATCAATTAGAACATTGTTTCAAGAATTCATATCCCAACATCAGTTGAATAACCATCCAAATACGTTATGTGTGCGGAATAATGGTTGGCCCTTTATATTTAGACTCCTTTTAATTCTGAAAACCTTTCTTAACACTTAACCGCTATTAGGGGACTTATCCCAAATCTGTTTTGCACAGTTTGTGTTGAATATCTTTTGAAGATCAATTTGTGTGCAGTGTATGAATGTGTTACTTGTATGAAATGACTTGTAAGTAAATAACACAGTGGTTTATAGTGGTTCAGAGACCCAAGCTCCTACATCCACTTCCCTGATTTAACAGGATAATTCCTTCACTTGGAATTAACTTGT
Organism: Galeopsis tetrahit; assembly: GCA_963675135.1. NCBI lineage: Eukaryota > Viridiplantae > Streptophyta > Magnoliopsida > Lamiales > Lamiaceae > Galeopsis > Galeopsis tetrahit. The sequence continues at coordinate 7,519,536 of OY776124.1, forward strand.
TCTATAGTGCCAAGGTGCACTGATCAACCACACTACTCCTTAGTGTCTTGATCCTTAGGAATTCTGAGTCTTAGTAATCACTCAACTCGAGCTAAACTGTTCTTCTCTTGACAGTTCTAGTTCTTACACTTCTATAACAACTCTTCTAACTTTCCTTGAAAGGTTTAAGGGTTGAGGTTGGTTCCAACTAGGGTGAGATATCCTTTACAATGAAGTACTGTATAAAGGATAGGATATCTCTCTAAGCTTTGAATGATATTCAGAAAGGTTCAGCTTAGTTGAACTGGAAGTGTTTGGAAACTATAGAATGATGTATTCTTTTGAAAGCTTGTAGGCTTATAGTTTCCTTGACTAGTTGGATTCCTTGAATGGTTTCCGAACTCCAGTATTTATAGAGCAAAGTGAGGATATGTCCGTTGGAGAGACAACCTCAAATTGTCTATTTTCTTCTTCCTTGAACTCTGCATCTTGAGGACTGATTTCTTGAAAGTGACATGTCTTCGTTTTGGGAAGTAAACGACTTGAGCTTCTTGTCTTGACTTATTTACACTCTCCCAATGTCTGACTTGTAGATTCAGCAGTCAATCTTGAAGACATTCTTTCTGATCATTGATCCATGATTAATGACAACTTTCCTTATCATTAGGACAGATCTGTGCTCAAGCTTATCTCATCAGCTGACTTGGCTATCAGCAGTGTTGGCTAGCTTCTTCAGTTGAGTTGGCTTCTCATCTTCACTGAATCAATTTTGATATTTCTTCTAAGTGCATATCCTTCATATCAGTGAAGTTGACCCCATCAGCATAGTTATCTCTTGACTTAGACTGTTTTTGGACATTTCTGATTTAGTGTGCTGATAACTCTGTTGAGCATCTCTTCTGATCTTGGTAGAGTTCTTGTTAGTAGGTTTGGTCTGATTGATGTTTCCTTCAAGCTTTTGGCTATCAGAAAGGTTGACTCTTCTGATCTTACACTTCTTAATTTACTATCAGCAGTGTTGAGCTCTTCTGACTTTGTTTTATCAGCAAGGTTGAAGTCTTCTGATTCTGAGCCTTGAGGATTTTGATTCTTGTGATCTTCCAAGCTTGTGTTCCCCCTCAACTTATGCATCTAAACTTCTATAAGCTGCCTAACATGTCAGCTGTTCAACTAGCGTGAACTATATGTTCCAACATTTCTGAAACATACTTAATAAAATTTTACTTATCTATCTTGGCATGTCTTAAGGGGTTTTGGTATCTTAATCAAAATCTCATTTTATTCCCAACAATTTCCCCCTTTTTGATGATGCCAAAACCTATACAATGGTGACTTGACTATACTATTACATATCTTCAGTAGAGATGACTAAGTCAAATTTCCTGAAAGAAAATGTTAGTACAATCTCAGTTTAAGCATATATAGGTTAAGTCAGGCAAGTTGAGATAAGGAGATGTTATCTCTTGAAGCAAAATGGTTAATTTTCATTGATAAACATTTGAGCATTACATAACATGGTGATAGTCAATTAACCAATCAGAGCATGTGATCAGAGCATACATGGAAACATAAAGCATAATCATCATATGCAAATGGGAACAAGGAAACTTAGCAGTTCCAGAGATCATCTTCAGCAGGTGGCACCATTCCATATTGTGCCCACACTCTCCTCTTCAAGTCCATGATCTCCTTGTTAGTTCCCTTGGGTCCTACCTTCAGCTTCTCAATCTTCATAATATCTATGAACTCTTGTAGGATCCTGTGCTGATCAATGTATCCTCCATCACTGAATTTTGGGGGCATGTAGAGAATTTGTCCAGGGGCTTTGAATTAAACTCTTACTATATCTGCAGCAGTAAAGAGTTTTTGGTAAAGTTCCATATGATTATCATACATGAATTGAGTGAAGATACTCTCAACATCTTCATCTAGCCATCTGCCTATGACATAGAAGTCATAAACAAACTCTCTCTTGGCCTCCTCCCATTCATCATTCAGTGAGATTGGGACCCAAGTGTCAAGATGGGGATATTTTGTGTCCATCCTGATCAGTAGCTTTGGCTTCAGCTGAGTGTATGAAGATCTCTTCCTTCTGGGCTTCACAAATTGTTCCCTTCTCTTATCTCTTTCTCTGTTTGCTTCCATTAGAGCCTCCATCTTTTCCTGGGCTCTTAGCATTGACAGCTTCTGCTGAGTCTCTGGGTCTTTTCCAAAGCCTTCTTCAAACAACTTTGAAGGATCATCAGCTAAGACTGGTGCTCTCTTCTTCTCAGGGCTTTTGACCACTTCAGTTTCAGAAGTCTTGCTCTTCTTAGGACTTGGCTCTTCATCTGTTCTGAACTCAGCTGGCAGGTTCAGGCTGTTTGGGAAGTCAGTGAAGGTCTCTTCTCTCTTCTTGCTTTTCAACACTTTCTTCACTTTTCCCCTGACTTGGATGTCTTCATCCTCCTTATCCAAGCCTGCTGATTCACCACCTGGCCTTTGCTGCCATCTTGCTCCTTCTTCTTGGACTGATGCCATAAAGTTCTTCATAGTTATTGCAAGTTGTTCTTCTTCACTTAGATCCTCTATGCTCACCACTTGCTTCCCTTTCCCTTCAACTTCAGGCAAGTTGGTCTTAGGATCAGAGCTTCTGCCTCCAATCTTCAAGTCACCTTTGGCTCTTGCTCTTTCTCTTTCCCTCTTTTTGGCAACATCAAAACACTGGGGTTTGAGATCACTTATAGTTGTATCCATCAGGGCTTGTGCCTGATTTAGGGATTTAAAATCTTACAAGAGGTAAACATTCACATCATGAATGTCTGCATTTTGTCATTGTTCATGCTGACAAAAGAAAGAACAGGCTTCATCTTCTTTTCCACAACATCCTCCATGGTAGCCTTTAGAGAAGCATCTAAATTGGCTTTGAGAAGATCAGTAAGGTTGGCCACTGCAGCTTCAGAAATTTTGGCAAACACATCCTGAGTAAACTTGGCTGAGGCCTCTTTCACCATGGCCAATCTAAGCTCTTCAGCCCTTTTTCTCTGAAGTGCAGTATTTTGTCTTAAAGTTTGCTTAACCACATGCTTGATAACGGTGACATTCTTGTTGTAGTTCTTCATCAGCAACTTTTGCTCCCTTTTCACAGACTTGGTGAAAGTCTTCATTGTTGCCTTGGCCTTTTGCTCCCGTTTGTTCGTTTTTGGAATAATAAAAAATAAAATATTTAAGAATAATTCTAAAAATATTTAAAAATATATAGAGAATTATTAAGTTCTAGAGAATGGAAATCAAAAAAAAATCTTCACCCTGAGATTGCCTAGTATAAATTTGAGAAATGATTAAATGAAAATCTATTATTAAAAGTGAAAAGAAGATAAGCAACTTACACATTCGACTCAAATAATAATAAAATATGGAATTCATTAATTTTAAATATGTGATCAAATAAAAGTCTTAAAATTAATTTTAACTATATAAATAATAAATCTGTAATAGATTTATTACTGCTCTATAATTATTTTCAAGAAAATTTAAAATTAGTTAATATAATGAGTAAGTACTCGTAATACTCTTCATAAAAGGAAATAAATTAATGGGCTCCAAAACAGGCTAAACAATTAAATAAAGGTGGGCCAATAAAAAATTAAAAAAAATTTCCATCCTAATATCTGAAAATCACAAAATTAAAATGCAAAAAGAAGAATTTCATATATTTACAGGTCAGATTTAATTATTTTTGTCACAATTAAAGGTTTTATTTTTTAATTTAAAGTAGTACTAGAGACAATAACAAAAAAATTATGTACACTATTAATGGAGTTCTTTTTTTTTTTTTTTTATCTTTATCGTCATGTAAAAAAATAAAAAAATCAATTGGGCCTTGAATTGAAAATTTTCTTTTTTGAAATAATTTCACCTAAGAAGGTTGAGTCTAAATTTATAATGATTTTGAAATGTCATTTTTTTTTCTCAGCTTAAAGATTTGATTTCATTATTTTTGTCTTGATTCAATGCCCTTTTTTTCATTAAAGTCGAATGTGACGATAAATAAATGACGTAAAGTGCTAGCATTTATTTATATAATCTTGTGTATTTTAATTTGAAAAAAAAAAAAACATTAATAGTACATTATTTAAACATCTCAAAATTACATTACATGTCATTATTTTATCACTCTACTTTATTACTTACAATATTTTATTATTTATTTTATTACTCACAGGACTTTAATATCCTCTAGTTTTATTCCTTTAATATTAATAAACAACTCTCACATTAAACTATGTGTAAACCGTAAATGCACAATCTAACTTAAAACAAATAGAGTATAATTTACATGTAATTGAAAATTGACTCATACAAATTTTTGTCTATTTTCAATAGATCTTGAAGGAAATATTATTTTTAAATTAAGTTTTTGTTTTAGTTAGGAATGAATTATAATTTTAATTGAGTCTAGACGGGATTAATTCGGTTCTGTAACTTTTTATTTTTCAATTGTAATCCTATTAGTTTCAATTTTGTCATTTTTGTATGAATATTACTAAATGTCTAACTCTCTCCGCTTATAAGTTTTTCATTACTTTTGGGTATATAGATTAAAAAATTGATTAAATTATAGATATAGTACAAAGTAAGACATAAAGTAGAGTGTAGGAATAAAAAATTAAAAGATATTTATAAAAAAAAAATCCGAGAAATTTATGAACGGACGAATTAAAATGAAAAAATGGAAAACTTATGGGATAGTCTTGTGAAATATTGCATATACAGTATGCATTTCAGTCATTCACACTCACATTCTTTATAAATACACCCACTGACAGTTCAACCCACATTTTTTATAAATACACCCACTGACTGTTCAATTCACACCCATATTTTTTATAAATACACCCACTAGCAGAAATTGTACTTAATCGTCTTCTTCGAGCAGTTTTCGACCACCCCAGACCGCGGCCGAACGCTGCAATTTACGACGGCCTTAATCTTTAAATATTTTCTATTTCTTCAAATATTCTTTAATAATTATTATGGATTAAGATTATTTTATATTACTACATGCAATAATATATGTTACCATATGTTATAATATGAGTTACTTAATCAATAAAAAATCTAGAAAAAAATACTACATAAAAGAATCGATATTACTATATAAAAAATTATATGTTACTACATACTACAGTTTGAATTACTACATTGAATATGTGTTTGTTACTATATGTAACTTTATCAAATGATTTGCATTACAACATAGTGATTGTGTTTACTACATGCGATAATATATATTACTACGTATTATAATGTGAGTTACCACATTAACAAAAACACTAGAAAAAAACGTTTTACTAAATAAAAGAATTTGTATTATTATATAAAATAGTTTGTGTTATTACTACATAAAATAATGTGTGTTACTACATATTACATTTTAAATTACTACATTTAATATCCCGCGTTCGCCAATAAAATAAAAGATAAAAAAATCACAAAAACTGGTAAAATAAACGAGTTAAAATTTTTGGTCAAAATTAGAACACAAGCGGGCCAGTTGACAAATAAATTAAGAATTAACCCAAATGAATTAATGGTGGCCCAATAATATATATTTTAAGCCCATTGACTTAATAAGTCAATATTTTGAGCTCAATTGACTTAATTGGTCAATATTGCATGTATGCAGTATTACATATAAATTTTTGTGAAAACGGGCTAGTCTTATGTGAAATATTGCATATATGCATTTCAGCCATTCACATTCTTTATAAATACACACTGACATCTCAATCCACATTTTTTATAAATACACCCACTGACAGTTCAATTCACACCCATATTTTTTATAAATACACCCATTAGCAGAAATTGTACTTAGTCGTCTTCTCCGAGCAGCTTTCGGCCACCCCAGACCGCGGCCGAACACTGCAATTTACGACGGCCTTAATCTTTCAATATTCTTTAATAATTATTATGGATTAAGGTTATTTTATATTACTACATGCAATAATATATGTTACTACATGTTATAATGTGTGTTACTTAATCAATAAAAATTCTAGAAAAAAATATTGCATAAAAGAATTGATATTACTATATAAAAAATTATATGTTACTACATACTATAGTTTGAATTGCTACATTGTATATGTGTTTGTTACTATATGTAAATTTATCAAATGATTTGCATTACAACATGGTTATTGTGTTTACTGCATGCGATAATATATGTTACTACGTATTATAATGTGAATTACTACATTAACAAAAACACTAGAAAAAAACGTGTTACTAAATAAAAGAATTTGTATTATTATATAAAATAGTTTGTATTATTACTACATAAAATAATATGTGTTACTACATATTAAAATTTGAATTACTACATTGAATATCCCGCGTTCGTCAATAAAATAAAAGATAAAAAAATCACAGAAACTGGTAAAATAAACGAGTTTAAATTTTTGATCAAAATTAAAACACAAGCGGATCAGTTGACAAATAAATTAGAATTAATTGTGGTGCAATAATATATATTTTCAGTCCAATTAACTTAATTAGTCAATATGGCATGTATGCAATATTTCATATAAATTTTTGTCAACTATTAAACAATGACCCAACGGTATAAGTGGCCTATTTCATTCTCATGTGATTAACATGAATAATACATTATTCATGAATTCCAACTCTCAAAAATCAAAATAGCATGATCGAACAAGTTATATGGAGTAGGGCTAAGAAACAAGTTATATGGAGTAGGGCTGAAAACAAGATTTTCAAGAATGCTCTATTAGAGTTTCCGGAGACGACGGGGATAGGTGGGAACAATCGTTGATTATTTACTGATGAAATCGGTGGACGGTGTTGCCAAGCATTACGAGTTTCAGATATTTGATATCGATGATATTGGGGCAGGACGGGTCGAGCTTTCGAATTATTCGAGCCAAGTTCTAAAAAAAAAAAAGTGAAAGGACAAAATCCAAGCTTTGAACGGAGGAGGAACACAGGTATATATGTTTATGTCCATTAATAGTCTTTGAAATTCGTAAACAAGTGTAAAATTAATTCATTTATTTTGATTTTCTCGTTTGTAGATTATTTTTAGAAGGGTTGAATTAAAATATATGGTCGGAGTGATTGAAGAAGCATTTCAAGGACTTTAGTGTTATCCCGGACATCACAACACAACGGTATAATAATTCAAGGAATTGTATTTCTTCCTTTCCCTCTTTCTCGGATCTTGCTCTTTCTCCTTCTCTTGGCTCGAATAATTCGGAAGCTTGACCCGCCCCGCCCCAGCGATTTGTTGCCACCTATCCTTCATCGTCTCCGAAAAGTCCAACGGTCTCGAAAATCTTGTTCTCCGCCCTGCTCCATATAACTTTTCCATACACCACTCGATTTTGATTTTGAGAGTTGGAATTCATGAATATTGGGTTATTCACATGATCCATCCTATCATTTGAGATTAATTAATCACGTTAGAATGAAATAGAATAGATTCGTATATTGTAGAAAAAACAGTGATCTCAATTTTATTTTATTTTCATTGATCAAAGTGTTAGGAAAGTAAAAAGCAAAACACCTTTAAAAAAAAAAGATCAAAATTCCTCCAATTACAATGTAGCAACTATAAATAAGACTATAATGGTTTAAAACCTATCAAATAGTTTGAATTCCTCATATCCTGAAGCTCCTAAAGTAACAAATAATTAATTATATAAACGCATAACTCCATGGAGATATTTTAAATTAGGTAATTACACCATGCAATTATCTGGTCGGATACTACAATACTTGAAAGTTCCATTTGTAAGATATTATTTTAAATTAAAAAAAACTATTAATTACTTTTAAATTTAGAGAAATTAATTTTATATTTATGCAGTGAGAAGGTAGTAGATATTTATATATATTGATAACAAATTAAACTATATAAAAATCCACAACAAATACATATTAATTTAGCAGATGATAAATAAATTCGGTATCTTTCTTCTAACAAGACTCTTGTATATATATCGATCCGCAAATTCAATTAATCTAAAAATTCATATCTTAATTAATCGGGACGCGCGAGCGAGTGTTGTCGATTAGTAAAGCAATATTCCGCAGCTAGCAGCCTCATGAGGCGTATCGTCGTCGAATCGTTTAGGAAAGCTGTCGATCGAGACTCAGGGGCGGACCCAGGATTGACATTGAGGGGGGGCCAACTTTATATGTTCGTTAATAAAATTCAAACCCTATAATGTGTTTTTGCTACTTGTATTGTAAACTTGTTAAAACGAGAAAAGGAAACTTAACTAGTAAAACATAAATTATAATCCCTAATTCAAATCATAAAATATAAGAAATTAAAATGAGACACGTTTACAATTCAATTGAATAATTGAGAATATATTAAAAACACTTGAAATTCAATTGTATATAAGAATTTGTCAATAAAAATATACTAATATTTGATAGTGACTTTTTAAAAAATTATTAACTTATATAATTAAAATATAAAAAATTAAAGTATATTTTAATATTAGTATTTGAATAAGAGTCGTTACTTAAAAAATGGATAACAATCTAATTAGTAGTTCAACTAATAACTAAGAAATAGGTTTATTTATAACAAAATCAATTAATTTATTAATTAATTTAATAACTCCGTATATATTAAAAAAAAAAAGTTGAGGGGGGCCATGGCCACCCCTAAGGTGTGCCTAGGTCCGCCCCCGGATCGAGTAATCCATGCAAATGATGCATGTGTCTCTTCGATCAACATGTCGAGCGAGTAATTAACATGCAATTTAATTGGAATAGAGCTATTCGTTGCCAACTATTATCCGTCGTCTCCAATAGAGCTTTCTCGAAAATCTTGTTCTCCGCCCTAGCTACTCCACTCGATTTTGATTTTGAGAGTTGTTGGAATTTATGAATATTGATCCATTCTATCACTTGAGAGATTAATCGCGTTAGAATGAAATAAATAGTATTCATTCCATTCTAAGTTCTAACTAGAGTTGGAAATTAAAAAAAAAAAAAAATATTGTATCTCGCGGGAAAACAGAGATCTCAAATTATTTTATTTTTTTTAAGATCTTTATAATTATTTTCAAGAAAATTTTAGAATTAGCATTTAATAAATCTGAAAATACAAAAAATTGTCGCATCGTGTTATTATGCCACATCATATCTAATCACATATTTTAATTTATAAAAAAACATAGATTTTTGGACTAAAAACAAAAAAAACTAAAGATCGCTCAATCAAACCAAAACTGAAAATTTAAATATTCTGTCCTAAAACTCGAAAAATATGCTCAACTAAATCCGAAAAATCCTCAAATAACAAAACCAAATCGCCTCTCCTGTAAGATATGTTTTGCTGTTTATGAAATAAAAATAGATTTGTTAGTAGTTACTCACTAAATATGTCAATAAAAGTAAATATTAATAATATGATGTACATTTAAATAATCAAATAAAAAAATTCGAGAAGCAAAACAAATGAGATGGAGAATTTTCTTACTACAATTTCTTACTAAACACGAAAACAACCTAAAAAAAAAAATTTAGAAAATAAATAATTTAAATAACATTAAAATAATAATAGAATTATCACTTGTCACCTTATTTTAAAATGCCAAAGTCTTGTATGTACTCAAGTACACCATGTACTTGAGTAGACTTTGACTAGTCAAAAGTTGACCGTTGACCGGTCAACGGTCAAACTTTGACTTTTTTTTTAATTTTTTTTTTCAATTTTTTTTTCGATTTTTTTTTTCGATTTTCTTTTTCGTTTTTTTTTTTCGATTTTTTTAAAAAAAGTGTATGTTATTATAACTAAAAAGTGTATCTTTGTTTTTTTAATGAAAAGTGTATGTTACTATATTCAAAAGTGCAACATTGTTTTTATTGAAAAGTGTATGTTATTATAACTAAAAAGTTTATGTTCTATTAATAAAAAATGTAAGTTATATATTAATGAAAAGTGTATGTTATTATAACTGCAAAGTGTATGATCTATTATTGAAAAGTGTATGTTATATTAATGAAAAGAGTATGTTATTATAACTTCAAAGTGTATGTTATTATAACTAAAAAGTGTATGTTCTATTAATGAAAAGTGTAAGTTATATATAAATGAAAAGTGTATGTTATTATAATTGAAAAGTGTATGATATTATAACTAAAAAGTGTATGCTAATGATACACCTTTTGGTTATTTGTATTTGCACTTTCATAATCTAGAAAAATTGATGCTAATTTTTTTTAAAAAAATTATTATTAATTTGACATGTTTTTTTTTTTTTTACTTGCACTTTATTACTATTAATGATATTATTAGTAAGTGCAATTAATGATATTATTAGTACTTGCATTTTTTTTTATAATGGATAAAAAAATTGGTGCTAATTTAAAAAAAAAATTATTATTAATTTTATTTAATAATATTATTAGTAAGTGTAATTAATGATATTATTAGTAAGTGTAATTAATGATATTATTAGTACTTGCACTCTTTTTATAATGTATAAAAAAATTGACAAAATTTATTATTTATTACTTGCACTTTTATTATTATTAATGATACACCATTTAGTTATTAATTGTTGCACTTTTATTAATATACAAAAACTTGTGCTAAAATAAAATAATAAAATAAAAGTTCCGAAACTTGTTGCACTCTTTTTATAATGTATAAAAAAATTGACAAAATTTATTATTTATTACTTGTACTTTTATTATTATTAATGATACACCATTTAGGTGCTAAAATAAAAGGAATGCCACTAAGCTAAAATAAAATAATAAAATAAAAGTTCCGAAAACTGGTGCTAAAATAAGATAATAAAATAAAAATTCCGAAACTTGTTGAAGGTGGGTCTCAAACCTTGGATATTGTGGTAAAGTATTCCAAGGAATGCCACTAAGCTACAGTGACTTTTGTTTAATATTTTGTTATGTATTATATATATATATTAAATATTTTCTATATATCTGGACTCAAGTACACCGTGTACTTGAGTACACAGCAGCCCAACCCTTTAAGATTTTCAGCACTTTTAAATCATAACACGTCATATTTCATTAATCTTATGAAGCATCATTTAAACTTATCACCTTATTTTAAATATTTAAAGTTGTGACACGTTATATTTTATTAATTCTGTAATTGGCGCATTATCTAAATTTATCCAACACACAAAAATTTAGAAGATTAAAGAAAATGTTCCATGGGCCCAAATAAGGTAAAAAGAAAGAAAAGCCCAAGCCCAATAACCCTCTAATTCTGAAGCCCATGCCCGTAGTATGATGAACCAAGACTATAATAGAGTCAAAATTGAAATGTTTCCAGAAAAAAGTTTTTTTTTTCTTTTTTTTTTGTTTGTAAATTTCTTTTTGAATTTCGAAAAGAGATAGACTTGTAACAACAATGTAATGAGTGAAAATACAAAAATGTTTGTTCAAAAAAAAAAAAAATACAAAAATGTAAACTTAATAAATATATCTATCTCTATTCAAAATTTACGACAAAATTACAAAATGAGAGATCCATTTTGAAGTTTCGATTGGCTCTGAACCTGATAAGATTTGCTCCCATCCCTTTACTCTTACAGAACTGCTATAAACCCTGCTGGATGCTACTTGCACTTTTATTTCCTTTTTTTCTTTTTCTTTTCTAATCTTTTTTTAATTTTAAAATGTATTGTTGTTTTTTTCTAAACTATTTTACCTCTTGAGATTTGTTCGACAAAAATTATACTCCATATATGATTTAATTACTTTTACTAAGACACGCAAAGAACGAGAAAATGTCACTATTTTTTACGCATAAATACATATAAGTCAATTTATTTATTTAGTTTATACATAAAAAGTTATTATTACTTTTTTTTTTTAATATGTGTGTTTCCATAGCTATAAAAGTTAATGTGAAACGGAGGAGAATATACTATATCCTTTCTAATATCCAGTCTAGTCACATGAAAAAATTTGTGTAATAATGTAGAGAGATGGAAGGAATTTGTCTTTAAAAAAAAGGTCAGAAAATAAACCAGTGCATGGGGGTGCTTGCCATGCACATTGTAGCAGAGTTTTTCTGACACCCATACTTATCCAGTTAATTACCCCTCCATTCATATGAATAAGTAAATCATAAAATATAAAAGTCTAAATTGGGTTCCCTTTAAATTGGAGATACATGATTTCTTTTACTTTAATGTTTTATTTCAATATTTTAATTTATTCACCCAAGATATGGGGTGGAATGCTATTCCGAAGTTTAAAAACACTGTATCAATAGAAATAATTCATAAATAATTTAATATAGATTATCTGAACTCACCAAAATAACAAGAAATATATTTTTAATATATCAGTATTAAGAATGAATTAATACTAACAAACTAACACACTATAATTTAATAAAATAACTATATCATTAAAAAAAAAAAAGACATGGATGATGTCAATTTGATGGTCAATTGATGAACTAAGATATTGAGAGGAATGACAAGGGAGTGGAAAGGATGAAGAAGTCGAAAATTAATAGTCGGACGAAGTGACATTGCCTAGCGCCTAAACGGCTAGTTGGGGTCTAAGCGATGCCTAATCGACCGATTAAAATTTTATTTTAAATTATTTTATCTTATAATTTTTAAACAATAAACATAAAATTCTAATAAACAAAAGTAAAAAATTGCAAAGGGATCCTTGAAGAAATTAAAATTTGTAAAAAGGATGCCGAATTTTTTTAAAAAATGCAGTTTTCACACATTAGACGATCGAATTAAAAAAAAAAAAAGTTATACATCATGGCAAAGTCACGTGTTTTGCTCAGGGCGTTGATTCCACTTGAAAAAGTGTGTTCGATTGCTCGAAACGGACTTCGACTTTGCAAAGTCTAATTAAAAAGAACAGGGCCTAGTCGAAAATCGTTAGACAGACGATACATCGGGGACTAGCGCCTGGTCGTCGCCTAGTCGGACTTAGATGGCAACTTTTGCAACAGAGGGGAGTGGTCTCCACCGTCACGAGAGGAAAAGAAATCTAGTGTGAGGCTTTAGAGAATAATTAATGTTTCATTGAGTCAGACTCATTCTATGTATATAATCACATGAGAAATATAATCATATCTTTAAAAATATATACAAAAATATTGACTAAATTAAAAAGATACTATTGTAGACGAGGAAAATTCAATTACGAATTAAATTGCGACGCGTGGAAATTACGGGTTAAACATTAATTAAATTTATTATTTATTTGTTGGAATAAATTTAATTCCTAAAATAAAGATATAATTAATTAATATTTAATTGTTCCCTCCAATTAATTTGGGCCTTGAAAGATCAATGAGTTAAAATGGATCTTCGAAGCCCAATAAATAAAGACGGGCCTCTAAAAGTCCGATAAATAAAGACGGACCTCTAAAGTCCAATAAAGCAAGACGGGCCTCTAAAGTCCCATAAATGAAGATGGGCCTCTAAAGTCCAACAAACCAAATTGAGCCCAAATCAAATTGAGCCCAAATAGGGTATTCTTAGCCCAAATCAAATTGAGCCCAAGTAATTCAAAATTCGAAATCCTAACTACTTGCACAAAAATCTCCAGGCCTACACCTATAAATAGAGGCCTCATTTCATTCATTTTCATCATCAAGAAATCAGAAGCATTCAAGGCTCTAAAATTCTCTGCAGAGATTTTAGAGTGTTCTTCAGCAAGGGGAGGATCTTCAAAGGTGTTCTTCGTGCAGAACGGCAAGAAACAGTGTTCGAGTGGAGATCAAGGTGCTAAGCCTCTTCGATTCGGCGTTTCTTCAAGGCGTTCTTGGGGAAAAGCAGCAAGAAACAGTGTTCGAGTGGAGATCAAGGTGCTAAGCCTCTTCGATTCGACGTTTCTTCAAAGTTCTTCGTGGATCTTCAACGGAAAAGTCCCGGAAAAGTCCCGAAAAGTCCCGAAAATCAACGTTTAATCCAAAATACGGCGTCAAGCCTTTGGATTAACGTTACAAAGTCCCAAATTCAAGAACGATCTTCAACAACTTTCATCCAAAAAGTCCCTAAATTCGGCGGTTAATCCAAAATACGGTGCTAAACCTTTGGATTGACGTTATAAAAGCCCCAAATACAAGATCGGAAAGGATTCGGCTGCGGATCCAGCTCCAAAAGCTCAAGAAATCCAAGTGAAGTTCAAGAAGAGAGAATCAGAGGAGAAATTAGAGATTGTAACCCGCAAATACTCGGTTTTAATCCGAAATTAAATAAAATCGTTTACCATTTTCGCGTTTTTATATTTAATTCACGAATTTGTATTTACAACTATATTTTTTATATTACATTATTACCTATTAATAATTAATATCATTAAAAAAATAAACATGAAATCCAAATCAGTTTGAAGACGAAACTAATTCACATATGACTTTACATACAATACACCACCAAAGTATGAATTTGTCACCCACATGCCTTATAGTATATAATAACTTTAGAGAAAATTCTAAAGAAAAGATAATTAGGAAAATAAATTAAAATGAAGAATACGTTTAATGAGTTTTATATATAATATAATTACACTTTAAAACTCAAAAACGTGCACTGACTTTTGATTTTGTTTCTATGTGGATCTATATATCTTTTAATTTAATTATCTGAGAAAGAATTGAAGTTTGGTGTTCTAAAAGTAATGTCAACACACAGCTTATTTTGATTTTTTCTCAAGAATGACGCATCATATTTAGGCTTATTAAAGTTAAAGTGACATCACTGCAACCATAATAAATTAGTTCATGATTTTATTGCCATTTAATAGCGGTGCCTCATTATTTGTCCATTTATAAAAAATTTATTACATTTTGACATATAAATTAAGAATAGTGATTAAATATTCTCTCGTTCAAATTAGATAGATTTTTTTTTTTTTTTTTTGAATGTCTCATTTATATAGACTTTTTTTCATATAAAGCAATATTTTTTAATTCATTTACTAATATAATCATATACATTAATTATATTAGAAAGTATAATATTCATTAAATAAAGTTATAATAGAAATTTTACATGTCTAGCGTGTCTTCCTAATAAAATTTCTTAATATTTATGAAAAGTCAAACCAGTCTATCTAAATGGGACGAAAGGAGTAATAGATACAATAGATATAATTGAGAGAGAGAGAAAAAGTAAATATAAAGTGAAGTGTAAGACAAAAAAATTAAAAAATATTTGTAAAAAATGATATAAAAAATTTATAGACGAACGAACCAAAATGAAAAATTTATAGACGGACAGAGAAGTATTATTACTTCACGCTGATTTAGGCATGAAAACTAAAATATGCCTACTAAAATAAAATAAGGATATTTTGATCTGAAACTTTTTTAAAATAATGTCATAAGGGGTAAATAAGTGAAATTTTAAAAGTAAAGATGTGAAAAACTTTTCTTTTTAGATGTAAAAATGAACTTAAAAAATGAAAGTATGAAAACTGATTAGAGTATTATTTTGATTAAAAAAAATGTTCTTAATAAACAATATTAATTCAATAAAATCAATTTTTAGAAAATAATGAAATAACCAATGAAAATCATGAGGTCTCAGAATTCTACTTGAGCACAATGTACCGAGTACAAGAACCGGATTTAAGTTAAATTTCCTATGGTTTTATATATAAAAAAATTAATCTAAAATGGAGAGTATTTAAGTGTCAATAAAATTTTGTGCTTTGTTTATATTATTATTTTTCGTTGTAGTTCGGTATATTGTTTGACAATGAGTTACGTAAAACGTTCTTACATGTAACCGTTCACAAAATTAGCATAAATTAATAATTATTCATTTTTAAGTGTTAAAGCGTCATGTTCAAATTATACATTATTTCACAGAGTTAGTTTGACTATCTAAACAATACTTCTTCATAATGTTTTACTATATGGGCTTATGTGTGAAATCAAATTAGATTAAAACACAAGATTTTAAAAATAATAAAGTATGGTTTAGTCAATTTTGATTGTACTTAGTGATGAGAAAGACAAAAATTAATGCAAAGCACAAAGTGTAAAGTGTATTGGTTTTATTTCTTGTCAATGGGTCCAATAAAATGCTTCAACATCTTGTGACTTGTGACATATGAAACCAATATTAGTAGGGTAGTTTTTTCTCACCACCTTTCCACAAAAATCTCATTAGCTTTATTATCATTTATGTATATTAATGCTCCATATAATTTTTTATTTTGTTATTTTGATTTGTTCGGCTATAAGTTTTTTATATTTTTTTATTTTTTATTTTACACTACACTTTATATTTTATTTTTTCTCTCTATCTCACTCTCTTTCAATCACATCACGTGTATTATATCTATTATTTATTCACTTTTCTCAATTCATGTGCTCAAAAGTAATGAAAAGCTTATAGACGGACGGAGGGACCGAGGAAGTACTAGTTACAGTATATTGCTAGTTTTGAATGAGACCGTCTTACGGTATGAGACCCATGAAACGGGTTTACTTTAACTCTCATGTAAAAAGTGACAATATTTGAGTAAAAATTGATAATGTTCAAGTAAAAAGTGATTGTCATTTTTGTTAAAAATATACTCCCTCCGTCTATGAAAAATATACTTTTTTGGGTGAGCACAAATGTTAAGAATTATTTATATTTTAATGTATAAAGTAGATATGTGAATTAAAGAGTAATGGTATTGTCGATTGACCATTAACTTTGTTAATTTACATAAAATGAATATTTTTTTTTTGAACAGAAAAATAAAAAATAAGACTAAATATATTTTTGGTGAAATATATCACTTTTTAACAAACATAAAATTTGAAGAAGGAAAAAAGGGTTGTTGATTAACTTCATTTGTCTCAAAAAAAAGATCCTTAAGGGCATGTTTGTTTTGAGATTTTGAGGATTTTGAAATCCGGATTTCAAAATTTAGTGGATTTTAAAATTCTAATGTTTTTTATGTTTTGTGTTTGTTTTGAGATTTATGTAGGGTATGATTTAACTTTATAGAATATAATTATAAGTTTTATAGATATTTATATAGGATTTGTAAGTATTTATAGGATTGACTTTTATAGAGTTTATAGGTATATATAGGGTGAGATTTTGAAATTTTGAATCAAAATCCCAAACTGTAATGAAGGTGGAATTTCGAAATCTCAAATCCGGATTTCCCATCCCAAAACAAACATGCCCTAAAATAGTAGGGGACGAAATTTTGTCTTTTTATATATTGCGTGTTAGGTGAAAATTAGAAAACTCATCAGTCATCACATCCTCATTATTTTGTTACCATTCTCATCCCCACCATGTGCATTTATTATTTTGGGTATAAGTAATTTACACAGCAACAAATATGAGTGCTAATTTGCACCAACTTTTTTTATCCAAAGTAGGAAAAGTGTATATATTAAGAAATGCAATTATATACGATTACATTGACATTTTCACAAAACTTTACAACAAATTCGAGACTAGACGGTAAAATATGTCTGCATTTAGAAACGAAATCCCAAAAAATTGAGTCTTGAATCACGATCGACTTTACAACATTCACAACCACTCTCAGTAATTAAACGATACCTCCACTTATTTTATTATTTTAGGTGTCTCATCGAAAGTTGCTCATTTTATTTTTAGCAACACTTACTATTCTTCTCTACATTTTCTCCTTTTTATCTCTCTGCCTTTTTTATTTTTTACATTTTCGCCTTTAAATAGACCTTGAGCTTCCATCATACACGTCACTCACCCTAAATAGAATGTTGTTGTTCAATCGCCAGAGAAATGACTCGGTGGTAGGTTGATTTAACAATATATCTACCGTCCCGTGAAAAGTGTAAGACCAATTTGTCCAACAACCTCTAATGATTCAAAATTCAATTTACTAGTACTAACTATAGATCATTTTCTCCAAATTTCTTAAATTAAACCAAATATTTGAAGTAAATATAACTGTAAATAGTTCTTAATTTGCTTCTTCACAAAAAATCATCCCATATGAAAGGTTAAGACACCTCCTCAATCTAACTATGAAAATAGAGATTGTTAATGTACACCAAATAAAAATTAAGTAATGGGTGTTTGATTTTGGTTGGAGTTGGAGTTGGAGTTGGAGTTGGAGTTGGATGAAGTGTATCCAAAATCCAAATGAGACAAAAAAAGGTGAATGTGACAAATCATGTGAATGGTAAATATGCGTTTGGATGTATTGGAGTGAATTTTTGAGTGATATTTGTATTATTTTATTATGGTTAGTTACTAACTTGATTAATAAAAAAAAGGTGAAAAGGGTGGAAGAATGAATGATCGAGAGAAAAGTAATAGTAATATTGTAGTAATAGATGTACAAATACAATATATGTTGTATATAAAAGTTGAAAGCGTATGTAAATGGAGATAATTACGAATGTGATTTGGATGACAACATCTCAAATCAAACAAAAAAAAGGTATGATGTATAAAAAAAAGGAAATTTAAAACCATAAGTTCACATATGGAGTTAAAAGTCAGAGTGTCGCTAAAATGCTGTCTGGAAAAATCCTCTTTAGAAACAAAATTCAAGATCAAGGAAAAATATACCCCCTCGAAAATCAACGTTTAAAGTAAATCATGTACAAGTCCTTGTGCAAAAATGTAAGTAAAAGTTTGAAGGATATTCTCTCAAGATGTAGTTAAGTCTGATCTTGACCACAGCCTCCGCCATCTGATTGGCCTCTTAAAAGATATCAAACACACCTTTAGATAATGTTTAGTTAGGGATAACTCAATTTCATACGTTCAAATTAATAAATGCTTACACATTTTTTTTCTACTATCACACACTTTTGCCCAATTTCTACTTTTTTTTTTTACAACCCTATTTTTTTTCCCCTTTTCTTTCACTGAATTATTATCTCATTAACTAATAATAATGAAATAATATATCACTTTTGATTCGACATAAAATTTCATTAACTTCTATTTCTTTGTTGCTAACCAAACACATTCCCTCTAATCACAAAATATAGTCTCATTTATTTTATATTCTCTTTCATCCACAAAATTTAGTCTCATACTATTTTTAAAATACACCTCTACATAACGCTTAATTTATACTTCATCCGTCCCAGTGAAAACTAACAAACTTTCCTTTTTCGTCAATTTCAATGAAAGTTACCCATTCCTTTTTTTGTAACTATTCCATCACACATTTCATTATATCATTCTTTATCTCAATCATATCACCTCTAATACATCTACTTATTATATTAGTATTTCTTAACTTCCGTGCCTGTAGCTCATGGGGAGCTTTCCCCGGAACAGAAGGAGTACCATTTTAAACATCACATATTACCCCAGATGTCATTAAATTACACTTATTTTATTATAATAAAATTGAAAGTTTTTTACTTTACATCATATCTATTTTTTTATATAAAATATACATTTTTTTTAAAAATATATGTCACTTTAAATAATACGGAGTACTATTTATTGTGGATGGAGGAAGTATTTAGTATTTCACTAAATTATAATTATCCACATTTTTTCATCTGTTATCCCAATCCACCCCATCATTGCATTAGGTTATGTTTGAAAAGGGTCATTTGGATATAAATAGGTCATCTTTTATCTCATCTAATTTTGGATAGGCACATTCAAAATACTCATTCATTTGTATAATACATCTCCACATTAAATAGATTAAAGTAAAGAATAGATAAAGTGTGATAAAATATATTTTTCAAAAAATGGAGACAAGAATACTTATGTTAGAAAAAAACACTTTATGTGGATGGATTGAGTATTAGCATCTTTTGCATTAGAGTAAAATATTACTCCTTATTCATACTCCAATATATATCATTTAAACATCATGAGTAATTAAGATACAATTCATAATTATCACTTGATTTTATTATTCATCAACACGAAACGAATGTAATTGAGTGTATATGCAATAGTAAAACTATTTTGTATAAACAAATCTGATACGGGCTCTTTACGGCTAAATTTATAAAACAAGTAAATTATATTTTTAAAAAAATATTTTTTTTATAAAATATTTAGTTTGTAGCCTGTTAATTACCTGTTTAGCCAATAATCTACAAGGTTAAGATTAGCTCGGGTAGGATGGAGTAGCAATTTAATCCTTTGGGGGAAGTGTGGGGCCCATGCCATTTGAAAAGCGTTTATGGAGAAGGCCCAAAAGGTGAGAGAGGTGCCCACAGTTTCGGTTCCTCCCATATAATGTGTGTGTAATTTGATGAGAGAGAAAGAAAGAAAGAAAAGCCGTTTCTTTTTTTGCTCGAACTGTCCCTTTGCTTGTCCCCACTCAATTTCCTACCCCACTCTGCACACGCACATTGCATATCTATATCTATATGTATATGCGCCCACTCTCTCTCTCCCTCTCCCTCTCCCTCTCATCATCAAATTCTCCATTGTTACCGGATTCCGAGAACAGAGGTAGGAGACCCAAAATGGAAAACCACTCCTCCTCTGGCTCTTTCTCCTCCTTCAAATCCTATCTCCGGGCACTCTCCGACACCCCTCACCGCCTCACCCGCCGCGCTTGCTCCGTCTCAACTTCCTCCGACGAAACCACCGCCGTCCGCGCCCGCTCCGGCTCCGAAATGAAGCGGAACCTTAGCTGGCACGACCTAATCGGCTTCGGAATCGGCGGAATGGTCGGCGCCGGAGTTTTCGTCACCTCCGGCAGCGCCAGCCACATCTACGCTGGCCCCGCCGTCGTCCTCTCCTACGCCATTGCCGGACTCTGTGCACTACTCTCCGCCTTTTGCTACACTGAATTCGCCGTCGACATGCCCGTCGCCGGCGGGGCCTTCAGCTACATCCGTGTCACTTTCGGCGAATTCGTCGCTTTCTTAACCGGCGCAAATCTGATAATCGATTACGTGTTGTCAAATGCGGCGGTGGCGAGGGGTTTCACTTCGTATTTAGGCACCGCTTTGGGAATATCAGCTCGCACGCACCTGAGATTCACAATCCATGGCTTACCGAAAGGCTACAATGAAATTGACCCGATCGCCGTTGCCGTAGTTCTGCTAATCACAATTGTAATTTGCTACAGGTTTTGAAAAACGCACATTGTTAATTCTATCAACTTCCTCCCTAATTCTCCATTCAGCTTCTGAATTTTTTTCTTAATTCTACAGTACGAAGGAAAGTTCATGGCTAAACATGGCGTTCACTGCGCTGCACATTCTATTCATAGCATTCGTGATAATGATGGGGTTCTGGAGAGGCGATTGGAAGAATTTCACCCAACCCGAGAACCCCAAAAATCCCCACGGGTTTTTCCCGTTCGGAGTTTCCGGTGTCTTCAATGGGGCCGCCGTGGTTTACGTGAGCTACATTGGATACGACGCCGTTTCCACTATGGCTGAGGAGGTTAAAGACCCTGTGAAGAATATTCCGATTGGGGTAGCGGGATCAGTGATCATCGTCACCGTTCTGTACTGTTTAATGGCCGCTTCAATGTGTGCTCTCCTCCCCTACGACATGGTAAATCAAATTCAACACAATTGCTGTTTGATCGATTATAAAATATCTCATACACTGAATTGCCTTTTTCGGGTACAATTTTTAATGCATAAGGTACAACCCTTTATTGAATTGTTAAATTAATTAGTGTGATTTCTTATCTTGTGGAACAGATTGATGCGGATGCGCCGTTTTCAGGGGCATTCAAGGAAGGGCCATCAGGGTTAAAGTGGGTGTCCAATGTGATCGGAGTGGGGGCCAGTTTCGGTATTTTGACGTCCCTGTTGGTGTCGATGCTGGGCCAAGCTCGGTACATGTGTGTGATCGGACGTTCGTGCGTGGTCCCGTCGTGGTTCGCCAAGGTCCACCATTCCACCTCTACCCCTGTCAACGCATCCGCTTTCCTTGGTATGCCCCACCCACATTTTTAAGAAATATTATGATTATCTCTAATGCTTTTGTTTGCATGTTGTCATAGTTGATGTATGAAAAGCACTGTAGTTAAGTTCAATTAGTTGGGAATGTGAACTAGAAAAGGGATTAAAGACTTGATTATAACAATTAGGATGTTAGAGCTTAAGATTGTAATCTCGGTTTGAATTTGATGTCTATTGATGATCACTTCTTTTTTTTCGGGTGGGTCAGGCAGGTCAATATTTAGGTCGTTTGTCAAGATTTAGAAAACTCTTGACTCGTCAATTTGTGTGGAAAAGTGTGATGTGCAATAAGAGTGATGTTTGCTTGTTTGCGTTAGGAACAATGTTTATTGTTAATAAGGTCCACTTCTCTCCCTTTCAGTTGAGAGGGAAAAAGGCTTGTGATTTATCATTCTATCGTGCAACCGAAAACTGTCTCTACTTGCTTTTGTGGGGCCTTTGTTTTGTGTTTAAAATTCCTCAAGAATAATAATGTTTTTTGTGGTATAGGCTAGTTTTTGTTAAGTTTTGATCATAAATAACATCAACTTTAGATAACTGCAGTACATCTATGTAGCTTGGTAAATTGTTTTCCTTATTCTTCTTGAACTAGTGGATGAAACTATTGCTTTGTGCATTGGAGGATCTAACCGAAAGCACGTGAGATTATGCTGTTATAATATACTATGTGTATCGATAAATTATTAAATATGATCATGATCTTTTAAGATAAGAAAAAATTGGGTTCTAAAGTATCTATCCTATGAGAAGGGCTTCTTTTGACTTTCTCAAGGAAATTCAAATTATTCTTGATTCTGGTTAGATTTTATTCATTGAACTCATAACTTGACTCTTTTCAAGTTTTGTGATGCTAAATAGTCTAACTTAGGTCAAAGCAGAATCTTGCCTGCTAATGAAAATGACCCTTCACATCAAAGAAGAGACACCATAACTGTTTGATTCTGAAGGTTCATAACGACATATCGTTTTGTATTAGTTTGTAATTATGTTGTCGGTGGACGAATTAGTTTTTTAGATAGTTTATTTTACATATTCTTTGTCATTTTCAGGGATCTTCACAGCAGCAATTGCGCTATTT
Organism: Galeopsis tetrahit; assembly: GCA_963675135.1. NCBI lineage: Eukaryota > Viridiplantae > Streptophyta > Magnoliopsida > Lamiales > Lamiaceae > Galeopsis > Galeopsis tetrahit. Next base: position 7,542,506 of record OY776124.1, read on the forward strand.
ACTGATTTAAATATCCTGCTGGACCTCGTCTCCATCGGAACTCTGTTTGTCTTCTACATGGTGGCAAATGCAGTAATTTACCGGCGATATGTCGCCATCGGGACGACCAACCCATGGCCCACATTATCCTTCTTGTTATGCTTCTCACTCTCTGCTATTATGTTCACACTCATCTGGCATTTTGCACCACCAGGAAAGCCCCGGGCCTTCATTCTCGGAGCCTGCATCTCCGTCTCCATCGCTTCTCTGCACATATTTCATTTCTTGGTCCCGCAGGCCCGAAAGCCCGAGTTCTGGGGGGTCCCATTGATGCCATGGATTCCTTGCATATCTATCTTTCTCAACATATTCTTGTTGGGAGCACTGCAGAAACAATGCTACATTCGGTTTGGATTCTTCTCGGTTCTTACAGTGCTCGTTTATGTCCTGTACAGCGTCCACTCGAGCTTTGATGCTGAGGAAGATGGCACTCTTAGTCGAAAGACTGGAGAAATCTCTGAAAGTGTAAATCATAATCTATGTTTTTAGGTGGTTGCACTTTGGATAGGGGTAAATAAAAAGAATAGCAAATCATATACTGCAATTCTTGCTTGCAGTGTGTGTAACAAGCTGTATAGTTTGTCTGAATAGGGGAGAATAGTTGTATTAGCCTTGGGATCCATCAAAACAGTGCAACTTTCAACTGTAAAAGTATCAAAAATCTAAAGAAAGCGCATTGTTGTGTTGTTTAATTAATCTTTTCTTGATTGAGCAGTATCTGAAATCTTAATGATGTAAGACAATAAAAGGTGCGTAGAAACTCTATAAATTTATAGAAACACTCTTTCAAACTTTCACAATGAAGGGCCTAATTTAAAAGAATAAATTTATAGAAACAAGAATTGTTCAATCTTACTTTATTATGCTTCTTTTGTTCATTGTACCACTTTATGAACATTAAAAAAGAGGTGAAGTTAAGAGTCCAAGGTGAAATTGATTTCATCAAAAAATAAATAAAAAAAAAACAATTGAGTCATTTTTCAAGAAACATTCATAAATCATTATATTACAATATGTAGTATATAAGGAATTATTAATTTATATTTTATATGAGGTCTATAGAAATTATAAAAAATGTATTATCTTATAATTTTAGCGAGTTTATTAATTTAGCACGCTATCCCCGAGTTGGGACCGACAAAAAATATTATCTTAGAGATTAGAGAGTTTATTAATTTATAGAGTTTCTAGTGTAGTGTGTTATAAGCTCACAAGTCGAGCCAGAGGCCGGAGTGCTGTTAAAACTTAGTCTGGGCAATAAAAGGTACTTCGTATGATGTATATTGAAGAAAAAGGAAAGTTGAAATTATAAGCTCACAGATTGAGTCAGATGTTGGAGTGTCGTTAAAACCTTTTCTGAAAAAATCCTTATTAGAGACAAAACCCGAGGTAAGCAACTACAAATGTTCCATGATAAGATCAATTGGAGTCATCCAACGCATCCGACCAACGTTTGATGTTCTTGATCTCTGAACCAAAACTGTCTGGAAAAATCCTCTTAAGTGATAAAACTCAAGATCAAGAGAAAATGTGCACTCATTTAAAGATCAAATACGACAGAATTCAGAGTACAAATCATTATGCAAACAACGTATCTGAATATGAATGATGTAAATATGTTCATTACACCACTCTAATGCTCAAAAGATGAGGAATTTTTCGGTCAAAGTTATAAATGAGATTTGAAGATGGAATATTGTAGAATTGCTTTTGGCTTTAGGATAGTATTGTTAACTCATTTATTCCAACCATCACATGAAGAAGAACCTCATCTTCAAACCGGGATTCTAGGCTTAAAGGGAAAGGTTTAGTTGCAAGTGGAGGAAAGCAAGAACTAGGTTAAGTGTACATATTTGAAAAATAAATTAGTATATATGTATGTATAAAATCATCATTTTAAATCACTTTTGGTGTATATTAATTGGTTTTACCCAAGTTCAGTAGAGTGCACTATGGAGTTATTTTTTCTTTCGAAAAATTTATTAAAATTAGTGATTTTGGAAAAATGGATTAAGAGTAAGAGTTGATAATGTTTGAAAAAAGCTCAAAGAAAAGTTGATAGTGTTTGCCAAAAAAAAAAAAAAATTTTGATACGGAATACTAGTATTTAAAGAAAGCTCATAATCGAACAAAAGCACCTCATTTACTACTTTTAGATTATAACATTTGACAACTTATTTAATTCGATAAAAGAAGTACAAAACACTCCAAACTGATTCTGAAAAAGTAAAAAAAGTGATTATAAAAGTATAATTTTTTTTGCAAACACCCCTTATGTATGTTATAATGAAAATCAGGTTCACAATTTCACATGACCTTTTTTTAAAATATAATAATTTTTAGAATATAAAATATCATATTTTAAGAAATATTTAATTTAATGAGTGAACTGAGAGTCACGTAAACTTTCTTTTTTAAATATTTTGATACAACAATAAACTTTTGGGGAAAAAATAGGTAAGCTTAGGATTACTACTTTTTTTTTTTTTTTTAAGAATCTCTCAACTTTTTGTGCAATAGTTGTAGGGTGCTTATTGATTTTATAAAAACTGTTCAATTTGAGTTTGAAAACATTTAAAAATTTGTACTAACATTTTTGTTTTGTAGAGGAAAAAAAAAACACTCACGGAAACATTTCAAATGTTTCCAAGCCAAAATTTCTACAAAAGCATTAAACCCTTTTTGTCTCTTGTTTAAATAAATGTCACCTAATTTGGATTACTTAGCCCCTAATTAATTATGTTGTGATTATTGGTCCCTCTCATATTCGTTACAAGTAGTAATCAATCGACTTTAAACAACTATTATTTTCACTTTTTTTATATTCAAATTCATTATTATCATTCATTTTAGAAATAATATAATTCATAGTTATTTTATCTACATAATTCATTTATTACTAATTTACTCAAATTATCATTTACTTTAATCATAAACAATTATTTTATTTATAATATGCCTCCAATCTATCTATTTTATGCATAATATAACCAATATTCATTAAAACTCGTGTCCGAAAAAATTGACATAATGAATTTGGACGGTGAATATTAATTACTTGTGGATTATGACACTAATCCTAACCTAGAAAAAATTATCATACCTAGCATAGGATTCTTCTAATAACTTGCTAAACGAATCAACTTTTAGCTTTTGAATTCTTGTTAAAATTCTATAGGTTCTTGATCATTCCCACCATAATTCTAATTCCCCAAAAAAATCCATAACTCTATTTGCATAATTGCATACAAGCTACATAATTAGAACATTTTTTTATCAATTGGGAAAAGATGTTCATGATGAAAATTTCCAAGTATATACCCTCCAAGTGGATTTGCAATTAGGGAAACATTTTCCATGAGGAATTTTGTGCTTATGTAATTGGTTGGAGTCCCTTTTTATATAATTTTCGGTTCATAAATTTCAGGTCTCGATATGTGACGTTCTTTTTGATAAAACATGTGTAAAATTAAATGGTAAAGTCTAGTATGCACTCGAGTGCATGTTGTGCACCCTAGTCCATGTTGCACTTTTCAATTTTACTGACTTACATTTTTTTTGGTAAATGGTGTTGCACTTTTCAATTATTACTAAAAATATTATTATACAATTTAATAATTGAAAAGTGCAACACCATTTATCAAAAAATGTAAGTCAGTAAAACTGAAAAGTGCAGCATGGACTAGAGTGCACAACATGCACTCGAGTCCATAGCGGAACAACCCAAATTAAATACTTAAGTTAAAGAATCGGGTGCATACACTACAAAAAACGCGGAGTTTGCCGACGGAAGGCTACCGACGGAATCCATTCTGTCGGTCGGACCGACGGATCGCCGACAGAATTCTCGAATCGACTGACTCCCAACGGAATACAAGATCCGTCGGGACCGGCCGACGGACTTCCCGACGGAATTTAGTTCCGCAGCCAAACGGTGTCGTTTCGCCTTGCTTGCCGACGGATTTTTTCCGTCGGTCGTTCAAATTTCGAATGCCGACGGAAATATCCGTCGGTAGCCGACCCGCTTTGACTGACACATTAATATTCGCGTTCTACCGACGGAAATATCCGTCGGTAGCCGCACCGCTTTGACTGACTAATAAATATTCGTGTGCTACCGACGGAAATATCCGTCGGTAGCCAAATTTTTTTTTTTATATAAGAACTGCCGAAGAGAGGCAGTTCTTCCCCATAAGGGAAATTTTTTTTTTGCTTTCGTCCCCCTCTCCCTGTTCGTCTCCTGTTCGTGGATTTTCTTGTGCGTGGTGCGTGGATTGATCGAGAAAGGGCATAACGATTATCTACTCCAATTTTCTTCAATTTAAACGGTACGTTTTATAAATTCTTAATTAATTTTAATTAAGTTATTGTATTATAAATTGCATGTTTATAATTATTATAAAACTGTTATTGAATTATTATAAATTGCATGTTAGTTCGTATAAAATTTCATGTACGTAGTTGATGAATATATATGTATAATTAATTCAAATATATGTTAGTACGTGGATTATATGTTTTTTATTGGTTAATTGTAATTAAAAATTGCATGTTAGTTCAAATATATAATGTAGTTCTTGTTAGTTCGTTTTGATAATTAAACTAGGTTATTATTGTTGATTAAATTAGTAATTATTCTTATAAGTAGGGGTGTTGTACGGTATGATTAATATAATAATTATTGTTATTGTTTAAATTAAGTCATTATTAATTAGTTTGGTAAATTATTTATTTCATTAGTAACGTGATTTTGTTATTGATTAAATTAGGAAATTATTGACTTAAATTACTAAAATGTTATTAATTAAATTAGGAAATTATTGATTTCATTACTATATTAATTATTGATTAATTTATTATACTTTTAAATTTTATTTATTAAAATAGATGAGTCAAGATGCTAGTGGGGCCTCAGGATCTCGACGTAGGAGAACCTCACTTAGGCCTGTTGAGCCTGCTACGTTGACGTTGTCGGCATCCGTTCCACAGCATTCGCCGCCGTCATCTCAGTCGTCGGCAGCTCGTCGACATCCCACGCGTGCCCGAGAAACCAGACTGAGAATATGGATTGAAGATAATGTACAGTAAGTAATTAATTAAATAATTTTAAGGTTTAACAATATTTAATAGCATCAATTTTTGTACGTTTTTTAATTTATAATGTGTTTATTTCTTAATATATATATAATGTCACAGCTTACTTCCTGGTAATGAGATATCGAAGATTTGCACTGAGGTGATTACTCAGTGCAAGATTGCTGCGAATGCCTACTCTTGGCTGAAGGTGCCGCAGACGAAAAAGGATGAATACTGGGAGGAATTTCAGGTATTTGAGTGCATTCAATTAAATATTAATAAACAATTTATTATATATATTATTTGATAAATATGCTGATCGAATATGTGCAGAAACATGCTTATTGGCATAGGGAGTTTTTTTCGGACAACGATATCCGCAGGCTCTGGGTATCTTCATGTCAGTCTAGGTATAATGAGATTATGTACACCTGGAGGACTGCTTGGCGTAGTCGTGGCGTGGAGCAGACGACGTTGGGGGAGGACGATGGAGTCGACGTGTGGAACACGTTGACCACGTATTGGAGTAGCCCGGAGTACTTACGGAAGTGTGCAACTGCTCGAGCCAACCGTAGAAGTGATGTGGGAGGTGGGATGTCAAGGCATCGGGGGGGGGGGCCCGATCCGCGTATGAGCACTCAATTGCTCTAGTAAGTGTTCACTAAATTTATTTCAATTATTTATATTATAATATTATATAAAATAATTTTTTATGCTCATTTGGTACAAAATAGGAGCGGGATCTTGGGCGTGAACCCACTCACGTGGATCGGTTGAACGTTCTTCATCCGTTTGATCGAGATTCGCAGACGTCCACATATGGACGCACTACTGAGCTTCACGTAAGTTTAATTAAACTGTGATGTGTTTTTTAATATTTAATTAATTAAATGTATTGAACTATGTATTAATTTAATATTTTTGTAATTATGTAGTTGAATGTGAACCGGAGGATTGCAGAGGCGACGACACAGGCTTCTGCTGATGAAGCCGGGCCCAGCGCCGCCCCTCCGCCTGATCTTAACCGGATTTACCTGGAGGAGGCCCCGGCTGATCGAGGACGGGTCCTTGGCCTTGGCCGGATGAGCCGCTCAGTGAGAGCTGCGTCGTCCAGTTCGTCCCAGCGTGCATCGCAGGCCTCTGTATCCTCCACTGCTGCTCCTCCGGACCCGAACATTGTCAACTGGATGAACCACTACTTCCGACAGATGGCTGACACTATGGGTCGATCGTTGGGGATGCCTCAGGATCAAATAGATACATGCTTTGAACAGGCGATGAGCGTCCCCCCTCCTCCGCCTTTCGCTGCTCCGGTTGGTCCATTTCCCCCTCCGCCTTTCGATGCTCCGGTTGGTGGTTCAATTCCCCCTTTCAATGCTCCAGATCAAAATCCAGATGCAGCCGCAGACGACGGCTTGGATGATTTCATTGGTGATGATGACTTTTTTGTACCGTATAGGGGTTGATGTTTGAACTATTTATTTTTCTGTTGAACTATTTATTTTTCTGTCGAACTATTTATTTTTCTGTCGAACTATTTATTATTCTGTTGGACATATTTATTTCGGTTGATGCTTGTTTGTCAATGAATTATTTATTTATGTTATTGTTTTTAATTTATACATAATACATAATTTTTCGTTAGATTTTGGTATAAAGTAAAGTATTTTTTAATTTTTTTTTTCGATTTTTTTTTTTATTCCGCCAATGTTACCGACGGAAATAAAAACTCCGTCGGTAGTGTCTGCCGACGGATATTCCGTCGGCCAAGTACTCGACCGACGGAATTTTGGGCGGCAACATACCGACGGAATTTCAGAATCCGTCGGTAGATTCAAAATGTACGCACCGACGGAATTTCAAAATCCGTCGGTAGCGCGTAATATTTACAGAAAGTTTCTTCCCCTTTCTCACTCAGTCGAAAAAAATCGTGGAAATTGTAAAAATTGTATGAGAGCAAGCAAATTTCGGTACGTTTTCCTTTTTTACTTGGTTAAATTTTGTAGTTTAGTTGTGCATTTTATATTGTTATAGTTTAATTAGTTGTGCATTTTATATATTTGTAGTTTAGTTGTGTATTTTAATTGTGCATTTTATATATGTGTAGTTTAGTTTAGTTGTGCATTTTTCTGGATGTTTGTAAGAATTTTATGTTAAATGTTTAACAGATGGATTTGCCGGATCGTCGATGGATGTATGAAACTCCTAGGTTCATTTTAGGAAATGTGAATAGTGAATTTTACAATGAACTTGTGTCATTTGTTGAATTTGCAAAGCTCCACCCACATTACATGCATGGGGATTGTATCAAGTGTCCGTGTAATGCCAAAAAATGTCAGAATAAAATATTTAAGTCGATTGATGAGGTTTTGGTACATGTTCTGAAGAATGGTTTCACTGTTAATTATTATAATTGGACATTTCACGGCGAAGTACGTTGGCCTTATAACTTTGATCAAGTTTTATACTATTACACTGCTGGTATCTATGAAAGACAAATATATGGTAATCATGCCGGCACGAGTACTGAACAACAATTTGGTGGGGAACAACAGTTCGGTGGGGAACAACAGTTTGGTGGGGAAGAACAACTTGGGGAGGGAGAACCCAATATGTATCAAACAATGATAATGGAAGCCGGTTTTTCAAATGTAGAAGAGGAGCCGACGGATGAAGCATTTCGGTTTTATGAAATGCTCAAATTTCTCGATCAAGATTTGTATCCGGGTTGTGATTCACACTCTCAACTGTCATTTAATGCCCGACTTATGGCTATCAAGACCGAGAACAAGCTTTCTAACAGGGCATATGAGCAAATGACACAATTATGCAGTGAGATCTGCCCTCCTGAGAATAAGGTGCCTACAACGTATCATCAAAGCAAGCAAATGCTGAAAAATATGGGATTGCCGGTCGAGAAGATTGATTGTTGTATAAACGGTTGCATGATATATTGGGGTGATGAAGATAGCAATCTGAACATGTGTAGGATGTGTGGTCATCCTCGTTACAAAGAGCCACGTCGGAAGGGGCCCGCTGGTCAATCGAAGCCGTCGAAGAAGAAAGTGGCACACAAGAAGATGTATTATCTTCCAATCATTCCTCGTTTAATGAGATTGTATCAATCTACTGCCACAGCACAACACATGACGTGGCATGCAACAGATTCGTCTTCGACCGAGTCTAGGGAGATGCGACATCCGGCGGACTCGGAGGCCTGGAAACACCTTGACAACGTGTATCCCAATTTTTCCTCTGAACCGAGGAATGTGAGGCTAGGTTTGTGTACTGATGGTTTTGCACCGTTTGGGAGCTTTGGAAAGCAGTATTCGTTGTGGCCGGTGATTCTGACTCCGTATAATCTTCCTCCGTGGATGTGCTTGAAACCTCAAACAATGTTTCTAACTGTATTGGTGCTAGGTCCGTCGAATCCAAAAGATAAGCTTGACGTTTATCTCCAGCCTCTTATAAAAGACCTGATCTTTTTATGGGAAAGTGGTGTCCAAACGTATGATGTGTTCAGAAAACAGAATTTCACGATACGTGCTGCTTTATTGTGGACCATTAGCGATTTTCCTGCATATTCTATGTTGTCTGGATGGAAAACGGCTGGTTTTCAAGCATGTCCGTATTGTATGGATTTTTCTGAAGCTTTCAGTCTTGAGAAGAGTAGGAAAGTTACATGGTTCGATAATCACCGAAAGTTCTTACCTCGAGATCATCCATTTAGAAGGAATAAGAACAACTTCTTGAAGAACAGAACAGTTACAATCAATCGACCGCCCATTCGAAACGGTACGTATTTTAATTAATTATACAATTATTTGATCTAGTATAATGTTATACGTATATGTTTTATTAATTTCTTCTAGTATAATGTTACCGTACAGGACATACGTTGTTACATGAGATTCAGTGGACGGGTTTGAAAAAATCTACTGAGGAAAATGCAGCTGAACACAACGGTCGAATCCCAGGTGGATGGAATAAAATGAGTATTTTTTGGGATTTGCCATACTGGAGTTCACTATTGATCCGACACAATTTGGACGTGATGCACATTGAGAAGAATGTGTTTGATAATGTGTTCCACACAATGATGAACACAGAAGGCAAGACGAAAGATACTCCAAAGTCCCGGGAAGAGCTGAACATTTATTGTCGTCGTCAAGAGTTGGAAAAGGATCCCAGTACAGGTAAATATCCGAAGGCTTGCTACACACTGGACAAGCCACAGAAACAACAACTGTGTCGTTGGATTCACGAGTTGAATTTTCCAGACAACTACGTGTCAAACTTGAGTCGATGCGCAGACATAAACAGGGGTAAGGTTTCAGGGATGAAGAGTCACGATTGTCATGTTTTTATGCAGCGCTTGATACCGATTGCGTTCCGAGACGTTGTTCCTCTCAATGTGTGGAGGGCTATCACTGAATTAAGTCTTTTTTTTAGAGATTTAACATCTTCAACGATCAAGATCGATGATATGATTCGTTTGGAGCAAGATATTCCAGTGATTTTGTGTAAGTTGGAACAAATTTTTCCACCTAGCTTCTTCAACTCCATGGAACACTTACCCGTTCATTTAGCGTATGAAGCCAGAATTTGTGGTCCAGTGCAGTACAGGTGGATGTACCCATTTGAAAGGTAAACTCTTACATTTTTCATTTTTTATATATACTACATGCATGCATGTTCACTGAATTAAAATATATGTTTTTTTATTATAAATCAGATATCTCCACAACTTGAAACGCAATGCTAAACAAAAGGCAAATGTGGAAGCATCGATTGTTAATGCATATTTGAATGAAGAGGTTGGCATGTTTTGTTCTTATTATTTTGAAGACCATGTCAACACTCGGTTGAGAAGTGAACCACGTAACTACGGTGGTAGAGATACAGACAATATCGGTGAAGAGGTTGATGGAATGCTGTCTATATTCAAGTCTAAGGGACGATCAATAGGAAAATTCACTGAACGAGAGTGGGAGTCGAACAGAGAGGCAGAAATAGCACAAACGTATGTGTTATTGAATTGTGATGAAGTTCAGCCTTACATTGAGTAAGTATTTCATATTTTTATCATTACTTCATTTATGTAATTTAATATTAATTGTGATTGGATGTTGTGAATTAGGATGTATACTCAAGAACTAAGACGAACAGAACAAAACATCTCAGATACAGATATAGATGCTCGTCTTCAACGTGATTTTGCCCGATGGTTCCAACGTTGTGTGAGTACCATTTCCTTAAATTTTACGTAAATAAATATGATTCATAATTAATGTTAATTATTTGAACTGTATAGGGACGGTCAAACGATTTTGGGAATCGATTCTTAAAGGATCTCAGCAAAGGACCACTACGTCGTGTAAAGACTTACAACGGCTATATTGTGAAGGGCTACAGATTTCATACATCTGAGTATGCATCGAGAAAAGCGACTACCAACAGTGGTGTTTGCGTTAGCAGTGCAAACTACAATGCAGATGCAAGTGACTACTATGGGGTGTTGCACGAAGTCGTTGAAGTAGAATATCCGGGATATCCAACAAAGACTGTAGTGTTGTTCAAGTGTCATTGGTTTGATTCAGGCCCTTCAGGAACAAGGATTCATCCGGAGTACAAACTCGTCGATGTTAATCCGAAAAGGAGCTATATCGGGAATGATCCATTTGTATTTGCCCATCAAGTATCTCAAGTATACTACTGCAAGTATCCAGTACGATCATCACGTAGTAAAATTGAATGGCACGCTGTTTGCAAAGTAAAGGCAAGATCAATGGTAGAAGTCCCTACAAAGGACAAGAGTGATGAAGATGATTCTCCGTTTCAAACGGAACAAATAGAGGCTAGAACTGAAGTCTTTACGGGAGATTTGAATATCCACGTAGACTTGACGGCTGGAAATTCACAATTGATCGAAATTGAAAACGATAATGGAAATGAGGAAGATGATGAAAATGAAGAGGAAGAGGAGGAGGAGGAGCAGGAGGAGGAGGAGGAGGAGGATGATGATGAAGAGGAAGATGAGACAAATAATGAAAATGTAGATGAAGAAGATGAAGAGGAAGAAGATGAAGAATAAATTATATAATGTAAGCTAATTATTTTATTAGATGTACAATTTAAAAATATTTATTTATCATTAAGTTACAACTAAAAATTGTGAAAAGAAATTATTTTTTTGATTTTTTTAAAAATATAATTCGCAAAAAAATGAATATTTTAGTAAAAAAAATGAATATTTTAGTATTTAAAAATATATAAATTATATTACAAATTTAATTATTTAATTTATGTGAATGAAATTAATTTTATGAAATTTTTTAAAAAATAATTAGCAAAAAAATGAATTTTTTACTAAAAAAATATTAGTATTTTAGTTAAAATATGAATATTTTAGTATTTTAAAATATATAAATTATAAAAATATAAATTATAGATTTCAAATTTAATTATTTGATATATTTGAAAGAAATTAATTTTGTGAATTTTAAAAAAAAAATGGGTCGAAAATGAGTACATATACAATTAATACTACAATTACGAACAAGTAACACATCTGTCCGAGTGGTAGGCGCCCTTCACTAGGCGCCCACACACCCGGGTTCAATTCCTAGCAAGGCCAGAATAATATATGGTGGCCTTAATAACAGTTCGCGGGTCGGGTCGGGTCCGGGTCGGTGACCCGGGTCAATTAATTTTTTTTTTTTTTGGTTGACTTGCCGACGGATAATTCCGTCGGCACTACCGACGGAACCCCCGACGGACACCGACTGAATATAATCCCGAATTTAAAAAATATAAAATCTAGATCCGTCGGCAGTTCCGTCGGCACGTACCGACGGATTTACCGACAGAAGCCGACGGATATATTTTTCTTAAAAAAATGCTAAAATTAAATATCCGTCGGTAAGTCCGTCGGTACTACCGACGGACGGACCGACGGAATTGTCGACAGATATCAGACCCGGTTTCGAAACGGGTCATTCGGACTACCGACGGAATGAGATCCGTCGGCAGACTCGACAGATTTATTCCGTCGGGAATCCGTCGGGACTACCGACGGAAAAAAAAATTCCGTCGGTAACCCGTGCCGACGAGTCTAGAGCCGACTGAATTATTCCGTCGGTAATTCCGTCGGGAAACCACGCCTACCGACGACAATTCCGTCGGTAGGTCCGTCGGTAAATCGCTCGTTTTTTGTAGTGATATCTAGATATTTTTATCACAATAATAATTGCTCTCTCAACTAATCCTCACCTCAATTGTCTTAAATTTGTCAAATAAATTGGAAATAACTTTTGTCTTATTTTATTGCCGAATTTATTTTGTGTGTGTTCTCTATATATTATATATTATGTACTCCTATACAATTGGTAACACAGTCACAAAATATATGAATGGTATTTTGGAATGAAATTTTGATTTGATTTTTCTAAAGATAATTATTAACTAAGATTTAAACTATTTTAGAACTTAATATGCTTGAAAAATTACACAAATCATAACCGGCCGGTATATTACTCTGGATTTAGCGTTGTAAAAATCAATATTAACAATTAGTATATTTAAATAATTAAAAATACGAAATATACCAATGATTTTTTTTCATAACAATACATATATTATTATTATTTCAATTATTTAATGTTATGGCACCAATATTAAATACAGTATATTTTTTTTAATAGTACTCAATAGTCAATCAAAATATAATACCATGCACAAAAAAGATATTTAAAAAGGCAGATAGATGAATGTGTTTTCTTGTCTTTTGTGATTATTATAATAGCAACTCACCAACTAAATCCATCTTAGCAAAAGAAACATTTTGGCACCTAGTTGCATCCTCAATTACATTTTTTCTTTCAAAAAAATTATTACATTATTGTGACTAAAATTAATCATAAATTTGATTTGGTGTCAGATGATTAATTAACACTAAAAAGTTTAAATTGACCATAAATTATTACATTAATTGATCCATTGAAAAAGATTAGGTGGAAAATGTATCTCTTCCGCCAAGTTAATGTCATTTTTCGTATAAAATTTTGTAGGACCGACTTCAGATGTGGATTAGTGTGTACGTTGCACACTAAAAGGAAGAAACAAACTTTAAAATTTTAATGCCAATTCTTTATTAATATATATACCCGCTAGGGAAAATTTAATACAATAAAAAAGTTTCACTAGGTTAATTTTTTTGTGGATACATAAATGTTAATAATATTAGTTTATGAGTTAATATAAATTTAGTTTCATACGGTACGTAAATAAGTTTCATTAGAAATTGCCTCTTGTTATTAAACTGGTGTATATTTATAATGTAAAATTTATACTCTTTTTATCCCTATGTAATTGACTCAATTTGTCATTTTGTTTGTCCCGACTAAAGTGTCTCATTTTTTAAATGACAACATCTCACCCTCTCGATTTTCATTTTTTTTTAATCTCTCTTCACTTTTATTGTTTTCATCACTTTTCACCAAAAAAGTGTTACTCATTTCTCAACTATGTTTGTCATTTTTTTAAATCCAAAGTGGCATTATGGGTCTTGAGAATAATACACAATCCCCCTAAAAAAAAAAAAAAAAACTTTGGCAATTTGTTTTTGTCGACGACAATTTAAAGTTGCAATCTACTCTGACTTCTAATAAAAATTTGGAAGTCTATCCAAAAAGGCATTAATGGAAAGATTTGATGTCATGAAATCCACAAGTGGGTTTCGATCATGTGTGTCACTTTCAACACCTCTCATTAAAAACACTTTCCATTTCACTTATTATAACTACACTTATCTCATATTTTATTCAATTAATTTACACCCAAATGAAAATAAATAAGATGTAGGTATGGCAATGGAACAAGCAGACATATATCTATACTTCCAATTACATTTTACACATATACGCTTTCGTCCTGTTTTATCTTATTCCGTGCTCTGTTACGAGGTAACATTTTAAGCCTTGTCCAACTATGTGTAAGTATATGTTCTGCCCCACATTGCAACATTTGAGCCCCACCCCACCTTGGCATGTATTCCCTAAGTGAAACATGCCCCATTATTCATATATATATATATATATATATATATATATAAACTAAACATATTTAAATGAATAAGGTTAATTTAGTTCTATTTTTTTTGTCCACAATAAATATGTTCATTCTATTTAAGTAGTCAACTTTAAGGGTTTAGGGTTCAAGACAAGACGAATAGTATATATGTAAATTCATGTCTGCAGTGCCTCTACTCTGCGCGCGGGGCGGGGCTGACTTGCCCTATTTTCAGAATGGGACAGACAGAGCGGGTCCAAACCTCTCAGGGCAAGGTGGTTTCGGGGCGTATCATTTTGTCATCCCTAATAAGATGTGTCAATAAGCATTTTATGTGGGAACCAGTTGTCACTGTGTGTTATAGTTGTTCCTAAGAGTCTATATTAATTGTATGTAATATATTTAAATAACAAGAAATAATTAAAATATGTGTATTTGTGGAACTTTTTATTTATTTACGAAAAAATGAGTTTCTGACGAATGTGATTCACCTTGTCTCATATGCACCTGGTACATGAATCATAGATTCGCACACTCATCACGCTCCAGTTATATTAGCCAACAAGTTTCATCTCACTTTTTTTTTAGTTAAATCTAATGTTACGTTTCAGTTATATTAACATGCACGTTTCAGTAATATTACCACGTGTCCCCAAAAAGACACAATGTATTATGAGCATTATTTACACCATGGGGTAATTTACTATTGGGATCACTTAAAAATGGAGCAATCACCCATCACTCTCTCCTTTCATTTTACAAAAAGATTTGCAATGGACATGAAACCAAATCAATAGATTTTCTTTATGAATATGTACTCACAAATTACATACACTCACAAGTGGGCTTATGGTAATGGGGTGACAGTGAAGGGTGGATGTGAAGAGAAATAATTGGTTTCTTGGATTGTGTAATGATAGAAAAATTAATGTGTGCATGGGTCTCCCACTTGTCTTCATCTCTCGTTTTTATATTAGTGTGTGCAAATCAAATTATATGTGGTGTGATTGTGAACTATGTGTATATCCTAAAGTTATAGTAATCATCTTCTCTCTTTTCCTTTCTTATTAAAGCTTCTTTGTTATTATCTTGAAATTGTCCCTTTTTTGCAATTTCAAAAATGCAAAATGTTGTATAATTTTGAAAAACAGCTTGTATATTGAAAATATTAATACTGACCTATTGAAATAAGTTAAAATTGAACCAATTGCATCGTGCAGTTTGCAAACAGTGCACTTCAAAATTTGGCCTTGATGGTTTTGTTTAAGTATTAGTCCAACACTTTGATATATAACATGACTTAATAAATTTTGTGTGATCATGAGGTAAAATAAACAATAATTTTTAAGTTAGGCGATTTGAATATATCTTCAATTGTTCAATCAAAATTTAATTTTTCTATATTAAAATTGTGGCTCAATTACACTAACTGCACCATGCAATGAATGCACAGAACATACGGGTGTCTCTTTTTTTGCGGCGCAAAAATGGACGAGTAAAAAAGGGGGCAAGACCCATTCGATCAATTTAGGGATTTGGGTTGCAGAAGTAAAAGCGGGGGAGAAGATGAATATAAATAGTTTGATGATAGAGTACAATAGGTAATTTTCAATAGGTTCATTTACTAATTCAAAAATTAGTGTGGGTGAACTAATCATGTGATGTATTCGTGTTTACTATTTATGGAGGTGAAAATAATCGGACTAATTTTTTAAATAAAGAACCAGATGTTAAAGAAAATTCATAAGTACATGATTTATGCACTCCCCCTAAAAAAATCAATTATGTTAGATGTATCCCTAAAATACCTCATATGTCATTTTCTCTCAAAAGTATATAGGAAATTATTGTTAAGGTCATTTCACTAAGGAGGGTGTATTCAATTGAGATTCTGTTGGATTTTTTTGGACTTTTAAAATCTGGGGGTATTCAATCCCGATTTTTAAAAGTCTTTCAAAATTTTGAGGTATTCAATACGGATTTTAAAAAGTCTTAAAAAATCTTTAGGTATTCAACAGTCTATAGACTTTAATACTCTATGGATTTTGTTGGATTCTCCTCCAAAAATATAAATAAATTACACTATCCAAAATCTCTTCTAAAAAGTAGAGATTTCAACGGATTCTCTCAAAAGACTGTGAAGAGAAGAAAAAAAAACTTTGTTGTTCTTCTAACAAAAGTTCTACTACTAATCTACTGCATTTTTCACCGTCATCAACTTTAACCTTTATTTTCATTAAAAAAAAATTAACATGATTCTTCAAAAAAATAGTATGCCATTGGAGAAATTGCGGAGAGTGAGAGCTTCACCGCCATTATTATCGTGAAAAAGATTACATTTCTGTATTTTAAAATTATGTTCTCAATAATATATTCTCGATCGCCACCTAATTTATAACATTAATTATTGTACAAAGATTATTAGGAATATAATATTAACATGATTTATATACATCTTTATAATATATTATGTTTATCCTTATTTCTTAAATATTTTGTAAATATTTGATGTATATTTGGTAGATAAAGATACACTTTGATATAGATAAAGACTCTGAAGAGAATAATAATGATGAATAATAATTTTTTTTTGAATTAATATATTTTTGGTATTTTTTTCTAAATAATTTAGATAACTTTTTTTTATATACAAGTGTGTTCAATATACGTTGGCATCAATAGTTATAGTCTACGAAAATCCATGTAAATCAATAAAAAAATGTGTATTCCAGAATACTGTCAAGTCTATGAAAATCCATATAAATCAATAAAAAAGTCAGTCAAACTCTACATGGAGTCTATAGATTTTCTAAATCCACTGACTTTTTAAAGTCCAAAAAAATCCAACAAAATCTCAATTGAATACACCCCCTAAGAGTTTTATCTAATAGGGCATATGTTTTTTTTTTTTAAATCTATTAAGGTGAAAATGGCACCTAATAAGACATTGTTGCCCTTTACCAATTTAAATAATTTGAAATTAATAAATATTAATAATTTGAAATTAATAATTTTGAATTAATGCAGTTCCTAGTTATACGCACCTTCCAATTATTAAAAAATTCCTAAAATTAAGCAATTCGAATTAATTGTTAATTATTCAAACAAATAAAATTAAAAAAATCTGCATTTTATGATCCTTTCAATTATTCAAATATTCCTAAAATTAAGCAATTCGAATTAATTGTTAATTATCCAAACAAAAAAAATTAAAAAATCTGCATTTTATGATTCAGAAATAAGCGTGTCATAGAGTATACAATTCCCCATATGTTGAATATGCATATATGTATGAAATAGATTATGAATTTTAATATGAACAGTGAAATGAATTTTGGTATGTAGAAATGGGTTATGAAGACGTATGTTCATTTCAATATGAAGTTTAAAACGGCATACATGACTGAATTTTTTGGTATGCATAAAATAACATGAAACAATGTGCACAGAGTGACATGCATATCAATATGCAAAATAGATGTGCACATTTGTAAATGGCATATTCAAAGAGTGGTTTGTTGTGATGTAGGGATTTCATACTTAATTCCATTAATATCACTGAAAAGAATTGTTCAAAATAATAAGACGAAGACATAAAATGATAATGCCTACATAGATATCCATGTTTCATATTGAAAAGTTTATCTTGATATGAAGTTGTAGGAGTAGTATATGCACCTTTCAAATTAACAAAATTTCTGCAAAAATCAAGGGTAACCGCATAGGCATACTAGAAAGAAATAAAGATTCAACAAAATAGAGCAAAAGCTTATAGGAAGCTCAACAAAATAAAGCAATCGCTACACAATTGAAATCAAATCCCAGCTGATCTTCATTTCTTCCGAGAATAGTTAAAATAAGCGTGCGAACTTTCAGAAAAAACTGCACCAAGGCCGGAATCATAAATACAAATCTACAAACTCAATCAACGATCAAAATTCCTTGAATTCCTTGAATTCGATGTGTTGACGATTCTCTCTCTTCCCCTTCTTCCATTCTCTTCGTTTTTTTTAAGCAGCCTCTGAAAACAGAGTGCCAAGAACTTGAAAACAATCAATTAGCATCTGAACTAGATGAAAAATCATTTTATGAAAGAATTAAGACATGAGTGAAGCAAAAATGCTTAATTCACAATTGATCCACAACAAACCAAACCAAAACAAAAGCATACAACATTCAAATCAGAAGAAAGGAAGCAGAAAATGCCTAATTCTTATTATCAAGTGACAAACACAAAGGAAAAATAGCAGACAAGAAAAACTTACTGAATAGAACCTTATCGAGGCTCTGATTAACCACATATTCGTAAACAAGCAGGTTTTCAGTGTCATGGACACAGTATCCTACCAAATTCACCACATTTTTATGCTGCACACGCGACAATAGTTTGGCCTCATTCAGAAACTCTTTTTTCCCCTGTCTTGATCTCTGTGACAATTTCTTTACAGCTATATCTCTCCCATCACCCAATTTTCCCTAATCAAAATCCAAGATACCCAAAACATCAAAATCAAAACCCTAATCAAGCCCATTTTGTTTTAGGTCAAATGAACATATATGCCTTGGTATTAATTAAAATCAAGCTTTGATTACCTGGAAAACAGGACTTTTGGATTACCTGGAATTCCTTGAATTCCTTGAATTCGATGTGTCAAATACGAGTATGCTCCAACGCGGCGGTAAACGGGTCGGGTTCGGGGGTTTGGGCTCTGGATTTAGGGGAAAAGGTTTCTCTGATGAATCGCTTAGGCGATCGGGGCGATTTGGGGGAATTATCCGAGGGTTTGTTGTGATCGTAGTGAAACCTGGGAGGCGGTTTCAAGGGTTTGATTTTGCCGCCTTGGAAAAGCTCGTCGGCAGGGAGGGAAGCGCGTTCTAAATGGCCGCTGAAATCGAATGCGAAATCGGTGTCTAGTAATTCATCCTGTTCAGTGTCGCCGTAATTGAAGGAAGTAGCGGTGGTGATTTGCGATTTGGGAGTTCCGGGTTTTTCCTCCCAGCCGAATGGGACGGCGGAGAGGCGGGAGGGGCTGGTGGGGGCACTGTAGAAGAAATTGGGAATGTGTTTGGAAAAATGATAGGTTCCGGTTTTGAGAAAGTATAGACTTTTTATGAATATGGGCGATAATTTAGGGAAATGATGTCATGCAATTAAGATTTGAATTTAAATTTCGAATTAATGTGTGAAATATATTAATTAAGATGTTATATTAATATAAAGGACAAATACGGTTTTTTGACACAAAAATGACCTTATTAGAAAATTTTAAAAGTTGTATGTTTTAGTTGTTTAATAGTCTATAAAAGTGACCTTATTAGGTAATAATCTCAAAAGTATAAGGGTTGGTCTGCTATGGACTCGAGTGCATGTTGTGCACCCTAGTCTATGTTGCACTTTTCAGTTTACTGACTTACACTTTTTGGTAAATGGTTTTGCACTTTTCAATTATTAAACTGTATAATAATATTTTTAGTACTAATTGAAAAGTGCAACACCATTTATCAAAAAGTGTATATGGACTAGGGTGCACAACATGCACTCGAGTGCATACTAGACTTTACCAAAGTATAAATGTTAAATATATCCTTTACAAACTCTAATTTATTCCTCCCTCTTCCCACCTTAATAACCTTATTCTTCATCCTTCATCTTTATCTACATCTTCCCGCCGTCACTCGCCCTTTTTTTTCTTTTTTTTTCTGCAACAAATCGGCGGCAGCACCGTCCCTCCTTTATCCAGCGACGTCACCGCCATCCCTCCTTCACCCAAGCGCCGCTTGAACTCTTTTTCTTTTTGTTGGGAGTATATTTAACAAGTATGGAGGGGTATATAGCCTGAACCATAAGTTATCAATTTGGGCTCAAAATGTTTCTCTACTGGGCTAATCCCAGCCGTTGCCGTTTTATCATTTTGGGCCCAATTCTTAAAACGCGATTAGAAAGCAATATTTTCCACCTAATTAATCTTTTTAAATCGTCACAACACATTTATTTTTTTGCTATGCTGCAAAAATCATACTCCAAACATTTTTGGTGGTTTAATTGTATCTTTAACAAAACTTTTCAATAACGTGAGCTCTTTTTGCTGGATAGATCTATTTACTTTTGATTGGACTATTGAATAATATGTGTTCATGCAAATAGTGAGAGTTAATTTTTTTTACTTTAAAAAAAAAAAACACTTTTCAATAACTTAAAAAAAAATGATTTTAACATTTGGATACATCAAGCAGCTCGAACTTTACACTATGTAAAAGATTGAATGAGATTATAATATTAATGATAACCATTATTATATTTATGTAAAAAAAATGAGTCATTAAATATACATCCGCATATTACACGAAATGTTAACCATATTAATCAACATTATTACACAGTATATAATTTTTTTAAATATAAAGAGTATAATTCTAGAGCAAATTCTAGTTATGTTCTAGGTTAATTTTGTAGTTTCAAGTATATATAGATGAACATATATATATATATATATTAATAAACTGTACTTTAATAAATAAGTAGAGTTTGAAAAGTTAATTATGTAAATTTTTATGTATAAAATAAATAAATGTAGGGATTGGCTTGTATATTTATGTAACAAATTATTTTGTGTAAAATTAAAGGTTTTATAAAGGTCAAGTTTATAATTTTTTTTTTAAATTTGAAGGGCGTAAAAAAGTAGGAGTTTCCAGTGCTGTAATAAAGAAAAATTGGAAAAACCCAGTCCATCACTCAAGAGTCTAACCCTTTTCCAGTTTCCTCCTCCTCCGCCGCCGCAACCAAAAGTAAGAGATTCAATTTCGCGAATTTAACTATCCATTACCGTATTTCGTATCATCCTTTTTATTGATGTTTAATTGTGAAATTGATACTGAAATTGCTGGGAATTTTGTGTGATTTTCATTATGCTACGGGCTGCATTTTTCACTGATCGCGTGTTCATGGTGAATAACTCCTTATTGTAGTGTTAATACTCATCAGATCTCATCTAAGAAGCTTATAGCAGACTATTTATATCTGCACTTAACTTTGATGCAATTCTCTGTATCTGTTCATGTGGTTCTTTGCCTGATGCCTTTACTTTGTTAATTTTTTTTTCTTGTGCCTTTTTTCACGTTTATTTGGATTTATGAATCTTGTTGCCTGATTAGTGTGTAAACTGCAGAGACAGAGCTGAGGAGAGAACATAATTATGTTGGACATTAATCTATTTCGTGAAGAGAAGGGTGGAAACCCTGAGAAAATTAGGGAGTCTCAGCGCCGTCGTTTTGCTAATGTGGGTCTTGTAGATGAGGTTATTGAACTTGACAAAATTTGGAGACAGCGTAACCATCTAATCACAATTTTTAAATTTAATCTTGTATCCATTTTTTTAAGATTTACTGAATTCTGGAGAGATATGGTTGTAGGCCAATTCGAGTTGGATGCCCTGAGGACAGATAGAAACAAGATAAGCAAAGAGTTTGGCCGCCTCAAACTCGTGAGTGCTTTTTTAGTTTTGTTTTTGGTTTTGTAATCAATTGATTTCTTACTATCTGGCATACTGGTGGTTTCTTTTCCCTGGTTTGTTTTAGAATTTAGAGCAAAGTTTGTTTGAGAATAGATTAAGAAAAAAAATGTAGAGTAATTTTTGATCGGAATATAGTCCCGGCTAAAAGAGAAGAAAACGTAAAATGTAAATCAGAATGAGTGGGAAGGAGGTTGAGTGACTGTACCTGCTCAACCTCTGTCTTCATTTTAAATTTTATTTAATGTATCATCTGAAATTTCACCCATCTATTACTTTCCCCATGCCACCATGTTGCAACCTAAGTTGCATACAAGATATGGATTATGTATTAATGTATTAATGCAACTGAAATTTATATGTTTCCTCTTGTTATACATTTTGAATCTTGTGTTTAAGTATATTATTATGTTTTTTAAGTCGGGAGGAGATCCAAGTGTTGTGATTGCACGCACAGAGGAAAACAAAGAATTGACTGCAAAAAAGGAGGTAGAGGTGCAGGAGGCTCTAACGGCAGTGCAGTCTAAATTGTCTATAATTGGAAACTTAGTGCATGATTCAGTCCCTGTCGATAATAATGAGGTGTGTTTGAGGTTCTTTTTATTCTATGAAACCTGTCTGCTGTGTTGAATAAAAAAATTCCATGAACAATGAGATGTTTTATAGGACAACAATGCTGTTATTCGGTCATGGGGAGAGAAGCGGATGGAACCAAAGCTGAAGAATCATGTGGAGCTCGTTGAGCTTCTTGGAATTGCAGATTTAAAGAAAGGTGTGCAGTGTGCTCATTATAGATAAGCATATTTAACATGATAGCTGACACTGTTAAAATTGATAACTTTGTGAATTCTCTTTTGTGTGTATGATGTTGACCTCTTGAGACCAATGTATCTGTATAACTCACACACTATCCCCTATAAAGACTGATTTGTTTAGTACTTAGTTCGTGTTGCACTATCCAGATGGCTCTATGAGTTTACTCGTTTTGCATTTAATTTACTAATACATTTGATCTCTCAGTCCACTTTTAAAACCTACTGTCTGAATTTTAAGTTGGATTTCTTTTTGAAATACCCTATAGATAGATATGAGCTTTTGACCTGACATTGTTTGTGGACATATCATCAATAATTCATTGATAATGCCACCAATCAACCACGTGGCATCTGCCAGTAATTCTCCAACAACCATTTTCATTTTTGATCTAATGTAAATGGCACTGACTTTTATATGGTTCAGCAATGATCCCCTACCTTCGATATTCATTTTTTTATTCTTGTAGAATTTTGCAATTTCTCACAAAGTGATTTGCACGTTTCAGGTGCGAATGTAGCGGGAGGCAGAGGTTTCTATCTCAAAGGGGATGGAGTACGTCTTAATCAAGCTCTCATCAATTTTGGTCTCGATTTTTTGGAAAAGAGGGGCTTCACAGCATTACAAACTCCTTTCTTCATGAGGAAAGATATTATGGCTAAATGTGCCCAGTTGGCTCAATTTGATGAAGAACTTTACAAGGTAACAATTTTCTCTAGATTAGTTTAACAGCTTGATAATTACTATTTCAAAATGTAGTTAGGTTCGATTACATGCTTCCTTTTCACTTTAGACGAGATGCCATGTGACCTAAGGTTAGGCTGGTTAGCAGTCCTGGCAAACCAAACTGTGAAACTGGCTATATTCCGTGCTTTCGTCAAGGTTTTAGTTGTGTTTGTCAGCTGATTAGAGTTGTGTCTTTGTCTGTTTATCTCACTCAAGAATTGGACCCCTAATTCGTATACTACATTAATTTGTTATACAAGCCCTATCAAACTACATCCTCTATTTTAGCCTTTTTGTCTTGAGTTAATTATTTTTCTTACAGAATAATGTAATTATCAAGAGGAAATATTCCATTTTTGCTAAGTATGTTGATGTTAGTAAGTACTTTACCGAAATTTGGAAAAAGACGTTATTCTAAGTGATGAAGTATGAGAACCCAAGGTACGTTTGTTTTGTGACTAGCGCGTCTGGACTTCGGACTTTGTGATCCCAAACCCCATTTGTTTCTGGACTCAAAGTAAGTATTTTGAAATCCTATTAAATCCAACCCGACTACACCCTATAAAAATTACTCCTTTATTACCCACCCTCCTTTTTATTCTCCTATTAAGTTAATAACACTAACATCTCATATATATTAAAATCACTTAGGTTGTGTTGGGATGAGGGGATTTGATTTGAGGAGGTATTTCAAATGAAAGGATTTCAAAATAGATGGATTTCAAATGACATGGTTTTAGTGAGAATTTAAAATCCTCTTAATTTTAATTAAAAAAAGATGCTAAGTATTTGAAATCCATTCATTTACTTTTTAATCCAAACAAGTGGAGTGGGTTTAGATTATGAATTTAAAATTCATACCTAAATCCCTCCATCCAAACACAACCTAAAATAATATAACATCAATCACTTTTTCATATTTGTTTTTGACATAAAAACAACAATCCCACCCTATCAAAATCTCGAAACATACATTTTAACTATTCATCAAGATTTTCAAATACTAGGATTTCAAAGTCTGGGATTCAATTGTCTAGGAATTCTAGCACATGAATGCCCGAAATTATGTCAGACATTAGCGTTACATTGTAAAATAGTCTATTAATAGCTGGTTAGTTATAATCCAGTGCAATTAAAAAAGAGCTCATATCCTGCTTGTGCATTTTTTAAAAGGATTATGTATCTTTGTGCAGCTATTGTATCGAACTGATTATGCATCGTACTTAGTGTACCACACCCCCTTTGTATAAAAACGTCTAAACTTTCTGGTAGCTGAAAATGTGCTCGACTTTTTGGTGACTAACAGGTTACTGGAGAAGGAGATGATAAATATCTGATTGCTACAGCTGAACAGCCACTTTGTGCGTATCATCTTGATGAGTGGATTCATCCTTCTCAACTGCCTTTGAGGTATGGAAAGAAAGCCCCAAATTTCCTGTCTTGTCTTGGTGTAGTTTTATGTTAGTTTTATACAGTAGAGCCTCTTTAAATTAAGTCTCAGTAAATTAACAAACTCTTTAAAATCATAATTTTCTCTGGTCCTGACTTGACCCTGTTATAAAAATCACCAAGTAAAATAATAAAACAATACTGTAATTTTTTTGGATAACTCTATAAATATATAGGTCCCTTCAACTTTATAAATTAATACTCCCTCCGTCCCACCAGAAGCTTCCCATCTTTCAATTTTGGGCGTCCCACTAGAAGCCACGTGTGGCTCCACGTTCTCAAATGACACCAACCTTTTTATTTCTATTCAATCATATCAACTTTATTACACTCTGTGAAATCCCACCATGAGAAGCTTTAGGTGGGACGGGATGGGGTGGGTGGGGGTAACTATTTCTTGAAATTTAAATCTAGGTCGATTTCCTCAATTTTATAAATCTTTTTGAGTGCATGTCAGGTGGCCTCTCTTGTACTCACATGGTGTTTTACACATTGATCTGTCATTGTTGAGTTTTAATATAATATATTTAATAAGACATACATGAATCTATTTAATTTTAATATATTGAAACATTATTTACAATTTGTTTGTATGCATTAACTTCATGTAAAGTTATATTTATTGAAATTGAGAAAACACTCATTAAATTAATATATTATTAATTTATCGATATATTAATATCTCTCTAAATTAATAGAATTTCATGGCCCCAAGGTTATTAATTTAAAGATGTTCTGTTGCACTAGATAATTTTCTTGTTCATCACGTTGCTTTTAACTTGATTGATGTTATGGGTTCTATCAGATATGCAGGATATTCATCGTGCTTCCGTAAAGAAGCTGGTTCACATGGTCGAGACACACTGGGAATATTCCGTGTTCATCAGTTTGAAAAGATTGAACAATTCTGTTTAACCAGTCCAAATGCAAATGAGTCATGGGAGATGCATGAAGAGATGCTTAAAAATTCTGAGGACTTCTATAAGCTGGTATTCGCCCCTATTCTCAATGATTTCTTATTCGCAATAAGTGCCTTTTCAGAGAGACAAGCAGATTATAGAACATAAAGTTTAGACATTTTTACACTCTGATCAATAAACAAGGAAAAGAGTAATTTTTTGTATATGAAAGTCCTGAGAGATAATTGAAGAATAGAAAGTATGAGATGAAGAACAAAAAAATCCTTACTTGAAAATACTAGTAATAGATCTTTTAGGTGGGTTATATTAGGAGGAAACGAAGGAAAAATAGTTTAAAAAACAAATAATTAGGAACAAAATTTAGATTCTAAAAAGACACTTATTGCGAAACAGTAGTAGCTATCAAATGCCTTAGCACTAGCATCGTTGCCCCTTATTGTGATATTTCTATTAAAAGTTTGTGAGATTTATTTTTTCTTTGAGCAGCTGAATATTCCATATCAAGTTGTATCTATCGTCTCTGGTGCATTGAACGATGCTGCTGCAAAGAAATACGACTTAGAAGGGTGGTTCCCTGCTTCAAAGACGTATAGAGAACTCGTCTCC
The DNA here is from genome assembly GCA_963675135.1 of Galeopsis tetrahit. Classification (NCBI taxonomy): domain Eukaryota; kingdom Viridiplantae; phylum Streptophyta; class Magnoliopsida; order Lamiales; family Lamiaceae; genus Galeopsis; species Galeopsis tetrahit. The sequence continues at coordinate 7,568,712 of OY776124.1, forward strand.
TGCTCCAACTGCACTGACTACCAGTCAAGAAGATTAGAAACACGATTTGGGCAAAAAAAGGTCTGATTCTTTTCACATATCATATCAATTCTGGTGAATCTGAAGGCATAAGGATGTGTTTGTTTATGGCCCCCCACCTCATATTTTTATTTCCACTCCAAATCCTCGTTTGTCAAATCGAATTTTGGTATATGATTTCAAATCCTATAAAATTCAATCCTTCAATACACTTTTTAATTCTTATTAGATGCCCAACTCAACACCCTTTCTCTCTCTCCCCCCTACTTTGAACACAATTTTCAGTATACAATCATTCATCTATTGCCTATATTTTCAATATTCCATCTTATCAAATCCTACACTCCCAAACACAAAGTAAATCCAAATATACCTACTGAATTTCAAATTCGATCAATTCCATAACCAAACACCCCCTCTAAGGTTTCCCTTATTAAGGGTAGATAATGCTATGATCTGATTCAAAGATTGAATTGTTTTAGCGTCCACCATTATCTTTCTAAAAGAATTGATTCCTTGGTTGCAGAGTAATGACAAAAGTAAAGAATATGTCCACATGTTGAACTCTACCCTCACAGCAACGGAGAGGACACTGTGCTGCATTCTTGAGAACAGTCAGAAGGAGGACGGAGTTGAAATACCCGAGGCTCTAAGGCCATTCGTGGGTGGGAAATCCTTCATACCGTTTCAGAGCGCCCCCATCAAAGAGGCCAAAGGGAAGAAAACGGCGGCAAAGGTATGAGTCCCGGTCAATTGTTATTACCATTGCAAAGTGAAGTTGAAGGGATTCTTGACGTATGTCTCTCGATGTCACTATATAGGCGGAGTTATTGAACGTCTCATCTCGTTTTTCTACTCTTGGATCTTTTTGGTCAAGGTGCATTTACTCCAAACGATCTATGATCTTACGTTTTCTGTTTTGAAGGGTTTTCCTATGCCTAACGTTGTGCATTAGTCTTGAGATTCAGGATATACCACTCTTTATTCGTGATATTTTAAAGTGATTGTTTCTTCAGTTGTTTTCGTGATCCTAGAAACTTGAATTGATTATCAATTTGTTAATGTTCTTTTTTTAATAACATGTTTTAATATTGTTGAAATGTACATAACGATATTGAACAAGAGAAACATCATCCATACATGATAATCTTCAATTTTAATTTAGTTCTATCGTGACAAGTTTAAACTTTAATTAAATAATTGAAGATTTAATTCACTTAAAATTCAATTGTATAATATGTACTTAACTGTATAGTATATAAGAATTTGTAAAGAAAATTATGCAAATTACTCATCATTTTTTTAATAAGTGTTATTTTGATTTTTTAACTATTTTGAAAATAAGTGTCATTTTAAATTTTTTTCTTTAATTTTAACTATTTTACCCTTATTTTTTTATTTTTTTTTTAGAGTACTATTTTACCCTTATTTTAATAAATATAGTAGTATAAATCATGGAAAATCCATAAATATTATTTATACATCCACATTTAGTCAGTTCTTTCAATAAATATAGCATAAATCATGAAAAATTTCATAAATATTATTTATACACCCACATTTAGTCAGTTTGATGGTACTTCATTGCTAGTTCTTTCAATAAATATAGCATAAATCATAAAAAATTCATAAATATTATTTATACACCCACATTTAGTCAGTTTGATGGTACTTCATTGCTAGCTAGTTTGATGGTACTTTTTTTCAGTTCGATATCATTTAGGGGTGTAAGTGAGTCGAGCCGGCTCGCGAGTTACTCGTGCTCGACTCGAAGTTAATCGAGTCGAGTTTATTTTAGAAAAAATATATTACATTTAATTTTGAAAATTATATAAGTAATCGAGTCGAGCTGAGCTCGAATTTATCAAGTTTCTTTTTCGAGTCAAGCTCGATCTTTAAAATTTTAGACTTGATCGAATCAAGTTGAGTTTCGAACTCAACATTACTCAACTCGTTTACACCCCTACCCACACTTTTGACTTGAATTCAATTTTAATAGAAAATAATAACACTAACTTTGATTGTGACTAAACGTGAACGACCAAATTTGAAAAAGGTAAAATTCGATGCCGAAAGTGATATTTTTCCTTCTGTCAAAGTTCAAAATTTTCAGGTTTTGGTCAGTTTTTTTCTTCTTCAGAATTTCAGGTTTGAACTTAATTGTCAGTGATTAATTTAATTTACAAATGCTCAATTAATCAACAATCACAATTTTATACCTTCAAAATATGCAAAGCAGATTCAATCACCCATCACTGAAATCAGATGTATCGTCGAGTACATATTACAAATACAAGTTTTTCCGGACGAGACATGGTTACACCATAGCAATTTTGTCGCCAGATCACAAGGCTAAGAAGTTCCTTCGGCCAGGGTTCCCTTTGATGTGCTTATATAGAGAACTGCATTCAGAGTAACAGATTAAGCAATACATCTAAGATTGGAACAGTAGAGGCTACTAATATGTTGTATTCAAAGCCCCGTTTCCTAAGTGTTTGCTTACCATTGTTTCCTCGAATGAAGGCATCTCCGTATTTGTTCTTCAGCTGCCCATTCACATACTCTTCTGTTTGTTCCATCGCAATGTTCATGTATCCATCCAGACATGCGAGAATACCTACATGTTAAAGAGACATGTTTAGTATAATGATTCTGAGGGGCGCTTAGTTCATAATTCATCAATGGAAATGATAATCAGAGATTCAGAATGGACATGGAGCGATTGTGGGAGAATAAGTTACTCACTATCTCATTTTGACTAACTACCTCCCTACTATAATATTTCTTCTCAATCATTCCTTTCCACTATTCATCAACAAACAATCATTATTTTGTTCTCACTTGTTCCAAGATTAGAACAAATCGCTAACAATGTAACCATGATATTCTCTTATTAATTTCTATTCCTCATTGAAGAATCACCAAGCACCCCTAAATGTTCTGCTCTTATTGTCATGTTTAGATTATTAGAGTACTATATATAGGGCATTGAGCATCCACAGAGCTCTATTTCAGAAAGAATTTCTAACGAGCACATTCTCATAGTAGTCTCGACACATACTTTGACAGATTCACTTAGTTCCAAGAACATTTTTTATTGTCAATTGCAAGATATGATTCTCTTCATTCACTAAATGTAGTTAACATTTATATTTGTCAAGATAATGGTTTTTAAAAAGTCAAATTATGAACGGAATCAAGGTCAAGGGTTCAGAGCATGAAGGGGTGGCATCAGAAAGATAACCCAATCGAAGACTAGCAGCATGTATAAGATCTGAAATCAGAATGCTGCTAAAATCCAATTGAATCCATTCACTTTTATTAGGAACCAAACCTCACCGACTCCACAACAAGACTGCTCCAACATCCAACCACCGTATCAGAAAAGCTTCACTCATCCTATATCTTCATGCATCGAAACAATTATTCTCTATGGCCTATGCAGATGCCAAAGTACTAAAATGAACAATCGTCCTACAGTTTCTGTGAAGAACAAATACTTCTACAATAAAAACCACAACTAAACTTGCTCCCTAATAACTTGGGGAATTTCGTAAGTTTCATTATTATTTTTTTGGTTTAAGGGGTAAGTAAAACCCTTTACAGATTTATAGTCTGTCAACATTGGTGGTCCAACCATCATATCAGAAAAGGCTCACTAATCCTATATCTTCATGTATCGAAAAAATTATTCTCTATGCAGTTGCCAAAGTACTAAAATGAGCAATGGTCCAACAGTTTCGCTGAAGAAAAAACACTTCTATAATAAAAGCCACGACTAAATTTTAAGCAAAACTGCTCCCTAATAACTTGGGAAATTTCAAAAGGTTTCATTTTTTTGGAATAAGTGGCAAGTAAAACCCTATTTCAGATCTATAGTCTTTGTCAACATTGATGGAATAAGGTTTGTTTAACATCAACATACCCATGCATACGAATGAGCAATTGAGTGATTCATATCAAACACAGGAGTCCACAATTTAGCCAATACATGGATCAAAACCCAATAGAAATATCTGATGCATAAATAAACACAATTAATCTTGACAATGTCTTCAACTATAGTTAATTTGACAGTATTTATCCAAGAGATGCATGAGTACAGAATTATTTGCGAAAAGTGAAACAGAAAAAGAAGGTAAAGAGAATATAAAAGGAGTCATTTGAATTCACCTCTATAGTCAACCCCTGAGTTCAATTTAACCACAACAGGTCGTCCACGTATTGATTTGAGAAAATCTGCTGGAGTTTTCGTGGATGATGATTTATCACTCATTTTTAAAGCCGCAACTGCTATCAAAGAACACACAATGTCGAAATTTAGCGCCTCACGACACAACCGACAAGATTAGAGAATCAGAGAATTTAAATAAATACACGGACTAAAACAAAAACTCCCATCAACAAAAAAAATGCACGACTACAGACCCTAATAATCTCGTAAAAGAAAATTTGGATTTTCATCGACAATATGGAAATAAATATTTGCATTACAAATTCGTCGTAGTTAATAACTTTGTATTCATCACACAAACAGGCAAAATTCCGATAACGCATAAAAAAACGATCAAGAAATTTACCTGGAAAAGTGAAACTCGGGTCGAAAAACGAGAATCCGGTGAGGAAGCAGTTGGAAGTGCTATTGCGAGACGAAGAGGGAAACTGAAAGAGCTCCTTTTTGCAAATTCAAAGCATTCAACAATGGAAATTTGGGGGGTTTTCTAATTAGGGTTTGAGTTTTATGTTATGGGCCGGGCTTAATAGAACTGGGAAAACCCATTTATTTATACGCAGATTTTCAGATGGGTACGGTTATTTGCACCTCGGCTTTGATAGACCCACTCCTCTCATGTTTTTATTTTAACATAATTATGAAATGTCTTTTTTTTTTTTTTTTTTTGTTGGGCTCCTTGAGATTGACTCGAGAGTCTTGGGCTTGAAATCGGGTACTTGGTGGAACTTTGCCTATTTTTTTGTTTTCTATTCTTGACATGAAACACCTTAGTGTGGGGTTGTCTCGTTTAAAAATTGAAGACCTGGACATGTGGTAAGGCAAAGGGAAACTCATCTTTCCTCTTCTCTCGACTGAAGTGGACGGCGATATCCACATTGGTTTGAAGTTCAAGATCTTAATTCGTGATTTGTAATTTTATTTGATTATCTTGTAAAACCCCCCTAAAAAAAATGTCTTTCTTTTCATTTATTTCCCCAAACCTTCCCATTTGATTATCTTGTAAAACCCCCCTAAAAAAAATGTCTTTCTTTTCATTTATTCCCCAAACCTTCCCACGACTCAAACCTAAAACCTCACGTACTTGATAATGGTGCTCTAATTACTTGAATTATCCTACTTCGTCAAATAAATATAAAATGTCTGAAATACATTTAATAGATATACCTCTTATCTCAATTTTTTAATCATGTGCCCTTCCCCCTAATGTCGCCGTCGTCCTCACTGTTTTATAAATGTTTCGACTTTTATTTTAGATTTGGTAATGTATGCCACTCGTGCTTACCCAACCGACGACATTACCCTTTTTTCCTTTTTCGATCAACCAATGTAAAATAAATAGTGAATTTACGATCAATTTTAACCAAAAAATATTGAAGCCTCGATCATTTTTTGTCCTACTATTGTATTCCCTCCGTCCCACTATAAGTTTCCCACTTTCCTTTTATGGATGTCCCACAATAAGTTTTCCATTTCATTTTTTTCCATTTTTTGCATATGATTTTCTCTCTCTCAATCAAATGGCTTACACTTTATCTATTATTTTATCATTCTTCATCTCACACTCATCTATTATTTTCTCTCTCACCATCACATGACTTATACTTTATCTATTATTTTATCATATTTCTTAATCAAAACAACCAAAAGAAATGAGAAACTTATAGCGGGACGGAGAGAGTAATTTTTTTTCAATTTTTTAGTTTCTTTTATTTTTCTCCGAAAAAGTAAAAATTTTAACACTCTTTCTTTTTTTTTTTTCAAAAGCAACCCAAATTTAGACACTAATTTTAAAAAATATTGTACTCCTGGTATCAAATTCATTATGTTCACACTAAACTTTAGCATACAAGTAAATGTGAGTGTTATCTCATAATCTCATAGTCAGCACACTAAATAAGTAGCGAGCTGATAGGATCAGATAAGATGACTTAGGCCGAAATCAGATGAGTTGAAGGTTTTCAATCAGCTGAGAAGGTGATGCTTAGACTTCAGCAGAGTTGGTCAGCACAGTAGCAGAGTAGATCAGCACAGTATGGAGTCTATCAGCAGAGTTAACTTTTGATCACAAGAACAGGAGAGTTGAGTATCAGAACACTAAGTAGTGTTCTGATCTTTATGGACAAGTCTTCTAATATGAAAGTTAGTTTAACTAGTTGTATTACAGTTACAACTATTTGAGGGCATAACTACCATTTCAGTTGGGTAATAACAGAGCACATGGGTTGTTACAAGCGATTGCAAACGGTTGCTAACTACTCAAACAGTTCCTAACAGCAGCAACTACCTTTGGTCTTTATAAACTCTTGTATGTGTACATTGTAAAGGTTGGATGGAATTGTAGTACGTTTTGTAATCTTTGAGTTGTGTGAGTTCACGAGTGAAGTGATGAAATATTCTATTACGAGTGAATGAGTGTGTAAACATTTTTGATCAATCAAAGAAGTACTCGTCTGGTCCAGTGGATGTAGATCACTTTGATCGAACCACTTAAATTTTTGTGTACTGTTTGTTTTGTTGATTACTATCCTAAAACAGTTATTTCTTATATTTTCAAGTGTTCTACTTGGTTGGAGAAGTCTAATCGACTGGAATTACTTGACAGCAAATAATGAATTTTAGATTACTTATGAAACTCAAAAGAACTCGGTTCTTATAACATTAAAATTTAAATGTATCTATACATTCAATTGCATATAAGAATTTACACTTATCAATTATTATAAATCAAATCCACTACTTTGTGGAGTATAATTTTTCTTATATATTAATTCTGATTTCTATATTTCTTCTACTGTATCACTAGAAATTCTTTTCATTTATTTTCTCTCAATTTATAAGAATTTCATATTATTTTCTCTCTTCTTCTTGTTTTCTCTTATATCTCTTTTAACAACATTATCTATACCAATTATTTTTTTTCTTTCTAGGCGTCCATCAAAATTTCTCATTTTCATCTAGTTTTCTTCATTTCTGCTAATTTTATTTATCAATTACTAAATTTTATTGTAAATTTAACACGAGTACGAATTAAAAAATAAAATATGAACATTAAATTAAATAAAAATAATTTACTTCCCCATCAAAATTCAATAGAGGTTTGGACCTTATCCCCTTTTGAAATTTGCATAAAAACAAGGGGATGAAAATGTAGAAAGTTGTGTTAATTGTTGCAACAGAAGATGATACGCTAATTTTGTAAAACTATGGATATCATCTCCACCTCCTACATACCACCTATCTCCGCCGCCACTCTCGCCGGAAAACACCACCACCCCACCACCATTCTTGCTTCCAACTCATCACAAGACAATACTAAAAAACCCGCCACCAACTCCGCCGACTTCCGCCGCCCCATCACTCACAAGCCTCTCAAAACTTCCACTTCGCACTTCCCAGAAAACCCCCTCAAGAAATTTGTAAACTCCAATTATACCCCCCCTGTCACAAATTCACCGCCCAATGATTCTCTCACTAATAAACTTTGGCTATCCAGCAAAATAGCCCCTCCGCCGCCTCCCCCTCCTCCTCCGCCGCCATTGCAAGAAGCACTCCAAGAAAATGAAGTTGAAGGTTTTGAAAGCTCAGAGGAAAACGAAAAGGAAGTGGAATTTAGGGAAAAAGGCAAGATCTTTGTGGGCAATCTGCCACTTTGGATAAAGAAAAATGATGTATCTGAGTTTTTCAGGCAATTTGGGCCCATAAAGAATGTGATTGTGATAAAGGGTCACGATGAACTAGAGAGGAATATGGGATTTGGGTTTGTGATTTATAGTGGGGATACTGCTGAAAAGGCTGCAATGAAGGCTGTAGAGTTTGATGGGGTGGAGTTTCATGGGAGGGTATTAACTGTCCAGTTGGATAATGGAATTAGAATTAAGGGGAAATATGCAGAGAGGGCAAGGTGGGTAGAGGGCAAAGAAGAGGGTAGGTCTAAGTGGCATGAAGAGAGGGACGGTTCTCGAAAAGGGTTGCAGAAGGTTCTAGATTCGCAACCGGAGAATTGGCAGGCTGTAGTGCAAGCTTTTGAGAGGATTAAGAAGGTAAAATTTGGAAGTTAATAACTTAAGCAAATGAGTTAAATGCATATGGATTCTTCTTTTATGTGTTGTTTAGATATAAATTGTATTGGTGCAGCTTGCAAATAGATGGTTTCTCATAATTTCTATTATGCATAGAAAAGGTTTATAGTGTTATGCAAGGTTTTCTGTATTTGTTCATTGTACTTTATATCCTTCTATAGTTATATTCTGTATTAGTAATTCTTATTTCTTTGTAGCCTTCCAGGAAAGAGTTTGGATTGATGGTGAAGTATTATGCAAGGCGAGGAGACATGCATCGTGCACGTGAGATATTTGAGAAGATGCGGGCCCGGGGAATAGAACCAACATTACATGTATATACAAAGTATATCTTATCACATTTCAGTTTTAGCTCTCAATGATTGTTATTTCAGAAATTATTGTGTCGTGTGGCTACATGTTGAAGTTTATACTTTTTATACTGTCATTCAATGGAAATCTGAGAAGCATTGTACATCTTGTTGAACATCTGTAGTCCAATTTCGTAAAATATACTCCGTATGTTCTAAAGTATAAAAAAATAAATGAAGTTTTTAATGTGCAGCCTCGTTCATGCTTATGCCGTAGGAAGAGACATGGAAGAAGCATTGTTATGCGTGAGGAAGATGAGGGACGAGGGAATTGAGTTGAGTTTGGTGACATACAGTATTATTGTTTCAGGATTTGCCCGAATCGGGAATGTTGAGTAAGTGTAATGCATTATGTTATGGATTGCGTGCTTGTTTCATTCGTCTGTTAGTGACCTTTATGCCCGATGTTTTCCAGTAATATGCGAATACTTGCTTTTCTAATTAATCATTAAGTTAACTAAACCTCTTTGAGGAAACCTAATTATATAGCCCTTGAGCTTAATAGTTTTCATCAATTTCTCGTGTAGGAAGCAAATGAATCAATATAAATGGTGGAGATAGATGGTTGGAATAGTGAGCTACATTCATGTATTTGGGATAGCAGGGTATATGGCCACATAAACTTTGACTTCTTCTTCTTATTGCTTTTGTTTGTTGCTTTTTTCATAAACACGTTTATATAGAAACATATTAAGATTAAATTTTCACTAAAGTGCTTACAATAGTGTATCACCAAAAAATGGGGAGAAAACAAGCTTTTAGATGATTAGCGTCGTAGATTTCTAGATTTATTATGAATTTCTGTTTGTTCCTTTTGAACTTATCTTTGAGTATCTGTGATTCTCGCCTTTGATATTGTTTTCCCATGTTTTGTAATAGAGCTGCAGAACTTTGTTTTAAGGAGGCAAAAGAGAGACTTCCAGCGTTGAATGCAATCATATACGGGAGCATAATCTATGCTAATTGGTGAGTTAATTATGAGGTTAATGCTAGTATTTTCTGCAAGAATTTTCTGAAATATGATATGTTTGTCATGTATAAATCTCAGCATATGTGTGTGCTGGTGTGTTTCTTTTAATAAAAAATTAGCTGCCTTTTCTTCTAACTGTGAGATCATCTGATGTATTTGTAATAATTTCAGTCAAACGCGCAACTTAAACCGTGCTGAAGCATTGGTAAGAGAGATGGAAGAAGAGGGAATCGATGCTCCGATTGACATATATCATACCATGATGGATGGTTATACCATGCTACTGAAAGAAGACAAATGTGTGATGGTGTTTGGTAGACTAAAGGTAAATACCTATGGAATTACTTCAAGTGTTGTTGATTCTTAAGGCCATCCTTCTAAACTAAGAATTTTTAGGCGTAAACATGCTTTGAATTACTACAAGTATCAAGGAACGTAAGTCCTTTTTCTCAACATATGAATTTTATAAATACCAACATGTGACATTGTGAGTATTATCTATATAGAAAAGTCGATGAAAAGAATTTTATACAGTAGTCTCCTTTTATAGGAGAGTTTCAACATTAGGGGTTTTATTATTAACGGTAGGATATAGTTGGCCACGGTGTTATAATATTTGCAGTTGCACGGCTTTACGACTGATTTGATGACATAGAGTCTGCATCCTTTCACAAAATTAGTGCTTTGACAAAGTCTTATGAAAACCAATTTTACTGTACAACTGGTTTGCATTTTTTTTGTACTCCATCCAACCCAAACTTTTTGTCTTTTTAGAGATTTTTTTTTTAACCAAAAATGATTGCCATTCTACACTAATCTAGGTGAATTAAATGAAGTATCAAAATGTTTGGCTTTCTAGAGAATTCTTTTTGACCCAAATGATCGTCATTCTACACTAATCTAGGAGAATAAAATGTCATATTTCAATCTTATCCTTCTACTTGTTTTTTGTAATAATCTGCATTAAATGACCATATACGTAAATATAAGGGTATTCGTGTGAAACATCCTTAAACGACAAACATTTTGGGTCGGAGGGAGTATTTTTAAACAGTATTAATTGTTTTGTTATCCTTAAACTGTTTATAACTCGGAAAATGTATATACAAAATCTTTTGTGAAAGAGTGACATTCTAAAGCTCTGATATAAAGGCAAAACTTGTGGTTCTGTATTTTTATCAGTTTGCATCAAATACTGCACACTAACTAACAATCACTGTTCTTACAGGAATGTGGCTTTACGCCTACTGTAATTACCTATGGATGTCTCATCAATCTTTATACCAAGGTAGCTTTTATAATTTGCATGATTCAATTGTTTGTTTTGCTGAGATCTAATATGTATATTTGTACACATTTTCATAAGCCAATTCTACATGATATTCAATATATGATTAGGTCTCTTGTGAACCAGATTCACGTGAACTCACTTCTTAAAAGTAATACTCCTTCCGTCCAACTATATATTATCCATACCTTTTGGACACACAAATTAAGGAGTACAAGTGATGTGATTGAGAGAGAGAGAGAGAGAGAGAAAATAATAGATGGAGTATGAGATGGAGTATAATAAAATAATAGGATTTGTTTGACAAAAATAGAATGGCTCATATATAGTGGGACGGCCTCACGGCCCAAAAAATAGAAATACTTGGTTTTATAGTGGGACCGAAAGAGTATTATTTAGCATGCGAAGTATCACGTTTTAAAAAATGCTTGGTTTTATGTGCGTATACTAAACCGTGATACTTCGTATACTAAACGGTTTTAGTGAGTACACCATAAAACATCCGTGAACCAAGTTCATAGAAGTTTTTGTCTCAATTATATATTAGTGCAAGTATCTAATAAACTAATGACTATAATGATGATCGTATTCTAGGTTAAGAGCACATTTCTCTTTTAATGTTCGATTAGCTCGGAGATCATGTTTCATTTTTTAACCTTTACAGGTGGGAAAAGTTCATAAAGCTTTGGAAGTAAGTGACATGATGAAACAAGCGGGAATAAAACATAACATGAAGACGTACTCCATGTTGATGAACGGTTTTATAAAATTAAAAGATTGGGCAAATGCCTTTTCAATTTTCGAAGATATAATCAAGGATGGTCTAAAGCCCGATGCCATTCTTTACAATAATATAGTAAGCGCATTTTGTGGGATGGGCAACATGGAACGTGCTATTTGTATTGTTGAAGAAATGAAAAAGGAGAGGCTTAGACCAACCCCGAGAACGTTTATGCCCATAATTCATGCTTTTGCAAAAGCCGGAAATATGAGAGGCGCTCTCGATGTTTTCGATATGATGAGGAGAAGTGGATGCATTCCCAGTGTGCAGACATACAACGCGTTGATTCTTGGCCTTGTCGAAAAGCGTCAGGTACATTGTTCATGGAAACAAAATCTTGAGGGAATTTTCGCAATTTACCTTTTTTGTTATTTATCTTCTTTATTATCCGCAGATGGAGAAGGCTGTGAATATTTTAGACGAGATGTTTCTTGCTGGGATTAGTCCCAACGAGCACACATACACAAGCATTATGCAGGGTTATGCATCGTTGGGTGATACTGGAAAAGCTTTTGAATACTTTTCGAAACTAAAAAAAGAAGGGCTTGAACTTGATATCTATACGTATGAGGCCTTACTCAAGGCATGCTGTAAGTCAGGCAGAATGCAAAGTGCTTTAGCAGTCACAAAAGAGATGAGCGCTCGAAATATCCCCAGAAATACTTTTATCTACAACATATTAATCGATGGGTGCGGATTAGTTCATATTTAATTTCCACTTTCACTTTGCTTTTATCTCGTCTTTCTTAATATTTTTCCTGTGATGCAGATGGGCTCGTCGAGGTGATGTTTGGGAGGCTGCAGATTTGATGCAGCAAATGAGACAAGAAGGCGTGCAACCCGATATCCATACATACACATCCTTCATAAATGCTTGTTGCAAGGCTGGAGACATGCTGGTATTGTATATAACCTCAACATCTCATTTCATTTTACAATTGCCAAACGAATCAGTAGTTTGAATAATTACCAATTACCCCTTAAAAAGGACCAAAACAAACCTTTCGTTTATCGAGAAAATGCAAAATCATTTACAATATTGTGTTTTCCTTGTGTTTGGATCGACGGATTGTTACGTGATTTTGCATAACTCATCAGTCAAATTAAGTTTTTAGTCTTTTTAGGGAGTATTTGGTAATTTATTAAAACCATAAGGTTCTTTTATGCATTCTAAGGGTGTATATGAGCTGGCTGAGTCAAGTAGTGTCAAGTTCGAACTCAACTTGACTCTATGGAAAACTCGAAATACTCAAGCTCGACTCAGCTCAATAACTTACATAACTAGGGTATATTTGCAGATAATTAGCAAATTGTGGGTTAAATAGTAAGATTATGTGAGCTCGATTATCTCGAGCTTGGCTCGATTAAATCCGAGTCGATTTCGAGCGATTTCCGAGAATGCCAAAACCTCATTTTCATATTGACACCTTATTATGTGTTTTTATTCTGGAAATCTGTTAGTTATGGATTGTATCAACTGCAGAGAGCAATGAAAACAATTGGCGAAATGGAAGCAATGGGCGTGAAGCCCAATATCAAGACATACACGACGCTCATAAACGGGTGGTCCCGGGCTTCTCTCCCAGAGAAAGCATTGAAATGTTTCGAGGAGATGAAGAAAGCGGGCTTAAAGCCCGATAAAGCTGTATACCATTGTTTGATGACATCACTCCTATCTAGGGCCACCGTTGCTGAAGACTATATTTACGCGGGGATCCTCAGCTTATGCGAAGAGATGGTGGATGGCAGCTTGACTGTCGATATGGGCACTGCAGTTCACTGGTCGAGATGCTTGAGAAAAATAGAGAGGAGCGGTGGTGGAATAACCGAAGCCCTTCAAAAGACTTTCCCGCCTGATTGGAATTCGCACGCGACTCTTAATGCTATTTCTGAAGACGGGTCTGATGAGGACGATGGTGGTGATGATGCCCGTTTATATAAAAGCGATAGCGAAGATGAGACGAAGTTCGTTGAGAGTTTCCAATTTTAACTATGTTTGGTGTTAGCTATTAGATAAATTGTACTCCAAAACATGTTTATAGAAAATGGACCTAAATTTTATTCATGTGTGATGTAGCTAGCATATAGTGTACCCAAAATGCTAGGCTTGTAGCCTTTTGTATGATCGACTTACTTAAAATATTTCTTCCCTTAAATATTACTCCCTCGGTCCCTCCGTTCAAACATAATAGGTCTTTTTTTTGGTTCGTTTAAACTTATAGTGCACACCTTCATAAATGGTAATATTACTTCCTCCGTCTCGGGATTTTTTTGCACGATTTGATCGGTACACTTTTTTAAAAAAGTGGATTTAATGGTTGGTGATATAAGATAAAAAAGAGTTATTTTGGATGATTTGATGAGGTATTGAGGTGTAAAGTGAATTTTGTGAGGTGTGAAGTAAAATGTATGTTGGAAGGATATTAATTTTTTAAAATAAAATGATATTGGAAGGATATTAATTTTGTTTGGTATTTTCATATTAAGAGTGATAATCAAGGGAGGGGTTTAATATTACTTAACTTTTTAGGGCGTCTTCAAACTTTTTATTAATTGATTTCTATAGGTTTGCAAATACCCATTGAGCTACGTTTGTTTTTAAGTTGAATTTGAGTAACAATTATAGTGTGTTTGCAATCTCAATAGAAAATCAAGAAACACTCGTTTTTTATTTATTGTGTCTAATAGCTTTTAAAAATAAATTCTTCTACATCATTCTATTTAGGTTGCCTTTAAGGATTTTTTTTCTTATTAAAAGGGGAAAATAATTGAATATGATTTTATTTACAATTTGAGTAAATACATTCTTTTTATCCCTCAAGTTATACTACTAGTTTTGCATTACCGCTATCCGGGCTGGACTCTTATGACCATTCGTTCCGCAATTGTTTGCACATTTGATTCGGGTGAAATTTACACACTTTAGATGCACATGTGAATCTCATTTTGATGTTTATTTCATTGATTTATGTATTGATTATGATGATTTGAGCCAAAATGAAGGAAAGGTTGTGTTTTGTCGATTTTGTAGGAAATATGATGGAATTTGGAGCAAAACACCAATCATTCTTCACCGGATCAAGAAGAGGAGTGCACCGTTGGGTTCGTCTCGAAAAACGGAGTGGAATAGCCAAAAGAATCAAGTCAATCGGACACCCGAGGCGAAAGATATGCACGAAACAAATTTGGAGTGGCCAGCAACTCGGCCGAGCTCGACCGAAGATCAGAACTTGGACAAGCAGACAACTCGGCCGAGCTAGAGATTTGGCCAAAACATGAAATGAACAGCAGCTCGGCCGAGCTGGCCAACTCGGCCGAGTTCGATAGCAAATTTTGAGAGCCTCCTCGGCCGAGTGCCCAAAATCGGCTGAGGAAAATTGAGGATTAGAATCTGGAACATCAAGCAACTTGGCCGAGCTACCCAACTCGTCCGAGCCACGACCGAAGGGCAGAATCTGGAAGGCCCAGCAACTCGGCCGAGCTACCCAACTCGGCCGAGCCACGATTAGAAGTTTGAATCTGGAACGTGCAGCAACTCGGCCGAGCCATGAAGAAAAGCCCCCCAAATCGAACACCCCAACTCGGCCGAGTGGTCCCACTCGGCCGAGTCACCCCTGTTCTCGGTGGTTTTTGCATATTTTGTCCAATTTCCAAGGACTTAAGTGCAATTTTCATTCCCAAGCCCTACCCCAACACTATATAAGCCCCCATTCTTAAAACCAAATGTACCTTCCCCCAATTCTTGAAATTCCACACATACAAACACACACTTGGAGGTGATTTGACCATATCTTCTTCAATTCTTCATCAATCCAAGCAAGGGAGGCACCAATAGCTTGAGAATTTCATTCCCCACCATATTTTAGACTAAACTTTCTATTTCTCTATCTTTTTTATTTAGTTATTTCATTTGGTTTTATTAATTTGATTATGTTAGTTCTTGGCTAGAACACTTTTGGTTCTAAGACTTTGTAAATATTTGGATTGAAGTTTATGAACTAATTTCTTGCTTTAAATGGTGTTTGTCCCTTCTTTGTATGCTTAATTCTCATTTGGAAGCATGTTATTATTGGCCATGATAATATGTTTAATTTATTGTTAATTGGAGTAGTATCGAGAGATTTATTCCATTAATCGTATGTAAGCATGCAACCAGGTATTATTATGATCTGGAGAGAGGATTAGTTATCGGGAGGGAATTGAATGATCTTTGGGACTATATTAGGTGGTGTTATGTTTGTAATGTAGAAATACGAACTTATGTTGCATGCTCCTTTGGATTAGTTGTATCGAGATATTGATTAATTCTTCTTTAGTGGTCAACCCTATAAGAGGACAACCTTAATTGCCATTTGAATGAGTTACAAATCATAAATGGATATCTAAATGTTGCAAATGCCTTGGAACCTATCTTCTCATCTTTGAGTTCACCCGTATTTTCCTCGTTTCTTTGATTTGCATGATATTTGATCGATTTCTTTATTACTCTTTTAATTGTCTATTTGTGACACTTTGGTAGATAATTAGGGGTAATTTCACACTTAAAACTTATCGATCGCCGTCTATTTAGAATTCAATCGACAAACTCCACTTTTACACTACACCTCTCCGTGGGATCGACCTCGTACTTATCACGCTACAATATACGTCGTATACTTGCGGTCGTGTATTTTGGTGTTGCATAATACGGGAATCAACATTCTAAAATGAAAGAAAAGAAACTTTTTCGTAAAATCTACCCTCACAATATTCATATATTTACACAAAATGTCATTACTTTTACCCTCGATCCAATCATTTACTTTACTTTATTCATAAAAGTTCACAAAATTAACTCTCAACATTCTACTCATTACATTTTTTTCTTAGTTTGTGTACACACAAAGTGCTGCAAACCTTTTAGAGACGAAAGAGAATATAATTTCAGTATAAGTGAATAACTTAATTAAGCAGGGCATGCAAATATTGTAAAAAAAAAGGTGCAATTGATTAGGTTATGGGTATACGGACTGCACTTAATAAATTCTTAAATTGGAGCTAGATATATTAAAGGAAAAACCCTAGGGCGCCGCGTCTCTCTCCTTTGTGAGAGTTTGTCTTTTCTTGCCGTCGAGTGATGCTTTCGGCCATGGAGAATCTGTCCCTTATGGACAACGAAGATGAGGAGATAATCTTGAAGCAGAGAACCGGATCCACAACCACCGAATCCACAAATCTTTGCACAGTGGGACGGTTCTTGACGGATCAACAGATACACTTCCAAAGTATGAAGGCGAGGATGGCGACTATCTGGAAACCAAATAAGAGGGTGAACATTAAGGCGATTGGAGAGGAAAGATATCTGTTCCAGTTCTATCATAAACTGGATCTGAAAAAAGTGTTGGATGAAAGCCCGTGGTCGTTTGGGGATCACATGTTGGTTACTCATCGCGTCCAATTGGGCGATCTCCCACTTCGCGTTGATTTGAATCGTGTCCCGTTCTGGTGAGAGCCTATATAGGGGAATGGGAGCAGGCAAAAACGAGAACAACAACTACTCCCCAAAGAAGAGGGTGCACGACATGGCACAAACCCCCCACGGGGTATGTAAAACTGAATACAGACGCAACATTTTTCAGCGAACCGTTGGCGATGGGATGCGGGATGGTGGTGCATGATGAGAACGGGGAATTCGTGGGCGGAAGAACTACGACGTTGACGTGGGTGAGGCTTTGAGCCTTCACGAGGCCTTATCATGGATTAAAGAGTTGGGGTTTGTACGAGTGTTAATCGAGGTTGATGCTAGCTTGGTGCATGATGCTATAAAAAGCAGGAAGAGTATTGATACTGTGTTCGGAATTTTTATTGACCTTTGTTTACGTACGTTAGATTCTATGCCTTTATTTTCTGTTAATTATGTTAGTCGCAGAGCTAATGTTGTAGCTCACCGTCTCGCTAGAGCAGCTAGATCTTTTCCTAGCCCGTCCAGTTGGGTCGAACCTCCAAGCATTGTGGATGGTCTTCCGAATAATGTGTGCTCTTGCCAATAAATGAAACACCTTTGGTTTAAAAAAAAAATTGGAGCTAGATATATATATGTAGATATCAAATCTATTGAATTAAATTGTACCACAATTACAGGTGGTGACACACTTAACCAAATTCAATTCCCCTAAAAAAAAAATGTATTGAATTGAATTGTACCACAACTACAGGTGACACACTTCACCAAATTTCCTTCAATATACGGACAAACAATAATTGCTCAACGAGGATTATTCAATGCTCATATTAAATTTTTAAAAAAGTAGAGAAAATTAATACATATATCCAAATTGGTCACATTCTATAATTGCATATTAATGGCTGTCTATGTTGGAAATAAATTGTAAAATTACTCTCATACCCAATTAAACAAGTAGGTCATGAAAAGTATTCGTCATGTGAATAGGCACGGTTTAGGTTGGTATATATCTGGGTCGGAATTGAATTAGCAAAATACCTATCAACTAGGAAAAACATATGTTCATTCGACTTTAGGTATATTTTTGTATGTAATTAAATGTATATTTTATGCCCTTCAACTAATAAAATGAGAAATTTAGGGCATATTTGTTGTATTGGCTATTTGTTCCATTATTTTATTAGTTAGTGGTAGACATATATGCACAAACGGTTCAAACCATCAATTTCAATTTTTAAAAATCCGTAATCGTAATCGAACCGACATTTTACAGTTACAGTTCAATTTTTTACAGTTACAACAGTTCAATTTTTATAAAGAAGGAGAACATATTTGTTGTATTTCAAAAGATGGAGCTAGAGCTTATTTGTATAAAAATAGTCAAGAGTTCAATTTTTACTTGAGATAATAGTTGAAGGTTGACTTTATACATTTTCCCTACGTTTCTTTTTAAGATATTGCAAAAGGGCATATTTTTCCATCGTGATGGAAGTTGGAAATTAAATAAACAAAAAATTATGATATCACACACAAATATATATATATGCACAATTAATGCATATATCTCATGATCTATTGGCCTGATGCATGCCTATAGAATATTATATGAACATATAAACATCATGAATGGTGGGTATGCTTCATAGTAACTATATTAATTATAGTTAATTAGTACAATCATTATGTACTTAATATATAGTGACAAATGATGTTAGTAATTAGGTCAACTATGCATGTGCCTCTTCTTAAAACCTTTTACCCCAATCATGATTATTAGTGTAAGATGGGAGACAAGCACACCCTTTTTTTTTTTTTTTTAATCTTTCAATATCAATTATTCCTTATGTTTAATAATGTTATTATAATCTCAATTTTAGAACAGGGAAATCTTCAACCACACGACCAGAAGATCAAGTTTGGGACATAATTTATTATTATTATTATTAATTTTATATTATTATGGGATGTATGTGCGTTGACGATCATTTTGGATGAGGCTTTAGGTTTGGGTCGTGCGTATTAATGAGAATATTTGTCAATTTAATTAGTAGCAACTATTTTTTACTCTTTTTATTTTAATATTTGCTATTATTCACTCTTCAATTATTAATGGTATGAAAAATCGAAAATAGTAGAATTATGATTTAATCAATTAATTTTACCCTATTCTATAAAAGCTTAATCAATTTTACCAATATTCTTAGACAAAATTATTACAAGCTAGTATTATATAATTTCCAACTAATTTTGGAGTTTAGTGTACGTACTTCAGATAGATTGGTAGTTGAACCAAAATAGTTAAATATGGATATTAATTATTGTAAGGTGAAATATAATTACTGTGTCGTATGTATAGTGAAATTGCATGTACATGCACAAGTCACGTGCTCTTTTTTTGTCCTAACTTGATATTGTGCAAATTTAATTAAAAATAAAATTGTGTAAATGCTTTTTTAGGAATTTTTAAATTGGAAGTAATTAATTTTATTTGATAATTTTTTATTATACGAGTTTGAATGATAATTTGAATACCTTTAATAATCAATTATTCATAATCGTCATTACTATTTAAAATAATATATTACTATTTAACTAAATCATTATTCAAAAAATATTTTATTGTTATGAAATAATATATTAATTTATACACATATATAATAAAATTTATAAGCTTAGGGCCAGTGTTGCACCGTCTTTGGCAGCACACATGATGCATGCACTATTAGAAATGTGATAGAAAATGAAATCAATTCTTGTTTTGAAGTAATCGGAAGGTTCCTTTTCATTGTAATTTTGATTTATTTTTTGACAAATATTTGCAGGATTATGTGCATCTAGTGTAATTCTAATTTATTTTTGACAAATATTTGCAGGATTTATATGTAATATTTTCAACCGTAAAAAGAAAATAACGGTGAAAAACATTATTAACGTAGAGAAAATAAAGTACTATAGATGAAATAAAAACTATCGGCTCAATACTTTACATCCAAGTGAAATTAAAATGTCACCCAATGTAGGGGAACGACCTAGCTAACATCGAGATTTTCCTCGCACCGAATCTTCCCTTTTAGTAGCTCACTTCTTTCTCTTTGGTAGATCACATTTTTATCCGACTATTCGAGGGAGTGTGTTCAATTGAAGCATACTTATGATTTTCGGTCATTACCATAGTTCCTGGTGAAGAGAATGGAAAGTAAATCGAAGAGAATGGAAAGTAAATCGCAGATTATATGTAATTACCGTGAATGAGAGGGTTGCACAAAGAGTGAGATTTTGGAAGAAGGAAGGTAAGAGTAGTAAGACTTATGTTTGGACAACTGAGATGATTGGGTCAAGAAGTCACCCCACTATAATAGTGGGGGTTAACAAAGGCCCAACATTTTTCCACTTCTTTGGTTCATTTTTTTTAGCTGATGACTTATTTCATCATTGTCCGATAAACCTCTATACAAGCAACAAACACGTTAGTAGTATAGGTCTCGCTAGACCTGCATACTCAACCCACAAGTTAGCACATGTTTAAAATTAATTAAGCACTTTCAAACATGTACATAATCGAGATTGTAAGAAGTGCTAAAAAATACAACCTCCATCCCCGAACAAAAAACCATGTAATCAATCAATCGTCAAAATTCAAAAGTTTCATGCAAGTCTTAAACTTCTTCAGATTTAAACATTTAGTTCCCATATGAACAAGATTCTTTTCAAAAGGATTTTTCACCAAATTAATTATGCATTTTCAATAATATCTCGAATAAAATAGAATCTAACATCGATATGTTTTAGTCCTATCATAAAACACTTGATTTTTACACTATCTGAATAAATAGCTACTTTACCCTTAGGTAAACCAATTTCAATGACAATCTTTAATTCCAAAGCATAATTTTTCACAAATATATCATTAAAAAGCTTATAAAGTGAAGCAAAAACTCATGAGAAAGAGATCAGCTATACAATGCGAATGAGTAAAACGTTACTAAACCAACGATTAAATTAATTAGTATTTTCGTTAAATTGTCTCCTTTCATTTTTCTAATTAAATTATTTTTATCATTTTTATAGTAATAATTAATAAGAGGATATTTTCTGGCAGTCTGACAAATTCATATGAAGTATTCAATTAATGGGCAAATGAATTATTGCCAGCGAGTACTGTGCCCCAACTTAATTGTCTTAATTAGACAAACCTAACTCCTCTGTCCCCAAAAGTATCCACGTACCTTCCTAATATATACTGTCCTTTTTCCCCAACAAAAAATAATACTAGAAAAAGAAAAAAATATATTCATCATATATATATTTTGTTATAATGGATGTAAGAGAGAGATCAACAAAAATAAATAAAAGATAAGAGCTCAAAATTTATATGATTCACTAACAATGTATTAATACGTTTTTTAACGGAAAAAAGAGTTTCGTATATTTGTCGGAGAAAGCACATACACTATAAAAATATGTTCAAAAGGAGCGGGG
Source organism: Galeopsis tetrahit (assembly GCA_963675135.1). NCBI lineage: Eukaryota > Viridiplantae > Streptophyta > Magnoliopsida > Lamiales > Lamiaceae > Galeopsis > Galeopsis tetrahit. The sequence goes on from OY776124.1 coordinate 7,590,354, forward strand.
AAAGACGACAGAATCCCCTCTTTAAACAAAATGGCGACCGTATATGCAAGGGAAGGGCCTAGTCGTCAATATGCTCCTAGACAATTTAAAGACGACTGAATTATTGTATCCGTCGCGTTTTTGCGAGTGCACGCGACCATTGCCAATTTGCAAGCGCGTGTCACTGTCGGCAATAGGTGAGTGGAAATTCCGTCGCCTTTAGGCGAGTGCATTTCATCCTGTCGTCTTTGCCATCGTAAATTGGCGAGTGTAATGAAATACACTCGCCATTATGCGAGTGCAAGAACTTTCGTCGTCAATTTACTCGGTAAATGGGATAGTCGCTAAATTATTTGCAAATTGGCGAGTGTTTACCTTCACTCGCAAATTTCCGTCGGCATATGACCAATTTTTTTGTAATGATAAAGTGACACTGATTTAACCACTAACTCTATTAGGAATTAATATATACAAAAATTAATTTTTCATCTCTCTACAAGTTTGAATTTTTAGATAAAATGAAATTCTGATAGTATATATTAGGTTTGATAAGTTAATTTAATCTTATTTTTAGCTTTTAATGTTTTATTTTCCTTCATTCAGTACATACATATCATAACTAGAACATTCGACTACACTGATAATATACGTGAAGTCATTAAATACATTTTATTTATCGTTAATTTACACACAAATTAAATCCAACCATATATATATGTACTAATTATAAATTAGATAAAAATTTATATGAGTCGGATTCTCCCCAATCCCCATCACATAATATTATATGATACGTAGACTTATAATTTTACTTGATGTATATTTTAAAATAAAGTGAGTTTCAAATATTAATTGTGTAATTGAAAATCGTTCGATCTAAATATAAAACCATCTCACACAATATTTTTTTTGGTGGGTGTATATAGGGACTCTTAAATAGTTGATGAACAATAGAGATAATTGAATATGCATTAAATAGAAATGTGTTTAGGGCGGCAGGAAAATTTCTTTTATTACAGTGGCAAGGAGTGGTGTGTGTGTGCATTAAAATCTTTCGTGCAATCTATTCACTATAGCTACTACTGTATCACATGAATTTTGCACGCCTCTACTTTCATTTATTTATACTTCATTCACCTCTTCATATTTATATTATTTAATTTCAATAATTATTTGGGTTCGGAAAAAAAAATTCAAGTTAAAAGATTTAATTAGATATATTTTTCTCTTAAATTACTAAAACACATATCGAGTAATTTGGAATTAAAAAAAAAAATTCACTCAAAATGGGATAGAGGGAGTAGTACATAGCTTCTTTCAAAGTTAACTTGATAAAAAGAAAGTTTAAAAGAAAAACAATTAATTTAAGGTACTGAAACGAGTGTGCGACATTAGTTACCGACCCAGAATTATGATAGGTGAGGCGCATTTGATGGCCCAAATTTGTTACTTGAACTCAATTGCTCACTATTGCACTGATGTTCTCTAATCAGTCTGGTAGGTAAGTGGAAGGATGGTGCTATTTTTTTTTTTCTATTTACATTTCATTAATTGGAGATTTCTAAAAACAAAAAGAGGTAAAACGAATTCATACAAGATTTTATCTTCTTGTAAATTAGGATTTACATGTTAATCATATATCATGTCTCTATAATGTTTTGGTAATAAGTTTTTTTGTTAATTTTGACCACATAAATATATTTTATATTCATGTAATTATATTAAATATGTACACAACTAGGTGGATATTTTTTTTTGGGGTCACATGTGTCATCTTGTATTCAATTTTGCATGTGACATCCTAATATATTTTTCATCCAAATGTCATTCTCTTTTCAAAATTCGGTCTTATAAATTTTGATTACTTTTTTTTTTAATTGCATTTAATTTTATACAATGTAGTTTATATCTATTAAAATAATCTCTACTAATATAATAAATATATATATATATATGTGCATACATAAAAATTAGAATAATGTATATTTTTATTTGATGATATCATTTTGACACTCATATATAAATTTGATGAATTTTACAATATATGTTACATCAATCTAAATAATAATTCACAAATTTTATTAAAAAATAACTTACATTGTTTTGTAATCAATTAAAATATTTAAGCTTTAAAAATTAAAAGAATCCCCATAAATTATCTTTAAAAAATCTCGTGCAGACTGTACAGATGGACCACTTAGAAAACAGAGCAACATGCAAAGTTCTTGGAGATGGACCATAAACTTTTAAGTTAGATCGATTTTTATTATTTTTTTCCTTTTTTTGGGCTATCTAAAAGTGTTTACACTTCACTAAATTATAGCTCACCCTAGATAATTTTTTCAATGTAGTTTGCACATTCATAAACAAATACCAAGTTTAAAAAAAAAATTACTAGGAATACTCAAATTCCGATAGTACCGAAACCACAAATAAGTGAATTCATACACTAATAATTAACGAATAAGAAAAGGACAAAGAGAAGATCGAATGAATTCAATTCCAAGATCTGAATTTCACTTCCTCCACTAGTTCTTGTCGTTTCGATTTAGTGCTTTTTCAAATTTTAACTCTTTTAAAAATCGCGTCGTTTCGATTTAGTGCTTTTTCGTAAGCTCAAACAAACGCATTTTCAAATAATGGCGTACTCCCTCTATTCCAAATCAATTTTCACTCTGATTTGAGTATGAAATTTTTAAAATTAAAAAGATAAAATAAGAGCATTAAAGGGTAATATGTTTTTCTTAATTTGAATGTGAAACCAATAAAAAAAATAAAAGTGTGAAAACTGATTTGAAGCTGGATTAATACTCTTTTCACTTGGTGAAAATTTGGTGAAGTAAACCCTATTATGTATTATTATCCACCCATTATTTAAATCATGCTTCCTAATTATTAAATAAACACATGATAGGCCCCACTCCCACCACCCCCCATTTCCTTTCCACCTTCCTCCCACCGATGTCACATTATTCTTTCCACCAATCTATTAATACCACAACAAACCATCACAAACAAATCACTCCACACACACACACAAAAACAACAATATGTCCAAGAAGATGAAAATCCCTTCCATTTTCAAGAACAAAGAAGCCAATCAACAACCATGGCAATGGCCCTCATGCAAGCACCCCAAAACCCTTTCTTTTCGCGCAAGCAACGACGTCGTTTTCAAGACCGTAAACTCTGTATTCCTCGACACCTCGGACGGCCTCGAAACCCCCGAATCATGGTTCACCAATTCCTCCTCGGAGTGCGCCAGTACTTTTTCTACTGACGACCACTCCGAGGACAATAACAACAACAACAACAACAACAACAATAACGACGCCCTGGAGACCATCATCCGGGGCGTTAGGTCATCAGAGAGACTATTTTTCGAGCCAGGCGAAACGAGCTCGCTCGTTAAGGCGACGATAAAAAAGAAGACGAGCGACGATTCGGAGGCATTGCCGTTCGAGGAAAGCGTGGCGCTCGCCTTCGAATCGGACGATCCGTATTCGGATTTCAAGAATTCGATCCAAGAAATGGTGGGAAGCCATGGACTTGAAGATTGGGATAGATTGGAAGAGTTGCTTGCATGGTACTTAAAGATGAATGGGAAACAAAACCATGGGTTTATAGTTAAGGCATTTGTTGATGTTCTTGTTGGCATTGTTAAGGAAAAACCTTCTCCAACTTCATCAATGGCGGTTTGTTGCTCCGATTCGACGTCGTATTCATCTGCAGATTCTTCTTTCTCTTCTCCTTCCTCACCCCTTTCTCAAAAACATGTACAAGTAGTTGATGAGGACAGAGATGTCATTCTACAATCTTAGCTTTTCATGTATTGATTTTGTGTGTATATAAATACTATAGTAAATACATTTTTTTTACTTTCTATCTGTATCAGTTTTGATTTTTATTCTCTAAATTTTACGATTTTGAAAAATTTCATCACTGTTTACGTAACTCAGTCATTTTATCAGTAAACATAACTTATTTTTTGCCTGAATTAAAGACGGAACACTCACGAACCTCGTTGTCACTATTTATTTAATGACTTTTTACCTAATGTGAAAGTTGGGTGATGGCCGGCTCATAAATACATACAACGGTTTATAGATCTATTTCAATATCATAAATTTTGCCTCTTTAATTTTCCTCTGTTTTCTTGAGTTTACATGTGATTTAATTTGAGGAAATTAAAAATTAACATGGGGAATTTAATATTTATCTACCAATTTTTTAATTACTGGAGAAATAAATAAATAATTATATTATAGAGATGAGAAAATGTGACAGGCTGGATTTATAAAATAAGTGTACCATTTTCCAACCTCATTCACAAATATACAGAGTGTACTAAAATCAAATGGGACCATGCATGTATTATATTGCCTCAATTTCAACTCCATTTTTTGTTTGTATACCTTGAATTGAAAGATACATATAGAAACACAATCCAAATAATATATAGTGAATAATAGAGCATCCATATAAAACTCTTACAAATGTACCATTATATATGTTCATTTAAGGATAAATAAACCAACTCCCATTGCATTTGAATTTACCTTGAAAAAATATATGTTGTCACTTCTCATAATCCAAATATTGGTTAAGAAAATAATATATTTAATCATTTTCGATTAGTGTAACATTCTTGTAAGTCAGTTGTACTCCCTTCGCCCCACAAAGATCCTTCGTCCCACAAACATGGATGCATTTGACTTTATACACATATTAAGAAAAATCAATAAATGTGGACAAGTTTAACTAATATGTCTATTTTATCCTTGATATTCCATAAATCTGGTGTAAATTTCAAAGCAGTTGAGTCCTAATTACTCTTAATTCAATGTTAATGAGTAATTATGTAGTAAGTTTGATCAGGGGTAAAATTGTCAATAAAGTATTTAATACTTAAATAAAAGAGGAAATTTGTCTATAATTTGAGACATGCGAAAAAGGAAAACATGACTATCTTCGTGGAACGGAGGAAGTACATTGGAATAAAGCAATTTTCATGCAAGAGCATTGATTTACATATGCAATGTAATGCACATAGGACAATTTCTTTCATGTTGGCTGTAAAAACATACAACAGTGTTATAATATGGAGTGGAGTGGAGGATCTGAGTTTGAATTTGTTTGAACATGCATTGCGTACTGCATGTCGGCACCAATTTCCATCATTGTACCTAAAACTAATCAAGATCTACATGTCGTTTCTGACAAATTTATCGATAAATGATTGGATTCAACGGAAAAAGATTTAATAGAGTTAGCTTAGTGAATGAAGTAGAGAAAGTCTCAAGTGAGTAGTTGAACTCCGCAAACTTGGTTCAATTTTAATCTGTTGGAAAGATAATGTACATAGATAACGATTTTATGGTATTTACAACAGTTTTCTGTTTTAATGGTTACATGGTGAAATTGTCAAATCCAACTACGGTTAAGTTCAAATTCGATTGTATTTGAGACTATGTCATGATTATTTATACATTTTAACATATTCATACGTTGCTATTGTAACAAGTTGTAAAAAATTAGATTAGAGCTTGATTGTTGAATTAGGGTTGTAAAACAGAGAAAGAACTCAGAATTGATTATGGGTAATTGAGAGAGCTCTGTATCTTGTAATTGTATGAACTTTATAGTGAATTTCGTGAATGTAGATCATTCTGATTGAACCGCGTAAATTTTGTGTTTTTTTTTTTTTATTATTGTTTTTGTTTCTAAGTTTCTTGATATTTCTAAGTTCGTAAATTACGTACATATTTATGTGAAAACAAATGGTAGATATTGATTGGTAATTTGGTATATATTGAGGGTTGGTTGGCCGGTGCATGTGAATTGACTATTCATCCATTAAAACAAAAGTCAGCAATTGGAATACACCAAAAGAGAGAGAGATATGCTATTAAATGTGAGTAATTAAACAAACCACTCTTCTGCATGTATCCATGAATACACTATACATCCAATAGTGACATTTCAAAAAAATACAATTCATTGACAAAAGATCATGAGTGGATCGAGGGGATTGATAATTAATCGAAGAAGAGGTTTTACTTTTTTTTTTTTTTAACAGGGAAGAAGGGGTTTTACGTGATACCGTATGAAACGGAACATAATTTAGACATAGTGTTTTAATATTTTGGAAGGGGCGATTAATTTGTACTAATTTGTAAACGTTTTTATGAAAAGTTACACATGTGTGTATCGGTTTGAATTTCTCTGTTCCACTAGTGTTCCACCCTACTAAATCTTTAACATGTGTCGCTCAATATTATAGGACGTTGATCATTTTTTAATATGACACGTGTCAATCATTCATATAGTGAAACAAAATGTGGAACATGAAAAGTGGAACAAAGTGATTTCAATTCTTTGTGTAAATTCAATTGCATAATGCAATTGAACCACAATTTTAACAATTTTGACTTGGTTCTAATATACACTCAATTGCATTAAAAAAAATAAAAATTGATCAATTATGAAAGGTTCTGACTATATGCACCTCCATTTCAGAGAGATACACTCCCCCAAAATTTGTCAAAATAGAGGCACCCTCCTAGCAAATTGTCCTAAATACCCCTTTCTTCCATTTTTCTATAAAATACCCAATTACTACACCCACCCTCCCAAACCCTAATTCTATCTTCCTCACACTTCATCTTTCTCCCAATTCCGCCGTCGCCGCTGCACCACCATTTGTCGGCAGCCGTCCCCTGTCGCCGCGCCCCCTTCGCCGGAAGCCTCTCTCTCCCTCAAGTTCGCCGGCGCGAGGACTCCCCTCCCCTCCATTTTCTTCCCCGTCCATCCGACGTCGTCAGCCTCCCTTTCCCTCGAGTTCGCCGGCGCGAGGACTCCCCTCCCCTCCATTTTCTTCCCCGTCCATCCGACGTCGTCAGCCTCCCTTTCCCTCGAGTTCGCCGGCGCGAGGACTCCCCTCCATTTTCTTCCCCGCCCATCACGATCTGTAAAAAAAAAAACTGTCAGCGGCCGCGCGCGGCCGCCCCCTCCCCCGTCCATCCGACGTCGTCAGCCCCGGCCCGTCGTCGCCCCCTTTTCTTATCTTTTTTCTGTGTTTGTTTTTTCGTTTTTTTTTCCGTCTCGATCACTCCCCTCCTCCGCCACCGCACCCCCGCCGCGGTCTCCGCCACCACACCATCCGCCCTGCACCAGTAAGTTTTTTTTTTTTTAAATTCGACCCTGTGTTGTCGACTATATACACTCCCGTCGACAACAGAGTGTCGACGAGAGTGTATATGGTCAACAACACAGTGTCGATCGACCTTTGTTGGTCGACCGTATATCCTTCCGTCGACAACATTTTGTCGACGGGAGGATATATGGTCGGCACTGGTTTGACGAAATTTTCAAAAAAAAATTGTTGGTTTTTCTAAGTTTTGATAATGGTGTTTGTTAATGGGTTTGATAATGGTGTTTTAGGGAGATTATGGTTGATTTGTTGAAATTTTTAAATTTTTTTGGTTTCTTGCTATCGGAAAAAATGGTGACGGCGTTCTGAAGTTTGATTTAGGGATAAGGTAAAAGAAGGGGGTGCGTACAGTAGGAGGGGTGCATCTAGTACCGTTTATTTTAATGAAGGGTATTTTTGGTTTTTTACCTCATTATTTTATTAATAAATTAAAAGGGGGAGTGCACCTCTCCTAAACGGAGGTGCATATAGTCAAACCCATTATGAAACTACCCTCTTAAATTTGAAGGTTTTAGCAGCCTGCTCCTAAGTGGGCTGGCCTGCAAGCGCCATGAATTCTTGATGGGTTGGCCCATTATTCACCTATAATTGCGTGTAATAACTTATTTACATGTTTAACTGAAATATAAATTATACTAAAAATTATATACATATTTTAAGAAGTAAAAAAAGTGAATGTATTGTGGTATTCAATAAAATTGATGACAATTTGAATAATTAAGTGATAATTGAAGGGTGATGATTTTCATAAAGTGTACGAGACCACATTTTGTAAGCCGGGACAAATGAGATGTGGACAAAGACACACCTTTAAGAAGCACGGAGTATCAATTATGAGGAAATATTTGTTTTAGTCCTTTAAGTTTGAGTGATTCCAAAATAAATTCTTTAAGTTTTTAACTTTACAAAATACATCCTATATCTTATAAGCTATTAATTTTAGTCCTTTTTAAAATCTATTTTAGTCCTTTAAGTTTAAACTCCAATTTTAATAAAATTTAAGGTATAATTTATTCCTTCTAAACAGAAAATATTTTATTTAAATCTATTTTCTATTTTTCTGTTTTATTGAATACTGATTTTATTTAAATCTGTATTCCAATTTTAATAAAATTTTATTTACAGAAAATTTTATTCCAATTTAAATCTGTAGTTAAACTCCAATATAAACAGAAAATATTTTATTTAAAATTAAAAAAAATACATCATTAAAATATTTAAAAAAATACTGATTTTAATGTATTTTTTTTAAAACATCATTAAAATCTGAATTATGCTCAAATTCTACCTAGCCATTTTCTCTAATTAATTAAATATATAAAAATTCGAAAATAAAAATATATACTAAAATCTAGAAAATTGAAAGAAAATTATAAATATATTTTAAAAAAAAAGGGACAACTCCAACAACTCCAACTACCCGGTCATATGTTTAGGGTTTAAATTAATCTCGACTCGATTAAAACTCATTTTAGTTCGACTCATATAATTATCAAACAAGCTTAAATAAGAATTTCAAAACTTAATAAATGTACATTAAATTAATTTGAATGCATTTTTATATGATTTAATATTATGTTTATCACAGTAATTACTTATAAAGTTTAGATTTAATTATACTTGTGTTCAATTTAGTTCGCGAAATAATTTCTTGGATGGGAGGTCTACGGATACATAAAATCTCGTATAATCTCGTTCAATTTATTATATAAATCATACTATAATTTACATTTGGGGAATATGACAGGGGTAGTTAGAGTTATCCTTTTTTTTAAAACATATTTATAATTTTCTTTCAATTTCTAAATTTTAGTATATATTTTTATTTTCGAATTTTTATATTTTTAATTAATTAGGGAAAATGACTAGGTAGAATTTGAGCATAATTCATATTTTAATGATATTTTTATTTAATTTAAAAATATTTTAAATGATGTTTTAAAAAAAATACATTAAATCAGTATTTTTTTTAAAATATTTTAATGATGTATTTTTTTTTAAATTTTAAATAAAATATTTTCTGTTTATATTGGAGTTTAACTACGGATTTAATTTGGAATAAAATTTTCTGTAAATAAAATTTTATTAAAATTGGAATACAGATTTAAATAAAATCAGTATTCAATAAAACAGAACAATAGAAAATAGATTTAAATAAAATATTTTTTGTTTAGAAGGAATAAATTATACCTTAAATTTTATTAAAATTGGAGTTTAAACTTAAAGGACTAAAATAGATTTTAAAAAGGACTAAAATTAATAGCTTATAAGATATAGGATGTATTTTGTAAAGTTAAAAACTTAAAGGATTTATTTTGGAATCACTCAAACTTAAAGGACTAAAATAAATATTTCCTCTATCAATTATTAAACATAATCAAACTATTAATAAAAATGATATATTTAAGCATGTCGAAAAAAAGTAAAAAAACACTAATCAAATAAAATTTCAATTATACACTTTTCAAGATATGGAAGAGCGAAATAGATGAATATTTATCCATTTCACCTAATTGCCACAGATTTTTAGGTTTTTTTAATTAAATATTAAAGTTTCAAATTTTTTTAATAATATATTAGTGTTTGGTGGGGCTTTAACAATATAAATAGGAACGCCCTTTCTAAGGGCGCTCTTTCCCCAATTCTGACATGATAGGGATAAAGTGAACAGAGAGAGGGACGCCGTTACAAATGGCGCCCTTCTGAACCCCTACAATTTACCTACAGTCCTACACCTACGTTTGACCGTGTTCCTCAATTAATACCAAAACAAACATCTGTTTTTTCAATTCATATATATACCGTCTACCCTCATCTCTCCTTCAATTTAGTTTGTATGAATTATAATAGTCTAGTTAGAATATAATTTATATTTTAATACTCCGTCCGTTTCACTATAAATTTTCCACTTTTCTTTTAGGAATGTTTCACTATAAGTTTTTAATTCCATTTTTGTCATAATTATTTTCTCCTAACACATCACTTACACTTTATTTATTATTTTAGCATACTTCATCTCATACTCATCAATTATTTTCTCTTCTCTCATCACATCACCTGTACTATATCTATTATTTTATTATATTCCTTAATCAAAACACCTCAAGAAAGGGAAAACTTATAATATAATTTTAATTTATGCTTTTGTATTATTATTATTTTGTTAATTTAAATTTTCTCCTTTTTTACTAATATTCTCATAGACTTTAAATTAAAATTTTAATTTAAGTTAGATTTTACTAATAGTTTAAATTTTAATTTATACTCATTTCGTTCCACTATAAGTTTTCACTATTTTTTTTTTTTGATGTCCCATAATACGTTTTCCATTTCATTTTTGTCAAATTATTTTCCTCTCCAATCACATCACTTATACTTTATCTATTATTTTATTATACTTCATCTCATATTAATCTATTAATTTCTCTTTCACTATCACATCACTTGTACTACATCCATTATTTTATCATAATCCTTAATTTAAACACTCAAAAGAAATGAGAAACTTATTCGGGAGAGGAGGGAGTATATAATAATTTTACTAATAGTTAGACTCTATATTAATTAGTTGAAAATTAGAAGAATTAATTACTTGAAATTAGAAAATACTATCATGATCTCCTATACATAGTATGCACCGTTCACACTAGTAGAAACTTATAGTGAGATGGAGGGAGTATAAATTAAAATTTAAACTATTAGCAAAACCTAGTTTAAATTAAAATTTTAATATAGAGTCTAGGAGAATATTAATTAAAAAAAATATTTAATACAAACCTAAAATTTAAATTCTAATATATTAGCAGAATGACAATTTAATTTAATACACACTAGTAGAAACTTATAGTGAGATGGAGGGAGAGGGAGTATAAATTAAAATTTAAACTATTAGCAAAACCTAGTTTAAATTAAAATTTTAATATAGAGTCTAGGAGAATATTAATTAAAAAAAAATATTTAATACAAACCTAAAATTTAAATTCTAATAAATTAGCAGAATGACAATTTAATTTAATACAAACCTAAAGAACAGTTAGAATATACTTTATATTCTAATATATTAGTAGAATGATAATTTTATATAATTTTAATTTATATATTAGAATATAAATTATATTCTAACTAGACTATCATACAAACTAAATTGAAGGAGGGATGAATACAAACTAAATTGAAGGAGGGATGAGGGTAGACTGTATACATATACAGTATATGAATTGAAAAGCCAGAAATGTGTGTTTTGGTATTAATCGAGGAATACGGTCAAATGTAGGTCTAGGGTTTCAGAAGGGCGCCATTTGTATCAGCGCCCCTCTCTGTCCTATGCAACCCTCTGAACAATTTATCGCACCCTCCTTAGAAAAGGAGTTCCTATTTATATTGTTAAAGCCTCGCCAAACACTAATATATCATTAAAATTTATTTGAAACTTTAATATTTAATTAAAAAAACCCAGATTTTTACATAGCCTGCTCATGTACAACACTTATTCTTAGTACTATTCATCGTGGGATTTTCAAATCTTAAAATTTCAAAAGCCAGTCCCTCGGAACATGAAATGAAATCACTTGTAACATTTTTTGTATTCCACTATCTAGATTACTGAAGCGTGTAAGTGCCCAATAATAATCATGATGACACATGTTAAAAATTCAAAGGGTGTGAGTGTGAACATAAAAAATGGCACGGGGAATGAAACCGCCGGCCGGCTCGACTCACCGTAATCCAAAAACAAACATAGCCAGAAGGTCTAGAGTTCAATCATTCCACACCTCGATTATCCCAATTTGTCAAAGGGGGGTGAATTAAAAAGAAAAACACGCGCACATAATCATGCTCACAGAATTAGCAAGGAAATAAATAAATGTCATATGTGGTCTGTAAGTTCAACAGAAAAGGGAATCCAACATAACAAGTGCAAGTAAAAACACGAAAGAAACGCAAAGCCACAGCCACAGTGACTTGCAACTCAGAAATTTTGAAATCTTTCCATTTGGTAATAGAATAAGGAGAATGACTCACTTATCTTAATCTGACTCATAGTATTCTTCTTCATCATCTGGCTCATCAAAGGTACGAATGTCAACCTGGTAACGAAGGATTCCACCAATGCCCCCAAATCCTCTGCAAAACTGCGACCCTTCTTGAGATCGATTAGTCACAAACTCAAGTGAACACCCAAAGTTTCTGTACTCATTTGCAAACCACTCCAGTAATGGCATTTTTTCTTGAACCTCCAACTCTCCAGCTGATTCCGCATCCTTGAAGTTGCTCTGATCGCTCTCTTGACTTTTGTTCAAACATTTGATGACAATCTCACCTGTCACGCTGTTCTTGAGTGTATAACGATTTATATCCAAGTTTTCCCAAACTATCAATGTTTCAACAGCTCCCATCTCCAAACCTTTTATTGTGTCATCCACACCAAAAACGTATTTCCCAGTATCTTGACTAATTTCTTCAAAGAATTTCCCAATCAATTTCTTTTCTTGTATGAACTTAACATTGGAAAGAATTTCAGCAGATAATTCAATGGCCTGATTGAACCCATTTTCTCCTCCGTAAGACACATCCACCACATTCAGTATCTTGGCTTGTAAACGAGGATCAAACATATCAGATTGAGACAGCTCAGTCTTGAAATCAGCCGACCCAGCAAGTATCAGCCCCGATACATTCGGTTGACTCGTCGCAGGATTAATGAAGAACTGAGTAGCAAGCTCAGCAGTCTTCCTTACATAGTTGTGACGTTTTTCCATACGAAGACGTGCGAAACGAAGGGCAGATTGTCCACCTCGTCCGTGCTTCTTGGGAAGATCAACCGAAAACTTGTGAAGCACTTCTCTAGTGTTACCACTTAAGGTGCCAAAAAGGGTCCCGTTTCCATCCATGACAATGAAGCCAAACTTCTCATCAGATTCCAAGAGTTGAGTCAATGGTTCGGTGTGAAATTTGTTGTCACAAAGGTAGAGAGAAGCATTAATGGGCTTAAAAGGCGCGAAATCGAAGGTAACCTTTTTTTCTTTTCCATCATCAGTCACTATAGTACCAGTATAGAGCACCAGGCCATTTGGTGGGACCTTGTTATACAGTTTAAGCCTCTGTTGAGCAGAGGTGATAGCACCAAGCACAGATTGACGATTCACCCTGCTCTTAATGTTTGAAGCTGTCCCGTACTCTTCAGCAAGCATTTTAGTGACACGGGCTATTTGATCACCGGGTGGAATTATAAGGGATATCATGCTCGTACCATTTCCTCTAGCAGCTTCAAGAGCCTTGATCAATTTCTTTATTTTCCATATTTCGATATTCTTATCGTTTTCCTGGGCATCCGTCATTGCCTTTTGTATTACCAGCTATGCACCAAAACCTGAGAAAATGTCATTATCAAGACTTTTAATCCATCTTCACAAGGAGTAAATCCACAAATAGAAAATAATGATCAAATGTCAAGACTGACTATAGGAAAACAAAAACAAATAAATATTGGTGGTGGGGATCGAAAGAAATTACGTCGTGATTATTTTATGAACAATGTAATTCATAACTCCACTTTCACGAAAAAGCATGCAACTACATTTGTAAAACTGTAAACTATAGGTGTACAGTTAAAATTGGAATCTTTGTCGGAGTAATCGACGTAGTCACATAATACAAAACGACTTGTTACCACAAATGAAAAGAACATATTTAAAGGCGAAAGAGGGGTCTTAGTGTCCGAGCGCGCCTATTGTCCTTTTGTTCCTAAACATCATTTTATATGCCTATAACATATTTCACTCATATTGTCCTACAAAAATAAAGTTTAGTACCATATAAAACCACATAATACTACCAAAAAGTCAATTAATAAAATTAGAACATAATGTAAACATGAAATGAATGCTAAGTTTGTGAGGTTAGACCTCATTATCACACAAAAACCATCAAAGTTTAAAAAACAGCAGTTAAGTTTTCAATAATCTAGTTGGGCTGAAGGCGGAGCGGAGGCAGGATGGAGAGGCGCAGCAGCTGGAAGCGGTTGAGTGAACTTTTTGCTTTTATTCTAAAACCCTAGTTATTTGTTTATCCTAGTTCATGTGTGTTTATTCTTTATTTCCAGCCCTTAACGACTTAAAAGAAACGTGTGGGAGACTAGGAGGGAGTAAAAGCGTCAGTATCTTTTTTAGAAATGACCTAAGAATGTCTAAAACTTGCTGTGAAATTGTGATGACCAAAAGTTTAAAAAAAAAAAAAAAGGTGCACGCCAGCGAATCTGCACCAGAATAAACTAAAAAAGGCACATAACCTATAGGCGCACGCGCCTTGCAACTCAAAATTATGGAAAAGAAAACTCTAAACAGCTCTAACAGATAATTATGTTAAAAAAAAAACACTTGTGAAAGCCATGTGATAATTAAAAAGCAGAATCATCATAACCCAATAATCTTAACTAATTTAAAAGACCCTTGAAAAAGAAAAGCTTGGGAAAGCCATGTGACAATTAAGAAGCAGAATCATCATAATCATAACCCAATAATCTTAAATAATTTAAAAGACCATAAAAGTTATACCCGACAATTAATATGATAACCGATTCCACCTTTTCTCTAAAATATCAAATAGGTCATTGTCTACCATTGTTACCTATCACAGTCAATTAATTAAAATCTAAAGCCGATCATTTGTCGGGGTAAAGAAGAACAATCATGTATTTTGTACCGAAGGATCTACTGAATTAATTCAAATATTAAGTTATCTAATCTAGATCAGCAACACATTCCAAGTAGCATGTTGATGTCACTTTATCTTCCTGACAAAGTGACAGCTCTTGTCGTTTCTTCCTGTCCAAACCGAGCTCCTACTAAGGACAATTCTAATGCATCATCTAATTATAAGTTTCTAATAACAACAAAGAAGCAAGATTCACCAAGTGTTGTCATTTAATAGCAAACTAGAAAAAGGTTTCATCAGATAAAAGTAATGATCCATCCAACATTAAGGCTATCCAGGAATGGACAACTCATCTGTTTAATAACCCCCAAGCATCAGTAGCCAATTGTACTAAACAACACCCCAGCGATATTTTGTCATCAGTTGAGATACCAATGAAAATTTAATAGGATTTACTGAGGTTGGACCTATTGACTTGAAAGAGTTTGAAGGTAAATTCAGGCCTTCGATGAATTTATCACTGCATCATAGTGAGAAAAAGACAATATGCGTGAACTTCGTGCAGGTTCACGCATGTATTTACTCTTACTAATTATATATGTATATATGCACGCGCACACACATGTATGTATGCAATATAACAACATTCATATCTATTATTTACACATAAATACATGCCTCTGCACGTGAGTCTGGAGTTGTACATAAATGGAACGGTCGTATTAGTTAAAAAAAACCCTTGTTTTACACATAAAACACTCCACCTCAATACAAACATGTATATAGCAAATATTTATCCACAACAACAAATATATTGCTCTTTCTCTTTTTGTTTACAAAAAAAAAAAAAATCATTCAAACAGTGCCACTTTCAACTTCAAGCCTTCCATATCATAGAAATCCAAGAACAAATACCCATCTAATCACGCCTAACATCGTTATCTCAATATCTTCTCAAAAAATTCCTACGACCCATCTATCCTAGCAGGATTAACCAGCCTCTAATTATTAGAATCCAAACATACAGCCCAAATAGTGAGATTTAAGGTTTTTTTTTTTATTTAAAAAAAAAAAACATATCTGAATTAACTGAAACAAATCAAGAAAAACAAACGCTAATAAAATTCTACAAAATGAAAACCCAACACCATATCGAGATCAATTCTGCTCCAGTTTTTAGAGTAGAATTAGACGCACCTTGAATAGTGAAGAAAGGATTCGACAAGCCCTACAAAATTTGGGGAGAAATTAACAAAGTTAGAGATAAATAGAGATAAAAATCGATGAATCGAGAAAGCGAAAAGGGATTTTGGATGACTAATTTTGAGTTGTTTTTCAATTTGGGGTTTGACAGCTAATACTCACTTGGCCGCTGGAAATGGAGTGTGGCAACTACGGGTGTGAGGGAGGCCTTGTTTGGTTTAAATTTATATTTCCGTTTCTCATTTTCTGTTTCAATCACTAATTTTTATTTTTAATAAATTTAAAAAAAAAAAAAAGTCTCTATCCAATATTTACATGGTTATTGCCAAACCAATAAAACGGAAAATACAAAAAAAAAATTCAACTATTTTGATTTTTGTCCTCTAAATTTTTCGATTTTAAAATTATTCTTTTATGTTTATAAATTTTAAAATTTTTAGTCCTTACTACCTACCTACAATCAAAGGTGAACATCAGGGTTCGGTTTGTACAAATGCAATTCGCGCCCCGATTTGTAGATACGTGATTTAAGACTCGTTATGTAGGTAAACGATAAAACCAACGACTTACAATTAATTACACGATGTTTACCTTTGATTGCAGGTAATAAAGATTAAAATCTTAAAATTTGTAAATATAAGAGATTAATTTTAAAGTCGAAATATTTAGAGGAGAAAAATCAAAATTGGTACAACTTAAGAGATAAAAAAATGTATTTTCCTAAAAATATATATATATTTTTATTTTATTTCTATCAAATATTTGATGATTTTTACATGTAAAAGGAAATAAAATTTATGCATTCAACAAATGCAGAAAATAAAAGCATAAATTATGAACGATCATCATCCGCCATTAATTTTTTTCCCATGTAAAAAATTAAGAAAAAAAAAGGTTGGTGACGGTTTCTTCCGCTTTTACAAACTACTATTTTTCACATCATTATCTTTTTTTTTTTATTATTATTTTTTATTATTATTATTTATTTTTTTTATATAGAGAAGAACATAGATAGAGATTACATATAGATCTAAAAAGCTTCTATCATCTGTTCCAGTAGAGGCCAAAGTTCTACCAAATAAAAATCTCCTTAGAGTAAGGAGCTAAGGTAATCTAGGATGGTGACTAATGTTGCACACTACGATTCGTGTCCTCCTCTTTTTAATTCTTTCCAGTCAAATTTCTTTCGGCGACGAGACCCTTCCATGATATTCACACAAATTCATAGCTTCGAGGCAATTGGACCGTATACAAATTTGTTCAAGATTGAGGTCTATTGCCACATTGATACCCTCCCAAATAGCTCTCAATTCTGCACCTAACACCAAACCTGATTCGATAATTTTTCGAGCTATCTACTTGATGACTCTTCCATCTTTATTCCTTACACAAATACCCACTCCATACTGCCTTGATTCATTATTGTAGGCTGCATCAACTTTAACAATCGAGTAGTTTCCCCTTCTTACTCGTGTGGTTTGTGTGCTTGTGGATTTTTGTTTACTAAACGTATGCTGGAATTCTTTTAAGTAATCGAGCACCCATAGAATATCTCCATTAAACTCCCTTGTCCTAATGATCCCGCAAGGCCTATGGATCCTCATGCAATGCTCGTTCCACACTCCTCAAAGAATCATAACAATTTTTTCAATCTCATCCTTGTCGCATTTCTGCCATATCTCTTCTTCCACATTTTAGATCTAGCTTATACGATGTGTTTACTGTAATTTAAAATGAAATATATTTTTTTCAATATTATACTTCTATTCCTGCGTTTATTGAATGGATATATTTTATTCATATTTAAATAAAAACATAATCTAATGCACACACAACACACAAGTTAGCACAGATTTAAAGTTAAGCACTTTAAAACACATAATCGAGACTGTAAGAAGTGCTAAGAAAATACAGTCTCGATCCCCAAGTAAGAACATAAAGCCCATGCTATCAATCAACTGAATCAAAATTCAACAATTTCATGCAAGTCTTAAATTTATCCAAACTTAAACTATTTAGTTCTCATGTCAGCAGGATTCTTCTCAGTGGGGATCTTCACTAAATCAATTATGTCATTTTCTATGATATCTCGTATAAAATGAAATCTAACATTAATGTGTTTAGTTCTATCATAAAACACAGGATTTTTGCATAATTGGATGGCAAATTGACTATCAGAATAAACAACTACTTTTTCCTTAGGTACACTAATTTCAGTGACAAGCCTTTTAAGCCAAATATCCTATTTTACAGCTTCAGTGATAGCAACATACTCAAACTCAGTTGTGGACTGAGCAACGACATGCTGTAATTGAGACTTCCAACTTATACACGAACCACATAAGGTGAAAATATAAGAAGTAGTTGATTTTCTATTATCTTTATCATTAGCATAATTCGAATCCACATAGCCAACTAAATTCACATCATTAACAACTGTGGAAAATTTAAGATCAACATTACTTGTACCTTTCAAATACCTAAGAAGCCACTTCATGGCTTCCCAATGAATCTTACTTGGATTGGACATGTATTGGCTCAAGCAACTAATAGCATAAACAATATCAGGCCTTGTAGAGACCATTAAGTACATAACAGAGCCAACAACATTAGAGTAAGGTACATTTTCCATAGCATTAATTTCAGAATCAGTCTTGGGGGACTAATCCTTACTTAGCACAAAATCAGCAGCTTGGGGCACACTAACCGATTTAGCAGTAGACAAATAAAAAATTTCTAAAATCTTCTCCACATATGAAGCTTGGTTTAACAACAAAGTATACCGTTCTCTATCTCTATCAATATGCATCCCTAAAAATTTTCTTACATCTTCAAGATCTTTCTTGTCAAAGTTATGACCAAAACATTTTTGCACATGCTCAATAACTTTTATGCTACAACTTATCAAAAGCATATCATCAACATAAATTAGCAAGTAAAATGGAACATTAACATCATCTTTAAAGTATAGGCAATGATCGTACGCACTTCTTTTAAACTTCAGAGAGATCATGCAAGCATCAAACTTTTTGTTCCATTGCCTAGGAGATTGTTTCAAACCATACGAGAATTTTTTAAGCAAGCAAACATTATTAGAATGTTTAATATCAACAAAACCCTCAGGTTGCTTCATATAAATCGATTTATCCAAATCACCATGCAAAAAAGCTGTTCATTTTTATTTGTTAATTTAATTATTGACTAGGTTTGTTGGTGTTTAGCTGTTTTGATTTGTGATGGAATTTGTGTTATTAACTTAATTTTGATTGTGCGATTCAATTGGAAGGTGTATTAGTTAGGTTAGGTGTTTTAAATGATCATTTGCTTGAATTAAATTATTAGGTTATATGTTGAAGCTTGATTAGTGCAACGAGAGTTGGAGTCGAGTGAATTGAGTAAATACTGGGTTATCGCAACGACAGTTGGTAATTTTCATTATAACCCCATTTATCTACATTGATTGCTTGAATGTGAGTTTAGGTAATTGGTGAGAAGACTATAGGAGCTTAGTTTCTAGTATTCAAGTGGAAAAACATGATTAGGGTTTAGATTAGTTTAATTTAGATATAGTAGAACCCCCTAATTGTGTGATTACCCGAGTAAGAACGTCTCTATTCTTTCTCCCGAACATAGGTGTCTTATGAGATATATAATTATATATGCATTAGTGATTGCTTCTACCAAGCACCAACCTACGAATTACACATAGAAGTTGAGTTTTAACACTATTTTCACACAATGACGAACACCGGACACTATTTTCATTATTTGATATTTGATCATCATTTTACTTGCTTTTCCTAGGTAGCATTCATTAGTTAATTTTTTGCATTTAGTTGTAAGCTCACCCCATGTTTAATCACTATAATTATGTTACGTACACAACACTAAGACTACACTAGCTAACTAGTCTCGTGGTTCGATAATTTAACCGGGCACTTACTTTTATTACTACGAGGACCCTCTTACACTTGAGAGATGAGCATTGAAAAATATGTGTCAAGTTTTTGGACAAATTCTTGTCGACGGGAGTCTTTTTGGTCGATCCATCTTTGTAAAAAATTTGATTTTTTTTTAAAATTTTATGTCGACTACATCTTACCGACGAATGTGTGTTTGGTTGACAAACCAGTGTCGACGGGAGTGTCTTTGATTGACTCTGGTTTGTCGAAAAAAAAATTAAGTTTATTTTTTAATTTATTTGAAGAGAGCGGCGGTGGTTGCCGGAGGGGTGACTAATGTCAACGTCGGCGGAATTTGGGGTAGGCGGTTACTTTTTCTAGGGTTAAGGTTAGAGGAGTGTATTTATTTTTGATATATTTTACTAAATTTAGTATTTTAAATTAATATTAAATTAATAAATAAAGAGAGGAAGTATACTTAACAAAGCTAGTCGGGTATAGTCCGGGCCATTAATAAAATACACATGGAAGGGTGTATTTTTATATCCAACACCAATTGTAAACATTGAAATTCAGAAGCTATTTCAATTAAGGGTTAATTCTAAATAAATACACCACATTTAATTTCAGTATCAATTTAATCACGACCTTTACAATTTTTTTTTTAAAATTTCAACCTTTTATCGTGTTGTAATTAGATACACATTTTTTCTCCGGTCAACCATTGATGACGTGGCTTGCCGGAACTCGCCACGTCATATTACACATATTTTTTTTCAATATAAGATTACACTTTATAGAAATAAATAAAAATAAAACTTTTGCTTCTTCTGCGTCTTCTCCACTTCTCAAACGTTCTTCTTCTTCTTCTCAAACTCAATCAAGTCTCCCCTCCTCAAACTCAATCAAGTTATTCTTCTCTTCTTCTCAAACTCAATCAAGTTCTTCTTCTCCCCTCCTCAAACTCAATCAAGTTATTCTTCGCTTCTTCTCAGACTCAATCAATCAAGTTCTTATTCTCCTCTTCTCAAACTCAATCAAGTTCTTCTCTTCTAACTCTAAAAATCAAAATTCCCTAAAAAAAATCATCCAAAAGAAAAAAAAAAAAAAACTTACCCATATATTCATATAACAATTTTTTTCATGCTTCCAAGTACTCCTCATCACTAAGAGAGCACATCATCTTCCATACCATCTTAATCAGTGTTACTCTCTTCAACTGGGTTAAATTAAAGTCGGAATTTTCATTGGTGTCATTCTCAGTAACGACAAGCAATTCATTATCTTCCTCCTCTTCACTCTCATCCATGTTTTGTGAATCTTCTTTGCTTCTTCAAACACCTCAACCATTTTATGTTTTTTATTTATTTTTTATCCCTCTCAATTCAAACAAATTATTTACTGTAGTTACTTTGTAACACAACTTTTTTCAACTTCTATCCTACAATTTTTATTTTTTTTGCGAATTTTAGTGTTAGTTCTATCCTTATGGTTTTGACGCAGAAAAGTAGAAGAAGAACTTTGTTGAATTTGAAAAGAGAAGAAGAAGACGAAGAAGAAGCGGGATTTTTATTTTTATAAAGTTTTATTTTTTATTTATATAAAGTGTAATCTAATGTGAAAAATAAAAAAAATAAAACGTGTAATATGACGTGACGAGCTCCGGCAAGCCATGTCATCAATTGTTGACCAGAGAAAAAAATATGTATCTAATTGCAACACAATGAAAGGTTGGGGTTTTTTAAAAAAATTGTAAAGTTCGTGATTAAATTGATACTGAAACCAAATGTGGTGTATTTATTTAGAATTAGCCCTTCAATTAATAATCACATGTACCTATAAACAGGGGTGGCCCTGAGGCAGGGCGGGAAGGGCGGGAAGGGCGACCGCCCCGGGTCCCAAATTTTTGGGGGCCTACTTTATATATATATATATAATATTATAATTAATATTTTTAAAAGATAAATATAATAATTAATCTGAGTGCATAAAACGGTAAAAAAATTAATAAGCGCATTAATTGTATTCTTGAAAATGATCATGACTTTAATACTAAACACAATTATTTATTCCTAATTAGTAATTAATTATTAATATCTAAGAGCATCTCCTATGCTAGGTAGAAATTTTTGGGTATGAATTTGCCATGTTTGCGCCACATGTATGCCACCTCAAAAGTTTTATACCCCTACCTCAAAACACTCCTTCCTCTTCCAATCATTTCTACCTCAAAAGTAACTATTCATGGGTCCCACTATCAAATCATATATATTTATTATCTTTAACTATTAACTATTTTTGTTATGAATTATTTATTTATTCAATTAAATATTAATTATAAAATTATAATATACAAATAAAATAATAATAAAAAATCTTGGTGTAACATAATATTTAAAAAAATGGTTGTTAAAATTTCATTTAAACCATACAATTAAGGAGTACAAAAAAACAATTAAGGAGTACAAAAAAAAAATTATTGCAAATAAAAATTAAAATTAAGAGTACAACATAAAAAAAAAATTATTGCAAACATAAATTACAACACCAATTTAAAATAATAATTAAATGCTTTATAAATTAAAATAACTTTGCTAGTTGTCTTGGTGTTGTGCCCATACGTGCTCAATCAAGTCCATTTGGAGTTGTTGATGTTTGCGTTTATCACGAAGTTCGGCTCTTGCTTTGAGGTAGCGATTGAATGCTTCGGTAGATCCTTGAATTATAGAGGAATTATTAACGTTGTTGATGTTGCTCGTGTTGGCTTCATCCGACCAATCTATCATTGAATCCCCTTTGTTGGACGGACATCCATATCACATTTTTCGAATTTAGGACACCTCTTCAAACGTAGCCAACAACTGCGAAGTTTAAATCCATTCTTAGCACACTCTTCCCTATACACTTTTTGTGCCTTTTCGTAAATATATGCATCACTACATCAACTCTTCCACACGTCCAACTGCTGATTATAGATCGCAGCAAATTGTTTTGTTTTTTTCTGAATGTCGTAATACTTTGACTTTAATGTTGCTGACGATCTCTTTGGCCTATTTGTCGGACGAGTGTTGTTATACTCCACTGCAATCCTCTGCCACATTTGCTCCATCTTCTGATCATTTCCGATCACTGAATCTATGCTAACATTGATCCAACATTCTGTTAGCAATTCTAACTCTTCATCAGTGTATCCCGTTGACAACTTCTCTTCGGATTCCGACGCACTGCCAATATTAATGCCACCCACTCCTGAAGGAGAGAATTGAGTTGACCTCCCAGAAGACGGAGTTCCACACTCTTTGTCACTGCTCCCTCCATCAGTGCTATTCCTTCTCGATGAGTTTGAAGGAGATATTCCATATGAATTAGGGGGAGGCATGGAATGAGCCAAATAAGTTGGAAATCCATAAGAATTAATCGGTAAATCCAAGTTAATTGGAAAATTGGGAGAAATTGGAAAATTTGGATAGTTGGGAAAAATTTCTGGACGAATGTTGGAATTTTGAGGACGAACATTGGAATTTTGCGGATGAATATTGAAATTTTGAGAAGATGAATTTTCTCCCAAATTTTTAGAATTGTAAAAATTCCCCCAATTATTTTGATCCATATTGATAAATTGATTGGGAAAATTACAACAAAAAAGAGAAATTTGATTGAGACAGATTATTATTTTTTTGGTGTAAAAATACTCTACTATCTCTCTATTTATAGAAAATGTGGGAGTTGAAAATATTTATCCGTTAGACTTCTAAAATATTACCGTTAAGCTATAAATTGGATTTATTAAAAAAAACTACTTTTCTGATCATATAGGAAACGGTAAACTCCTATTAATATAGGAAAGTAAGGAAACTATACATACTCTGCAGCTTTTGCATTACTTTATCAAAACCCAAAAAATATTGACTCCAATATCTGTGAATAATTTAGAGAATTAATATGGTAGTTCAAAAGTTATACAAACCCCAAATTAAATGTGTACAGTATATAGGAAACGAAAATTCAATATATTAAAAAAAAAAAAAAAGTTAGCGGTGGGACCCACAATATTACAGCCCACTTGTGCGTGAGTCTACGCTGAAGAAAATACATTCATTTTTGTATATTTGTTCCTCACGCACTATCCATCTCCACTCTCCATTTTTCTCCTTTTTTATCTCTACCTGGGTAGTCACAGCCCTTCCCCCAAACCTCTTTCTCTGCCACCTCAGCATCCTCACAGTGCAGGATTTTTTATTTTCTTGGTAGAGGTAGTGCTCCACGTGGGATCTCTACCTCCCATTGTGGATGCCCTAATTAATAAGCTTGCATACTACCGTTAGTGTTGTTCCTATAAATTAGCCAATTAGAATGGGCAAACTTCATTCCATTTCAATCTATTTTTTTGATTTATTTACTCTATATAATTTATTATTGGTTGATTTATTTATTTACTCTATATAATTTATTATTGCATCCAAGTGGTTTATCTCATTTGAACATCTGATCGCATCGGTGATTACGTTTGGGATTCGACATTCGACTTTCTCCAGTGTTTCACGGTCTACAATCACGGTATTATTGAAGAATTTGCTAGAAAAAATTAATTATGAAGATATTATTGAAGAATTTGCTTCTCAAAACGCTAGAAGAAGTCATTTTAAATGATTTATTTGAATTTTTTTTTTAGAAAAGGGACCCATTTGTTTTTGTTCGCCCCGGGCCTACAAAATCTCAGGACCGGCACTGCCTACAAAAAAGAGCATATCTTAGATTAGACGGGCTCTATCATGATAATGTTTAAAGGGATAGTTAGTATATAGGACATTTCACCTGTAGAGTTTAAAAATAAGAACAAATTTTTTAAAAGTTAAAAAAAAATAAGGTCAAACTTGAGTGTAAATGTACAAATATAACCTTTTAATTAATTATTCACAAAATTATATTTATAAATTTAGAAGTCAACAATTAAAATGAAAATTTTAAAATTAATAAACCCCCTCGAAATTCGCGGACAATAATTGACTTTCTAAATATCAAAATGAGTTTATTAACAAACTAAGACAATCCATAAGTCATTTAAACAAAGTAAGACAAAAATTATGAGTAAAACAATTAAGACCAAAATACAATACAAAATTCCATTTATGCCCTGTAGTTATAAATAATCGAAATTAATTAAAATTTCAAAGTCTTTCAGCATTAATTCCTTTCTCCCCCAAATTTCGGTTACACCTTTCTTTTTCTCCCCCAAATTTCGGTTACACCTTTCAGCATTAATTCGAATTCAATTCAATTCAAATTGAAGATTGTATTGTTACTTGCAGTCGATTAGTTTCAAAAAACTTGATGCATTTCCACAGTGTACGATTCACACAATGGAGGTGTAAATCGCCGCCCAGCCAACATCTCTCCAAGCTCTGATCCGCCCCCTCCTTCTCGACGACAGTGGAGGTGTAAATCGCTGCACCAGGCCGGCCACCCATTGATTTTCACACAGTGGATGTGTAAAAACCCCCCACCCACCCCTCTCAGCTCTCTCTCTTCCGTCTCTTCCGCGACCATAGAAACAGATACGTCGCTCTCCAATATTATATGACTCTTCAATTACGGCTATGGGATTCAGATTCGTTTTTTAGAATGATTTATTGATTTTTTTTTATCTAGTTATTTGTATATTACTTGTAGGAATTTGGAGATATAGGTGCTAGTTCATACAGGTATCCATTTTATTCTGTTCTATGGTTTATAAGATTTTTGCACTATTCAAATGGATTGAAAAGTGAAGCAAAAAAATTCTTCAATTTATCTTTGAAATCCTGTGTTTTCTAAGGCAGTGTTATTCAATCTATGCAGTTGAGGAAAAAAATGGAGGGTACAGTGTTTGCCCCTGCTTTGGATTTGGATGGAATGAAGCATGTCAAGTCAGAAAATGGAGTAGTGAGTATCTGCAAAATTGAAGTTTGCTCCTTAGATGAACATATCATATACAATAGTAGTTAATTAAGCAGAAATTCAATAATCTTAGATTCATTTGATTAGTTGCTTTGTAGAAATTGATTTTGTATATTGGAATGTTTGGAGTCATGATAATTGTAAAACGTCTTTTCGTCTGATTTATATCTGTTTCTTGAATCTGTTTCTTGAAATATCTTATACAGGGGAGTAAGACACCAAGAACATGAATTTTTTAAATTTGGGGAGCTTGAAAACAAGTGCACCTAATTTACTAGAGTAGGGTCAATTGTAGATACAAGTAATTTGGGAAGTATATGCAATTATCGGTTGCATATATAAAAAAATGCATGTATATTTGAAATTATATGCACTTATCGGTTGCATATAATAAAATATGCATATAGAATTTATGATACAGTCTTATATTATTATTATGCAATGCACATATTTGATATATGCATCCCCTATAAATATGCAATGCACATATTATGTATATGCATCAAACTATCAAAAATATCATACAAATATGCAATGCACAAATGCACAGCTTAAAAAAACAACGATTTCTTACATGCGAAAACTTCTTTGTACAATCAAACGAGTAGATGAAAAGACGAAACAAACATACCTTCGATCATTTTCCTTCAACTATAATTTAGGGATAATCTCTTACCTTTTTAAAATTTAATTCATTTGACTTTTCATATTTTACATTAATCAAATTAAATGAATCAAATCTGAAATTAAGTATAATTATTTCAATTTCGAGCTTTGGAATATCGAATAAGGAAAACTACTTAAAAAAATTAAGTGTAATTAATTGCACTATAAGTTTAAAAAGAAAGAAAAAATCTTAGCATTGCTTAAAAAATAATTTTTTTAGTGAAGTGATGGTTACAAAATTCATAGAACTAATTCAAATTTACCGAGAACGATTTCGATTGTGCAACGCTTGAAATCTTCAAAAACTTATATGGAGATGAGCACACTAATCGAATATGCACAAAATGTAGTTTTGTGAAATATTTTAGAAATGTTCCTTTGAATTAAAACCAGCGCGAGATTCTAGGAGAAATATCTCTCACCTTAATTTAAAATTCAAATGTTGACTTTCCTAAATTTAGATTAACATAATTAATTGAATTTGAAATTCTTAATTAATTCGAAAATAGGGGCATAATCGACTATATAGGTTTCATTTTGTCCTTAATTGTTTTACTAAATAAATTTGGCTTGAATCTTAAAGTCTTAGGGTGAATTGTCCTATTCTGTTTTTTCCCCTATCAAAATCTTTCCTAAAATCGAAGTCTCAATTTGAAAAACCCACAACTATTGCATATCAATTCCAAAATTTTCTCAATTCTTACATTTCTCGTCTAATAGCAGAGAAACGATTACATATCATCGAGAGAAGAAACGATTTAAGGTATGGATATGCAGCTTGTCTTCTCGAAAACAAATTTTCATTCTCTATTAGTAGGTTAATCCAAGATCGATTTTAGTTTTGAACTCGAAGTAAAGGTTAATCCAAGATCGAAAGATTTCATATTTTTGAAAGCTCATTTTTACGATTTTCCTTAGACTCTGTTTTGGTTTAAAACTAGTAGTTTTATGTTTTCATAGATTCTACTTGTTTGCTTATGTAACAAATAATTTGTTAAATTTATAAACCCTAATGCGGTTGATTTTTTGCATTGTTAAATCTAGTGTGAATGTATGTAATACAATTATCTGGTTGAATAAGATTTAAGGTTTTATCTACTGAAAACAGTAGATCTGGATAGAAACTAAATGGAAGTTTTTCAGATATATTTTTACAGTGGAATAGTGGTATGCAGCATGATAGAGTATTTCTACAGAGGACAAGAACTGTCAAGTGGTAACTTTGATATTGTGCAAGCAATACAGAGGACAAGAACTGCCAAGTGGTAACTTTGATATTGTGCAAGCAAGCAACATGCGGGTGAGGGTTGTTAGAGCATTCATAAACCCATTTCAGTATGTTGCAGTTTTAAAGATGTCTTTTTAACTTTATTTCAGAGGATGTTTAAGTAGTATTGTTTGAATTTTAATGTTTTTCTAGCACGCAAATTCTATACTGGGTTTTTTATTGTTTCTTGTTGCGGTAGATTGTCCGGTTCATATGCTATGAATTTTAGGATACGTGACTTTGTGTGGATGTTCTTGATAACATTTGGTTGACTTTTGCTTGGTTATTTTTTGTACTGAATATTAAGTTGTATAAATGAATAATTATACCTTTTTTTAGGATTACATTCGAAAATTACCTTTACATTTAATATAATTTATATTATTCAAATTAAGATTTGGTAGTGATTGAGTAATTATCGGTTGTTAATTTTAATTTAAATTGATTTAAAATTTAAAATCTAATTTTAATTTCCATTATTAGTGTCTTATAAGAATAAGGGCAATAGGTTATTTGGTTATGAATTTGAACTTAATTCTAATACTATAATTTTTTGTCTCTATTTCTAGTTGTGTTTGTAGGATTGTCCCTTATCTTAGTTAAACTCATGTTTAAATAAAAGAATAATAGTCACTTTTATTAAAAATATTACTATATCATTTTTATTTAAACATTATCATTATTTAAGAATGGTTTAAAAATACATTTAATTGTATTTGAACAAATATAAAATCTGAAAAATAAAAATAAAAATAAAAATGGAATGTCCATAAAAAATTGAAATATGGGTAAAAAAGCAAGGTTGTAGAAGTTGGAAATTGAGTGGATTTGCACAGCTGCTGCCTAAATTTTTTTTTTATATAAATACAATTTTCATCCTTAATAGATAGAATTTGAAAAAAAAAAAAAAACAAACATCTACATCATGGGAAAACTTCGAGTATTGTTTTTTTGACAGGAAACTACGAGTATTGTTGAAAGCCTCATTTTCTCTTAAAATAATGTGCACTATTATCCAAATTAAACTCATAAATAAATAAAATGTAAATAAGAAAAGAAATATGTATGTCTAAGCCGATTTTTACAACTGGGTAAAAAGAGAGTTTCTTCCAAAATGGGAAAATATCCGTTAAAGTCTTAAAAGTTACTCCGTAAAACCAAACCAAGGTCACTAAGCTCCAGAAAAGTCAAGTCAAAATTAGGGTTTGGTAGTGTATGAAACTCCAAAATCCCCTCTTTCTTTCTCACTCATAAACTGTTTGAATATTTGTTTGGTAGATCAATATCTGTTTGTGTGAGAATTGCACGTAGTTCACAGCTGAAGAATGTTGCCCCAAAGCTAGTGCTATAACGTTTAGTGTTGCAGATTTGTCGCTGTACCTTCATATCCGCGGCGGGCGAATCTGTGTCAAAACAACGGCCACATTTTTATCCCCAAATTTGGTAACTCACCTGATTTTTTTATTTTATTTTTCTGAATTACGGCTTGGTTCTTTCTCGTTTCCTGAATTTGAATTACATGTTTTATTTTCTGTAATGGGCTCTTCTGAGATTGTTTACGGTCTATGAAGCAGAAATAAACAATGGTTGAATTTCTTAATATGAGCCATTAATAATTAGTAGATTTTTTTATTCTTTTTTGTTGTGATGATTCGTTTTCAGCCTAATGAAGCAGAAATAAGCTGTATAATTCATTTTTTTTATGCTAATGAAGATTGAAGAACAAATTACACATAATTAGGTGGGGCATTATGTAATTTGTTGATATTATGATTCTTCTGTTGGATAGTAAATGAGTATTTTTGAAGCCAAGTTCTGCTTCTGCCGATGAACCGATCTTCTACAAATGATAATGAATAACTCACTGAATCAAATTTGATTATTTTTGTTCTGAATTTTTATCAAATTTTATTCCTCAATTTTAGAATGAATCTTGTTAAATTGTTTCTCATTTTTTTCGTCATTGAGTTTCAACTATAATATATTTACCTACTAATCCAATTGATTGGGTTAGTGTCTGAAAAACTCATAAATTGGGTGTTGTCTATCATCTTCTTCTTTCGAAATATCACGAGTTTGGAGTTAAATATACATTGTCTATCAACGTTGGCTTCTATAATATTTCATAGCTGAAGAACGAAGCCCCAAAGCTAGTGCTATAATGCTGCCGTTTAGTGTTGCAGGTTTGCTGCTGTACCTTCATTTCCTCGTCGAATCTGTGTCAAAACAACCGCAACATTTATATGCAATCATGTCGATGACACTCTCGCTCCATCCCAAAACCCCCTTTAAACCCTTGGCTCCGAAAACCCCTCCTCGATTTCATCTGAGTAACCCTTCTTGTTCATTAATCGCAAAGGCAAAATCTTTCAATAGAATCGGAATTTCCCACAGTTTTTATGTGCCATTCAAGAAAGGTTTTAATGGGTTTAAGGTAAAAGCACAAAATAAAAGTGGTTTCGTTGATAATATGGAGAAAGGAGAAATGGAAGCTCGTGGAGAGAGCAGCATGCCTGAAAGATTCAGATATTTGACTAAAGAAGCTCCTGATAAGCCTGTTAGGTGGCCTTTGCTTATTGGTATGCTGAACTTTGTTAGATTTTTTTGTTCTTTTTTGGTGTTCTATATGCATTGTTTACTGGCATGTTAATATGGTTATTAATTGTGGTTCTTGGGGCTCTTATGTTATGCTGGATAAGCTGTTTTTTCCTGTAGATGGTGTGTCTACATTGATCATTTGTAATGCGTGGTTTTACGTATTTTAGACTTGATTAGACATCCATTTTAGGCCTGGTTACGAAACTATCTATTTATCTTGGACTAATTTATCTTACCAATTTGGGACAGTATGAAATTAAAGTGAAGAGACTATGGTAAACAGATAGTATTGTGAACAGTTCAGGACCCTTACATTTCCATACAAATGGATTAGATGAGAAGATGAGCGAGAAACTATAGATGATTCACTCTTTAAACTGAAACCGTACTCGACTAGGGTGATCAGTTATCTGCCTTTGACTTTTGAATTTTTTTGTGGGTATAGTTTGGGAAATTGAGTGTTAATTCATTCCTCTAATAATGATAATAATGAGAAATACTGGTGGGTGACGTAGTGTTGTGGATTTTATGAGCATATGTGGGAGATATCGTGATTTGTGAAATGATATCCCTATCCCTATCCCGAAAGTTGATGACTATTCATATCTATTACCCCGACAGTAAAGTTGAGTTCAACCCAATGCTTTAGTTATGTCCTAGTTGATCCTGATTCGACATTAGAAGTGTATTGATTTTTCGCGAATAACCAAATACTTTTGTCTGTAAATACTGAATGTTAGATTCCATCCATAAATTGATTTTCTTCCCTATGAATTCTAGTCTAAAGAAGAATGATAAATAAAAGGATCTTTTTTTTGCATATACGAAAATTCCATAAATAGGTCTTAGCTTGATTTAAATTGCACAAGTAGAAACATTTAAATTGCACATGTTGCGATGTTTCTTTGGTTTACTTCTTGTTTCTCATCGATTATATTGCTACATTTTTCTTCAGTTCTTGCTTTCATGTTGTACGCCTGGAGAACAGTCTTGTGGGAACTCTCTAATTGGAGACGGGCAGTTGGGGTCATCGGTCAGTTCTTGGGATATGTCTTAAAACTTATATTAGCCTTTATATTTCATTTCATCGGAAATCCAGTAACATCTTCAATACGTCTAATTGAGACAACATTCTACACAATACATGCTTTCTACTCCGGTATAGTTGCATACGCTCCGATTCCAGAGCTCACGCTCATCATCATGCTTACATCGCTTGTACTTTCTGTTGCTGAGGCGACCGTTCCAGATTCCGTCAACACTCAACCATACCTACTCACTGTGGCTGGTCTAATTGGCTTCGCTGCTGTAAGAAACTACATTACCGAACTCTTTTTCTGGACTTTATTAGTAGGTATGTTCGTTTATTCTAGGTTTGTGAAGAAGAGAGACTACATATCTTCTGCATTGCCCGTTGCTGCCGTTTTAGCTGCTGTAGGAGAGCCTTGGGTCCGAATTATAACGATGGGCTCGTATTTGACCTTGGCGATACTTTATCGTTCTACAAATCCTGTAGTTGTGGAAAGAGATGTAGAGGCCAGAACAATAAGAAAGGTCCCGTTTCCTCTGTTATGCACTGGGCTGGCGATTGGCATCCGTGCTGCCGCTAAATGGGCGGGCTACCGACATTTGACATGGATGATCGTTTAGCTCATGTAATTTGTTGATATTAATTCATGTAAATTATCCTTTTGTATTCAATCTTGGTGATGATGTTCTGTGGGATAGTAAATGAGTATTGTGAAGTCAAGGTTTTGCTTCTGCAGATGAACCTACTTGTTGGATCTTCCACAAATGATAAGACCGTCTCACGGATCTTTTTTTGTGAGACGATCCTTTTAACCCATATTTTAAAATTTTGGGTAGGACTGTAGGATAATCCATATTTTTTTTTCAGATTTTAGTTTTTTAAAAAAATAATAATATTTAAGTAAAAAGTGATAATATTTTTAACAAAAAGATTATCACTTTTTATTTAAACATTTTTTTACTCAAACATTATTACTTTTTATATATAAAAACCGTCTCACATCTCATTCTGTGTGTGAGACGGTCACACCCAAAATTAGTCCAATGATATTGTGTTGTCTATCAGCTTCTTCTTTCGAAATATCACGAGTTTGGAGTTAGCACTACATTGTCATCTCATAGAAAAAAAATAGAGAGAAGTATGAAAGTAAAAGAAAAAAAAAAATAGAAAGAGTGAATTTTTCCATTTTAGAAAATGAAAAGTTTATGGTAGAAGGTGCAAAATAAGGTAAGTAAAAAGTTTATAACAGTATATTATTTATTTAATTAAAATTTGTGTTGTGTTTTTTCCAAAATTTCAGTTTCTATTTTTCAATTTTACTTAATCGAGTCTTTCACATAAATAATTTGTGACTTCCTACCCCCACTGCACGTATTAAATGTGTTTGACGAACTCAAGGCCTGCTTTAACTCAAGCTTTTAAATGTTTTAATTTTATTTTTTTATAAAATTAAAAAGGTATTTATTAATAATTATGTTAAATTAATGAATGTGATTATCTTATCACATTTCATAATTAATTTTAGCTTACTATAAATATTTTTCCTTCATATATTGTAAAGTTTGTTTGAAAAGAAAACTTATCATGTAAAAAGAAAAAAGTAAGAATGAGGAAGATATTATACAATAAAAAGGGCAATTAAAAATTATGAATATTTTATAAAGTTAAAGGATGGTAAATTTGAGAGAAACTATACAAAAAAGACTAAATCATCATTTGATTGTGTACAAACATAAAATATTAAACATCACTTATTTGTAAACGGACAGGGTAGTTGATAAGTTTTTGAATCATGTACTATTATACTCTTTTCATCCTATAGTAACTTGTAAGTATTTTTTTTTCAAAATGTTCCATAATAATTAACGTTCCTTAAAATGAAAATAATTCATAAATTTTATCCTCACAATTAATTGAGAAAAAAGAAATTATATAGTCACTTGAAAAATAAAATTTAGATGTTAGTGGATTTGAAAATTAAAAATTATGATAAAATAATAGATGTGATATGAAGAGAAAAATTAAATACTCATTTTATTTTGCTAAACCCATAGTTTTTTTAGCACACAGATCAAGAAGTAGGATAAAGCAATAGATCTAGTACAATAAAATACTCCATAGACAATGTGTGTCAAATTTAAAATTAGTAAAACAACAAAAAATGAAAAAGAAAAAAAAAAGTGATATATAGAATATTAGGAAATTAATATTTAATATCGGAAATGATATAGAGCCCACCAATAGTGCCCACCGCTGGCATACACACGTCATTAAATTATTTTTTATTTATATTTAATTTGAATTTAATGTCATATTAATATTTTATTTTATTAAAATTTTAAAATCTTTTTTTACCTTTAATTTAATATTATCCCTATCAAATCACGACGATTTCCATCTGCCATTAATCTTTTTTTCAAATCTTTCCGTCGCCATTAATTTTTTCTCAGAATCTCTGAATATTTTAGAAAAAATAATAGAGAAATAAATGTGAGTAGTGAATTTTCACATGGTGATGAATTCAAGCCATGATAAATTCCGTATTATTTAAGACATACAGTATTTGCAGTCGAAGGGGTCAAGATGAGGAAAACGACTTAAATAGATAGAAATGACACACAAGAGTAGTATAGTATTTGCAGTCGAAGGGGTCAAAATAAAAATTAATCTCATGGTCATAACAACCTTTTAGAATATTTTAGAAAAAATAATAGGGAAATAAATGTGAGTAGTGAATTTTCACATGGGCTTGAATTCAAGCCATAATAAATTCTGTATTATTTAGGGAAAAAATTAATGGCGATGGAAAGATTTGAGAAAAGATTAATGGCAATGGAAAGCTTCGTAGGATTTTAAAATTTTGATAAAATAAAATATTAATATGACATTAAATTCAAATTAAATATAAATAAGAAATAATTTAATGACGTGTGTATGCCACTAGGCCCATGGGCACAGTTGGTGGACACTTTTTTTTTTATGAAAGTTAAATACCCATCTCTTTGATAGTGGTGGACACTATTGGTGGACTCTATATCATTTCCGTATTTAATACTCACAAAAATTAATTCTCCTCTTTTTACAATTTTAAACTTTTAAATGAAATAAAAAAAAGGAATGGATCAGACAGAACCGGTTTTAAGGCTCAAAATTAATTTTTCATTTTTTCACAAATACAAACTTTTAAATGAGAATCTTTCCGATTTTAAAAAAAAAAAAATCTTTCAGAATTACAATATACATGTATACTCATACTATTTTAACAAATCATTCTCTATCTCCTAATTCTCTCTCTAAACAAACACATATTCTCTTACTCTGCACTAGTACTTTTACATGAAGAAAACAACTCCAAGATTTCACAATTCACAAAACACAAAATTTGATAATTTATTTTGACTTTGAAGATGTGACATCTACAAAATCGAAAATAAGTAAATTATCAAATTACAAATAAAAGTTTTGCAGAGTAGAGAGAGAGATTGTGTTATGTGTAGAGAGAGAAATGGAAATAAAGAATGGGTAGCTAATATGTGTAGTTGAAAACTGAGAAAATTATGTCGGACTTTGGTTATATTTATACACAATTTTTTAATAAAATAGTCGTTGACAAACGGTAAAATATTTGACCATTTTAAAATATTGAGGAAATTAAATAGATTTAGCTGTTTTGGAAAAACCAAGAAAGGTTTTTTTTCAAAAAACGGAGACAAATATTGAATTGGGCAGATTAAGGAAATAATTTAATATTAGTAATAAATACTGGAAATAGAGAAAAAAAAAAATCAAAAGTAGAGTAAATTGTTTAATTATTGTTCTCCACAGCTTTGCTTTTGATTTTAAATTTAATTTTAAAATTTTTATTGTTTTTTATATTGTTACTATGAATCTCTCTAAATTATTTTTATTTAATTTATACCATATTTTTAATTGAAATTCCTCTTTTTTCTCCGTTGACATTTTAACTTTTTCTATATAAATTTATGTCTTAATTAAAAAGATACGCATTATTAATAGTGAGGGGTAAATATATTTTGTCACTTTGTAAGAGCCCATGCGCATGTGTTGACATTTCCTTTGTAATTATGAGCTTTATAAATGGTGAATATATTTAATCATGTGCCTACTAAATTTTATTTGATAGACACGTTATTTGTAATTCAATTGGAATTGATCGAGATCTCTGAATTTGATAATAAATATTAAATACTCCCTTCATCCATCCGCCTATAAGTGTTACTTACTTTTTGGCACAGAGATTAAGAAAATTGATTAAATAATAGATATAGTACAAGTGATGTGATTGAGAGAGGGGAGAGATGGAGAGAAAAAATAAGATATAAATTGAAGTATAAGAAAAAGTACTTACCAAAAAAGGTATGGGAAGCTTATAGGCGGACGGACCAAAATGGTAAAATGAGAAGCTTATAGGGGACGGAGGGAGTATTTCAATAGTGTGAGTCTCTTGTGCACTCAAGTACATGGTGTACCTACCCGGTCAACGATCAATTTTGTTTTTGTTTTTTTTAAACAGAAAATTACACTTTTCAATAATATTTTCAGCTATATTAACATACATTTTTCCAATTATAATAATATACATTTTTCATTAATATATAACTTACACTTTTTAGAACATACACTTTTCAGTTATAATAACATACACTTTTCAGTTATAACATACATTTTTCATTAATATAACTTACACTTTTCAGTTATAATAACATACATTTTTCATTAAAAACAATGTTGCACTTTTTTTTTTGATCGGTAAAAGAAATTGCATTAATTTTGGGTACAAGATATACCCAAAAAAAAATGGGGATTTCACATATTAGGTCTTTCCACCTATTGATTTTTTAAATAAGGACATGGTTTAAAATAGTTTCAAATTAAGATCAAAATGTAACATAAATGTACCATCATGCCCTTACTATTTAAATTATGAATTTAATATTTAGAAAGTCAATTAGTTTTAAATTTAAATCGGTGTGTATCAGCTCTTCGAAAATTGCGCATCAATTAAGACTTTCCGAAATTAAAGCTTTCCTAAATTAATGAAAATTATGAATATTGTAACGTATATTTTATAAATTATGTTTTTTTTCAATTAATTTTGTTGTGTTTGTTGTTAATGAATACGGAAACAACAATAATATGACACCAAGTAATGTAGAACAAAAATACGAAATAAGTATTTCTGCAGAAAGAAATAAGATTTTTTGCATACTTAAGATTATTGCGGAAGGACAAACATAAATTCTACATATTTCTTTATATTGATTGCATATTATGGGTTTGAATTGCATAAATAATAAAAATTATTAAAAATAAACGAAAAGTCTGCAGAACAATGCAAATTTACCATAATATGATATTTAATGATATTTCATTTATAGTAGGTAGTAACAAACGTTTCATTATTTAAATGTATTTAATTAATTAGAAGTAATAAAATGGAATGTTCAAACTTCCCTATTATAAAACTAGAGTTAATAGTCATTATATATGCCGTAACATACTACCTTTCTTCCCCATTAAATTGGAGATCGAATAATAGAGAATTACATCATTAAATGTAGCATAATCGAATTGACTGATGTATAACACACATATGATTAAATGATTTTATTTTATAGTCTTTATAGTTTAG
The DNA here is from genome assembly GCA_963675135.1 of Galeopsis tetrahit. NCBI lineage: Eukaryota > Viridiplantae > Streptophyta > Magnoliopsida > Lamiales > Lamiaceae > Galeopsis > Galeopsis tetrahit. The sequence goes on from OY776124.1 coordinate 7,627,455, forward strand.
TGTGGAATATGGTGAATATAATTTTGATAAGATACACATGCAATTAAAAGTGCAAATATGCAATCTTATAACATACTGTAGGTCCCAAGTTGAGTTAATAACGAGTAAGCTAGTGAAAATGTCTAGAGGGGGGTGAATAGACTTTTCAAAATTCTTTCGAAATATCAAAGTACAATGTGCGGAATACGAAATTATCAATGAGCCCAATTAAAGTTTATACTCAACTTATTTTCGAGAACTCTGTTCTATACTCAACTAGTCTAGATCAGTTAAGTAGTTAACCAATTAAGCAATTTAAACAATCAAAACTGTAAAGTAAATCAAACACAAGATTTATAGTGGTTCGACAACTTGTCTACATCCACTCTCACAAACCCAGTTGTGATGTTTCCACTAAACTCTTACAATCGAGTACAAGTGTATGTTCCTGTCTTTAAAGTCCCAAGAAGAAGACTTAGATCTTCAACAGACTATACCTCCAGATATGTCTACGATCTTACTAGAAATTTTACAAGTATCTAGCACCTTGAAAATAACAAACAAAAACTAAAAACTTCTCTGTTCTTCAGTAGTAGCCTTCTTGATTCTTCACTTGTCTTCTGGCTATCTTTCTGAACTTCTAATCAACTCTGAGAGTAAACTTCAATTGAATCTTCAATAACGTTTGTAAGTAGTAATTCTTCAGTAGTCAGTAACCAATAAATACCTTGGGGTATTTATAGACTTCAATCTTCAAGAACTTAGTAAGTTGTAACCAACTTTTCTTGATAACTACCTTCAACTGAATCTTCTTATCAATCCACGCGTTTCTGTTATGAATTAGTTATTCCATAACTAACTTCTATATCTTTATCTCTTCACGCGTATTTGTAACTAACTTCAAGTTGACTTGTCTTGTGTAGTCTTCTTATCTTGAGTAGTAGACTTCGACTCTTCTTGTCTGGTCTTCCTTCTTCAAACAGTAAAGTAGACTATACTAATCTTATCAAGACTATTACATTACATTAAGCTTTTATAATACAAGCTTAGTCAACTTATAAACTATACAATGAATCTAATCTATTACATACAAAAACATCATGAGCTCTATACAACATTTAAATAGCTCAGTAATAATCTAACATGTATGAAGTACTTATAAATCGTACTTATCTTTTAATGAATACTTTTCTTTTAAACTGTACTTGTCTTTTGAATTCTACTAATCTGTACAAGATGACTTCAACTTAACTAGACTAGATTAGTCAACACTTAGAAAATATTCAAGTCTTCTTTTTGGCTTATCAAAACTTTATCTTTTTTTATCTTTTGTTCATCATTTAGGACTTGTTCTAGGATTCATATCCCAACAATTTCCCCCTTTTTGATGAAGCCAAAACTACTTGAATCTTTTCTCATAAGTAGACTAGTTAAGTAGTTATCTTGTCTTAAACATCAAAATAGTACTTTATCTTTTCATTCATTCAGAAATAAGATCAGTAGATTACACATAAAAAAAACATCAGAGCAAAAAAAACTAATCAAACAAACAAGAACTAATCTGAAAGATTACCTCCTTCTGGGTTAGGAACACAGAATGCATCGAGGAGTCTCTTGTGAATTAGACTGATCTGATCTTCATCTTCAATCTTCTCCTTATCTAGCAGCTCTTCTTCAAACTTTTTGATTTGATTAACATCAACTCTTTTTCCTGAGTTTGTCATAGGAGTCTTCCATCTTGGAAAGGTCGGTATCAAGATATTGAAGTTTGCAGCAGCAGATATTCTCATAACCAAATTCCAAAGCAATTTATTTTGTCCTTCCATGAATCTGTCAAACATAACATACAACTCATCTGGACTTTCAGACTCACCATACTTTCGAACAATCCAATGATCATGTTCCCACTGCCTCTTCACTTTAAGCCATTCCTGTCGATGCTCTTTGTCAATGAAGTAGTCAATGAACTGATCTTCCATCTCTTCTTCATTCACCTTCAGCTTTTGCAGTCTTTCAATATGTTTTTCTATTTTCTTCTTGCTTGCATAATGACTTTCATCATTAGGATCAATAATCTTTTGCTTCTTCTCAATTGTAGCAGCAGTAGGTTCTTCAATACTCAGTTTCCTCTTAACTCTTCTAGTCTGAATTTCAGTTTCTGGAGATGCAATATTCTTACCTTTCTCCAGTCTTTTAAGTTCATCAGCTTCAGCTTGCTCTAGCTCTGCCGTTTTTACTAGCCTCCTTTTTGGCCTCCTTAGCTCTTGCATAATAGTAGCAGCATCCTTTTCTTCTGGTTCAGCACTCAGCTTAGATAAGCTGACCTGCCCTGCTCTACTTGCTTCTTCCCCCTTTTTGGCTTCATCATGAGCCGTAAGAGTAAACAGACTTGTAAAGCGAGTCATCTCTTCCTTTAGTGCATCCTTCATAGCTTCAGTAGCTAGCTCTATCTGCCTTTGATGTGTGTGATCCCGACTCATCTTGTCTAGGCGATCACCAGCAGCTTCCAACTTCTGTGAAGTAATGACCAACTCGTCTTTGAAATGAGTAGCTGACTGACGTAGTAGAGTGTTTTGATTTGACAATTCAGAGAGAATAACTTGAGACTTCACCAACTGAGCATGTGCTTCTCTCCTCTGCTCATCAGCTATTTCAATCTTCACACGATATAAGCGTTCCATCTTGCTGGATTCTTCAGCCAATGATCTAGCAAATGAAATAGACCTCTTCTCAGAAATTTCAACTTGTTTCTGTAAAAATCTTCCAACTTCTGCAGTCAACTCTGTTCGGAAAGTAGAATCCATCTTGTTGACCTCTTCAATAAATAAATCTCTGGAACCGTCAACGAGTGATTTGTTCTGATCTAGCAACACATCCTTCATTTTTTATTGCAAAAACTCGTCTATTGCGGAATGAACCACATCTTTCAAATCTGACTTCAATTCTGTAAGATATCCTTCAGAAAAACCATGAGTAGATGACTGAGCTTCAGTAACACCCTTTTCTTGAACTTTCTCAACAAGTTCATCCTCTGTAAACATTTCGGCATCCAAGAACTCATCATCTTCTATTCCAAAATCGAAAGAATCAGCATCAGAGTTTGCAGACTCATCTTCTGACTGATCTGAAGTTTGAACTCCAGCTTCAACAGTTACAGTTCTCAACTCCTCTTCCAGGAGATCAGTCTGAGTTCCAATATCAGATGAAAACTCTTCAACCAGAATTCCGTCAGGAATTTTTAATAGCCTCTTTACAAGATCAACTAAGGCTCTCGGCGGAAATAGTTCTGAATGATCCTTTACACCACTATGCTCCTTTTGTTCCATTTCCCAATCCAAAAAATTGGAGATTCCTCCCATTCCTTGAATAACTTCGAAAAGATCATCAATGGAGGACTTCTTAAGAGCAAACCAGGTGCACATCCTTACAAGAATTTCAAACTGTTCGGACTCATAGTCGACTTCGACAGTTGAGAGCGTCCTCTTCAGATTTCTAGTCATTCGGGATCGAATACGCTTCTCTCTCAAACACATAGGATAATAAACCAGGGAATTAAATCTAACAGCAGACGGGTCCTGAGTAGATGGGGTCTCTAACTCAGCTGTTGCAGTGGCAACTGGCGTCTTGTCTGCAGTAGATGGGTTGAGGGGTTCACCATATTCTGGTGAGGGAGAGGGAGTGAAAGCACTGGTTTCAACGGGCTTTGATATGGCTTGGTTTGGTATGACAACTGTAGGAGTATCAGTTGTATCTATTTTAGGAGTGTTTTCGGGTAGGCTGGCCCTCAGCGGATATGCTGTCAGCACTTGCGAGGTTGAGGGAATGGGTCTAGGCCTAGATCGGTGTGATCTAGCCTTGGTTCGAATAGAAGTAGACGGGAGAGAGAGAGGAATTGAAACAGATTGAGTAGAAGTACCAACCTGTGTACTCAACTCGACTGGACGAGTAGGCGAGTCAACTCGTACTAGAGTGTACATCTCGGGAATTTGTTCACGCGACTCCTTCTCTTGTTGCGACTCTTCATCTGACTGAGTCTTTTCTGAGTCATCTGCACTGGACTCTCCTTTTTCAACCTCTTCCGATTCTTCATCATTAGACTCGTCTTCTGAAGAACTAGATGACCCACCATATGGCATCACATCCATCGGATTTACCTCAACTTGCCTAGGAGCAGATGGCCTAGCAGCAGCTTGCTTCCTTATGGCTTCCTTCTTCAAATAAAACTTCAACGGATGAAATGGTTTCCCTTTACTCCACTCTGTCTTGTTTGGCATCAACAAAGGAAGAAGAATGCTTAACTTGTTTCCAAATCCAACAACATTTGTCACCACCCAATTTCTAGTGTCAGTATCAACTCGAACACTTTTCTCAAAGTACATCATTCGGTCTGCGATCAGCTTAAACCAGTTTCCTTCCGTAATTCCATCAAAAATAGCAGCCATTACCCTTGCTTTAACAAGAGTAACAGAATCATGCGAACCAGTGGCACATAGCAGAATTTTGCTGGCTATGTCCAGTAAAGTGCGATACTTCTCCAGAAGATCCACCTTCTTAACTGCGGGGAGTTTGCCATCCGGTTTTAACCTCAATTTCCTTCCACAAAAAATACCTAGATATCTTGCTTCTTGACCAGCAGCGTAATTTTCCACATCAATAGTTCCAACAGGCAACCTCAGATGTTCAAACAATGCTTCTCGAGTGATTTCCACCCGATTTCGTCCAAGGAACGATTCAATCATATCTCCTTGTCTGGTGGCGTTGGCATAGAACTCTAGGACCTCTTCCTCCAAGACGACTTGAGGAAAAGCCTCCAAATAGATTTTCAAGCCACATCTACTGCATTTGGTTAAGATCTCCAAATTTCCATCAGTATGCTTCCCTTTGAAGAACACCGAAGGTTCAACATGCACTTTATTTTCAGATATGTATCTGCCGAGGTCGAATCTAGCATCCATGTTAGTCCTTATATCAAAAATTGAGATGATTGTCATAGTGAAAGTTTGAGTAATAATCAAATATCGAGAATCACAAGTAATCGAGAATCACAAGTAATCGAGAAAGTTGAGTTACAGAAGTAAGAGATCGTGAGATGAGTAGTGTGTTAGTGTTGAGTTTTGTTAACACTTGAATATTTGAATCAATGGTGAGGATTGAAACCAAATGATCCAACGGTTGGGACTCTTGGTATTCAGTTACGGAATCGAGACAATAATGTGTTTTGATATTGTATAATTTGGAATCCACCTTTCCTATTGGTTAAAACAGAAGAGTGAACTTATCTGTCCTAGAATAATAGAATTTGGCGCGAACTGGGTGTATACACCTCATTAAAATGGGAGTGTATAAATCGAGTTCTAGGGTTTTCCAAAAAAATATCAAAATACTATAATATTCTTATTTTCCATTTTGTTAAATACTTAGAGTATTTCAGGTTTTAAGTAAGCACTTATCTTGTCTGTTCGAGTCTATTCAGAACAGACGAGTAAACTGAAGCACACAAGACGAGTTCCCCCTTCAACTATGCTTGTATTCTTTGAACATGAACACTTCTACAAAACCTGTCCTTTCTTGTGCGACAGATTAAATGTAATACAGGTAGTAGGGTAGAATAATTAGAATGAATATCAATCTAAATCAATGGTCAAGGATCAAACACGCTGACTATCAACACACTTAAGAGTCAACATAAGGTTATTTAAGAAATCATAGATTCCCCCTTAAATGTTTATTCCCTTAGTATTACCCTCAGCTTTACCAGCTTCCTCATCGGGTTGGATGGTCAACTTGTCTGACCTTGTTTACCTGTCTGTTGAGTGAGTAGACGAGTGCTCTGTGCTTTTTGTAGTAACTTGTCTATTTCTCCTTTCTTCTTAGGATTGTACCTGTCTGGTCAGTACATTGCTATATACTAGTAGGATCAAGATCAATAAGTCCTAGACTGATGCATAATTCATGAAATCGAGCCTCAGCTAATGGTTTTGTGAAAATATCAGCTCTTTGAAAATCAGTATGAATCTTTTCCATGCGAATATCCTTCTTTTCTACATGATCACGTATGAAATGGTGTTTCACATCAACATGCTTACAACGTGTGTGCAGAACAGGATTTTGTGTAATGGCAATTGCACTATTATTATCACAGAATATAGGAACATTTGATTCACAAATATTATAATCTCTAAGTTGTTGAATAAGCCATAATAATTGACTACAGCAACTACCAGTAGCCATGTACTCGGCTTCAGTAGTAGAGGTAGCAACACTTGTCTGCTTTTTCGAAAACCATGAAATGAGTTTTGTGCCTAAGAATTGACAAGAACCAGATGTAGATTTCCTATCTATTCTACAACCACCAAAATCAGAATCAGAGTAGCCACTTAGAGATAAATCATCATTCGAAGGATACCATATACCACGATTGATGGTTCCTTTCAAATATTTCAATATCCTTTTAGTGGTTTCCATATGACTCTCTTTTGGATTAGCTTGAAAGCGAGCACATACACCAACATAAAATGCAATATCAGGTCTACTAGCAGTCAAGTACAGTAATGAACCAATTAGACCACGATAATGAGTTTGATCAGTACACTTACCTTGTTCGTCTGGGTCCATTCTGTATGTAGGTAGCATAGGTACGCCAGCAGACTTGCATGTCTTAATACCATACTTGTCTAGAAGATTTCTAGTATACTTTGCTTGATTTATGAAAATCCCTTCAGGGGTCTGTTTTACTTGAAGTCCAAGAAAGTAATTCATTTCACCCATCATAGACATCTCAAATTTACTTTGCATGAGTGTTGAGAAACTTTCACTCAGCTCTTTGTTAGGTGAACCAAAAATGATGTCATCTACGTAAATTTGGACGAGTAAAATGTCTTTCCCTTCTTGTCTTCTAAACAAGGTTCTGTCTACCTTGCCTTTAGTAAAACCATTTTCTAATAGAAATTGAGAAAGAGTATCGTACCAGGCTCTTGGAGCTTGCTTTAGTCCATATAAGGCCTTCTTTAATTTGTATACCTGATTACCTTTGACTTCGAAACCTGGGGGTTGTTCAACATATACTTCTTCCACAAGAATACCGTTAAGAAATGCACTTTTAACATCCATTTGATATACAATGAATTTCATGTAAGCAGCATATGCAAGAAACAATCGAATGGCTTCTAGTCTAGCAACAGGAGCATAAGTTTCATCATAATCTATGCCTTCAGCTTGTGAGTAGCCTTGGGCGACTAGTCTAGCCTTATTACGAACAACTATATCATTCTCATCTTTCTTATTCTTGAAAATCCATCTGGTGCCAACTACATTATGATGTTTTGGTCTATCAACAAGTTCCCAGACGTCGTTTCGAACAAACTGATTCAACTCGTCTTGCATAGCAATGATCCAATTACTATCAGCCAATGCCTCATTAATGGTTTTTGGCTCGATAGATGAGAGGAAACAACACCAGCAAAACAGAGATGGACTAGATTGTTCTTGCGACTCAAAGAGTTGTCTTCTAGTCTTAACACCAACAGTAGAGTCACCAATAATATTTTCAGTATTATGCGCTGATTTCCATGTATTTCTATTCTTAACAAAGATACTATCATCTATATCATGTACAGCATCATGCATGTCAACATCATTATCATCAGAAGATTTAATAGGAGTAGACGAGTCGACTAGTTTAGGTATGTCAACTGGTCTAGTAGAGTTACCTTGAGCACTCACCTTCTTCTGGTCGTCTGACTCGAGAGCTTTTATAAATGGATTGTAAGCTTCAACGGATTCATATACCTCTGAGTCTTTGTCAGATTCGACAGTTGGCTCAGTAGCTTTCTCACCGATCTTGTTGGTAGACGGGTCCTGTTGAGATTCTTCGAAAACCACATGTGGTGTTTCTTCCACACAAAGGGTTGAGTAGTTGAATACTCTAAATGCTTTGCTAGTCGAGGAGTATCCTAAGAATATCCCCTCGTCTGCTTTAGCATCGAATGCATTCAACTTGCTTTTTCCATTGTTATGGATGAAACACTTGCATCCAAATATATGAAAATATGAAACTCTGGGTTTTCTACCTTTCCATACCTCATAGGGGGTCTTACCTAGTGCTTTATTGATAGCACTTCTATTTTGTGAGTGGCATGCAGTGTTGATAGCTTCTGCCCAAAATTTCTGAGGCGTATTATACTCTGTCAGCATGGTCCTGCAGGCCTCCTTAAGAGTTCTGTTCCTTCGTTCTGCTACTCCATTTTGCTGTGGTGTCCTAGCTGCACTAGTAAGGTGCTGGATGCCACGCTTAGAACAAAATTCTTTAATATAGCAGTTAATGAATTCAGTACCCTTGTCACTACGGATCTTGACAATTGACTGATTCTTCTCAACCTGTAACTTCTTCAATAGATCAGGCAAAAGTGTTTGTGTATCACTCTTCTTGTGTAAGAAGACTACCCAAGTGAACTTAGAATAGTCGTCTACCACAACAAGTGTGTACCTTCTACCGTTCAAAGTTGGAGGAGTTATTGGGCCATGTAAGTCCATATGTAGAAGTTCAAGAACTCTACTGGTTGAGAGGGATGGAATAGATTTAAAAGAGCCCTTCACCTGTTTACCTTTTTGACAGGAGGTGCATACATGTGACTTATAGTAGACTTCATTGGGAATACCTTCCACAAGGTAGTCTCTGGCTATCTTATTAAGAACCTTAAAGTTTAGATGACAAAGGCGTCTATGCCAGAGCCAGCCAAGTTCTTTAGGATTCTTAGTAAGTAGACAGGTGTCCCTCGGACAACTGTTCCAGTTCACTATGTACACACTTCCTTGTCTAATGCCGACTAGTAGGACTGTGTGTGTTTTCTTGTCGATGATTTCACATTTCTGACTCTTGAACTGCACCTTGTATCCACGATCACAAAATTGTGAAACAGAGAGTAAATTGTATTTCAAGCCTTCAACATAAGAAACGTCTTGAATTTCTATGTCACCATTCCGAATGTAACCAAATCCTTTAGTAACAGCAATGGAGCTATCACCAAATATCACTTTTGGTCCTTCTTGCTCACGATAGCTTGATAAGAGAGTCTTAGTACCAGTCATGTGGTGCGAACAGCCACTGTCTATGTACCAAGTTTCTCCTGTTGAGCCACCTTTCTTGTATAGATCGAGTCGACCCTGCAATAGATGATAATACATAATTTAGGTACCCTCCTTGTTTATTGGGGTCCTTGGGGGTTAGTCGAGTTCAATGGAATCCAAATGTACATTGGAGTCCTGAACAAGTTTGACCTTCTAAGCTTTCGACCATATTTGTTGCAAAATAAGACCTTGTTGTCCTTATCTGGCCTATCAGTCGAGTTCGGGTCTACTCTTTGGAGATAACCTTTTGACTTAATCTCTACTTGAGCAGGCACTTGTCTATGATAGTCAGAATAGGGTTTATATGCATTAGGTCCATACGGTTTATAGACATGTTTAGGTCTTTCTTCTCCTTTGATATCATATGACAAAGGTGGAGGATATAGAACAGCTTGTGTACGATATTTTGGACCTTCCTGTCTAGGTCTAGACGAGTAGAGTTGAGACTGCCTTATGAAAGGAGGTCTAGACTCTTGTCGTCTAGTCTGTACTTGTCTAGTACTAGTCTCCTCAGGATACCAGTCCTCGTATCTGACCTGATTTGGTCGTCCACGATTCCTAGTCCTTTGTTGACTTGTCTTAAACGGAACAGGCTTGTTGTTAACTTTCTTTTTACCACCTTTGGTAATTGGAATGTTAACTCGAGCTTGTTTTGGTACAGTACCTTTTGATGGAGTGTCAATATCGTATATCAATGGTTCTTTTCCTTTATCATTAGTCAAAGAGCTTGAGATGAAAATAGTAGGGTTCTTAGAAACTTGAGTAGACGAGCTGGGTGTCTCAGCACCTATGCCTGTCTTGTCAGCAGGAGCCCTATACCTATCTGACAATTCAAGGTTAACCTTAGAAGATTTAACCAGGTCAGTAAGTTTAAGGTCTAGAGTGACAACCTCGGTTTCTAAGAACTTATTACGTTCTTCAAGCTTTTTGAACTTGCTTTGTAAGACATTGAATTCATGTTTCTCAGTCGCATGTGTCTTAAGTAGGTCTTGATACAACTTGTCTGTCAATGCACACTTGACTTTGAGTTGTCTCAACTCTTCTTGCAAGCGTTCATTTAGGATTGTTGTATTAGGATCTACTTTAGATTGAGCTTCCTTAAGATCAATGATTTCTTGTCTTAGAATGATGTTTTCATCACTGACTTCAATGAATGCCTTGTTGGCAAGTAGGAGGTCGTCTTCAACTGCACTAGTAGAGTGCTGAAGACTGCTTCCTACTTGGCTACTGGCAGTGTCACTTTCATCAGAGTCTGATTCATCACATGATTGAAAGGAAGTAACAGATGATACCTCTTGGTCGATTTTAGCCATGAAGCATAGACCATCATCTACTATGAAAGCTTTATCTTGATCTGGTTCAGACGGGTAGCTAGATGAGGATGATGGCAACTCGTCTGAGTCAGAATCAGAGTCATCATTGGCCATCATTGCCTTCTTACCACGGTTGTATCTTCTTTCCCTTCGTGCTTTGCGTTCTTCTCGATCATCAGTACTCAGGTCTGGACATTCATATATGTAGTGACCTGGTTTCTCACAGTTATAGCACACAAGATCATTAGTAGCCTTTTTAATAGGAGAGTTGTTCCTTCGTTTATCACGTCTATCAGAACGAGTAATCTTCCTACTATCAGACTCTCTATCTTGTCTGTTACCTTTCGAGACTTCGTCTCTCCTTTCGGACGAGTTTCGGTCTCGTCTGGTCTCAGAAGAGTTCTTAGAAGCAGACCCTCTATGTTCTCTATAGAACTTCTTATATCTTCCGAAACGTTTATTCAGCCTATCAAACTTTCTAACCATGAGGCTTACCTGATCCTTCAGACTAAGATCAGTATCTAACTCGTCTTTCACAGAAGCAGACCTAGTCTTAGTCTTAGACCTGTCTATCTTAGACGAACTAGCCTTAAACGCAACGTTCTTAGATACAGCATGTTCTCTGTCACTACTTACTATGGGTTCATCTTCGTCTAGATCAAACTCATGAGCCTTTAGAGTTTGAAACATAGTCTCTGCTGTCCATACGTCTATATCTTGGGTATTCTTAACAAGCATTTTTACCATCTTCCATCGACTATCAAGGCTTTTTAGAATCCTAAGATTGATTTCACGAGGAGTATAAGATTTACCAAGGACTTCCAAGTCATTCATGATTTTGGTAAAACGAGTATCCAACTGGTCTATTGTTTCACCAGTTTTCATATGAAATGATTCGAATCTTTGGACAGCAGTGGAAAGCTTGCTTTCTTTGATTAGGGATGTCCCTTCACAAATGATAGCTAAGCGGTCCCACATTTCTTTGGCAGTTTTACATTTTAACACTTTTCCCAGATACTCATTAGGAAGAGTGTGTAAGATGTAATTTTTGGCCAAGCTATCCAAATTATTCTGTCTCATTTCTTCAGATGTAAGTTCTGACCTTGGTTTCTTGACGAGAGTACCCACGGGTTGATTTGCGTCGAGGGCAGCAGTGTTTGGGATCATGGTCACAATTGGACCTTCAGTGATGACAGAGATCATTAAGTCATGAGTGGAGCTGAAGATGGCTTCCATCCTTAGCTTCCAATAGTCGTAATCCTGTACCTGGAACTTAGGTAGTTTGTTGGCGCTTATCTCAAGGGACATGATTTCAAGAAATAAGTGCTAAGTAGAGTTATGATCAAGAACAGCAGATAAGTCAAGAACAGGGAGCACGAAAAACAGATGATACAAGAATATGATCAAGAACACGTATACAAGAACAGTCAAGGACCAAGACTTCACCCTAAGTCTTGAGTCGGTTATCAAGAAACAGCAGTTCGTAAACTACTGCTCTGATACCACTTGTAGGTCCCAAGTTGAGTTAATAACGAGTAAGCTAGTGAAAATGTCTAGAGGGGGGTGAATAGACTTTTCAAAATTCTTTCGAAATATCAAAGTACAATGTGCGGAATACGAAATTATCAATGAGCCCAATTAAAGTTTATACTCAACTTATTTTCGAGAACTCTGTTCTATACTCAACTAGTCTAGATCAGTTAAGTAGTTAACCAATTAAGCAATTTAAACAATCAAAACTGTAAAGTAAATCAAACACAAGATTTATAGTGGTTCGACAACTTGTCTACATCCACTCTCACAAACCCAGTTGTGATGTTTCCACTAAACTCTTCCAATCGAGTACAAGTGTATGTTCCTGTCTTTAAAGTCCCAAGAAGAAGACTTAGATCTTCAACAGACTATACCTCCAGATATGTCTACGATCTTACTAGAAATTTTACAAGTATCTAGCACCTTGAAAATAACAAACAAAAACTAAAAACTTCTCTGTTCTTCAGTAGTAGCCTTCTTGATTCTTCACTTGTCTTCTGGCTATCTTTCTGAACTTCTAATCAACTCTGAGAGTAAACTTCAATTGAATCTTCAATAACGTTTGTAAGTAGTAATTCTTCAGTAGTCAGTAACCAATAAATACCTTGGGGTATTTATAGACTTCAATCTTCAAGAACTTAGTAAGTTGTAACCAACTTTTCTTGATAACTACCTTCAACTGAATCTTCTTATCAATCCACGCGTTTCTGTTATGAATTAGTTATTCCATAACTAACTTCTATATCTTTATCTCTTCACGCGTATTTGTAACTAACTTCAAGTTGACTTGTCTTGTGTAGTCTTCTTATCTTGAGTAGTAGACTTCGACTCTTCTTGTCTGGTCTTCCTTCTTCAAACAGTAAAGTAGACTATACTAATCTTATCAAGACTATTACATTACATTAAGCTTTTATAATACAAGCTTAGTCAACTTATAAACTATACAATGAATCTAATCTATTACATACAAAAACATCATGAGCTCTATACAACATTTAAATAGCTCAGTAATAATCTAACATGTATGAAGTACTTATAAATCGTACTTATCTTTTAATGAATACTTTTCTTTTAAACTGTACTTGTCTTTTGAATTCTACTAATCTGTACAAGATGACTTCAACTTAACTAGACTAGATTAGTCAACACTTAGAAAATATTCAAGTCTTCTTTTTGGCTTATCAAAACTTTATCTTTTTTTATCTTTTGTTCATCATTTAGGACTTGTTCTAGGATTCATATCCCAACACATACAATGAAAAACAAGTAATGATATTATAAAATTGACTCGTTTAAAAATTAATATTTATATATATATTAATTCAAAACAAAAAAATATGCCATATACAAATATATATATATATATATATATATATTTCATTATACAAAGAAAAACACGTAATGAGATATTATACAATTTTATTCAAAATTAAAACTAGTATAAATAATACAACTGTATTAATTAAAATATCATTAATTCATATAACCCATTAGATATCCCACCTTCTCCACTACATAAAACGTTTCATTTATAAAGTTTCTGCTGCATTTGGTTATGGTATTCGATTATTTAGAAACTTTTGTTGCATTTGGTTGTTCTGAATATAAATGCGCAATACACAACCATAGTATGCAGTTAAAGGAAATTTTTTTTTGCATAATAATTGTATTAGTGCAGAAATATTCAGTAAACTATCTGCATATGCAAAGTGTGGTGTGCATAAAAACTATTTTTATGCAGATCAGTTAGTAATGCAGAAAGAAACAATATACTATTTGCATATGACGAGGTTGTTGTGCATAAAATTTATATTTATGCAAATCGGAACTGCATTCCAAAGAGAACATACGTTCTTGATAAATTTGAATGTTGAAACATAAGTAAAAATTTATATATAATTATGGAGATATAAAAAATTAAAATAATATATCCTATGACAGAATTCTCGTTAAAAAAAATATATAAATGAAAACCATTCAACTTAGGAAAAAGTGCAGAAAATAATTTACATAAAACCTATAACACGAACCAACTTGATTTTCCCATCGAATTCGATCTTGAGTAACACGAGAAAGTCCATAGACTGATAATATGCTACTTATCATAAAAAGTTGAGAATAAAATTAGACTAACATGTAGAAACGAAAAAAATTATTACTCACTGTTATAAACACCAAGAAATAATTCCACAACCGATCTGTAACAAAGTAGTAAATTAACTGTACTACGAGTGCCGCCTTCGTCTCTCTAGCGTGGGCAACACAACCGATTTGTAAAAAATTGTAAAAATCGAACCAGTCACTTGCACCGCGTCTGTGTTGTCACGTCGCCGCGAAGAAGATTGGGTGGAGGGTTCAATAGTGGACGACGACGGCAAGGAAGATCTGCCATCGACAATGCTTTTATCTTCCATTCGGGGGGTTTGATCATCTTTGACGCCTATGTTCGTGGAGAAGACATATAACGTTTGTGGGTGAAATAGGTGAAGGGGATTTGTTTGAAAATCAAATAGTTAGATGATATTGAAATCAAATTTGAAAAGGAAAGTCAACAAGGTTAAATTAGTTTTTTTATTTTATTTATGGAATTCACGAAATTAGTTTTCTAATTATAAAATGTTGATTGGAAAAAATAAGGAATGCAAAGAATTCATTACTTAAATTTGAAAATTTTAAATTAGTCTCTAAATTTAAAGTTAAGGGTATAATGGGTTATTAACATATTTTTTGTCCTTTTTAAAAAAGATTATATTAGTGGTCCTTTATTAAAAAGGGAAGTCTATGAAGGGTCTCTTTTATAAAAAATCTCCAAAAAAATCAGTGTACAAAGCATAAGGTTTGAGAAAAGGACAACATAGACTAAACTACAAAAAATCTCATATGATGCAATTGAGTGGATCAGTTACCCAATCCTTAAAAGAGAAGGTGTTTCGAGTGGGGTATTTGATTGTAAACCAACTCCAAAGTCTTGTTCTAAGTTCCTCCTTAACCTTCGTGATTGAGAAAGTCTCATTCCTGAAAATCACTGCGATTCTCCATTTCCATATACAGTAGAAACTCTTTAAATTAATACTCGATAAATTAATAAACTCTCTAAGATAATATTTTTGGCCGGTCCCGACTCGGGGATAGCGTGCTAAATTAATAAACTCGCTAAAATTATAAGATAATACATTTTTTGTAATTTCTATAAACCCCAAATAAAATATAAATTAATAATTCCTTATATACTATCTATTACATGAATGATTTTTGAATGTTTCTTAAAAAATGACTCAATTGTCTTTTGTTTTTTGTTGAAATCAATTTCACCTTAAATCTCGTCTCTAATTTTACTTATCATTGTAAGAACTTCTTGTGTCATTTTCTCATAGCTCAACAATAGTTACTAAGAACCCATTCTTGCAATTGTTTTTTAATGAGACTTGGATTATCCTTGTTGTGCTTGCATAATGTTTTTCGAATCTCGTCGGTCATTGTTATTTTTTTTACACCTATAAGATGAGAAGTCATGTTGTATGTATGATTTGTTTTGTGTTAGCATATTTTGATATTATATATTTATATATAAAATATTTTTTAATGTTCATAAAGTGATACAATGAACACACGAAGTATAATAATGTGGAAGATTGAAGGATTCTTTTAAATTAGGCTCTTCATTTGATATACAATAAATAATTATAAGTGGAAGTTTGAAAGAGTGTTTCTATAAATTAATAAAATATTAATTAATATATAAATTAATAAAATATTAATTAATATATAAATTAATAATTATTAATTTATAGATAAATTAATAACTCTTTTAATTAATAAATTTTGATGGTCCCAAAATTATTAATTTATAGAGTTTCTACTGTAAGTCGAACCACACATAGTCATATGCATGTAGCGTTCTTATTCCCATTCTTTCCCTTGATGAGGCCTCCAAATCCTTGGAGGTTGTCCAGTGTATCCGGTGGAAGTGCAGTCGATAT
The DNA here is from genome assembly GCA_963675135.1 of Galeopsis tetrahit. Lineage (NCBI taxonomy): Eukaryota > Viridiplantae > Streptophyta > Magnoliopsida > Lamiales > Lamiaceae > Galeopsis > Galeopsis tetrahit. The sequence goes on from OY776124.1 coordinate 7,643,386, forward strand.
CTTGAGACAGGCCAGACATCCCATCCACAATTTATAGGAATGGGGGCATTTCAAAAAGATATGTCTCTCAGTTTCTTCACTTTCACCGCAGAATACACACCTTAGATCATCATTTTGTTTGAGGATGTTTCTTCTTCTTAGGTTGGATTGTGTATAGTAACATACATTTTTCATTAAAAACGAAGATGCACTTTTCAATATACTAACGTACACTTTTTCAGAAAAAAAAAATCGAAAAAAAAAAGTGTTCAAATTTAATTTGACCGTTGATCGATCAAAATCAACTCAAGTACACGGTGTACTTTAGTGTAGATGCCAAAATACCCCTACTAAACAATTATGATGGACTCAAAAAATTGTTAAGATTAATTAGTTTAACATCCCAAATTTTTAGGTAAAGTTGGTAATAACATTATCTTGGAAAAATAATCCAAGATATGACTATTTATATCCTCATTTTTTCCCCTAAAATATACTACTACCATTACTTGATGAAATTTAGTTAAATTTGTTAAAAATGTACTTCCTCCGTGCCTGAAAAGCTTTCACTTGATGGAACGAAGTTTAATAAAAAAGTGTAATAATTAAAGTTCTAAATGTAATTTTGTAAACTTTTATATATAAAGTAAATAAAGTAGTTTAATTGAGTGTATGATTTACCTCAAAATATATTGTATAAAGGTTAAATACGTGTATATCGTAAGAGTAACTATGAAAACTTTTCAGGGACGGAGGTAATACATTTTAAATGACTGTATCTTTTATAATACATTGTTTTCCTATTCAATTTTAAATCCATTACTCTTTTATTTTTCGAACTTGCAAATGAATTAACTAAACTCAATCTCTGATACCAGGGGCCGACCCAAAGTGGATAATTGAGGGGGACCAACAGTAAAATTTTAAATAATTAAATTTTAAAAATACATTAACAAGCTCATATATAATATATTAATTATTATAAAATTTTCAAAATGTAGCATTAAAGTCTTTCTTTCACATTGATTTTAACCCTAAAATATTTTACATAATAACTTTATCATTATTTATAGATGAATTTGACTGAAATGCTTGAGTATTTTTTTTTTCTTTTAAATAAAAAATATATTATCAATGACTTTTTTTTATCTAGGAAAGAATCAAATACAAATTAATTAATTAAAATACTACGTTAAACCCTAAATTCTAAATCTTAGCTAACAATATGTTATATAATTTTCATTTATCTTTGATTTAGAAAATAAATTTTATAAATACATCAATTAATAATTGAAGAATTAATTTGAAATTAAATGCCAATTACAAATTAAGTATTTAAAGAATAATCAAATAATAAATTAACAAAAGAAAATAAATAATACTCGTATATAAATATAAATTACGTACATATGCGTCTCATCAGATTTAAAAGAAAATGAATTTAGCAATTAGAAATTTAGAAGATGAATGGATTGGGCCTGGTTTAGTTACAATAAATAAAATAATAATAAAATATCAGTAATGCATTATACTCCGTATATAATACTACTCGATTAAAATTTGAGGGGGGCCATGGCCCTCCCTCTCACACACGTACGTCCGCCCCTGCTGATACCATTCCCATGATATTAAAAAAAAGAAAAGAAAAACTTAAAATGAAATGTATAAACTTTATAAAACATAATATAATCGTTTAGGATACATAAAGTCGTTTGAATAATCAAATTTGATTTAAGTATGAATGAATTTAGAGAAACCTGAGAAATTGCAAAAGATGCACAGGATTAGGGGTAGCATCATATTAGAGGGTGCACATTCTTATCAGATTGCATGCTTCTTCCAGAAAAATTTGGCCATTTGATTTAAGTTATGTTACTCCCTCCATCCCAAATAAGTGGACAAACTTTTTAAGAAAGTGTAATATTGAGTAAGTTTTTAAAGTTAATTTTGTAAAATTTTATATATAAAGTAAATAAATGAGTTGACTTGTGTGTATGTGTGGACCCAAAAATAATGACATATTATGTAAATTTGTGAATATCATAAAGGTGAAGTTTATAAAATAGTTTTCATTTTAAAGGTGTGAAAGGTATCGGAACAACCAAACAAAGAAAAGTGTGAAAGATATCGTGGAACGGGAGGGTATCAAATTACTAGTCTCCCAAGTTGGTCATTTTAACATATGGTTCGCCTTTCGATTCTCCTATTAACAATTGAAAAAGGGTCTTGATTCATGGTAAATTTGAGCAGTGCGACACATTGTTTTCCCAATTAATTTCTGGTTATTTTTCGTCAAATTTAAGGATGAGTCATATACGGATTCGAAAACTTGGAGTGACAAAAAATTGATATATGTGGCTCGACCTTCGACTCATAAAAGTTGTTGAATGTTGACCACGAAGAAGACGGTCGTTAATTAACATGAATGAATCACTTAAACTTAAATTCATGGAGTTGTATAGCATACAGAATGAGCAATTGCATACACCAAAGTTATAGGATTGAAGAGACGAACAATTCGATACATCGCTTGTCGTTCGATTTGCCAAAAAATGACAGGACAACGTTGAAAGATGATAAATTTAAAGCTTTCTGTTGCAATTGAACATAAATTGGGAAAAAATAATATTATTGAACATAAATATGACATAGTACAAATTTTCCTACTTTGTGCATATATTCTGCTGCAATTGGATGCTAATAGTCTCACCCAAATAAAAATAGGTGCAATGAAATAATAATCTCACATAATAAAATTGTATGTAACAATTGAATCCATGGATATTGGACTGATCAGAGATTCAGCACTTCATCGCTTCGATTCGTCCCCCACCACCCCCAATAAATACACAAACATATGATCACCAAAAAAAGTCCCAATTATACAAATCAACAACAAAATGGACAAATGATCAATCCATTCTCGTTACACTCGGAGCAATCGAGGTGGAAGGGGTCGCCGCCTTCCACCGCGATTTTCCGGCTGCCATTGCAGTTGAAACACACAATGAACCTAAACCCAACACAACCTTCACAAGGGCCTTCATTTCCATCAATGGCAGCAATGCCCTCCATTAATGGCTTCAACCTCCCCTGTTCATGCAACCCTAAAACCTCCTCTGCTCCACCAATGTACCTCCCTTTTATGAACAATCTTGGTGGGACCATTTTGCCCTCCAACATCCTCCACATCTCCTCCTTGTACTCCAAATGCATCGAGACGTCTCGTTCGAAGAACTCGACCCGAAGGTTTTGTAATAAAGATCGAACCTTTTGGCAATCCTCGAACGTCTTACGGATCCCTCGAATCCCCGTTGTGTAAAGAATGACTGATTCACTTCCCCCCGGAGGACACCTGTCTTGGAATTCCCCAATGGGGTCGATCTTTCTTGATTTTAGGGGGGGTTCGGGGATTTCTTGGAGCAAGAAGCTCTCCTCGATCCTCAATCTTCTCGCAGCAGCTTCTCGTGCGGCCTTCACTTGGCACACGGCCTGCTCGAACGCTGCGAGAAGATTGGGGTCGAATAGGGTTGTGGAATTCAATTCGGGCCGCCTAAAATTCTCTTTATCATCATGATTATAAAACTCTGTTTCTTGATCTTGGAGATCTTTGATTTGTGGTTCTTGAATCCGATTGTTGGGCTCTTCTTGAATGGTGGCCAATGGCGGACGAGATTTGTGGAAATATCCATCAGTGGCGGCATTAATATTTTCTGGTTTTATGTAGGCGATTGTTTTGATTGTTTTGAGTTTCTTCAGCAGCTTTCCTTTCACTCCCATCATCTCTTGATTCCAGATTTGTAGAAAAAATATGGGTTTTTTTTTGGAGAGAATTAAAAAAATGGAGTTCAAATTTGTGAAAAATGAAAACAGATTAGCACTTGCACAGAGAGAGAGAGAGAGAGAGAGAGAGAGAGAGAGAGAGAGAGGTGGTAACGGCTAGTAAAAGTTTGTAGTTGCGTTTTTCTAAATTTGAAATTATTGGGTGTGGGGAGGTCCACTGCTGCTGGAAGGGTCCCATCTATATGGAGGTGTGGATCAACGACACGTGGCACTCGACTTTTCTTTTTATGGTAAAATTAGTTGTGGAATATACTGATTTGTCTGAATATATATATATATATTTTTTTTTTTTTTTTATCAAGCCTTGAATATAATAAGTTGTACAATTGGATTTAAGTGATTTTTTATTGTACAATTGGATTTTGACCAATTGCATTAAAATTAAATTATACTCCCTCCGTCCCACTATAAGTTTCTCACTTTTCTTTTTTGGATGTCCCACTATAAGTTTCCCATTCCATTTTTGGTAAATTATTTTCTCTCTCCCAATCACATTACTTACCCTTTATCTACTCCCTCTGTCCCGGAGGAACTTGCACCCTTTGACCGACACACATTTTAAAAAATGTGTAAGAAAATGTGTAATGATTGATGTTTTGAGGGGTAGTTTTGTAAACTTTTATGAATAAAGTAAAGTAAAAAGTAGATTGAGTGTTAAAAAGTAATGACATATGGGTAAATATGAGTATATTTCAAGGGTGAGGGTTGTGAAGATATTTCCTTTTATGGAGTGTGCAAATTGGTATGGGACATCCATATATGGAAAGTGTGCAAATTTCTGTGGGACGGAGGGAGTATTATTTTATTATACTCCATCTCATACTAATCTATTATTTTCTCTCTCACCATCACATCATTTGTACTACATCTATTATTTTATCATATTCCTTAATCAAAACACCCAAAAGAAGTGGGAAACTTATATCGGGATGGAGGGAGTACCATATAATTGAGTACAGGATGCAATTAACGTAATCTAACTATAATTTTAACTTAAAATTGAATTGAATTGTATATATATTGTGAATTGAATACAATAATTTGCCAATTGCCATATATAAATAATTAAGAAGAAAATGTCAAAGGTCAAAATTATTGGCAGCTAATAAATTGTGTACTGGTTTTAGAGTTATTATCAGCTTGACCTAATTAATTGCCAATGCCATGCATTAAGTTTGTTATTTATTTACCATAAAATTTTATCACAATATACATAAAAAAAATAGGTAAAATCTAGTATGTACTCGAATGCATGTTGTGCACCCTAGTCCATGTGCACTTTTCAGTTTTATTGACTTACATTTTTTGGTAAATGGTGTTGCACTTTTCAATTATTACTAAAAATATTGTTATACAGTTTAATAATTGAAAAGTGCAACACCATTTACCAAAAAGTGTAAGTCAGTAAAACTGAAAAGTGTAACATGAACTAGGGTGCACAACATGCACTCGAGTCCATAGCAAACCAACCCAAAAAAATATTATGGCATAATCTTATTTATAGAGTAGGTGCAAACAATCACTACAAAAAACGCGCGTTATAGAGACGGACCTTTGCCGACGAATTCGTGTTGTTTGAAAAGTCAACGTACTTACCGACAGAATTCCGTTCCGTCGGCATGTACCGACGGAATATGCCGACGGATTTTTTAAAATATGCATGCCGACGGAAATGCTGACGGAATATCCGTCGGCATTTGACCTGTTAATTTCGCACCGCCTCGGTTTCCAAAAAGATAACCGTTGGCATTAAAGTGGGCGGTTACCGACGGAATATCCGTCGGCAATTCCGTCGGTAACCAATTTTTTTTTTATATAAGGAAGCGATTACATAAGCTGTGTTAGAAAAAAAAAAACGAGGACGCGTTGATCGAAGGATTCGGGGGGGGGGGCAGACGAGGACGAGGCTATCGAATCAAATTTCTCCGATTACATTGATACGGTACGTTTTCTTAATTAGTTTTATTACTTAGTTTTAATACTTATATATGTTTATGCATGCATATATGTAAATATGAATAATTTAATGTTGATTTGAATGTTATTGATTTAGTTAGTTGTTAAAATATTATGATCATGTTAGTATGTTATTTAATTTGTTGATTAAGAATAATTTTGATAGAGTAGTTTTTTAAGGTTAATTAATTAATTGTTATATGTATAGTTAATTACTAGTTTAATTTAATGGTGTAATTTTGATATAGAATAATTTTAATGTAGGTGGTGCATGTTTCAATCAATTGTTTAAATTATTAGTTAATTAGATGGTTCGATTGTGGTATCACATTGTAATTGTGTTATATATTGTTTTGATTTAAATTAGAAATATGTTGATTAAATTAGTAATTGTTGATTAAATTAGTAATATGCTATATTAGTAAAAAAATTAAATTAGGAATATGTTCATTAAATTGATAATTATTGACCCAATTAGAAAACTATTATTTTAATTAGGTTTAGGTTTGTTAATTTAGGAATATGTTAAATTTTTTATTATTGATTAAATTAGAAAAATAATAATTAAATTAGGTTATTGTTGATTAAATTAGGAATATGTTGATTAAACTGTTAATTATTGATTATATTAGAAAATTTAAGAATCAAATTAGATTATTATTGATTAAATTAGGAATATGTTGATTACATTTTATATTATTGATTAGATTAGAAAATTATTAATGAAATTAAATTATTGTTGATTAAATTAGGAAAATGTTGATTAAATTGGTAAATTGTTGATTAAATTAGGAATATGCTATAATTAAACTAGTAAATTATTGATTAAATTAGATTATTGTAAATTAAATTATGTATTTTTTATTGATTGAAACAGATGAGTGAAGAACCGAATCAGGGTTCTGGTTCACGTAGGTCAGTTGGGTCACGTGCAAGGAGGCCTCGGGGTCAATCAGTACATGTGATGGCTCCTCCTCCTGTGGTAGTGTCGCCGCCGCCGACTACGATGTCGTCTAGTTCGTCAATAGCCGTAGGATCCTCCTCTCGTCAGCATCCCGTTTCATCTGTAGACCGTAGGCAAGAGGTTTATATCCATTTAGGAACGTAAGTCAATAATTCTAATGTTTAACAATATTCAATAACGATTAACTTTATTTATTTATAATGTGTTAGTTTATAAATTTGTTAATAATGTTACAGGTTGTTGCCTGGTAATGAGTTGTCCAGGATCTGCACAGCATCCTTTCTGAAGTGCAAGATTGCTAAGGGTGCTATCACTTGAAAGATGGTGCCGCAAACTAAAAAGGATGAATACTTCGAGGAGTTCTAGGTATATAATTACAATAATTAAAGTTTATTAAATAATTAATTAATAGATAATTTATTATACATATTATTTGATAAATATGTTGAATATTTGTATAGAAAAAGGCCCGTTGGGATGCGGCGATCTACTCGGACGACATCATTTACGAGAAGTGGTACTGTGTTTGTTCTACTCGGTACACAAACATGATGTACGACTGGAGATTGGCCTAGCGCAACCGTAACAAGGAGCGTGTTCTAGGGAAAGACGAGGATGGTGTTGACCTGTGGGAGTCGTTGGTTGAGAAGTGGATGAACAATTTAATTTTGTGTTGAACTTATTCACTTTTTTGTGTTGAACTTATTTATCTTTCTGTTAAACTATATATTTTTCTGTTAAACAACTTTTTTTGTGCGAACTTTTATTTTTATGTAGTATATGTGGTACAACGTAACAATTATATATGTTAGTGTTTTTAGTTTTTATACAAAGTAACAACGTAACAACTGTTAAACAACTTTTATTTTTATACCAAACAAATTGAATTAATAAAAAAAAAACCGCCACATTACCGACGGAATATATATATATTCCGTCGGAAATTACAATTTGATAAATGTCGACGGAAAATCCGTCGGTTGGATGTCATTCCGACGAAAAATTGGGCGGGTAATATGCCGACGGAATTAGCATTCCGTTGGAAAACCCAATTTGATAAAAGCCGACGGAATTATCATTCCGTCGGAAAACAAATGCCAACGGAAAATCCGTCAGTCTGACGCTATGCCGACGGAATATAGGGCGGGCAAAATGCCGACGGAATTATCATTCCGTCGGGAAATTTTCACCAAAACTTTCTCGTGACAGATTTTTGTTCACTTTCATATTGCAAATTTGAGGTTTATGCTCTGGTATTCAGAAACATCAAATTACGGTACATTTTCTACCATTTTTACTCTATACATAAAATTCAATATATTGTAATTACATGTTTTATATTATAAGTTTTGTTTGAATTTATTATAAGTTTAGTTTAGTAATGTCTTGCTCCACTTAAATGTTTAACAGATGGATTTGCCTGACCGTCGTTGGATGTACTGTACTCCTAGATTGGTTTTAGGAAATGTGAATGTGGAATTTTATAATGAACTCGTGTTATTTGTTGAATTTGCAAAGCGCCACCCACATTACATGATTGGAGATTGCATTAGGTGTCCGTGTAATGCTAAGAAATGTCAAAATAAGCAATATAAAGAGATTGATGAGGTCCTAGTACATATTGTGAAGAATGGTTTCGTTGATAATTATTATAATTGGACTAGTCATGGTGAAGCACGTTGGCCTTATAGATTTGATGAAGTGTTATACTATTACACTGTTGGAATCTATCAACAAGAAGCAAATTTCGATCATGTTGGCACTAGTAACGAGGTAGAACAATAGTTTGGGGACGAAGAACAACAGTTTAGGGCAGAAGAACAACAGTTTGGGGAAGAAGAACAACAATTTGGGGAAGAAGAACCGAATATGTATCAAAAATGATCAGGGAAGCTGGTTTTTCAAACATGGAAGAGGGGCCGACGAATGAGACATTTCGGTTTTATGAGATGCTCAAATTAGTCGAAGAAGATTTATATCCGGGTTGTGAATCTCACTCACAGTTGTCATTTAATGCACGACTCATGGCCATTAAGACCGAGAACAAGCTTTCTAACAGGGCATATGAGCAAGTGACACAATTATGCAGTGAAATTTGTCCTCAAAATAATAAGGTGCCTACGACGTTTCATCAGAGCAAATAAATGTTGAAGAATGTTTGTTTGTCGATTGAGAAGATTGATTGTTGTGTGAACGGTTGCATGTTATATTGGGGTGACGAAGATAGCAGTCTGAAGATGTGTAGAATGTGTGGCCATCCCTGGTGGTCAATCGAAGAAGACAAAGAAGGAAGTGCCATATAAGAAGATGTACTACCTTCCTATCATTCCTCGTTTAATGAGATTATTATATCAATCAAGTGTCACAGCACAACACATGACGTGGCATGCTACAGATTCCTCTTCGGCTGATTCGAGGGAGATATGACATCCGGCAGACTCGGAGGCCTGGAAACACCTTGACAACGTGTTTCCAGATTTTGCTTGTGAACCGAGGAATGTGATATTAGGTTTGTGTACTGATGGTTTTGCACCGTTTGGGATGCATGGGAAGCAGTATTCCTTGTGGCCGGTGATACTGACTCCGTATAATCTTCCTCCGTGGATGTGCATGAAACCTCAAACAATGTTTCTGACTGTATTGGTGCCTGGTCCATCGAATCCAAAGGACAAACTGGATGTTTATCTCCAACCTCTTATAAAAGACTTGATCTTCTTATGGGAGAATGGAGTCCAAACGTACGATGTGTTTAGAAAGCAGAACTTCACGATGCGTGCTGCTATTTTGTGGACCATTAGCGACTTTCCTGCATATGGTATGTTGTCCGGGTGGAGTACGGCCGGAAAGAAAGCATGTTCGTATTGTATGGAGAATTCTGAAGCTTTCAGTCTCCCGGTGAGTAGAAAAATTTCATGGTTCGATAATCACCGTAGGTTCTTACCTCGAGGTCACCCGTTTCGAAGAAATAAGCAGAACTTCTTAAAGAACAGAGCAGTCACAAACAATCGACCTCCACTTCGAGATGGTATTTTATACATTTATTTAATGAGTACTAAACGTATATTTATTTATTGCTTTTAGTGTCATTTATAATTTACTCTCCGTACAGGACGTAGGTTGTTATATGAGGTTCAGTGGACGGGGTTGAAAAAAAGTACTGAGGAAAATGCAGCGGAACACAACAGACGAATTGAGGGTGGTTGGAAGAAAAGGAGTATTTTTTGGGACTTACCATACTGGAGTTCACTATTGATACGACACAATTTGGATGTGATGCACATTGAAAAGAATGTGTTTGACAATGTGTTCCACACAATCATGAACACGGAAGGCAAGACGAAAGACACTCCAATGTCTCGGGAGGAGTTGAACACTCTTTGTCGCCGTGAAGAGTTGAAAAAGGATGTACGTACATGTAAATTTCCAAAGGCTAGCTACACACTGGATAAGCCACAGAAACAAAGATTGTGCATGTGGATAAAAGAGTTGAACTTTCCGGACGGCTACGTGTCGAACTTGAGTCGATGCGTAGACACAACAACGGGTAAGGTTGCAAGGATGAAGAGTCATGATTGTCATGTATTTATGCAACGCTTGATACCGATTGCGTTCCGAGAACTTCTTCCTCTCAATGTGTGGAGGGCTATCACTGAATTAAGTCTCTTTTTTAGAGATTTAACCTCTACAACGATCAAGATCGATGATATGATTCGTTTAGAGGAAGACATTCCAGTGATTTTGTGTAAGTTGGAACAAATTTTTCCGCCAAGCTTCTTTGACTCGATGGAACACTTACCCGTTCACTTAGCGTATGAAGCGAGAATTGGTGGTCCGGTGCAATACAGGTGGATGTACCCATTTGAAAGGTAAAATCTTACCTATTTTATTTCATTACAATTACACATGCTTTCTTAGTTTTATATATATATATATGTATATCAGGTATCTCCACAACTTGAAACGCAATGCTAAACAAAAGGCAAACGTTGAAGCATCGATTGTGAATGCATATTTGAATGAAGAGGTTGGCATGTTTTGTTCTTATTACTTTGAAGACCACGTCAACACAAAGTTAAGAAGTGCTCCACGTAACTTCGGTGGTAGATCCGCTGACAATATCAGTGAAGAGGTCGATGGAATGCTCTCCATATTCAAGTCTAAGGGACGGCCAATAGGAAAACCCACTGAACGATATTGGGAGATGGACTCGGAGGCAGAAATAGCACAAACGTATGTGTTATTGAATTGTGATGAAGTTCAGCCATACATTGAGTAAGTATTTCATATATAAATCGTCTATTTAACTACCACTTCATTTAGGTCATTTAATATTAACCAAGTTTTTGAATGTTGTGAATTAGGATGTACACTCAAGAACTACGACGAGCAGAACCAAACATCTTAGATACATATATAGATGCTTGTCTTCAACGTGAATTTTCCCAATGGTTCCAACGTTATGTGAGTACCATTTAATTATGTTTTACGTAAATAAATTAATATTTATTTTAATTAATTTTAAATTGAGTCGTATAGGGACGGGATAACTCTCTTGACAGTCGATTCTTACGAGATCTCAGCAAGGGACCACTACGTCGTGTAAAGACTTACAACGGTTATATTGTGAAGGGCTACATATTTCATACGTCTGGGTATGCATCGAGAAAGGCGACTACCAACAGTGGCGTCTGCGTTAGCAGTGCGAATTACAATGCAGATGCAAGTGATTACTTTGGGGTGTTACACGAAGTCGTCGAAGTAGAATATCCAGGATATCCAGCAAAGACTGCAGTGTTGTTCAAGTGTCATTGGTTTGATTCAGGCCATTTAGGAACAAGAATTCATCCGGAGTACAAGCTCGTTGATGTTAGTTCGAAAAGGACGTATATTGGGGATGATCCATTTGTACATCAAGTATCTCAAGTATACTACTGCACATATCCGGGAGCTCCACGTGGTTATGAATGGCACGCTGTTTGCAAAGTAAAGGCAAGGTCAATGGTAGAAGTCTCTAAAAAGGACAAAAATACTGAAGATGAATCTCTATTTCAAACAGAACAAATAGAGACTCCAACTGAAGTCTTTACGGGAGATTTCAATCTTTCAGTAGCCTTGACGGCTGCAAATCCCCAATTAATCGAAATTGAAAACGATAGTGGAGGTGAAGAGGAGGGGGATGAAGATGAGGATGAAGAGGAGAATGAAGATGAGGATGAGGAGGAGGATGAGGAGGAAGATGATGATGAGGAGGAGGAGGATAAGGATGAAGATGAAAATTAATTCAATTAATGTAATGTATTTATTTTTATTTTATAAAAGTTAATTAATTATTTATCATTTAGGTACAAATTATAAAAATTAAATTTACTATAAATATAAGCCACAACCAATATATTTATTAATATACGTGGAAGAAATGAATTTCGTGATTTGTTTTTTAAAAGAAATGAGTAAAAAAGTTTTAAATATGCATATTTCAGAATTTTAATAAAAATGTTAAAATTAAAATTTAAATATATAAATTATAAAAATTTAATTTAATATAAATATAAGTTAAACAATATATTTATTAATATATGTGAAATAAATATAATTTGTGAATTTAAAAAAAAAAATGGGTCGAAAATGAGTACATATACAATTAATATTACAACTATAAACAAAAAACAGACTTGTTCAAGTGGTAGGCGCCCCTCACTAGGCGCCCACACACCTGGGTTCGAGTCTTAGCAAGGCCGAAATGTTGGCCAATTTATTACAAAATGCTACAGTGTCGGGGCCTGGTCGGAGCGGGTCGGGGCAGTGTCGGGCTGGGTTGGGGCCTCCCCGGTCCCACCCATATATTTTTTTATTATTATTTTGTTTTATCGACAGAATTTTCGTCACTCTAAAGGCGACGGATATTCCGTCCCTATATTACATCCGAAATAAATTTTATCAAAATTAATTCTGTCGGAATTTCGTCGGTATTAGCGACGGAATTTCCAACGGACTATCCGACGGCATTGCCGACGGACTTTCCGACGGAAATTCCGTCGGAATTTAATTTCTTTTTTAATTATTTTAATTAATAATTACCGACGGAATATTGACCCGGTTTATTAAACAGGTTGTCCGTATTACCGACGGAAATATTCCGTCGGAAAACATGACTGGTATTTCTGTCGGTAATGGCGACGGAATTAAAAATTTCGTCGGCAAAAAATGCCGACGAAAGAAATGGAGACGGACAACATTCCGTCGGTATTTTCGTCAGCATGCAAACCGGCCGACGGAAATTCCGTCGGTAAATCCGTCTCTAAAACGCGTGTTTTTTGTAGTGAATTTATATGGGATCATGTCCATACATAACGTAAAACTCTAACTTTAAACAGAATTTCTGTAAGTGGCAATGGGTATGGAATTAATCCCCTCAAATTAGTCGGTCCTTAAATCTTGACATTAAAAAAAAAAAGTTTGTTATTAAAATTTTGTATAAAGATCGTCTCACCGAATTTATTTTGTGTGGGGGTAGAAAATAGGCAATTTTCAAGTAAAAACAAAATATTATGTTTAAAATCTGAAAATGATATTTATGTCTTCCTTGTAAATTTTATTTTTATATAAATTGAAATAGTCATGCATAACACTAGTGTTCTTTAAGCGAATCGAGATGGTCATGAACTCGACTCTTAATGTCATGAACTCGACTCGTTAAGGATCAAATTCGACTCGCTCGTATAGATAAATGAGTTAAGTTTGAGCTCGTGTCGCTCGTATAGATAAATGAGTTAAGTTTAAGCTCGTTGCACTTGATTTATTAACGAGTTAATTCAAACTCGATGTTCGATAATTAGTTTTTTTCTTTTAATTCCATTAAGCTCGACTTCACTCGGTTGAAACAACGGCAACTCTTCATACTTCATAAACACATTTCGTGCGCATAATACTTGCTATCAAATGAGATTCTTTGATCTTCATTTTACTTAAATCTCATATTTGACTTATGTATAGTAATATTATCACAATATACATCAAATTTTCACAAATAAATAAATTTTAAAAATACAATAATATGAAGTATGAAGTATAGAATTTGAATTTGAGTTGATTGATGAATATAGTTGCAAGTAAGTTCTTCAATTTGAATTTATTTTATGGAGTAGATATGTGCTTGAGATTTGCTACAAGATAAGTTTGTGACGGCAATTTATGGGGAAAATGCCACTATACTCTTATCATCACAATAATTTTTTAGGGCTAGTTTTATGTAAAATATTGCATACATGCATTTCATCTCAATTAGGTAAGTCAAAACTCTAAGTTCAAAAGTCAAATTAAGTCAATTTTAAAAAATTCACGGGTCATAAGCCTAGATCCGGGTTGCCCAGAAAATTCGCAGGTTGCAAACAGGTGGTTTACTACTGACCAAAATATTGTTCCTATAAGGCCAAAATATTACCACTACAAGGCCAAAAATTTAATATTATATGTTAAAACATTCTGAAAAATTCATCAAAAAATTAAGTCTCCATAATATTTTTGAACATGTAGTAATACACTTTTGACCTTATAGTGATAAAATTTTGGTCTTGTAGTAACATTGTTTTAGTCATGTAGTAGCTGAATAAGTCAAAATTATTTTAGTAATTTTGTCCCCAGAATATTTTTGGACTTGCAGTAATACACTTTTGGCCTTGTAGTGACAAAATTTAGTTCTTGTAGTAATATAGTTTTGGTCATATAGTAAAATAATATATTAGAGTGAAAATAAATATTTTAGTTAAGGTTAACCCGCTTTGACCCGCGAATTTTGACCTAATTTACTTTAATTAGACATATTGCATGTATGCAATATTGCATATAAATTTTTAAGTAATTTTAAGGCAAAAGAAAAAGGTTTTGAATTATTATTTTAGTTCCACCTTCCTATATTGATTATAGATCAATGCGATGTCAATTAAAATTAAATGACTTGTTAAAAATTCATTATATGCAATACATTATTTTGCAAGATTCAATTTTATTAATATGCTCCGTTTCGACTCTCGTTCAAATATCTCAAGTTAAAATTATAATTGAGGTTGATAATTGGTAATTTGGTATGAGTTGTCTTTCTATTGTGAATTTGTTTTAGAATATTTGTTATAATCTTATTATTACCTACCATTTCAATTAGAAAATGATGAATCAAAAAAATTCAAGACAGCGCGAAAACAATCGATCAAAATTTGATTTAACTATTAGCGGCATCTCGAAAATGTCGAATCAAAATATGACTTTCAAATTAAGTTCTAGATTAGTAGATATTGTCAAGGGAAAAGGCGATGATATACGCAAAAGGGAAGATACTCATAAAATAACAGAGGAAAATAGAACTTTTGTACATTTTTATTAATTCATATGAACAAGATCTATACATCTCAATCGAAAAAGAATGAATATATAACTTTCAGAGGATTAAACAATATTTCATTAGCAATGTAAAGTTATCTTACCGGTGTGTTCAATATCACTTTTCAATTAAAAATGTTACCACTAAAAAAAAAAAAAAATGTATAATGTTGATGTGACATTTTGAAACTCACACACAATAGTTTGTATTGACATACAAAATTTAAACGGAGGAGTATTCGAATTCCAATTAAAACATTTTAAATTTGAATCGTAATATTTGAATACGAATATCAAATCAAAATGATTCGATTCATTTACACCCCTACTTTTACTACAACCTATCAAACAATCATACACAATGCTTCTCTCACATTCTCCTTACTAGCATTATACAAATAATGTACACTATCAAACATGCTCTCAGGTTACAAATAAATATAATTTTTTTAATTGTTTATAGTCCTTTTTCACAGTCCCCCTCACCAAAGCCTAAAAAATCAAAAGGAGTGCAATTAGAACTACAATATCATTCATTTTAACAAGAATGTTCCATTAATGATGGAAAAAAATGAAAAGATAATCCACAATTAGGCTGGGTGGAAGACCGTTGATTGAATTTTTGTTACCTCATCCCAACGGCATCCATGGCCGTCTCAACTTCCAGTCGGGTATAGTATGTGTTACTTTTGTTACATTACCTTGGCATTTACTATATCTGATTTCTTCGGAGGCGCTTTTCGACATCACCTGAGAAATCACAAAAAAGGATTCACGTGAATGAGATTTAGATCCAATCTTAGATCACGGGTGGAAACATGTGCTAAACAATAGTTTAATTGTGATTTTTATATAGTATAATACTAATCACATGTAGGCAGTATGGGATGATAAGAGGAAATATAATATAAAAAACTTCACCAACCCAAGAACATTAACCATCTGATTGTAATACTCTGTGAAAATATGATGATTTTCTTTAATGGGCTTATAATCCCCCAACCTAATTAAATCTGCTATAACACATACAGTATATAGGTGATTACTATCAGCAGAATTTAAGCATTCCTAAGTATTTGTTACTCAAGATAATACAATAATTATCTATAGCTTATGAAATGAGTTTAATTCTTACCCCTTCACATACCAAATTACCAACTCAACTCAATCAAACAAATTATTTAAGAAGGAACAAAATAGGGAATGTAAAATGAGGTACCAAGCATCAATTAAACAACAAGAAAAGTGCATATTTAAACCACAGTAACTTAAGTAAACAAATGAAACAGAAAAATCAAACGAGAAAATTGGGAGCAATTGTGACTGATAATAGAGCTAGAATAGAAAACCAACCTACCTCTAAGCATATGTTTCAAGTCTTGTAGCATTGCTCCTTCTTGGAGTAGTGTTAGCATAATCATAAATTTTTCGAATTAGTTGGCAGCATAGTAGTGTTAGCATTTCGACTGTTAAATGCTAAAATTACATATAATTTCATCAAGCATGATTCTCAAATTAAGTTTCACACAGATTCAACTACAGCAAAACAAAGTTTAAGGAACACACTATCATTTACCAGCAAAGAAAAATGATTGCAGAAAAAACAATGCTAAACAGAGAGTAGACAATTCTTACCTCAACACAAACTCAATCCCTGAAAAGAACATCCTGGGCCATATCCAGCAATGGCTGCAAACAATCTGGAGAAAATTTCCTAGCGAACACGAAAGAATGGCTTGAATTTGATTGCCGTAGCTCATGAATAAGCTGAGGCATAACCTCAGCAGGCCCGTAAAGATGTGGATGGCCTTCAACGCTTCCGGTCCAGTTAACCCGCGTCAGGGTATAACCCGTACATCCATCAGGGTCCTCCATTGATAAAAGCGTCGGAAAATAATGCTCCTCAGGATAACAAGTGTGCAAACTATAGCACGACAGCTTAAACTTCCGCCACAGTCTCCTATCCCTCACAACCACAAGAGCGTGATGCCTTGTCAAAGTGAAGAACTGTGATCCACCTCGAAATCGGTCGAATGGCACCTCTGGTAACATTACACTTTTGCCTCTTGCAATGTACCTATCCCACAGTTCTGGCTTATCTGCTGATATTTCAATGAAGCTTTTGTAACTCGGGAATGAGGACCATCTCCATCCGGATATGGCGAGGGGTTTGACAATGAGAGAATCATAGATATATTCGAAGGAATGTAGAGGGATGCAGTGCTGAGATACGAGAGCGAAGTACAGATTTAACGGGTCGTCCAGGAGGGCAGTGGCGATGAGGCGGCGGGCGGCGGAGATGAGGGTTGGGGTGGCGCGTTGGGTTTTCTTGGCGGCGATGAAGCGGCCTGAGAATACGCCGCCGGGAGGGGTGATTTTACAGGAGGGATCGGCGTGGACGTAGATGTTATAAAGGTGTTCGTTGTTCTGAAAGAAAACTTCCCAAAGAGGGGCGAAATGTAGGTTTGTGTTTGTGAGGAAGAGGAATGCGATTTTGGATTTATGATTAGTGGTGCCGAGGCGGGAGACGGTGGGGCTGCCGCCGATGGCGGCGAGGGTAGCGCTGCGGAATAGGGCAATGTCATCGAGCTCATCGGGGAGAGAGATCTCGATGTGTTTGGAAGGGAGAATTCGCGGCACGAAGAAGAAAAGCAACGGAAACGAAAGCAAAAGAGCGGAGGAGAGAACAAATTGAATGTTAAACATAGCCAATACCAGAATTCGAGTCTATACACGAAGAATCTAACATAAACTGGCAAATTATGCAACAGAAATCGCAGAATGAGAGGGGTTTTAAGGGGAAAAACAAAAATCTGTACACAGATTACAAATTACGGAAATCCTAAACAGAAAATATCATAGAATCCAAAAATCGAAATCAATAGACGCAGATTGCCGCAGACATTGGCGAAAACATGGAAGTATAGGGTTTTGAGCGGAAATTGAAAAATGTGAAGGATTTACCAAGAAATTATTGGAGCTGAAGTTGTTACAGGTGCTTGTGTTCGTGATCTGAGGCAACATGCGTGAGAATCGTTGTCGTTTTCAGCCTTTTCTGCGAATAATTTTGATCAGTGAGATGACAGAATATGAAAATAGAGAAAACAGAAAAACGTGGGAGAGAGAAGACAGAATTTCCTCAGCTCTCTCATTGCGAATCAATTTTCAGTTTTAAATACTCCCTCCAACTAAATTTAAGAAATTATTAACTTTCTATTATTCTCTTAATTAATTATTTTAAAATTCTACAGATTTTAAATACTATTATTATATAAATTATTTTAAATATATTTAAGGGTAAATTAGGAAGAAGCTTAACTAATTAACATTGAAAAGTGTAAACGTCATTTAAATTACCAATGAAATGAAGAGTCAAAACGAAATTTATATTGAATTGGAGGAAGTAGCCTAAATGAATTTTTTTTTGAGGATAGCTTAAATGAATTAATATACCATATTCTACACATTATCATATGACAAATTTGTTTTTTTTTTTTTTTAACAGTAAAGAAGATTTTATTAATTCATTTGAATATAGTGGTTGATGCGGCCAAAATATGTCGTCCTCGGAGATAACGACACGTGGATATGAGATGAATTAAATCCGTCTTGTTATGAATACTGGTTTGGTGAAGGGGATTAATACACCCCAAAGCCCGGAAAGGGAAATCAGCATAATTGGGCTTTTGGCCCATATCTGTGGCCCAATTATTCTTGGGCCAAGTATTTCCAGTCCATGAGGGAAACTTAAGATTTATTCTTGATGGATTAAGCCTAGCGAAAGAGTAAAAGCCAGAATATAGGGCTTGCATACTAGAGGATCGAATCTTTGGGAAGACTAGAGAAAAATAGGGAGAAGAGGTCTCTCTCTCCCATGAAAAGGTATATAAGAGGTTAGTTGGATCATTTTATTTACGTTTTATATCTTGAATACACACTGAATTCACGAGAAATATCCGAATATTTGCTAGAATTTCCCTCGAATTGCAGGGAAATTCCTCTTTAATTCCCTTGAGAGTGATTCTGACTTGAGCGTCGGAGATTCCACGCCGGAATCCCCTCCGGCGTGTTTTTGCAGGTCATTTGCGGATTTTGAAGAGGACTGTTCGTGGAGATTGTTGAGGATAACGAACGATTTCGGCCTGTGATTCGTATTATCCATACAGGAACGTTCGATATCCACAAGCGTTATTTTTTGACGCAACAACTGGCGCCGTCTGTGGAAAATCTGAGCTAAGGCGTGAGGATTTTCCTTAATTTCGGGAGGAGCACCAAGCTATGTCCCGAAATCTGCAAGTAATTGAAGAAAAAAAGGCACTATCGGCATCGCTGGTGGAAAGGCCTCAACTCCCAGATTGAAACAAAAAAAAAAACCCTCAGGATTCAATTCCCAAAACCGCCGTAATGTCGTCGTCTCCGGCGCAGCTAATCGAATCCCACCGTGAAAAGGCGGAAGTTTACACCGGAGACGTCGTGTGCAAGCAGAAATTGCTGGAGCTTCTGGAGAAGATCAACATGCCGAAGGGGCTTCTTCCTCTGGACGAGATCGTCGAGGTAGGACACAATGAGAGCACTGGATTCGTGTGGTTGAAGCAAAAGAAAAGCAAGACGCACGTGTTCCGCGCCATCGGAAAGAGCATCTGGTATGATACCCTCGTCATGGCGTTTGTCGAGAACCGTCGGATGAAGCACCTCACCGGCGTGAAAAGCAAGGAACTCCTGATCTGGATCTTATCCGGTTTCAGCCTTTGAGGAGGAAAAACAGGCGGAGAAAGTGATGAATTGATCGATCAATGGAAATGGAATAAATCTAAGCCAGACCTGCTCGCAGTTGAGCACGAATTGAATTTCAAGGAAAGCGAGAGCTCTGCCTCCACTTCTTAATTCAGGGTGCAAACACCCAACTCGCAATCTAGAGTTGTAGCTCATAGCAACACGGAAGTTAGAGGCAGGTGATGTCTTCTATTTGATTCTTACTTCTTACCATAAACAACAAGAGGTATGGAGTTATTTAGTACCTGGTTATTTCATTCTTACTTCTTGACTTGAATTTAATCTCAAATCGTATTTGGGACTTGCGTATGAGAATAAATTATAGAAGCTGTAGCTACATATTTCTTACATTTGTCTTTTCAAAAAATAATCTATTGGTTGATTAATGTCTAACAGTTGAGCAAATGTGCACTCAAGGTGTTTGATGTTATGCCAGAGAGATTTGTTGCCTGTTTGATTGCTTTCGGTTAGAATGTCGGGCTTGTTTTGCTAGTCGAAAATTAACGTAGTAAGTTTTGGATATGAAAATTTGTTTGTTTCTCCTGTTGGCTTGCTGCTGTGACTAGGCCTAATAAACTTGAGATCAAGAATTTAAGCAGGAGCGTGAAATAAGAAAAGATGAGTTATGCCCTATTAATTGTTTGAGCTAATTCCTCAAAGAGAAGCTACCACTACTTGTTGGTAGACTGATATATGTATCCCTTATCAATGTAGTGAGTGGAAGGCCAATCCATGAAACTGACTTCATTTATATGTTTTTTCGAAAGAGGAAATAATTGTGGAAATCTTAGGTTTGCTAGTTATCTTAGGGACATTGATCACACATGCGTTGTGGTTTCTTATTAGAAAAATGCCTATTTCAATTGGATGATTTTTCTCAGGGCACGAGAATATAAATCTGAAATTCGTGCTGGAAATAGACAAAAAGAGACTTTAAATATGTCAATAGCAACAAAGAAGAGTCATTACCTCTGTAGATAATCCTTGGGTTCCATATTTGTCATCCCAAAACATGGTTCCTATTCTATATATTTGTGCAGTGCTCAAAACCTGATCAAAATCGACACCAAAAAAAAAAAAAAAAAAAATCTTCGATGTTATATTAGGGGGACAATATATATGACTCATGATCTCTTTTAGTACTAATATTGAAAATAACATAAATTCAATTTTACTGAGCAGAGTTCATTTGTGATCTCATCCAACGATTTGTGAGGTTTCTGATGCACGACCTGTTAAAGTTTAAGCTTGGTTCGATCAAATGTGATTCCTCTCAATTTAACACAATCTGAAGCTGATTCATATAACCATACCAGAAAAGCTACTGCTTGCCTTATGTGTTGGAGCTCATCCCATGAGGATCCAGCATACTACAACATAATGGAAATAGATGTTGCTTTAACACACCCGTTTTCTAGTTCTTGCAAACCTGCCTTTACATATTCACCGTTGCTAATTGAGCAGCATTCACGTCGGAGTAGTAAGCTGAAAGTGGAAGTAAAACGTATTGCTGATTTAATTCTGACATTTTTTCTGTAGTAAAAATCAGCATAAGAGTATTTCTTACCTATTGAAAAGCTGAACATTTATGAATGAGAAAACCTGGCTGAAAATTCTTCATGTGATGGGATGGCATTTTTATCTATTTAAAATAATGTGTTGGTTGATTGATTCTATCCCCATCTGCGGAAAAATCCAACCTTCAGCTGGCAGAAAAATAATGTTGAAGTCAGTTATTATAAGCATTGTGCAGTGTGCTTGTGGTTGAATATGCCACTTGTTTATTTGCTGGTTAAAACTTTTCATATTTGTGAGTTTTCAATTTGGCTTTGGGATTAAAAGTAATTGTACAGGAGTAATGCTAATTCTAATTCTAGCAATAATGCAAAACCTCTTGCCTTTAGACTAATTTCCTTACAGATTGAAAGCAGCAGGGAAATTGGGCCTTAGAAAATGGATCCAATTGTTGGCTTGATTATGTGAGGCCTAGTATCACTGCCCAATCATTTCATCTCTCTTTTTACATTTGCTTCTGATTGTCGACATACACCTTGTGGGGATCAGCGCAAGCTTCCACTACAACCACCACAAGATTTACAAGGGTGGAAAATGCTTATGACTCGTGCATTGGAAAAAATAGCAATGTTCGAGAGAAATGCGAAAAAAGAGGAAGATGAATTTCGCTTCACAAAAAAGGGGGGGGGGGGAATGGATGCACCTAACCGATGCACATTGGACAAATTAAGGGAGGTATCTCTACATTTTTATGTGAATCGAAATTGTAATATTGTTTGAAGAAAGAAAAGTGATTGAAAGAGAAGTGATTGTTGAGAAATTAATCTGTGAAGGAAATACTAAGTAACATGCAATATCTTTGCTAGTAATTTATACTAGTGTGAAATATAATACTTATATGATGCTTGAATGAAGCTTGTTGATATGCATGAATTTGAGTGAGAAGAATAATTTATATGTTATAGATAGGATCGAGATAAACTATTATATGCTATGATTTGCATAAATAATGTGGAGAAGGATGTAAATCTATTTAGTTTAGCGTGGATGTTAATCGTTTCAATCAATATGTTGCGAAAATATGAGATGTATGGTATATGTGGAAAGATTCGCTTGAGAATACACGTTTCATTGAATGAGCACTAGGATATTGACAAAGCCGGTACCAAATCTTGGTACAAATTGCTATTTAACCTTTTTGTTGTGAGAAACTTTGAGAAGGTTTAGCCCAAAAACCTTAAAGAATTCTGGGAGTGCTGGAAACACAAGAGGTTCTGGAGGAGTATTCTGGTCCTCAAAGGCTGGCAGAGATGGGAAGTATTCCAGTCCCCAAGGGCTGATAGAGATAGGAAGTATTCCAGTCCCCAAGGGCTGGCAGAGATAGGGAGTATTCCGGTCTCCGCGGGCTAGCAGAGATATGATTAGTATATCGGTACCACGTGTTAGTACAAACGTTTGATAAAGTCTGAGATCTTTTGTATTAATTCGATATTACTATGAGCATGTCTTTATGAGATTGACAGATATGATCCACACTTACTTTTTCCATTGAGTTAGGCATGGTCCCCTTGAGCTTACTTGATTGACTTATGTAGATATTTTAGAAATGGTATTGGAATTGAGAATTACTTGAAATCTTAGAAGCATGAGTAGGTAATGCATATGTTGAGTTCTATGACTACTTTATGTGGGAGAATTAATGATTAGATATTGATGATGACTATGGTTCTGGAAACAAAATTTAACCTAACTTTTTTCGAATTGTGGGTGATTGACATGTTCCTATACTTTAGATATAATTTCAGATTATAGATTAAGCCTATTCAGGTCCTTGAAAAAAGAAAAAATGAAAAAGGTTGTTTCTTACCTTTTTATCTTTAAATAATGATATGTCTTGAGTTGTGTCCTCGTTTAGGACCTTGAAGCTTGCGTGTACTAGAAATACTCATTTATGATGAAACGTGGAGAATTGAATATTCATTGTAATTTTCATTTGAAGAGACTATTTGAGAGAGCATGATCCACTTATTTTTTACTTTTAGAGTGGGAGTTGATTTGTTTTGTTGGTTCGATGCTATGAAGTTTTACTTCCGAAAAGATAATGAATTTTTAATATGGCATGAGATGATTCTTTTAGAGTGATGAAACATGATTTGAGCGTTTTGAGGTGTTTTAGGGCCGACAGCCCTAAATGAGTGAAATAATAAGCCTGAAAATTAGAGTTGATAAACAATGATCCCATGAGGAGGAGTTGGAGATTCTAGAGGTGCTTGAGTAGCCCGAGGGAGCAGGATTACAAAAGAGAATAAAGATTGAGTTCAGGGGAACCTTGGAGGACCCCCAGATTATTATGAGATTTGAGATCCTAAAGAGCGAAACCAAACAACGTTGAGAGGCTGGAGGTTCAGGAAAAGACCATGTGCAATGAAGCTAAACCTCAACCTGCTCGAGGAGCTGTAGACGTACGAGAGATATGCGCAACTGTGAAGACGAATATTGAGGTAACAAGTTAGTTCATATTACTTGTGATTTTTATGTTCCGATAGCCAGGAAATTGATGGCTAAGATGCTAAGACAAAGATGGAGAATACTCGACTGGCCATGAAGTCAACTTAGTATATCTGTGGGGCAATACCCCTGAATGACCAAGGTCAAAGACCATATCCCTGGAGGACTGAAAGTTATATCCCTGAAAAGGGGACAGAATAAACCCACAGGTACTCTAATTCAGGAGCGAAAGACACTCTAAGACCACGAGGCCAAGAGGAGTTAGAGAAACTGCGAGATTTATCTCACCCTGCGAGGTTTACCTCACCCTGCGAGATTTATCTCACCCTGCGAGGTTTACCTCACCCTGAAAATTGCGAGGTTTACCTCACCCTGCGAGATTTATCTCACCCTGCGAGGTTTACCTCACCCTGAAAATTGCGAGGTTACCTCACCCTGCGAGGTTTACCTCACCCTGCGAGATTTATCTCACCCTGCGAGGTTTACCTCACCCTGCGAGGTTTATCTCACCCTGCGAGGTTTACCTCACCCTGTGAGATTTATCTCACCCTGCGAGGTTTACCTCACCCTGAAAATTGCGAGGTTTACCTCACCCTGCGAGATTTATCTCACCCTGCGAGGTTTACCTCACCCTGCGAGGTTTACCTCACCCTGCGAGATTTATCTCACCCTGCGAGATTTACCTCACCCTGCGAGGTTTATCTCACCCTGCGAAGTTTACCTCACCCTGAAAATTGCGAGGTTTACCTCACCCTGCGAGATTTATCTCACCCTGCGAGGTTTACCTCACCCTGCGAGGTTTACCTTACCCTCCGAGATTTATCTCACCCTCCTAGATTTATCTCACCTTGCAAGGTTTACCTCACCCATAGAAATTGCGAGGGTTATACAAACCTCACCCAGAGAAATTGCTAGGGTTATACAAATCTCACCCTGAGAAAACAAGTGGGTTCCGATGAACCTCACTCTGAGAAAATGCGTAGGTTTAGAAAAACCTCACCCTGAAAGATTGCGAGGTTTATACAACCTCACCCTGAAAAATTGCGAGATTTATACAAACCTCACCGGGAGAGATAGCGAGGTTTATACCAACACCCCTAAGAATAGTTGATGCGGCCAAAATATGTCGTCCTCGGAAATAACGACACGTGGATATGGGATGAATTAAATTCGTCTTGTTATGAATACTGGTTTGGTGAAGGGGATTAATACACCCCTAAGCCTGGAGAGGGAAATCAGCATAATTGGGCTTTTGGCCCATATCTGTGGCCCAATTATTCTTGGGCCAAGTATTTCCAGCCCATGAGGGAAACTTAAGATCTGTTCTTGATGGATTAAGCCTAGCGAAAGAGTAAAAGCCAGAATATAGGGCTTGCATACTAGAGGACCGAGTCTTTGGGAAGACTGGAAAAAAATAGGGAGAAGAGGTCTCTCTCTCCCATGAAAAGGTATATAAGAGGTTAGTTGGATCATTTTATTTACGTTTTATATCTTGAATACACACTGAATTCACGAGAAATATCCGAATATTTGCTAGAATTTCCCTCGAATTGCAGGGAAATTCCTCTTGAATTCCCTTGAGAGTGATTCTGACTTGAGCGTCGGAGATTCCACGCCGGAATCCCCTCCGGCGTGTTTTTGCAGGTCATTTGCAGATTTTGAAGAGGACTGTTCGTGGAGATTGTTGAGGATAAAGAACGATTTCAGCCTGTGATTCGTATTATCCATACAGGAACGTTCGATATCCACAAGCGTTATTTTTTGACGCAACAGTGGTACTCAACCCATAAGAATATACAAGTAAAATTTATAGATTAGTCACATGTGTTTTCCGCCTAGCTTAAAATTGGTTTACTCAATTATACAACTCATCGAATCAAGACACCATGCTGCGACTGATGAGTTTGGAGCTATTAAGTTATACCCTCCTAACCACGTTCATAAGCATATTTTGATATTTTCCACCGCCTTCTTTGTTGTCTGTTGTTCATCATTAAATCTTTTAGAATTGCGACATCTCCATATTTCCCACGTGACGCAGTTCCAAAGGTTGTTCATGAATCTTTTCTTCACTTTTCCCCTTCCAAGTGCCCCGTTGAATTGCAAGGCGTGCGCCATTATGTTTCCGTGCGGTGACGTTTGGACTTTAATCCAATTAACACACTCTTGCCAAACCTTAGTCGCGAAATCACACACCAGCAACAGATGGGTGTTAGATTCCTCCTCTACTTCGCACAGGGAGCAGCAAGAATCGGCCTCCCCAATGTCCACGCCTCTCCGCTTCAAATTGTCGGTCATGGCGAGCCTCCCTTTCAACGCTTTCCATCCTATCATTTTCACCCTCGGTGCAAAGCTCCCCCACAGATTTACATATTCTGTCCTGCACCCATTTGCCTTAGGAATCATCCCCATCTCCTCCGTCAAATGGTTGTATACGTTGCTTGTAGAGTATCTCTCGTGTGGTGCAAGGCTCCAGCTCCAACTGTCTTCATTACCCTGCGATAATTTAGTTCTATCTAGCAAGGAAATTAAATTCATCAGCTCATCCCTCTCTACTGCACTCAGTTCATGATCCCAGGCCTACACTCATTGCCACCCAGACTGCCCCCATACGCCCATGCTACTAATTCGACTCCTCTTCTGCCTACTCGCCGAGAACAGGCCCGGGAACTTATCTTTTAATATGAACCCCCCTTCTAGCCAATAGTCGCTCCATAAATTGGTGTTTGCCCCATTTCCCACCTCTCTCATAATTTTATTAATCGCATCTTTTCCTCCTAACCGATTGTATACGTTTTTTATTTCTTTCCACCAACTCGACTCTCCCACTATACGTCCCCCTCTTCTCCTACACACGACTTCCTCACTCCCTAAACCACCGTATCTCGCCTTCAAAATTCTTACCCAAAGATTATTTGATTTCGTTAGTAGCCTCCATATCCATTTCCCTAAAAGGGCAATATTAAATATATTCAAATCTTTTATCCCTAACCCCTCCCCCTGCGTTTATATTTACATACCTCTTCCCAGCTCACCCAAGGTATTTTCCTATTTTCTTCCATTCCCCCCCCCCCCCCACAAGAAATTTCTCTGCAATTATTTAATCTCACACAGGAAAGATTTTAGTAATTTAAAAAAAGATAAATAATATGTAGGTACCGCGGATAGTACGGCCTGCACGAGTGTAGCTCTCTCTCCCCCCCGATATGTGTTTGTCCTTCCATGCTACCACTTTTCCATGTATTTTCTTAACCATTCCGTCCCATGAAGATATTTTGTGATGGTCTAGGACCCGTTCATGCCCAAGAATTTCATCGCAAGAGTGCTGGTATCACATCCCAAGAAATTTGTCATTTCTGATTTTTCCACGTCTCCCATATGAATCCCTATGAGTCTGCACTTGCTGAAAGACATATGACAAATTTGTATATACAATTTGATGCATATTCATCTCTGGATATTATACACATTTATTTTTTAATTAAAAGTGTGTTTTATTTGAAGGGTGATGTCACACACTCAAATTCACGATATCTATAATTTGATAAAAAGACGAAAATACCTCTAATTAAATATTATAATATTTTTTTTAACAAGAGTATTACAATAAAATTACATTTTTTAACAAGATTTTGGATAGCCATGTTTTCTCTAATGTGAAATGCATTATATGTGATGATTTAAAAAAAAAAAAGTGATACTTTTAGAAATATTTATTTTAAAAAATTTACTACCTTTACCCCACCTAAAATGCATACATACATTACATGTGGTAAAAAAAAAAATACATCAACTAAAGGATAACTTGAATTTATTGAGGTTAAATTTTGTAATGAAATTTGGGTTGGGCTGCAATGGACTCGAGTGCATATTGTGCACTCTAGTCCATGTTGCATTTTTCAGTTTACTGACTTACACTTTTTGGTAAATGGTGTTGCACTTTTCAATTATTAAACTGCATAATAATATTTTTAGTAATAATTGAAAAGTGCAACACCATTTACCAAAAAGTGTAAGTCGGTAAAACTGAAAAGTGCACATGAACTAGGGTGCACAACATGCACTCGAGTGCATACTAGACTTTACCATGAAATTTAGTGCATTGAAAAAAGCGTTTAGCAACTACTTGCTACAACATTTCAAGCAATAGACAAAATCAAAGAACATTAAGCACTAGATTTTCAATTCACAGATCAAATAAAAATGCTACTCCATTTGCCTGTAAAAGCAAATCAGTTTTTCATTTTTAGTAGAATATTACACTTCACACTAATGTATATTTGCGTCAAGAAAATTAAAAATGAAAAGAAAGATAAAGATCTACTAAAAATTCGAGGACAAACAAGTTTGAGAAAGAGACGAATAAACAAGTCACATTACCAGAAGGAAACAATACCAGGAATTAAAAGTCTCACTAAGGAGAGGAAAGCTTCACCAAAGAGTAGACGCAAAGAGACATAATACAAAGAACTAATCAGATAAAATCAATCACATATACATTTCTTTTCACTAGAACTGACTTCTTGTATGAGTATTTTACTTATTTATTTTGGTGTTTTCTTTTTAATAATTATTAATCCCAACAAAAATTACTGTACCATATAATTCAGATTAGTCAAAAACTCATATTTAATGTGACATATTATGTAACTGGCTTATTCGAAGATGTGAGTTAAATTATGTGTAATTGGATCACAAATTTAAATCATTTAGTGAGTAAACAAGAGTTTTACGTTTAAACACCACCATTTAAATTAAAAAAAAAGGGGCCCAAATAAATCTAGGTGGCCCAACCGGAGGATACACTAAAAGCCCAGCCCAAAGGGTACGACTATTAACACCTTTCATCTTTGTTAACCGCACTCCCTTCCTATTTATTAATTTAATAATAACATAAAAAATCTAAAATACCCTTTAAATAAAGATATCACTACTAGATGCATCTCCACTCTTAAATACATTTCCTCTTCAACATTCAAACTCTAATTAGAGATGGCAATGGAATGGGTACAAATCTGAACCCGCATGAAATCGATCCGCACGTAACGGGTAAATACCCGGTCAAACGGATCCCGAATCGGATAAATATCCGGTCAAACAATACCCGTCGAGTCGGAATGGGTAATGATTTTGTATATACCCGAACCTAACTCGAATATATATATATATATATTTAAAAAATGTATATCATTATTAGTATATTAATATACTTAGTCAATAGTTTTCTACTTTTCTTAATTCTTAGTTGTCAGTGGTATAAATTAATCATGCATAAGCCATGGAACAATAAAAGGTAGATCATATAAAAGAAAAAAAAACCTAGGACCATAAGCTCACATGTCGAGTTAGAGGCCGGAGTGCCATTAAAACCTTACATGGGAAAACCCTCCTTAAGGATAAAACTCAGGTCAAGGAAAAAGGTACACTTCTCTAAAAGTCAATGTCTATAGAAAGCAGTATATAAATCATTATGCATAAATGAGAGTAAAAAGTTTGGGGGGTAGCCTCTCCAGACACAATCAAGGCCAGTATTGGCCACAACATCCGCCGCCTGGTTGGCCTCTCTAAAGACGTGTGAGTATCTGATGTGCATGTCTTGTGTAAGAGGGTGGATCTAGCTCCAAAGGTCTTGCAAACGCCAAGGAATAGAGGGATTGGTGCTCATAAAAGTGTCAATCGTGAGTGTCGAGTCCGACTCAATCCAAAGGATGTGTCATCCGTGATCATGTGCATACTTAAGGGCCATAAGTACCGTTGCCAACTCAGCCTCAAGAGGGAGGCCTCAACCCACCTTAGTAGCGACCGCAGCCACGAAGAATTCCCCGAAGGTCCTGAAAACCGCCCCCCGCATGGAGACTACCCGGGGAAGAAGAGACATTACCGTCTGTGTTAACCTTGTACCAACCCGGATCAGGTGGGAACCAAATCACAGATGAACCTTGTCTCGTTGGTCTGTGTCTGTTCGAAACACCAAGAGCCCTAGCAATCACTAGATCCCGAACTGTGTCGTCCGAAAAACCCCTAGCTATGTTGTTGGCCTCCCTGATGCCTGAAATGATTTGAGTCATACATCTCCTAACAGAGGGCGAAACCCCATCAAAACTTACCCTGTTCCGCAAAGTCCAAACGGCCCAAATAGCAGTGACGAAGCCCGCCCTCCACAACTCCAAAGACTGCGGACCCAACCAAACTCTAGTGGCCTGAAGGAAGATGTCTAGAAAGCTGACCCCTATGTGAATCGTGACCCCAAACAAGTGAGTCAAGCTGCGCAGAATCTCCAACGTGAACGGATAATGGGCAAGTAGATGGTCCAGCGACTCAGAATCCCTGCGGCACAGTACACAAATCGACGGACTGTGAATCCCAAAAGACGAGAGCCAATCCGCCGTGGGCAGCTTGCCCCAAACCGCTCTCCAAATCGCAGTGGAGCGACACATTGGCATGAAGGTGCCCCAAATCCATGATGCCCAACCAAGCCTGGGCAGGGGTGATCTGAGCAAATCATATGCCATGCTGGAGGAGAGTTCCCCTGAAAGTGAGCCCTCTCAAATACGTTTGTCAGGTCCCCTAAGCACCGTGATCTACAGGATATCCCTGACAATCTCCTTAAATCTCATGATAAAGCACCTCGGGAAGTGCCATCAATCATCATAGAAGATATCACCAACTATGGAAGTGAGGGTAGAAGCGAACCAGTCAGGAAGACCCATTCTCTAAAAGATAGTATAACCAAGCCAATTGTCATGCCAAAAGCTGACACGGGATTCTCTGCCAATCAGCCACCTCGAGCCATCTCTAAGTCTTGTATCATGCGGACGAAGGTCCGGTCCAATAGAAGAGACTCAACCATAAGGTCTCAGTCTGTGCTATGAATTAAAGTGTCTTCGATGCAAGAGCTCCGTATCTGGCGAATTGTTATGAAGAATATCACAACTCAACTTACATAGAAATGAGTCATTCGCCAGTCGAATAGAACGAACCCCAAGTCCTCCTTCCCCCAAAGGGGCACCATTCTTGCGGTTCACATCCCTCTTCCAAATGAAGTTCCTCATAGCCGACTCCACCTGTCGTAGCAAAGAATTGGGTCATTTGTAGATCATCATCGAATGTACCAAAGAGGTCGTAATAACTAAGTTAATCAGGCAACGACGGCCGGCAAGGGACAAAGTGCTACCCTTCCACCTACTAAAGTTAGCTATGACATATTCTGCAACTATCTGTAAATGCGTTTTCATTGGACTACCGCAGAATATTGGAACCCCCAGGTATGTAAAAGGGAGTGAGCCCTCAACAATGTCAGTAATCCTGAATGTCCTACGATGCAGCCTCCGAGGTACAGCTCTCCCAAAGAACACCCTGGACTTCAAAGGACTGTGTGCAGGATCCTGACGTTAGCCTCTATGGCCCGTAAGAATATCATGATGTCATCCGCGTAGAAGAGGTAGCGGGGTACATTACGAATGGGCTGGAGTCTACCTCTGTCTGTCTCCCAATCGATCCATCTTCCAAGAGCCTCCTCCGCGATACAAAACAATAAAGGAGATAAAGGATCACCCTGACGGACACCCCTCGTACAAGAAAAGTAACCTTTTGGCTCCCCATTAAAGAGAATCGAGATCCTAGCTGAATCCAGAACTCCTCGAACCCTAGATATGAAGTCTGCTCTGAACCCCATCCTAGCCAAAACCGCCTCCAAAAACTGCCAGGAAATCGTGTCTAAGGCCTTAATCATGTCGACCTTCAGCGCCATATACCCACGGATCCTCGGATAGTCTAGGGTATTAATGGAATTTGAGGCCAGAGCAATACACGTGTGGATTCGCTTACCCAGAACAAACCCAAAATGATAAGTAGAAAGGCAACCGCCGATGAAAGTACCCAGTCTCGATGACAAAACCCTGGTCATGACTTTGAAGATGAAATTACCCATCACAATCGATCTAAAATCCTCCACCCTAGTGGCTCCCTCTATCTTAGAAATTAGTGTCATGAAGCATGAACTCAGCTCAGGTGGCATAAGTCTGTTAGTGAAATAGTGTCTGACAGCAGCTATCACATCATGATCCACAATGTCCCAGCAACTTTGAAAGAAGGATCCTCCAAAACAATCTGGTCCCGGAGTGCTCGAGGCATCCATTCCAAAGATTACACGCCGAATCTCTTCAGTCGAGGGAACACTCAACATCAATTCGTTCTGGTCAACGGTCACCACAATGTGCATAAAACTATCTAGAATGGAGGCATCAAATGACGCAGACTGATCATCAACGAACAATTGAGAGTAGTAGGCAACCACGTGGGCACTAATGGTGTCCAAGTCCGTGGTGAGGTCCCCATCAACAACCATCGAAGCAATACTACCCCTGGAGTCCTTAATACGTTGGGAGATATGGAAGAAGCGAGTGTTCCTATCCCCATCAGTCAGCCACTGCAATCTGTTCCTCTGTGTGTAGAATTCTTGTCTAACAGAGAGCAGACTGTTCAGATCGACCTTGAGCCTGAATCTCCTCCGCAAAGTTGGCCTCTGAGTCCCCTTCCAACTCATTAAGCC
Organism: Galeopsis tetrahit; assembly: GCA_963675135.1. Taxonomy (NCBI): domain Eukaryota; kingdom Viridiplantae; phylum Streptophyta; class Magnoliopsida; order Lamiales; family Lamiaceae; genus Galeopsis; species Galeopsis tetrahit. Next base: position 7,675,848 of record OY776124.1, read on the forward strand.
ATGGAGATTAGGCTGGAAACAATAACCACTGATATTATCACTCTTTTCATTTCCATTTTGTCTAAATAAAATTCTATATAACTTTTTCCCTTCCTAAAAATCTGAGATATGTAATTAGAACTTCAAAGATTTTAAAAAATAATAAAAATATGATGACGGGCGGGTTTAACCGACGGGTTCGCGGGGTGGGATGGGACGTGTTTTGAGGCAGGGCGAGGCGAGTAACGGGTGTAAAAAATTTTGGCAGGACGGGTCCTAGGACAGGCCATACCCGCCCCGTTGCCAACCCTAACTCTAATCCTAATTGCAGCTGCAGTTGCCGCCATCCACCACCTCCTCGCCGCCAATTTTATCTAAATAGTGTTAAATTAGTTTCATAAAAATCTGAAAAATTAATACTCCGTAATAAAAAAAAAAAATTAGAAATATCTGGAAAAAAATTGACATATTTTCAACAAATCAGTGTTGAAAATATACACTGATTTGCGAAAAATTATAAATATATAAAACTATGTTGTTGCGCATGCAAAAATAGGGCTTTGGAGTAGGGGTAGGGGCCTGACTGCTTGGAGCTTGGGGCGGGGTAGAGTAATTATTCGAGTTGAGTTGAGTACTTGAAGTTTGAGCTCGACTCTAACCCTTATCGAGTTGAGCTCAGCTTAGTTCGATAACATTAATGAACTAAAAAATATCGAATCGAGTTGAGTCGAACCTAACCTAAGTTTAACATTGATGAACTATATTGACTCGTTAACATTAATTAAATTTGTTATCTAAGCCAATAGAACCCATAAATTATGTATTTTTATATCAATTAAAAAAAAAAAAAGAGAGAGAGAGGTTCTTTATTCTATTACCTAACATAAGTTTAACTACTCCCTCCATGAATTTACACACTTTCTATAAATGAATATTCCATACCAATTTGCACACCCTATAAAAAAAAATATCTTTATAATCTCCACTTTCAAAATATACTCATATTTATTCATATGCTATTACTTTTTCACACTCAATTTACTTTTTATTTTACTTTATTCATAAAATTTTACAAAACTACCCCTTAAAATATCATTCATTTGCACATTTTTTTACACATTTTTTAATCACTATTTTCAATCGAAAATCGTGATACATACTATTAATATTTAAGTACTAAAATCGCCATCTAAGTACAATCAAAAGTGGATAAAAAAAATTGATGGGACTTATGTGTGCAATCCACTAGTACGTTTTGATATTACCAATAATTTCAACAATTTGATGATGAAAAATATATTAAATAATTTAACAACTTGAATCATAGAAAATAAATAATAAGTTGACAAGTTGTAGCAAAAATTTGTCCACATTAGCAACTTGTGTTAGCTTTTTCACCAACATAGATACGATAAATTATTGAGCACACTTTTGGTTGCTCAACCAAGAACGTGACAAATTATTTAATGACATTTTTTTAACATAATAAATGGAACATACTTTATGATGTTTTTTTGTTCTATATGATTTGAAATAGAAAATAAAATTGAACAAATGAAATAATTAAAAAAAAAATCAAAATACAAAGCTGAAGCATTTAATTAAATAAATTCATTGCGGATTTAGAGCGTATTTTCGACCAAGACAAAGAAGGGAGCGGGAGAACGAGAAGTGACTAAAATAGAGAAGGAAGAGGTAGGACCATTGGAGAAGGGCTCGACATCATCGACTAGCAATTTCTTACTTCTACACTTTTGTTGTTGATATTGTTTATAATGTATTTTAGTCGCATGGTGCACTTGATTTATAGAAAAGTAATAAAACTATGAATGACAATGGATTGAAGTGGGTTACCCATTCTTTGAACGGGTCGAGTTGAGTCAACTCACTTCGTGCCACATGTCGAGGTGGATCTACCTGTTTTACATATGATTTATTATTACATTATATATTTTAATTAAACATGTCATATTTCATTATATAAACTGGTCTAAAAATGTTTATAAATTTGGATTGTTATTTATATGCTATATATATTAATAAACATGAAAAATTAGGTGAGTCTCTCGCGTATCACGCGAAATGTTCGTAAAAGTCAATATTTATAAAATATATTATTAAAATAATTTAAAGAATTCATATTTAGAAATAATTTTAAATAAGTTATAATTTCGGAAAGAAAGAATCTATAGGAATTCATTGAGAAAGAAATGTGATAGTATATCTTAAGCAATTGCATTCACTAAAAAAAAAATATTGAGTAAAAAAAATTCTGGACAAAATTGCACTCAATTAATGTCACATGTAATTAATTATATAATTACATTTTACCATATGATATAAATAAATTAGTTATAATCTTTACACATTAATTTCCTCAAATTAAAATAAAATGGAATCACAATATCCATATAAATTAGAAGTCATCAGAATTAACCACATATCGAACCCATCATATTAGTATATAAAGAGAGAAATAGAATTTGAAATGGTTTATAGTAATATCACTTTTTTTTTTTTTGTTGATTTATTGTGCTCTTTTTTATTTTGTATGAGTGTCATGTTTTTATAAAATTTCTATTTATATATAATTATGTATGATATTATCTAGGTGTCGTCATAATTAATGTTGAATTGATTTTATAATCATGATAATATGTCAAATATATGTCAAATATATGGTAAGTATTTACTATCTTTAAAATTATTAGTTTTAAATAGAAAAAATATTTATTTTAGAAATTACTCAATTATACTGGAGTAATAAATTAGTAAATATGTTATTAAATTTAATTTATTAATTTTAAAAGATTATAAAATATAAAGTGTGTATATATTATAAATTATTAATATTTATTTTCAAATTTTTATCACTATTTTTTCTTTAAGATTGTTTTTATATTTACTAAAAATTGTATAGAAAAAATTCCGCGTAATGGTGCTCATCTAGTATACTCCATTTCCCCACTAAAATTTTGTTTACTTCTTTATATACATGTGTTTTTTTTTAATCATATTTTAATTATAAAAAAAATAGGTGAAATAACTAGTAAAAAATATTGTTGATAGATACTCAATTTTGTTAATAAAGTAGAAAAAATACTCAAAAGTTAAGTATATACGAGAGACGTGAGTAAATAGAATAAACATATAATTTGTGGACCAAAAAAATACAATTGAGCAAAGTTTTACTGGACGGAGGGAGTATTATATATTAAAATTAATACTCTCTCCGGTCTACCATAAATGACGTTGTAGCATTTTACATACACAATTAATTGATGTTTTAGTCTTTATTATACCATTTCTTCCAATTTCATACTCATTTTTTTTTATTTTAGAAAATACTCATAAATTCTAATTTAACTTTATGATAAGCTATAATTATTCATTAATTAAGAATAAATTTGTCAATACATATCACTTTTTAATTCTATTAAAAAAATATCATTTATTATAGAACGGATGAAGTATATAATAATAAAATATGTTGACTATACAATTATAGAACTTTGTTGTATTAACAATATAATTAACTTATTTTTTTTCTAAAATAAATTTAATTTTTTTCTTTATAGTCAAGAGAAAAAGGAAAGAATATATATGGGATTGTGTTCAAGATCCTCTCTTTTCCTTTTTTATTTATGGAAAAATAACAATAATACAAATTTATTTTATTAATTTTTAGAGCAATTTATTATTCCCTTTTTTATAGTTATTGTGAAACGTGTTGAATAGGAAAGTGTAAAAGTTAACGTGTACGACGGAAGGGAGCAGTATTTTTTCCTTAAAACCCCATTAATGGGGCTTATTGGCTCAATAAATAGCTCGTTAAAACCTTTCAAAAAATCGACGATGGTGACATTAATACGCAAACGCAAGAAGAAAATATGAGCTGTTCACAACTCTGTAACTCCTTCACCCTACAAAACCCACTTCTGTTTTCGTACAATCTTGTTACAATTTTGATTCTGTTTCTGATTCTTTTTTGCTTTTTAGCGCAACAATTTTGCTCCTTTAATGCCCGTATTCACATCCATACTTCATAATATATACACGCCCTCTCTCAAAATTTGTTTATCTTCTGCAGATTAGCCTCCACTGATTGCAGCGGTGAAGAAAAACTTGCGAAGTTCAAAACTCATAAAGGTATGCCAAGAATTAGCCCTGTTTTTGTTTTTAATACTTTGAAAATGTTATGTAGATGAAGTTGAAAAACCTACATTGAGATTCTTGTTTTCTCTCCGTTTCTGTTTCATTGCGTGTGCTTGTTTTTTTTTTTATGAAATTAATACTACAGTTTGAAATCTTCAGTTTGGTTCCCTGTTTACACCTATTACAATTAATTAAAGAAAACAGGGTTTTAATGTATATATATTAAAGTTCTTGATTTCTTTCTCCACTTTTGGTTTTTCATTTCTTGTGTACATTGAAAGAGCCGATATCTAGGGTCTGTTTGTTTCAAATTCTGAAATAGTACAAAGGTGAATTTATCTTTGTGTATGTTTGGTTTATAGTGTAGGATTGAGAAAAAGATAGTGAAAAAGTAAACGATAATTGGGAAAAGAAAAAGTATGAGAGATAATGTAAGATGGTGCAGGTATTATATGTTAGGATTTGAGTGAATTTTGAAATCTAGCTTACATAATGCTACAAACAAAACGTGCATTGGGATTTTGAAAGTAAAATCTTGTGTTTTGTTAACTAGAATCGAACATTTCTCTGGTTTATGCTGATTGCTGAATGTTTTCGCGTTTATTTTGTATTGAAGAAAAGCTATAACGTAAATTGCAGCGAAAAATTACTTGTATCTGAATCTTGTTTATGTGAGTTTCCATTTACTAAAGTGCTGAGTTATGTCTACTAAAGATGTAGTATCTTGTTTTCCTTCCCAATGAATATGATGATATTTTGGTCAATATTATAATTTCTAGGACTGTACTTAGATAAGTCTGCAATTTATTGTGTTATGTTGATGGTTTCTCATTAGTGGTTTCTTAGATGGGGCGAGGGCGAGTAGTGAAATTGAATACAGCCTGAAATGTTACCCCAATTCTTGCATGCTTTAGAAATATTGATGTGCTGGTGAAGATCTTTCGAAATGTTGAAAAAGTAGTTTCTTAATTTGGACTTCATTTAGTTACTAGATTCTTATCTTCTTTAAGCTCACGTCTTACGTTTTTATATGAAATAATGTGATTATGCAGCTGATAGTATGTCAAGGCACGCACAACTCCCACCTCGCTGCCCTCTCCAGAAGAAAAATGTGGCACCCGTTGCTAAATTACCAGTTTCACCACCGTCAGGCAAGGATACCGAGTTGCAACAAGGGCAATACGATCATTTCAGATCTTTCTCCCAGAGCTCTATATTAGAGGAGCAACCCCCATGGCTGAATGATTTATTGAGTGACTCAGATTCGAGCTCCAATGGTACATCTCTTCGCAGAACTGCCAGTGATTCTTCGACCCTTTTAGCGACATTCTCAGATCTAGATCAACTTCTTAATGAGAAGGAAACAGGAGATTCTTGTGAGGAAGATGATGGAGTGGGGTCCACTTGTACATATGGTCCTAATTCCCCTCGAAGGAAAAACAAGATAGGCTTCCCTGAAAATGAAATTGTGTCTGCATTTTCAGAATACGTCATTCAAAACCCATTGCAATATCTAGATGCTTCTGCAGACCAGATCATTCCTGAGAATAAACCAGTAAAGCGGTGAGATTCATGTTTATTTTTTCTGATTTCTTGCTGCATGGCAAACCATAACCGTCATCACAGCTTTAATAGGTTGCAGAAAATTATTTTTATATTTAAAAATGTTTGCAACGTGATAAGAAAATTATTCTATCATACACGTTGTGCTAACTTGAGTTGTATGACTTTGCCTGGATTTTTGAATCTGCTGTTGTTGCATTTCTACTAATTTATCCGTAGCTGATGGCTGGATACGAACTTCTTTAACTTTTCACAAAATCATGGCTATTGAGATCTAAAGATTGACCAATTATTGCTGTTAAACTTTGTTTTTTGTGGGAAAACATGCTGGAAATATGCGATGTATATATTTTGGAAATCAATCGTAAGGATATCTTTTGAAATGTTCTTAGTGAAGATGTATTGAAGAATGCTGATTATGTTTGATTCTATTTTGAGGTTAATGAGTAATACCGTATCTTACCTAAAATCTCTAGGTTGTCTGTCACGAGCCTCCTTTTTGATCGAAACAAGCCAAAACAACATCTAGATTTTGCTTAAATGGATTATGAAGCATACTAATACTATTAGCTACAATTTTTTTCTCACTTTTCTTTTCCATTTATATCATTAAAATAATATTTTTTATGAATACTCTTTAAGGGAGTCTTTTTATGCCTATTCGTCTTTTGATTTGCTCCGATCTCTGAAACCTTTCCTATCATTCAAATATTTTTCTTAAAATATGCAGTCACCCTGGGCAGAGATCTAGAGCTCGAAAACTCCAGTATATTGCTGAGCTGGAGAAGACTGTTGATAATCTTCAGGTATGGAATAAAAAAGAAGCTTCTTTTTAGTACCGTAGTAGTTATATATCGTAGATATTGCTTAAGTGTTCGCATGTGAGAGATCACGTAACTTGGATAACAAATATTGTGTAGCATATCTGGAAAGTAGCCGAATGGGCTTTGATTAAGATAATGATATTAAGTAGTACTCCTAATAATTATAAGTATCTGTTGCACGCAGTAAACGATCAAACATCATATTATGCTCCTGTAGATGAAAAGATTCGTCCTGCATTTAATGTTAATATAAATTTATATGTTTGCGGCCCAACTTCGGTCTTTTCCCTTTACACGAAACACATTGACTACCTGAAAGATTAATAGTGTTTGAAATCTGATAGTAACCCCTGTAAGTCTAACCCATGCAGGTAGTGTATAGTAGTTCTTGACAAATGTACTTTTACTTGATTTATTTCTTAATATTTGGGACCTGTATTAAAATTGAATGGCTTATTCGGTTGCAGAATATGGGGTCGGAATTGGGTATGAAAGTCGCGTTGCTTATTCAGCAATATACTGCTTTGTCAATGGAGAATACCACACTGAAGCAGCACCTGCTGAGAATGAAGCAGGATAAGATCATTGTAGATGGTAATCCCATATATATACAATTACGCGTTTCAACACTTGAGATATGTATACTTAAATACGAATAAAATATGACAATTCTCTCCGGTTAACTAGTATTGCATCTACATAATTGAAAGTGAATTAATCTATCACCAATGCTTATGTATATATTGTGCAGGAGAATACGAGTCCCTTAAGAAAGAGGTAGAGAGGCTGAGAAGTGGATTCAATGTGGTTTCAGGCAACCGCAGGTCGCGTTCTCCTTCTTCTTCTTCTGCTGCTGCTAACTATTCTTGTTCAGATGCCATCTGGAACACCATAGATATGCGAAGACTTGATCTCAACTGAAGTAGTCGTTCGTTTATCATTGCAAATAATAGGTGGTGGAAGAAACATAACTTGTTTTAGACTAGGTTATTGATTGTGTTGTTGATATACTATTTCAGTCTCCTCCATTTTTTGTCTTGAATTCGCAACCATTGCTGCATTTTTTGGCTAGGATCATGTGAAATTCCAAATCATATGCTTACAATTCTTCTTCTTTTTTTATTTTTTATTAGTGAATCTTATGTTTATTTCATTTACGTGTTTAATTTTTTTTTTGTTTATCATGTACTGTATATTTGTTCATTTTCTCTTTTTACGAATTAAATTTTATCATGTTAACTTTTAAATTTCAATATTTTTTAGTCATTTAATTGGCTATTGTTGGTTTTGAGCTGATGTAACAATTTTTAAGTTATATATATACATTTGCCCGCAATAATTTGTCAAATGACTAAAAAGTAGGTTGAATTAAAATAGTTGACAAAACTCAGTCAGAATAAATAATATATAAATGAGTGTTATATATAACAAAAAAAACTCTAAAAGCCATAAAACCACGAGTCGGTTCCTCTACAAAAATTATAAAATCACAGCCCATTAAATCTGTAAAATTGCTAGTTAATCTGATGTTGCATTACCTTTGGAAAAACATGAGTTACTGAGAAAACCATGTGTGTCAAAACAACTTTTCGCCCTTGTGCCTAGATCAAGGAAACGCCAAAGGGAAACGGGCATTTGGCGAAGAAATGAGCTGCACCACATATGCTGAATCACACTCCAACCAAATCCTTCTCCATCCTCGATTGTATGCCATAATAATCTCATGAAAGACAGTGGCTAATTCAGCTTCATACGCGCCCCAGAACACACAAAAACTAACATATTTACGAGACTCAACATTTAAAAAATTTAGGTTAATAAGTTGATGGCATAGAGGAGCTCGAGTTAGTTCATCTTAATTTCTTTCGAGTCTTGTTTATATCAAGTAATTTTTTATTTTTTTTAAAAAGAAATAAGTAATTTTATTGTTAAATAAATTTAAAAGTTCAATTTTTTTTAACTAAAAATTGGTTTTCTGTACTGTAAATGTTTCTTAATTTCTTATAATAATGCAATCATTTCAATTATTTTAGTAACATCAAAATAAAATTAAAAAATATTATTGAGTTTGTATAATGACAATCAATTTTCCCGTACAATTAATATCTATAAACATATACACAAAATAGAAGATGGAACGTTACTCTTACTCAGTCCATCTTATAAACAGGCTCTAAATATCAGCAAAAACGAAACAAAATAGACGCAGAAGAGAAATTCAGAGCAGGAGCAAAAAGGAAATTAATAACCCAAACGTCTCTATACACGTCCATCTTTGAGTTCACGGACCACAAAGACGATAAAAAATCACTTGCCCAAGCTATCCACATCATCTTTTCACGGTACTGATGTACATTTTATCCAAACAAATTCTCATCCGTTGTCTATTCAACAGCCTTTGAACAACATCACAAGAAATAACACCAAGAATCACAGATTCAATGTGTGTTTTACAATAATAACCTTGCCATAACCATGATACCTTCCTTGACTAGGTCCAACAAGTGCACCATTACAAACTCTCACTCTCTAACCTCGGAGTGAAGCTCGAGGGACAGCTGGTAAACCTAGTTCATCCTCAGCCTGTTAACATCAAAATCGTTTAAAATGTATTGTTAGCAAAATTAAGAGATAAAGCACCAGAAATGAATGAATGACATTACGTTTTGGCATGCATGAGCGAAATGTAGCTTTATCCACAGCATTCAAAACGCAAACACAAAAATGGGCAGCAATTCCTTATTCCTAGTAGTTGTTTTATGTCAAATGATATGCAAGACTTCCTAGTGGGAGTAATTAATTAGGCTGAGCAAAATGCTATACAAGACTTCTCAATAATGACAAATCAAAGCAGATAAAAAGAACAAAAAATGGTGTTATGAAATTAGTAGGGAAAAGGTCGTTCCTTCTTTTTGTAAAACTTCAACACAAAAGCAGCCAATTGCACAAGATTGTGTAATCAAACTCGGAAATATTAGAGTATTAAGGCAGAAGAAAACTACAGGCAACAGAAAAGATGACAAACCTAACCATCACGATAAGCAACAAAAAATTGAAGTTAAAAAGAGTAAAAAAAAAAAAAACAGGTTGCCAATTATTTATCCCGAATTATTAAGGATCTCTCCAACTGTAATGAAAAGGAGAGATCGAGATAGATTTGTGCCTCATGAAATAGGATGAAAAAAAAAAAATCACTGAAGCTCTTTTGACTACGAGGGGTATGTTACCTGTCTGCCAGCTGGAATTGGAGCATATCCAGATGGTGCTGGTGGCAAGTTAAGTTCTGAGTCATAATCAGATTCCTTATCAGGTTGGAGATACGAGGGCACTCCATCACTTTCAGTTTCAAAATTCATATCTGCTTCCAGAGCATCGAGCTCTACATAATAGAACAAAAACAAAGTTGAATGTGAATTCTTACTCCTAAAACGCTCTGATAATTATAGGATTCAGAGTAAATCTTACCACCCATCAGATCATCCTCATCAATATCATCAGGTACATTATAGCTTCTACCAAGAGTCTCTTGGATTTCATTGCTCACATCCATGAGGTCCATCATCTCATCTTGTAGATTCTACAAGCATCAAATCCAGGGTAAGCATATGATCAGTATCAAATAAAATATCAATAAAAGGGAACTTGTCAGAATCGAGAAACAAACATCTATGTCTTGAATCTTCACAGTCTTCATCATTCCTTTAAGCTCTTTGTTTGCCGACTTCAAGGCTGACATCTGCAAGAATGTGGCAAAATCAACTACGAACTAATTCAACCCACAGACAGCACCTGAATTTTTTGAAGTGCCAACCAAGCAGGCATATCCAACTTTAAATGGGTACCACAACAAAGAATACCCAACATCAAATGGAAAGATAAAGCTACATTTAAGTGTTAGGATGCAAATCAGTCACCCAAAATCCCAAAATAGAACTCCCTTGCTTGTCTAAAATGGGTTTTTACCTAAGATCGTAGGGAGCAAGGTTCAACCACACTATAATCTACATTACAAAATCTCATAATTTAAATCTTAGAACTCACACATTTAAATATTACATAAAATAGGGAACATGGAACAATAAGTAACCAAAGTAGAATGCATTTCTCATAATTTCAAGACATACAGTTTGCTGAGCATCTTTAATTCCCTCAGAAGCAAATGCCACTTGATCCAGGTTGAATGTCTGGTTGTATAGCATATCACGCTGGCCTTCATACCTGTTCAGTTTCACAAAACACGTATGCCCTTTATAAATACAAGAGAATGAAGATATTGAGAAAAGCATTTTTTGAGCATTAGGTTAACAGCACAGTTGATTTTTATCAATATGCTGAATGCACATAAATTAAGCTAATTTTTTTAATCAAGAAGGTAGATGGATAACTTCAACCTGAAGATGATAACAGGCAACTTAAACAGTTTCTGAAGAATAAATAAGATAAACATATTGATCAGGGACTATATTTTTTTAATTACTTACTATATGAATGTGTAGTACAACAGCAGGCAATTCACGTCAACAAGCCCAATATAACTAACTACTAAGCTACTACAGAAGGCAAATAATGTCTTTGATTCTTAGTTGAAGTGCAAACCTTTAAAATTATGTGATCATATATATTCATAACGAGAAAGAACAAGTAATACATTTATTTATACTGATATTGAGGACTTTAGGAAAAAATATACAACTTCCACCACAAATACACCAATTCCAGTAACTTATGAAAAAAGCACATGTGGAAGAATAATGAATGAATTCCAAACCAGCAGCCAAGTAGATAAATAATTTCCTACTTCAAAGCACCCCCCTCAATAAATAAAGAACCATCTTTTACCCAACTTTATTGTATATTTAGTGCCTACTTATAACACACCCCTTTCCTTGTTTCCCTCAACATATTGAATGATACCCAACATTTGAACCAGTAAATGCCGCTGCACAGCCTCATTCCAGTCCAGGTAGGGTTTACAATCTGATATATTCACAACACTTAAAAAATAGGAAAATCAGCATTTAGTTACATGTCTGAAACATCATGCTTCGTGGCTAATTCCTCATTGAAGCTAAAATCAGTGTAAGAAAAAGTGAGGCTAATTTTATATGAAATCATACATACTTATACACATATATGCCTGAAAGTCGGTAGATGTACTTCTCTATGACTTATTTGTCACACCACACTCAAATACAAGCTGACAACATCTGAACTAGAAAGGCATAGAACAAATAAATGGTTCAGGTTTTGACATAATAAAATAACATCAAGCCATATAATTATTTCCTGACTACGATCCAAGAAAGCACACAACAGAATACTGTTATTTTACACCACCAAATCAGAGTCCTTACAACAATCATATAAAATCTGCTAAACCTGATTATTCACAAAGATGAACACAATTTTAGTATCATGATATTTACTTAACTTACATGAACCATCTTCTTGAACATTTTGAGATTTCCTATGTACCACACATTTATTATGTTTTTTACCACTATTTCGGTAGACAAAAGTTCCACAAATCTAAGATAGGTGTTGCTCAGACTAGAGGACATATTGAAGAAGAGATACACAATTTCAACCTCTTTTCTGGGGTGAAAGTACCGTGAAACATCATATCAATTACCATCCCTAGAAATTTTTGATATATTTCATCATGTTAATTACTCCAAACTGAACCCCAAGGAGTTGGCCTAGGGTGTAGGTTTGGGACTTAGGAGTGTGTTCCTCTCTAGGTCTCATGTTCGAAACCCCAAAGGTGCAAACAATTTCTAAGGGGCCAGTCCATACAGAGCTTTGCTCTGGCTTTAAACAGGGCCCTCGCAAGTGGACGGTGGGATTGGTCCCTCGGATTAGTCAGTCTAAGGGCCGGATACCAAGACTTCAAAAAAAAATTACTCCAAACTGAGTCAGAGAGCAACCAACAACAACTATGCCTTCCCACTGTATGAGGTCGCCAGGTTGGCTGTATAAATATCATATTTAACCATGTTCGGAAAACAGACACAGTCTAATTTATACTTGTGTATTACATGTTTTTTTTAATTGTTTCATTTTAGTCCTAAACTGAAGCCCGCATTTCAACAACTAAAACGAACTAATTCAAACAAAATAATCATAATTAGTGAGACCTGATAGATCACCCATGCAGTCAGTAACAGATGTATACTCTGAACACCAGACTAAAATTTGTGTGTACTATTATGCGACAGCCGACAAAGACCCAACAACAGAGATGATACAACTTACATTCTTTTTTGCTTAAGAACCCTCATGGCTCTAGCTTTGACGGCTTCTTGAGCTGGACCTGGACGGGTCTTCTTGATCTGCTCTTTATATTTAGCTAATTCAACATCAAGTCTTTTTATCTTATCATCAACACTTTCACCTCTTTTATTGATCTGAAATTCAAAAGACGTTTGTGCATCAAGTTTAACAGTGCTAAGGAAAAAACATCAATGCGACAAAGACAATAATAAACCTCTAAACGACTAAATACTTGAAGAACATAGATTGATAACCGACCAAGCATATTCTCAGACATATCAAACAAAGAAAATCTTAAACAGTTTAGGTTAAACTTAGCAGGCACGATTAGGAAATGAGGTGTGAGAGGAAGGACTAAGGACGGGTTGGAGAACCTTCCCTTGTTGATAGAAAGTGAAGGGAGTAGGAGGAGACATTGGTAGCATATGCATATACATTCTATCTCCCAACTTTGAGGGAGACGGAGAATAACAATATAACTGGACTCAAACGTAAAATTAACAAATTCCGTAGAGTGAACTACGTGCCCCCTAATCCTTTTGTGATATGTGAAACACCTGAAAATCTTTCCCCCACCCTTTCCGATATGAGATGCAAGGTTACGCAAGATATACCAACATTGTTCATCTTTGTCATCTCATAAGAATAAAGCTCGGTAGGTTGCAAGCATAGACATTCAAAGATTACTGTCGAATGATTAATTCTCATACTGTAGTACATCCAGATGAATATTTAAGTTTTCTAATAGTTGTTATAGCCTCCGGCACGAGGCACGAGGCACGAGGCACTTGAGGCTATAGCTTGTGTGCCTCTTTTGTGTTTAGTCAGGCGCTTTTTTTTACTGTTACCCACATATCAAGCACGGTCAGATTACTTCATCATCCCCAAGCTTTTATAGTGTTTGCCTGATGATGTATCTAAACCTAACAAATGCCATTCTTCCTACGATTTGCTCAGGAATTTTTTTTCACTTTGAGAACTAACAGCAAAATTCATCTAAATAGTAAATCCTAATGCTGGAAAAAACAACCACAGCTGATAACATGAAGTCATCTAAAAACACATAACCATAAACAGCAAAATATGTTCAAATGCCTACAATAATAACAGAGTAATGCGACGGATAGAACTAAACGACATAGATACTGGTCCAATTTCAAAATAACTATAGAAAACAATTAATCGGATTTCAAACCCGATCAGAGGCATCTTGGACCGATGGAGGTGGTTCCTTATCCTTCTTCACTCCAAACACTCTCCTCATCGCTGCTGCTTTCCTATATAATTGCAATTACGCCACGAATCAGAGTTTCAAAATTGATCAGAAATTCAATATCTGTATGTACGGACTTCGCTAGAAGAATTGTGGAAATTCCCTGTGCAGAGAGAGAATCAACGCGGCAAATAAAAAATTTGAGGAAAATATTGGGAAAGATTTACGGAAGTTTCTGAGTAAATAAATGCAATTTGATCGATAGAGTTTCTTGGACGGCAACTGCACGTGCTTAGCGCGTGGAGGATTTCGGGCCACCAAAACTGGCCCATAAATATCTATTACGGCCCATTCGAAGCCCAATTCAGCTAACTAGAGATGTTTATCCGGGCCGAGCTAATCGGGCTGGCCCGTTTAACCCTGAAAAATACAGGGTTATGGTTCATGAATTATAGGCCCGTTTAAAATTGGACTTTTTTTATCCGGACCGGTTAGCCCGTGGACTAAACCGGGCCAGCCCGCAGGGCTACAGGGCCAACCCGCTAGCCCGAGTTGTTACCTTTTTTCCTTTTTTTAAAAATAAATAACGTAAAACAAATTTTGGGTCATTTGACCAATAATCATAACTATAAGCATTAAGAAGCCCATTATTATCCATTAGTCATTATTACTATATTTTTTATTAGATTATGATATTTGTTTAGGTTTATTTGGTCATATTGAGGACCAATGAGTTTTAGAATTGTGTTTAAATTATACTTTTGTTTTCTCATTTACTGATCATTAAAGTATTTTTCTATTTAATTTGCTTGTTGTATGTGCCAATTGAGACCTTTAATTTTAAAAGAAAAAAAATTATTGTAGCCCCGTTAGTGGCCCGTTTAGCCCGTGGCCCGCTATGGTTAGGGTTAGGTCCCAATAATTGTAGGCCCGTTAAATATGAACCGGTTAAAGCCTTAACCCGTTTAGCCCGTAGCCCTGTAGGGCTGGCCCTATAGGGCTAGGGCCAGCCCGATAGACATCTCTACAGCTAACCGACATTGGAATGCGAATAATTAATATTGGGGACTGACTATTTACACCTCCATTTACTTTGGATGCACCCCCACTCAGTTTAATAATATAATAACCATGCAAAAAAATCTAAAATACCATTTAAATAATATTATACTACTAAATGCACTCCCTCTACTAACTACACTCCACGTTCAACCTTTAAACCTAAACCTAATTGTTGCAGCCGCAGCTATCGCCGCCACTACCACCATTTCTGATGGTCAGCAAACAAAAAAAATCACAAATAAAAAAAAAATTAGAAAAATTCAAAAAAAAAATTATAAAATGAAAAGAAAAAATGCAGGAAAAAAAAAGAAGGGGAGAAAAGAGAAAAGGGAAAGAAAGAGGGGGAGAGGGAGCGGAAGGTGGCGGTTTAGGGGAGGAATGGGGAGGAAGAGATAAATTAGGTTTTGCGGTGTGTGGATAGTAAATGTATTTTTATAGAGAAAGGGGTAATAATGACAATTTTGGGAGGGTGCATCTATCCTAATCAAATTGGGGGTGGGGGCATCAATCAAGTGTGTGTTCTCAACGTAAATGGAGGTGTAAATAGTCAGACCCTTAATATTAGGATACGTCCAAGACTTTTTTTTTTTAATGACACGGTATCGGGTCCAAGGACCAATTAATTCGAGGGGACCAATCCTACCGTCCACTTGCGGAGACCCCGTTTAAATCCAGAGCCTTGCACTCTATATTGACATGGCCCAATAGGTACTTCCAAGACTATTAGGGGGTGTCAGATTTGGAATAGGGTGTATTAGTACGAACAATGAATATCAAAAAGGTCTTCCACAAATGACAGAGACTCGACCCAACAATGGAGAGAACGATAAGACCTTGCACTCTTGACTATGTGATGAGCTCATCTTGACTCACTAAACTCAATGAACAAAATGGAATGGAGATCGTCATAAGTTTGTTGCTATCAATAAAATCTCCAAAATTTGAATGCGATTTAAAATTCGAATTTCACCATTTAACTACATCTATCCTTAAAAGTATTTATAAATTTTACTATTACATCGCTTATTTTTACACAATTAATTTGACACACAAGTTACTTTGTATCATACTCAAAATCTTTAAACAAATACACACAAAAACTATTCATTAAGGTTATATTTAGATGAATAGATTTAATTTGATGAAATGCATTGGTGCGTAAATTATTTTATAGGTAATTTTAGGTGTTGATTACTTCTTCTTACAAGTCTAATCTATTTGAAGCTCTTCTATAAATATTCTTGTCCCGTCTAATATTCTATAAATATTCTTTTTTCCGCATAAATTGTTCCAACTTCCAAATGTATAGTTTTCATCTAAACTTCAAAACATTTATTGTTTTCATCTAAGAATATAAAATATAAAATTGATAACTAAATCAATATAGCTCAGGACATATACGCAAAAAACAATACATCAGGTCAGGTTGCAAAAAGAGTGTAGATTGGTTGGAGAGAAATTTGTTGAATTTGTGAAGAAATTAAATCGAGAAGTAGAATCACTAGTGATAGGTAGTTTTTTATTCGTCTCTAAAACTTAATTACAAATCAGAACTAAGAAACCCCTTTTATCACACGAAGTAATCAATAACCTTTCTCAAAACGACATCGTTCTCAAGCTGGAGCAGGATAACATAAACCATGCGAATGTTTGACCAATGAACACCTTAGTGAAAACATCTGCTAGTTGCAACTTCAAAGGCACAAAAGACCAAAGAACAAAACTGGTCACGGACGCTCATGAAACACCGGATTCACAGTGATATGAAGAACAACTTTATTATCACAAAAAAAGGGAAATTGGACGCAACAATCGAAATCCAAAAGAATATTATGCACCCACTGCAACTCACAAATAGTTGAGCTCAATGACCGATACTCCGCCTCAGCTGTGGAACGAGAAGCAGTGATCGAGGAGAGTTGATATTTGGTTGCTCCAACAAAACACCCCATCACTAGTCAAGTGAATGCCATGAGGGAGAGGTGTAGGTGCAGATTTACAATCAAGAAGACCTGCATCTGTAGTACCAGCAGAAGTACGCCCAATCTCTACGCCGACTAAAAACTTGGCGGCCTTTCAAATATTTAATTGTAAATTGAGCATGTAAATAGTCTTTACATTGTTGAATCAAAAACTCATCCGAACCTGTAACAAGGACATCATCCACATTCCACATAGACAATCCTTATGCAAAGTGAAAAGGCAATGATCAAATTTGAATTGAACCTGCTAAAACCAGAGAGCTAAGACAAAACTCATTATGCCATTCTCTAGAAGCTTGCTTAAGCCCATAGAGACTCTGTTTGAGTTTACATACTTGCCCTGGTAATGCCTTAGAATACCCAGGTGGCGGCCGCTTATGCACCTCCTCAGCCATGTTGAATTTGTGTGGAAATTAAATCGAGAATTACAGAAGCAGAATCACTCGCGAGAGGTAGTTTTATTCATCCCTGAAATGTAATTACAAATCAGAACTGAGAAACCCCCTTTTATCACCCAGCTCACGATGTAATCAAATAACCCTTGTATAAAAGGGTAAAACATAAAAGCGTAATATAGAAAAAGTAATACTCAACAAAATTCGCCACCCACAATTCAAAAAAACATTGAATATTTGCATCGCAGCGGCATCCGCCCTAATCCAGACGTCAATCAACTTAAAAGGAATGAATATTTACTCGTTTATCCACCGTCATTGAAACATACTGCTACATCAGCATTTCAATGTAGAAATACTGAAAAAAGGAGGTCAAAATCATTGAATGCAACTTAAAAACTAAAGATGTAACCTGTGCAATTTCGAAGTTAAATTCATAGGACAATTTTCTGTAACCTGTGCAATTTAAAAACTAAAGATGTAACCAATAATTGTGCAACACACAAGTCACAAGAATGAAGATGGAATGTAGCAACTTGTTCGAGGACATAATCAAAACCAAAACAGATGCAAGTTTTTCATCATTGATATAAAATCGACGTTCTTGCTCTGCAAATTGGCGTTACTTTAAGATTTTAGATTTAGCCAACCTTCAATGCAAGTTTTTCATCATTGATATAAAATCGACGTTCTTGCTCTGCAAATTGGCGTTACTTTAACCATAGAAACAAAAAAAGACAGACAATTGAAAGGAAAACAAACCCTCAGAGATCGTGGTGGACAAGAATCATCAAACTGGAAGATATTCCACTCCCATCAAGATTAGCATATACATCAACTACAAATCAATAATAAAAATAGTCAAAAATGACAATATCAATAGAAAATAAATAATGATAGAGCCAGGTCAGTAGTAGCTGGTAGTAATCAAAGAATTTCAGTGGGAATCCGTCTGATTTATTTCATCATTCCTAAATATCATCAAACAAATTGAAATTGGAAGAGAAAAATTAGATATGTATAAACAGAGTACATGCCAATGACAGATTCATCAATAGACCCAAAATAAACCAACAGGCTATAATATTAGGCTATAAAAATTAAACCAAAAGGAAAGAGAAAAGAAGCATACACTCTCATTGCCACCAAACAACACATTTATAAGCTGCAAGTTCCGGATAAAGATAGATTCAACAACACGTTGAAAATCTAGATATAGTACAAACAATTATGAAAATACACAAGCAAATCATTAGATTCATAAGAAATGTGGCGACTTGTTCGAGGCCGTAATCAAAACCTAGTGAGATGAAAGGCACGGAGAATCGCTTTTAGATTTGGCCAACCATCAATGCAAGTTATTCGTCATTGATATAAAAGCGACGCTCTTGCTCTGCAAATTGGCATCTTTAATCATACAATTAAACAGAATGTATTTAAAATATAAGGAACGAACAAAAATTAGAAATGTATCAATCCTATAAATCATCAGAAAACTAAAATTGAACAAAAAAATTTAGAAATGTATCAACACAGCACATTCAAATACATTAAACGCCCCAAAATAAACCAACAGACTACAACATTTAGGTTTAAAAATTAAATCCAAAAGTGGGTGGCTCAGACATCCAAGGAAGGAAAAAAGCAGCATACACTCTCAAGCCTGGCGAAGGCGAAAGCACTTAGGCGGCCACTGCGAATGTTTTGAGAAACAAGCCTTGTAATTTAGCATCATTGCCACCAAGCAACACATTCATAATTGCTGCAAGTTCTTAATGAAGGGAAATATGAGCCCAAACAACTAGTTGAAAATTTAGTTAGAGGTCCAACAATTATGAAAATTCACAAGCAAAATCATTAGATTCATAAGAAATGTGGCGACTTGTTCGAGGCCGTAATCAAAACCTAGTGAGATGAAAGGCACGGAGAATCGCTTTTAGATTTGGCCAACCTTCAATGCAAGTTATTCGCCATTGATATAAAATCGACGCTCTTGCTCTGCAAATTGGCATCTTTAATCATACAATTAAACAGAAAACATTGAAAATAAAAGGAACGAGCGAAACTTATCAATTATACATACGATTGAGAACCTACACTAAGACCAAATGAGATAAATAACTGGAAATTTATCAATTAGACATACAATTGAGAACCTACAATTATGCATAGGCTCAATTCTTAATTATACTTACTAATACGATGATATGGCAGGTCAGTAGTAGCTGGTAATAATCACATATATCAGAGGGAATCCGTCTGTTTTTTTCATCATTCCCACGCATCATCCTATGAAAATTATTGGCGATACACGTTTTAGACAATAAACATGAAACATGAAGAAAATTAATAGAAATAAAAGGGAGGCTCAGACAACCAAGGAAGGATAAAGGCAGCATACACTCTCAAGCCTGGCGAAGGCGAAAGCACTTAGACGGCCACTGCGAATGTTTTGAGAAACAAGCCTTCAGTTTAGCATCACCGCATCACAAAAACAAGTTATAGCATCAGACAACACACATATCAACTAACAATCGAGTTAATTTCTAAAATTGAGGTACATATCAAACAATTGTTCTGGAAAAGGGGACTGTTTAAAAAGGCAATTATCAAAGGATTTTCAATTGGAAGACCAAAATTAGTTAATTTCGAGAAAAGAGGCCTCAGAGATCTTGGTGGACAAGAATCATCAAACGGGAGAAGTAATTCACTCCCATCAAGAGTAGCAAATATTAAATTACATCAAAGGCCAACAAAAAAATCACAAATGACAAAAGCCAATAGAAAATAAATGGTGATAAATCCAGATCAGTAGTAGCTGGTAGTAATCTTATAATTTCAGCGGGAATCCATCTGATTTTTTTTTTTTTATCAATCCTAAATATCATCAGAAAACTAAAATTGAACAAAAAAATTTAGAAATGTATCAACACAGCACATTCAAATACATTAAACGCCCCAAAATAAACCAACAGACTACAACATTTAGGTTTAAAAATTAAATCCAAAAGTGGGTGGCTCAGACATCCAAGGAAGGAAAAAAGCAGCATACACTCTCAAGCCTGGCGAAGGCGAAAGCACTTAGGCGGCCACTGCGAATGTCTTGAGAAACAAGCCTTGTCATTTAGCATCACTGCCACCAAACAACACATTCATAATGGCAGCAAGTTCCGAATAAAGGGAAATATGAGCGCAAACAGCTCATTGATAATTTGGCTATAGTACCAACAATTATGAAAATACACGAGCAAAAACATTAGATTCATTAGAAATGTAGCGACTTGTTCGAGGCCGTAATCAAAACCTAGTGAGATGAAAGGCACGGAGAATCGCTTTTAGATTTGGCCAACCTTCAATGCAAGTTATTCGTCATCATTGACATAAAATTGACGCTCTTGCTCTGCAAATTGGCGTCTTTAATCATACAATTAAACAGAAAAGATTGAAAATAAAAGGAACAAACGAAACTTATCAATTATACATACGATTGAAAACCTACACTAAGACCAAATGAGATAAACAACTGAAAATTTATCGATTAGACACACAATTAAGAACCTAAAATTATGCATAGGCTCAATTCTTAATTCAACTTACTAATGATGATATGGCAGGTCAGTAGTAGCTGGTAATAATCACATACATATATCAGAGGGAATCCGTCTGTTTTTTTCATCATTCCCACATATCATCATATCTTCATAAGAAAAATAATGGCAATACACGTTTTAGACAATAAACATGAAAAGGTAGAAATTTAGTAGAAATAAAGGGGAGGCTCAGACATCCAAGGAAGGATAAAGGCAGCATACACTCTCAAGCCTGGCGAAGGCGAAAGCACTTAGACGGCCACTGCGAATGTTTTGAGAAACAAGCCTTCAGTTTAGCATCACCGCATCCCAAAAACAAGGTATAGCATCAGACACGCATATCAACTAACAATGGAGTTAATTTCTAAAATCGAGTTACATACAAAACAATTATTCTGGAAAAGGGAACTATTTAAAAAGGCAATTATCAAAAGATATTCAATTGGATGACCAAAATTTCAAGAAAAGAGGCCTCAGAGATCTTGGTGGATGAGAATCATCAAACGGGAGAGTAATTCACTCCCATCAAGAGTAGCAAACATTAGATTACATCAACGGCCAATATTTTTTTTTAACAAATGACAACGTCAATTGAAAATAAATGATGATAAATCACAGAATTTCAGTTGGAATCAGTCTTGATATTTTTCATCATCCCTAAATATCATCGGTGCAACCTAAAGAAATCAGAGAAATGTATCTACCTTGTCACCGAATTTCCTAGAAAGAAGAATCCGGAGCTAAAGGTAGAAACACATATATAGGAATGAATATATATGTGATTGGGGTTCAGTATGGCCTAACGATAGATCCATTGGTCTACCCAAAATAAACCAATGGATTTGCAATATTAGGCTTTCAACATCATACAATTAATAAGAAATGAAAAAGGATTGGGTGGCTCAGACATCCAAGGAAGGATAAAAGCAGCATACACTCTCAAGCCTGGCGAAGGCGAAAGCACTTAGGCGGCCACTGCGAATGTTTTGAGAAACAAGCCTTGTAATTTAGCATCATTGCCACCAAGCAACACATTCATAATTGCTGCAAGTTCTTAATGAAGGGAAATATGAGCCCAAACAACTAGTTGAAAATTTAGTTAGAGGTCCAACAATTATGAAAATTCACAAGCAAAATCATTAGATTCATAAGAAATGTGGCGACTTGTTCGAGGCCGTAATCAAAACCTAGTGAGATGAAAGGCACGGAGAATCGCTTTTAGATTTGGCCAACCTTCAATGCAAGTTATTCGCCATTGATATAAAATCGACGCTCTTGCTCTGCAAATTGGCATCTTTAATCATACAATTAAACAGAAAACATTGAAAATAAAAGGAACGAGCGAAACTTATCAATTATACATACGATTGAGAACCTACACTAAGACCAAATGAGATAAATAACTGGAAATTTATCAATTAGACATACAATTGAGAACCTACAATTATGCATAGGCTCAATTCTTAATTATACTTACTAATACGATGATATGGCAGGTCAGTAGTAGCTGGTAATAATCACATATATCAGAGGGAATCCGTCTGTTTTTTTCATCATTCCCACGCATCATCCTATGAAAATTATTGGCGATACACGTTTTAGACAATAAACATGAAACATGAAGAAAATTAATAGAAATAAAAGGGAGGCTCAGACAACCAAGGAAGGATAAAGGCAGCATACACTCTCAAGCCTGGCGAAGGCGAAAGCACTTAGACGGCCACTGCGAATGTTTTGAGAAACAAGCCTTCAGTTTAGCATCACCGCATCCCAAAAACAAGTTATAGCATCAGACAACACACATATCAACTAACAATCGAGTTAATTTCTAAAATTGAGGTACATATCAAACAATTGTTCTGGAAAAGGGGACTGTTTAAAAAGGCAATTATCAAAGGATTTTCAATTGGAAGACCAAAATTAGTTAATTTCGAGAAAAGAGGCCTCAGAGATCTTGGTGGACAAGAATCATCAAACGGGAGAAGTAATTCACTCCCATCAAGAGTAGCAAATATTAAATTACATCAAAGGCCAACAAAAAAATCACAAATGACAAAAGCCAATAGAAAATAAATGGTGATAAATCCAGATCAGTAGTAGCTGGTAGTAATCTTATAATTTCAGCGGGAATCCATCTGATTTTTTTTTTTATCAATCCTAAATATCATCAGAAAACTAAAATTGAACAAAAAAATTTAGAAATGTATCAACACAGCACATTCAAATACATTAAACGCCCCAAAATAAACCAACAGACTACAACATTTAGGTTTAAAAATTAAATCCAAAAGTGGGTGGCTCAGACATCCAAGGAAGGAAAAAAGCAGCATACACTCTCAAGCCTGGCGAAGGCGAAAGCACTTAGGCGGCCACTGCGAATGTCTTGAGAAACAAGCCTTGTCATTTAGCATCACTGCCACCAAACAACACATTCATAATGGCAGCAAGTTCCGAATAAAGGGAAATATGAGCGCAAACAGCTCATTGATAATTTGGCTATAGTACCAACAATTATGAAAATACACGAGCAAAAACATTAGATTCATTAGAAATGTAGCGACTTGTTCGAGGCCGTAATCAAAACCTAGTGAGATGAAAGGCACGGAGAATCGCTTTTAGATTTGGCCAACCTTCAATGCAAGTTATTCGTCATCATTGACATAAAATCGACGCTCTTGCTCTGCAAATTGGCGTCTTTAATCATACAATTAAACAGAAAAGATTGAAAATAAAAGGAACAAACGAAACTTATCAATTATACATACGATTGAAAACCTACACTAAGACCAAATGAGATAAACAACTGAAAATTTATCGATTAGACACACAATTAAGAACCTAAAATTATGCATAGGCTCAATTCTTAATTCAACTTACTAATGATGATATGGCAGGTCAGTAGTAGCTGGTAATAATCACATACATATATCAGAGGGAATCCGTCTGTTTTTTTCATCATTCCCACATATCATCATATCTTCATAAGAAAAATAATGGCAATACACGTTTTAGACAATAAACATGAAAAGGTAGAAATTTAGTAGAAATAAAGGGGAGGCTCAGACATCCAAGGAAGGATAAAGGCAGCATACACTCTCAAGCCTGGCGAAGGCGAAAGCACTTAGACGGCCACTGCGAATGTTTTGAGAAACAAGCCTTCAGTTTAGCATCACCGCATCCCAAAAACAAGGTATAGCATCAGACACGCATATCAACTAACAATGGAGTTAATTTCTAAAATCGAGTTACATACAAAACAATTATTCTGGAAAAGGGAACTATTTAAAAAGGCAATTATCAAAAGATATTCAATTGGATGACCAAAATTTCAAGAAAAGAGGCCTCAGAGATCTTGGTGGATAAGAATCATCAAACGGGAGAGTAATTCACTCCCATCAAGAGTAGCAAACATTAGATTACATCAACGGCCAATATTTTTTTTTAACAAATGACAACGTCAATTGAAAATAAATGATGATAAATCACAGAATTTCAGTTGGAATCAGTCTTGATATTTTTCATCATCCCTAAATATCATCGGTGCAACCTAAAGAAATCAGAGAAATGTATCTACCTTGTCACCGAATTTCCTAGAAAGAAGAATCCGGAGCTAAAGGTAGAAACACATATATAGGAATGAATATATATGTGATTGGGGTTCAGTATGGCCTAACGATAGATCCATTGGTCTACCCAAAATAAACCAATGGATTTGCAATATTAGGCTTTCAACATCATACAATTAATAAGAAATGAAAAAGGACTGGGTGGCTCAGACATCCAAGGAAGGATAAAAGCAGCATACACTCTCAAGCCTGGCGAAGGCGAAAGCACTTAGGCGGCCACTGCGAATGTTTTGAGAAACAAGCCTTGTAATTTAGCATCATTGCCACCAAGCAACACATTCATAATTGCTGCAAGTTCTTAATGAAGGGAAATATGAGCCCAAACAACTAGTTGAAAATTTAGTTAGAGGTCCAACAATTATGAAAATTCACAAGCAAAATCATTAGATTCATAAGAAATGTGGCGACTTGTTCGAGGCCGTAATCAAAACCTAGTGAGATGAAAGGCACGGAGAATCGCTTTTAGATTTGGCCAACCTTCAATGCAAGTTATTCGCCATTGATATAAAATCGACGCTCTTGCTCTGCAAATTGGCATCTTTAATCATACAATTAAACAGAGAACGTTGAAAATAAAAGGAACGAGCGAAACTTATCAATTATACATACGATTGAGAACCTACACTAAGACCAAATGAGATAAATAACTGGAAATTTATCAATTAGACATACAATTGAGAACCTACAATTATGCATAGGCTCAATTCTTAATTATACTTACTAATACGATGATATGGCAGGTCAGTAGTAGCTGGTAATAATCACATATATCAGAGGGAATCCGTCTGTTTTTTTCATCATTCCCACGCATCATCCTATGAAAATTATTGGCGATACACGTTTTAGACAATAAACATGAAACATGAAGAAAATTAATAGAAATAAAAGGGAGGCTCAGACATCCAAGGAAGGATAAAGGCAGCATACACTCTCAAGCCTGGCGAAGGCGAAAGCACTTAGACGGCCACTGCGAATGTTTTGAGAAACAAGCCTTCAGTTTAGCATCACCGCATCCCAAAAACAAGTTATAGCATCAGACAACACACATATCAACTAACAATCGAGTTAATTTCTAAAATTGAGGTACATATCAAACAATTGTTCTGGAAAAGGGGACTGTTTAAAAAGGCAATTATCAAAGGATTTTCAATTGGAAGACCAAAATTAGTTAATTTCGAGAAAAGAGGCCTCAGAGATCTTGGTGGACAAGAATCATCAAACGGGAGAAGTAATTCACTCCCATCAAGAGTAGCAAATATTAAATTACATCAAAGGCCAACAAAAAAATCACAAATGACAAAAGCCAATAGAAAATAAATGGTGATAAATCCAGATCAGTAGTAGCTGGTAGTAATCTTATAATTTCAGCGGGAATCCATCTGATTTTTTTTTTTTTATCAATCCTAAATATCATCAGAAAACTAAAATTGAACAAAAAAATTTAGAAATGTATCAACACAGCACATTCAAATACATTAAACGCCCCAAAATAAACCAACAGACTACAACATTTAGGTTTAAAAATTAAATCCAAAAGTGGGTGGCTCACACATCCAAGGAAGGAAAAAAGCAGCATACACTCTCAAGCCTGGCGAAGGCGAAAGCACTTAGGCGGCCACTGCGAATGTCTTGAGAAACAAGCCTTGTCATTTAGCATCACTGCCACCAAACAACACATTCATAATGGCAGCAAGTTCCGAATAAAGGGAAATATGAGCGCAAACAGCTCATTGATAATTTGGCTATAGTACCAACAATTATGAAAATACACGAGCAAAAACATTAGATTCATTAGAAATGTAGCGACTTGTTCGAGGCCGTAATCAAAACCTAGTGAGATGAAAGGCACGGAGAATCGCTTTTAGATTTGGCCAACCTTCAATGCAAGTTATTCGTCATCATTGACATAAAATCGACGCTCTTGCTCTGCAAATTGGCGTCTTTAATCATACAATTAAACAGAAAAGATTGAAAATAAAAGGAACAAACGAAACTTATCAATTATACATACGATTGAAAACCTACACTAAGACCAAATGAGATAAACAACTGAAAATTTATCGATTAGACACACAATTAAGAACCTAAAATTATGCATAGGCTCAATTCTTAATTCAACTTACTAATGATGATATGGCAGGTCAGTAGTAGCTGGTAATAATCACATACATATATCAGAGGGAATCCGTCTGTTTTTTTCATCATTCCCACATATCATCATATCTTCATAAGAAAAATAATGGCAATACACGTTTTAGACAATAAACATGAAAAGGTAGAAATTTAGTAGAAATAAAGGGGAGGCTCAGACATCCAAGGAAGGATAAAGGCAGCATACACTCTCAAGCCTGGCGAAGGCGAAAGCACTTAGACGGCCACTGCGAATGTTTTGAGAAACAAGCCTTCAGTTTAGCATCACCGCATCCCAAAAACAAGGTATAGCATCAGACACGCATATCAACTAACAATGGAGTTAATTTCTAAAATCGAGTTACATACAAAACAATTATTCTGGAAAAGGGAACTATTTAAAAAGGCAATTATCAAAAGATATTCAATTGGATGACCAAAATTTCAAGAAAAGAGGCCTCAGAGATCTTGGTGGATAAGAATCATCAAACGGGAGAGTAATTCACTCCCATCAAGAGTAGCAAACATTAGATTACATCAACGGCCAATATTTTTTTTTAACAAATGACAACGTCAATTGAAAATAAATGATGATAAATCACAGAATTTCAGTTGGAATCAGTCTTGATATTTTTCATCATCCCTAAATATCATCGGTGCAACCTAAAGAAATCAGAGAAATGTATCTACCTTGTCACCGAATTTCCTAGAAAGAAGAATCCGGAGCTAAAGGTAGAAACACATATATAGGAATGAATATATATGTGATTGGGGTTCAGTATGGCCTAACGATAGATCCATTGGTCTACCCAAAATAAACCAATGGATTTGCAATATTAGGCTTTCAACATCATACAATTAATAAGAAATGAAAAAGGATTGGGTGGCTCAGACATCCAAGGAAGGATAAAAGCAGCATACACTCTCAAGCCTGGCGAAGGCGAAAGCACTTAGGCGGCCACTGCGAATGTTTTGAGAAACAAGCCTTGTAATTTAGCATCATTGCCACCAAGCAACACATTCATAATTGCTGCAAGTTCTTAATGAAGGGAAATATGAGCCCAAACAACTAGTTGAAAATTTAGTTAGAGGTCCAACAATTATGAAAATTCACAAGCAAAATCATTAGATTCATAAGAAATGTGGCGACTTGTTCGAGGCCGTAATCAAAACCTAGTGAGATGAAAGGCACGGAGAATCGCTTTTAGATTTGGCCAACCTTCAATGCAAGTTATTCGCCATTGATATAAAATCGACGCTCTTGCTCTGCAAATTGGCATCTTTAATCATACAATTAAACAGAAAACATTGAAAATAAAAGGAACGAGCGAAACTTATCAATTATACATACGATTGAGAACCTACACTAAGACCAAATGAGATAAATAACTGGAAATTTATCAATTAGACATACAATTGAGAACCTACAATTATGCATAGGCTCAATTCTTAATTATACTTACTAATACGATGATATGGCAGGTCAGTAGTAGCTGGTAATAATCACATATATCAGAGGGAATCCGTCTGTTTTTTTCATCATTCCCACGCATCATCCTATGAAAATTATTGGCGATACACGTTTTAGACAATAAACATGAAACATGAAGAAAATTAATAGAAATAAAAGGGAGGCTCAGACATCCAAGGAAGGATAAAGGCAGCATACACTCTCAAGCCTGGCGAAGGCGAAAGCACTTAGACGGCCACTGCGAATGTTTTGAGAAACAAGCCTTCAGTTTAGCATCACCGCATCCCAAAAACAAGTTATAGCATCAGACAACACACATATCAACTAACAATCGAGTTAATTTCTAAAATTGAGGTACATATCAAACAATTGTTCTGGAAAAGGGGACTGTTTAAAAAGGCAATTATCAAAGGATTTTCAATTGGAAGACCAAAATTAGTTAATTTCGAGAAAAGAGGCCTCAGAGATCTTGGTGGACAAGAATCATCAAACGGGAGAAGTAATTCACTCCCATCAAGAGTAGCAAATATTAGATTACATCAACGGCCAAAAAAAAGTTTACAAATTACAACGTCAATTGAAAATAAATGATGATAAACCTAGGTAGTACATAATTTCAGTGGGAATCCGTCTGATTTTTTAAAACATCCTTAAATATCATCGGCACAAACTAAAAAAATCAGAGAAATGTATTTACCTTGTCACCGATTTTTTCCTAGAAAGAAGAATCCGGAACTAAAGGTAGAAACACATATATAGGAATAAATATATATATATGTGATTGGGGTTGAATATGTCCTAACTATAGATCCATTGATCTACCCAAAATACACCAATGGATTTGCAATATTAGGCTTTCAACAATCAACATTACACAATTAATAAGAAATGAAAAGGATTGGGTGGCTCAGACATCCAAGGAAGGATAAAAGCAGCATAGCTCTCAAGCCTGGCGATGGCGAAAGCACTTAGACGGCCACTGCGAATGTTTTGAGAAACAAGCCTTTGGTTTAGGACCATTGCCACCCAAATACACAATTATAACATCGAAAACTTGATTATCAATTGGCAAAACAAACAGATATTTGAGTATACATATGCAATATGGGAGTTTTATAGAGAGAGAGACAGAGTGAGTGTGAGTGAGTGAGAGAGGAATCTGCGATTTTGGTAACTCTGCAAGGCCCAGCCTAGCCCTCTGGGCCCCATAATAGGAATGGGTTGCAACTTCAGGATGAGTTATTTGTACCCCTACATTTAATTAACACACTAATCAATTTTTTATTTTTTACTTTACACTATTTATGAAAATATTGTATTATTACTCTTTTATCAATTTAAATTTAATGTTATGTACCCCATCCATTCGTACTAGTTTTTTTAGTTGTAAAATTTGAATGAATCAAATAAATAAATAAAAAATGGCAATTAGTCGTTGTCCTGAAGTCTCTAGAATTTTCAATGTTAAGAGATTCAGTTGCTTAATTTGAATCTTCATGTTAAAATCAGAAATGTTCCAATAAAGTATATGTGTGTCCATTTCTGCGTTCAATATCCCTGTTATAATAAATTCTTAATTTGATAAACAATGCATTTTTTTAAAATGAAAAGTTGCATCAATTGACAACGACAAATAAACAAATCTAGAAATCAGACAAGTAAAAACAACAATTTCGCATAGCAAAATATAAATCATTGTTTTTTTTTTTTGATCAGTCAAATGAGATTTTATTCAAATAAAAGGTTGGGTATAAGAAATACCCAGATCATACCAGTACAAATTAATAGATACACTACAGATTCAGATAGTGCCTAATGCAACTAAGAGCCTAGGACATTACGTGGATTTTCAATCCAATCAGTGTAGGAAAAAGCTCCACTCCGCGGGTACTTGATGACGTTCCAGCTCCAAAGCCTCGATTTCAGCTCGTCCATGAATTTTTGGGCCGAGAAACTCTCATTCCTAAAGACAATGGCATTTCTCCATTTCCACAGTTGCCATACTGCTCCAAGCCAAACACAGGTGCTGATATTTCCCCCTCTCTTCCCTTTGACAATGCTTTTAAAACTTAGAAAATTCCCAATGATACCTGAATTTAGCGCCGTCGACACCCGGAGCCAACTTAAGATCATTGCCCAGATCGGGTAGGTGCTCGGGCACTCAAAAAAGATATGTTGTTCGGTCTCATCTTCGTTTCCACAAAAAACACAGCATACAGTTTCTCCTTGAGGTAGAATCCTTCGTCGGCGTAAATTAACTCTTGTCGGCAATCGACCCCATAGCACCCTCCATGCGTGGGCTTTGACTTTGGTTGGTGCATAGCTTCTCCATACTGATCTAAAGCACTTCTGGGTGTCATCTGGGATAGTAGCTTCGTTGCTTTGGCCAAACAGCATGTTGTATGTCTCTTTTGTGGAGAAACTGCCCCTAGGCGAGAGTTTCCATCTCCACGAGTCAGTCTCCTCGTTGTTTAGGTCGAACCTGTCAATCACATTAGAAAGTTCATTAAACAACATAGTTTCCCTATCAAATAGTGGTCTCCTCCAACACCACGACCAATTCCAAACACCATCCACCCATCTCACTAATACGTTTCCCTTTGTCTAAATTAATGTTATACAGCCTACTAAACCTCTCCTTAAATCTGCCCTCCCCCGTCCAATCTTCTTCCCAAAAGAAAGTACTACTCCCGTCACCCACAACCTTTTCTAAACTATCTCTAAACCACCCGGCTTCCCCAAGACCCGTATTTCGTAGTATATCTCTCCACCACAGTGCCACTCTACCCCCTCTACCTGTTGGAAAAATATTCCAGCCGTCCCCCCATGCCTCCCCATAGCGAGATTTTATGACCTTCACCCAAAGACTATGACTCTCATTTAAAAACCTCCACCCCCATTTACCTAACAAAGTTTTATTAAACACTTATACATCCCTCACCCCAAGCCCCCCAAGTTTTTTTTCCAAACAAATTTTATTCCATTCAACCCACGCTACTTTCCTCGATTGCTCCCCACCCCCCCATAGGAAATTTCTTTGTAAACTCACAATCTCACACACAATTTTTTTCGGGATAAGGTAGAAGGACAGATAGTAAGTTGGTAGTGAAGAGAGAACCGAATTTAGAAGCGTGATCCTGCCTCCTATCGAGATTTTCTTGTCTACCCATCTTCGGAGTCGATTTCTTATTTTATTCACCATGAATGCCTATTCCGAGACTCTTTTATGATTTACACCCACTCTCATACCCAAATAGGCGAAGGGAATTGTCTCTATTCTGCAACCCAGTATATTTGCCATCTCAATTAACATCTGCTCCCCAACATTCACACCTATTAACGCACATTTGTCGAAATTCACCTTAAGGCCCGAGAGGAGTTCCATGTTACGTAAAAGGCGTCGCATCAACCAAACATTTTCTGTGTTTGCTTCTCCAATAAAAATAGTATCATCCGCGAATTGTAGATGTGATACTCTTATTCTATTTTCGCCCACTTCTGCTGCTTTAAAGAGTTCCATTTCTACTGCTCTTTCCATAAGGATACTGAGGCCTTCGGCTGCAATTAGGAATAGAAAAGGGGATAATGGGTCACCTTGTCTGAGCCCCCTTTCCAACTTAAACTCTCCGGATGGGCTCCCGTTCACTAAAACAGAGGCTGATGCTATGGTAACACACTCCGTGGTCCATTTTCTCCATTTTGGGTTAAAGTTGAATCTCTCCATCATCATATCTAGGTATTTCCAATCAATCGAGTCATAGGCTTTTGCAAAGTCGATCTTAAAGAACAATCTTTCCAGATTTCTCCTCTTAGCCTCGTCTATCGCCTCATTGAGCACTATCACACTATCCAAAATATTTCTCCCTCCAACGAACGCGCTCTGTGAATCTGAGATTATGGAGTTTAAAACCTTTGCTAGTCGTTTTGCCATAATTTTTGAGATGATTTTATACAGACTAGCCACCAAGGATATTGGTCGAAAATCATTCATACTCACACAAGCTTCTTTTTTCGGAATGAGGGTAATGAACGTTGGGTTGACGATATACGTGGTATAAAAATCTCAATTAAGATTCAAAAGAAATAAGTAAAAAATCAAAACAATTAGATATGTTTTAAGGTAATAGTAAAAATATAAAGGTTTAGGACTAAGAAAAAACGACACCACCCTTAAATCATTAATTCACATTAGTTTTTAGTTTAACTCTAAGAAGTTGACCTAGTATGTAAACTTGAAACTTGAGAATGTACTCTTCTCTAGGTTTCAGGTTCGAAACCCCTACGGAGTCATGTTCATACAGAGTGCACGAATTGATCCCCTGATATCGAGTCATAGAAAAAAAACACAATAGTTTTTAGTTTAATTTAGTTATAGAGATTTTACTAGAGATTTTACTGAGTCATAAAAAAAACACAATAATTTTTAGTTTAATTTAGTTATAGAGAAGTTACCGCGGATAAGTTTCCACTTTTTCTACTTAAAGTATATATTTTAGGGAATATTTATTTTGGGATGAAAAATATGAATTTAACCTATTTTAGTTTAAAATTTAGATACCCTACAATACAACTCTATAAAATCTATATAAACTTCAAAATTTTTAAAATTCCAAAACAAACATCCCTATTTGCTGTGTATGAAATATTTTATATAAATTTTTGTGTTTATATTTAATTCTCCGTATTAAATTAATTAATTAATACTTCAATTATCTTAAATGCTAAATACTTGTATGTACTCGTGGGCACCATGCCCTCTACATATGAGTTTCCAGCTATTGGACATTTCTTGGGACTGGGCCTTAGATTCTAGTGACACACCCATCTGTTTACTCAGTTCACCCTGAATGAACTCGCACCCACAAAATTCTTTAGTTCACCCAATAATGATTTGCACCCCCTAATTTCCATTTCAATTTTTTATTTATATTTTATCTGCACCCACTAATTTAATGAGTTCACCTCCTAATCATATTTTTACAACAGTTATCTACACCTGTTCTTTTTACGAGTTCACCCCCAAATTATTTTTTACCACGGTTATCTATACCCGCTCATTTTATGAGTTCACCCACAAATTATTGTTTTACCACGATTATCTGCACTCGCACATTTTATGAGTTCACCCCAAAATATTTTTAAAAAAATAATCACATTTAAAAGACTATATTATCCTTTTATTAATTTACACAAAATATAATAAAATAAACTCTAAAAAATCGATTCACCACCAAGTCACCCATATTTTAAAAAAAAAAATCGTAAAAATATAATTAATAAAAAAAACTATCGAAATTAGCCATAAATCTCGATTTTTTTCTTTTTAATTTTTCTTCTCCCTACTCTTTTTCCATTTTTAATTTTTTTTTCAAAATTTTTTATTTCTTCATTTTTTTTCCTTTTCCTTTTTTATTTTAAATTTTCCTACATTTTTTGCATGTGTACTTTTTAAATTCTAATACAATAATAATATTATAGGCATGATTTTATTATAGTCGATCGGCGGTGCACTTGAATTTCAATTTTAATTTGATGAGTAAAGGACCTGCCGAAAATTCATGCCGGTTGGCGGGTGACCCAACCACCACCATGCCCGACCACCCCTCGACGGCGACGGCGACGCTTCCGTCCCGGCCGCTGAAGCCCAAGACCCCTCTTCGAATCGCAATCACGATTCTTCACTTCCATGACAATCGACATCATCTTCCATCTCGGCAACGATCCATGGCGGCCGAAATCCTCTTCTCATTTCGACCACCGACGCGACTGCTTCGATCAATCTCCCTTGCGTTCGCGATCCAGGAGCTTCTTCGGCATCAATGGCTCTCGCCTGCAACACTCGGATCGACGCCGCCTCTCTCTCGTCGTTCATCTCTGCCCAAATCGAAGCTACATTGCTTTGTCCGTCTTCTTCATCATGCTACTGCGCATCCTCTTCCTCCGGCTGACGGCAGCCCGATGGAGGAATGTGAGTTTGTTGCCGATGGATCTCTAACCGGCCGACACTCAGAGCCGTGAACTTGCTGATAAAATCTCAAACGACAACTGCTGACCTAAGGTGCTCTCCCATAGGGCTAGGGTTCCCTTCAATTGGGCTTGGTAATGTGCACCCCTTATTTTTTTCAGTACACCCCGATTTGCACTCCCTCCATTTTTTTTTTTATGGTATTATTAGTTATTGGTACTGGTATTACTAGTTATTGATTGCAGTATTACTATTAATATACAATACAATTGAATTAAAATTAATGATTATTGATTACGGTATTATTAATTATTAATTGTGGTATTACTGGTTATTGTTTGTGGTATTACTGATTGTGTGAAATTATTTATTATTGTTTAAGACATTACTGATTTTTTTTTTTTATGGTATTACATATTATTGTTTATGGTATTACTTAATATACTTAGATTTGTGAAATTATTTATTATTGTATAAGATATTATTGATCAATGTTCATGATATTACTAATTACTGTTCATTGTATTACTGATAATTGTTTTTTGTATTACTGAATATAATTGGATGTGTGGAATTATTTGTTATTGTATAAAATTTTATTGATTAATATTAATGGTATTACCGATTACTGTTCGTGGTATTACTAATAATTGGTTTTAGTATTATTTAATATAATTAGATATGTGTAATTATTTGTTATCTATATTATATATATTTGCAAACTTTTGTGGTGACACATGTCACAACCTCCTTCTTCTATTTTAATCTCTTTCCTCCAAATCTCTCCATTTCAAAATCCTTCAATTCTCATTAATTTTAAATTTATCTTTTAATCTCAACCATCTATTTAAAGTTTTAATCTTAACCCTACATTCTTATTTTTTATTCCTATATAAATCTCAACATCTTTTCATTCAACCACTCAAGTTTCAATCTCTCAATTTTGCATTGGTAATTTTTTTCGATTGTTTGCTGATCTAATTTTTCAGCCATCAATTATAATTTAAACTCATTTCTCTTGAGTTTGTCCTCTTCAGTAATATTTCGTTCAACAATTAAAAGATTTTATCAAGAAGAATTTAATCTCACTCATTGCTCATGAGTACGCCTCTCCATTGATCTGCATTGTCGTTAAGATTTGGATGAAAAATGACAAATAAACAATGTCAAGTGATAGGTTGTGTTTTTTTTTTTCTGTTTTCTCTTTCTGAATAATTTATGCGGAGAGAGAGTTAGTAGAAGTTAGGTTTGGAAATTTGTGGAATGTAAATATTACGAATTAGAAATGGAGAGTTATGGGAATGGAAAATGAAAGAAAATAAAATTTTGTATAATACTTATTAATTGTAATATACTAATATTCTTTTTTGAGAAAAATATACTAATATTCTTGGTATTTTATTTCATATGCAGGGGTGTGGACTGCGAATTTGCTGCACTTTGAAGATAAATAAATCAATCCATGGAATTGTAATATCAATTACCAGAATATTTAATTAGGAGATAGATTAAATTGTGTATAATATTTGGAATAGAAATTAATTAAATGAAGGATTTCAATAATGTACGTACTCCTAATTAAATAGTGGAGTACTAGATTTCCGATTTCCAGAGTATTGGAATTTTTGCAAATAAAATTGATTTTTTTTAGAAATATTTAATTAAATGGGTTGATTGCATTATTTTCTAAATTATTTTGATTAATCATTAACTATTTCAAATATAATAAGTATAATTGTATATATATATATAATAGTATTAATTTATTAATACAAAACTCTTAGAATATCTTTTGAAATACTTGAGAATTAATAATTATACAGCAAAATTTAAGGAAAAGACTCTAAAATTATGCATTTATCTTTTCATCATCACATATATAACTTTGACAAATTTCGTATTTTATATATGGTCGTCGTACCTAATTTCTTCAATTAATTTATTACTAATTGATTTCGTACAACATTATTTCAGCAATCATCATTAATAATATCATATGAAATTAAGTAATTAATTAGTTGTACAAATCAATACATAAAAGTTCTAATGGATTATATTGTTTAAACATTATTTTTTCAATATTTGTGCTTAATCTTATTATTTGGTAATTGACTTTTTCTTAAATTATTTATGTACGTATATATTTAAACCAAATTGCAAGGATTAGCTTTAATGGTAAACACTTATATATAATGCAAATATGCTAAAAAGTTAAATTGATTAGTGCATAATTCAATCAATTACAGTTATATAATACTATTAATTTGACATTTAATTATACTCCTATTATGGATACAAACAATAACAGAGTTACCTTCCATACAATCTCTTAATTGGAATTTTCAAGGGTACCTCTAAAAAAATACATTATTCTTAATTACATAATTAACAAAACTAGAGTGGAGGATTCACTTATATAAATTATTTGCCAAAATAATATATATATTTTTTTTTTATGGAAGATAAATATACATCTCTTTTTTTCCCCCTCCATGACTCGAATTCAGGACCTAAGCCCTAGGTAGTGGTGCTCTAACCACTTGAGCTATCCCACTTTGTCGCCAAAATAATATATTGTCCACGGATACAGTATATAGGTGTATTTTGGTGTATGTAAAAATTCAATTTATATAATTAACGAAATCAATGTATTAATTTGTCAACCATAAATATACCTTACAGAGTATTAATTATAAGGATCCTTGATGTAAGTAAATTAATTTATATAATGTGCAATAAATAGTCAATGTACTTGGATCTTATTATTCTCGGTAATTTCTATCTTATCATTACTAACACTAACTATTTTTATTCATTTTTTTTCACTATCCTATTTTTAGTTTTGGATTGGTCTGCTATGCACTCGAATGCATGTTGTGCACCCTAATCCATGTTGCACTTTTCAGTTTACTGACTTACACTTTTTGGTAAATGGTGTTACACTTTTCAATTATTACTTATACAATTTAATAATTGAAAAGTGCAACACCATTTACCAAAAAGTGTAAATCAGTAAACTGAAAAGTACATATGGACTAGGGTGCACAACATACACTCGAGTGCATACTAGACTTTACCTTTAGTTCAAATAATAAGTATTTTTCATTTGAATCAATAATACCCATAAATTAGTTCAAAAAATATTGCATATCTTTGGAGAAAATTTCGTTTTACATCCTATAACATAAGTCTAATTCAATTGATATCATTTAAATTTCACTTTCTCAATTTATGTTCTAGGGTATCCAATTTGCATTCTTTTCGTCAAATTAGGATTTCGGACAAATAACTCAATTTACGTTCTTTAAATTTAAATTTTTTTAAAAAATTAAAAAATTCCATAATTTTTTTAAAATCTCATTAAAATTAAAAATTATAAAATGTGTAAAATAAAATTTTAAAATCCTAAAAATATTAAAAATTCGACGATTCTAAAAATCTGAAATTGTGTAAATTAAATTTTCTAAAAATTCTAAAGATCTCATTAAAAATCTGAAAATCTCATAAAATGTTTAAAAAAATATATATATATATAAGTTTAAAAAATGTGTAAAATAAAATCTCATTAAAATGAATTTGGGACGATTTCACGATTGATGAAGGTGGAATCAAGGTGATATTTTTTATGAAATATTTATAATTTTTATAAGATTCTTAGAATTTGTAATTTCTAATCTATACATTTATAAAATTTTAATGATATTTTTCTTATTTTATAAATATTTTTTAATGAGATTTTTAGAATTTCTTAATTTTTAATTTTTAGGATTTTAAATTTTTTAGAATTTTTATTTTACACTATTTATAATTTTAATGAGTTCTTATATTTTTAATGAGATTTTTAAATTTTTTTAATGGGATTTTTAAAACTTATTATTTTTTAATTTTCAAACTTAAAGAACGTAAATTGAGCTATTTGGTTAGAATCTGAATTTATTCAATACATGCAATCCGAATGCTCACATTTCTGGTGAGTTTGAAATTTTTTGGTCAAATGGATGTAAATTAGATAAAAAAAATGATGTAAATTTAAAAAACAAAAAACTTAAAGTACTCCGTATATAAACTAAATTAGACATAAGTTAAATGGCATAAAATGATTTTTTTTAGAAAATCATGTGCCACGTGACATGTACCAAATGCCTATTTCATTAAAGTGAATGGGAGTGGGTGCAACTATTTCTACGACGACGAGGGTAATTTCTTATGATGAGGTCATATGTTATTTCAGGACTTTATCAAGTGAATGAGGGCAAAGCCATTAGTCTGATCGAAGCCTTTTCTTGGATAAAACATTGTGAATTGGAGCGTGTATAGGTTGAGATGGATGCTAAAGTGGTTGTAGATGCACTGAACTCAAAAGAGACATAATTTTCAGTTTTTGGAAATTTTATTTCGAAATGTATGGGAATTTTTCTTTCTATCCCATTTTATACAGTGAAGTATATATGCCAACTGTGTGGCCAATACTATGGCACACAATCTGGCTAGAGTTGTTAAGAACTTTACAAATCATCATGAATGGAACGACCCTCCAACTCTCGGTGGACATCCCTACTGGCATTTGCAGCTGTTAAATAAATTTCTTTTTAAAAAAATCGTCACTGGATATAAAACTATTTATTGTGTGAAAATATTAAAGACAAGATTTTATTTTATATTAATAATTATAAAATTTATAGAAAAATTTATTTGTATTAATATTTTGTATTCCATCTATTCCATAATAATTTTTACATTTACTTTTCGGGATGTCCCATAATAACTTTTACAATTTCCTTTTTGGGACGTTTCATAATAACTCTCCACTAGCTATTAGCCCTTTATAAATTTTACTTTCATAATATCTTTAATATTACACAAAAATGTTTATATTGCTACAAAAAAAATTCTCTCTAATTTTTTTAATAACATAATAATTTTTTTACAAATTTATGTACATGTGTAAAAGATTATTTTTAATTAATAAATTAAAATTAAAATATACTATTATAAATTTATTTTAATCCCGCGTAAAACGCGGGTCTTACACTAGTTGTATAAGATATTGGAGTACTAATTTTTTTTAATGGTATTACTAGAGATGTTTATCCGGGCCGGGCTGGCCCGTTTAACCCTGAAAAATATAGGGTTAGGGTTCATGAATCATAGGCCCGTTTAAATTCGAGCTTTTTTGACCTGGACCGGTTAGCCCGCGGGCTAAGCCGGGCCAGCCCGCTAACCTGAGTTTTTTTTATTATTATTTTTTAAATACATAACCTGTGAACAAATTTTGGGTCATTTGACCAATAACCACAACTATAAGCATTAAGAAGCCCATTACCATCCATTAGTCATTATTACTATTTTTTTTTATTAGATTATGATATTTGTTTAGCTTTATTTGGTCATATTAAGAACCAATGAGTTTTAGAATTGTGTTTAAATCATACTTTTGTTTTCTCATTTACTGATCATTAACTAATTATGTATTTTTCTATTTTATTTTCTTGATGCACGTGCCAATTGATACCTTTAATTTTAAAAGAAAAAAAATATTGTAGCCCGTTAGTGACACGTTTAACCTGTAGCCCGCTAAGGTTAGGGTTAGGTCCCAACAATTATAGGTCCGTTAAATATGAACTGGTTAAGGCCGTAGCCCTTTTAGCCCGTAGCCTCGTAGGGTTGGCCCTATAGGGCTAGGGCCAACCCGATAGACATCTTTAGGTATTATTGGTTATTACTTATTGTATTATCGAGTATAATAAAATCATACATATAATATTATTTTGTATTTTAAAAAACACTAATGAAAAAAATCACATGAAAAAAATGAAGAAATAAAAAGTTTTGAATAAAAACTGAAAATGGGAAGAAAAATTAAAAAGAAAAAAAATTGAGATTTTTGCCTAATTTTGATAGATTTTTTAAATTATTTTTTCTAAAATATGGATGATTTAGTGGTGAATCGACGGTAACTCGACAATGACTCGACTACATATTGTAAATGTATAAATTATGGTTGATTTTATTATTATATTTTGTGTAAATTAATAAAAAGATAATATAGTATTTTAAATGTAATTATTTAAAAAAAATATTTGGGGGTGAACTAATAAAATGAGTGGGTGCAGAGAATTGTGGTAAAAAAAATTGGGGGTGAACTTATAAAATTAGCAGGTGTAGAGAACCGTTGTAAAAAAGAAATGATTTGGGGGTGAACTCATAAAATGAGCGGGTGTAGATAACCGTTGTAAAAAAGAAATGATTTGGGGGTGAATCCATAAAATGAGCCGTGCAGATAACTGTAGTAAAAATATGATTTTGGGGTGAACTCATAAAATGAGCGGTTGTATAAAAATATGATTTTGGGTGAACTCATAAAATGAGCCGTTGTAGATAGCTGTAATAAAAATATAATTTAGGGTGAAATCATTAAATTAGTAGATGTAGTAAAATATAAATAAAAAATTAAAATTAAAATTAGGGGTACGGTGCATGCGTGTACACAAGTGTGACCTATCTTAAATACTCCCTCCGTCCCATAGAAACTTGCACACTTGGGTGGGCACACAATTTAAGAAATGTGTAAGAAAAGGTGTAATGAGTGATGTTTTGAGGGGTAGTTTTGTAAAGTTTTATGAATAAAGTAAAGTAAAAAGTAGATTGAGTGTGGAAAAGTAATGACATATGGGTAAATAAGAGTATATTTTGAGGGTGAGGATTATGAAGATATTTCCTTTTATGGAGTGTGCAAATTGGTATGGGACATCCATTTATAGAAAGTGTGCAAATTCCTATGGGACGGAGGGAGTAGAAATTTAGAAT
Organism: Galeopsis tetrahit; assembly: GCA_963675135.1. NCBI lineage: Eukaryota > Viridiplantae > Streptophyta > Magnoliopsida > Lamiales > Lamiaceae > Galeopsis > Galeopsis tetrahit. The sequence continues at coordinate 7,716,883 of OY776124.1, forward strand.
TAGGATAGCCATTTCATTTAGGGCAGAAAACAGTATTTAGTTATACCACCAAAGGCCAAAGCCACCGGACCCATCCCGACGGCGAAGGCACAGGGGAAGCTGCGGAACAGGGTTACTTATAACTGTATACCTCTCCGGTCTCGTCTGAGCTTCAAGGAGGTAATTGATTTGAAATATAGAGTTGTATTGGAATTTTGAGTAATAGCACTCTGAAATTAGACTCGACATTGTTTACGATTTCTTGTGCTTCAACCCATTCTCATACTCTACTTTGAAATTGTTTGTAATAGTAACGTATTAGGGCTGTTTCCTTTGGTTTTCTTTGACTCTGTGATGCTGCTGGATTAATATTGTTTAATTTCTTTGGCATTCTTTATGAGTGCGTTAACCCTGTACCGGATTATGATAGTGTGTCCATTCACATGGTTTGTTCACTGGTTAGTGGTGGGTTTAGGAGCCCCTAAGTATAGGCCTTTTGCTTTTGAGTCCAGCTTGTATTAATGCACTTGTTTTAAATACGGTGCATTACCCTTAATTATGGCGTTTGTTTCATGGCCATCCTTAACATCTATGCAAATATATATTGAGGTGTTAAAAGATAGTCACCTTAACCAGTGACACTCTCAATTAGGGGTTACGGTTTGTATGAGAAGTAAGTAATCTATGGTAGAATACGGACATAATAAGCTAGATTACTACTTTTTCAATTTCTCCCAATACGGATATAATTATGGAGTTTGGTCCCAACTATTCGTGGACCGCTTAGAGTGAACTGTTTAGCCTGTGGCCCGTTTAGTGCCAACCCATTCAACATCTCTAACCATGAACCTTAGTTCAAGTTTTCACTGAAATCATGGTTTAGCTGCTTTGAACCTGTGGTCTTAGAGCTGCTTTAGGCTAATTTCGTGTTTAATATTGACTTATCTGAGGTGGGTTTCTCTTATTGACGAATTATTGTGGATAGTTGTCTGAATGTAAGTCATTTTAGTATTATTGATTTTGAGAAAGCATAGTTAAAACACAAAATCATTGTTGCATTATTTTCTTTCAGTATACGAATCTATGTTGAGATTTGCTTGTCGCAAGTTGTGTGCTCGTGTAAATGGAGGATGTGAGATAACTCAGATAAGGCCTTTATCTCAGATCCGCAGTTTTCATTCTGCTCAAGTAAGCAAATAATATATCAAGCATCAATAAATCTTGCTTTAGTGAGTTTCCCCGTTTTTTAGCTTTCTTTTTATATTTTTGCAGCCTTGTTTGGCACCAAGAAGTTTTTTTGGTGTAGAAGATTTCCTCGATGATGATAATAGTCGACCATACACTTACCAAAAAGGGAAGAAGTCCAAGAATCCAAACAAACATGTGTCTTTCAAACAGCGGACTATTGCTTACATGGAACCGTTTACTCTGGATGTTTTCATTTCAAAGCGCTTCGTCTCTGCTTCAATCACCCACAGAGTAACATGCAAGCAGGTGGCTGTTGCTGGTACTAACTCTAAAGACATTAAAGCTGCTCTCAAATCGGGATCAGATATACCAGCTTGTTTGGCAATTGGTCAGATTTTGGCTGATAGGGCCCGAGAAGCCGATGTTTACACAGCTTGTTATACCCCTAGGGAGAGGGATAAGTTTGAAGGGAAAATTCGGGCGGTTGTTCAGTCCCTTATTGACAGTGGCATTGATGTCAAAGTTTATCTTGATTGATCAGTGTTTGGGCCTCTTTCGGGCTTAGGTATAGGACTATGTGCCCCTAAGACTTCTGTCTGTAAGAGACTATTCTTAAAAGACTTGTGGAATGAAAAGCAGCTTATATATAGCAGTTTCATGTCAAATTTTTTTAATGCTGTATATAATAATAATGATTGAATTTCATACTTTGATTATACAATTGAACGTGATAAGCCGAAATGTACTAAACTTAATGCACAAGATATATATATATATATATATATATATATATATATTTCATTGAACTCAAATCCATTTTCACAATCAAAGCATCAAACATGTTACCAACAATTACATTTGCTGAAATCAAATACAGGCACTCTTTTAAATGTGTTTTTTCATAAGAATTTCAACTAAGTGCTTAAATTCATAGACATCAGAAACACGAATGTCTCCCCTGCCTTTTCTGGCTATTTCTTGAGGCCAAGATCCTTTCGGGTAGGGGTGACAAACAAATCGCCAGATTTGATCAAACCCGGAATGCGTCCACCCATGGTTATGCACATAATTTGAGCCACTCCCTCTTTTTTTCCTAGTGAAACGAGGGCCGAAGGTGAAGCAGTCTTGTAAGTAGAAAGCTTGCTCTCACTTTGTCCCCCAATAAGCAGCTTCAAGTTCTTAGCAACCAAGACTGCATGAGTCTTTGCCAAATACCCTTGTTTGATTTCCTACATCATAATACACATACACCGTTTCGGTTATTGATAATTAAACATTTTGTTGAGCAGAACTCAGCTGCAACTGACACAAAAATATGATAAGAGGATCAAGTAAAAGGCTTCACAATTTGGACTTATAGTTGAAATACGCTATATACCTCGTAGGTATGGTTTGAATTTCTGTACAAATTTCTCGTAGTTTTTGAAGTAAATTGTCATAGTGAAGATGTCTTAGAAATGTAGGTTTCTGTAATTTAACTTGATTAATAAATTAAACCTCTTCTTTCACTGTTTTCCTAGCTACATATAATTGGTGCTTTAAGTCCAACAAACAAAGATACACGACAAAGAAGATTGACTTACAGGGACATCGGTGATATCTCCAATGGCGAAAATGTTTGTGTGACCCTTGACTCTGAATTTATTATCAACCATTAGCCTGCCATGATCATCTAAGCAGTCCTTCAAAACAGTTTCCCTTAGCCACGATGAACCAATCGGCTTTCCAACGCAAAGGAAATGACAATCAGCAACAATCGTCTCTCCACCTGATGTTTGATAACTGCCATTGAGTTCAGAGTTCAAATCGACAGTTTGACCCAAGATGACTTCAACCTTCTTTGAGGTCAACCAATCTAGTGCCTTTTTTCCAGCCTTTTCCCCGATAAACTCCAGTAACCTTGGCCCCTTATGAATCAGGGTTACCTTTTTATCAGGGAACGCGTAAACGATTTCAGAAGCCATTTCCACACCTGTTGGTCCACCCCCGATGACCAAAATACTACTAGCTGCCTTTATCTTTTCTTGCTCTGCAGAAACAAAAAAGTCAGAGGCTAGGAAAATTGGAGCAGCAATCAGATTATTCATTGAAATGCAAGGAAAAAAAAAAAAGAGTAATTTGATGGTGTAATAATTGCATTTCCTCAGCAATTAGAATCCAACAACAGTGAAGGTAAAACTACAGAAGCCATATGGCTTTTTAATGAATCAGGATTTCAGTTATAGTAACAATTTTAGTAACAACCATACTAAAAGTACCAAAAAACAACAAGCATGCTTTAGTTAGTTCCATAATGCTCTCAAGTAAAACCTTCAATTTCATATGTGTACACGCTCAAGATATCGTAAAACTAGATATAATGAACAAATAATTGAAGATTCTAGCAATATGAATGCCTAATTCTAATGAAAAATGCTTATGCTATTTCTTTACCTGATTGGAAGCAATGAAGCCTCTCAGCTTTCGTAAACTCGGTAGGGCCTTGATGACCAGTGGCAACGACAAGATAATCGTAAGCAATTAGACGGCCCTGTGCAGTCGCAACATCATCCACTGTGATGTTAGTTGCAGCAGATGTAACAATATGAGCATTGTGAAGGTATTCCGAGTGATTGATCAACGTTTTTTCTGCGAAAGACGGTTCAACCGTTGTCCTCAAGCTTGCCCAAGCAATTTCAAAATATTCCTTCCTGCAGGTATTAGGTTTTGAAAACCAAAGAAACCATAAATCAGCAAACTAATCATGAAGTAAATTGAATATAAAGAAGCTCTTACGGATCAATGAGATAAACATCCGCATGATCCTGAAGGAGCTTGGCCATTAATGAGCCGGCGACTCCGCCGCCGACCACCACCACCCTCTTCTTCTCTCCAACCAATTTCTCCATTCCTCTTCCAAAATGAAAACCCTTACCAGAAATTTGATTAAATCAAAATCAAATTGATCAACCAAAACCCTTTACCTTCGAAGCTAATTCAATCTTAGACCTAGAACCCTAAATTCCTAATCCTATTTCTCCACGTATGTGAGAATAAATACAAAGAAAGATAGGAATAAAAAATGAAAAGCCGCCAACTCTGAATTGTATAGCCCAATCACTGTTAGAAATTACTGGAATGATTAATTAATTTAATATAAAGTTTGCTTGTTGCACAAGATGGGCCGCCCCGCCATTGATGGAGCTGTGGAATTAAAAATACAGATCGTCATACGAATTGAAAACAAATAAAAATGGAAATTCTTACGCATATGATTACATTTTCGTTGAGAATCAGAATTCTTTAATGAAGAATAAATTTTGAAAGATGATTATTTTACCTCGGTTTAACAGCTCCAATATGCGACAGCTCACCGGCGTTGTGGGGAAGGTGTCTTATTTATTCTCCCACCAGGTGTGTATCATAAAATGCTGATGTTTTCTTTCAACAAAATCCGATTTTTAAAATACCGAGTCTTTAAATCTCCATAAATAGGAGAGTGTCATTCAATAGAAACTTAGCTCTAAGCTCTAAAATTATAGGGATTTGATAGGTAAAGTCTAGTATGCACTCGAATGCATGTTGTGTACCTTAGTTTATGTACATTTTTCAGTTTATTGACTTACACTTTTTGGTAAATGGTGTTGCACTTTTCAATTATTACTAAAAATATTATTATACAGTTTAATAATTAAAAAGTGCAACACCATTTACCAAAAAGTGTAAGTCGGTAACTGAAAAGTGTAACATGGACTAGGGTGGCTGAATTTGGCCGGACGAGTCGTGGACGGTTTTTTTTTTCTCAAAGAAATAAATAATTAAAATGTTGTATATTTAAATATTATTGTATTTTTAATTTTATTTTAAATTTAAACTTCGAACTTATGAATTATTTATTTCATAATTCTATTTGAACTCTTTCTATATTGTACTACGGTTTATTAATTATGTAAAGTTAATATATTAATAATATATATTTTTAATTATAATTACTTGTATAAATAAAAATATATGTGAGTGTGTGATCCATAGATACAGTAATAAGGTTTGCATATATAATTTTTTTCTATAAATATTAAAAATAAAATTATCTCATGGTTGGACTGATCAGCTAGAGGGGCGCGGACCCAAGACTCGAGGTTAGGGGGGGGTCAAATAAAGTTTAATGATCTAAAAGAGTGAAACACTAACATATGTACATGCATTTATAATATTTGTGTATATTATATTTAAAGTAAGTCAAAAGATATTAGTAGCAGACTTCTCAAATACATCAATATGTCATCTAGTAAGAAATGGTTACGTAGTTACAAGAAAAAAAAAATTGTGTTATGTCGTCTAGTATTACATGATAATTGAAAAAATGAACACTCAAAATATTAAAAGAACGAATACTTTATTTATTTTAATTAATGTGATGTAAAATTAAAAAAAGTGACAAATTAAACTATGAATTATAATTTATTCGATTATCCATCCTTTTTTCAAGGGCTGACTTTTTTATTTATATAATATTGTGTACATGAGTTGATTGAAAACATGTTAAAAAAATTAAAATAATATAAAAAATGGATCAAATATGTAAAATATAGTTCATTTGAGATCAATTTTACAATTAAAATACATATAAAATAGTTATTTATATATATATAAATATCAAAAGTGCAATAATTTTGAGACAATTTTTACAATAAATTTACAACTAACATGATTTATTAAATTAATATATTATCAATTTTACTTAATTTAAAAAATATTAAAATTTAATATATAAATATAGGGGTGGGTGGGGTAGGGTAGGAGCCAAGGCCCCCCTTGGCTATTGCTTGGGTCCGCCTCCGTCAGCTAGCCTACTGGACTAGGATGGACTCCCATTTTATACGTGTGACTAGTTCATGGGCCGGCACGACTCATCCCATGAACATCATTTGGCCAGATGGACTGGGTTGGACGGTTCGATTTGACAACTCTAATAAATACTCTGTAGTAATGTACACCTTTCATTTCAATGAAAACGGTCATGAATTTTGGGTACAAACATTAAAAAGGATGAGACAAAGTGGGATAGTTCAAGTGGTTAGAGCACCACTACCTAAGCCTTAGGTACTGGGTTCGAGTCATGGGGAGGGGAAAAAAAGGGATGGGTATTTAACTTTCCATCAAAAAAAAAAACATTAAAAAAGATGATATAATAAATAAATATATAGGACCAGTCTTATGTGAAATATTACACATGCATTTCATCTTAATTAGACCAGGTCAAAACTCTAACCTCATTTAGCCCAAAAGTCAAATTAAATTAATTTTAAAAAATTCGCAGGCCATAAGTCCGGATCCGGGTTGCCCAGAAAATTCGCAAAAAATTTAATACTACATGTCAAAACATTCTGACAAATTCACCAAAAAAATTAAGTGTCCAGAATATTTTTGGACATGTAGTGATACATTTTTGACCTTGTAGTGATAAAATTTTAGTGTTGTAGTAACATTGTTTTAGTCATGTAGTAGCAAAATAAGTCAAAATTGTTTTAGTAATTTTGAAAAAAAAAAGTGTTGAGAATATTTTTGGACTTGTAGTAATAAACTTTTGGCCTTAAATATAGTGACAAAATTTAGGGGGCAGTTTCTTATAAGTCATTTCACACTTAGAAAACATATAGAAGGACAAGTTTTTTTTTTTAATTCAAATAAAGTCAAAATGGTTGATAAATATATTAAACTACTCTTCTAATTCATTAATGATGAAATTTTGTCTTAATTAATTAGTCAAATATTAATAAAAATAATTCTTTTCACAGAAAATCGGTAATCGCGGTAATTGATTATCTTTCCAAATTTGAAATTTTAATTCTCAAGGAGAAGGAGGAGATGGCGACATACTTAGGATGTAAAACGGGTCGCATCCCTATGGAGTTCCTGGGCAAGAATGTGGGCCTCAACCATCACAAAACCACATCCTGGGAGGGTCTGATCAAGAAAATCAAAGGAAAACTAGCAGTATGGTCAGACAAGCACATATCAATGGGGGTAGAGCCATCCTAGTCCAAGCAGTCCTGGCTGCAATCCTAACATACTACCTCTCGTTCTTTAAACTTCCAAAAGCTGTCCTTAGCGAAATTAGGAGAATACAGAGGAACTTTCTGTGGGGAGGAGGGACAGGAGAGAACAAGAAAATCCCGTGGGTCGGATGGAAAGAGGTATGCCGTGAAAAAAGCAGAGGAGGCCTAGGAATAAAAGATTTGTTCTATTTTAACACTGCACTCATGGGCAAATGGATCTGGAGGCTCCTTACAGAGGAAAATAACCTATGGGTAAGGGTCCTGCTATTAAGATACGGGAGCCTGATGAATGACACCGGCGCGAACCAGAGAAGCGGGAGACGTGGTCCTCATGTGTCAAGCTGGTGGAGCGAACTGAAGAAAGTATACGAGACAATAGGGGGGAGAGAAGCAAGGCACAAAATACGTAGAATGGTGGGAAGCGGAGCTGGAATGATCGATGGGTGGAGGGAGACGAAATTCTACAAGAACGATACCCTGGCCTGTTCAAGCTTAGCAAGCAGCAAGAGAAAACTATAAGCGAGATGGGGGAATGGAGTAGCGATGGATGGCAGTGGAACTGGGCCTGGGACAGGTTTTTATCCTGCAGCAGGGAGGCGAGGACTATTGGAGCTGGAAGCTGGCACCAACGGGGAATTACTCAACAAGCACTACCTATTCGAGCTTGATCGAGGAGATGGAAGATGAGACGAGGGAGGCAGGAGTGAGACCGGAGTACACACACGTATGGAACAATTATGCACCACGTAGAGTCCAAATGATGGCATGGAAGGCATTTAAAGGACGGCTTGCAACGTCTGACAACTTGAGACGAAGAGGAGTACCAATTACTAACGAAGGGGCGAAATGTCCGCTATGTGATCAGGACATGGAGAGCAACAACCATCTGCTAGTAACATGTAGTTTCGCATCAACAATTTGGGCTGATTGCTACATGTGGCTTAAAGTGTATATGGTGACCCACAATAACACTAATATACACTTCCAGCAGCATGTTGAGGCACTGGGTCAAATTAAAGTGAGGAAAAAGATGATAGGCAAGTCTATGGGCAAGTGTATCGTGGGAAATCTGGAACTGCAGGAATGAAAGAAAATTCAAAGGTATTAGGCAAGCTGAAAAAAAGGTACTGGAAAAAATCAAAATAAATATGTGGACTTGGTTAGGAGGCCAAAATATCTTAACACCAAACTCGTCAATCTCTGCTTAGTTTTGTGATCCGTTTTTATGCATCAATGAGTAGTCAAATCTATAGCGAAGGTGCTTGGTTTTGTGATCCGTTTTTATGCATCAATGAGTAGTCAAATCTATAGCGAAGGGGAAGAGGAGTAAAGAAAGGTGAGATGGAGAAATACCATGTAATATAGACTATACTTGTATATCAACGGGTTGAGTACCCCATGTACTCGTGGATATATGAAATTTCATTTTACGGTTCAAATAAAAAAAAAGATGATCCCATGAATCACGGTGAAAAATTGCATTTTGAATTCAAAAACCATTTCCATAAATTCATTAATTAAATCGCAAAATTACATATAATTAATAGGTTGGACAATCTCAAAAATTGCAAGGGAGGGGCTATCAACACCCCATATTGTGTTATACATACCCCAAAAAAATTTAGACAAAAATAGACATAAATGCATTTACTAAAATGTCCTTTAAACTTTAAAAAAAATATAAACACATCCCTAATAATTATAAACACACCCCATATGCCAATTCTTTAACTCTCCAATCATTTAATCTTCATTCAAACATTTTTTTACTTTTACTTCATGCATAAACCCTCCAAATGATGATATATTTTACACTTTTTTACGGTATATACAAATTTTGAGTTTACCAGTCGACGATATGTTCGGCCAGAATCGTGGCCGAACACATCAATGTATGTACGGCCGGAATGGCCGAACACATCAAGGGTGTACAATCAATTTTGGCCGAACACAATTTTTCCAATTTTTTTTGGTCAAGTTGCGTTCGACCACTCTCTGGCCGAACATCCCTGAAGATGCACATGAGTTATTGGCCGAACAGATTGTTGAGTGTACATGAGTTACTGGCCGAACACATCAATGGGTGTACGGCCAATTCCGGCCGAACATAATTTTTAAAATTTTTTTTTGGTCTAGTGGCGTACGGCCAGAATGGCCGAACATCTCTAAAGGCGCACATGAGTTATTGGCCGAACAAATCATTAAGTGTACATGAGTTACTGGCCGAACACATCTTTGTTTGTACATGAGTTACTGGCCGAACACTTTCGATACAACAGCAAACACAACAACAAAATGGCGCAAAAACGAGACTCAAAACAACATTTTAACATATCCAACTCATTTTCTTTATGCAATCTTTACACAATATCTTCAACAACGAGATGTTTACAATATTATCATTCCAAATCATCTAAACAATTCAAAAGTATCAAAATTTCTATAAACCCTAAATATAAAAAATTCTATAAATCCCAAAAAAAAATTTAGTTTTGTTTGTAAAGGAGAAAAGGTTAATGGGGTGTGTTCAGCAAAAAATATATTTTGAATGAAGAAGGGTATGAAAGGAAAAAAATAGGGTGTGTTTAGTATTTTAAATATATTTTTAAATTTTAGTGGGGTGTGTATAACAATTGGGGTGTGTATAACACTACAAAAACGCTCGTTTATGCCGACGGATATGCCGACGGATATTCAGTCGGTATTGGCTCTTGCCGACGGATTTACCGACGGATTTTATCAGTCGGCGATGAATTGGTCGGTATCGGTTACCGACGGAAAATATGCGTCCGTCGGTATATACCGACGGATTCCCGACGGATTCAAACCAACCCGTTTTCAAACCGGGTCGCCCGTACCGACCGATTCAATTCCGTCGGCAGTCAAGCCAACCCGTTTTCAAACCGGGTCAAGATTCCGTCGGTATATTTTGGACATAAATTTTATTATTTTAATTTACCGACGGAAAATTCTATCGGTAAGTACCAATTTTTTTTTAAAAAAATGATATTCCGTCGGCTCGCCCGTCGGTATTACCGACGCTAAACCGACGGAATTTCCGTCGGTAAGCACCAAACATTTTTAAAAAAAATTATATTCCGTCGGTCTGTCCGTCGGCATTACCGACGCTAAACCGACGGAATATTCCGTCGGTAAGTACCAAAAATTTAAAAAAAAAAATTATTTGTGATCGGGATCCGACCCGATCAAAATTGCTTAAATAATTCAATACACAAATCTACATTAGATCCAACAGAATAAATAAAATCGAACTCAGTTGGATGACATAAATCTACATTAGATCCAACAGAATAAACAAAATCGTCGTCCTTTGCTTGAGCAAACAGCAACTTGTTGGTTGATTTTTGAAACATTACTTTCAATATCATCCTTTTGGCTTTAGGCGTTGCTTCAGATTTTATTAATCTAGCAACCTTTGTGTGTTGTAGTATTGAGTTGGAGATCAGACAGCGGAGTTTGAGAAATTAAAGACAGCTCCACAACCTATTTTTCACATAAGGAAATTAATTAATATATAAAATTACAAGAGGATTATAAGATAAATCGTTTAAAAAAGAATTACAAGAGGTAAGAATCTTATTTTCCATTTATTCACAGAGTAAGAATTAGATCAGTTTAATTACCAGGAAAGAGAAGAACTTGATTAAACTGTCCTTCGCCGACTCCATCCCTACCATTTCAAAATCAATTCCAAAGAATCAAGATTCAATTGTCATTTTATATATTTAAACATAAATTAAATTATCATAAAAATTGAACATACCTCAACAATACTACGAGATCAAGTAACTTCATTAGACTCGCATAGTTTCGGTCGGTCTCAGCAAATATTCGATATGCTGGTAGTTCAAAGATAAGAGATTTAGAGTACAATAAATAAATCAATAACCAATACAAAGCATAACAAAATATTTTTTAAAATAAAAAATAATACGGAGTAGTAACTTTCAGTCTGGAAAAGATAAATGTTATACTCCGTACTAATGAAATGTTTCCTACGGCCCACTAAATCAGTGGTAGCTTAGAACATAATTTTTCAATGGGCTTCATAATTAATTTTACATATAACAAATCAATTTTCGAAGCACACATTATAAACATATGGTATTTATTTTCATTTTCGTGTATTCGTTATACTGAATAAAAAAATTCCACAAGGAATCGAAACAACTTCATGATTTCATACTAGAGGATCAAATAATACAACTAGATTCTGATTAAATTAATTGCCATTATTTCTATTTTCTACTTCTCTCATTATTGAATTCTTTTAAATATTTTTATATGTATGTCCTTTGTAATACAAAGATAATGACTTGTTACCTAATCACTCTCTCCTAGTTTAACCTTTTCTTTTACTTTAAAAAAAAAAAAAAAAAAACCTTTTCTTTCAAGAACGTGGAACACATTTTGCCACAAACCTCCAATGATGAATATATATAGGACATATTGGAATCCAATTATCTCAATGTAAAGATAAGATTTAAGTGTGTTAGTGGCAGTGTTGTAAAAGGCGGAAATCACTAAGCGGGCGTTTTCGGCCGCCTAGCGCCTAGGCCGCCTAATCGGCGCCTAGGCGCCGCCTAGAATTTCCAATTTTTTTTTTTTTTTTTTTTTGTACTTCATACCAAATGAAAATATTAAACAATGCATCACAGTTCATACCAAATACCAAATTAAACAGGCTAATCATACTAGGCTCCAAAAGTCAAAAACATGCTACGAGTCTACGAGTACCAAATTCAAAAGTCTAAATTACACCTAATTCACTTTTAAACAGGCTAATCATACTAGGCGATGGGTTGCGCGAGAAGCTGCTGTCTTTCACTTTTTGTTTTTCAGAATTGAATCAATTGATTCAAAATGAATGAACCCTAACTTAATTACGTAATTTAATTTTTTTTTATTATTTTAACCAAAACGACGTTGTTTTGTGTATTTAAAAAAAAAAAAAATGCACCATCCTAATCGGTGCTCCGCCTAGACCCCACCTAGGCCCGCCTAGGACCGCCTAATCAGTCTGGCGCCTAATGTGGTCAGATTAGTAAAAAACTAATCTTTTTTTGCCGCCTAGAGCCTAGGCACCGCCTAGGCGGGCCTAGGCGCCGCTTTTTGCATCAATGGTTAGTGGTTAACTTGTCCATTTCAAACTATATAAATTATTTTTCATAAATTTTTCCTACATATTATACACTCTTAAGCCCTGTGCTAGCTGCATATTTCCTTAATTTCCAATCACAAGATCCAAACATGTCCTTCTTCCAACACAACATGCTCACAAGCTTACCCTCAAAATTCGACGAACACCAATGGGTCAAACAAGTTCGTCAAACCCTAGATGACGAACTTGACGAAGAGATTGAAACTCCGGTTTCAATCTTCGTCGTCCCAAAAGCCCTAATGATCACCGATCCGGACTAATTTTTTTTCCAATCAGTGCCCTAATTTTTTTTTTAGATATGTAAAAACGTACCTTTCAAACGAAGACGGCGACGGCAGAGGAGGCGGTGGGCGACGGCTTTCTTGGAGAGAGGATGGGCGACGACTGCAGGTAGGGAGAATGGGCGGCGGCCGCGGCAAGGAGGGGATGGGCGGAGACTGCTGGTATGGAGGAGGGTGTGCGAACGGTCGTAGCGAGAAGGAGCACGAACGGCCGGAGAAGGAGGTGGCGCCGCTGCGAACGTGGGCAAGGGGCATTTATATTCGGAAAGGAGGTGGCCGGAGACGGTCGGCTTTATATTCGAAAAGGAGGTGGAGTGGGGGAGAGGGAGAGACATAGAGAGAGGGAGGGAAAATACGCGTGAAATGAGAGAAAGTTACATTTATATTCGGAAATGGCGACGGATTTGTCGGTCGGCTTTCGCTCGTTGCCGTTAGCGACGAAAATGGCGACAGATTTGTCGGTCGGCTTTCGCTCGTTGCCGTTAGCGACGGAAATGGCGACGGATTTGTCGGTCGGCTTTGGCTCGTTGCCTTTAGCGACGGAAATGGCGACGGATTTGTCGGTCGGCTTTGGCTCGTTGCCGTTAACGACGGAAATGGCGACGAATATGTTCCGTCTCCATTGGATTTTTATTACCAAATGATAAATAATTAAATTATAAGTTAATAACATAACCAAATGATAAATAATTAAATTATAAGTTATAACCAAATGATAAATAATGAAATTTTATAAATTGTACAAAATAAAATAGCTAGGTTACATTAATTTAATATTCATCTTCGTCTTCATTTTCATTATTTGCCACATCTTCCTCTTCGTCCTCATCTTCTTCATCCTCCCTCTCGTCATGTTCATCCTCCTCCTCATGTCCACTATCGTTTTCAATAACAATCAATTGTGGATTTGCAGCCATCAAGTCTACCGAAAGATTAAAATCTCCCGCAAACACTTCAGTTTGATTCTCTATTTGTTCCATTTGAAACGGAGGTTCATCTTCATCGTTGTTTTCCTTTTGGGGGACCTCCACCATTGACCTTGCCTTCACTTTGCAAACAGAGTGCCATTCTCTATTACGTTTTCCAGCTCCTGGATACGTGCAGTAGTAGACTTGAGATACCTGAGAGGCAAATACAAACGGATCATCCCCGCTATACTTCCTTTTCGAATTAACATCCACAAGCTTGTACTCCGGATGAATTTTGGTTCCTAAAGGGGATGTGTCAAACCAATGGCACTTGAACAACATTACGGTTTTCACTGGATATCCCGAATATTCAATTTCAACGACTTCGTGCAACACCCCAAAGTAATCACTTGCATCTGCATTGTAATTCGCACCCCTAAGACAAACACCACTGTTGTTAGTCGTTCTTGTTGATGCATACTCTGATGTATGAAACCTGTAGCCTTTCACAATATAGCCATTGTAAGTCCGCACACGCCGTAGTGGTCCTTGGCTGAGATCCTGTAAGAACCGGCTCTGAAAATCGTGCGATTGTCCCTATACGTACAGTTAAAATTAACATTAATCAAAACAATTATTTGTTCACGTAAAATTTAATTAATGATACTCACATAACGTTGGAACCATCAGGCAAATTGACGTTGAAGACTAGTATCTATGTCTCTATCTGAGATGTTTTGATCTGCATGTCGTAGTTCTTGTGTATACATCCTAATAATTCACAACACAATTAGATGATAAATGACATACGTTTGTGCTATTTAATTAGATGATAAATATATGAAATACTTACTCAATGTAAGGCTGAACTTCATCACAATTCAATAACACGTACGTTTGTGCTATTTCAGCCTCTGTGTTTGTTGACCAATATCGTTCAGTGGCTTTTCCTATAGGTCGCCCCTTAGACTTGAATACAGAGAGCATGCCATCGACTTCTTGTTGCGTACCTCTACCATCGAAGTTACGTGGTTCATTCCTGATCCTCGTGTTGACATGGTCTTCAAAATAATATGAACAAAACATGCCAACCTCTTCATTCAAATATGCATTAACAATCGATGCTTCGACGTTTGCCTTTTGTTTAGCATTGCGCTTCAAGTTGTGGAGATACCTAAAATTATAATAGTTAACAAATTAAAATAAGACTTCTTATACTAAAAACTAATTAAATGAGAGAAATAGATCGAATTGTTCACCTCTCAAATGGGTACATCCACCTGTACTGCACTGGACCACCAATCCTAGCTTCATACGCTAAGTGAACAGGTAAGTGTTCCATCGAGTCAAAGAAGCTAGGTGGGAAAAAACGATCCAACTTACACAAAATAACTGGAATGTCTCGTTCCAAACGATTCATATCATCAACCTTGATTGTTGTAGACGTTAAATCTCTAAAAAAGAGACTTAATTCAGTGACAGCCCTCCACACATTCAGAGGAAGAAATTCTCGAAACGCAATAGGTATCAAGCGCTGCATAAAAACATGACAATCATGACTCTTCATCCCTGCAACTTTGCCTTTTGTTGTGTCTACGCATCGACTCATGTTTGACACGTAGCCGTCTAGAAATCTTAACTCTTTAATCCACCTACACAATTCCTATTTTTGTGCCTTATCTAGTGTGTAGCAAGCCTTGGGATATTTACCTGTACGGGTATCCTGTTCCAACTCATCACGGCGACAGATAGTGTTCAACTCTTCCTTGGACTTTGGAGTATCTTTCGTCTTGCCTTCTGTGTTCATGATTGTGTAAAACACATTGTCAAACACATTCTTCTCAATGTGCATGACATCCAAATTGTGTCGGATCAATAATGAACTCCAATATGGCAAGTCCTAAAAAATACTCCTTTTCTTCCAGTTACCTGGGATTCCTTTGTTGTGTTCTTCTGCATTTTCCTCCGTAGTTTTTTTCAAACCCGTCCACTCAATCTCATATAACAGGCATCGTCCTGTACGATTAATAAAAAATTTAAACTGCGCATTCTTAAGACTCCAACCACACTCAAAACAACCTACTTCTTCACAAACATCAAAAAATAAAAAAATACAGAAATTCATGTCTTCATCTTCGGCATCCATGAAAATTGTGGTATGTCATTGTGGAAAAGAAGCTCGTGTGTGCATGTCGAAGCAAGAAAAAAGCAGAGGTAGACTATTTTATACTTGCCCAGATTCACTAAATGGTTCTGGATGCTCCTTTTTTGTTTGGGCCGATGAACACGAAATCCACGGACAAGGAACGGGTTCACACGGAATGTTTCCCGGCATGGTGAGGAGAATTGACTCACTTTTGCTTGAAAATCAAAAGCTCAACAACAAGTTGAATCATGCGCAACTAGTTGGGGATATGTATAAGGATACATCTGACCAACTAACCTCAGAATTAGGATTTGAAGCTGGAAAGGTTGAAGAGCTAAAGAAGCAGATGAACTTTCTTATTTTGGCCATAATATTCTGTGTTCTACCCTATGTGTTCAAGTTTATAGGTTGGATGTAATCCTAAGTTTATGTCTCTAATTTGTATTGCTAAGTTTATGTAATGTTAAGTGTATGCATGTAATGTAACCACAACAACAACCTTTCTTCAAAGCAATTTTCAATGAAAATGTTGTTTATATATCACATATAGTCTCTCATCACATTCACATAAACACAAACATGAAAAAACAGAGTACATTCAAACATAAATGAAGATCCAATACAGATAACATCCAAAATCACACATAAAACATAACTAAAATTAATATACACATTCTTAACACATAAAACACACATAACTAAAATTAAACAACTAATACTTAAACATAAAAGTAAATAGTTCAACAATAGTTCAGATAAAAATAAATAGTTCTACGAGACATAAAAGTAAATAGTTCTACGAGACATAAAAATAAAATTGTTCAACAGAATAAAAAATAAATTGTTCAGAGACACTCATTCACCAAAGTTCCACAAATCAATATCAACGTCGGCGCCACCACCGAATTGCTGACCCATGATGTCATCATCCTGCTGCATGGTCGGGACATAGGCTGAGTGGGCTGGGGGGGCAGACACGTTCACGTTGGCCGTCGGTGGAGGAGCTTGCATGGTTCTCTGATAAACCTCCTCGATCCTCTCGTCCGACCACCCCAACTCTCGACCCATATTCACATGCATGTAATGGTTGAATTGTGCCATCATATCAGGAGTTGGGGTGGAAGATACGGAACCCTGCGATGCCGTCTGGGACGGACCAGCGCCGGACCTGACATCAGCGCTCATACGACCAAGGCCCAGAACTCGTCCGCGGGTGGTGGGGGCAACTTCCAAATAAGCCCGGTCCACCTCCTCGACTGTAGGGGCACTGCTGGTTCCGGCTTGAGTAGGGTCGACTTGAGTTCCGATCTCGGCCATCCTCCGGTTCATCTCCAACTACATAATTAATAATTTTAAATTAATAGAATAAATTATAAAAAATGTATTTAATTAAACAATTTTATTACTTACGTGGAGGTTAGTTGTGCGCCCGTATGTGGATTGCTGTGTATCAGCATTAAACGGATGAGCAATGCTCATCCGGTCCAAGTGAGTGGGTACACGCCCCGTATCCCGTTCCTAATAATTAAATTTATGTATTATATATATTAAATATATAATTAAATTTATTGAAATTAATTAAAAAAATAATAAACACTTACAATGACCATCGACTGCTCAAGGATGGACCGGGCTCCAGTCCGATGCCTGGACATCCCACCCCCAACGTCGGATCTCCGGTTGGCCTTAGCAATCTCACACTTCCTGATGTACTCAGGATCCAGCCACTCCCTCTCAATGAATCCCACAACACAACATCATTATCATCCTTACCCAAGCTTTGCGTCGTCCCATCGCTCCGCCATGCCATTCTCCATTCGTATATTAAATCCTTATACCGCTCTTGCGCCGATTTACAGAAATACTTGAACATAGCCTGGTCTGAGTACATATTCCGATTTCAAGTGGCTTGTTTCTACACATATAATAAATTGTTTATTATTGAACAAATTAACAAACATTAATTAAATAATTAAGTAATTAATTACTACCTAAAATTCCTCGAAGTACGCCAACTTTTTTTGTTTTGGGACCTTCGACCAAGTAATTGCACCCGCAGAGATCGGTAAAGAGCCAAAAGCAATCGTGCATGCCCTGGAGACCTCGTTACCAGGTAACAATCTGTGACATTAATTAACAAACAAAACACATTATAAATTAAAACGAATGCGAAATTAATTATTAAACAATAAAAGTATTTAATTACTTACACTCCTCCATTTGTAACCCAAATGCGCTCCCGGCCATCCCAAGCAGGAACAGCAGGATGGTCCCGGACAGACGAATGAGACGACGGCTGAGGCGACGGGTGTGGAATGGGTGGCGGAGGCGACGATAATGGTGTTCGTGGCAGTATAGGCGTCGGCGCCTCGGGTCTAAGTTTGGCTCGGCTCTTCCTTGATCGACTACGTGACCCGGAGGCCCCGTGAGATCCCGAGGCACCAGCACCATTTCCAGTCATCTATTTAATTTAAACATTTAAATTAATAAATTATATATATAATACTAATTAATTAATAATAAATTTCTTAATTTAATAAAAAACAATAATCTAATAAATTAAAATTTAATCCCTAAATAATAACCTATTTTAATAAATAATTTTTTATTCAATCAACCATACCTAATTTAATCAATAATAACCTATTTTAATAAATAATTTCCTATTTTATTCAACAATAACTAATTTATTCAATAATTTCCAATTTTAATTAACAATTTTCTATTTTAATTAACAATCTATAACCTAATAAATTTAGTAACAATTTTTTCTAACTTTAAAATAACAATTTCCTAATATAATTAACAAAGCCCCTAATTTAATCAATAATTTCATAATTAGTAAATCAACAATATTAATCTAGCTAATTATAACGTACAATATCATAATTTAATTACGTAATTAACTCCACTCCAACGTATATGCAAATTAAACAATAATATCCACTATATATATAACATCAATTATGCAAAACATGCAATATCGATCTTAACAAATCACATCAATTTATTATAAATAACTATATACATCAACTATATATAGGCAATTATCCATTACAATATCAACTAATTATTTAGATATATCAACTACATACATTCAAACTAATTAACTATATACATCAACTACAAACAATTTCATATTAATCTATATAACAAATTAAATTAACACATGCAATTTAATTCATAATTATAGGCAATACAATATAACTTAAAAATTAATTACTAACAAATTAAGAAAGCGTACCGTATAGATTTTCTAATCGAGTCGAGAGATCACCTCGGCAGAGCCTCTTCGCGCGATGAAGACGAACGAAAACGAAACAGGGAGGAGGGGGGAGGTTTTCGATCTTTCTCTCGAAAGAGAAATATGTAATCTGTTCTTCAGTTTATATACTAAAAAAAATTGTCTTTACCGACGGAAATTTCCGTCGGTAATGACCACATTTAATTTTGGGAGTTGGTCAAGAGGCGGTTTGTTAATGCGGGTCGGTTACCGACGGAAATTTCCGTCGGTAAGGGCGAATTTAAATATATCCGCGTTCGTTTAAGATTATCGCGCGGGGGGCCAATAATATGGCGCGGTTACCGACGGAAAATATCCTTCGGTAACCCTTATTTAAAATACCGACTGAAAAATCCGTCGGCCGGTGACCCAAAAACGACACCGTGTAGAGAGTTCTGAGTGTCCGTCGGCATTTCCGTCGGCAAAGTCTTCTGACTTTCAGTTCCGTCGGTAATTCGTCGGTACAGCCGTCGGAATGGTAATCCATCGGTATACGTCCGTCGGCATAAACGAGCGTTTTTGTAGTGTAACATATTTTGGGGTGTTGATAGTCCCTCCCAAATTGCAATCATTACTTATTCTACCAAAAATCAAATTTCTTTAACATTAAAATAGATTTTTTTTAAATTTTAAGTATATTGTTTTTTATCTAATTAAATATTTGTATTAAACAATGTATATATTCAGAAAGAGGTTTGTCGAAAAATTTGATACTATTTCTTGATGTATTCTACTCCCAGTAAATTCATCTTTATTATTGTTAGGTTTTAATTTTGATTACACTGACTCTCTCCCGGTCTCTGTCACTTATGGTGATTAAAATAAATATCAATATTTAATTAGATAAAAATCAATATAATTAATATTTAACTGGATAAAATTTTGAAAAGATAAAATTAGAGTTAAAATATTAAAAAAATCTATTTGAATGGAAAATATTTGTATTTATTTTTAAAATATATTAATAAATTTCAATTATTTATTTTAAGTTATATTAATTGATATGCGGGTCAATTTAATAATATAATATTACTTTAAAATTTATTTATATTCTAAAATCTATGAATTTTATTTTTAAATAAATAAACTATTCAATTGCTGTATAATTACATTTTAAAAAATCAATTGTTGTGTAATTACATTTTAAGAACAAAATATGAAAAACATGACTACCCAACATAGAAACATAAATAATGTATATATTTAACAATATATATATCATTTATATAAAATATGCAAATATATAAACATATATGTAAAAAACGGTGCATATAGTCAATAACATACGCAAATATTATGTTTCATATGCCTTCATACAAATAATAATATGCAATATAAAAAAACGTATTTAATATATATTTTCTAAAATATTATCTACCATTATGAGTATTAGTTATTTAAAGATTAGTCGTAAAGATGCATTATACATACCAATATATGCAAAAACGTATTTGATATAATAAAAATATTTTACATATAACTTAAAATACTTCATAATATGCAATAGAATAGTGGAACCTACGAATTGTATACTAGCAGCGAACAATGCATATACCTAGTAAACGGTGCATCTTTCACAAAAATTGATTACATCTTTAACTTTAGGAAGTTCAAGAAGAAACTTATGTGATAGTCTTGATTGTCCACTCATCCACACAAAAACTCTTTTATAGTACATTGGAGTTACAATAACTAGCAAAAGATTCCTAAATTATTTTCAAGTACAAGACTATCAAGACATCATTATGATGAGCGAAAATTGCAGATTATAATTGCATAAAACAACACGAAAATTGCATACAACTTAAGTATAATTGCATAAACGAGCAACTTATAACAAAATTGTATAACACTACATAACCTAAAAGACAACTTTATAATAATAAGGCAAATCTAACAAGCACAACCTTAAGAAACATCATTCACCTGTCAACAATCAACAATACTTTCAACTAGCATTATAAGGCTTCCTTTCCGCTATGCAGAATCAGCAAAGACATGAAAAGATTGAACTTGAACTTGCTTCTACTTCTTTGCTTGAATCTAAATGACTTCCGTTATCTATGATTTACAGATTTCTCATTCTCAACTACGGAATGCATTTATTTCCTAGCATACTAGTGCAGTAAGTAAGCATGACCGTTTGAAATCTCACCTGAAAAGAACCCTTGTTGCATAGCTCACAGCAGCCTAACCAATACAAAAATAAGTAAGCATATTTAAGGTCTACAACAGTTCTTGCAAGATAATTGATGCATTAACAGAAATTAATACAAGTACTTCTATGTATAACACTTCAAAGGGTGCCACTCTTTTAAGTCAAATCAAGTATGCCCTAAAAATCGTGCATCCATATGAGAAAATTATTTTACAATAGCTTTATAGATCGATTTGGTCCACCTGGCGATGATGAAACAACTATAAAAACTAGTATGTTATTTTCATCAATGCAGACTAAACTTTCCTTAGTTTCCTGAGAAATAAATTTGGACGGCATGGATGCATGTCCTTTTAGGCCACTTTACCTGGACTGACAATATCTACTAGCTACATGCAGTTCCAATTCCTATAGTCAAAAGAAGTACCTCCCTCTTCAGCTGCCACTATAAAAAAAAATTGTAAAATACCGACGGATTTTTACCACGGAT
Source organism: Galeopsis tetrahit (assembly GCA_963675135.1). Taxonomy (NCBI): domain Eukaryota; kingdom Viridiplantae; phylum Streptophyta; class Magnoliopsida; order Lamiales; family Lamiaceae; genus Galeopsis; species Galeopsis tetrahit. The sequence continues at coordinate 7,738,536 of OY776124.1, forward strand.
TGAAATCCGTCGGAATTACCGACGGAATAACAAAGTCAATCGATTACCGACGGAATATCCGTCGGCAATCACAAAAAAAAATAAAAAAAATCACGTGATTACCGACGGAAATTTCCGTCTCTAACCACAAAATTTAAAAAAAAAATAAAAAATTAAAAAAAAAAAAAAAAAATTTTAATTCGTGATTACCGGCGGAAATTTCCGTCGGTAATCACAAAATTAAAAAAATATATATATAAAAATTTGTGCAAAAATTAAATTATTACTTAAAGAAGAAAATTTGTTAGCTAGAAAATTATGATTGATTGAAATAGAAAATTTGTTGATTAAATTAAAAATATGTCGATTAAGTTATATAATTTTATATTAAATTTAAAAATTATTGATTATAAAATATTATATTAAATTATATTAAGTTATTTATATTGTTTGAACATAATTTCTTTAGTTTTTATATCCATTTAGTTTATATGATAATTAAGTCTTTTGTTATTGTTATGTGAATTAACAAATAAAAAAATTATTAATATAAGGTGTCTCCTTACAAATTTATTTTGTTTACTCATAATTACGAAATACTTTTATAAAGTTCTACATTTTTTTTTCATAGTAATTTCTAAACCTCAATTGTCATATTAATTCGACCGTCAATAATCATATCATCAATTGCTATTTTTCTCTTATTGACTATGGTGATTGATTTTTTTATTACGAATGCTTCAGTAATGGTGTAGTTGAATGTGAAACAAATCAATTGGAGGTAACTAAATAAAAGTATTGAAAAGAAAAATTGTACATAATAATTATTTTTAATTCCCGCCTAATACGCGGGTCGTGCACTAGTATACAATAGTTATAAGTCACAAATTTAGTACTCCATTAATATAAGTAAAAGAATGTTCAATTATTAAATGGATTTGTTTAAAAAAAAGAAGTAAAACATGTATACATGATATGAATTTTTTAGAATTTTAATCAAAACACAAAAAATAAATAAATTAGATTTACAATATATAAATTTAAAAAATTTAATTTACAATAGTTATAAATCAAAAATTTAGTGATTAATATAAGTAAAAGAATGTTCAATTATTAAATGGATCTTGTTTAAAAAAAAGAGTAAAACATGTATACATGGTATGAACTTTTCAAAATTTTAATCAAAACACAAATAATAAATAAATTAGATTTACAATATACAAATTAAAAATTTAAATTTACAATAGTTATAAATTACAAATTTAGTGATTAATATAAGTAAAATAATGTTCAATTATTAAATAAATTTATTTTAAAAAAAGAGTAAAACATGTATATGAACTTTTTAGAAATTTAATCAAAACATAAAAAATAAATAAATTATATTTAAAATATATAAATTAAAAAAATTAAATTTACAATAGTTATAAATCACAAATTTAGTAATATTAATATATAAAGAAATTAATTTTGTGAATTATTTTTTAAAAAAATGGTCGAAAATGAGTACATATACAATTAATATTACAATTATAAACAAAAAACAGACTTGTCCAAGTGATAGGCGCTCCTTACTAAGCGCCCACACACCCGGGTTCGAGTCCCACGAAGGCCGAAATATTCAGCCTATTATGCTCGGGCCCTTGCGGGCTTGAGCGGCCCTTGCAAGTCTGGGCCGGGCTGGAATTTTTCGTCGGTAATTTTAAAAAAAAAATTGTCGGTAAATCCGTCGGTAATTAAAAAAATTTTAAAAAAAATCGTTGGTAAAATCCGTTGGTAGTATCGACGGAACGAAAATTTCCGTCGATAAAAGTTACCGACGAGGTTAGCACCAACAAAAATTTTCCGTCGGAAAACACTGTTTCCGACCAACATTCCGTCGGTAAAACGCGTATTTTTTGTAGTGTGCATTTAAAATGAAAAACAAACATCTTCTTATTGCTATAAGACTATCTTTATCCACAACCCCAACCAATCCAACCTTCCAATATAATAGAGAAAATTTCATTTTACGTCTTGTAAGTTAGGCCTAATTCAAAATATATCCTTTAAATTTTCACGTTTTCAATTTACGTCCTAGGGTGTCCAATTTACATCATTTTCGATCCAATTTACGTCATTTCCACCGGAAAATTAAAAATCCGGTCAAATAGTCCAATTTACATCCTTTATGTTTGAAAATTATAAATTAATAATTAAAAAATTCTGAAAATATCATTAAAAATAAAAAAATCTCATTAAAAACTTATAAATTGTGTAAAATAAATATAAAAAATCTAAAAAAATTTATAAATTCTACAATTCAAAAAATCTGAAAATGTGTAAATTTAATTTTTTTTTTAAAAACTCATAAAAAAAATCTATAATTTCTACAATTCAAAAAATCTAAAAAATGTGTAAAGTAATTTATTTTTTTCTAAAAACTCATAAAAAATCTATAAATTCAAATTTTAAAAATGTTTAAAATAGAAAATTCCACAATTTTAAAAATATCGTGAAAATGAATTTTGGACTGTTCCAAAACCGATCAAGGTGCATGTGGAACTTACACTCAACCTCTACGGTGAGTTGGAAAATCTCGTGGGACCCAAATTTTTTAGGAGTTCGAGCAAAACTTTAATAGCAGACGAGTCTGAATCAAGTCTGATTTTTAATGAAATGTTAATAATTTTTATTATTCTTATTAGATTTTTAGAATTAGTAATTTTTAATATACACGTTTTTAATAAATTAATGAGATTTTTAGAGTTTTGAGAAATTTTAATGAGATTTTGAATTTCTTAATTTTTAAATTACATATTTTCCATTCTTTGTATTGTAGAATTTTGTATTTTCAAAATTTTTGAATTTTTTATTTATATAATTTGTAATGATATATTCAAAATTTTAGTGATATATTTTGAATTTTATTTTACACATTTTATATTTTTTAATTTTAAGTAGGGGTGGCAATTTTCGACACGACACGATAGCACGATACGAATCCGACACGAAAATTACGGGTTAGTGTTTGGCCTTATCGGGTTCGTGTCGTTATCGGGTCGACCTGATAACGACACGAAAATTTCGTGTCGGGTTCGTGTCGGGTTCGTGTCAACCCGTTAAGCACAATAAAATTAACAGGTAACCCATTAACCTGTTAACAACCCGTTAACCTGATATGACACGACACGATAATGACATGTATCTGATAATAACACGATAATTTCTTATATTTATATAAATATATTAATTTTTTTATATATTTAATACAATTTTAAATTAATTTATTTTCTTATTGTGTCGTTATCGTGTTACGTGTCGTGTCACGTCGACACAAAAATTATCGTGTTGTTATCGTGTCGTGTCGACATGAAAATTATCGTGTTCGTGTCGTGTCGACACAGATCCTTATCGTGTCGTGTTCGTGTTTGGCCTTATCGGATCGTGTCACTATCGTGTCGACACGAAACACGACACGATAGCACGATTTGCCAGCCCTAATTTTAAGGAGATTTTTGGATTTTTAATAATACTTTTAGATTTTTAAAATCTTTAATGGGATTTTTAGAAAAAAATTATTATTAAATTTTAATTTTCAAACTTAAAGGACGTAAATTGGACTATTTGGCCGGAATCCCAATTTATTCCTCACATTCCGGCGAGTTTTAAAATTTTCCGGCGGAAAGGATGTAAATTGGACCAAAAAGGACGTAAATCGAAAAAGTACAAACTTAAAAGATATAAATTGGATTAGGCCTAAGTTACAGGACGTAAAATGAAATTTTCTCAATATAATATTCATTTCTCTCTCATCCATATACACAATCTACAACCCAACCCAATTCCAAATTTTTTTCACTTTATCAATGACACCAACCCAACCTAAAATATTTACTATTATTTTTCAAAATATGTTATCTATAATTAGTTTTTCTATTTTATTTTTAGGTGTGAAATAGGGGTTTTTTAATAAAATATTAGGGTTTGGAAAAAAAATTAATACAATACATGTGTTTTGGATTTGTTTAATAAAATAAAGTGGAGCGCCATTACAGATTGCGCCCTTCAATCTTTTCTGACATTTTACAGGTTTCATCAAGGGTACAGAGTTGACTGTTTGAATGATTTAATGGGCGCCTTTTTAAATGGCGCCCTTACTGTTCACCATACTTCAGGGGTTATGCAAATATTTTTCTATGGGGTGTGCAAATTATTGATATGGAACATTCATATATAGAAAAATGTGTAAATTTGTGTGAAACGGAGGAATTTTTTTTTTAATCTGTTAAAAAAGCTTCTATTAATCAATATAAAATGGAGTACGAGAGATGAAAGGCTAATTGTCTCAAGAAAAATACATCTCAACAATTTATTATTTCATCTACGGATTCAACATTCAATTTGTATAGTTTCCTGTGTTGCAACTTGAATTTGTTGCGTGTTCTCATTGCTATGTATACATTTTCACTTCCTCCATTATCTAACTCTTTCTTCAAGTAATGGCTTTTTAATAAAAAAAAAAAAAAGGGAGAAGAAGAGACGCACCTTCTCCGCGCCGGCACGAATTTATTCCTCCCTCATCGACATCTATCCCTATAAATTAGTTATTAGTTTGAAATTACTCTTGAATTTTTCATCACAATATTGCCCCAGGTGTGGATAATCTTACGAATTTCCTTCATCTTCAAAAATGAATTTGATTTCAGCTTTAATTTGGAGAAATGTCCAACCTAAATCTTTTATTTGCACTTTTTAATTGTTAATCCATTTCCGGCCAAGATGAGTCGATGAATATAAGAAAAGCAGTTACTGGTTGCCTCCTCCTTATATCCGGTATTAGGGATTGTAAACGAATTGAATAATTTTGCTCGATTCGGTATTCGTATTCGAATTTTAATAATCATATTCGAAATTTTATGATTCGAATTCGAATACAAATATTTTTTTTATTGGATTAATAAACGAATACAAATAAAAAATTATGATATTTGATTCGATAGTCGTAAGTATTCGATTATATTTATAATATATATATATAAATATATTTTTAAATGTATATTTGTCTCATATCCTATAATATTATTTAAATTATTATTTTAAAATTTTTCTCCATAAATTTTCGAATCGAATAGTATCGAATACGAATCAATTTCAAATTGAATACTTGAAAAAGAATGTTTAGAATATGTATTAAAAAATTCAAATGGAATACTCGAATCGAATTATATTGAATACCAAATCAAATTTATTATTCGAAAATTAAACGAATACGAATACTCGAATATTTTCACGAATTGAATCAAATACTACAGTATTCGCTTCGATTCGTTTACAACCCTACCAGGTATGCTGATCAAGGTTGTAAAAAGTAAAATGAACTTTAAGGGCGCCATTTAAAACGGCGCCCATTGAATCATTTGAACAATCAAATCTATACCCTTGATGAAACCTGCAAATTGTCAGAAAAGATTGAAGGGGCGCCATATGTAATGGCGCTCCACTTTATTTTATTAAACACACCCAAAACACATTTATTATATTAATTTTTTTTCCAAACCCTAATATTTTATTAAAAAACCCTGTGAAATAGTATATAACTATGATTTGATATTCTAAAACCGCAATTATAAATTGGGAAAAAAATACATATTCTTAAAATAAAATTACAAACTCAACCAAAATTAAAATTACAAGATAACCAATAGGAAACTGAAATGAAATAAAAAGAAAAATACAAATAGATGCATTAAATACTAAATTACAAATACAGAAAATGCAAGTTACATATTTAACTCGACAGGCCGAATTTTTGTCATATATGCTCAATCAAGTCCTTCTGAAGAGCGTTATGAGCTTCTCTATTGCAGAGTTGTTCCCGATTAATCATATAAGTGGACAAACTCGAAATGCGTTCAGTAGAGTATCGATAACGATGTTCTTCATTTGTGGGATTATCCATTATAAATTATGTGGGATCCTAGTAATTTTGATATGTGTCTCGCTCATCCTCTACTATCATATTGTGCATGATGATACAAGCCATCATAATCTTTCCAATCAAAGACTTATTCCAAATAAGGCATGATTGTTTAAGAAATGCGAAACGAGCTTGTCGTTGCTGAGCGAACAACTTGTGTTTTGAAAAATCTTGGGATTATTTGAAAAGGAAGAGTTAAGATAAGATCCAAAATTTGGATAATCTTGGGGGTATGGATAATTTTGAGAGTTTGAGAAAATGTTGGGATTATTTGGATTCATAGTAGAAAATGATACAAATATGAGAGAAAGAGAGAAGAGTGATAATTGATTTGTTTTCAAAAATGCATTAAGATTGGACTCTATTTGTAGAGGATTTTTTTTTATGAATTTTGATAAAAAAAAATTTTAAAAACATTATCTTCAATAATTTATCTGATACAAAAAAAAATTGGATAGCCAATAATAAGGTGGCAAGTGTCACAATATTAAAGGAAGTCATAAACATGACATGCCATTGCTCCACCCACCGTGTCAAAGCTTGAGTGTCACCATTTTATTATTTTATTATTATAATTTTTTGTCATTTTGTGCAATTTGGGTGTCACCGATAAATGTAGTCTAAGGGAAAATTAATCATATGCCATCCCATGATTGAGTAAAAAAACTAGTAGGAATACCCAACTGTTTTTGTTCAAAAAATGAGCCCAGTTTTTCCATAAGATTGCGTACTCACACTACATATACGATATTCTGCAGACATATAGAAAACATTTTTATCATCGAGACATCTTCAATCTAATATGGATTCAGCTTGTTAAACTCATACACTTTGACAACCCCTTCACAATTTTACACTCAAATCCTTACTTAAATTCTGGAAAACTAGCTTCACAAAAAACTGTAGTCGCGGATCTAGCCGTTTGAACAATTGAAATCGCGATCTTGAAAAACTTGTGAATAGAGATGTATGCCGCAATCGCCGTCGATTCATCATCTAAGAGATACTCGGATTAATCAGGATATTGGCGATCATATATTTAAACCAAAAAAAAATAAAAAAATACTTGGATTAATCAGGATATTGGCCACCATAGCTTAATTAATCAGACACAGTTGAAAAGCAGACAGACAGATCTAGCGTCCATCTTCGTCTCCCCGGCGATGGTCACGAATGGAAGATCGAAAAATAGATCTGGCTTAATTATGCGGTTAATTTGGGAATTGAATTGAATTTTGGATAATGGTTTAGTCAAGTATTATTAACTGTATAGTACTCCCACTGTCCCGTAGTAAGTTTCCCACTTCTTTTGGGTGTTTAGATCTGTCCCGGAGTAAGTTTCCTACTTCTTTTGGGTGTTTAGATTAAGGAATATGATAAAATAATAGATGTAGTACAAGTGTTTTGGGTGTTTAGATCTGTCCCGGAGTAAGTTTCCTACTTCTTTTGGGTGTTTAGATTAAGGAATATGATAAAATAATAGATGTAGTACAAGTGTTTTGGGTGTTTAGATCTGTCCCGGAGTAAGTTTCCTACTTCTTTTGGGTGTTTAGATTAAGGAATATGATAAAATAATAGATGTAGTACAAGTGATGTGATGGTGAGATAGAAAATAATAAATTACTCCAGTATGAGATGAAATATATTAAAATAATAGATAAAGTATAACTGATGTGATTGAGAGAGAAAAAATAATTTGTCAAAAATGGAATGAGAAACTTATTGTGGGACATTCAAAAAACGAAAGTGGGAAACTTATAATAGAACGGAGGGAGTAATATTTTTATTTATAGTGACTTACACTGTATTTATAATATTATTGTGATGCTCTTTTCAGTAATACCGACTTGCACATTTCAGAAATATTGTATTTCACTTTTAGTTATACTAACTTATACTTTTAGGGCTTGTTTGGTTTGTTAGATAGGATATAATTTAGTGGGACAATTTGAAAAATTGATTTAAAATTCATGTTTGGATTGATGAATTAAATTTTTAAGTTTATATGATAATTTATAATCAAGTTATTTGGATTGTGGGATAAAATTGAAAAATATTATTATACAGTTTAATAATTGAAAAGCGCAACATCATTTTACCAAAAAGTGTAAGTTATGAAAAAAGTGCAAGTGAGTACAACTGAAAAGTGCAACATGGACTATAGTGCACACTCGAATCCATAGCAGACCAACCCTGAAATAATATGGAATTGAATTTTAAAAAAGGAAAGTCAATCAAATCAATTAAGATTCTCGAAAATATAATTATAATTTATATTAATTATAGTTTTTAGTGATAAAGGGCATAAACGAATTTTTATGCAGGTTTTGGATTTTATTTGTAATTATTTAAATGTGTTTCTTTCTATATTTTTTGATCTTTAGGATTGATTATTAGAGATAATAAACTTAAAATTTAGGTCTTATAGTAACATAAATTTGGTAATGTAGTAAGATAATATTTGAGAGCGAAAATAAATATTCTAATTAAGGTTGATCCGCTTTAATCCGTGTTTGTCTGTTTGACCCACGAATGTTGACCTTAATTTACCTTAATTGGTCAATATTACATGTATACAATATTTCATATAAATTTTTGTGAAATATATTATAGATTATGAGACATGAGAATATAATGAAACATGAGATAGATTAGTTTGTAACTTTCATTGGAATAGAAAAAAAAAAGATTAGTTTAGTAGCTTTCACCATAAGTTTGGAACAAAAGGAGCAAGTGTTTTTTTTATGACTTAACTTTATGTCAAACTAGTGTAAAATTGAATGAGATTGTATTAATACTCCATCTGTCCAAGGAGGATGGCGAGATTGGTACCCCGAATTAATCGATCCTTGAATCGAATATCGAGACATAAAAAAAAAAACTTCATTTGTCCAAATTAATTATGTTCATTTTTCATGGCACGAGTTTTAATGATTATTGATTACTTTGTTAATAGAGTTGATAGGTTGAGACCATCTCCAATGGTGCGCTTAAAATGAAGTTTTGCTCCCTCCAACCGTACTCTATTTTGAAGTTTTGAAATAGAGTTTTGAATAGTAAACTATATATATGAAGTTTACTATTCAAAACTCCATATTTTATATCTATTATTTTATTAATATTTACAATTCTTTATTACAATTCTATATTAATAATTTGTTAAATATAATTACAATTCTATTGTTATACTAATTTATAATTTAATTTTAATTGTGTAATTAATTAAATTTTTTTGTGTATTATTATTACCTACAAAAAAAACATAAAATACAATAAAACATATACATTATATATTAAATATGAAATACATTACATATTAAAACGGACATACATGCATTACCTAACTACATATAACACCGACATATTAAAATAAGTGAACACAAATTGAAAAGAAATACAAATACACATAATAAGTGTTATTTATTCTATTTTAAATGTAATAAGTGTAATCGTGTTGTATTAGATTATACTCACATGTATCGTTTTACGTCATTATGTGTTTCGTAATTTTATATTTAAATAAAAGTAATATTTGAAAACTACAAGTTTATTTACATTTTATGATTTTGATAAAATTAATAATATTTTATTTACTAATTGAATATTTAATTGTATAAATTAATTTAAATACGAAGATAAATATATTATTTAATGATTGTAATATATTGAAAATGATTAAAATAATAAATAGAGTAAGATATAGAGTTTCATGGTTGGGGGAGGTTTTTAAAATGGAGTTTGAAAAAGTGTATTTTGAAGTTTAGATATTTTCATTTGGAAGTTTGTGGTTGGAGATGGCCTGAGAGTATGATTAGAAGTGGCAACGGGGCGGGGTCGGTTTATGCCTCCTCCGACCCCGGCCCCGACAGAGATTCTTTGTCCCCGAACTCGAACTCGTTTCGATCCCCGACAAGAATTTTTTTTAAATACTCATCCCCGTCCCAAAAATCGAATTGTATATTTAATTAATTTTATTTTAATAATTATTATATCTCCCTAAAAAAACTAGTATGTTATCGAGAATTAATTATATTATAAAACTATTTATTTAAAAATAATTTAAAAGAATAAAACATAAATAATTAAATACGTTAAAATTTTTGACACATAGATTAATAAAAGTGATTAAATAATAAATATAATACAAGTGATACGATTGATAGAAGGAGATAAACTGAGATAAAAAGTAAGATATAAAATAAATTGTAAGAATAAAAAATTAAAAGTAATTATCAAAAAGGGTAAGAGAAACTTATAGGCGGACGGATCAAAATAGTAAAGTGGAAAGCTTATAAGTAGACGGATGAAGTAATATTTAAATATATATAGATATATGTACGTACATATATATAAGAACATATGTACTCCTATATAATATATATTGGGGCGGTTTGCGGAGCGGGGCATATAAATACCGTCCCCGATTTAATGTTTTTTGTTTTTTCTCGAAAATTGAACCGAATCTGATAAATAGACAAAAAATCACTCCGATCAAAGTGGGGACAGGACGGATCACCACAGGTTCAATATAAATTGTCATTCCTAAGTATGATGAAATATTGTAGAGTCATTTTATAAACAAAGCGGGTACAAAGTACATTATAAATAAAATAAATGATAAAATTGAGTAAATAAGTGATGGTCGGAAGGTGAACTAAGAAGAGAGTATTATTGTTGAGTTAGAGTCCATTAAATTGTGTTCTAGGTAATTTTTTAATTTTTTGAGAACTTCTTATTAAAAAGAATTTAAAAAATCAATATAGTTTATCCAAATATGCGTCCAAATAGGCAAATACGTGTCAAAAACTCAAAAGTAGGTAATAAAAACTGGTGGAACAGCCCACAGAAAAAAAACCTGTAATAAAAAAATATACTCCGCAAAATAAAAAACCGTGTGTGATACAACGGTACAGCCTCAAGCATTAGGATACTATATTCGATTAAATCAAATGTCTTACGAGTAGTATTTATGTTTGTACTCCCTCCGTCCGTCTATAAGCTTTCCGTTACTTTTTAGCATATAGATTAAGAAAAATGATTAAATAATACTCCCTCCGTCCCGGTATAAGTTTCCCCTTTCTTTTGGGTGTTTTGATTAAGGAATATGATAAAATAATAGATGTAGTACAAGTGATGTGATGGTGAGAGAGAAAATAATAGAGTAGTATGAGATGAAGTATAATAAAATAATAGATAAAGTGTAAGTGATGTGATTGAGAGAGAGAAAATAATTTACCAAAAATGGAATGAGAAACTTATTGTGGGACATCCAAAAAAGGAAAGTGGGAAACTTATAGTGGGACGGAGGGAGTATATATAATAGAAGTGATGTGATTGAAAGAAGGAGAGAGATAGAGAGAAAAAGTAAGATATAAAGTGATGTGTAAGAAAAAGTACTTAGGGTATCGGAAGCTTATAGGAGAACGGACCAAAATGTAAAATAGAAAGCTTATAGGGCGGACGGAGGGACCGAGGGAGTAAGATTTATTTTGTCAAGTTTGGAAGACTTATTTTGTATGTGATTAAGTTGTAAAATTTATTTTGTATGAGATTAAATTTATAAGATTTATTTCGTAAGAGAATAAATTCAAATACCATGAGACTAAAATTCAATTGACCCATAATTAATGAGATCAAATTTGATTTTTTTTAAATACAATTAATATATGATCAGTCCATATAAAATTTTACTCTAATTTTAAGTGAGAGTCAATTAGTGACGATGAAATTGATCATTCAAATTCAAATTAGTTATTCATCGACCCAATACGGAGATAAAAAAAAAAAGGGTTAATTCTAAACAAATACACCACCTTTCATCTCAATATCAATTTAATCACGACCTTTACGATTTTTTTTTAAAACCCCAACCTTTCATCGTGTTGCAATTAGATACACATTTTTTTTCTCCGGTCAACAATTGATGATGTGGCTTGCCGGAGCTCGCCACGTCATATTACACATATTTTTTTTATTTTCCCTATAAAGATTACACTTTATAAAAATATAATTTTTTATAAAAATAAAAATAAAATTGCAGTGAGTGTCTCTGCTTCTCAAACTAAATCAAGTTTTCTTCTACCATTCTCAAACTAAATCAAGTTATTCTCCTAACCATAAAAATTAAATAAAAATAAAAATAAAACTCTCGGTATCTTCGGCGTCTTCTCCACTTCTCAAACTCAATAGAGTTCTTATGCGCGTTTCTCTCACTTCTCAAACTCAATCAATCAAGTTCTTCTCTTCAAATCCTAAAAATCAAAATCATAAGGGATAGAACATTTTTGTTGCAATAATCATTAGTGTTTAAACACATTAATTCCTAGAATATTTTCCTCTCTCATAAAGCATATAAATGGTAGTTCTCGAACTAGTTGAACAAAATAATAAAAAACCACCAGGTTATCTTCAACATACACCCAAATACAATAATTAATTGAGGTCCATCGAAAAAAAATTATAGTTCTCGAACTAGTTGAACAAAACAACAAAATTATTAAATAATTTAAGAATTCGTGAAGAAATAAACCACCAAATCACCAATGATCATGAATTAGATGCATGAGTTTTTTTTTTTTTTTTTTTTTTATGATTTAGTTTGAGATAGAGAAAACTTGATTTAGTTTGAGAAGTAGAGGAGGCGCATGCAATTTTATTTTTATAAAATTTTATGGTTAAGAGAGAATAACTTGATTCAGTTTGAGAATGGTAGAAGAAAACTAATTTGAGAAGCGGAGGAGACGCGTACAATTTTATTTTTATTTTTATAAAATTTTATATTTTTATAAAGTGTAATTTTTATAAGAAAAATAAAAAAATATGTGTAATATGACGTGGCGAGCTCCGGCAAACCACATCATCAATTGTTGATCGGAGAAAAAAAAATGTGTATCTAATTGCAACACAATGAAAGGTTGGGGTTTTAAAAAAAAATCGTAAAGGTTCGTGATTAAATTGATACTGAGACTAAAGGTGGTGTATTTATTTAGAATTAACCCAAAAAAAAAATCATATAAATGAAAAAGTTGACAAATACAAACTAATTTAAAATCAATTAAACTTGTAATTAGTGGAATTAAAAAATCATATAAACGAAAAAGTTGACAAATACTACTAATTGCCTGAATTAGTGGAATTAAAAAAGAAAATCATCATCAACTCACACTCCTCTCCCTTGACTAAGATTTATTGAGATTTAATTTAGAATTGATAAATTAAATCATCATCTTTCAATAACTTTTAGATAATTATGAATAAATTAGCATTCAATTAGTTGCAATTCAATTTTTTTGCAGTCATATACAAAAAAATAAAATAAAATTTAGATTAGATTAAATGTGGTAATTTAATATATTTTGAGCACAATTTTTGTTTGGGTTTAGTCAGCACTGCAGAATATAAAACAGTAGCCACGAAGTTGCAAAGATGATTCGATAAATTCTTGTTCCAATTCCGATACGAGCAGCAAATTCTCTGAGAAAATTGGCCATGGATGGATTGAGGTTGGAGCAGAGGCATGGCAAAGCGAGGGTGAGAGTGGGAAGGGCTTGGAGAGAGCCAAACGGAGTTAATCATTTCGCCGAATGGAGTGTAAGCATCAGCCTTCTCTCCGATTGTCTCCCCGCCTACACTCACGGCGACAACTCCGATATCGTCGCCACTGATACCATGAAAAACACGGTAAAAGGATTTTTACCTTTTGAGCTATGTGAAAATTGAATCGTACGAATTGATTCTCCTTTTTGGTTGATTGAGATCTTATGTTAATTAATTTCAGGAAATTAAACCCTCTGATATCTGTTTGGATCAGTGAAATCGTGTTTGTAGTTGCTTGATACTGATTCAGTGATTGGCTGTGGTGTAGGTATATGTGAAAGCTAAGGAAAGTAAGCAACCGCTTTCAGTTGAGGACTTTGCTATTTTACTTGGAAAGCACTTTACATCCTTCTATCCCCAGGTATTGATTGAAGAAGTTATTGCATAAGAATTGAGATTTTGACGGCTTGTGGATTTTGTGAAAGAGGTGAAATCAAGCATAATTTTAGATTATATGATAGAGAGCATATAAAGAGACTCCTGTCAATTTTGAAAATACGTTAATATATATTGTCGTTTTCGGTTTGGTTTCATGGATACTGTAACATCATTGACTAGGGACAGAAAAGCCCCACATAAGCAGGACTGATTTAATGTCATCGTGATGTCTGTAATTTGAGATTGCTTGTTAGTTATTGAGACAGTGAATTCTCTAATTTAATATTGCTTATTCTGGACTTGATGGAACTTAGTTTATTCTGGATATATATTTTCTGCTATGAGGAGCTTCAAAGAAACAAGCTGAGGTTCAGTTTCCTGGTGCCAGACAATGTTACTCATGGCTTGAGCCTTGAGAAACTGTTTAAATTCTCACTGAGGATATTATGATCCTAGGAATTTTGATCTCATTATTTTTTCCTTAGGTCACTGCTGCAATTGTAAATATAGTTGAAAAGCCATGGGAGCGCATTCACATAGATGGGCGACCACATGATCATGGTTAGTTGATGCAGTATGTTTTGTACTTTTGCATTTCTTCTGACTATGAGGTCCAAACGAAACTTTCAACCTGATTAGTGTAGCTCACAATGTGATAATCATAATGAACTTGATAAGTGTTGGTCATAATGATGGTTTTCATTGAGGTTTCTGATCAATCCTGAATCTGTATTCAAGATTTCATTCTTTTGGATTTAATGTTTGATGTCTTCTCTCAAGGGTTCAAGCTTGGATCTGAAAAGCACACCACTGAAGTCATTGTAAAGAAGTCTGGTGCACTGCAGGTGATCTCTGGTATTGAAGGATTGGCACTGCTAAAGACAACCCAAGTGAGTTAATGCAAAATAGATTTCTTTTACTTTAATCAGCTCATACTTGGTTTGCTCGTGTAACATTCTTCGTAGGATATCCTGGATAAAACTTATTATGCCTCGTGTCAAGTGCAGGTGCTTAATATTTTTGCTGAATTGGGTAGTTAGTGGTAGGGGCTTTAATTTGTATAAGCACATATTAACCAATGGAATGCGTGAGTAGAACCTGTTCAACTTTCATTATCTAATTTATTTGATTGTGTGCTTTGAATTTGCTAGAATAGAGGCTATATAACCATAATATCAGTTAAAATAATTACCTAAAAATTTGGAATCTGGGTCCCATACTCTCCATTCCACTGGTTGGGTTTCATTGGTGTCTATGCAATGTACGGTGTCAGTCTTGGTGACCATATGTTGCCTACTTTTCAAGTGACGTTACTGATAATTTGTCACGCTTGCTTTGGTTTGAACTGTCTGATAATCGAGCTTCATTTTTCTAAAAACTGTTTTTTTTTTTTACTTGCTGGAATTTATGATGGTTTCTTTTCAAGTTATAACTTTTGATGTTGGAGATCAATTATTTATGTCCTCGTTTTTCATCCTAAAAGGAATGATTTTGGAGTTAAGGTTGTTTCTGCTTTCTTTCATTGGGCCTGTTCAATAAATCAGATTTGGGTCCAAATTAGTGGGCCAGTAATTAACCCAAATATATATTTAAAAAAAAAAACACAAAAATTAGGCGGCTGAAAACGCCCAACTACCGATTTCCGACTTCTGCAACATTGGTAAAAAGTAACTCATTTATCTAACCTATGTAACTTGAATGTTGTATCCTCAGAATGATTTTCCCATTTCTCTCACAATACATTTAATATTATGGCAGTCGGGTTTTGAAAAATTCATCAGGGACAAGTACACAATATTGCCTGAAACACGAGAGAGGATGCTGGCAACAGAGGTTACTGCATCTTGGAGGTATACTTTTTTTGTTGGTTTGTGCACTAAGACTATAGTAACTATATGGATACTCAATTTGAGGAATCTAAAAGAAGTTAACTTGTTCAATCTTTCTTCAGATGAGTATCATATTTATGCCTCTTGAAGTTATAGGATTCACATCTGCTCAATCTTTAATGTAGGTACACTTTCGAGGCACTTGAAAGTATCCCTGCTAAACAATTATACTTCACGGAGAAATACATTGAGGTGAAAAAGGTTCTAGTTGACACTTTCTTTGGCCCGGTGAAAGGAGGAGTGTACAGTCCTTCTGTTCAAAGTACTTTATATGACATGGCAAAGGCTGTGCTTGCCAGGTCTCTCACTATTTCCTCTCTCGAATCATAATTGGATCTTTTTGAAATATATTGCTTATCCAGAAACATGGTTGACTCTTTGGTAATTGCATTTCAGGGTTCCTGAGGTATCACTAGTTCAGTTGAAAATGCCAAACATTCACTTTTTGCCTGTTAACTTATCTAGCAAAGATAATCCTGTAATTGTTAAGGTACGATTCCTTCCATACTATAATTATAAAACTCTTCCCCCGAATCCTGAGATCTTGGGTGCCATAATTGTCTAAAGACGTTGAAACTTAAGTTCAAGCTCTCCAGTTTTGATATATTAGTAGTAACTTTTTCTTTATCTGTTACCCGAAATATTAAATTGTGTCGATTAATGAATTGATGCTCGAGTTTTGAAAGATATCCTTGATGCTAAATACTTGGGACACTTATTTGATTTGGAAAGACTCTATCATTTGCTGTGATTGTATTTTTTCCTTGAGAAACATTTCCGTATCATTTTTAAGCATGAAGGAAAAATCTAATGGTGCATCACCTTTGATGATTGTTACAGTTCGAGGACGATGTATATTTTCCAACCGATGAACCACATGGATCGATCCAAGCCACGCTGAGTCGCATCCAGTCAAAGATGTGAAAAAAGAAATCCACCACCTAAGTTGTTCTCTGTCGTTGTAAGATAAACAATAAATTGTATCAGTAATAATCTGTCCCTCTCAGATTTTTATGTGTTTTGAATCTTACAACTCTATCATGTTTTCATCAAACGTTCAACTGTGACTTTTTTTCTTTTCTCTGTTTATGTTTACTATGCATCGGGCTAATGCTTATATGCAAATTTGTGCAAATCACCTAGTTTTACTTTGGATGCAAACGATATTACTTTATAAATTAGACGGTATGCAAACGATATTACTTTGAATGCAGTCTTATTTCAAGGGTGCAGAAGTTGAAAATTGGTAGTTTTGGCGGATTTCAGACTCCAGTGCCTTGGCCGTCTAGGCGTCGACTAGAGTTTTTTTTTAATTAATTAATTTTTTTTTTGAAAAAATAATGTTGAACATGTCATACTTCATGGCAACGTCATGAGTTTTGCGCGGAACATTGGATCTACTTGAAAATGTGTGTTCAATCACGTGAATCGAATCAAACTTCAAAGTCGGAAAGTCCAAAAAAAAAAAAGCTTAATCAAAATTGCTAGATGGACGGTAGACGACGACCAGCATCTAGGCGTCGACTTTTGCAATAGAAAATATCGTTCACCGTCAAACAATATTAATATAGTATTTTCTCAGTTCCGTAATGACTTGCATGGTTTGACTAACACACTTTTTATGAAAAAAAGATAATGAGTAACAATTTTGAAAATAAAATGATGTTGAAAGATATTAATTTGTAGGTTATGAAAACATGTAAATAATCTTAAACGTCTCAATAAAAAAAAGTGTGAATTTTTCTTATTAACCGCATAAGGGCATAATTGCAAACATAACTTCTTGAGGGGATGGACCAAAATGCCGAAAAGAAAGTTTACGGGGCAATAAAACAAGATTGTTGAAATATTGGGGTGATTTGAGGCATTTGATCGGGAAAAAAATTAGATTTGGCGATTTGCTCGTCGGTGCACCGCCGAGAAATTGGAAGCCGTTTCTTCTTCTTCTTCTTCAATGCCAAGCAGAGAAGCTTCGCGAATTACAGTACCCTCTCTCTCTCTCTCTCTTTCTGTATGTATGTATGTATGCATATGTGTAGCGTATTCGTGATGTGTATAAACTGAAATGTTTGATTTCTAGGTTTAAACAATGGATTCTGATGAACAAGAACCCCATAACACACACCCTGATGCACATTTTCCAGTGAAACCCATTTATTTGTTGTCGATCTTAGTACTTTTCTTGGCGATTTCATTCAGCATACTTACCAAACCCCACCTTCTAAAACTAACCCTAACCCTAGCCCCCTACACAAATCTTTTTCAAAAAATTGTCAATTTCAATCCCATTCCTAAGCAGAACGAAATTACAGCAGAACCCCCTTATTGTGTTCTATGGATGGCCCCTTTTCTCTCAGGTGGTGGTTACAGCTCAGAAGCTTGGTCTTACATCTTAGCATTGAATAGTTACATCAAGAAACGAAAAAACCCATTTTTCAAATTGAGCATTGAGCAGCATGGTGATTTAGAAAATGTTGAGTTTTGGCAGGGTTTACCTTTAGAAATGAGAAATCTTGCTATTCAGCTTTACCGTACTAAATGCAGATTGAATGAAACTATTGTTGTTTGTCATAGTGAACCCGGGGCATGGTACCCCCCTCTCTTTCAAACCCGCCCCTGCCCTCCGATTGGTTACAATCAGTTTAAAGTTGTGATTGGAAGAACTATGTTTGAAACCGATAGGGTTAATAAGGTTCATGTTAAACGATGTAATCGAATGGATCACGTTTGGGTTCCTACTGCTTTTCATGTTAGTACATTTAGGGAAAGTGGGGTTGACCCGATTAAGATCAAGAAGATTGTTCAGCCCGTTGATTTGGAGTTCTTTGATCCGTATAAGGTTAAGCCGTTGGAGTTAGGTTCAATAAGTAGGATAGTGTTGGGATTAGATGCGTCGAATTTGAAACAGAGGTTTATTTTCTTGAGTGTGTTCAAATGGGAGTATAGAAAGGGGTGGGACGTGTTGATTAGGTCGTATTTGAAGGAATTCTCCGGTGTTGATAACGTGGCATTGTATTTGTTAACAAACCCGTATCACTCGGACAACAATTTTGCTAATAAGATCATCGAGTATGTTGAGGAGTCTGATTTAGTGAAACCGGTTAATGGTTGGGGTCCTGTTTATGTGATTAATGGGCATATAGCTCAGACCGATCTTCCAAGATTATACGCAGCAGCTAATGCGTTCGTCCTTCCATCTAGAGGTGAAGGGTGGGGTCGACCTATAGTAGAGGCGATGGCGATGGCACTTCCTGTGATTACTACCAATTGGTCGGGGCCCACTGAGTATTTGAGTAATGAGAATAGCTATCCGTTGCCTTTTGAGGGAATGAGTGAAGTGGAAGACGGGCCTTTTAAGGGGCATTTGTGGGCAGAA
This sequence comes from Galeopsis tetrahit, assembly GCA_963675135.1. NCBI lineage: Eukaryota > Viridiplantae > Streptophyta > Magnoliopsida > Lamiales > Lamiaceae > Galeopsis > Galeopsis tetrahit. The sequence goes on from OY776124.1 coordinate 7,757,713, forward strand.
CCGTCTGTTGACGAGCTTCAAGTGCTGATGAGACGAGTAATGAGTAATCGTGCTGAAGCTAAGAGGAAAGGAGTCGAGGCTAGGGCAGATATGATGAGAAGATTCTCCCCCGAAACTGTTGCAGAGGACATTGTTAACCATTTTCAAGAAATGGTTAAGGAGGATGTTCTTTGAATGTGTTGTTTTTCATAGAAATCTTGGTTAATAGTTAAGAGTGTAATTTAGATGTTTTGTGTGGGAAAAAATGCAATAAAATGAAATCCTGACATTTTATATTATAGTACTTCATCTTGTAGAGATACTAGTACAGTAGTATCAACAAAAATCAACTTTCCGGGTTTTTAATTTATTTTTTACTCGGATTGGTGGAATAGACATTCTGTCATATTTCATTATATTCTTTTCTCTTTTAATTAGATTTTTTCATATTTCTTAATTTATGTGCTCGGAGCTCATGCGTTGCTTTCCGAGGGTGGAAGTACTTGGATCTCTAAAGGTATGTTTGGGTTGAAGGAAAAGGTGAGAAAGACTTTTTTATCCCATCTTTTCCATGGTTTGGTTTTCTAAATTAAAGCCCGAGAAATTATTTGGGCTCGAGTCAATTTTCCCATCTTTTCCCTCATATACATGATTATTAATTTTAGGGGAGGGAGTGGGTTTATTTGTCCATCAATCCAAATATACAAATTAATTCAATATTTTAATTTCTGAACAGTGAAATCCAATTTAATCATATCATAATATATTTATTTTGTCAAACAAACCAAACTAGCACTTAAAAAAAAAAAGAAAAAGTTTTTTAATTGGGAAATGTCAGATCTTGCTATCTTGATTCTTGACATCAAAATTGCACACAGAGAAGTGAAGTTCACATATTTTTGGCCCTATTTAAAGTGGCAAAATAGTGAAGGAATTGGTGTAGTAAATGGTGCTATTATTATGAAAAGACACATCAACTACTAACTACTACTACCCCTTATAATGTTGAAATAGGACAGACAACTCAATTTACTTATTTGGGACCATGATAATCAACAAAACAGTGGAGACGTTATTATTTTTCTTTTTGAAATGAGGTACAACTTCTTAAATCTACCATGTGCGATGGGGATAAATTATATTGGATAAATTGGACATGAGTTTTAAGAGAGAAAAAAAATATTAATGTAAAATTCATTTATAAATAAAATGATATAGTATATATGTAAAAGTGAATAACGATTTAAGTATTAAAGTGATGATTGTAGAGTGTAGATAAAATGATTGTTAACTTTAAGGTGTAGACACACTTTTTGTGAACGTTCAATAAAGAAAATAAACGTTTCATTGTTGTTTTCAACTCATTTCAATTTTATGTCTCAAATAATTTATTTTAAAATAATCAAGGTAAAAAATTATAAAATATAATTTAATTATATACGAGAGAGAAAAAGAATAAAACATTATTTATTAAAAAAACGGGGTGAGTATATTTTATTTATGAATATTTCCCGCTATCTCACATAAAAAAAAAAAAAACGGCCTTATAAAAAAAATGGCAGTAAATAGAATTCAAGACGAGTGCATTGAAGAAATCAAATACTATCATGGGGCCTTCTAAGGACAGTTCAATGTCGCCTGAACTATCAACAGTCCAGTAATCTGAGCCATCAGATCTAAAATCTAATGGCTTATATTTGATGACCTGCTACCTGTTGCATTTGGCGTCGCAGAATCCATCGCCTTGCATTGCACTTATTATCGTTTTTTGTCGCCCTATTACACTTTTAAATTAAATTTAATAGTTTTAAATATATAATTATAAAATTACAAATTTATCCTCACATGATTAATAAAAAAATTAATTGATAATATATAATCTTTATTTTAATTCTCATATCATTAATAATCATAATAAACAATAAATTATTTTTTTTTATTTGAATGAATTGAATTTTAGGTTAAATTATTAATTTAGTTGAATTTTTTATACAAATTTTGATTTCGAGATCATAAAATTGGGCGCGGCTATTGTATGTGCTAGTTGTTGCAATTTATGATCATGGAGTAATTGATATGTAAAATTAGCAAAAATACTTTATATAATCTAACAGAAACAGATTCGTTTGAGTTTTTTAAAATCAGGAGAAAACCTACAAAATTCCATTTTGATCCCAAACACGTTTAAAAAAAACTCTTTGCACATCTGCTGCTCGATCACATCCGCTGCTCGATCATTTTTAGTCGAATCATGAGTATGAGTATTATTAGTATGCCTAAAAAGAAGTATTCTCAAATTGTTGATAATTACTCCTAGTTTTTTTATGTGATATTGAACATTTCTCTGATTGAACTTTTGATTTTTTTTCTGTGTTAATACTCTGTTTTTTCTGCACAATCACATTAACGGCAGTATTCTTAAATCTCAATTGTTATTCATATAAAATTTGTATCCTATATGGTTATTGTTTTATGAGATTTATTTGAAATTTATGAATTTTATTTATGAATATAATAAGATTATGACATTTATTAATTTTATTTTTAATGTATATTTTGCAGATATGTCTTCTCAACATGAGAATGATGACACAACTTCATCTAATAATACCTAAGATAATGATTTTGTCATTAAAAAGAAAAGACAAAAGACATCAATTGTGTGGATTAATTTTGAGGAATTTTTTGTTCATTCATTATAAAATTTCAACATGTTTTATAATATTATAAAATTTCAGCATGTTTTATAATATTTTAGGGGGCTCAACATGAAGATGAGATTATTTTGAAAAACTGATGTATTTTTTTTTGTTGTAATTGTTGAAAGAACATTCTGTTATTTTTTTTTTTTGAACATTTGTTATTACTCACGCACAATTCAAGAAATTGGTTGTTCAATTTGGTTATTTTCTTTGATAAAACAATTGGGCTGCCCACTTTTAATTAAGTGCTAGCCCAAAACATTCTCCACTTTTAATTAAATGGGCTAACATTGTTGGCCCAAAAAGTCTCCACTTACTCGATTTGCTCTCGATCACAATTTTTTTTTTTTTTGACGTAAAGGAGGGACAATGTCACAATGGGCAACGTAGGACTGTTAGTGCCCGTAAAGAATTCAAATAAATTTATAATATATTTTAAGTTTAATTTGTCAATTAAAAATATATTTGAAACATGTACTTAGAGCCGTCAAAACGGGCTGGGCCCGTTGGGTCAGCCCGCCCCGCCACTTAAAATAGTGGGTTGGGCTAAGCTTTTCCAAGCCCGCTAGGAAGCGGGCCCAGGCGGGCCGACCCGTTTGGTTCGCGGTCTTTGACGGGTTGGTGCGGGCTTTGGCGGGCTGGCCCGCCTTTTTAAAAAAAATATTATATTTACTTAAAAAATATAAAAAAAAATGTATTTTTTGCCTTTTGTAGGGGTTGAACTCAGGACCTGTCTAGGCAATGATGCTCTAACCATTTGAACTATTCAACTTTATTTTAAAAAAATATACAATAAATCTAACTAAAAGAAAAAACTCTAGTAAATGACATACAATTAATAATGACAATGTTTCTATTTATTTTTTTTGTTGTTAATTATTAACACTATAATTCTTGATATATACTGTAATTTTTGTGTTTCTTAATAAATTTAATAAATACTTTTGTAACAAAAAAAAAAAAAAAAGTTGGCCCGCCTAAACCCGCGGTCCGCCCATTTTTGGGTTGGGTTGAGGTTTTTGCAGCCCGCTTGACAAACGGTCTGGCCCGCCCCGCCAAATGGCGGGCTTTTGCGGTTTTGGCCCGTCCCGCCCCGCCGGCCCGTCTTGACAGGTCTACTGATGTACTCCATAGTATAAATTTGTAAATTTGTTATTCATTTGAATTTAGGTAAATATTTTTCAATACACTCTTAACTCTAGAGGGCTGCAACATATAACTGTCTATGCATGAACATGTTTCAGAATGTACACACTACACACCTACCATGAAAAGAGACTGACCTTTAACTTTTATTTATCTTCATTGCAAAAGACAATAGAATAAGAAATTATCTTATTCGAAACATTATGGGAGCCGTGTCATCGAAACACTCAATATTATTCTCAAAATAAAAACTTTACTACCAACATTCCTTCCAAAATAAAAATGTGTCCTCAATAATGTAATTTTCAAGTCTGGTAACAATCAATCTAGTTACATTATACAAATCGGACATTAGGTCAATGTTTGTAAGCAACATTATATGGACACATAATTTTTAGAACTAATCGATGGTCTGATCATGACGTTTTCCTATAGTTCCATTCACATTTTCTAAAGTTTTTTTATTCTGATTTCACCAAAATTCTGCTTTCCAAAACATAGTTTGAGAATGACGTTTCAACACTTTGGAAAAAATAAAGTGTTTATTTCTACTAATTTATGAACAGTGTCGCCATGAGACCATCTCACTTTGAATAAGATAAGTGTTTATTCGTACTAATTACTGTTAATGGTATTACTGATTACAATTTATGGTATTACTCGTTATTACTTATTGTATTAACGACTATAATAAAATCATACATATAATATTATTTTGTATTAAAATTAAAAAAAAATGCACATGAAAAAATGGAAAATAAAAAAAAAAGTAAAAAGAAAAAAAACGAAGAAATTAAAAGTTTGGAATAAAAACTGAAAATGGGAGAAAAAAGAGGAAAGGGAAGAAAACTTAGAAAGAAAAAAAATCAAGATTTTTGCCTAATTTCGATAGTTTTTTTTTTAAAATTATGTTTTACGATTTTCTTCTAAAAATATGGATGACTTGATGGTGAATCGACGGTAACTCGGTAATGACTTGACTACAGATTGTAAATATACAAATTAAGGTTGATTTTATTATATTTTGTGTAAATTAATAAAAGGATAATATAGTATTTTAAATGTAATTAAACATCTTCAAAAATTAAGATAGATAATAATAGGCCACAGTAGGATTCAAAAATAAAAAAATAAACTTATAGAGATGTGCGAAATTAATTCATTTATATTAATTTTTTTAACACTTTATTTAATGGCAAGTGACAAATTATCATCTTTATCCTCGAGAAAGTAGAATCATCGAATGAACTATTTAATATCGGTGGAGTTTGATTTTAGAGGAGGTGTACCTTAAGACTCTTACCATTTATATATACAAAGATTCCTACATTGGAATTGGAAGAACAACAACTTATCTATTTATTTAGTATTATTTTCTTGAAATGGCAATAAGTAGCTTATTTTCTTCACCTTTTAGACTCCACCCATTTTCCAACAATAATAATCCTCGGAGATCTGAGAATGACACTTTTCTCAAAGTTTCATGCACAAGATCCACCCATCTACTCGAAATTGCCCATTCAGACACTCTTTGTAAGTTTATTTAATTTGTAGTTGGTAAATTGATAGTATTGTTTACTGAAAACAATGATACTATATTTTATCAAGTGAAATATGCGTAGATTATTGTCCAAAATCCAAATAGATCCATCATTTGTACTAAGTGTTGTGCATTAAAGTAATATAATTGGACAACTCCCCCTGATATCCTGGAGATTGTGGGATTATGTAAAATTAATTAATTAAAGTGTGTTTTAACTTTTATGTGTTACGCATACATAAGAAGAGTACGGAATTCTATTTTAGTAGTATTTGAATCATACTTATCTTTAAAAAAATTATTGGAGTAGAACACTATATAAGATAGTATATGAGATTCTTATCATATAAATTAATTGTAAGTTTGCAAATTAAGAAATTTGTTGAGTCAAAATGTACTATATAACTCTTTTAATAGAAAAAAAACTATGGTTAAAAGGAGAGAAAAACTAGATAACACAATTTGCTTTTATAAATTAGGGTAATTTTTGCTGATTTTTTGTTGTTCTGAATTCTGATTAAAATCCTGTTTCTTGATAAGTGGGTGAAGTAGGGGAAATTAAGACAGTTCCTGAAACTAATTCTTTTGGTCAATCTTTCAGGTATTTATTTAATCAATATTCTACTAAATTCTTTTTATTTTATTTTAATGATCACTATTATCTTATACTAATCTAACAAACAATTTGTAATGTTTAATTCCACAGAAATTATGATGCTGAAACCAAAAGAAACAAGACTGTGGAAGATTTCTACATGCTTAGCCACACCAACCAAACATATGACTTTGTAAGTAAAAAAACACATGTGATGGAGTAGTATAATAGAATTCTTATATAGAGTTCAATGTAGTAGACTTATGAATGCAGGCGAGGCGAATGAGGGGGACGTATAGCTCGTTGGATCGAGTGTCGATGAGCATTTGGGAATGCTGTGAGCTCCTTAATGAGGTTGTGGATGAAAGTGATCCCGATTTGGATGAGCCTCAAATTCAGCATTTGTTGCAGAGTGCTGAGGCCATTAGGAAAGACTTTCCTAATCAAGATTGGTTGCACTTGACTGCCCTTATTCATGGTATGTTTTTATTCCTGATGCCCGTTAATAAATTTTTGCCGTTTCCAAAAAAAATAAAGTATGATTAACACCTCTTTTATTGTTTTAGATCTTGGTAAAGTTCTTCTTCTACCTAGCTTTGGAGGTCTACCACAATGGGCTGTTGTTGGTCAGAATTTTTTCATTTCATTTCATAAAAATAATTTAAATTACTTTTACCATGATCTTGTTCTTGATATATGCATAATAATCTTGATTGCAGGTGACACATTTCCTCTAGGTTGTGCCTTTGATCCATCAAACATTCACTATGAGGTGTGTTTTTTTCACCTTTTTAACATGCTGTCAACTTAGGTAAAAAAAAATGACATAAATCTGAATAAAATGCAGCACTTCAAGGGCAATCCTGATTACTCGAATCCAGCTTATAACACCGAGCTTGGAATTTATTCGGTGGGATGTGGGCTAGACAACGTCTTGATGTCGTGGGGGCACGACGACTACATGTACTTGGTATAAAAATGGTCTAAAAATATGTATTTGGGAACTTCCTCTTCTTGTGTTTGACGGTTTCATGCAGGTGGCTAAGGAGAACAAGACTAGTTTGCCACCAGCTGCACTCTTCATTATTCGATATCACTCGTTTTATGGTAAGTTCTTGCTCTTGTTACGTGCTTTGTATGTGTGCGCGCGCGTATAATGATTGTAATTGTCTTGCTGTGGTTCAGCATTGCACAATGCAGGGGCATATAAGTATCTAATGAATGAAGAAGATGTTGAGAATCTCAAGTGGCTCAAGATATTCAAGTAGAGACTTTTTTTTTTTTTTCTTTTTTTAAAGTTTTGAAACATTTTTTTACTGAATACTTACATGCTATGCTATGGTGATTATTTGTTGCAGTAAATATGATCTTTACAGCAAGAGCAAGGTTCAAATTGATGTGGAGAGGGTGAAACCATACTATATTTCTCTCATTCACAAGGTGAAACTTTATATATTTTCTTGATTAAATGACAATTTCTCGATTTATGTGTGCCATCCTTGTGCCAGGTATTTTCTTGATTAAATGAAGCTATATATATGACAACTTATTTTTCTTGAATTTTGCAGTACTTTCCATCAAAGCTCAAATGGTGAGAATTTCATCAGCAAAAAGCTCAAATTGTTGATTGTGATTTACAAAATTGTTATTCTTGTGTATCTATTTTTATCATCTCAATAATGATTACAAATGTAATATGCAACCAGTTTGCTTGTATCATGAATGAAAGTTGTTTTCTCTTTGTGCTGCAATGCTCAAATGTTTCCTTCTTTTGAGGCCTAGAACGATTTCTAACGTAGATTTTACTCGACATTTCACCCTCCTATACTATACGATTTACAATATTCCGATGGAAAATTCAGATCAGACGACAACGTCTAATAAACAGTAGAACAAAATTGGTGGAGAATGTTTCGTCAAAAGGCGAAAACCAGCAAATTCTAGGTCATTGTGGTAATAAAATAACTTCCCAAATAGTATGTTCACAAATGACAGGATATATGGTCAATCTACTGCAGTTGGTATTATCTATTCTATTCAAGATGTGGAGAGAAAACTTTCACAACTTCTTGGTATACAGGCTTCTTGAAATCCACTGCCTGAAAACATATTGAGAGAATGTTAAGTGTAACAGAAACGACAATGAAAATGCACAGGTTTATCGAGATCAGAAAGAAAATTTACACGATCGACTATTTCCTGAGGTGAGATCCATGACCATTGTCCGAATTCAGGCTTTTCAGTCCCATCACCCAAAAGATTGATCTCTTCATCCTTTCCAGTAAATTTGAAAAGAAACCTGTAAATAATTGGGCATGATATCAGACGTGCTGAGACTATTTGATCAAACCAGAAACGAAAGCTCTGTGAGATTTGAAAGTAGTGATTGCTATTTTGATTTTAGTCATGTCGATTTTCACATATTGAAAACAGTCCTGTAACTTTCAGTTTTTTGACAGTTTGGCCTGGTAAGAGGTGAAACATTTGATTGACCAATCAGACGTTGACACATGGACAAGTCAGACTCGGGCATGTCAGCGTCAACCGAATGTTTCACCTCCTACAGACCAAAAGGTAAAAAAATTGAAAGTTATAACATTATTTTCAATACGTGAAAGTCAACAATACTGGAACCAAAATAGGAATAAGTTACCAGATTTAAAAAATTATTTTCCTAATAGTACCAAGAACACACATGCAGACAACGGTGTAGTTCTAAATTCATCCTCAGCATGAGTGTTTGAAGTTATAACATAGTCACTTATTGATATATATATATTTTTTTTCAATATTTACCCAACTTTATCATATAGCTAGTTTCTCCAAAAAAAAAAACAACATTGAATAGATGCTTTTGAAGCCTCTGTTGCGGGACTTACTACCGTGAAATAAATCCAAAAGGAAAGACGAAGCCTACAAATAGTTAGTTAGGAAAACATAGCATAATAATGAAGAAACGAGGAAGAAGTAGTACAGACCATTTCTGTGCTTGACCTTTCCAGTCTGAACCCCATAGGCGGTTGAGCTTTTCCCTGACCTCTGGTGGGAAATCATATGTCAACCAATGAGGCGTCTGCAGGAAACAATTGGTAAGAAACGACAAAGGTACATTTGGCCAAAACCAGTTAAAGGAGAAAGTTCCAGAATATGTGATATCTCAATAAATGTTTTTTTTTTAAGAGATATCTCAATAAGTGTTAGCTAAATGGAAAAAAAAAAAAAAATCCAACTAGATTGCATCTCATCGAGATACAAAATCATTTCCCCAAAACTCAACACATGTGATTTTTTAAATTAAAACAAATCAATAAGAAAAAAAAAGGCTTTTTTTACCCTTTTGTCTCTCTATCCTTTAGTCTCGATTATGAAAACAATTCCCTTCCCCCCGAGTACCCACATTACAATATTCTGTATACTGAACTTTAAAAAAAAAATTGTAAGTAGATTGATTGTATATTTGGGGTTAAGATCTGCATATGACGCCAGATTATAAAGTTAAAACAGGATATAAAGAGCTGCATATGACTTCAAATCATCCTCTCAATGCAATAATATGATTCTAAAGTGCATTAAAAACACTTGTAGAACCTTAGCAACAACAAAATAATATTCCAAATGCATATAATCCATTTTGCGGAAACTCAGGAATAACTTTATCACTTTCTCATCCTTTCTATAGTCCATGGCTCTCAAGGGGCCACTACGGTAAATACTTCTGAAGTTCAACCACCCTTTGTTCTTCTGTCTGCTCATCATCAATAAATATTTTCTTCAAAATCAATTTAAACGACATCAAGTGTTCTCCTTAGAACTTCAAAAAAAGCCAACAATCACACCTCAATATCATGGAAGCTTAAGTAAGCATGAAATTGGGCGATCATGTGAGCAGAAGCAGAGATGTAAATTATGTCTTTTCTTACCAATCTGTAGTTCATAGGCCGGACTAATACAATTATTCGTTTTAAATTTTTGTTGGGGGACTGATTCTTCTAACATTTGTAGGGAGTAAACATAGAAGAGAATCCAGAATTTCTCCCCTCATACAAAGCAATATAATCAGCTTTCTTGTGAAACCAATAAACCTACTGAAAGAATCCAACAAATAGAAATGCCAAAATAGTAAACTTTGCACCCATACCTCAGCTATAATATCAGCTGAAGTAACCCCAGTTTCTTCTCTCAATTCCCTGAAAGCTGCATTTCTCGGATCCTCATTTTCATCAATTCCACCCTACAATGCAAAACTTTTAGACTAGGGTCTTCATTCAAAAATAAATTCGCAACAGATTGAACAAGGGAAGTAATCTCATGGAATCCAACCAGCTATTACATTATCACAAGTAGCAGAATTATGACCCTTAATTGCAAATACACAGTGTTCAGATGATACTATACGATAAGACAATCAATGCATACTCTCAAGTATATACTCCCTCCATCCCGCCATAATCGACATAACTCATAAGCTTCCCACTTACCTATTTTGGACTTCTCATTTCCTTAAATTGCAAAATTCACTATACCACTCTACAATTTCTCATTCCAATCTCTATCTAAGCTTTCTCTTTCCCACCTCTCTATCTTTTCTTCTTCTTACATCTCTACCTCAACTACCCACTTTTATACTACTCCCTCGGTCCCTCAAATTTACACAAATGTCATTACTTTTTCTCCCCACATAAAAATGTCAACTCATTTCTTTACTTTATACATACGATTTACAACATTACCACTGAATTCACTTTTCTTATTATGCTACATTTCACATGTGAAGATAATCATGGGATGGAGGGAGTAGTATATAGTTTTCCACCTAAATTTAATAATTTTACATCAGAATCAGAAACTCAGTAGTCTCTAATAATATACGCAACTACACAGATTAATGAATCTATCCCTCTCACCTGAGGCATTTGCCAAGCATCTGGTACGTCAAGTCTCGAAGCAGCAAAAACCTAACACACACATCCGAAAACTATAATCATCAACACCCAAAAACATGAAATCCGAAGAACAAACAAATGATAATCGGAATTAAATGAAGAAACCACCTTTTTAGAGGGGTTAATTAGGAAAATTCCAACGTTTCTTCTGTAACCTTCTGGTGGGCTATCCATGGATGACGATGACGATGACGATGAAGAGAGCGGAGCTGACAGGGACAGGGCAGTAAATTTGGGGGGTTTTGGAGGGCAGTTTAGGGAGATTGGGATAGCTGTATGTATACGAAGCAATGGGGAATTATAATGGATAAAAGATCGGCATAAAGACATCATCAAGGTGGCCCGTAACGTAACTGCTGTGGTTGCCCTTCCAACTTTTGCTAGCCCTGGCGGAGATGTAAAATACCTATAATGCCCCTCTCTCATTTTTTTTAACTTAGGTAACTTATAAGGGTAATTCTTACAGTAGTCAAATTTTACAAAATGACTACATAGTCACTTTGTCGAATTGCGCCACGTGGCGTTGTAAACGTCGTAACGACCTGCCACCTGTTATACATGTTTAAGTTATTTACATCATTTTTTAAATTATATTTTGTTATTTACTATATTATCCTTCTTTAATAAAAAAAAATATAAAATTTTAAATAAATAACTAAATTACTATCATACCCTTACCCTTTTTAATATTACAAATTACACCCTTCTTCCCTACACCATATATACTCATCACTTTCTTACAAAGACGTGACCGGCGCTGACAGCGTGGGGCAGGGGCTCACTGCTGGCGGCTGGCGCGGAGAACAGCAGCCGGAGGGAGGCTTCGATTTGCAGTGAATTCCGGCGTTGTTGAACATGATATCGAGGGCATAACTCACGGCGGCCGCCACCTGTTCTTCATCTCTCACGTCGCAGCGATGGTAACTTACCTTGACAGAGTCGATTGAAGCGATGAGTTGGTGGGCTAACTCATCTTGTATGTCGGCTATGACGACGGAGGCACCGTGCTCGACGAAGAGCCTCGCGGCGGCCCCGGTGATGAGTGCAAGTTTACCCTCCAACCTTTTGTTATTTAAAATAAAAATCATGCATGGATTGATAAGTATATATATAAGGTGATAAATTAATTATGGATTTAAAATTTGCTCACCTTGGCTTTGACATATTGAACAAAATTTCATGATCGGCTTTCAACTAGTTGCAACTTAAGAATGAAGAGAGATTATTGCAGAAATTAAAGTTGTTGGATTTGTTGTATACTCTTTTAAAAAGGGGGGAAATGATTAATTTTTGTTAGTATAATTAGGTGGTCTTTATTAGGATTCAGAGCTCGAGAAATTGACCTGTAATATTTTTGCTAGCTATATCGATTGGTTAATATTTGAAAAGGATATTGTTCCAGATCTGAATATAAGAAGAGCTTCTTCTGTTTATGTTGCAGCAGAAACTAAAAGAGGGTATTAGGTAATACAACGTAGATTTGAACTGTGCAGGAAATTCACGAACACGAACAGAGGGGGCTTGGCCGCGATCGACAGGTTGATAGCCGGCGCCATGGATGCGACTTCATGTAGCAGCTACAATCTCTTGCAGAAAGCAGAAGGGGCGTGCGATAGTGGAACGGAGGGCTGGTTGCCGTGAGCAGGAGGTGCCCCTGTCCGGCGACGTGATGCGCCATAGGCGCTGCTTGCAAGTTGTTGCAGAAAACAACATGGGAGTGCGAACATGGAGGATGGGGTGTAATTGTGCAAATAGATAGTTTTAATTAAATTAATAAATATAATATAATATTTTATTACGTAAGGATAAAAATGTAATTTTACAATAATATATTTTAATTAATTTAATTTAATAGAAAATACAAATTTATGACACATACGATGAATACATACCGTAAATTATACAAAAGGCAACATGTCATTAAGTTTAAGCCTTTAGATTAGATTTTTAATGGCTTAGATTAACTGACTACGGTAGTCATTACGACACTATACGATACCCTGACTACATGTAGAAGGTGGCAACTTATAATGTGTATGATAAGAGAAATTGAGAAATTGGACACTTTTCTAAATACTAGGTATACAATTCGATTTCACAATAAAATGAAATGTGTCATTACGCATAAGGTGTCCAAGTTTGATTCCTGTGAGAGACGCCCCTTCCTTTTTGCAATAAAATTAAACTCCATACAAGTTGGACCAACTCGAGTCCACGGACCCTAGATCTTTAGCTATAAATATTGGAAACCTCTACATAGAAATAAAACCCTCGAACAAGGAAAATAGGACTCCTTGTATTGAAACTGTTACGATTGTCAATGATAATTCAACTCCGATTAGACGTCTCCAATCACAAGCAAAATAATTGACCACAATTCAATCCAACGAAAGCATGGCAATTCACAAATATAAATGAAAACGAAAAACAGAGCACAAGAACGATTTAAGTGGTTCGATCAATGTGATCTACATCCACTGGACACACGACTTCAATTTGATTAGTTCAAGAGATGTTTACAAACACTCATCACTCGGAAAGGGATTTATCCTCACTTCGCTCGTGAACTCTCAACTCTCAAAACGAATGCTCGTACGCGTCAAGAATTACAATTACAAGTAATGGGGTATTTATAGGATTCAAGGTGATTGCAGCGTGTGTTGAAAGCGTGCTCTGTTGCCACGTGGATTCTGTTACAACCGTGTAACAAACTCACACCTTCAGCGTGACTCAATCTGAATTGACCTCCTTGCCCTTCACTTGTTTCGCAAGACAAGACGACTCCATACTTAGCCAAAAATTAACCCTGCTAACAGAACTCAACTAGTCTGGTCAGACCTCTACTTGTCTGGTCTTCCCAACTCGTCTTGTCCTTCGCAACACCCATCCCATCTGTTTGGACTCCTCCAACTCATCTGATCTGGTCTGAGCTAACTTGTCTGACTCCACCAGCTGATACGCCCAACAGCTGAGTCATTCAGAAGACTTCTATCGACTAAGTACCTCGACTGATCCGCCCAACAGACGAGTACAGTAGTAGAGTAGAATCTACCTGATATGTACCAGACGAGTCGCACTCGTCTAGTCTAGGAGATTTGAGATAAACCTCACAGAAACAATATATTTAGAGCATAAAAAGTGAACAAAGAAATGCCACAAGAGATTCTAGTTCTTAGGTGGTCTGTAATAGGGAATAATGTAAATATAGGAATAATACCTTTTTTATTTTGACCATATCTTTGTATATATCTCTTTGATATGTTTGTTATATTTACCATGTTTATCTCCTTGTAAATACTTATAAATAGTGATTCATTCATATCACCTCATTAACGGTGATCACATACCTATTCTCACATGGTATCAGTCTAACTCATCGAAACCCTAATTTTCTCTCTAAAGCCTCACGCTAAAATTCTTCCCTTCCCTCCTCATGGCGGCGGCAGCTCCCACTCCCCCACCATCCCTCTCAAGGTTTTGGTTCATCTCTTGACAATCAAGTTGTCATCCTCCAACTATCTGCTGTGGCGAAATCAAGTAGTCCCGGTTCTATCAAGCCATGATCTCATCTCTCAAGTTCATGGCACGACACCCACTCCGGCGAAGTCGATCACCACATCTGGTGAATCGACTCCAAACCCAGCCTACACCGCTTGGTTTGAGAAGGATCAAAAGATCCTCATTCTTCTTCTTTCCTTCATATCTGAAGAAGCCATGGCTGAGGTCATCGGCTGTGACACCTCGCGCTCCATCTGGGTCGCACTCGAGGCAGCCTACAGCCACACCTCGATCTCCTGCATCACTCAACTGCGGAATCAGCTCCCCTCCCTTCGTCGTGGATCCACCTCCGTCGATGACTTCAGCAAGAAGTTTCATGCTCTCTGCGATCAACTCGCCTCCATCGGTAAGCCTGTTGATGATGACGACAAGTGTCATTGGTTTCTTACCGGTCTCGGCTCCCAGTTTGCTGGTTTCTCTGACACTCGCATGGCTATGACGCCCATGCCTGCCTTTCGGGATATGATCCATCAGGCCTTAAACTATGAGCAGTTTACTCGCTCGATGGACTCCTCGTCCTCGCCCATTCCAGCTTTCTCTGCCTCTGCTCGCTCGGGTAAGCCTGCTCGCCCTGGCACCAAATCCCGTAACTTCTCTCCTCGGAATTCTGGTCGCCAGGTGACCACTGGATCCTCGGTTAGTGGCTCGGCCCCTACTCGCCGCCCTCCCACTTGCCAGATTTGCCGCCAACAGGGTCATTATGCGAATAGATGTCCGGACCGTTATGCTCGCCCTGTCCCTTCTGCGGCCAATCTTGCTTATGCCCTTAATTCTCAGTGTCATGTCTCGCATCCTCCTGCTTCGGATTGGTTCCTCGATAGTGGTGCCTCCGCTCACATGACTCATCGCTCGGCTGACCTGGAAAATCCTCACCCGTATTCTGGTAACGACAATGTTATTGTTGCTAATGGCTCAACTATTCCGATCACTCATGTTGGGTCGTGTTCGGTTAATAAGGATGTTCATTTGTTAGATGTGCTCGTCGTACCACATCTCACTAAGAAATTGTTATCCATTAGTAAGCTTACTTCGGACTTTCCTATTGATGTTTTGTTTACTAATGACTCATTTGTCATCCAGAATCGGGCGACTAAGCAACCCTTGGCGAGGGGTCGGCATAGTCAAGGACTCTATGCCCTGGAGCAGTGCACTCCAGCCTTGGTCGCTGCTTTACAGAGCTCGTCGCTGAAGGCTTCTTTTGAGTGTTGGCATCGTAGATTAGGCCATGTTCCTATTTCTATAGTTAATTTGTTGAATAAATTGGGTTTGTTGTCTCTTACTTCTGTTTTGCCCAAACCGGGCTTATGTACTCCGTGTCAATTGGCTAAGAGTAAACATTTATCTTTTGCATTAAATGAGAAGCGAGCATCTCGTGTTTTGTATTTAGTTCATTGTGATCTTTGGGGACCTGCCCCTGTTGCTTCTAATGATGGTTTTCGGTACTATGTCATTTTTGTGGATGATTTCTCCAGATTCACCTGGCTCTACCCGTTGCACGCCAAGTCTGACTTCTTTGATGTGTTCGTGCAGTTTCACACCTTTGTTTGCAATCAGTTTTCTACCAATATTAAGGCCTTCCAGAGTGATGGTGGTACATAATTTGTTAATGGTCGCGTTCGTAGTTTCCTCGCTGATCATGACATTCATCATCGAATCTCTTGTCCTTACACTCCTCAACAGAATGGTCGGGTTGAGCGCAAGCATCGTCATGTCACGGAAACTGGGCTCTCGTTGTTATTTCAGGCGAGCATGCCTGCTCACTTCTGGGTTGATGCCTTCTCCACTGCTGTCTACATTATTAACTGTTTGCCCACCCCTGTTCTTGGGGATAGGTCGCCCTGGCTTTGTTGATCCTCACTTCCCAGACTATGTTTGTCGCTTCAAGAAAGCTCTGTATGGTCTTCGCCAAGCTCCACTCGCTTGGTTTGTTCGCTTCAGTAGCTTCCTTAAGACCTTGGGTTTTCTTTGTAGTCGAGCAGATCCCTCTCTCTTCTACTTCCGGCGTGGTACAGTTACTAGGGGTGAAAACGGATCGGATATTTTCCGACCGATCCGGAACCGTATCCGGACGGATACGAATTCGGTATAAAAATTTAGTATCCGGGCGGACACGGATAGTTGACTTCGGATTCGGATTCGAAATACATAATATCCGACCGTATTTGAGTTTTCCCATATTTTATCGGATATTATCCGGATACCCGGATTTTTTAATATATTTTATTTTATATTTTATATTAATTTTATTAAAGCTCTATTATAACTTTTCATGAGTGGATGATTCTTTGGCTTAGGAGTAGTTTGTTGATTGCTTTATTCATGCTTGGGTATAATATTATATATGTCTTCTTAGGCGTTATGTTGTGCTGGAGTGGTGATGTTTACGAATGATATATTTTGATGATTTCATGTTTGTTGATTTTTTATGTGTTTCAATCACATTTTGATGATTTCCATTTGAAATATATTATCCGATTATAGTTATTCGAATCCGGCCCGGATTTGTTCGATATCCGTTCCGTATCCGTATACCGAATATTTCGAATTCGTATCCGAATCCGGCTTTTCCGTATCCGACTCCGAATTCGAGAAAAAAATATGGTTTATGATACATTATAAGCACTATCCGTCCGTATCTGATCCGTTTTCACCCCTAACAGTTACCTTGTACCTCTTACTTTATGTCGATGATATTATTATGACAGGGAGTGACCATAATGTCATTCGACGTTTCATTCGTCGCGTCGACAAAGAATTTGCGATTAAGGATCTTGGTCGCCTTAACTACTTCCTCGGCCTTGAGGTCTCGCACACTCCTGGTGGACTTTTTCTCAGTTAGGCGAAATACGCTCATGACATCCTCGTCCGTGCCGAGCTGCTTGACTCTAAGCCTGTTTCCACTCCCCTTTCCGCGGGGGAATCTCTTGTCTGCTCTGGGACACCCTTCGCCGACCACACTCTTTATTGTTCGCTTGTTGGTGCCCTTCAGTATCTGACTATCACTCGCTCGGATCTGTCTTATGCTGTCAATCATGTTAGTCAGTTCCTTCAGTCGCCTACTGATGATCACTTCCTCGCCGTAAAACGGATTTTACGGTATGTTGAAGGCACGATTAACTTTGGCCTTACTTTTGGTCGGCATAGTGACTACTCGTTGGTCGCCTACTCTGATGTAGACTGGGCTCGATGCACCGACACTCGGCGTTCAACATACGGTTATTCCATCTTTCTCGGCGGCAACCTGGTTTCTTGGAGTGCAAAGAAACAATCCACTGTTGCTCGCTCGAGTTGTGAGTCCGAGTATCGTGCGCTTGCTAACACTGCTCGGGAGGTCGTTTGGGTCAACAACCTTCTTCGGGAGCTTGGCCAACTCCCCGTGTCCGCCCCAACTCTCCTATGCGACAACAAAAGTGCCTTATTTTGGAGTCAAAATCCCGTCGCCCATAAGCGAGCAAAGCACATCGACATTGACTGTCATTTTATTCGTGAGTTGGTCTGCTCTGGTCGCCTCCTCACCCAGTTCGTCCCGTCCAACCTTCAGCTCACCAATGTCTTTACTAAGAGTCTTCCTCGGCCGAACTTCGAATTTTTACGATCCAAGCTCTGCGTTCGTCCTCATCCTCAGCATCTCTTGACGGGGGATAATAGGGAATAATGTAAATATAGGAATAATACCTTTTTTATTTTGACCATATCTTTGTATATATCTCTTTGATATGGTTTGTTATATTTACCATGTTTATCTCCTTGCAAATACTTATAAATAGTGATTCATTCCTATCACCTCATTAACGGTGATCACATACCTATTCTCACAGTTTGCGACGTGCGTACTTATATATTAGCCAACTCATCTTCGCTAAGGTGAGCTCCTCTAAAAAAAAGAGTACGTATTGAAACAATATATTCAAAGCATATAAATTGAACAAAGAAATTTCACAAATGATTCTAGTTTTTTAGTGGATTGCGACGTTCATCTTGAACACACAAATTTGTCAAACTCTCCTTCGTTATTGCTTATCAATAACAACCTTCTCTTTCGTTGTTACTCTCGGATCCGCAAACATTGAAGCTTAAGTGTTCGTCGAGTGCGGGGTTCCAAAGGACTTCCTTAACTGTTTTTCTTTGGTGACTTGCTCCAGCTTCCTAATTTGGAGGCTCACAAGTCAATGATCGATTTAAGTGTTGAGTTACACATTGCTTTCTTAATATAAAAATCCAGCGTTAAGGAAGCATTCGTATAAAGTGGTGCTTGGTGTTAAGTATTGACTTGGATCGAATTTTTGCACTTTTTACAACTATACGATCCCCACAAGCGTATGGGTTCGTTATAGTTGAGTAAGTATACGACCTAGTAGTTATCGTCCAAGGACTTAATTGAGTGAGAAGGAGCCCCTAAAGTTACAAGTTATCATGTTATTGTAGTAACTAAATGATTATGTTTGGATTTTCGGGAATAAGCACAAAAAATATTAAACTAAATTAACTAAAGTGATGAGAACTAGTGATAAGAAATAACAAGCTATCTAACTTTCGATTGAAAGTGCAAGAGAAGTGTATTGCCTCGGGTGTTTCCGTTTTGTGAGCAATTAAGTGAACTAGTGAACCAATTACATGATTTTACGACAAATTTGGGTCAAGCTAAAGACTATCACATAAGTGTGCAAACCCCCTCGAAAGGCATAGGTAAACACCGTGCATTGATTAGCAATTATAGGATCTAACCAAATACCATAAGCCCCTAAGATAGTGTTTCATAAGCACTTTCAACACGGTTACTAATGCTTATGAAACACCCTCTCACCAAACTCCTAGACGACCTCTACTCGTTTAGTGTCTAAGGTTGTCGGTCTAGCCATCAACACCCCTCTCGGGTGAGCTAATTACTAATTAACTTCTATTCAATTGATCAAATCTCACACTCACACTCCCAATCATGCTACCCAACTCTCGTTGCAATAAACATAATCGAACATGCTTGCTAATAGGGTTGATCAACCAAATGAATCAATCAAAGTACAACTCTAGAAACATAAAAACCCAGATTATAAGCTAATCATGCAATTAATTCACAATTACACTAAATTCTCATCAAAACATCCACACCCAAGGCAATTGAGGATTAGCCCATGGTTCTAGAAGAGAATCCCATGACTACAACAAATAACATCAAACTCATAATAAAATAACAAGAGATTGAAGAAATTAAGAAAATACCAAATTGAATTGCAAAATAGAGTAATATCACCTTGATCATGCGAATTTAGCTACAAAACGATGTAATAGACGATGCCCGATGATAATCGTAGCTTGATTTGAAGTAAAAACCACTATTCTATCTAATCTATTGAAGAAATTAAACAAAAAATGAAGAACACCTACAACTATGTGTTTGTGTTGGGAATAAAATGATTTTGATCTAAGATACCAAAACCCCTGATTGATGATGTACAAGTTAGTTGAGATATGCTCAAGTTATTGTTCAGGCAAGTTGTCCCAGAACACTTAATGTGTAGTATGCTTAAGTTAAAATCTCAGAAATGTTATGAGATATTAGTAATCAGGATAGTTGTCCAAAGCTGAAATGTTAGGCAGCTTGATAGGTCTATAGGACAAAGTTGCTGATCTTTTCAAGACAAACTGATCATATGGACAACCTGGCTGAAGAGTTCAAGAATACTGAAGCTGTGCTCATAAATGCAAAAGATCAAGACAGTTGAAGTACAAATGATCAAGTGGATTAAGTGTCAAAAGCTTACAGAAGACATATTCAATGAAGCATTTATTGCCAATCATGCCTGAACCAAGCATTAAAGACTTAGAGCATTAAAGAGTGAAGCATTGAATGAGTGTTGGAACATTCTAAACTGCAGCAGGAATGTTCAGGGAGCTTGTCCCATCTGACCGTTGGTTGTGTGTAAAGTTTGCCACAAATCAACCTAGGACAATGTGCAAAATTGGAAACTGTCACAAGTCTTCCCAGCCGCCTTTGTCAGAAGTCAACACATTCATTCAAGCAACCATTGAAGACCTCTTTTACACAGTGGATAAAAGGGTGTCAAGCTTCATAGCCGTTTCAATGATGCTGCAAATAGACATATTTGAATTGCTAATCCCTCCAACGGTTAGTTGTTCAAATTGCCTATAAATACAGAAGTGATCAAAGGAATTCAGTATCCAACTACAAGCTATCAAACTATCATCAAGCTTTCAAAAAGAAACCAAGCTGTTCACTAGAATTCCAAGTTTCCTGAATCACTTCAAGTCAGCTAAGCCAATCTTTGTAAACATCCTAGCTTAGCATTGAGATATCCTAAGCCTTTACACTGTTCTTACTGTAAAGGATATCTCTATTAGTTGGAACCAAACCTCAAACCCTATCTCATTTAGTGAAGAGAGTGTTTGTTGTAGAAGTGAGGAGTTAAGGACTGTTAGTGTGAAACACAGCCTTAACTCAGAGAGATTGAGCACTAGGACTCAAGTTATCCTAGGGATCAAGACACTAAGAGAGTGTTGTTGATCAGTGCACCTTGGCACTATAAAACAAGCTAATTCCATTGAGAAGGAATTATCCTGTTCAATCAGGGAAAGTGGATGTAGGAGCTTGAGTCTCTGAACCACTATAAACTTGTGTGCCATTTACTTACTGCACTCTTAATTTCACTCATATTCAATCACCTTTTTAAAGAGCAAAACTCAGTAAGCTAAGAAAACAAGTTTTGGACAAAGTCCCTGATAACTGTGTATTTTCAGAAATCAACTTGGAGTATTTATTTGAGTAAAGGCCAACCACATTCCGCACTTAGCAACTCTTTTAGATATTTAGCCAACTGATCACTTAATAGTAATCAGTAGGACAAGTATCTATCAAAGTTCACACTCAGGCCAGTTGTGAGACAACTTGCCTGATAGGACCAGTTTATCAAAAAGAAAAGAATTTGCATACACAAGTGCATTCCCCCCCCATACACTTGTGTCATACTCCACCAAGGACCAACAGTTTGTGTGTGAGAAAATGCTTGGAAAAGGAGTAAGACTCCTTTCTAAAACTCAAATTGGAGCTATTTATAGTTGGGGTAGAAGTCTTGGACGAAATTTGCACTTAGGTCCCTCGAAAATGGAGAAAATGGCCAAAACACCCCGAAATAGATGTGACCCGGCCGGGTGGCTCCCACCCGAGCATGCCACCCGGCCAAAATTCGAACCTCTTGGAAATGTTGCCTTGCCCGGGTGGAATCCACCCGGCCGGGTGGGTTTCACCCGGGCCAAATACGAAAGTGATGAAAATCTGCCCTTGCCCGAGTGGTTTTGACCCGCCCGGGTCGATTCTACCCGGGCATGCTTTTTCGTCTCTTCATATCTCAAGCTTCTGACCTCCGATTGAATCGATTCTTTTTTTCATTCCATTCCGTTTTTCGAGACGAATCCAACGGTGCACTCCTCTTCCTGATCCAGTAAAGTATGGTTGGTGTTTTGCTCCAAATTCCCTCGTATTTCCTACAAAATCGACAAAACACAACCTTTCGCTCATTTCGGCTTAAACAATCATATTCAATGCATAATTCAATGAAATCCACATCAAAACATGCTTCACATGTGCTCCTAAAACGTGTAAATTCCACCCGAATCAACTCCCCCAAACTTAAAGTGTTGCTCGTCCTCGAGCAACGAAAGAAATACAACATGAGGGTGAAATTTACAACTAGATGATCAATGAAAGATTCCACGTATCAAATGACATGAAATGAATTCTTCTTCCTCAAGATACATTCTCAAAAATAATCACAAGTTCAATATTGAAGATCCAACTAATTACTCACACATGCTCAACACACAACAACAAGTGATGGTGATGACAATATCAAAATGTTCAAGTTCAACTCCCTAGATATAGTGTTTCTCTCAAACACTCAAACAAATTAAGGACAATAAGCACTCATCAATCAAATCATGCATTGCAATTCCCATATGCTTGCCCAAGCTCTACCATCTTTCCACCACAACCATGTTCAACAATGGGATCAATAGGGCTTAACCAAGGACGTAACATTGGCTCTTTGGACGAGGTAAGATGAATATGGAAAAAGTGACTTGTCTAGTGGAGAACGAAAGTTATTTTTCAACAATTCAAGCTCGTGCTCTTAAGGTTTACAACTTTCATTCTCACTTTTCATATGAATTCCTCAAATGTATTCATTTTCTCATCTTTTAACCAATTTCTTCTCTTTTTCTTGTGAGCTCTTGGGGCTCATTGTCCCTCTTTTCTTTCACAATTTTTCTTTTCACTTCCATCTTTTTTTTTTTTCTTTTCACAACTTTGCCATATTTTTTTTTCAAACCAAAGGCACTAAAGCACATGTTTTACCACTTTCTTTTTATTCTCCACTAGATTTGGATATCAAAGGCTCAAAAGGTTAAGTGGTTAAACATTGTAGGTTGCCAAGAGAATGGGAAATCAAGCTCAAACGGGCTAACTACGGAAGATTACTTTGGTTATTGAGAAATTTTTGGCTAAGTGACGTGTAGTACGAAAGATGGCCTACATCCTATCTCAAAGTATCACACAAGCATGGTTTCAAGCAAGAACTTGGGCAAGTTCTAGAAAAGCAAGCAATGAATTGATTCACTCACAAATGAAATAAACCGGATTAATGCTCGGTTCAAAGCTCAACTCTCACCGGTTCATTAAAGACTCAAACATTCATCAATCACCACCACACATAACTCATTGTGCATGCAAAACATCCATAGGCAACAAGATGACAACAACACAAACAAAGTGATTCATTACAATCATGTACACATTCAAGGAATCAAATTCACGACAAATCACTATCCAATGTGACTCAATGCTCATTAAAGCTCAAATTACACACATACACAAGAGTACACATTGGTGTCAATAGAAAATGTAAAAACAAACATACCCCCCAAACTTTTTCATTGCAAAGCAATTAAAAGTTTGGAAAAATAGTGTTGCATTGATATTGACACCAAGTGCTAAACATACAAATCTACACACATGGGCCACTATCCCAACAATTAAAAACAATAGTAGCTAAGCAATCAATATTATGAACAAGAATATAAATTCCACTACCCCCCCCCCAAACTTAGTAATTGTTATGTAATTCCTAAGTTTGGAGTGGGCGTACCTCTTACGATTGCTATAACTACACCTTCTTCAAGCACAAAGTTCCACTTTCGATCTCCAACCATCCATTTGATCCAAGCTTCTTCAACTAACATCAAAACTCACAAACACATCAAACAACACTAACAAAGCAAATACAATAAAAAAAATGAAATAAAGCAAGTAAAAATGGGTTGCCTCCCATTTAGCGCTAGGTTTAACGTCCTATGCCGGACGGAACTTAACAAGTTCATACTTCTCTTTCTTTGAATGGAGGATGATAGTACTTGACATAGTGCTCATCGGTGATGAACACTTCATCCTCCTCACTTTCCAACGCAATGCCTCCTCCATAGACTAATTTCTTCATGACCAACATTTTCCGTTCCTTGATCTTCATCTTTCCAAGGACTTCCATCACTCCCAAGGTGCCCCATACCACCGTATCTCCAATTTCAAAGCCCTTCTCAATCTTTCTCTCCTTCGAACTCTTTATTTTTCCCTCTTCATCTCCACTACCCTCAAGGAACTCATCAAAACTCTTCTCCTTATAAAACTCCCCCAAACTTGAGTTTTGCTCAAGTTTGGGAGTTTGCTTCAATTTGTTATCATCTCCCGGATCTTTCAATGGGACTTTTGGTAATGGCTCTTTCACATAAATGTCACATTCTTGGATGGAGGGAGATTCCTTCTTTCTTGGGGAACTCTCAATTGAGCTATTCTTGGAGAAAATCACTTTCTCTCCATTCACCTCCAATGTTACCTCTCCTTTTCTCAAATCGATGTTTGCTCCCCCCGTGGCAAGAAACGGCCTCCCAAGAATCAATGAGATATTTGCATCTTCTTTCATATCTAACACCACGAAGTCGGCCGGAATGATGAACTTGTCAATCTTCACCAATACATCTTCAATGATCCCTTTAGGATGGGTGATGGAACGATCCGCTAATTGGAGAGTAATTGATGTGGGCACTACTTCTCCAAGTTCCAAACGCTTGAAGATTGAAAGTGGCATCAAATTGATGCTAGCTCCCAAATCACAAAGAGCTTTCATCATGGGACCATCACTAATCTCACATGGGAGAGTGAAACTACCCGGATCCTTGAGCTTTTCGGGAGGAGTTCGTTGAAGGATATCACTACACTCTTCGGTCAACTTGATCTTCTCATCATCCACTAGTTTCTTTTTGTTTGCTATTGCATCCTTTAAAACTTCATGTAATGAGGTATTTGCTCTAAAGCATCCGAAAGTGGAAGATCAATGTGGATTTTCTTGAAGATATCCAAAAACTTCCCAAACTTCTCATCCATTTTCTTCATGTATCTTCCCGGGTATGGAAGTGGCTCATATGTAATGGGAACCCCCCATCTATCACAAGGTACCTCAAGCTTCTTCTTTTTCAAATCTTTGGCAATTCTCCACTTTGGAATTCTTGGAGCAACCTTTCCACTTCCAACTTTTTCTATCCTCTTCTTTTCCTCTTCCTCCCTTTCTTTTGCCTTCAACACTTCACCCTCTTCCAATTCAATTGAAGAAACTCCATAATGTTCACCACTTGAAATTGTAATAGCATTACAATGCTCACGTGGGTTTACCTCGGTGTTTGAGGGCAATTTACCCTTTGTATGTTGAGATCCAATGGAAGTTGCCAATTGTCCCATTTGAAATTCCATCGATTTTTGA
Source organism: Galeopsis tetrahit (assembly GCA_963675135.1). Lineage (NCBI taxonomy): Eukaryota > Viridiplantae > Streptophyta > Magnoliopsida > Lamiales > Lamiaceae > Galeopsis > Galeopsis tetrahit. The sequence continues at coordinate 7,782,993 of OY776124.1, forward strand.
TTACTCATGAGTTGGGAAAGCATTGAGTCGGTGGACTTTTGGTTACTCATGAGTTGGGCAAGCATTGAGTCGGTAGATTTTTGGTTACTCATGAGTTGGGCAAGGATGGAGTCGGATGCTTCGGATTTCTTCTCACTTGTATCCATTCTCTTCATGAGGAGTGCAAGAAGCTCATCCGTGGAGGATTTCCCTTCTCCACTTGGAAGTTTTGCACCGGGATCAAATCCGGGAGGATATTGAATAGCACCTTTGGGATTGGAATAGGACAAATTCTCATTCTTTCGAAAATTTTGATTTTGAGGAGTTGAGAATTGAGGAGACGGACCCCCTTGACCTTGATAAGATGAGGATTGGCCTTGGAATCGGTTTTGAGTAGGACCTTGAAAGCCTTGACCACGATTTTGATATGGTGGTTGCCCTTGATATTGTCGATTCCCTTGAAAGTTTTGAGGATACCCTTGTTGACCCATGTATTGCACTTCTTCCATAGGTCCCATTTGAGGGTCCTCTTGCACAAAGGGTAAATGATTATCTCTTGATTGAGATAAAACATTCACCTTTTCAATGAGTGTGGCCATCATCTCTCTCATGCTATCATTAACATCCACTTGAGCTACCCGATTTTGTGCTCCACAGTCTACTCTCATCTTGAAAGTATTGCTTGATATCCCTTCTATTATGTCATTGATCTCCTCCACCGATTTCATCCAAATTGAACCCCCCCGCACAAGCATCAATGTGATGTTGATCTTCCAATCGTAACCCACCAACGAACCAACATGTTATTTGTTCTATTGGGAAACCATGATGGGGGCATGTGATGAGAAGATTCGTAAACCTTTCCCATGCCTCTTTGATTCCCTCCGTTGGACCTTGTTGGAATGTAGAGATCTTTTGTTTGGCTTCCATAGTCTTTGAAGGAGGGTAGTACTTCAATAGAAATCTTTTCTTCAACTCCTCCCACGTCCTCACTTCTCCGGCGGGAATGCTTGATTGTAGCCAAGCTTTTGCTTTCCCCGTCAATGTGAATGGGAATAGCCTCATCTTTTTAGCATCTTCCGACACTCCGTTTTGCTTGAGAGTGTCGGCCATCTCCAAGAATTGAGCAAGATGTTCATTCGGGTCTTCCTCAAATCCTTCCTCCGTTCTTCCTTCAAATTGTCTCTCCCTCAACATCCTTAATATAGAGGCACTAATTTCAAAATTGTTTGCCTCCACCCTTGGTCTTGCCAATCCATCGTAATGCTCCCTTGGTTGAGGCTCAAAATATTCCCTCATTGGCCTTCCATGGTAAACACGTTGAGGCTCTTCTATATGTGGAGGGGGAGGGAAGTATTCCTCTTGAATGTGTTGAGGGTGAGGGTATTGGTAAGGTGGAGGGTAAGGGTGTTGAGGTGGTGGAGGTGGATAGTAGGCTTGTTGTGGAGGTGGATAAGGGTAAGGATAGTATCCTTGATATGGAAGGTGGTTTTGAGGTGGATATTGTGGATTTGGGTTATGGAGATTTGGTGGTGGGTTTAGAGGTGGATTCCCTCCAACTTGGTGGTTCTCTCTTTGAGGCTCATCATCTCCAAGTGGTGGAGGATTCATCTCTTCAATGTTCTCCATCTCAAATGGTTCTTCTATGACTCTTTGTCGGTTCCTACTTCGATTCCTTCTTCTTGCGTGTGCCTCGATCTCAAGGTCTAATGGTTCAAGAGTTCCTCCACGTGATCTTGTGATCATGCACCTACAAAAGGAAAATGTCAAAGCCCACAAAGATGAACAAAAACAAAATAACAAAAGGAAATGCTACTATCAATAACACTCAACAAACTATAAGTCTCACTAACAACACTCGCTTAAGTCCCCGACAGCGGCGCCATTGACTTGGATCAAATTTTTGCACTTTTTACAACTATACGATCCCCACAAGCGTATGGGTTCGTTATAGTTGAGTAAGTATACGACCTAGTAGTTATCGTCCAAGGACTTAATTGAGTGAGGAGGAGCCCCTAAAGTTACAAGTTATCATGCTATTGTAGTAACTAAATGATTATGTTTGGATTTTCGGGAATAAGCACAAAAAATATTAAACTAAATTAACTAAAGTGATGAGAACTAGTGATAAGAAATAACAAGCTATCTAACTTTCGATTGAAAGTGCAAGAGAAGTGTATTGCCTCGGGTGTTTCCGTTTTGTGAGCAATTAAGTGAACTAGTGAACCAATTACATGATTTTACGACAAATTTGGGTCAAGCTAAAGGCTATCACATAAGTGTGCAAACCCCCTCGAAAGGCATAGGTAAACATCGTGCATTGATTAGCAATTATAGGATCTAACCAAATACCATAAGCCCCTAAGATAGTGTTTCATAAGAACTTTCAACACGGTTACTAATGCTTATGAAACACCCTCTCACCAAACTCCTAGACGACCTCTACTCGTTTAGTGTCTAAGGTTGTCGGTCTAGCCATTAACACCCCTCTTGGGTGAGCTAATTACTAATTAACTTCTATTCAATTGATCAAAGCTCACACTCACACTCCCAATCATGCTACCCAACTCTCGTTGCAATAAACATAATCGAACATGCTTGCTAATAGGGTTGATCAACCAAATGAATCAATCAAAGTACAACTCTAGAAACATAAAAACCCAAATTATAAGCTAATCATGCAATTAATTCACAATTACACTAAATTCTCATCAAAACATCCACACCCAAGGCAATTGAGGATTAGCCCATGGTTCTAAAAGAGAATCCCATGGCTACAACAACAAATAACATCAAACTCATAATAAAATAACAAGAGATTGAAGAAATTAAGAAAATACCAAATTGAATTGAAAAATAGAGTAATATCACCTTGATCATGCGAATTTAGCTACAAAACGATGTAATAGACGATGCCCGATGATAATCGTAGCTTGATTTGAAGTAAAAACCACTATTCTATCTAATCTATTGAAGAAATTAAACTAAAAATGAAGAACACCTACAACTATGTGTTTGTGTGTGAGAAAATGCTTGGAAAAGGAGTAAGACTCCTTTCTAAAACTCAAATTGGAGCTATTTATAGTTGGGGTAGAAGTCTTGGACGAAAATTGCACTTAGGTCCCTCGAAAATGGAGAAAATGGCCAAAACACCCCGAAATAGATGTGACCCGGCCGGGTGGCTCCCACCCGAGCATGCCACCCGGCCAAAATTCGAACCTCTTGGAAATGTTGCCTTGCCCGGGTGGAATCCACCCGGCCGGGTGGGTTTCACCCGGGCCAAATACGAAAGTGATGAAAATCTGCCCTTGCCCGGGTGGTTTTGACCCGCCCGGGTCGATTCTACCCGGGCATGCTTTTTCGTCTCTTCATATCTCGAGCTTCTGACCTCCGATTGACTCGATTCTTTTTTTCATTCCACTCCGTTTTTCGAGACGAATCCAACGGTGCACTCCTCTTCCTGATCCAGTAAAGTATGGTTGGTGTTTTGCTCCAAATTCCCTCGTATTTCCTACAAAATCGACAAAACACAACATTTCTCTCATTTCGACTTAAACAATCATATTCAATGCATAATTCAATGAAATCCACATCAAAACATGCTTCACATGTGCTCCTAAAACGTGTAAATTCCACCCGAATCAAGTATTCACGGTCTCAACCAAACTATCTCGAGTCCCTATAGGCAAACATTGTTCAACATATAGCTTAGACGTATCACCATGATATTCTTTAATAACAACATCTAACCCGAAAAAGTCTATTTAAGGCGGATTAGAAGGCTCTTCCCCAAAGACGACAAAAGCATTACTCAACTTCCACAAGAGTTTCAACTTTCAATAGTCGATGTCATATGATTGGGGCCTTTTAGTATTCAACTGAAAGGTTCAAAAACGATTTATATTTTGAATAGAAAGAAGTATTAAAAACTAAGCATATGATTTCATACCCTATAATCCATGTTATTCCACTATAATCCATGTTATTCCACTGTGGAAGAATAAATCATAAGTAATTCTTAACGTCAAATGAGAAAAAACATCATATAAATAGATTTTTATTGCTATGATCAAACTATCGTTTACAATGTGCATGTCATATATTTTACATTAATATAATCTGATTAGCTCATTCATTTTTATTTTTTAAAAATAATTTTGACTTGATACACCGAGAAATGTTTTTTTTTTGCACTTAATTGAATAAAATGCACACCAACCTATCATAGCAAATGCCTTACCATCTGTCCAAAGAGGAGTTGGCAACTAACGGTAGGCCAACTCATCATCCACTACTCTTTCATATTTTCTTTACGCCCCTTCATTTTTTTGACTTTTTTTATTTCCATCCCTAATAGCCTCTCAATCAAATTGTTACTCCCTCCATTTTTTTAAAATAAGTGTCACTTTAACATTTTTCAATAAATTAAAATATTAAATTACGATCTATTTTACCTTTCATTAATGATAAATAATTTTAACATTAAAGTTTTGTTTAGTAAAAAATGTAGGTGGTATTCATATATTACAATATTTGGTATTTTAATGATTTATGCTAGTATTATATTCATTGAAATTGGAGGCAAATTTTTTTATAAGGGTAAAATTGACAAAATTAAAGAAAAAAACACATAATGACACTTATTTTAAAAATACTTAAAAAGACAAAGTGACACTTATTAAAAAAATGGGGAGAATATTTAGTATACACAAGCGTGACTCATTTCTATTTGATTGACATATAAATAAGAAAGTTCGTTACACCAAATAAGGAAATAGTAAATTAAATACATAGAGTGATACTTGGTGCAATTAATTATGTCAAATTTTGAGGTCAAAAGTTAAATTAATTGAGTCAAATGTTGAGGTAAAAAATTAAATTAAGTAAATGGAACATTAAAATCCAAATATATATATACACTCAATTGTATAAAAGAATTTGTCTAGGAGCAATACTTGAGTGCAATTAATCGAGTCAAATGTTAATTCAAAAATTAAATTGACTGAGTCAATAATTGAACTCCAATAAATTGGGTCAAATGTTGAAGTCAAAAATTAAATTGGATAAATTGAATTTTTAAAATTCAGTATCTTAATTGTATAGAATAATTTGTCTAAAAAAAAACAATACTCCTATGTTTTTATCAAATGTTTAAATAATTATCCGAAATTTCACAGTACACACGGCTTTGAAAGCAAATATCCATTTATATAGGGTTTCATATGTAATTTCGGAGAAATACTTTTCCTCGAGACCAAAAAAAAACTCCCCCTTACTGCATCCTCTTTCCTATTGACTCTTTTCTGCGCATTTTCTCTCTCAACCGAAGAAGAAAAGGAATGGGAATTCCGTCGAGAATGAACGGTGGAGGCGTTGGCGGAGCGGTGGTGGGGGTGGATATGAGTGATAGAGCATCACATATGAGAGAGGCTCTGGTGAAGAGCCAGTCCATCACAGATAACATGGTCACTATTTTAGGTTCTTTTGACCACCGTCTCTCTGCTCTTGAAACCGCCATGCGTCCAACTCAAGTACGAATCTCCTCTCCCCTTCTTTCAATTTGATGTATAATGATGCTCGCTTTTTTGCTGCATCTCGAATTTGGTCTTTTATCGATTTCGCGAGAATACTGGCAATTTGTAATGGAAGCAAACAAAATTCTGATCCTGTAGAAGAAGAGCAAGTACCCTAGTTCGAATTTTATATTGATCTGTAATAAACTAGTTGCTACTTGTTAGATAGTTATGCGTATTTTTAGAAGGATAACCGTTTGTGGACTGGGGGGACTAAATAGATCGATTGATTCGAGAATTTTAGCAAATGTGCTCTTTGGTTTGAATTCACTGTTTCGAATTTTGAATCTTCTCATTTTCATATTCTTTATGCTATTTTCGTATGTATTTATTTAATGAGTTAATGCTTATTTCATTCGTTGTTTTCGGATCCAGTCTTTGTGTATTTACTATAACCAATATGCCCAGGCACTCAGTTTTCAAATCGTAGTTTATTTGCTTTGGTTTAGTGCAATCAACCATTCCGAATCCCCATCAATTATTTCCTATTTCTAATAATGTCAACCTTAACTCCGTTGAAATGGAACCCACAGGAAATATAGTGACTTCAGGATGTAGTTGTTTCGTCAGTTTCAGTTCTCAGCATTTTAATTTACTTTGCCTCTTAATCTTCAATTTTTTTCCTGGCTAGATCTTCAGGTTATGCTTTTGATCATTTTGGAATTACTATGTTTACTCATGTTTGTTGTGGCCGCACTTGAAGTTTCTTGATTGGTGTTCATTAAAACTATTGAGTGGGAAAATAGACCATCTTCTAGTATTTGTTTTCTTTTTTTTAAAATAAATTGGCTGGTTCTGTTGTTTCGTGTTTTTTTTTCACACTCAATGTACCTTGTGTAGATTAGAACACATGCTATTCGGAGAGCTCATGAAAATATTGACAGAACACTGAAGGCTGCTGAGGTCATATTGTCGCAGTTTGATCTTTCTCGTCAGGTAAGGTTCTGCATAAAGCATGTCTTTTCCGTTTGCTTATTCTGGCTATTTTCATGGGAGGTACTTTCATCATATTTTTTTGATAATTTTTATTTACCCTCACAATTAGCATTAAGAATATCACTGAGCTCCTGATCTTAAAGGAAGATTATTTGTGGATATAATGATATATTCATTATTGTAAAACCTGTATATTATGAGGGAATAGTCTTCATGGGATGGTGATTGCCTGCTTTCAATGTTCTTCTCAAATTTATATTTTCTGTATATCTATATGTCTACAGGCTGAAGCTAAAATACTAAAAGGGCCACATGAGGACCTAGAAAGTTATCTTCAAGCAATTGATCAACTAAGGAACAACATCAAGTTTTTCAGCAATAACAAAAGTTTTAAGAGTAGCGATGGAGTGCTCAGCCACACAAATACTTTACTTGCTAAGGCTATATCGAAGCTGGAAGAGGAGTTCAGACAACTTTTGGCATCTTACAGGTATGGTTTCCTTTCTTACCTGAGATTATACATTGGTTTTCCTGTCATGTTGTTCAGTACTTCAGTTGTTGTTTAAATATATGTTGGATTAAGCAACAACCTTCACTCTAATTATTTAGCTAATGGTTTTTGATAATCAGCTCATGTTCCCTAGCTTTCTACCATGATTGATTGATTAGCTCTTCACTTATTTTCTCAGTTTCATGATTATAGGGTCATTCATATTATGTGTAGCAGGTATATATCAGCATCTCTTACCTGTTAAATTTATATAATCTCTGGAATATTATCTTTTACAGCAAAGCGGTTGAACCTGAAAGACTTTTTGAGTGTCTCCCAAATTCTATGCGACCATCAGGATCACCTGGAGATTCTAGTGGCAAGATCCCATCATCCAATGGTCATCATGATCATCAAAATAATGCAATGGAAAATGCCGTTTATACTACACCAACTTTAATTCCACCTCGAATATTACCTTTGTTGCATGATTTAGCACAACAGATGATACAAGCTGGGAATCAACAACAGTTACAGAAAATATACCGGTAAGAATATCCATCTTTTGTGAATAGCTTTCTTGGTTATAAAAAGGCTTCCCTTTCATATTCTACTGAAGACCCTATTTTCCTTTATAACCAACATCAGAGTTATAAATTGGATTAAGAGTGACCCAGAATTGGTATTGTTAGAAAGGCATCAACTTCAAATTAGTATTAGCAACTGAGTTTTTTAATGTAGTGATGTTTGTTTTGGGCTTTAAAAACCAGGTTTTGGATTTACAAATCTAAATCAGGCTCTACTTCGGGATTTTGAAATCCAGTTTTGTAAACCACTACTACAACACCTATAACCCTATTATCTCACTTTCCAATGCAATCAATCCTCTCTCCTTGCACTCTAATATATTTAAATCATAGCCCACATCATCCAATCTTTACAATAACACCCAACAACAATATAATATTACAATATTCACTCTTAACACATTAATTTGACATAAAATTAAATCCCACCCTACTCAAAGTTCCAAAACAAACGCACAACTTACTATTTATCAGGATTTTTCAAAATCTTTTAGATTTCAAAAACCCGGTTTTTAAAAACCACTTAAAACCTTGTGATGTTTGTTTTGGGTTTTAAAAACCAGGATTTGAGTTTTGAAATTTAAAACCAGTTCTAGTTCGGGATTTTGAAAACTGGTTCTGAAATACCACTACCTATAAACCTACTATTACACCTTCCAATACAATCAATTCTCTCTCCGTACGCCTTAATATATTCATATCATAATTCACATCATCCAATCACACTCAACAATAATAAAATAATACTACCTCATTCCCTCTTGCACATTGATTTGATATAAAAGTTAAACCCCACCCTACTAAAAAATCCAAAACAAATACACACATTATTTGTCAGGATTTCAAAATCCCCTAGATTTCAAAAACCGGTTTTTGAAAGTCACTTAAAATCTAAAACAAGCGCCACCTTAGGGGTTTGCCATCATCCCCAATCTCTAAATTGTTGGGGATAGCCAAAGCAACTGCATAAACATGCTGGGAAGATTTATGTGTATTCATGGTGTGTTTTTCTCCCCTTTCAGTATGATAACTGATAACATGCATTTTGCTGTGTAGGGATACCCGATCTGGAGTTTTAGAAGAAAGTCTACGCAAATTAGGAGTGGAAAAGCTCAGCAAAGATGATGTCCAGAAGATGCAGTGGGAAATGCTGGAAGCTAAGATTGGGAATTGGATACATTTTATGAGGATTGCTGTAAGTCCTCTTGTTAAAGATCATGCTTGTTTTGATTTAATTGAATTTGAGTGTAAGAATCTTATGTTATATTCCTTGAACAGGTCAAGTTGCTGTTTGCGGGAGAACGTAAGGTTTGTGATCAAATGTTTGAGGGCTATGATTCTCTCAGGGACCAATGCTTCGCCGACGTTACTGCTGGGAGTGTAGCGGTTTTACTTAGCTTTGGAGATGCAATTGCAAAAAGCAAGCGTTCCCCTGAAAAGTTATTTGTACTCTTGGACATGTATGAAATTATGAGAGAACTTCACACGGAGGTAAGGAGCAGTTTTATTAGAGCAAAAATCTTAATATATGGTGGTGAAAATCTCATCTTCGCCTGAATTTGACAGAGTTGATAAAATAATTTGATATCCAAGTCTTTGATATGTTCATTAGGAAATTATTTGCTTTTTATTGGTTTTTGTTGGAAATTATTTCTAGGAAGTCTTGGCAGATTGTGTAGTATAATTGAAACCTTTTCTTAGTCAGTTTTGGATTTATTTTGGCAGTTGGAGATCCCACATTTTGATGTTCTCCTTTGTGTTTATCATCACCTAGTTCTGATTTTGACTATGGCGCCATACACTTGATAGCTGTAATTTATATGTTCTTCATCAAGAACATGCACTTGACAACTGTAATTTATATGATCTTCACTTTTCTTGTTTTGTATATATTAGTCTTCACATTACATGACTTGAAAGGGATGCTAAAAAGAGGTGAGTTTAACACAAAACATGTACTGTTTGCAGATAGATGCACTTTTTAGAGGTAAAGCTTGCAATGACATTAGAGAATCTGCCTTGGGGTTGACAAAAAGGCTTGCTCAAACGGCACAAGAGACTTTTGGTGACTTCGAAGAAGCAGTTGAAAAGGATGCTACTAAAACTGCTGTTGCAGATGGGACTGTCCATCCTCTTACAAGCTATGTGATAAACTATGTGAAGTTCTTGTTCGAGTAAGTCAACAATTACAGTATAATTTACTAAATTCATGGTATGTTAGAGATCCCTTGTGTCTTAAATTATGATTTATATGCGATAACATGAAAGATGCAAATTATGTTTAAACCCCTTCTACGTTCTCACATGGAAATTGTGCAACTTCAAGTTTGTAAGTGATCAAATAAGATTGTATTTTTATCTCTTGTATCATTCAAATAGTTATTCTAAATATGTTGTAGGCCAATTCTTTTAAGATTTTAGTTTGCAAAATATTGCTGAACTGCTGTAGAACCCACTCTATATAGCAACTAGATGTTCCTTTTCTTTCTTGCTCTGTGTTATGTATGTAACATCTTTATTGTGCAGCTACCAATCAACATTGAAGCAACTTTTCCAAGAATTCGCAAATGGAGACGAATCAAATTCACAGCTAGCGGCTGTTACAATGCGAATCATGCAGGCTCTTCAAACCAACTTAGATGGAAAATCTAAGCAATATAAAGATACCTCTCTGACTCATTTGTTTCTGATGAACAACATTCATTACATGGTCAGATCGGTCCGCAGGTTTGTAGTAATTTATCTATAGAATAAGCTTCATTACATGGTCGTGCTTGTTTAAATTGTTGCTCGATTGGTGGTTACTTGTAGATCTGAAGCCAAGGATTTGTTAGGGGATGATTGGGTTCAGAGACATCGCAGAGTTGTGCAGCAACATGCAAACCAATATAAGAGGATTGCCTGGGCAAAGGTTCTTGCTCTATTTCTTTCCTCTTAATTTCTATGATTCTGCTAATATGTGTCGCTCTTTATTGCACTAAATAATACTCTCTCCGTCCCACTATAAGTTTCCCACTTTCCTTTTATGGATGTCTCACAATAAGTTTCCCATTTCATTTTTTTCCATTTTGGCATATTATTTTCTCTCTCCCAATCACATCACTTATACTTTATCTATTATTTTATCTTACTTCATCTCATACAGTCATACTAATCTATTGTTTTCTCTCTCACCATCACATCACTTGTACTACATCTATTATTTTATCATATTTCTTAATCAAAACACCCAAAAGAAAGGGGAAACTTACTGCGGGGGACGGAGGAAGTATCTACTATTATTTACATATTTTTCTAAGTGTCCCAGAAAAATTGGCCACAAAGTAGTCGGTCAAAATTTGCCACTGATTTGCGGTTTATTCCACAGATTCTGCAATGCCTGTCTGTTCAAGGGTTGACATCATCTGGAGGAGGTAGTACTGCAAGTGCCGATGGAAATAATAGTAGCGGAGTCTCTAGAGCAATCATCAAGGACAGGTGTTTATCTTTTTCATCTAGTTACTAAGAATTTTACATTCTCCTAAATATTGTGGTGTATATTCATTATCTAGATTAAAGACGTTCAATATCCAATTTGAAGAGCTTCATCAAAGACAATCCCAATGGACCGTGCCTGATACCGAGCTTCGAGAATCTCTGAGGCTTGCCGTTGCTGAAGTCTTGCTTCCAGCATACCGCTCTTTCATTAAACGCTTTGGGTATGTGCTTCCATCCTTTTTAATAATACTAACATACTAATCTCTTTTAGTAAAACAAGTAATACCATTTTAAAATGCACTTGAGCTGAACAGTGCACCTGATGTATACAATTTTTTGTTCTTTTAAAATCTCCCTCATTTTTCTTGTATGAGTTGTGTATATTTTATAAGATCATTCAGTTCTGTGAAAACTTCTCGAAACTACTTGATATCTTTAGTAAAAAAGTGATACAATGATCAGCTCATCTCTCTTTTGATATTTATTACAACAGGTCTTTGGTTGAGAATGGTAAAAATCCCCAGAAATACATCAGATACACGCCTGAGGATCTTGAACATATGCTCGGTGAGTTTTTCGAGGGCAAGACGTTAAATGAGCCTAAGCGTTGAGCTTTTTCACGATAGACTCGGGAGGTAATGTTTGTTGTGCCAGGTGTAGGAAACCACCAGCTATATAATAATTTTGGTGCTTTGCCATGAGAATGATTTGATATAAGAGTTAGGGCTGTGCATTTGTCTTGTAAAATGTCAATAAATGTGTTATTGTATTTTTTATTTTTTTGTATTACGAAGAATTGACAGATGTTTTCTTGTGTTGTAATATTGTATAGTGAGAAGTATTTGATTTTTTTTTTTCTCGATGGATCTTTTTATTTCTATGGTTTAGATGCCTAAAAAAGTAATTGAAAATACAAGTGTTTTTTACTAAAATTTCACAGCTGAAATAATTGACTATACAACTAGTAATTTTAGTAAGTTCACATAAATAATCCCTTGAAATTGGACTACCATAAAAATAGAAAAGTCTCAAATACACCACCCGATACATATGCAATTCAGACCATACATATTATATTATTTCCGTTTCATTTCATTATTTCTTGTTTAATTTCATTATTTTTATTCACTTTTTTTTTTTTTTTAAATAGTGAATTTGTGTACTAGTAGTTTGTGGTTGGGGATATAACAATCAAACCAATTGAAATGTACAATTTAATATAACTAAAATGTGTACATGCATTCTCACCTACACGTTTCAGTGATAACAAATTGCACATTTCAATAATATTATAATGCACTTCTCAGTTATATTGAGGAGGATTTGAACCGTGCACCCCAGTGCTTAGAAAAGAGTTGTGCTTTCATACAAACGCATGAAATCGAACCATTCAAACAGTTTGAGTTTGAGCACTGGCCGATCAAGCTATATATACTCCATCCATATTACTAAAGAAAATTAGAAACACTCACAATTCATGCAGTTGAGAAAGCTATGTTAAAGCAATTAGAAAGAACGACACCCGTTAAATAACCAAGTATCCAAAAGTACAGTGAAGATTGGATGGCAACACCAATTCAAAGTTGTCATCTGAAAGAAATAAACACTGAAGCATTATTCTTGGGCAAGGCTTTGACAGACCTGAGCCTAGCTTATTTTGGGCTTTCTTCGGTTTTTAACATCTCTAAATGTAGCAGGCTCTCGTCCCCATCTCAAACGAAAGCGAATCCTCTCTTCTTTTATTGAATCTAACACTGACTTCCACGGTAGCGTCTGCCACCCGGAAACAACCTCTTTAAAAACTTCCACACTAACTTCCTCAAGATCATCTTGGCAAAGTACACTATTATTTGATTCGTTATCCATACAATTTAGACTGATTTGTTGTACCAATCTCTCGTAAATAACCTTCAGGAACTTCATGTTTCTTTCTCCACCAGTGCTCCATGACTGAGTAACGAATATTGGGCGACAACACTGAAATAGACAATCGAAAAGAGTAGGACAAGCTGAAGATGACGCTTCAACACTCAAGTTTTCCACTACGGGTTTAAGTAAACCTCGAATGTTTCCTGCAAACTTGGATCTATTCCAATACATAATTTTAAGCGAGATCGACCGACTCAAGGCTGCCAAAAGTTTATTCAACCTGGTAAACCACGTAACCCTAGGACAAGAAGAGTGGCATGTGATAAATATATTAGACTCCCAATTACTTTTGCCTGTTTTCAACGACAAAGAAGGAATGTGTGTGCTTGAAAAGGTAAATTTACAGATATTTGGAACGTCAAGCTTCACTCGAAGCATCTTAGCATGTGTAACGCTTATGCACTCAAGTGAAGAGCTAGAAATTTGTATTTCTGTGTATTTATCACAGTCATGAAGACCCAATTCCTTAAGGCAAGGAAACTTAGACGATAATTCACCGAAAAACAAGGTATGAACATTAACACCGTGCAACGTTAAACACTTCAGCTTATGAAGCTCATACGGAGTCATCAACAGATCCCACATTTAGTTTTCCAAACCCAATAAATGGACTCAACTGCAACTTGCTAGAAATTGTAACCAAAACATTGTTTGTATTTTCTGGGTTCCAACCACGAATTTGCAACTACACAATGACAACTTCTCAAAATCCCAAATAATATCACCTTCTAGCCAGACATTATCTAAACAGAGAGATTTAAGTTTCAAACAATTAATCTTTCCATTCCCCTCTATACCAATTCTGCAGCCATTAACAGATAATCTGACAAGGCTCTCGGATTCAAGCACCTCATAAGGTAAGTCAAACATCCTATCTCTGGCATTAATGCTAAAATCTAGATCAACCATACCCAAACTCAAGGCTTTCAGAATTAATTCGTCACCAAGAGAGTAACTACACCACCCAGCATAGTACGTACCATAAATCCATAAGCTTAAACTCTCAATCTTTAGGTTCAATTTCTCGTACCTTTGCACAGTCTTGTTAACGAATTTCCAGAACAGATCTTCACTGCCACGATCACGAGAGTTTCTCATAAAGTGGCGTTGATCAAAACAAAGGTTGGGGCGAGTTTTCCAGGCGGCGTACCAATATTTGGAGAGGATAGTTGATTGAGCAGCTTCTTTTTCACCCATGAAAGATTGTATGTGTTGGATGATTGGCTCTGGTAGAGAAAATTCGCCATGGAGGCGTTTCCCCATCGGAGAACCTCCAACTGATTGATTTTGGGAAAGTTCCTCCATTTTGGAATCAAATCACAGATTTTGAGCCCTAGTTATTCTCATTTCGCCGATTTATTATTTCTGAGTATTGGTTTTGGTTTAAACTTTAGAGCATCTCCAATGGGGTTAGAAATCCCATGTGGATTGCTACTCAAAACTCAAATTAAGCCGGTAAAAGGGGTTGGGGGAGAGATGATGTGGAGGAGAGAAGAGAAATGGGTAGAAGTTCTTCTACCCCATTTCAAGTGGTCCCAACAATTTTTTTTTTATTTTTTTTATAATTTATATTTTCATTGTATTTACAATTAATGTATTTTTTATGTTGTACTCTTCGTATTATTTCAATAATATTTTGTCAAAAAATATATTAACATTATTTTATTTTTATATATAATAGTAAAAAAATATATTTTTTTAAAAATTAAAATCAAGTAAACAAGTTCAAGAATTCATGAAGAATTTACAAAGCTAGTGGTATATTTTGAATGATTGACAAATCAAATAGCAACATGTTTGGTACAAACAATATTTATGTTATATAATAAATAATTTTGGGGTCAAGAATGTAGCTAATATTCATAAATTAAATAAATTTTGCTATAAACAATATTTATGAAAAATATTTGTTATAAATGAATAAGGGTAAAATATTCAAAATTAAAGATTTTTTTTTTAAAGTGACACTTATTTTAAAAATAATTAAAAAAATTAAAGTAACATTTATTTAAAAAAAAAATAGAGGGAGTATAAATTAACTCATACTTAAATTATAAAATAAAAATAATGAATGAAAGAAAAAATGTGAAGAGAAAAATATATATAATTGGAGAGTGGGACCCACTTTTAAGGTAGATTGCATTGAAGGGGGTAGAAGTTTTTTGAGATAGGAGTAGAAAACTTTTGAGGTGGCACACATGTGTCAAACTTAAAACCCAAAATTCATCACTAGCATTGGAGATGCCCTTAAACACGGGGATCACCTACGTGTAACTTAAGCCCTCATTCCATCTATAAACTTTCAGTTTTTGTTCAAATTAAAAAAAGTGATTAAATAATAGATACTTCCTTAATTTCACAATTATTAACACCATTTAATCAATACAATTTTATTTTAAGAAAAAAGAATTTAGTGGTTGATCTGCCGATCATATAAATATAAAATAAAAGAGGGATATTTTAGGTGATTTGATGAGATGTAAAGTGAATTTGATGTAAAAAATGAGTGATAATTTTGAAAATAAAATGATGTTGAGAGGGTATTAATTTTGTGGATATTTCAATTTTATTGATAGTAAGAGAGAGATAGAAAAAAAATGTTGTTGGGATATGAATCCTATGAACAATGTTCTAATTGATGAAAGTATGTTTTGATGGCCAAAAGCAACTTAAAGTTAGTGATATATGTGGTTCTAAGTCATCTTAACTAAGTCATCTGAATATAAGCTTACTAATCTAATGAGAAACTTGAATTAAGATTACTGATCTTAATGCTAACTGAAGTAAGTTTACTGATCTTATATAGTAATATTAAGAATAAAATTACTGATCTTAACTGAGTCATGTGAAATAAGATTACTGATCTTAGTGTGGAAACTGAGAATAGTTTTAGTGATCTTATATGAGATATTTGAAATCTGAGTTACTGATCTGATGTACTTACTGATCTGATATGCTTACTGATCTGATAGGTAAGTTACTGATCTTATATGTTTACTGATCTTAGTGTTTACTGATCTTATGTGGAAGTTATTGAACTTACATGAGTTACTGATCTTATGAGTTACTGATCTTATTGATTACTGATCTGATATAAGAACTGTTAGGAACTAAGCTGATGTTTTGTATTGTATAGACAGCTTATAGTGTAGGACTTAGATATACTCATCTGTATATAGTTCAGTTGATGTATAGATAGGTTTTATATATGTAAAGATGTATTTTGCATTGTAAAGTTCAGAACAGTAAAATCAGAACACTAGATTAGGAATAGATTAGAAGAAGATCAGAAGACTAAGAAGACTCAGAGGACTACTTCAGAATAAGAAGACTTCAAGAAGAGTTGAAGAAGAGCTTAGAAGAAATCTGGAGAAGTTTTGAACAGTTTTTGGTTACTGTGCTGATTGAATCAGAAGAGTAAAAATCAGCAGAGTAAAATCCGAAGAGTAAAAATCAGAACAGTAAGTTACTGTGCTGATTTAGTAAAATTGAAGAATAAGTTTGGAAAGCTTATTTAAAGTGTAACTGAAGATTTATTGAAGATATGCTGACTTGGAAGTTGAAAGAAGTTACAAAGTCGGTTACAAGAAGAAGTTACAAAAACAGTTTTAGAGTTAGTTGAAAGTTAGTTCACAAACTGCTAACTGTCATACTAAGTTCTATAAATACTGTATGATCTTCTACTACTGCTACTACTGAACAATTATTGATCTTAGAAGAATTCAAAGAGCAAGTCTACAAGCAAGAACTTACAGAGTTGAAGGAGATTGAAGAAGAGAAGAGCCACTGAATTGAAGAGAAGAATCAAAGGCTATTCACAGAGAAGTTTTTACTTTTCAAGTTTAAGTTTGTATTTTGTAAAACAAGTGTGCTAGTTACTTGTAGAATTACTAGTAGATCGAAGATATACCTGGAGGTATAATCGATAAGATCAAAGTCTTAATCTTGGGACTTTAAGCCACAAGAAGCTCAAGAAGAGTAATAAAACATCACAACTGGGATTGTGAGAGTGGATGTAGACATTTGTCGAACCACTATAAAATTCTGTGTTCTTTACTTTACTGTTTGATATTTGTTTGAATTGTTTAATCAAGAACATTAAGAATTAACAAAGATAAAGATCTATAGAAAAGTTGAGTATAAACTTGATTGGGCTCATTAGTAATCTGATTATTCCGCATTGCATATTCTGATATTTTGAAAGATTTTTGAAAGTCTATTCACCCCTCCCCTCTAGACTTTCTTAGCTTACTCAATCTTAACTCAACTTTGGGACCAACAAATGTAAAATATGAAATGAAGTGTAAGAATAAAAAAAAAAAAGTATTTATCAAAAAATAGAAGTATTTATCAGAGATGTCGAGCAAGAATTTAGCTAGTATTCATAAATTAAATTAATTTTGATATAAACAATGTTTATGAAATTTATTTATGAACAATATATATGGTAAATGAATAAGGGCATAATAGTCAAAATTAAAGAAAAAAAACTCAGAATGACACTTATTTTAAAATTAGTTAAAAAGTCAAAGTGACACTTATTAAAAAAACGGAGGGAGTATATTCTAAGGATTAGTCTTGTATAGACTCGATTCCTTATAAGGAATCAAGTTGACTAAGTCAACTTTCCACTTTTTATTTTTGATAATTTTTTTTTCAAAATGTGTATGTTAAAAAGTGTAAGTCATTATAACTAAAAAACACAATACAATATTACTGAAAAGTGTAACACATTTTTTTTATTAAAAAGTGTAAGATATTATAATTGGAAAGTGCAACACAGTTTTTAATGAAAAGTGAAAGTCATTATAACAAAAAAATGTAAGTGGGTATAACTAAAAAGTGCAAATCAGTATAACTGAAAAATGCAACACAATATTTAATGAAAAATGTAAGTTATTATAACTGAAAAGTGCAACCTAATATTATTGAAAAGTACACGTCAATATAACTTAAAATATTGTTTTAAAAAGTGTAAGTCATTACAATTGAAAAGTTTAACAAAAAAAAAAAAAAAACAGTTGACTTGGTCAATTTAGTTTCTTATAAGGAATCAATTCTATAGGAGACCTACCCATATTCTAATGCAAGAGACGTTACAAAGAACCTCGGAGACAAACACTTTAGGTAGAAGTTAAATCAACTTTTATTGTCGTTGTTTATTGATTATAGATTTACTGTTCTGAAAAATGTTATAAACGTCTATATTGTTTAAAACTGAAAAGAGATATGAATTCTTCTGAAAAGTTGCCTAAAATGACACAACACTCCAAACAACATTTAAAGAAAACAAAATGTGTTTTAAAATCTGATATGTCATGTAATGTTGTTCATATGTCATTAAAAGCATGTGTTCCTGATTTATGATATTTTGATAGTGGTTGTTCTAGACACATGACATGTCGACTTGAATTCTTGTCTGATTATAAATCATATGATGGTGAAAATGTTATTTATGGAGGTGGTTCTAAAGGTAGGATCATTGGTAAGGGAACTATGTTATCAAATGTTTTACATGTTGAAGGATTACTTACAAATTTGATTATTATTAGTCAACTATGTTATGATGATATACATGTTAAGTTTGATAAATATTCTTGCTATGTTCTAGATATAAATTTTGATTCAAAAAGTGATAAATGATTCTTTTTAGGTTATTCTAGAAATAGTAAAACCTATAGAATTTATAATTTGAGAACATGTATTGTGCAAGAATGTCTAAATGTGGTATTTGATGATGAAGTCTTATAGGTCAATATGTTGAAGATGATGTCTTTGACCTTGTTGAAATTTCAAAGAGTTCTGAGAATTCTGATCAAACACAAACTATTGCTTCAGATAAGGCCACATCTGAGCAAACATCCTCTGAAAAATCAGAATTATCAGAAAATTTTCATGAATCTCAAAAGACTCCATCTACCAGAATTTCGAAAGATCATCCATCAGACCAAATCATTGGAGAACTGAATAATGGAGTACAAACTAGAAGGAGACTGGGTATAAACACAAAAGATATGGTAAGACCTATATGCATGTCATCCATATGCAACAAGGTAAATAATGTGTGTTATAATTCCTTGATTGAGCCTAGAAATATAAAAGTTTTGAAATATGAAAACAGGATATTTTGTAATAATACTAGTGCTGTTAATATATCTAAGAATCATGTGCAACATTATTTGACAAAGCATATAAGTATTAAACATCATTTTATTAGAGATCTTGTTGAGAAAAAAAGTGTGAAGTTAGAATACATTACTATCGAGAAACAACTTGCAGATATTTTCTCAAAAGCCTTTGATGATAAGAGTTTTTCATCCCTTCGAAAAGCTATTGAATTATGCACTATCTGAAAAATTCTGACTAAATGTTGTATCAAATGTGGAAACATCTGAGACACCATATGAAATGGTCTATTAAATTATTCTAAATATTTTTCAGTGTTAGATTTTAAATAATTTTTCTGTGTAAATGTTATTTGAGCCTTAAAAAATTCGTTGCAAAATTTTTTGTTCTGGACATAGGGCTGTCAAAACCAGCCCGACCCACTCGACTAACAGGCCAGACTGGGTTTGATTTATAGTGTCTCGAAAAGAACCGGGCCGATTTGGCCCGGCCCAAATGGCCCACCAGGCTAACCGGGCTCAGGCCGGGCTTGGCCCGATTTTTCGGGCTGGCCCGGTTCTATCTTTTTTTTTTTATATATATATTTATGATTATAACTAAAATTAATTAAAAGTATAAGCCAAAATCATCCGGGGTGCACCTCCACCGCAACGCAGCACCTCCTCCACCTCGCGTTTACGGCACCTTGCGCTCACGGCGCACGTCCGCCCCCTTCCTCCTCTGCATGTCTGCTGCCCTTACTACCTATCTTTGAGCGTAACAAAATTGCATTCACAGATGAAAAATTCGATTGAACAAAGAATAAGAAGAAAGTTGAAAGTTGGGGCTGCGCATTAGCAGCAAGTTAGGTTATATTATGGTTGGGATGTGGGCCATTGCAAAAATTGGGCTGGGCTGCGTATTTAGGCATTGGGCTGGGTTTTTAATTTACATAATACTAATAAAATTGAACCATTGAATTTCAATGTTGATAAATGGTCTGGATTCAATTAAAAATTAAATATTAATATGTTTTTTAATTATTAAAAATACGGGCTAAAATGGCCCAATGGCCCGGCAGCCCGACCAGGGCTAGGCTGTGCTAGAGATTTATAGGCCCAATTCCATTTGGTCCGGGCCAGCCCGGCCCATTTGACAGCCCTATCTGGACATACATCTCTCAAATGCAAAAAAATGGATCACAATTTAGATGCTTAAAAATCACTGAGTAACTATGGGACACGGAGCTCGCTACTACGAATGTTCTCTTTTCAAAAGGTAATTAAAAAAAAATTGCATCAAATTATTCATATATCCATTGAGTAACTATGGGACACGGAGTTCGCTACTACGATGCACTCTTTTCAAAAGATGGATTAATGTGAAATTGTGAAGAAAAAAAATGTGCAACACAAATCAAGCAAATTCATGTAAAAACAGTGTTGAGATGTATGTGGGCCAACATTATGAGAAACATTGAAAATGACTCGAATTTCAGTTACCTTTACGAATTATTTATTTTTCTGAATATTAAATTTGATTTTTTCCAGGTCATTATTTTATTTAGATATATTGCATTTTCGGTTTTAATTATATTATTTATTGAGTAGTTATTATCTCCTTGTTTCTCTTTACAACCGCACACGATCACAAAATGGGATAAGTTGAGTTCTTTCACTACCCACTCTCATGTTTCTCAATTTGTGCGTATAACTTCCAGTCATCTTCTCTATATAAGTTTCTCGATTAAACATAATGTCTACACATTTATATTGTTATTATATTCTATAACTCATGCACTGATTTTGAAGATATTATATGTAGTGGTATTTTACAGAGTATTGATTGTTCATCACTGCATTTCAATTCGAAAGTGTTTAAATTTTCCAAACTTTGAATTGTTCATTTAATTCAAATCTAGTTTACAAGTATTTAAAGGATGAAAAACACTTCACCATTCGATCAAAGCTCAAACACTTCACCACTGAAATTTCTCAAACATCTACACCTTTGACGTTTCAAACCTTAAGACATCCCTTCTGAAATGCAAAGCATGCACCCTCCTATTGAAAACCATGAACCTAAAACCACTCAAAACCCTACTGCTACTCAAAGTCTTCTGACTCTTCTTACAACAATTGCGATTTAACTTAATATTTCTGAAAATGATGGAACAATCATGCCAGCATTACCGCAGTTCATGATCTTCTAGTCTATATGTTTCTCCTTTCCACACCAACAGGGGGAGAAGCTGCATAAGATGTTGCACATAATGCAAATTGTTGTAGATGAGAATTATCCTGCTTGCTGAAAATGAGAGTTTTACATCTATGGGGGAGTTTTGGAAAGATCGTTTTGAGGGGGAGTTGTTTTCGATGGTTCAAATTCACTTCGATTTAACATTACATTCTATTCTTGTTGTCTATTCTACACTTGAATTGATAGTTTGATATCTCTTAGTTTAGATGATTGCCTTTTAGTATTACATCTCTACTTTATTTGTTATCTACTATTGCATCAGGTTTGTTGTTGTCGAAAGACCAAATTGGGAAGATTGTTGATGTTGTGAAGAATGTCACAACATATTTGACAACATCATTAACAATTCGTCCTTTATTTCACAATCAACACTGATGGTGACAGTCAAGAAACAGAAGTTGTACAAGAAAGTGATAAGGCAGTGATTGGGTGTGAGATTGCTCGTATTTGTGCTCATTATTGCTATATTATTGTAGCATTTTGATGTGATTTTGGTCGTAATTGATAGAAATGGTGCTACTAACCTTGTTGTCAAGAAATGTGTTCAAAGTGTAGGAAACAAGGTGAAATAGTCCATTTTAGAAGGAAAACGAGCATTTGCGCATGGGAATTGATGTTCGGTTGAAGGACGAGCAAGGAAAGCCAAGAAAAATAGAAGAAAATGTCCAAGGAGCAGAAACCAAACGGGCGGTCGAGTGAGCCCACACTGGCGGCCGAGTGAGGTCGAGTTACAGAAGATTTCGAGGGAATTCATCCCACACTGGCGGCCGAGTGACTCCCACACTGGCGGTCGAGTGAAATGATTTCACACTAGCGGCCGAGTGAGCCCACACTGGCACCCGTTTGGGATCTGGAACCCAGTTTTGTACTGTAATCCATTTTCACTCGGGCGGTCGAGTGAACTCACTCAGTTGGCCGTTTGAACTTACATTTTTTTGGAGAATTTCGCAAATTTTGAAAAACTTCAAGGACCCAAATGCTAATTTCGTCTCACACACTCTTCCAGGCTATAAATAGCTCCTCAATCTGATTGTTTATGAGGTTTTGCCTCACTTCTACACACTCAAGCCCTAGTTCATTTTCCCCCAACATGTGAGAAATAGAGGAGCAATTAGCTTAGGGTTTGAGGAGCTTATCTCCTCAAACACACTCTTCATTTTTATGCTTTCTTAGTTTAGAATCATTTGAGTATTTTATTTTCATGTAAGAATGGAGGAATTACAAGACTCTCAAGGTGATATTTTTCTTTTATTTAAGCTTTGTTTGATAAATTTCTTGTTTATTTCTATTTATTTTGTTGTTTTAGCCATGGGTGTTTCCTCAAACATTATGGGCTAAGCTTTTTATGCTTTGAGTGTTTGAAACCATGTGAATATTGAATGTGTAAATTGTTTATGCTTTGATTATTGTTGATATTTGGATTATTGCTTCTCTTATTGGGTTTTATTGGTGCTTTGTGTATTAGCTTCTATTAATCCGTATTTTGAGGCATGTTTAACGTAGACGAGAGTTACATGAACATGTTTAAATTTATGGTGTGAGTTGTTGGTATACAAATGCGTTTATTATACTTTTAATTCGTCGAGAGAGAGTTAATCGTATTAGAACCCCATTAGGAGACATTAATTACTTGAATGGTTATTTGAGTAGTTGGTGAGGATTAGGAAGAAAACCTTATTACCGGGTTTGGGAACACCTTAGACGTAAGGCTATAGTACCCGAAGGGAAAATATTTTCATCCTAGCATCTTAATGCTCTTAGCAAGTTCAAATTGAAGCATAAAAAGGGTATAAACAATCCCACTCGATTTCACTAGGTAGAGAACACCCGAAGCATTCCCAACCTTTGCACTTCTCCGAATTTAGATTCGTAGTTGTTCTTTACTTTAATTGTCATTTTCTCGTTTTCTTAGTTTAGTAGTTAATTTTACTTATTAGGATTGTCTTTAGTTTAATTTATTGTCTTTACATTATTGTTTAACTTTAGTTTTGCATCCAACTTTCGAAACCGTAGCTACATTAGGTATGACAACACACAACTCTAGGGATCCATTGCACAAACCCACCTCCTAGGTCGATACTACTTGGTCGAATACTTTCATTACTACTACGATCCCTTATGCTTGAGGGGAAGTAGTCAGTCAAATATAGTGATCAAAACTCGTTCAAGTCAGGCAGTAGCTGAAAATGCACAAGATGTTGATGTCATTAAGACCGTGCATGTAACTTATGAAAGCATACAAACTAGAGAAGTTATAAAATATGGGGGAGTTTGTGCAGATCTATGAAGATGCAGCTGAAATATTATTCAGCCCAATCATCTCCTTTACTTATTTACATAATATTTCTTTATTTGTTTGTCATACTTATATGATTTATATTTCTGTTATTTCCTTTATTATTTAGGATTTTCCTTATGTCTAAGTTATTTAAATCTAAACATGTTATTTGGTTTAGATGTTGTTTTTATTAATTTGATCTAATACAACTGCTACTTCATTGTTTTGAAATATCAATTGTGTTAATTTCTTAGTCAATATTTATGTTGTGCGAACATCAGTAGTGTTGATGTAGAAATGTAAAATTGGGGGAGATTGTTGATGTTGAAATAAGTGTTTTGTATAATGATCCAACACTTACAGCCGAGTGTTGTAACTAATGTTCCCAACACTTATGACAACATCAGCATTTTCCCTTCCTTCCTTCACTAACTCCGATCTTACACTTGTTGTTTAGTAATATCCCTAATGCAGTTAGAAGACGTGGGAAACACCAGGTCATGCAGTGGTATAGGAGTGAGAAGTTACTAAACATAATATAACAAGTTCCTACATTCAAGGAGATGTGATGGAAAGTTTCTTAACCGCTTGATCTCACGGCTGTGATGATCATAGGAGTTGAAGGCAGTTCGTCCATGAAGCCTATAAATATCGTAGTTGCCTCAACACAAGATACACAAGAAGAAAAGCTAAATTAGATTACTACACTATTGAACGCTCTATACGCTTCTAGTTAGGAAAATTATTGTTTCTTCTTGTAGATCCTCACATTATTATAAATCCGAATAATAATGTGTTGATCATGGTCTTATTTATTAGGTTATTTGCATAGATCTATGAGGGAGATAGTTTCATAGGATCTAGTAAATTATATACACTCATCGAAGTGTTTTTGTATACCTCTAAGAGGTTGTAATTCATATTGGGATATGAATCCTTGAAACAATGTTCTAATTGATGATTGTATGTTTTGATGGCCAAAAGCAACTTAAAGTTAGTAATATATGTGGTTCTAAGTCATCTGATCTAAGTTTACTGATCTTAATGAGATATTGAAATCTGAGTTACTGATCTTATATATAGTTACTGATCTTATTGTGTTTACTGATCTGATATAAGAACTGTTAGGAACTAAGCTGATGTTTGTATTGTATAGACAACTTATAGTATAGCATTTAGATGTACTCATCTGTATGTAGTTCAGTTGATGTATAGATAAGTTTTATATATGTAAGTGTGTATTTTATTGTAATCAGCATTGTAAAGTTAAGAGCAGTAGTTTAGAACACTAGATTAGAAGAAGATCAGAAGACTAATGAAGACTCAGAAGACTACTTCAGAATAAGAAGACTTCAAAGAAGAGTTGAAGAGAAGCTTAGAAGAATTCTGGAGAAGTACAGAACAGTTTTGAGAACTGTGCTGACTGGCTCAGAACAGTAAAAATCAGAACAGTAAGTTACTGTGCTGATTTGGGGAATTTGAAGAATAAGTTTGGAAAACTTATTTAAAGAGTAACTGAATATATTTGAAGATATGCTGACTTGGAATAAGAAGGAAGTTACAAAGTCGGTTACAAGAAGGAAGTTACAAAAACAGTTTTAGAGTTAGTTGAGAGTTAGTTCACAAACTGCTAACTGTCATACTAAGTTCTATAAATACTGCATGATCTCCTACTGCTGAACAATTACTGATCTTAGAAGAATTCAAGAGCAAGTCTACAAGCAAGAACTCACAGAGTTAAGGAAATCGAATTAAGGAGAAGCCACTGAATTGAAGAGAAGAATCAAAGGCTACTCAAAGAGAAGTTTTACTTTTCAGTTTTAAGTTTGTGTTTTGTAAAACAAGTGTGCTAGTTACTTGTAGAATTACTAGTCGATCGAAGATACACTTGGAAGTGTAATCGATAAGATCACAGTCTTAGTCTTGGGACTTTAAGCCACAAGAAACTCAAGAAGGAAGAGTAATAAAACATCACAACTGGGATTGTGAGAGTGGATGTAGACTTATTGGTCGAACCATTATAAAATTCTGTGTTCTTTATTTTCTGTTTGATATTTGTTTAAACAAGAACAGTAGAATCTACTAAGTAAAGATCTGATTAAAAGTTGAGTATAAAACTAAAACTGGAAGTACTGGTCTAACTCAGTAAGAACAGTACTATTCAGAACACTATTCCGCATTATAAACTCTAATATTTTGAAAGATTTTTGAAAGTCTATTCACTCCTTCCCTCTAGACTTTCTTAGCTTACTCAATCTTAACTCAACTTGGGACCAACAATTCATTTCACATATTTTTATATAGGCAAATTTTGAATACTTTCATTTTCACTACGTGCAATTTATTTTCCGCTGCATAGTGTTGTCTGAACAATGTCAATACGACAGACAACATCTCTGATTTCGCATGCGCACACACTTTCATTATTAAATAATATTCTGTATTAAAATAATTTTGAAATTTAAACTTTTGATTAATCGCGTAGATGGATTGAATGGAATAAAAACTTTGGGAGTAGTAATAAATTATTTCCTTCAATCTCACGTGTGTGTACAGTTGTTAATTTTGTTAGTACTCCTAAAATTAATTGCACAATTCAATTTAGAATGTACCATGTAAAACTATACCTATTCTATTATATTAAATCATGTATATTTTAGAAATATTTAAAAATCACTTAATAGTATAAAAATACATACATATTTTTTTTCTCTAAACTCAATAAATACATAACTTTTTAGGGCATGATTGGTATGAGATAATAGGCTTAGAATAAAAAGAACATTCGTGAGTCTATTCTCAATCTCACGATTCATAGTATTTTTTTTATGGAACTCTTGTGTAGCAGTTATATACATGTAACTTGTTCCTATTTATTATTTAAACTAATACTATACTCTCTTTGAACTAACATTATATTGTTTTTGTCATAACTCATGAGTAACATCCACCCATTTAGAAAATTGAATCAAGTGGTACCTGTTAAATACATGTAACTCGAACACACAAGTATTTGCTTTTTTTTTTTGTTTGGAATTCCGATTCCTTAAGAAATGGTGATTCAAAAAAATAAAGAATTGTGATTTGTCTCAATTTCCCTATCTTTACTAGGGATGTTTATCCCTGAGACAGCAGCTAGCCCGAGTCGTTACTCTTTTTTTTTTTTTTTTAAAAGAAATGGTGATTCAAAAAAATAAAGAATTGTGATTTGTCTCAATTTCCCTATCTTTACTAGGGATGTTTATCCCTGAGACAGCAGCTAGCCGAGTCGTTACTCTTTTTTTTTTTTTTTAAATAAACAACTTACGAACAAATTTTGGGTCATTTGGCCCTTTTTTTCCCTCCCCATGACTCGAACCCAAGACCTAAGGCCTAGGTAGTGGTGCTCTAACCACTTGAGCTATCCTTCTTTGTCTTGGGTGTGGCTATTAACACCCCATACAATGTTATACATACCCCATTATTTTAAAGACTAAAATAGACATGTATAAAATGACTAAGTAACCCTTATATAAATAGAGAGTAAAATAATTTTAAAAAATCTGAAAATATATACTCCGTAATAAATCTTAAAAAATATCTAAAAAAATATACTCCTTAATAAATCTTAATAAAAATCTGAAAACTATTTTAAAAAAGTCAACTAAATATTTAAAATAATAAATCTATTAAATTTTTAAAAAAATAAAACTGAGAAGATTTAATAAAATCTGATCAAATATTCGAATTTTTTTAAATACCAATTAAAGATAAATAAAATTGTAAAAAATATTTAAATTAAAAAATAATTAAAAAAATAAGAATTCAAATTAATATTATTAAAAATACCTAAATCTTAAAAAATTAAATTAATTAAATAAGTTTTGAAATTTTAGTTGATTTTTTAATTTTTTTAATATTTTTGTAACTTTAATTTATTTTTGAAGAGTTTTTTTTATTTACTTAATTTTGTTCAGATTTAATTAAAAAAATCTATTTAATTATTTTGAAAATTTAGTTGATAATGTTTTAGATTTTCTAATTAATTTTATCATTCAATTTTTTTTAAATATATTTTTCATATTATTGAATATATTTTTTGATAAAATTTTTTTTTTGACGGATGATATATTTTTTATATATATATTTTTAAGATTTAGTTAATTTTAATACAGAGTAATGTTATTTTGATTTTTATTCAATTTGTATTTTGTTTTAAGTGTTAAAAGGGTAAATATGAAAGAATTGGGGGTATGTTTAGTAATAAAAATTGATTTTTAAATTCTAATGGGGTGTGTTTAACATTTGAGGTGTGTATAATATATGGGGTGTTAATAGCCCCACCCTTTTTCATTAGTCATTATTACTACTATTTTTTTAATTAGATTATGATATTTATTTAGTTTTTATTGGGCTATATTAAACACTAATGAGTTCTAAAATTTTGTTTAAATCATACTTTTATTTTTTCATTTAAAGATCATTACCTAATTATATATTTTTCTATTTTATTTACTTGTTGGACGTGTCAATTGAGATCTCTAATTTTAAAAAAAAAATTATTGTACTAATTCGTTAGTGGCCCGATTATGCCGTGATCCGCTAG
This sequence comes from Galeopsis tetrahit, assembly GCA_963675135.1. NCBI lineage: Eukaryota > Viridiplantae > Streptophyta > Magnoliopsida > Lamiales > Lamiaceae > Galeopsis > Galeopsis tetrahit. Next base: position 7,811,191 of record OY776124.1, read on the forward strand.
ATTAGGTCCCAACAATTGTAAGACCGTTAAATATGAATGGGTTAAAACCTTAGCCCGTGATCCGGCCCTGCCAACCCCTATAGACATCTCTAATCTTTACCTTTTCACTAGAGAATTACTTTTTTTTTTTTTTAAACATAAATCTTCAGTCATAAGAATTCAATTCTTCAACACTAATACAAAATTCACATTCACGCCAAAGAGGACGAGAGAAATGAGAACTAAAATAGTTGTTATTTAACTGAGCGTGAAATAACAATTTAAAAATGAAACTTGAGATTGATTACTCAAAGAAAAGCCCAATGAAACTTGAGATTGAGAGATGGCTGCATAAGGAAGGTATGGGGTGTTTGGTAGTTTAGTAGATTTTGGTATATCAAATCTTGCAATTTATCTCAAAAACCTGCATAATGGTGAGTGAATTTGTGTACTGCATCATCACCCCATTTCGCTAGTAGTTTTTGGTTGGATGAGTGGATGCAACAATCGAACCAATTGAAACACATAATTTAATATAACTGAAACGTGTATACTAATGTAACTAGCACGTGCATGCTAATAACCGAAACATGTAGGTTAATGAAACAAAACATTAAACTTTGCTGATACCTATTGGTATCATTGACCTACACCTAGTGCTTAGAAAAAGAGTTGCACTTCCATACAAACAGATGAAATCGAACCATTCAGGCAGTTTGGGTTTAAGCACTGGTGGATCAAGCTATATATTTACTACTATATACAGTACTCCATAGTACTAAAGAAAATTGGAAATACTCACAATTAATCAGAAAGCTTTATTATAGAGCAATAGAAAGAATGACACCAGTTAAATAACAAAAGTACAGTGAAGATACACTGAAGCATTATTCTTAGGAAAGGCTTTGAATGTGACCTGAGCCTAGCTTATTTGGGAACCTTAATTAGTTTAAGGTCGTATCCAAAACTGCTACATTATTAGCTATGGGCTTGGAGACCCTGTTTTCTTCGGTTTAAACGGGCCAATCTTACGGCTCATGTCCTTTTTTTTAAATGTAGCAGCCTCTCCTCCCCATCTCAAACGAAAGCGAATTCTCTCTCCTTTTTTTGAATCCAACACTGACTTCCATGGTAGCGTCCTCCACCCGGAAACAACCTCTTTAAAAACTTCCACACTAACTTCCTCAAGATCATCTTGGCAGAGTAGACTAGTATTTGATTTGTTATCCAGAAAATTTAGACTGACTTGCTGTATCAATCTCTCGTAAATAACCTCAAGGAACTCCATGTTTCTTTCTCCACCAATGCTCCGTAACCAAGTCACGAATATTGGGCGACAACACCGGAATAGACAATTGATAAGAGTAAGACAAGCTGAAGATGACGCCTCAACACTCAAATTTTCCACTACGGGTTTAAGTAAACCTTGAATGTTTCCTGCACACTTGGATCTATTCCAATGCAAAATTTTGAGCGAGAGAGAAACTCTCGACAGACTCAAGGTTGTCAAAAGTTTATTCAACTTGGCAAACCACGAAACACTAGGAGAAGAAGAGTGGCATGTAATAAATATATAAGACTCCCAATTACTTTTGCCTGTTTCCAACGACAAAGAAGGAATTTGTCTGCTCGAAAAAGTAATTTTACAGATATTTGGAACATCAAGCTTCACTTTAAGCGTCTTAGAGTGTGTAATGCTTATGCACTCAAGTGAAGGGCTAGAAATTTGTATTTCTTTGTAGTTATCACAATCATGAAGACCCAAATCCTTAAGACAAGGAAACTTAGACGATATTTCATCGAAAAACAAGGTATGAACATCGACACCATACAAAGATAAACACTTTAGCTTATGAATCTCATACGGATTAATAGGCCTATCAACACCTAATCCCATATTTCGTTTTCCAAACTCAATAAATGGACTCAACTCCAACATGCCAAAATGTGTAACCAAAACAGCATTGTTTGAATTCTGGGTTCCATACAAGAATCTGCAACTACACAATGACAACTTCTTAATTGGGCATTTCGAAAGTAAATCCCATATAATATCACCTTCTAGCCAGACATTGGCTAAACAGAGAGATTCAAGTTTCAAACAATTAATCTTCCCATTCGCCCCTACACCAATTTTACAGCCATTAACAGATAATCTGACAAGGCTTTCAGATTCAAGCACCTCATTTGGCAATTCAAATAGCCTATCTCGGTAATCAATGCTAAAATCTAGATCAACCATACCCAATCTCAAAGCTTTCAGAATTAATTTGTTAGCAAGAGAGTAACTACACGCCCCATCATAGTACGTACCATACATCCATAAGCTTAAACTCTCAATCTTTAGATTCAATTTCTCGTACCTTTGCACAGTCCTGTTAACGAATTTCCAGAACAGATCTTCACTGCCACGATCGCCGGAGTTTCTCATAAAGCGGCGTTGATCAAAATAAAGGTTGGGGCGAGTTTTCCAGGCGGTGTACCAGTATTTGGAGATGATAGATGTTTGAGCAGCTTCCTTTTCACTCATAAAAGATTGGATGTGTTGAATGATTGGCTCTGGTGGCGAAAATTCGTCACGGAGGCGTTTCCCCATTGGAGATCCTCAAACTCCAACTTATTGATTTTCGGAAAGTTTCTCGATTTTGGAATGAAATCACAGATATTGTGCCCCAGTTCTTGTAGTTTCGTTGAAACTACCCATTTCCAACGGGAATTTCGGCGATTAATTTAGGTTTAATTTAATCACAGATTAATTGCAATAGCAGGTAACTTAGTATTTAGTAGGGTTGGGAATGGGTCAGGCCTGGGCCCGAAATTTTTTTAAAAAAATGGAATTTTTTCGGCACAAGGCCTGAAAGTTGGGTCAACTATCAATTTAAGGCCTAAAAGAAAATTCTTATCGATATAAGGCTCGATTCATATAAAACTATCAATTTAAGGCTTAAAATTTTAACGCCGTTAACAATCCATTTAACGGAAGCTGACGAGGCAAGCTGACGAGACAATTAATTGCCACATAATATATCCATGTTGCATTTTATTCAATTAAAATATAAAAGAAATATATTTTCTTTCTCCCTCCTCAAATCTTCTTCCATGGCAGCAGCAAGCTAATAAGCTATCCTCGAGTCTTCTTCCATGGCAGCAACAAGCTAACAAGCAAACCAAGTGAAACACACAAAAACCCTAATTCACTTTCTTAAGCTTCCCCCTCCCTCATGTCGACCTTTGAATAATTTCAAATTAGAATTTCTATGATTCGCATACTAGAATTAAACTATAACAATTGTTGACAATGGTGGCTATAATTTATACATGAGGTATGAAGAAATGTTAATGATTTATTGTTTAGAAATTAAGATATTTTATGTTTTTTCTTCAGCATATTAGGTGTTTGATGAAATGCTTCAAAGATCATTTTTTTTCTTATCTAGTGTTAACCTCCATGAAATTAATTACTACACTTTAATAATTTGATTGATGTTGCATAAAAATGAGAGAAACAGAATTATTGTGAAAGTTCGATCGATCCTAAAATTGAATTGAATGATAAAATCCATCTTTTAGAATTCAGGTTTTGATTTGCCTTTAAGCTCTGTTTCTTCCGGAATGGTTAAATGGAAGAAGACTTGCTTCCAAAAACTCTTGCTGCCAGGGAAGAAGACTCGAGGAGGGAGAAAGAAAATATATTTCTTTTATATTTTAATTGAATAAAATGCCACATGGATATATTATGTAGCAATTAATTGTCTCGTTAGCTTGCCTCGTCAGCTTCTGTTAAATGGATTGTTAACGGCGTTAAAATTTTAAGCCTTAAATTGATAGTTTTATATGAATCGAGCCTTATATCGATAAAAAAAATTTTTTAGGCATTAAATTGATAGTTGACCCAACTTTCAAGCCTTGTGCCGAAAAAATTCCTAAAAAAATCTACAACAGTATTATCATCAAATTATAAAAATTAACTATTTAAATCTCAAAATGAAGAAATTGAAGTAATAGAATGTTCCAAAAAAAAAATATCCAACTATTTTTTCAACTATTAAAACTATTAAAAAGAAAAATATAAGTAGTGTTACTAAATTTTCTTATTTATTTATTTGAAAATCACATATTATATAAGTATATACTTATAATATATACAATATATATATATATATATATATGTGTCTGGAAATCACTAGTACATTTGGGGATTACTTACTATACTACAATCACTTACAATCACTTTCTAGTACATTTCACATTTACAAACAAACATTTCACATTTAAAAGTGGTTGTATTAAATTGTGGGGAGAAGAATGTAGTACAATCACTTTCTAGTACATTTGACATTTACAAACAAACATTTCACATTTAAAAGTGGTTGTATTAAATTGTGGGGAGAAGTTGAATTTTGTATCAAAGAGTGAATATATATATATATATATATATATATATATATTGTAGACACCTAAATTTTAAATTCCTTTGGACCTCTAAAGTCCAGTAAATCAAGACGGGCCTCTAAAGTCCGGTAAATCAAGACGAGCCTCTAAAGTCCCATAAATTCAAGACGGACCTCTAAAGTCCAATAAAGCAAGACGGGCCTCTAAAGTCCAATAAATGAAGATGGGCCTCTAAAGTTCAACAAACCAAATTGAGCCCAAATAGGGTATTCTTAGCCCAAGTAATTCAAAATTTGAATTAAGGCCTAACCACTTGCACAAATATCTCCTTGGCCCATAAGAAACCCTAGGTTCTACACCTATAAATAGGGGCCTCATTCCATTCATTTCATCATCAACAAATCAGAAGCATTCAAGGCTCTAAAATTCTCTGTAGAGATTTTAGAGTGTTCTTCAGCAAGCGGAGGAGCTTCAAAGGCGTTCTTCGTGCAAAGCGGCGAGAAGTAGCGTTCAAGTGGAGATCAAGGTGCTAAGCCCCTTCGATTCGGCGTTTCTTCAAGGCATTCTTCGTGCAAAGCGGCGAAAAGCAGCGTTCGAGTGGAGATCAAGGTGTTAAGCCCCTTCGATTCGGCGTTTCTTCAAGGCGTTCTTCGTGCAAAGCGGCGAGAAGCAGTGTTCGAGCGGAGATCAAGGTACTAAGCCTCTTCGATTCGGCGTTTCTTCAAGGAGGAGGTGCTTCGTGGATCTTCAACGACGTTCGTCCCGAAAAAGTCCCGATAAGTCCCGAATAAGTCCCGATAAGTCCTGATAAGTCCCGAAAAGTCCCGGAAAAGTCCCGATAAGTCCCGAAGGTCCCGAAAAGTCCCTAAAATCGACGTGTAATCCAAAATACGGCGTCAAGCCTTTGGATTATCGTTACAAAGTCCCAAATTCAAGAACGATCTTCAACGACGTTCATCCAAAAAGTCCCTAAATTCGGTGGTTAATCCAAAATACGGTGCTAAGCCTTTGGATTAACGTTATAAAAGCCCCAAATACAAGATCGGAAAGGATTCGGCTGCGGATCCAGCTCCAAAAGCTCAAGAAATCCAAGTGAAGTTCAAGAAGAGAGAATCAGAGGAGAAATTAGAGATTGTAACCCGCAAATACTCGGTTTTAATCCGAAATTAAATAAAATCGTTTACCATTTTCGCGTTTTTATATTTAATTCACGAATTTGTGTTTACAAATTGGCACGCCCAGTGGGACTATCTCTACCTCTCATCTCTGCTCTTCAAGTAAATCAAGACAAACGATGGCGCCAATCAAGATTAAGATCAAGAGAGGTGTCGCATCCGGATCAGCTGGTCTTGACTTTGAAGACGTGAACGTAGTCACGAGGTGTATTGTCAAGAAGCTCCAAGTCATCGTCTTCTTCAGAGAAGGCTACTGCAGAGGGTCCACCACCCAACACTGCGAATGAGGAGAACAATCCAGCATGTTCCCCTACTCGTTCCACAGCAAGCTCGTCAGATTCGAGCACAGCCTTAGCAATGGCGACAGACACTACGACTGTTGAGGAGCAATTGACAAGCTTAACTCGAGCTATAGAAGGACTCACGAAACATGTCCAAGAACAAGATGTCCAGATTGCTAAGCTGGTGAGCAATGTAGACAAAGGGGAGTCAAGCCGTGCTAAAGGAAAGCAAGTCGAAAGGCATGATGTTGAGATGTCCGGTGAACGTCATCAGATGGAAATTAACCCGACTCTTAAGGAGTTACAAGTCTCTCCCGATGGTTTGGTGCCTATTGACCGGTTAAAAGAAATCATACTCGGAGCAATAAAGGATAAGTTCGAGGAAAATCCTAAGTCTTCCTTCACCTACAACAAGCCTTACACTAAGAGGATTGACGGTTTGAAGATGCTAGCTGGTTATCAACCTCCAAAGTTGCTGCAGTTCGATGGCAAGGGTAATCCAAAGCAGCATATTGCTCACTTCGTAGAGACTTGCAACAATGCCGGCACTTACGGAGATCATTTGGTGAAGCAATTTGTGCGCTCTTTAAAGGGAAATGCATTCGATTGGTATATTGATTTGGAGGCCAGTTCGATAGATAGTTGGGAGGAAATGGAGCAGGAATTTCTCAACCGATTTTACAGCACTCGAAGAACGGTTAGCATGATTGAATTGACGAACACTCGTCAATCAAATGAAGAGTCGGTGATCGATTACATAAATCGATGGAGAAATCTAAGTCTAAATTGTAAGGATAGATTAACTAAAACTTCAGCAATCGAGATGTGCATCCAAGGAATGCAGTGGGGCCTTCGGTATATCCTTCAAGCAATTCGACCAAAATCATTCGAGGATTTGGCTACTAAGGCTCATGACATGGAGTTGAGCATGTCTACAAGTGGAGTTGAAGAGTTATCATCCCAAGAATGGGGGCAAAGGAAAATAAGTTTGAAGGAGTGGCAACAAAAGCAATATCCATTTCTGGACTCAGATATCCCTGAAATATTCGATGACCTGATCAAGAATGATCTCATCGAACTGCCAGAAATGAAACGACCCGAAGAGGCTGGGCGAACGGATGACCCAAAGTATTGTAAGTACCATCGATTGGTAGGACATCCAATCCAAGATTGTTTTATACTTAAAGAGAAAATTATGCAGCTAGCCAAAGAAGGGAAGATCTTGCTAGAAGAAATTGAAACAACGACAAATCACATCACAATTGAAGACAGTCAAATGAAGGAAGTTTACGCAAATGGCGCCTACAAATTGATTTCTGAAGACGGCGTATACATTGCTCCATAAACGCACGAGCCTAAACTGCTTATTGCTCCATAAACGCACGAGCCTAAACTGCTTATTGCTCCATAAACGCACGAGCCTAAACTGCTTTTTGCTCCATGATGCACGAGTCTAAACTGCTTATTGCTCCAATAAACGCACGAACCTAAACTGCTTGTTACTCCAAGAATGCACGAGTCTAAACTGCTTGTTGCTCCATAAACGCACGAGCCTAAACTGCTTGTTGCTCCATAAACGCACGAGCCTAAACTGCTTTTCGCTCCATAAACGCATGAGCCTAAACTGCTTGTTGCTCCAAGAACGCACGAGCTTAAACTGTTTGTTACTCCATGATGCACGAGACTAAACTGCTTATTACTCCTGGTCCGCACGAGTATAAACTGTGTACGACAACCATCAAAGTTAAAGAATAGTCACTCATGGGCTCGCATGTGGGAAATCATTCGAAAGAAATTCGCAATTCATCCACATCAAAGACAAACGTTCTCGTGAACGAAATGCGAGGGGGCAATTTGTAGACACCTAAATTTTAAATTCCTTTGGACCTCTAAAGTCCAGTAAATCAAGACGGGCCTCTAAAGTCCGGTAAATCAAGACGAGCCTCTAAAGTCCCATAAATTCAAGACGGACCTCTAAAGTCCAATAAAGCAAGACGGGCCTCTAAAGTCCAATAAATGAAGATGGGCCTCTAAAGTTCAACAAACCAAATTGAGCCCAAATAGGGTATTCTTAGCCCAAGTAATTCAAAATTTGAATTAAGGCCTAACCACTTGCACAAATATCTCCTTGGCCCATAAGAAACCCTAGGTTCTACACCTATAAATAGGGGCCTCATTCCATTCATTTCATCATCAACAAATCAGAAGCATTCAAGGCTCTAAAATTCTCTGTAGAGATTTTAGAGTGTTCTTTAGCAAGCGGAGGAGCTTCAAAGGCGTTCTTCGTGCAAAGCGCCGAGAAGTAGCGTTCGAGTGGAGATCAAGGTGCTAAGCCCCTTCGATTCGGCGTTTCTTCAAGGCATTCTTCGTGCAAAGCGGCGAAAAGCAGCGTTCGAGTGGAGATCAAGGTGTTAAGCCCCTTCGATTCGGCGTTTCTTCAAGGCGTTCTTCGTGCAAAGCGGCGAGAAGCAGTGTTCGAGCGGAGATCAAGGTACTAAGCCTCTTCGATTCGGCGTTTCTTCAAGGAGGAGGTGCTTCGTGGATCTTCAACGACGTTCGTCCCGAAAAAGTCCCGATAAGTCCCGAATAAGTCCCGATAAGTCCTGATAAGTCCCGAAAAGTCCCGGAAAAGTCCCGATAAGTCCCGAAGGTCCCGAAAAGTCCCTAAAATCGACGTGTAATCCAAAATACGGCGTCAAGCCTTTGGATTATCGTTACAAAGTCCCAAATTCAAGAACGATCTTCAACGACGTTCATCCAAAAAGTCCCTAAATTCGGTGGTTAATCCAAAATACGGTGCTAAGCCTTTGGATTAACGTTATAAAAGCCCCAAATACAAGATCGGAAAGGATTCGGCTGCGGATCCAGCTCCAAAAGCTCAAGAAATCCAAGTGAAGTTCAAGAAGAGAGAATCAGAGGAGAAATTAGAGATTGTAACCCGCAAATACTCGGTTTTAATCCGAAATTAAATAAAATCGTTTACCATTTTCGCGTTTTTATATTTAATTCACGAATTTGTGTTTACATATATATATATATATATATATATATATATGTGTGTGTGTGTGTGTGTGAAGTTATATAGGCCGATCTGTTGGGCTTAAAAGGCTTACGAAAAAGTTTGAGCCCGACATATTTAGCTAAATAGGCTTCTAAAAAAGCTTGAGCCCGACTTGTTTATTAAACGAGTCGAGCCGAGCTTTAATAGGCCGAGCCGTAGGCTCCTGTCGGGTAGCCTGGCCCATTCTCACCCCTAGCCTTTAGGCATGCATTTGCCTTTTCTTTTAGTTAAGTAGTTTGGGCTTTATGCTGGTTATATTGGGCCCAGGCCCATTTTATTTTCTAAGGTTATATACACTCACTGATTTAATTAGGACACTTATCAAGTTTTTTTTATAAATTAGCTATGTATGAAATGTCAGTTATACCCTCGCCTAAAATTTTAAAAACAAGATTATGTGATAAGTACATCCACCTCATTTCACACCATGTATGAAGTGACCCAAAAGTAAATTTTCCAAAAAAAAATAAATAAATAAATAAATCTTTGATGAACAAAAACAAAAATAAAAATACTAGCATCCCCTCAGCCTCCTTGTGCTCCTCTTCTAAAAAAATTATTTTAAAATTCTTTCTCGATAAATAGAGATATATTCATTGAAAGAAAAAACGTGAATGGGGATTGGATTGATGATAAAATAAAATCCTGGATTGTGAATAGTGATTCGATTCATAGTGAAAAGGAAGAAATTTTTTGGTTCAGTTCTCCGCCTTAACGACAGAAAAAATGATTGATCCAATTCTATTGAGTCTGACTCATAGTGATCATTTATAAAAGAATGACTCTGGTTATCAAATGATTGAACAACCGAGAGCAATTTAAGTTGACATTCATAAAAACTATCTATTGAATTATGAGTTCAGTACATCCTCTTTAGCTCATTGTCGAAAAGAAAAAATATTCAAAAGTGAACTATTTTAATAGAATAAACATATTTTTTGTGAATCCAAAAAAAAAAAGAAATGAGTACACTTTTGGTGAATGGAGTGGGTATAAGTTTTTCGTTGATTTTTAACACGTGGACTAAAAAAAGTGATTACATAATATATATATATATATATATATATAGTACAAGTGGTGATTGAAATAAAGAGAGCTAGAAAGTACATATAAATAAAAAAAGGTATGAGAATTATAGACGGATGGATCAAAATGATAAAATGAAAAGACGGAGGGAGGGAGTAACAGTTTTCGAAAAAAAATTCTAAATCAATTTTTTTTTTTTAAATGTTAAAAAATTCGAAAAAAGACCATGCTTTCGGCCAAAAATTTGGAAGAAGAACAATTTTTTTTTTTTTTTTGAATCTTACAAAAACATTTGAAAATGCTAAAAAAATTCAAAATCATTTAATTACAAAAATTCATAAACTCTGTATGCACAATAGTGTTGCACCTAGGAAAATAATAACAATGGTACCTTGGAGAAAAGATTGACATTGCAAAAAAGGTTAGGCGAATGCAGGGGTTTCTAGTGTAGCAATCATAGTAGAAAAACGTGTTAGGAGAAGTAGAAGGCGGCGACTTGGGATGCGACGACGACTTGGGACGGGGGCAGCGTCGATGCCTCGATGGGGAAAGACCGACGTGATTTCTTAGAGTATATATTGTATTAATATTGTATATTTCTATTTATGGTAAATAGATTGTCAAACCAGATTAGGTGCCTAGATTAATGGTAGATTCGTGTATAAGCTTGTAATTATTTTATGAATGAAATGAACGATTCATATTCTTACATGGTATCACGAGATTGGGTTTTCTGATCCTCCGCTGCACCCTTCTCCGAAGACCTGCTTCATCGCCGATCATCTTTCCTCTTTCTTCTTCTCTCATGGCGACGAACAAGTCCACGTTTCATCCAGCCCTTGCGGTATCCAATGTTAAAAATCACATCTCAATCATTCTTGAGATGGAAAACGTTCAATACACAACTTGGGCAGAATTGTTCAAAATTCTTGCACGATCCAATCGTGTTCTTCACCACATCCTACCGGATTCTAAACCAGTGGTTCCTCCTCCGACCACCGATGACGAGAAAGAGTTGTGGAGCACGCTTGATGCCACGGTTCTTGGGTGGATATATGCTACGATATCCACAGATCTTCTTCAAACCATATTGGAACCGGACTCCACCGCTGCCGACGCGTGGAAACGCCTGCAGAATATATTTGAAGACAATAAGAACTCCCGGACTATGACTTTGGAGCAGGAATTCTCTCACACCACCATGGAGTCTTTCTCTTCTGCGACTGCATATTGTCAGAAATTAAAAGTTCTTTCGGATCAACTAAAGAATGTGGGTGCCCCGGTTTCGAATGACAGATTGGTCTTACAGATGGTAGCTGGATAGTCCGAGGCGTACAGTGCGGTGGGCACTCTTCTCCGGCAAAGCAGTCCACTCCCACTGTTCTATCAAGCCTGTTCCATTATCATCCTTGAGGAAGCGGGCTTGGCCAAAAAGGCTGCTTCGTCATCGACATTTCTCGCCGCCGCACCGACGACTCCGTCGGCACCTGGTAGTGGTCACGACAAGAAGATCCCTGAACTAGGACAATCTGGACGACGGCGTCAGGGCAAGAGGAATGGCAGAGGGGGCCGCCAATCGGGCTCTACTTTTGGCCCTCAATTTGGCCCCAATTCTGGTCCCCGGTCTGGCCCAAGTGGCCCATCCACCCAACCTCCATTTCAGGCCCAAGTTCCTTGGTCTATGCAGTGGCCCCATTATTCACCATGGCCCACTCCTCCCAGCCCGTATCCAACAATGGGTTGGTCTCCTCATGCTGCTGCTTCCGGGCGTTCAACGACCATGCCACCTGCCCAGTCGGGTCTCCTTGGCCCACGACCCCAGGCTTATGCGGCGCGTTCGACTGCTTCCCCTACAGACATCGAAGCTGTCATGAACACTCTTGGTCTCAACCCACCTGATGGCAATTGGTATATGGACACGGGAGCGACGTCACATATGACCTCGACACCAGGTATGCTCTCGTCTTATTCTCGTTTGAGCTCTCCTATTGGTATAATTGTCGGTAATGGTCATTCTATTCCTGTTAGTGGTCTTGGTGTTGCACATTTATCTCATACTAATCCCCCATTAGCCCTTCGCAATGTCCTTCTTGCACCTGATATTGTAAAAAATTTGGTTTCTGTTCGTAAATTCACCACTGATAATTTTGTCTCTGTTGAGTTTGATCCTTTTGGGTTTTCTGTCAAGGATATACGGACGAAGAATATTCTCATGAGGTGTGACAGTCAAGGGGATCTTTATCCTATTACCACCACTAGAGCATCACCTGTTGCCTTGGCGGTTGTTTCCTCTGATTTATGGCATAGCCGTCTAGGACATCCAGGAGCTTCAGTGTTTTCTGCACTTAGACAAAATGAATTTATTCAGTGTTCTAAACCATTATCTTCTACTTTATATCATTCATGTGTTGTTGGCAAACAGACACGATTACCATTTTTGGATTCTACTTCACATACTATATTGCCTTTTGATATTGTTCATAGCGATGTTTGGACATCCCCTGTGTTAAGTGGTATGGGACATAGATATTATGTGTTGTTTTTAGATGATTTCACTAATTTTTTATGGACGTATCCTGTATCCCATAAATCTCATGTGTTTCAAGCCTTTCTGTCATTTCGCACATACATTAAAACACAGTTTGGTAGAGATATTAAAACCTTTCAGTGTGATAATGGGACAGAGTTTAACAATCAGTCATTTCGTGAGTTTGCTACTAGCAATGGCATGTCTTTTCGTTTTTCTTGCACTTACACATCTTCTCAAAATGGTAAAGCTGAACGCCAAATTCGTACGATAAATAACATAATGCGTACACTTCTTGCTCACGCTTCCATTCCCCTATCTTTTTGGCACCATGCCTTACACATGACAACGTATCTCATGAACATTCTTCCAAAGAAACACTTGTCCTATGTGTCTCCTCTTCGCCGTCTCTACAACAAAGACCCTCTATACTCTCACATTCGTGTATTTGGGTGTCTTTGTTATCCTTTGCTTCCAGCTACGACGGTTAATAAGTTACAATCACGTTCCTCTCCTTGTGTTTTTCTTGGGTTTCCGTCTGAACATCGGGGTTATAAATGCTACGATATGGTGGCTAAAAAGATTATCATATGCAGACATGTGGTGTTTGATGAGAGTTGTTTCCCTTTTGCCACTTCACAATCTCCACCTCCAGATTATTCTGCCATTGATGACTCTATAACACCGTATTTTCGACATCATCTTACATCTTCCTCTGCCTCTAACCCAGCATCACCACCAGCCGTGGACCCTCAACCATCTCCACAGGCCGCTCCTCCTTCTCCTACAAATCCTCATGTGGCCAACCGCCCCATTACCCGTAGTCAACGGGGAATCTTCAAACCCAAACAGCTCTTCACTCTTCACTCTGCTGTACAAAAATCCCCACTCCCAAAGAACCCTAAATTTGCAATCCAAGACCCTAATTGGAAAATGGCTATGAACGATGAATTTAATGCTCTTATCGAAAATAAGACGTGGGTATTGGTACCTCGTCCAGTCGGTGTTAATATTATTCGTTCTATGTGGATTTTTACTCATAAAGAACGTGTTGATGGTTCTTTTGAGAGGCATAAAGCCCATCTTGTAGGTGATGGGAAAACTCAGCAGGTGGGCATCGATTGTGGGGAGACTTTCAGTCCTGTTGTCAAACCGGCAACCATCCGAACTGTTCTCAGCCTCGCTCTTGCCAAACGGTGGTCTATTCACCAACTTCACGTGAAAAATGCTTTCGGCGACCTTGGTGACCGAGTCTACATGCATCAACCATTTGGGTTTCGGGATTCTAGGTATCCTAATCATGTATGTTTGTTGCAGAAATCTTTATATGGCTTAAAACAAGCCCCTCGGGCTTGGAACAAACGTTTCACCGACTTTGTGGCTACTTTGGGATTTTATCGGACCCGCTCGGATCACTCTTTGTTTGTGCTCCGACATGGTGATCACATGGCTTATCTTTTGTTGTATGTGGACGATATTATTCTCACCGCTTCGTCTGACTCTCTCCGCCGAACTATCATCGCCCGATTAAGCTCTGAGTTTGCCATGAAAGATTTGGGCCCTTTACATTATTTCTTGGGTATTGCTGTCACTCCCCACAAGCATGGTCTCTTCCTTTCTCAGCGCAAATATGCCTTGGAAATTCTTGACCATGTTGGTCTTTCTTCTTGCAAACCAGCACTCACACTAGTGGACACTAAACCAAAGCTCAGTTCGCGAGAGAGTCCCCTTCTAGACAGCCCTACTTTATATCGCAGTCTTGCCGGTGCATTACAATATCTCACGTTTACACGACCAGACATTGCCTATGCAATTCAACAGGTATGTTTGTTCATGCACTCTCCGCGTGAGATCCACTTCGCGGCGTTGAAACGCATCCTGCGGTATATTCAGGGGACGATTGACTATGGGTTACATCTTTATGCATCTTCCCCGTCCTCTCTTGTTACTTACACTGACGCCGACTGGGGTGGTTGCCCAGACACTCGTCGGTCTACGTCTGGTTATTGTGTTTTTCTCGGTGACAATCTTATCTCCTAGTCCGCAAAGCGCCAGTCTACATTGTCTCGTTCCAGTACCGAGGTTGAATATCGTGGTGTCGCCAATGTTGTATCCGAGTCATGCTGGATACAGAACCTCTTACTTGAACTTCATTGTCCCCTTTCTACTGCTACTATAGTCTATTGTGATAATGTCAGCACTATCTATCTTACTGGCAATCCTGTCCAACATCAGCGTACGAAGCACATTGAAATGGACATTCACTTTGTTCGCGAACATGTCGCTCGCGGCCAAGTTCGGGTACTCCATGTTCCTTCCCGGTATCAGATCGTTGATGTCTTCACCAAGAGACTGCCTCAAGTGTTATTTGAGGAGTTTCGGAGCAATCTCAGCGTCCGACAACCTCCCGCTTCGATTGAGGGGGTGTCTTAGAGTATATATTGTGTTAATATTGTATATCTCTTATTTATGGTAAATAGATTGTCAAACCAGATTAGGTGCCTAGATTGATGGTAGATTGGTGTATAAACTTGTAATTATTTTATGAATGAAATGAACGATTCATATTCTTACAGATTGTTTAGTCTAGTCTTTTTTTATACTCTATTTTTGTATCTGAACTAAATGATTTGATATAAATTTACATTTCCAAAATAAAGACATATTCCCTTCATTCCATAATAAATTTCTCATTTTCGTTTTTTTTATATTCCACGATAAGTTTTACTACTCCCTCCGTCCCCCTATAAGCTTTCCATTTTACCATTTTGGTCCGTCCGATCTATAAGTTTTTCATTTCCTTTTTGGTAAATACTTTTTCTTACACATTACTTTATATCTTACTTTTTATTCATTTCTCTGTCACCATCACATCACTCCCGTAATAATCTCAAATCAAACATTTACCCCATTTTGGTCCTCTTCATCTAGATTTGCAAAATTTGAATAGAAACATGGATTGAGAAAGAAAGAAAGAGCATGCAAATGGACAGTAAGCTGCCACGTTTCGTCGCTCTTTTTTACCCATTTGTTCATCATCACCATGGACAATTCTTTCATTCTCTCTCATCACTCCATTCTCACACCATCACCATGGACAAACACCCACAAGGTATGATGAACTTAGTTACCACTCTACACTTTTCTGAAATTTCCTTTTCTCTACTTCAAAACCCCACTCGTATTCGTCATTAATCCCTTTGATTTTTTTTATATTTTGGTGAAGGTGTTGTTAATGATCAAATCAGAGAAGGGTTAGGCAAGGAATCTTGTGACCATAAATCATCAAAAAGTTTGTCCGATCGTATAATTCCTCATATTCTCAACCTGTGAGTGCCATTTCATTGAGTTTTTTTCCCCCCTTTTTGTTCTTGAATTGCTGAAAGTCTTTTGGATCTGGGTTCAACTACTCATTTATTAATAATCTTAAATGATCTTCAAAGCTTGATAGAAATCCTAATTCGGTTCACTTAGGCTCTGTTTGACGGATATGTTAAGATATCTATAGTATAGTTAGACTCCTATATATCAACTAACTCAGATGTGTCTTTCGTCATTTGATATGTACACAATAAGGGCGTGTTTTGCTTCATGGGTTTAGGGGGATTTAGTGATGTGTTTGATATGTAAACCCATCTTCTCCTATGTTCGGTTTCTCATAACTTTAAACACTTTGATCCGGGTTTATAATTTGACCCTGTTTTTATAAACTAAATTCCATGTGTTTAGACAACCTAGCCTTTTGGGTTTATGAAGTCAAAGTTTACGTATCCCACCACATCTTATCCCAACCCATGAAGTAAACATGTCCTAAGTGTATTTTTGCGTATTGTGTAGAAATTTTATTTTAGGCTTGATTAGAGCGTCTAGCTTGAATCTGATTACCCATATATCTTGGTCTATTCTACCCCTTCTAATTCGGTATAAGGGTATGTTTACTTGTTTAGATTGAAATATTTTATAATGTCTTTTTGGAACTTAGTTGTATGTCAAGAATTATGTGGTCTAGTTTCTGAATAAGGTTTTAACGAAAATGGGTTCTGGTCTATTGTAGTAAAGCTGCGAACTTATTGATAGTTTAATGATTCAAGATAGGTGTTGTTGTTGCAACCATGCATTTTCTGTTTATGGAGAAACGAGCTTAAATCTCCCCTGCATCGGAATGATTGTCCGAGAATGAGCAAGGAATACTAGCCTTCCTCGTAAAGAGCATGTATTGAACTCATGATTGTGTTCTAACTTGTACATTTTGCTTCATTGAAACTTCAAGCCGTTTATGGTCTCGTTATTTTTGTGGTTTTACGTTGAAATACAAGTACCAAGTGTTTACATTTGTTCTCGATTTAGTAGGTTTATAAGTGTTGTAGTGGTGTTTTTTTTAGAACCATCTTTGGATTTCCGAATCCCAAAACCAGTTTTGATATCTCAAATCAAACATCACCTTCAAGTTTATTAACGAATTTTTCTTCCTTTCGACTGGGATCCCCGCCTCGTTTTCATTAGTGTGATGTCAATGATTCAGATACGCATCACGTGCAACGCCTAAAGATTTTGAAATCTACGCGACCCATGCAAGCTTTGAAGACCCGCTTATGTGTGCACAAGGGTAAACAATTTTCTACTCGACTCGTGTCAAGAACAGTAATTGAAGGAGTTGATCTTATGTAAAAGAGTTTTACGTAAAACTGGTTGAAATTATCACTTTATAGCATAACAAGTACTTTTGAAAGAAACAATTAATATGTATATTAACAAGTAGTACTATTTAAAAATACACTCAAAATGCAAATCAATTGCACGGTAAAACTTGTTTACATAATAATACATTGCAGGATTGGAAGATTAACAAATTGCACTCATATCCATTTTCTCTGTTTCATGCAGAGTACAGCAGATTAAATCAGCATTCTATTCACTCGCCAAGGTTGTACTATACTTCTATTTTCCAGTCCTCACGCATTTTGCGATTTCATCGTTGTTTTCCAACTCGATTACAGTGCTTTACTCACGATCATATTCTTGTGTTTTTACTTCAGGTCTTCAGTGAATCAAGAATCGTGAGTTATAGCATCGAAGAAAATGTGGTTGCACCTGGAAAGATGGAGGTAGAATCTTAACATGATTTAGCTTATTATGTTCATTAATATCTTAGATGCTCATCTTGCAGATTACAATTGACAACAAGCAATATTACAAGTTCCTGGGAAAAGACATTGATGTGATATCTCTCATCAAGCTATACACGGAGGACGACAAAATTGTTCGTCATGAAGATTGGTAAGCATATTCGATCATCTTAGTATTACAATCTACACATAAAACATAAATTTAAATTCAGATGGTTCAGGAAATCTGCTAAACTCATATTGTAAGAGGATATATTTTGATCTGAATGTAAATAGAATAGATGTTAAACAGGTGGTGGCCTAGTATCTGAATCATTGTGTCCGGCCTAGTAACTACTAGGACCAACTCGTTTAGACCAAGCTACGTTATGTCTGGCCTAGTAACTACTAGGACCAACCCATTTAAACTGAGACTCGTTTTGGATTGCACTTTTGGTACCTATGATCGAAAAATGGTCTTTTTTTTAATGCAGTTTTGGTCTCGTTTGTTAAATATGGATGGAAACCTTAATTGCAAAACTAGTCCCACAAAATATTCATATCCGACTAGTTTTGCAAAAACTCAAATGCCATGTGAGTTCTGTCAATAAATTTGTTGGAAATTTCGAACGGGACTAAAAGTTGTCACAAAAGTACCTTGTGCAAGTTGATTTTTTTTACTATGGGACTAATTTCATGCTATTAATTTATCAAAAGATGCATGCAATCCATTGTTCTTGGCTACTTTAAGTACGTAATCAAAAGATACATGGACCTTGCACTCTCTGTGAATTCACCGAATGTGTAACACAGGTGGGACAAGAAACCGATATGGAGTAGAGAGACGGTTAGAACGCCGGTTGTGGGCCGTTTTATGGAGGCGACACGACGAGCCTCTATGTTGGCAACTCATGCTCTAATGAGGTTTGGAAAAGATCCATCCACCTAATACAATCCTGTGTAAATAATACATACTGCTGCTTTGATCTGTTGTATAGTGGGCTCAAAATTGCTTTGCTAGTAATATTATTTAGATTTGTTGTAAATGAAGTTTCCACGACTATTTTTATTGGTTGTATAATATTTTGTGCTTATTCTGAAATTACTGTTTTATCTTTTTTTTTTGGTCGGTAAAGAAAGGAATTTTATTTATGAACAGAGAACAAAACTAATTACAACAAGTTCTCATCAGCCTCTCAAAAGGAAAAAAAAACAAAACAGATACAAACATGAAGTAATATTTAGCAGCAGGTCCATTCTCCAGTTCTCCCAGCAGCAATCATTCATTAAGTTTCAATTGAGTTGATTGGGAACACAAGCCATTCTCTAAATGTCGTCCCTCGTTTAATGATAGCAGCAGCCGAGCACCAACTCCACATGCGTCCTTTGATCTCTTCCGCCCGTACTCCATTTTTAAAAATGATTCTATTTCTCCAAGACCACATAATCCAAATCACACAATCCTACTGCAGTTTTGATGATCCTTTGTTCGTGTCTGTAGAGCCATCCGGCATTCTAGCCACCTCAGAAAATATATCACACAAGATAAGAAAATGATACTTTTTTTAGTATCATAAGTACATGCATAAAATTAAAAATAATCAAGAAAATAAATATAATACTCCCTCATATTCTAATAAGTGTCGTTTTGGCCCTTTTTTTTTTTCAAATTAGATGTAGTTTTACACTTTTGAATGTAGGTTAATTGCATGCTTTCCTAATTTGCCTTGAAATCATATAAATTCTCAAGTAAATGTGTTCATTTAATAACATATAGTATACACATTTATTAAATACTTTAATAATGTATGTGTATTAATCTAAAATGACACTTATTTCAAATAGGAGGGAGTAACTAATTAGAGTTAAATAGAAAGATAAGGTCTCTTATGAACCAGGCCAGATTCGTGCACTAGTCATGTTTTTGTCACGTTCTTTAGTTACACGTGCAATTGATTCACAGGAGACTTACTCATTTAAATTTAATTAGTAACATCTTATTGTATTTCCTTTTTCATGAGATGTTAGTATTAGTTTTTTTTATGCCTCGGTATCCAGTTCAAAGATCGACTAATTCGAATGACCAATCTCACTGTCAACTTGCGGGGGCCTGTTTAAAGTTAGAAAAGGCTCTGTATAAACACGTTTCAGCTTTGTATGAACATGCTATATTAATATTGTGATGATTAACACATTTCAGTTAAAACTAACGCCATATTCTAGTCATAGCTAATGTAACGTTTCATTCGTATTCCTAGTTACACTTGAAAATTGTACACAAAAACTATAACTCATTTAAAAAATCAAAACCTTAATTAGTCACTATCTTATATATTATATATATTTTAGACATGAGATGCTATATTAGTATTGTGATGGGAAGCACATGCAACCCCCACCCACCCACCAATTGATCAAGAATGACCAAACAACCATTGGGAAGAGCATAATGAATCCATATCCAAAATCCCACAAAAAATAAAATATAATTCATGCCACCTTTTATGTGTTTCATGAATTCTCTTTTTGACTAGTAGTCATCGGCCTTACCTACATAAGGTATACACATAAATATAATTCATTCTTCTTTACACTTTTATACATAGTAATAATGCTACTCCAATATATATGATGATTGGATTTGTGGGATCCAATGCAATATTTCATTCATCATTCTATGTGAGATTAATAAAGATTCATGAACTAATTGATGGGACGAGTTTATAGATCCGAGGCATCCCTTACTTTCATGCAAAAAACACTTGCAAATTAAAAGAAAAAAATTAAAGTTTTTCTTTTGTTAAAGAGAAACTCTGCAAAAGATCAAATGTGTGGAAACTTTGTCTCCATGCCAACACACTTTTGTCACACATACAAAAGCAAGAAAAAGTTTGAAGCATAGAAGCTTGTCTTGGCTATAATATGTGTGTACTATCAAGAGGAAAGTTGAATTGCCTTACAAAAGTATATATATATGTACGTAAATAATATATATAATTGTTACAAAAATATTGTTAAATTACTCTTGGAAAAAACATATTTAGTGCTACTTTTGCTTTTCTCTAGCTAGCTCTTCTTCGGGATTTCCCCCCATAGATATGTATAATCATTTCAAGATTATGCTTCAAGATCTCACTTTTCCTTTCCTTTCCTTTCCTTTCCTTTGAACGGCTACTTGTCATAATAATTCATTAATCATAAGCATGGAAGCTTATTCAATCACTTTTAGTGTTTTATTATCTAGTTATTAATCATGTTAAAAAAAAAAATCAATGTATTATACTCCTTTCGCGGCCTATAATCTTCTCATTACTTTTGGGCACATGAATTAAGAAAAATGATTAAATTATAGATATACTACAAATGATGTGATTGAGAGAGAATTAGATTAGAGAAAAAAAAAAGATATAAAGTGAAGTGTAAGAATAAAAAATTAAAAGGTATTTGTCAAAAAAAAAGTATGAGAAGCTTATAGCTAGACAGACAAACCAAAATGACAAAATATGAAACTTATAGACGGATGAAGGGAGTAATAATAAAGACGACACGCAGTAAAGATCGATTCAGTAGGGTGGAATACAAAAAAATAGAACAGATGAACTAATCTAAGCACAAAAGATGATATTCAATCATTGTTATTACATATCTTAGACCGAATATTAATTATACACGCATCTCACTAAAAAAAAAAGATTTACAAGATCACTCAACTTATGTAAGGTTGTGTTTGGATGGAGGGATTTGATTTGAGGAGGTATTTCAAATGAAAGGATTTAAAAATGGGTGGATTTCAAATGACATGGTTTTAGTGAAGATTTAAAATCCCACTCAATTTTAACTAAAAAATGTGTGGACACAAATTTAAGTATTTGAAATTCATTCATAATCCAAACATGCAGAATGGATTTGAGCTATGAATTTGAAATCCATAAGCCCAAATCCACCCAACCAAACGCAACCTAATAGACTTTAGCCTATATCAATTGATGTTGTTAGAATAATTTTACAATTCTTTACAAATTCGAATTTTAGATGAGATGAGATTCTTAGCAAACTCAGAGTCGAGTTTTCAATTTCATCTCCCTATAACCTAAAATTAAAAACATAATATAGTAGATATGTTACAAGCAAATAGATTTATCATTGCAATTTATTTATTTTTCCATAATTTTTTATGTAGTAGAAGAATTAGTTTGTAGTGGTCTGGCATGGGAAAATAAAAACACTTTTGACCGATTAAAGAAGCTCTGATCTACTGCAACAATTATTGTCTGAAAAATCCATGTCATGTGATCAAAAGGTTTTGCAAAATGATGCCTAAATTATATGATGCCATCACTTTTCACTAATTACAAACACACATGAAAAGTACCTATATAGCATATAATTAGCAAAAATTCCATATTTCTAAAAAACAAACTAATATTAATGAAATTATGAACCTCTAAACAAACTAATATTCAATATGTCCTTTGTTCAAAAGAAGCATTGTTTGTAAATTTTATCATAAGGAACCTTAAAAAAGAATCCTATGTCCATATTCAATTTTGATTATCAAGTGTTATTTTATTCATAATACTCATTTTAAAATATAAGAGTCCCTTCGGAGACATTTGATAAAACTCAAACGATATAGAGAAAAATAGCATGACTCTTGCGTAAGGATGACACACATAAACATAAATCGAGAAATGGTCATTTTAAAATATAAGAAGAGTACATATGCACAATTTTAAAAGCTAAGGTAATTGATCTATATATTGAATGTAAAAATATAATTTAAAAAAAAAAGACATATTTTATAACGATATATATTTTGGATTTTCATTAAAGTAAGATAATTACATATATTGTTTTGATTATTTTTTAGAACCATTAACTTTTTCTTTTGAAAAAACCATGTTATGATCACACTCATACTAAATGGGAGCAAAGCTCGAGGTGATGTGTGTGTTGACAAAGACAAGCACCAAACCTTAGAACCCCACTAATAATTAATCCTAAAAGTTAGGCTATTTTTTAATCCTTTTTATTTGAAAATATTAGCCATTAATGTTAGATTAATATATACAAGAAATTTATTTAATGGTGTTGCAAAGATTGACATTGATATTTTTCTACGCTCAAGACAAACAAGCATTGCATAACTGACTTAAGTTTAAGAACATTCCATAGAGAAACTTCTTGATTCTCTCTTAATCTCTTTTAATTTTGTGGTTTAATTAATTACTCCATGTTATTATATTAATATATTCGCCCCACAAAGATAGTCACGTTTTGTTATTCGAGATTGCATTTTAAATTGTTAATTAAGGAGATTGCAACACTTGTGTGAAATATTTCACACATGAAATATGCCTAATTAAAAAATTTAAAAAATTGCAAGTCAAAAGTCTAAATTCGGGTCGTTAAAAAAATTTGTGGGTACGTAACAAACAGGTAGTTTACTACATGACCAATATATTATTACTACAAAGCCAAAGTATTATCACTACAAGACCACAAGTGTTCTACTACGTGTCAAAAGTATTCCGAAGAATTCGCCCAAAAAATTAGAGTCTAAAATATTTTTGTACTTGTATATAGTGGAGAAGTATAATTTTGATCTTGTAGTAACATAGTTTTGATCATGCACTAAAACGATATTTGAAAACGAAAAAATATATTTTAATTAAGTTTGACCCGCGTTGATCCGGGTTTAACCAGTGATGCAAAAATCGGCGCCTAGGCAGCGCCTAGGCGCTAGGCGGCAAAAAAAGATTAGTTTTTTACTAATCTGACCACATTAGGCGCCAGGCTGATTAGGCGGTCCTAGGCGGGTAGGCGGAGCCTAGACGGAGCACCGATTAGGACGGTGCATTTTTAACTTTTTCTTTTAAAATATACAAAACGACGTCGTTTTTGTTAAAATAATAAAAAAAATCAAAATTAAATTACGTAATTAAGTTAGGGTTCATTCATTTTGAATCAATTGATTCAATTCTGAAAAACATAAAGTGAAAGACAGCAGCTGCTCGCACAGCCCACCGCCTCGCGTCGGTGTCGCTCGCGTCCCCTAAGTTAGGTTAGACATTTAGACTAGTATTGTTTAATTTGTTTGAGACGTTTGCTCGTATGCTTTGTTTTACAGATTTTCTCTTAGTTTGAGACTCGTATGCTCAGTTTTATAGAGTTTGAGACTCGTATGCTCTGTTTTTCAAATTTTATATTGTTTAATATTTACATTTGATATGTAAAAAAAAAAAATCGTAAATTCTAGGCGGCGCCTAGGCGCCGATTAGGCGGCCGAAAACGCCCGCTTAGTGATTTCCGTCTTTTACAACACTGGGTTTAACCCACTAATTTCCCCTCAAAATTACCTTAATTATCTATATTTCATGTGTGAAATATTTCATATAAATTTTTGTGTAACATTATAAAACTAAATAGTTACGTTTAGTGTATATGGTTCAATATGATTTTAGTACGGTGAATTAAATAAAATAATATCTGGATCCGTTTTTTTTTTTTTACTTTTCTTTCATTATTAATATATTATGATTCTCCTCAATAATCAAAAAAAAAAATATATATATATATATATATAAAATCATACAAAGTATATAGCTATATATATCAGTGCAACTAGTGTATATATAGAAGTATTTACCATAACATATTAACATATTACGAGGTTATATATAGCAATAAAATGATCGATAGGAGGTTTTATCTGTTTGAATTTTTTGAAAGTAAATAAATAAATAAAAGGTAAAGAAAAGGAAAAGTTTTAGTTCCCTTTACCCTTATTATGCTTTTTTGTTATAATTTTTGAAGTAAAGTATTATGATCTTCTTCATTTGAACTTATAACACATCTTTCCTTGGTTCAAAATTCGATGTTTTTTTTCCCACTTTAATTTAATTCATTCCGAAGCAAAGAACCTCTTTTATCTTTGTGATTCAAAGAGAAAATTCCAGATATTATTCTGATATAATAAATATACTAATTCATTACAAATGACATTTTTTAACCATTTTTTTTATGTAAATTAATAACATTTTTTTCGAAATTACCCTCAGATGAGTGTGTTTATTTTAATGAGAAATTGAGCTATATTTTTTTAAACATATGTGTATTTCAAATTTCTCTTTCCCCTCTAAAAATATTATCTCAAATTAAGGACGAAAGGAATGGAGAAGATTTACCCACAATTATTACACATCTTAAGGCAAAGTAAGAAATAATTAAACCATAGCTTTTTCGTAATTTTTAAAAATAATTAATATTTTACCCTTTAAAGGAAAAGCAAGAATTTAAACAATGGCTTTTTCTTTGCTTCATAACTTTAAAAGAAATGTTGTACGCAGGCATTTGCAAAATCGAAATCCGCAAAAATTAAGGTTCGGTTTGAATACGGAAATTCAAAACATTTTAGGTTCAGTTTCGGTTATAAAAATTCGAAACCAATGGTTTTATCCCTTTTTTAGTTTATTTTTTTAATATTCTTATATAAATACCTCAATTTTAACTTGTTTTTTCACACCAACCTCTCTCATCTCTGGTATAGTATTGTAGTACTAGTTTATTTTCTAAAAAAAAAAAAAGGGAAAACAAATAAAAAAACGAGCCGAAAAACAAACAAACGAATCAGTCGAATCAACGGTTCAAAATTGTAATCGTAACCGGTTCAGTTGTGGTTCGATTCGGATTTGTAAAATGGCCAAATCAAAACCGACTGTTTTAACAGCACGTAGTCAGCCTAAAATGTACATGCAGCGTCAAATAATTAAAATAATACAGGAAATATTAATGCATATATTCAAATGATGGCATGAAGTTCAAATATTCCGATATTCATTTTAATTTGCACCATAAGCTTATATCGATATTAATTGATCATATATATTTATGATATTTTCTCAATAAAATCTTGTTCACCAGTTCATATTTATAAAATATTAGTCTTTTGATTAATTTCGAAACATATTTTCCTTTAGACTAGGTTTACTTTGATTAAAATATTGACTTTTTGAAATTCTGATGAATTATTTTATTATTGTTGAGTATTATTGCAAATGGTTGAATTATGTAAACTGTGATTTAAATATATAAATGCTTAGAAAGATTTGATTTTATTGAAAATTTTGATAGTAGATTTATAAGTGTGGTGGATACAAATTTTCAAATACAGTTTTTTAAATCTCGAAGTAAAATAGTGTAGAATTTTAAAATCTAAAGTAAACATATCCTTAAAACTTCTTAATTAATTAATTCACAAAGAAAAGAAAGTAAATAGTAGTACAAAATTCTCATGCATGCAATATTCTACAAGTTTGATCACTTCTCATTTCTCAATATAGTTAACATAAATTACATCTTTACCCTCACCCCAATATCAAACATCTAACTACTCTACTAATTAGACATTGCAAATTAATTAATACAACTAATTAAAACAAAAAAGAGACCTAATTTACAAGGCTTGAAGATTAAACACTACAACTTGCATCTCTTTTGCATCCAAAATCCCAGAATTATTATCTTCATCATCTGTTTCTGCAACATTGTTCAAATCCAAAACTCCACATTGCATATCTTCATCACTCTTTCTCTTCACACTACTCAAAATGACTATTGCATCCTTGACCTCAACCACCTCACCATCACCTGAAGTAAAGCTCCCATCTTTCATACATTTTTCGAACGAATTCTTGCATCGTTGATCGACATCCTCGACGTAGAAAACTCTACTCGGATTATCCCTAACACCTTCCAAGAATCTGTCAAAAACACTCCCATCATCCCTTGGCCTTTTCTTGCTCTTGCTCACAACTTCTTCACTTGAATAAGATGACAAACTGCAGCTGCTTCTAGTGATGGAAATGAAGTTTTCATCATCATCATCATGGCAACCAAACACGGCCTTACTGATTTCCCTTGCAACAATCACTTTTCCATCATGATCTGCCCCTAAGAAAAGCAGCCAGCTGCTTTTCATGGCCACTCCTGTTCTGTTTTTAAGGATTGTTGTGATAATATCAGGGAATGTATGTTTCTGCCATGGAACCTTTCTCTCCAATGCAATCTTGAGGCTTTCGGAATCGAATTTACAATGCATGAACTCATCACTTGCTTCACTAGAGGAAGCTGAATTAGGACTTGAGTTGGGGTTGGACAGAAGCTCTGGCTTGGAGACTTCGACGTCGAAGATACGATGCTCCTCTGATGCTCGATTCGCGTCGAAGATGGTGGGGTATTGAAGATTGAGGGTGGTTTTTTGAATCTTGGAGTTTGAAGATAATGAGGTTGATGATGATGAGGATAGGTTGAACACTTTTTCAAGAAAATGTGGCTTTTTGTGAACTGAAGTGCAGATTGAGTTCCATTTCTTGCAAAGATCTTTTATTTTGTCTGATTCCTGTGGACATGAATTTTGATTGTAAATATAAAGAAATTGAATTTATTTTATAAAAAAAAAAAAAGTGGTTTCAAACTAACAAACCTGAAGTGGCTTTGTGTTCTCATCCTTGTACTGTTGAAGCCATGAAGGCAATCTTGAGCTTGAACTACTTGTCATGAACTCATTCATTACAGCTTCAGCTTCTTTCTTGAAGTTGTCTGAACAATCTGAACAGCAAGTGAGCTGCTTCTTGATTCCAAAAAACCAGTTGGAATCTTCTATGGCCTCCCTTTTCACTTGATCATGCATCCCACTGTGATAATATTTTTAAAAAATTAGATTGAATTTTTGAAAAATGAACAAATAAAGACATGAAATTGATGAAAAAGTTACCTGTCAAGGCTGAGAGTGAGGGCTAAATTGGCAGGAGGGAGTGTGAGAGGGTGAAGATTCCAAAGAGATTCCAAACAAGGCCTACCAATTTTGCATTTTGCATAAGTTTGAAAAGTGGCAAATCCCATAAGCCAAAGCCTTGTGTTCTCTTCATTAACACATATCAATCTACTGAGCTCCATTATCATGTACTCCACACCACAGAAGAACACATTTCTTTGATCTCCATACTTGGACCAAAAATCCGAAACCCATTCGAGGTCTCCCAAGTACAGAACAATCCCTTTGCTAACATGGGATTTCACAAGGGACCTTAGCTCTCCTACCTTCAATTCAAATTCTTGTTTAGAAACATTTTTCAGGGAGAGCAAAGGCACACTTATGAACTGCACATGTTGCAGCTCATGTGGGACTTGCTTCTTGTCGAATTTTTCGATCACTCCTCTGATTATGCTCTCATTTGTTGATGAACAAGAACCTAAGATGATTGTGTTCTTGGTTTTCTTGTTCATCATGGCTTCTAAAACACTCATCACATCACTATTTTGCCCTCCTGTTTTAGTACTATTAGTAGTAATAGTAGTATTAAGTGATGACAACCTAGTATTGTTTCCTAGAATTAAGGTTTCTTTGATGTTTTCTACATTGATTTTCACTTGAGTACTGGAAAATCCAGCCTCTCTCATCACTCTACTAACACTAGGATCATCAAGAACAGAGATTACCAATTGTTCAATCTCAACTTTGAGGGCTAGAATGGGTTGTTGCTGGCTTTCAATCGAGCCTCGACGTTGGTGAGCCTGAGCCCGCTTGAAAGCTGCAACCAGCGCGTTTGAGAGGGAGGGGAGGTGCGATTGAGGGGCGAGAAGAGGGGTCGAGGCAGAGGTGGGAAGGCGGTTTAAGGCGACGTTGAAGCAAAGCTCTAAAGCCTTGCATTGGAGAGGATGAGAGTGGGATTGAAGGCAAGCCCTTTTGAGCAAGCCCGTGGGAGACGAGAGCATGGCGCTCGCCACGTGGAGAGGTGTCACTTGTGCATGGCCTCTTCTTCTTGCAAGAGTTAAAGCTTGCTTAACAATGGTGGATGCTTCAAGTGTTAGAGAATGGTGGAGTGTGTAACCAACACTTCTCATGTTTGTTACAAGATTTTTTTGTATGTATGTAATGTGTATGTATATGTTTGTTTCAAGATTTTGGGAGGAGTTTGGAAGGTTTCATTTGAGAAGATGTGATGGTTGTGAGTTGGGGTTTATAAGATGCATGGTAAAGGGTTTTTGTACCTTTCTTGTTAATGTTGGTTTTGTGGTTTAAAGTTTTTATTTTTTTGAAAGAAAATAAAAAGAATTTGAAATGTGGAAAGTGGAAGGCATGTGAGGCAAAGCTAAGTTGTCTCTATAGCTTTTCTCTTGCAAAGGATAAAGCTTGTTTGATGAATATCAAGTTTTAGACTGCTTACATCTTTTGTGGAAAAGTAACAACAAACATTTGAACAAATATTTTATTTTCAAAATTTATTTTTGTCAATATTGTATCTAAAAATTCAAACTTGTGAAGATGTGTGAAAATAATTCATTTATTGGAAGTTTCAAGGGAGAGAAAACGAGCTAAAGAATGGGCTAGTTACTTTATCATGCTCACATAATTAATACTCCATTTGTCTCTTCGAAAGGTTTACACTTTTCTTTTTTGGTCCGTCCCAACATAAAGTTTACATTTTTTTATTTGGGACAATCCACTATCTCTATACTTTTTCTCCATTTCCTTTTTACCTATATCTCAACTACTCACTACACATTTAATACTATATTTCTTAATCTCTGTGTCAAAAGCAAGTGTAAACTTATCTAAGGGACGGAGGGAGTATTCATATAAGTAATATAATCAAGATGAAGAGAAATATGTAAGTATTTAGTTATTAGTTATGTGAAGAACTTTATGTAGCATAAAGAGAAAAGAAAAAAAGAAGAGTTAGAAGAGGGTGAAAAAGAGAGAAGACTGGATGTCTGTTTGAAGGAATTGGGAAGTGTGTGTATTGTTGGTGAGACCATTCAGCTCGATCATCTTTATTACTCACTTAAAGACACCAAAGAATAAAGCAATTTACACATTTATTTATTCATGGAATAAAGGTTATATTGATTTAAAAGCTTAAATCGTCTCTTTTATTTTAATGATTTGCATGAAATCCTTGAAATGTGATATTTTTATCCTAATAGATTGTTATGGTTACTATTTAGTAATTTGGTTTCATGCATAATATATTTATCCTTTTATTAATGATATCCAGTTTAAGAATAAATTAATTTGAAGATCAATCTCATTGTTCGGAGCCTCAATTGTTCTTCATCGTCTACAAACGGGAACAGAAATTAAAGGCAGATTAAAGTTTTGTATGAACAAATTCATCCATGTCCTTGATGATCATTTGCTGGTTTATAATTTGAAGTGCTTAAGTAAATTTATTTCTCCCTACATCCAAAATGCTTCTAACCTTCCCAACCCCAAGTTTTAACAAATTAAGTTATATAAGTAATTAGACGCAATTAGTATAATCGAAATAATAATGTAAACCTAATGAATGACATTAACTTCATGATTAATTAATTTAAATAAACAAATTCTGTATTGAATGATATACAAGTATATACCTAAATAAATAAATTGTCCAAAAAACATTTCTCAGCTACCATCACTTTTTAATACTACTACTACTACTACATTGGAGTATTATATATATATATATATACATCAATGCTATAAACAATTCAATGATTTAACAAAAGAGAGAGTTTAGAAGATATCTAAATCCATTGATAAAATGGAATTACTGTCTGACATATTCCAATTAACAAAAATTGCATAATACAAGCGGTTGCCAATTCAATATTCCCACAATCTATACAAAGAAGAAGCCATGATCAAAACAATTGTGAGAGATCATCCATTGGTATCGCAAGTCCCACCTCATGGCCTTCCTCCACTTCAAAATTGAACCAAGAATTCAGATCTTGGGGCGCCCCCGTTTCCGTATCTACGGCTAGGTCTTCTATTCTCTCTATGGCGTTAAGAGGTAAAGTAGATAAGTCCACAGATTCCTTGTTATCTTTTGGATTAGAAGACGCGAATCGAACATCTTTTCTCCGATTCACTGCTTCACCTGTCGGATGTATAGAATCGACTGTATCTGTGAATTTTACTCCAGACATAGAAAGCTGAGCTGTTTTCTGTTTGGGTTTCGATTTTGTTCTGCGCTCGCCCTTGGACCCACCCATAGGCAAACGTCCAGCCTTCCCGTTTTTACTTGATGGGTCCCTATCACTTCTCTTTCCCTTTGCACCTCCGGTGGGACCCAGAGCAGACGATGCTCTAAATACAGCACCACCGACATCATCGAGGGATATTTCCTTTTTCTTTCCTCTATTTGACGTTGGACCGTTTTTAGCATCAGCGGGATCAGATTGACAAATTAAAGCTGCAGAAACATAAAGAAGTATTAACAGATGAGTGAAAGAAACGAGCCAATCTCGAAAGACATTAAACAAAAATTTGAATGTAATATGATTTTATCTGGCCAAATTTGGTTACAGAAAAAATATTGTTAATATTTCAAACAATATTCCTGGCATATTAAGGTAAATTGCGAAAATTATCCTTTAGGTTTGACCATTTTACAGGAAAACACTATTATATTTTGAAATTACAAATCCCGGGAAGCACTACGAAAACCCTCTCGAGATTTGTATATTTCTTAAGAGCGTCCCCTGCAATTTGTAAACTAGAAGCAAATGTCTAAGGTAGGTATAGCAAATATCAAGGTAGTTACTATGAAGAATTGTCCTGTAACTTAGGTCGTCCAATTTTAGTCCTGTGTTTTTACTTTTGCAATTTTGGTAAAAACATACAGGACTAAAATTGGACACAAAAAGGGAGTAAAATCGGGCACAAATAGGACAAAACACAGCCTAAGTTATAGGACTATTCTTGATATTAACTCAGTTTTGGGTATAGTTACCTTTTGTAGCTGTTGGATTAAAGGAAGGAAGCAACTCCGTTTCGGCAAACTGACGAGGGGGTGCATAAAGAATCTCACGGTGTGCAGGCTCCGAAAAACAACTAATTCCCGAAGCTTTGTAATTGAGGCATCTAGCAAGTGTCCTCTTGCAGAAAGCCAAAGCAGCTTGTTTTGACATCTTAGGAATCCCATGTTTAGAAGCAAAGCTTCCTTTAGTTGCCTGTCAATAATTCAAAAGGAGGTTCCACAATTAAATTTAGAAGGCAGCTCCGAAATTAACATCAAACAATGTGAAATGGCACAAGAACATAGTAATACCACTGAACAAAACATTAAAACACGTCATGGAGAAATCAAGTCACTTTTATGGTTTAAATGACTACCCAACAGTCAAAAGAAAAGCACGCATGCTGGAGTATTAACACTAACCAAGAGTTTCTTGTACGCCAACTCAGCAAGTTTGTCCATCGCAACCTGATCAGGGTCCCTGAGGTACAATAAAATTGCATTGTGTATAACATTACTTGCACCAATAATATTGTTTTGATCAGAGGAAAATAAAATGATCACAGAAAAGGTCCGAGCATTAAGCAAATTACCTTTCAATGTAATTTCCATCTTGAATGGCCTTGTATATTTTATCCAAGCATGTCTTCTTCTTCCCAACCTAAAGGTTTTTTCAGCATTAGACAGAAAGCAATTCGCCACGAGTAATGTATGGCAACCGTATCACAACACATGAAAGCAAAGGCAGGGAGGAAGTAGAAGGTAGTAAAGGTCTTATCACAAAACAAAATATAGTGATGGTATGGTGCAAGTCACCTGTTCATGAAGCCCAGTCTCAAGCCGAGCAATTTCCTGGTCGATTGTCTCTGCTTCTTTGTCATCCAATGCAGGCTGTATTAAGGCAATCAAATAATAAAGACAAGAATTAGAAGAAAGAATTGAAGATATCATAATTGCTAAGAAGTTGTTGTTCTTTTCACATCGAGAAAGCCATTGAGAAAACAATTAATTTAGTTCCAAGCAAATAGAATTGGTAAGAAACAAGAAAAAACTTATTTTCTAGTCCAACAGTCCATGATCTGAAACTTACCACGGCCTCCAACAACAGGCCAACAGTCTGTAATTCTTCTAAAAGCCTTTCTTCAATGCTCATCTGTTCATATTGAAAATCAAGGGAAGAAACACCACTGTTTTTTGTCTGCAGACTTTGTGCAATGTGATCACATCTGGAGAGTCTAGCCACCGTTTCAAATTCCGAGTGCATATGGCCACCATCTTTTTGCATCAGCTCACCATTACATATACGATCTAGGGCACCAGGGCTTCTATCAATGTCCATATTCCCATTACAAGGAAAAATCTTGTGCACATTACCATTTTTCCTAGTCTGAGTACCCAACACTGGCTCGCAGAATCCTAGTTTGCTTTCAGAACCAGAAAGGAAGCAAGAATCATTAACTGAACTCCTTTGTCTTCCAAATCCAGTCTCTTCAGATTCTTCAATTTCGTCTTCTAAAATTAAAGATGATAATAACCTCTGATAAAGTGGAGTTATTCTGTCAAATCTTTTCACTACATCTATCTGCAGAGAAGAACTGTGAAGTTGTTCAACAAAATCCATCCTATCCAAAGAATCATTCATGAATTTATTTCCTCGGAATTCTGCCATTTCTTCATGGCAATGATCATCCTGATAAAAGAAGAGTATGGTTTCGACATCACAACAGAAGGTAATTGGAGAAATTATTATAAAAAAGCCATAGCGTGAGGCAAGTGGTTCTCTCAAGAGACTAGAGTACTAGACTCAATGTAACATTAAAACAAATAGCAAATCCAAAATATGTTGGGCCAACAAGAACTGCAGGACAAGTGGTGGTATTTCGGATTTGCTATTTAATGGTAAGGGAGATCGCAACTACAAACCAATTTCACTTGATCAGGATTTCCATTGCTTCGTTTCTGAGACAAACTTGTTAATGATTCCTGAGCTATTTTCAGCTGATTCAAAAAAATATAAAGAATTTTTAAGATTAAACTGACCGCAAAAGATGGATATCTAACTAACAACTAAAATAGTCACCTGTTGTGATATAAACAATTTATCCTCTGGCCCAACAGATTTAAAATATGCTTCAAATGTTTTCCAGAATGCGCTTGAGCATGCATTAACTGTAGCATGTAAAGAGAACAGTGAATTACCAGCAGGACATATTAGAGAAAAGTAAACCAAAGCTTGATAGCATATGATATTAATTACAGTCTACAGATACTTACAGCTAGAATTGGACGCAAGGTTAGCCGCTGTCAACAGATCATCGCGATCGTCATCTGATTCCCCTGAAAATGAGTGATAATATCACATGTGCTCTAACTACTATAAAAGCTGCAAAACGTATGTGCTTGGAGTTTTTTTTCCCTTATTTCACCATAGTGACAATTTATTATACAAATGCTCATTAAGTGACAAACCTCACAAATTCTATTGATTGCTATTGCAGTAAATGGAAAAGATAGAGGGCAGCGAGAACAGAGAGAGAGAGAGAGAGAGAGAGAGAGAGAAGGAGAGAGGAGGAGGTAGAGGAAAAAGAAGATTTACTTTATTCTAGTTCAACCCAATCCCTCAAAAACAACATAAATAGGACCAATTCAGACTCTCGAAGTGATAGGTCAAAAGACAAATGCAAGAATTACTGCATTAGTGACAGAAACCGTGTGATGATCAGAAAATAATTCCCTCTAATCCTGCACTGATGTTGACAGCATGCAGCATCAAGAAACGTAAAAACCAATATCTTTAAAAAGTGTAATTTAAGGTTTTACCACTACAATCAGGGGAACCCCCATTAGCCACATGGCCAAGACGAGAATAGCCTTTGCGTTCAGATAGTTTCTTCAAAGGGCGTCCAGACTTGCTGTAACAGTATGACAGGATCTAATGAGCTCAACTATGGAAAAATTAGACACAAAATACTAGAATTATGTTTCATCAGCAAAGAAGATCGTTAAGTACCTTCCACTCTTGTCAGGACCAGACCTTGGATTACGAAGAGGCTTGGTTGGCACCACATTATCCAATTTGTCTCTCGTCGGTGAAATGCTAGCCCTAGAAAATGGTGAAACCCTTCCACTACGCCCTTGCCTTCTGACACCATCACCAATATCTTCTTTGGGCAAAATTTTGTTCTTTTTCATAGGAAATGTAGATGACCCAACACTCATAACAACATTTGCAGTTCTTTCCTCAAGACCCCTGCTTCCAACACCTTTATCGTTCATTCTGTTTTCACCAGCGCCAGATTCTTCACCTTCAGACAATCTTGCTGGAGATGGAACATTTTCAGATTTTAATTTATAATTTTGGTTTCCATTAGCTGCACTCTTGGAGAGAAGAGAAGCATTGACCCCACTAATGCTTATCCGTGGACCAAAATCTGAAGGGGCACATCCTTCTGATTGTATCTGCACGTCATCATTGTTTGATACTGGAATAAGATTTGTCCTCCTTGTTCGTGACATCTTCTGTGGCCTCTGACCACCCCATTGAGTTATTGGAGGAGACGTTGATCCTGAAGGCAAGGAACGCTTGCGATTGTTAGCCCCACCAATTGGAGGGTTTTTATTTACAACTTGTGCCTGCTCCCAGCTCTCCAAAGTTCCAGAGAGACGAGGACCATTAGCAGCTGAATTAGCTGCAGCTACTGAGCCACTCCGTGGTGCCCTTGATGCCTTTCCTTTTACAATTGGGTTAGGGCATATCGCATTGTTGCCCTCGCGATTATTCAACCTAAAAAAATGTGTAACATAAGCATTATCACCATATAATTCAAACTCTGGTGGAAAATAAATAAGCAAATAAACACACTCCATCCCAATGATAGCAGAAGAGGGACAATACAAGGTTATGTTAGAACAAAATAGGCATGTTAAGTGTTAACAATTTCTTGATGTATGTGGAAAATGTGAGATACATACTTAACATTTACTTTTCCCAAGGGCCGCTCTTTAATTGGTCCCCCAGAAAGATCCCTTGATGGCATTGATTTTTCTTGTTCATTTTTGAAGGTTATGCGGGGAGTAGAACCAGCAGGAGATGGCATAGGATCCAGCTTGTTACCGCCGCCAGAAGCTCCTGATCTGTCAAACATAACATTTCCAAAGTGAAACTATCATGAATTACCACCAAGAATCAATCCAATAAATATTTTAGGAAGCAAAATTATGCCTTGAGTCTGCAGTTTCCTTTTAGCCAATAAGGAATAGATCATTAAATCAAACAAAAACCATTTTCTATAGTCAAATCAACACAGCCCAATAGAAAAAACTAAAAATTCAAGTGAAATTCAGCTATATACTAGTTTTTGGAAGAACAGTGAACCTATATACTACAATACATAAAGTTGAGAACTCAAAAAGTTGTTTCAAAAGATATAGATTAAATTCAAAATTGACAACCACTCCCAATACGATAGCCCAAAGAAAGTATTCATTCTATACATAGCGCACTTGTGTCATAAACTTTATGTGCTCAGCTTTCAACTCTATCAGAGAAGTATAGCAGACTAAGCAGTCAATATCAAACCACTTTGACGTAAATTCAGAATGTTACCCAAAGATGCACATAGTGGTTCTCAGAACTGTAAAATATCTAAAGGAGGAATTATAAAAATATAAAACAACAATAAACTAGTTTTGATTCATCAATGACCTTACTACTGACCTGTAACCATGGGTGGAATCGCTGGACTGCAGGCTAGATTCAATAGTAAGCTTATGATGCATGTTTCGTTTCAGTTCCCCTTCACTGTCAACAGATCTTGAAACGACAGCACCAACAGAGCGTTTCCTTTTCATTTTCTTGTCCCAGCTTTCTCCACCAGCAGGTAATGGTAACCTCCTTATTTTTTCTTCAACCATATCAGAATCCACATTATTATCTTTAAGACTGTCTCTTTCTTTTGTCACCATCATCGTCTGCCGCAGCACCCCGTTCCTGCATTCTGCCTGAAAGTGGAGGAAGTGAGTAGTCAGTTTTTTAAGAGTTAAGACAATAAACACTGTACGACAAAAGATAATTCCACAGTACTTGGCGAAACTAAATAACAACCACTATGAGTATAAAGCAGAATTATATGAATTGGGTTGCTATTTCATCAAAA
The DNA here is from genome assembly GCA_963675135.1 of Galeopsis tetrahit. Lineage (NCBI taxonomy): Eukaryota > Viridiplantae > Streptophyta > Magnoliopsida > Lamiales > Lamiaceae > Galeopsis > Galeopsis tetrahit. Next base: position 7,847,683 of record OY776124.1, read on the forward strand.
GGATAAAACTATGGTATTTTATTGGATTTTTCAAATGAAAGTGGCTGTTAAGATCATCAATGCATAAACAGCAATTTATTTATTTTGACAAGAGACATAAAGTTTATTAATATACAGAAAGATATAAGTGATGAGGGGTCTCCCTTATACAGGTTATAAGTAGATAACACAAGTTACAAACACTTATAAAGCATAACTCCAATGTCTAACTAGATCCGATATGTATGCCATAATTTTAATTATGGATATTTATAGTTGTAGCTTTTAAATATTAAAAGACAGGAAATGCACACTAACATGCACTACAGTACTTTAATGCAGAATCAACATTTTTTTCTACTATTAACTGAGATTTAATAATTTAATAGTATGGAACAGATAACACAACAGGTGTGACAACAGCTCAATGCAGAACCAGCTATCTTCTTGCTATTACAGCAACTCAAGTCACAATTTCCAATATGTACATTTATACTTAAGTATTAAACGACAAAAGACAGGAAATGCGGATTAACATGCATTACCGTACTTAAATGCAAACTCGCCATTATTTTCAACTACTAAGTTTTGTAAAAATTAAACAGATAACACAACAGCTACTACAGCAATGCAGAATCAGCATCTTTTCTGCTACTAGCTAAGCTTTGTCAAACAGAAATAGATACTGTCAGTACTTGCACAATAAATGATGTCAGACTGGAAAGCATTTGCATATTTAGTATTCTACTTGTTAAAAAGGAAACAGGATCTTAAATGTAAGGAGTATGGCAAATGAAAAATATATGTTCTATTTTAACAAACCCGAGTTTCTGCTGTTGAGGTACGTAATCGCTTATTGAGACCAACATTGTTTGCCCGGTCATCAAACTTCTGACTTCCAACTTCTGAAGAGTTTCGATGGATCTGTCCAGCCTTGAAGGTTGAGCCACTAGTAAACAGCTCATTCCGCAGCTGCTGTGGCTTCTTGGAAGGCATGACCTCAAAAAGTTTGTTCAGCTTAGTTAAACTCTCGTCCAACTTTTTAGCTCTACCACTAGTCAAGGAGAACAATGTTGTTTCAGAATATACAGGAAAAGAAGACAACAAAATCATAGAATATTGGAAAGTGGCGAGATTTAAGATAACTCTTTACATTAAAAGAATTCAAAGCAGAAATGTCACTGAGTTATTATAAAACCATGGAATGTGAAATAAAAATATGCATTTTATATTATACACGGCCAATTCATTTGAATCTTCACCAGATTCCAGCAGTAGTAACATTTCCAAACAGAACAGCTATTGTTAGATAAACTTACGTGGCAATAACACGTTTATCCGCAACACTTGCTCGAAATAGTTTTAGCTCCTCCACAGATGCTGGAGGTGAGTTCTTCAGATGACCAACACCAAAAGTGTTTTCTTCTAAATTGCTCCCAGCAGAAAACCCCAAAGCCCGCCTTATGTCACCAGACCTAGCATATTTAGTATCACCCATGACAATTGGCTCCAAACTAAGGCATTGAGATAATGCAGTCCCATCCCCCGATGAAGTAGCAGTAACCAGAGAATTTACCTTTACAGAACCAGTTTTCCTTGTTTCTGGACCTTCTCTGAAACTTGAAGAGAAACCTAAAGAAGGTGAAGAGTATCCCCTCGGGTAGTTCCCAGCAAAATTAGAGTCCGGACTTGCTGACTTCAACTCAAATCTTGTGTTTCCATCCATCATTAGTCATTACGCTGAAAAATTCATATCTGTGGAGCCTTTCTCCTCAAAGAATAGTCATCAACCTTGGCAGCTACAAACAAAAAATAACCTAATAAACACAGTCATCGAAGAGCATCAGGAAACACGAAATGATATCACAATTCACAAATTGAACCAGATAAATATAGGCACCTGGGAATGTCACTAAAGACTTCAGAGCTACAAAAAGGTACAAATACACAATAATCATGACTCCCCTGAAACACTTCAGGGATGCCAAAAATAAATATAGTCCACCTGAGTGTGTCAACATCACTTTACAAACAAGGGTTATATATCCCCAAAAAAATAAAATTTAACAAGGTTAAAGCATATAGCTTCATAGACAAAATTAAAACCTTGAAAGTAATTAATAACCCGAATTCCTTCAAATTACACCCAACATTTGAAATTAAATATCAAACAGTGAATTATCCAAATTAAGCCAAGATAGTTCACATTGAAGACAACCCAACACAAAACCCACATGTTAGAACACTTCGACATGTTATTCCAACACCCAAGAACCCTAATTGAGTAAAGCCCAGAGTTAGGGTTTATCCATAAATCCCAATTCCCCCCAAAATTCAACTAATTACACAACTTTTAGCGCAATTCAATTGCGCGAATCACCGTATAATCGCAAGCTAACCTGCATACAACGGCCGAGTAGAGGATCAAAGAGGAAAACCGCCAACACAAGGGCATGAAAGCCAGAGAGAGAAAGTAAGGCACTATACCGAAAGAGGACCAAGACCGTAATAAATTTGCGCTCGTATATTTGTTTTCTCGTATGTTTACTTCCGCGTTTTTTTCGATTTTACTTCTTCATTTTGGGTAAATTTACAGATTTTTTTGCCCTAGATTTTCATTTGTGCCGCTTTTTCTGTCATTTATTTATTTTTTTCGTTGCTTTTGTTGGATTTGAAAAAATAAAAAAAACGTTGACGCATTGAGTTTTTTGGGTTTTATTTTGGTGGTTTAAGCTTTTAAATTATTTTAGGGAGGCTTTGAAAATCAGAAAATAATGATTATGATTGGTGGAAAATTTGGGTTATCTTGTTTGAAATATGGCATATTTTAGTTCAATTAGCTTAAAGTTAAAATGAATTAGTTTAAAAGTCAAAATAAATACTAACCCTTAGTTTAAAAGTCAAAATAAATACTAACCCTAAGTCCATTTAATTTAAAAGTCAAAATAAATATTGTGAATTTATCACTTTAATATAATCTCTCTATATATTTTAATTTTTTTGACAAAATAATTAAAGAAACCCAGTCTTTTTTATTTATTTGAAAAATAAATTAAATAATCAAAATATTTAATATAACTTGGATTGCTACATGCATATTTAATACTCCCTCCATCCCAACTTAACTTTTATACCTACTTTTTACTTTTTCGATCCTTTAGAAACTCTACTCATATAATATCTAAAATATTATATTTAATGTTATTATTTTTATGGTACATACATACACACAAGTCAACTCACTTATTTATTTTTTTATAAAATTATATCTCAAAATTCTATTTATTATACTTAAAAGAGGAGGTGAACAGTAAGTGTGAAAGTTAAGCTGGGACGGAGGGAGTACTACATATTACTGTAAGTTACTAATCAATAAAAACACTACAAAAAAAATATCTTACTAAATAAAAAAATATGTATTACTATATAAAATAGTTTGTGTTATTACTACATGTAATAATATGTTTAACTACAAAAAAATTATATGTTACTACATACTACAATTCGAATTACTACATTGAAAAGTGTTTGTTACTATATGTGACTTTATCAAATGATCTAATATCTTTGCATCGTCCTATAATAAAATAATCGGTATTACAACATGGTTATTGTGTATTATTACATGCAATAATATATGTTACTACATATTATAATGTGAGTTACTACATCAACAAAAACACTAGAAAAAAATGTTACTAAATAAAAGAATTTGTATTACTATATAAAATAATTTGCGTTATTACCACATAAAATAATGTGTGTTACTACGTATTACAATTTGAATTACTACATTTAATAGTGTTTTGTTACTACATTCAAAAAAAATCGTCGCAATCGCTAGAGGAAACCGTCGTAAGAAGAAATCGTCAACAGCTTAGACATAGGAAAGAGAAGACGAATTGAAAGAAATTAAAACAAAAGTGGGTGAGTTGAAAAATAGATTAAGAATTAATCCAAATAAATTAATGGGGGTAATAACAAATATTTGAAGTGCAATGACTTAATAAGTCAATATTTCTATCTCATTAACTTAATAAGTCAATATTTTTATAATTGGTCAATATTGCATGCAACTTAAGTCAATATTTCTATCTCATTAACTTAATAAGTCAATATTTTCATAATTGGTCAATATTGCATTTAAGTTTTTGTGGGAAAATATTTATTTATAGTATTGTTTATAATTTATATTAAATTGGTAATTGATTACATAAAATATTTGGCATTGCTAATTGGTAATTCTATATTTTTTTAAGTAAAAAAACTCAATATTATTTTAAGAAAGAACGGGTGTTTTACCAATAATAAAAGTATAATGAAAATAAATTTATTTTAAAAACTCATGAGAAAAAATAATTATAGGGTTATATTTGAATTTGTAAACTCAGTAAATTAATATTAAAATACAGAAAACAAAAAATGAATTACAAATTTATTGGTTTAAAATCTTGAAAATCTGTAGTACAGTTTCTATTTTAACTTAAACTAACTTTTAACTTAAACTCATTTTGAATGATTTTATGGAGAATTTTTTTTTAATTTGATCACGTTCGAGGTTGAATTTGAAGATCTGATAAATTCATTTAAATCATCTACACTTGGACGACGAGAACCAAGATACTTAAAGAACTTATGTCAAATAATAGGTGGAGGAGTACATTTCTTTTTCAAAACATGATTATGAGATCTTTTTTGTCAAATCGAGAGACAGTTACGCCCATGATTTTTATTTGTTTTTATTCTCTTCCATTTTAACGATATATCAATTTGAATGGATTTGGTTGATTCTCTTAATTTACTTATATCATTATTTGATTTATTACAATATGCTGAATATTATCTGATCTACTCTACCCATTTCATTTGAAGTTCGACCTGAATTTTAAGAAAAAATGATAGTTTAGGTAAAAGTGAAAAAATGAGATGGAAATAAGTAGAAATAAAAATAATGAGTGAGTAATATTTCCTTTTTAAAAAATTAGAATTATAAATTGGATATACAAAAGAGAAAAGTGAAAATTATAAAATTGGACTTAATTAATAAGGCAGGTTCAATATATACTAATGAATTTTCAATCTATGACATATCAAATATTTCTAAAGTATTTTAAGAGATAACTACAAGAACAATATATAATAAAGTATGTATAAGAAAAGTGAATTTTCTAATCTATGATACATCAAATCTTTCTAATCTATGATACATCAAATCTTTCTAAAGTATTTTAAGAGATAACTACAAGAACAATATAATAAAGTATGTAAAAAAAAATCAATATTGATGTTGATTTGGAGCATGATCTCCCGTATCCTCATTTGAGGATTGATTGGATACGCCAATCCTGGAACGGAATAAATTGGAGGAGATGTAAGAAACACGGAAGGAACAAACATGATTACGAACAAAATGATAGTCGATGGCAATATGTTTCATACGAGAATGAAAGGTAGGGTTTACACAAATGTAGGTAGCAACTAAGTTGTCACAATGTCAGTTAATTATCCACTCTATTAGACGTCTCCAACCTAAATGAATAATCAGATCCACAAAAAATAATGGAGAGTGTGAGAGCTAGAGAGAGAGCGTGGAGAGGGAGAGTGGGTACACGTGAACCGTAGGAAACCCATTCGTTCCGAGTGGAATCCGGCGAGGGAGATATTCCCTTACCCTAGATCCTACCCTTTCCCTAGGTATCCCCTTAGGACTGGTAGTTTGCAGGTTAGCAATGGGAGAACACAGAAGGATGGTAGTGGAAAATCCATTTGGTGAGAGAAGTTTGTCGACTTACAATCGAGGAACGTGAAATCGTTCTTCTTTAGAAACTTTTCGACAGAATGCAGCTCGGAAAGTTTGAGGCAGATTTTCAGCGAAGTGGGTAAAGTGGTCGATGTTTTTCGACCCTTGAAAAGAGACAGAAAGGGTAAACCGTTTGGCTTCGTGAGGTTTAAGGAAGTCACAGACGAACAAGACATGTTGATGGCGCTAAACAACCTGTGGATTGGAAGCTACAAAATCTTAGCTTATATCCCCAGATATGATAGAGAAAGCAGACGATCGGATTTAGGGGCAAAAAAGTAGGCACTGAAAGGCTTTGAGGCAAACACGAGTGTCCGAGAAGAAGGCAATTCCTGAGAGATTTTGAACCAGTGTCAGGAATGTGGCTCGTCAATGATTATCAAAACACTTGGCGACAATGCAGTGCTCATTCAAAATCTCTCAGGCAAGACGTATGATGAAACAACGAAGGAAATGGACGACTGGTTCAGTCACTGGTTCGACTGGCACAGACCTTGGAAGTCAAAGGATGTGTGCCATAAGAAACTGGTGTGGACAAGGTGGATCGGGGTGCCAGTCCATGCTTGGAATGAACGTTTTTTCAAGATGGCGAGTGAACCATTCGGAACCCTCATGAAAGTAGATGAGAATACCTTGAAGAAAAAATGATTCGATTATGCAAGAGTACTCATCTCCGTCTCACACCTGAAGGAGGTGAACCAGGTCATTCAAACCAATATCGATGAGGAAAGTTTCCTATGCAGAATTACTGAGGAATTTGAAGGACATGAACAAGGGGAATTGTTTGAGTCAGATTACGAATCGGATGGCGATGAAGACTCAGTATGGTCGAGCAACCAAGACGATTAACGTTCTAACGTCCAAGCGGCAGCGACTTTGCATGAGCACGAAAACCCTAGTGGCGACGTTTCACCTGACAGATCTTCGGTACAACTGGAACCGAAGGCCCCCCTCGAAGAATGTGTCGCGGGCGGCGTACCAGTGGGCCCAATATTATCCCAAGAAAAGACGGTAATTAATGAAGTCTCGAACGTGGAGACTAATCATAATAAAGATCTGCATGCTGCTACCCGAAACAAAAATAGTCGTCCGGATCCCGATAATTCAATTGGGGGGATTAATTACATAGAGTGTGGGCTTGTTCAGCCTGCAGCAGAAAGCCCTAATGAGGCCCTACTACGCAATCCCCACTCTCTTAATGGGCCTACGATTGGGCTCCCAGGGCCCAATCAAGATTTGTTGAGCCCTACCCAATTGTCCCCGAGGCCCACACCCCAACCCCTTAATCCACAACCCACTTCTCAGGCCCAAACTTTTGAAATTCCCACCTTGAACCCGAACTTGGCCCAACCCCCCTCCACTGTCGCAATCCCGAACCCACCCCACTCTATTCACCCTCCTTGTCCGTCGAACAACGATTTTTCACCTCCGTTGGCTCCACCCATTATGCCCTATACCCCCCATTCAACAACCACTCCCCATTAACAAGCCCCCCCTCGATTGCGGCAAGCCCATAAACAACAGCCTTAACCCCACACCTTATCAGCGTTCCGGCGCCGCGATTAAGAACAAGAAAAAAACAAAACAAAAAAGAGAGATAAGGGTAATGGAAGCCAGAAAATGGCCCGACTTTGCAAAAGGGCTTGAGACAGAGGAGGACATGCCTACAAGCATGGAAATACGGATGGGCTAGGTCCCCATGAAGCTGAACGTGAACGCAGAAGCTGAAATCACCTGGAATTTGGGGAAAAGGCTGGGAATATCCCCAAACTCTTCGGATGAACAGGTAATTTATAATTTTGTGGGGCTTGAGAATCAAACGCAAAAAACTAGCTTTAGGGTCGAAGGAGTACATAAAGGTAGGGATTAATGAAGATAATTTCATTTAATGCTAGAGGCTTGGGGAACAGAATTAAAAAAAGAGGAAGTTCGACACTTAATTAGAGAACAAAGGGTAGATATTTGTTGTATTCAAGAATCCAAGATTGAAGTTGTAGATGATTCTTTGTGCCGGTCAATTTGGGGTGAGAGTAGAATGGAATGGTCAGCTCGAGGGGCTATAGGAAGGTCGGGCGGAATAATCACTATGTGGAACCCGGAGGTCTTTACGTGTATAAGCTCGTGGCACATGTCTGGGGGAGTTGTATTGAATGGTCTTTGGGGTATTGAGAGGATCCAGTGCTACATAGTAAACCTGTATGCCCCCTGCCTATTGCCAGAAAAGAGGGACCTGTGGGATCGCATTACACTAACAGTGAACCAAAACCCAGGGGTATGTACGTGTATTATTGGAGACTTCAATTCGGTTAGAAGTGTGGCAGAAAGAGATGGCAGATGAATACTCCCAAACCTAAGGGATATGGCAATCTTTGAAGGCTTCATCAGGAGTGTCAATCTTGTGGATCTCCCACTCCATGGGAGGAAATATACATGGTATAAAGCGGATGGATCTTGTAAGAGCCGCATAGACAGAGCACTATTGAATCAGAATTGGTTGAACCAGTGGCCGAATGCCCACCTTAAAGGACTAAGACGGTCGCTATCAGATCACTGCCCCATCATAATGGAAACAAGAGTCAAGGATTGGGGACCCAGACCTTTTCGGTGCCTCAATGCTTGGCTAACACACCCGGAGTTCAAACCATTTGTTGAAAGAAAGTGGAAAGAGTACAATTTCCAAGGATGGGGAGGATACATTATCAAAGAAAAACTAAAGTGCCTAAAGTCAGACCTGGAAGATTGGAATACGAATGTGTTTGGAAGCATAGATGGGAATATTGAGAAGCATAGGGAGGAGATCAGGAAGCTGGACGTGATGGACGACCTTTTTGGGTTGGATGAAAATGAGACAATTGAAAGAAATAAAGCAGCGACACTCCTTATTCGGGAACTCAAAAGGAAGAGCTTGGTGCAATACCAAAAGTCAAGGTGCAGATGGATAAAAGAAGGGGACTGCAACTCTAGATTCTTTCATAACTACGTCAACAAAAGAAGGAAGAGAAACGAGATTCTAGGACTAAATATAGAAGGCCAGTGGTGCGAAGAAGCTGCAGAGGTAAAGATGGGGGTATTCAATCACTTCCAGGATCACTATAAGAGAGTTCAGATAAACAGACCAAGCCCAACAACAACTTTCACCAAAAAACGAATCGCTGAGGAGGAAAATAGGAGACTCGTGGCACCGTTTACAAAAGAAGAAGTATATGAGGCAGTAAAGGCATGTGGTAGTTCGAAAAGTCCAGGACCAGATGGCTTTAACTTCCGGTTCCTTAAAGAATTTTGGGAGGTGCTCGAACCGGATTTTATGCAGCTCATCGATGAGTTTCACGAACACGGCAGGCTAGTAAGGGGTTTGAACCCAACTTTTGTTGTCCTCATCCCCAAAAAAGAGGCAAACACTGATTTAAATGACTTTCGACCAAACTCTCTAGTCGGCGGGATATATAAAATCATCTCGAAATTACTTGCAAGGAGGTTAAGCACGACCCTACCATCTATCATTTCCGACTCACAAAGCGCCTTCGTAGGGGGAAGAAATATTCTGGATAGTGTCGCAATTCTAAGCGAAGCATTAGATGAAGCAAGACGTCAGAGGGTCGAGAGAATCTTCTTCAAAATTGATTTTGCAAAAGCCTATGACTCGATCGACTGGGGATATCTGGAATCAATGCTGAAATGCTTCAATTTCCACCACAAATGGAGAAAGTGGATTATGGAGTGCGTCTCGACAGCTTCAGCAACGGTACTAGTGGATGGGAGTCCATCCGGGGAGTTTAGGTTGGAGAGAGGACTACGTCAAGGAGACCCCTTGTCACCCTTCCTCTTCCTGATTGCAGCGGAGGGGCTGAGTATTTTAATGAATAAAGCAATGGAACTGAACGTCTTCGAGGCAGCGGAAATAGGCTGGGAGAGGATTAAGATATCACACTTGCAGTTCGCTGATGACACAATTCTTATGGGGGCTGCCAGCCTGGAAAACGCATGGGTGATGAAGAGAATTTTAAGGAATATGGAACTTATGTCAGGCCTGAAAATAAACTTCGACAAATGCTCGGTCATAGGAGTGAATGTGGAGGACGAGATGGTTAATGGAATGGCTGCAATCCTGGGGGTGTAAGATTGGAACGACCCATTTCTCTTACCTAGGGATAAGAGTAGGCTCTAACCCTAGAAGAATATCGGAATGGGCATGCATAGTCGAGAAAATTAAAAACAGATTGGCAAGGTGGGAAGACAAGAAAATCTCGCTAGGTGGTAGGATCACCCTACTTAATTCGGTTCTATCTGCGCTACCTACTTATTACTTATCCTTCTATCGAATGCCAAAAAAAAAAATAGTGAGAGAGTTAGTGAGCTTACAACGAAACTTCCTTTGGGGGGGTGGGGTGGATCATAGGAAAGTAGCATGTGTTGAGTGGAAAAAAGTTTGCAATATGAAACATTCGGGTGGGCTTGGGGTAAGGGATATTGAGATGTTCAACAAAACTTTGTTGGGTAAATGGGGTTGGAGATTTATCAAGGAGAAAAACAGCTTATGGGCACGTGTTCTTGTATCAAAATATGGGAATAATTGGGGGGATGGGTTCGGTAGACTGCCCACAGGAGGCAATGGGAGTGTTTCTGCTTAGTGGGGGGATATTCTAGGAGCTACTGAGGGTGGAAACAGGGAATGGTTAGTGGACAATCTGGTGAGAGTCTTAGGGTGGAAATGATTTTTTTTTTTTCGAATATTTAAGTTATTTCGAAAGATATTTGTCCGAAAAAAAATGAACATACTCACTTTGTCCGGGGAAAAAAATCGGACATCTACCCTATTTTCGAAAACCAGACGCTAAAGACAATTTTTCGTCCTAAAACATGGTCATGAGCATATTATCTTAATCCACGTCACATTAGTGCACATTATACACATGCCCATAATTATAACACAAAATTAAAATCAACCTTAATGTACAAATTACATGAATATGAGAAATAATCAAAACCCTAAAACAATAAAAATAATGTGTTTCAGTCAACAAAAATAATACATGTTCACAACACAATAAATATAACAAAAAGAATAAATACAAGAGAAACTAATTAAGCTCTACCCATAGTGTTGTAAAAAAATTTGTATTTGTTTTTTTTTTCTTTCAAAAACTGCGACTGTCGTTCATACTCTTCTTGATGGATTCACTCGGTCGAGTCTCAATCCTTCTTCTTCAATGGATGTGCGTCGTCCTTCTTCTTCTTCTTCAGTGATTGGTGTTGGGTGATGGTGGTTGTGAGTGGTTGGAGTGGGAGAGATGGAGGAGTTGGAGGAGATGATGTGGGTGGGTGTATCGAAAAACAAGTGCAAATGAGTTGAAGGGAAAATTTAAGAGAGGTAAGGATATTTTGAGGTTTTCCACATGGGTAGACATGTTCAACCGGAAGAAACCGCCGGTTACGGTTAAAAACCGGCGGTTTCGGTTTTGTGTTTTTTGTAACCGAAACCGAATCGGTAAATCGCCGATTACGGTTACGGTTTTCTAACCGCCGGTTCGGTTAAAAACCGGCGGTTTGTTTGTTTTTTTTTTCTTTCTCTCTCCGTTTTCGCTCGTTTTTTGTTCGTTTCAACTATTTTTTTAGAAACTACATTACTAGAATTTAATAAAAATTATATAACTTAAATTTATACATAAAAAATAGAAGAATTGTGTATTAAAAAAAAATAAAATAAAAAAACTGGAAAACCGGCGGTTAACCGACAAACCGACGATTTCGGTTTGCCAAAACTAGCAACCGAAACCGAACCGCCATTTTCCGGTTACGGTTCGGTTTTTGAACCGTAACCGGCGGTTTTACCGGTTCGGCGGTTAAAAACCGCCCATGTCTACACATGGGTGTCCTCATCTCAGTGTGTGTGTTTAGTAAGTGGGCGTCCTGAATATGTCTGTGTGTATAACTGTGGCCATTTATAAGCCTGCATAGTAGATTTGGATATGGGCCCACTTTGCAAGTTTTTTTTGTTTTTCTTCTAATAAGTGGACGGGCTTTCGATTATAAATACAATGATTAATTAAGGGTTTGGCTATATACCCCTCCAATTTTGTTAAGTATATTCCCCCATCCCATTAATTAATTTAATAATTATGTAAAAAATCTAAACTGTCCTTATACTAAAACAAGCTTGATTAATTCACTCCACAATTTTCAATTCTAAACCCAAACCATAATAATTCACCTAATCCTAATTGAGGAGTCCTCGCCTATCTCCGACCGCCGCCGCTGCATCTCTAGAACATGGCTGGAGGGGTACATAGCCAAACCCTTAATTAATGGGCTGGGCCTTATATTATCACTACAAGAAAATTTATTTTTAGTAATAAAATCCTCTCATTATTGCTTCTCTAGCTAAAATTGTATAATGACAGAAAATTGAGAATTAATGACAGGACATGTCACTAAAAGTCAATTCATGTCATTAAAGGTTTTTAGTTAGAAAAGCTATAATGACAGAATTTATGTCACTAAAAGTCAATTTTTTCTTGGGTTGGGGTGTATACCCCTCCAACTTTGTTTAATACACTCCCCCTCCACTTTTATTAATTAAATATTCATACAAAATACTTGTTTTACCCTTATAATAAAATATAAAGGATACATACACTTCCCAAAATTTAAACTAACCCTAACCTAATTCTAAAACTAACCCTAATTAAGCAGCACATTAACCCCAATTCTAAAACTCCTCTAGCCGCCACCCTTATGACCGTCGCCGCCGCCACACCTCCGGCAGCCACCATCACCCCCTCAAATAAAATTTAGAAATTGAAATTAAAAAACAAACTTAAAAATAAAATAAAAATCTTAGTATTTTTAAGAAACCAGAGTCGACCAAAAACCCTTCGGTCGACACTGGTTTGTCGACCAAAAATACTCCGGTCGACTCTGGTTTGTCGACCAAAAATACTCCGGTCGACTCTGGTTTGTCGACCAAAAATATAAAAAAAAAAATTAAGAAAACTGAAATTTTCGGCCATTTTGGGTCGCCTAAAAACATTCTCGTCGACAAACTATTGTCGATGAGATTATATTTGGGCGACCCAAAATAGTCGAAAATTAAAAAAAAAAAAACCTGTTTCTTCGCCGGCGACTTGGGGGAACGGCGGCGGCTGGCTTGGGTGGGGTTTATGGCGGCGAAAGGCGGGAGAAGATGCGGAGGTGGCGCCGCTTAATTTGTTGCAGAATTAAAAAAAAAAAAAAAAGGAAGAAACGACGGAGGGAGGGCTGCGGCGGACATGGGGGAACGGCGGCTGGCTTCTTTCTGGGGCAGGAGGCGGTTGGAGCGGCTGACTGCTTCTGGGAACAAATGAAAAAAAAAAATTACAGAGAGAGTGGCTGGAGCGACGGCGGGCGCCGACGAGCGCTGGAAGGCTGCGACGGACGCCAGCGTACGGTGGTGGGCGACTGGGGCAGGAGGAGGTTGAATGATGGTTTGAGGAGAAAATAGTTTTAGGGTTTAGAAAGAGGAAGAAGAAGAAAGGGTGGAGAAGAGAATGAAAATTAGGATTTATAGGGGGTGTGTATTTATAATACATAATTCTAAGAGAAAGGGGTATAATAGGTAATTTAGGGGGAGTGCATCTATCTTAAACGTATTTTAGGGGGAGTGCGTGTATCGGGGGAGTGCGTGTATCGGGGGAGTGTATTAAACAAAGCTGGAGAGGTATATACCCAACCCTTTTTTCTTGTACTGTATGAATACATTGATTAAATAATGGGCCGGGCCTTTGGATTTGGGCCTTGATAATGATGTTGAAGAAGACGATAACGTGAAGATAATGAATTAATTAATCAACACAAGTAGCTTCACGTTTCTATACACTATAAGCACCCACCCACACGAAACTCGATTTTGGAATTATATTAAGACTCGGTTTGTTTTATACGATAAATTAATTCAATAGATGACTAATCAAGTTTAAAATACTCCGTAGAATTTATATTTTATACATAAAAATACATTTAATTTTTTATAATTTTGTATACAAAATAATTTAAAGACGCATTATCTGCCATTCAATCTGAACTAGTTTAAATATCTGAGTGTAATCATAAATATCTCACCACATCTATCAAATAGGGTCTAAATAAAGTTAAGTAATAAATTTAATTTCGTTAATTTATATATTTAGGTTTGTTACTAAAATATATTTTCTATAAATAAATAAGAGATTATAATTTTTTAGTCCATTAATTTTATCTATTTTTGAATTTGGTGTTTCGATATTTTAATTTTGATCTTTTAATTTTACAAAAGTTTTGATTTTAGTTAAGCAGGTCACCAAACAGGCCACGTCTTATGTGACATGTTGTTTGACTTTTTTTCATTCGTGTGGCAATGTTGAATGTACTTTTATACATATGTAACACTATTTGTATTAATAATTCACTAAATTAGTAAAAAAAAAAAAATCAGAAATTAATTTAAAAAAAATGTTAAGTCATCTAAAAGTAATTGAATAATTTATTTATTCCACTCTTCGTATCAGAGCCAGGTACGTCATCGTTCTTGTTCCCCGAAGAAGTGTTGTGGTGTTCTTTTATGTTTAGATACATTGTAAATCAATTTATTTGTTCCACTTCTCATATTTCATCTTACTAAAAAAAAAAATTTGGGAGGGGGAGGAGAGGGGTCGGAGATCCAAACAAATCAAATATGACTACTCCTAAGACCCCAAAAGAAACCCCTAACAAACTGCTCCATTTCACTTCGAAGAAATGGTAGAGTGGACCGTGTTTTGTGTTAAACTGTGTGCTCGTCGAGTTAAGCTTCGTGGAAAATAATTGAATTTGCACACAACAAATTCTTTCGATAATTCGTCCCACGATGACGCAATCTAGTTCTCCTCCTTTTGTGCCATTTCGGCACATTCGTATAGCTTGAACCGAATCCAAACGGATTTCAATTGACATAAAACTCTCTACTTTGGCCTTCCGGAAATCAATCTCAATTGCTTTTAGCTCAGTCCCAAGAGGTGATTGTTGAAGTGAATTTTTTTTGCAAAGCTCAATTTAACCTCCCCTTCTCTTGCACTCACAACGCCCCCCTACACCAAACTTCAATTCTTCGTTAATGAGCCCCATCGACTTCTAGAATAAAAGATGTCGCCCCCAAGTGTTGTCATTTCCATTAATGGGACTACCAAGTCGATCATCCTTATGTACATCACATCAGGTTGCACTCCTAAAAGCATTAAGATAAGCTTTTCGCTGGACTTTTAAAAGCATCTTGCTAAATATTTAATACGTCTTTTATTATTATGAGATGTTGATCAATTTTTAACATGTTAGGTAAACATAACAATTAATCGATTAAAAGATGCCACGAACTAAAAAAAATTGTCCCCACCTGACGTGGCATCACCACTTTAGGTGGGACCCGCCCGCTACATCACCTAAAGTTGTCGTTGTCGATGGCGAAGATGTCAACAAAATTGTCCTTCCTTCAATAATTCATTCTCATTGCCTCATACACTCATACTGCACCTTCATTGCACACACTGTCAGCAACAATGGCGATACCCAACGCTTTCTCCATCTCCTCTTTCACAGCCCTTCGTTCAAAAGCCGCTGAATCTTCCATTTCTTTAGGAAGATTTTGTCGAAATCCCGATTTCTACTTCTCAGTCAACCCAAATTCGTCCCTGAAAAAGTAAGCCCAAGATTTGATTTCCGATTTCATTTCTGGGTTTCGTGATTTTAGTTCAGATGTGTAAAGAAATCGATTTTTTTAATGCCTGTGAACTGTTTGATTATTTGCTTGTTTGATGATTTGATGGGTTTTGAGTAGCTATTTGGTTAGCTTATGATGTTAGAGCTCTGATATGTTGTTCTGGATTCGGATGGATCTTTGTGATGTTTTGGATTGCAGTGTGATGATATTACTATTGATTATTGATATGTGATGAATTATTAGTTGATTTTGTTTTTTTGTAGGAATGTGGCGATGTGTGCCTCTATTGATGGGGTAGACTCAATCGGGTCGATGTCGTTTGTAAGTTGAATCTCTCTGTGGATTTAATTGTTTGGAGTGTGGTCTTTGAAAATGATGGGTCTATTACTTTCTGTTCTTTGGATTTGAATTTTATGACCAATAAACCTTGCTGGGTATAATCTTATATAGGTCAAAATACTCAAAATAAATCCTGTATGGGTCTATATGGCTCCATTTGGTAGGTATGTTGAGATATCTACTGTCAAATCGGATATCTGAACAGATCCAAATTGAATCGCAAATAGTGTGCCTTTCAATCATTTTGGTATGCACACAATTGAGTGTGTTTTTGCATGTTGGGTATACATTTTATTTTAGACCTGATTCGACATCTATCTTGAGCTAATCTACCCTACCAAATTGGGCCTTTAAGTACTACTTTCCATTATTCTCCATGTCCTTGATTTATCATTTCACCATCTTCTCTGTTTCTTATGTTTATTTCCACACCCACAATCTTATTTAAAACAATGGTTTAATCAAATAATGCCTGTATATTGAGGGTTGTGAAATTATTGCAAAGTTCTATCTTTTCAACTTGCATTCAAAGTTGTGTGCCATGTAAATGGGAGTATGAGAGGATCATATGATTTGCTGAGTTGACTATAACTTCCATTATATGAGACTGTATGAGATTTTTTGAATCAAGAGGCCTGATAAAATGTAATGTTTGTAAGAACTAGTGCTTTGATCCATGGGACCCACTAATTTGACGGTTTCTAAGGTTGTGAAGCATTGACGCTCAGCAACTTTAACGAAAGAGTCTGTACCATTAACTATGGGTCAATCTAGTTGGGTTAATGGATCTGAGGCTTTTGATAGTTCGATTATGCTTATTCGTAATTTCCATTATATTTTTCTATTGCAGATGTCTGACCAGGATAATGATTTTGTACCAATGCCCATCGTTCTGATAGATCAAGATTCTATTCCTGAGGCAACTATTGTGCAAGTCAGTTTTGGAGATCGTCTTGGTGCTCTACTTGACACGGTAAATAAAATTTTAAGTCAAATTCGTTTTCTTTTTTTTTCTTTTTTTTAACTAAGGACATAACCTGTTCACCTTCTAGTAAATGGAAGATTATGTTTTTTTTGCTAGTGGGGAGTGAGTTCTTATTATCGTCAACATTTATGATATTATGTTATTCTAACAACTGCTCTGGCTGTTTCGAGAAGCCCTAGTCTCTTAGAAGGGAATGGTGCTGCCATTCTATTGATAATGATAAATAATTGTAAAGACGATAAGCCTCACATTTTGTGCTCTCTCTCTCCACTCATAAATAGACGCCGCCTTTCCTGATTAATTAATGTTCTGTTATACGTACATATATAAAATACCTTGACTTGATATCTTATCTGACATTATTGCTTTTCTGTTTCTGACGTGTTTGTATGTTTGTCTTTCCTTATATCTATTCAAGTGTGCATGATGCATTTTAGCACTTGTCGGTTCTTGCCATCATATTTCTGAATATCGAGATTATTTTATTAAGCCTGAATATTGAGATTATTTTATTAAGCAATGTTTGCTTTCTGCTGCAGATGAAGGCGCTTAAAGACTTAGGCTTGGATGTTTCGAAGGGAACTGTTACTACTGATAACTCGGTCACACAAACAAAGTTTTTTATCACAAGACTGTAAGATATAATTCATGTCATGTATTTTCCCTGTTCATGACTCAAATAAAACTAATTTATGAATTTATTTCGTCAATGTGTCCATAATATGCAGCATGACTAGTTTAATGAGGCTTAATGAGGGAACATGTAGATCTATGTTTTTAACATTTTGTTTGTCTACTAATTAGAACACTCAACGCTGGTACTTGGACTTAATGGTTCTATGAGAATTGGAAATGGATTTATTTTTCTTCTTCTTTCTCAAGCTTTTTAAGTAACTTTTATTATGCTTGCTTGATTTCGTGTGGGGAAATTTTTGTACCTCCCTTGTCAGATCACATTTTGTTTCTGATTAGAGGTTAAAGTTTGAAACTTTCATACTGAGAACATTCTATATATGTCCTTGTCTGTCATGAAAAGCAAAAAAATATTTTCATAAAATATAGTAGTATTATAAAGTTTTTGCTCAAATATATAAATTTGGAGTATCACTTATAAGGAATGTATTGCAGGACGACAGGGCGCAAAGTTCAAGATCCCGATCTCTTGGAAAGAATTCGATTGACCATTATCAACAACTTACTTATGTATCATCCAGTATGTTCCTCTAGTTGATGCCTGTGTATCTTAGGCTTACACTTATTTGTTGTATAAAAATTATTCTAGTGCTCGTTATCAGATTCTAGAGCTGTTTTATCGTTTTTTCCAACTACTGATATTTTTTATATCTTATTATGCTTATTTAGGAGTCCAGTCAGCAGCTGGCTTTGGGTGAAGCCTTTGGAATAAAACCACCAGAGAAAAAGGTGATGCCAATGAAATACCAAATTTTAAATCTCTTTCTAAAGTGTGTTTGAGCAACCAAATTTTCTTGTTTATTTTCATGGCGTTGTGCTGAGATTTTTTGCTTTATCGTCTTTTTTTTGTTCATGGCTATTAAAATTTACTTTCTTCGCTACTTCTAGGTTTGTGAAGGGAATTCTTGAATCTTATGTCACTAACTTGATTTATGCATTAAATGCGTAAAATAATTGTTATAATCTGCCTTTTGCATCTTACTGTTTTGTTTAATAAATGTTTTGCATCATTTACATATTTACTTGATATATATCTCCAATATAATTTGTGATTTCTCAGACTGATGACTTCTTAAACTATAAAAATTTATCTTGCCAACTTCTTTAACGAGTTGCAAGATGCCAGGCGTTTACCTAAGAATCTTTAAATTTGGGTTGTTCGTTTTCGTTTTAAAAAAAAACTGCTTTCCCAATGAGCCACATCAATTTTTTTTTTAATCATTTGGTTTCTGATACAAAAACTTTACCACAATCCTATATAGATGTGTTCTTTTTTGTGCTAATACATTATTTTCTTACTCTAGGTTGATCTTGATATTTCAACTCACATACAAGTTAAGGAAGATGGACCTCAAAGAAGGTATCATTAACTTTACACAATGAATCCTCCTTTAAATTATTATTGAAATACGAAGCTTTGCTTTACGACTGTTTTGATTCAAAAATCCTCATTTCCCAATTCCCTTCTGGGATTTTGATAGCTATCATGATTTAATTTTTGCCAATTTCAGCTTGCTCTATGTGGAGACAGCAGATCGTCCAGGATTGCTGTTAGAGATGATCAAGATCATGTCAGATTGCAATGTAAATGTTGAATCCGCGGAGATTGACACAGAAGTAAGATTCTCTTATATTATTATTTTTTAAATAAAACCCAGTATGCTTATTCACTTATTATCACCATCAGCAACATGAGTAAATTGTTGAAAATAATCATTTAGGGTTTGGTGGCGAAGGACAAGTTTCACGTCAGTTACAGAGGGGCAGCATTGAACAGTTCCTTGTCCCAGGTAATCGAGTGTTATCTTGATACTGATTTATTAGTAGATAGTGGTCGATTCTTGTCCCACTTGCCATATTGTATGCACAAGTTAGAATCTGACCCTTGAACTTGGAGTTGCTTTCACGTGTCGTTAGGAAGAGAGACTCTCAGACTTGTAGCCTAATTAGATTAAGGCATGAGTGTTTTTTAGCTACTCGGAGAACCCAACATTCTTTTAAATGCCATAAAAATGCAGATTCTCTCATGTCATTGATAAGTCACAAGTACCATGTTTATTTCATTAAGTCACTGTTGGGACTATTATCGATAAAAAAATGATCATTTTTGCGATGACTTTATTTCTGTGGGATCACTTTTGCAATAAACCCTTCATTTGAGCATGTCTATTAGTATTGCTCCCTTTTCACCCTCTTTCATATGTAGCTTAAAAAGATCTAGGGTAAATTACCCAAGCCCCTCGAGATTTGTTTAAATTACCAAATGAACCCTGTGGCTTTGAGTAATTATCATATACTCCTAGAATGATAATGCAAAAATCATTTGACCGACGAGTAATGCAAAATTATGGAACAATTCTTCGATGCAGGTTCTCGTGAATTGCCTGCGTTACTACCTAAGGAGGCCTGATACAGATGAAGATAGCTACTAGAAGAACTGGTTTACCTGATCTGATTTTCACCTGTAAATAATCACCAATTTCAAGATTATATGCAAGAACATGCTTTTCATCAACTCATGTAACTGAATATTCAGAACATGTACTATGGAAGTTATCTGTGTTTTGGTGTGTATTTTCTCTGGGAAAAAGATCTTAAAGCATCAATTTACTTATTCTCTATGATTTTATTTAATTCTTATTGTATGGTTCTCAATATATTTGAGTATTATATAGTACATTAAAAAACTTATTTCACCCTAGAATGCTGTGCTGAGGATCTTATATGCTATTTTTATAAAAAGGGCTTTTTTTTTTCCTAAAAGAAGATTTAATTTTGACAAATTTCCTCCAAAATATTATCATCTAAATTTGATAAGTTACATCATTTTCATTCTGTAAAGATGCAATGTCATTTTCATTCTGTAAAGATGCAGCATCTTATAAGATTATGCAAACAAACTTATCCAAAACACTCTATTAATAGACTGCAGAGTTGTAAATATATAAGATTCTTATACGTTGATATGTTATCTATGGTCAAACTCGGATATCTGATATCTCAACTGTACCTATTGAATACTGTGTCTTACAAACTTTTGATATGCACACAAACAAAATGTTTTTGTGTGTTTAATAGAAATTTCATTTTAAATCTGATTAGATATTTACTTTCTTGAGCTAATCTACTCCACCAAATGGAATCTTAAAATGAATTGCATATTCAAGAACATGACAAGTAGTGCATGTTGACACCTCTGTATCTTTGCCCCAAAGCAAAGTGTACAGCTTGCATATTTGGCAATAAATATCTTACAAACAAACTCTGCACATGGAGTAGGTGTCAAGAATAATATCAAAATAATATGTCCAAGAATTAGGCTTCAAGCCATAGTTTTCAATACTTTCCATGAAAAAAGAGTCTTTTGTACTCCATTTTTCTTAAATAAGGATTAATTTACCCTCTGAAATCCATTGTTTGTTTGTTTCTTTCCTCATTTCTGTTGATTCATACATCAAAATGTCACCTTTTCTTCTTGTTTTCCTCCTCCAAGTATATATAATCTCAGCTTCTGATTCAGATCCATTGCAAGATTTCTGCATCCCACAACCCGAATTCTCGCCCCTTTTCGTCTCATGCAAGAATTCGTCGTTAGTCACCGTAGAAGATTTTGTGTTTTCTGTCATAAAAGCCTCTGGAGACACTAAAGAAACAGGATTCTCATCCATTCCAGTTAGTGCAAGTGTTTTCCCTGGCCTTAATACACTAGGCGCGTCGTTTGTGCGTGCAGACTTCGCGCCTGGGGGCGTCAACGTCCCGCACTATCATCCGAGAGCAACCGAGGTTGCTTTCGTGTTGGAAGGGAGGATATATTCGGGCTTTGTCGACACACAAAACCGCGTGTTTGCTCGGGTTTTGGAGAAGGGGGAAGTGATGGTGATCCCTAGAGGCATGCTGCATTTCCAGATGAACATTGGAGATTCTCATGCTACTATTATAGGGAGTTTTAATAGCCAAAATCCAGGTTTAGTTAGAATACCATCTGCTGTTTTTGGATCAAGTATTAAAGATGAGCTTTTGGAAAAGGCTTTTGGATTGAATAGGAAGGATTTGGCTAAGTTGAGGAACAAGTTTCTTCCTAAGACTTGAGGTAGTTAGGGTAGGTAACTACGACAAAATTGATATAAATTATGTCATTATAGTTTCTCTAGCTAAAAGTCATCAATGGTAGAAATTGATTTTTAGTAACATGTTGTGTCATTAATTCTTAATTTTAGGTTACTAAAAGACATTTAGCTAAAAAGGCAATAATGAAAGCATTCTGTTATTAAAAATCAATTTTTATAGCTATTTGTTTTTATTTTTTAAAATTATTATTGTATTTTAAATCGTAGGATGCAATATTCATAGTTTATTTGCACGTATACACATAGATATGAGTGCATGCTGGACGTTATGTATTTCACCTATGTAACATTTATACTCCTATATTACTAGGAATATAAGTTATTTCATATTCAAAATTGTTCTTTCTTTGATAATTCAGGTGTCAATATTTCTTTTCCCTCACATTTTAACATAATTAATACGAGATGATTTTTTCTTCTCACATATATCACTCCCAAGTACTACGGAGTAATAAGTTTTATTGTAATTCACTATAAAAAAAATTGATTTTTAGTAATATAATCTTTTCATTATTCATTATTGTTTGTTTAGCTAAAAGTTTTAGTGAAAGAAAATTGAAAATTAATAATAAAACTAGTTATTAAAAAGTAATTTATGTCATTAAAGACTTTTAGTTAAAAATAACTATAATGATATAATTTATGTAATTAAAAGCCAATTTTCTTAGGGTTGGTCTGCTATGGACTCGAGTGCATGTTGTGCACCCTAGTCCATTTTGCACTTTTTGGTAAATGGTGTTACACTTTTCAATTATTAAACTGTATAATAATATTTTTAGTAATAATTGAAAAATACAACACCATTTACCAAAAAGTGTAAGTCAATAAACTGAAAAGTGTACATGGACTAGGGGTGCACATCATGAACTCGAGTGCATACTAACTTTATCATTTTCTTATAATGTACTCCGTATAACCTATTTAATTAATAATATAAATCAAATAATGTAAAAGGGATAAAGAAAAAGGAACTAGTTTTGTCTTTTACAAACAATTAAGAACCATAATTTGAGGAACACTAAGTCAACAACAAAACCTTTAACTTTTCAACTAACCAAGGATGAAAATATCGGTATCGGTGGAAATATCGAGACCTTAAATTTATGGAAATATCGACGGATATATCGATATCGAATATATCGGTAAATTTTAGAAATTGTAAAAAATTAATAACAAACCTTTAGTACATAAAATCAACAAAATAATTTGAATACATTTTATATCAATGATAAATTTATATAAAATATAATATACAAAGTTATTTCGTATGAAATTTTATCGATATTTTTTAAAATTTACCGATATTTTCTCGATATTTTATCAATATTAGACTCGATATTGTTATTGTCTACCGATATTTATCAATATTTTCAATTTTTTTACAAATATCGTGGAAATATCGGTTCTTCCCAATATTGATATCGGTGACCCCGAAAAATGGATATATCGAGAATATATCGGGGATATTTCCGGATATTTTCATCCTTGCAACTAACATAACCAACCCATTATCCAAGAAATTAAAGCTAACACGAAATTTGCTATGATTGAACCTTTTTCCTTTTTAAAGATGGCCACACAATTATATTTCACATAATTATATATATATAAAAAAGTTATGTAGCAAAAGAGAAAAGGACCATTTTACCTCTGTCCCGAGCAAGGAGGTCTTGATTTAAATTACTTTGATGTTTATCTCAAAAAATAAAATAAAAAAATACTACATAACTAGAATAAATTTCTCCAACTTTTGATAAGTGACACTTTTAATGTTACCATATGTCACAATTTATATATTATGAGTATTTATTTACTTAATAATTATTAACTGTATCACAATTGCACGGCAAAAAAAAACACTAATATGATTAAATGATATGGAGTATTAAGTTTCATGATTAATTTGTTCAATTTTTTTTTATTCTATTTATGTAGTCAATTTTTTTTTTTTAACTTTATTAATAAAATTGATGATCTAACAACAATACTGTTTACTCGTTATTCCACATATTTACTTTATAATTAAAATATAAATTATTTTTAAAAAATATGTAAAAAAAAGTGAGTACACTTGAGTTAAAAAGGAAATGTAAAAGCTACCATGAACTTTGAGTACAAAGATTAAAAATATGATAGAATAAATAAATGTATTAAAAGTGATGTGATTAATAGAAAAAACAATATATTTATATAATGAAATGTGAGAGATAGTAATTTGTTAAAAAATGAATTAAAAGACAGACGAAAAAAAAAACTTGAGTAACTTTCAAAATGAGAAAAATTGAGTAATATTTAGCCTTAAAAAATATATCCAAATTGTCTATATATGTAAAAGCAGGATTATTGATGGCAACTATAATGGAAGAGTGAAGTACAAAGTAAGGTTGCTGTAATTATGACATACCCTTATCTATATGCATGCTTTGTCCAAAACACCATCATTTTTACACATGGTTTAACTTTAAAGTATATAAATATCTTTGAGTTTTTATTAATTTTTTATTTTTAGTCTATGAAAATGGATCTCTCCATTTAATTTGTGTAAACTTTTTTTTTTTAAAACAAATTACCCTCAATAAAATAATGAGTAAAAATATAAAAACGTAGAAACTATATCATATCTCTTAACATTATTTGAATGATCCAAGAATGTCCTTTACTCTTTGTATGGAGGGAGGAAACTTAATTGATAAAATAAGATAAATTCTTGTCTCATGATGGGCTAGTGTGTCGATTTAGAATAAATATATTTTCCCTCATATATAAATTATAAACTTGAGAAAAGTGAAGATATACGAGACTAAAACTACGAAAAAATTGACGTCAAAAGGATCAAACTAGAACAATAACAAAATACGTTATTAACTCCAAATGATTCTTAATATTAACTCCAAATGATTCCAAAACATGTGAGCAACTCCAAATGCAAATCCAACAAAAATATAAGTTACCATTACTCTTACGTCTCTAAGAAATAAAATAGTTGTCACAACAAACATGAACTGAATACTAAACAACAAACTTATAATAATTTGCTACTACTTATTTTTTGCTACTAACATCCCTTAAAAATCCCCTTCAAAGCATTGCATTCAAGTTTTCGTTCCAGGTATCTGGTACTCCAGGTAAACACCAATGACTGCAATCAGCGCTGTGATCTTTCAACAGCTGGTTGTTCTTTTCTCCCGATGCCCGAGCGTAGACCGATGGATGACCATCTCGTCTAAAAGATGACATCGTCGTTATATCTTGAACATAGACAGGAAACTCCATTTTCCGCAACACCTTCTGTAGAACCAACATTTGTTCCGAGGTGTGAGGCAAACTCAAATGTTTTAAGGGTTCTTTTTGGTTGTTGCATTTCCAGCCATTTTCACTGCAAAATCAAGAAACATGAGTCAATAATTTCTTATAATGAATTTTCATGTTAAAAATGGACCAAATTTTGGGATTTTTTTACCTATTGTGTCTTGGTGACATGCTTCTAAAAAACACTCTTGTTCTTCTAGGATCAACATTTAGGTCTATCCATTTTGCCCATGTTGTGAGTCCTTTCTCATAAGCAAGAGCTGGATTTATGTCACTATATACATTGTTGCCCTCCATCACAAAATCCCATCTGAAAAAAATGTCGTAACGTCATGATCATACGACGTACAAGTACACATACATGAGACGTGATACTGACACATGTCACACTCAGAGCACTCGCTATCACATTTTAATTTTTACGATTATGTTAATTTGACCGTCAACACACACTAAACACATTAGACGAACGCGTAGAATTAAGAGAATTGGGTGCTCTTACGAGCTCCATTTGTCCGAATGAGTCCACCAATGAGCGGAATCAAAGACAAGAACGTCGACTCCTCTCCAATACTTTGCGTTCTCTTCAATCGAATCGAGGTGCAATATCCTCTTGTTATCAACCCCTTTTCTTAGCTCTACTAGAAAAGGAGCCCAACAAAACTCAATTGACATCTCGTAATCCTGAAAAAACAAACACACACAATCATATTAGTACTCACATCAACACATTGAAATTAATCAAGGTGAATTACCAATGCAAGAAAAGCCATTGTAGGGCCATTGTAGATGACTGTTTTTCTAGCAGTGGGGACAACTGATTGAACCAAGCAAACAAGAGACTCCCATTGGTTCCTCATTATGGAATCACCCACTAGCATGATTCTTTTCCTTCTCATTCTTCCAAGAAAATCCAATGCATCAAACCTACAATATCAATCAAGATCAACATTCATGTAATAGTCGAACCATCTCGCAAGCTACTAGCATTCACTCGACTATAAAAAAAATCACTCCAACAAGTAGTTCTCGAGTTTGAGTTCAACTTCAATAACTCTTAGCTCGCGAGCCTATTGGGCTTACACAAAATTACCGTTTTACCCTTAATGTGCTAATTATTTGTTTACTCGACTCGGTTAATAAATCATCATAACAAAAACCATAGAGGGCAATATATGTACCTAGGCATTGAGCAACCATCAGGCTTCCATTTCCATTTTTCGTAGTCGGAATCGGGGCGGCCGTTTTTGCGGCAGGTGACGGCGGAGCTGAGGTAAGGGCAAGTGGCGTCATAAAGAGGGTAAGTTTGATCATACACCCATTTTCCTTTGCTGAAATCACAGCTTCTGAGAGATGAATGTCTGCTTTGAACCATGGAGATTTCATCATCTTTATCATCTAACCACTGCAATTCTTGTTGATCATATTTTGATGATTTTATTTGAGAAAAGTAGAGGGAAACAAGAAAGAAGAGAGACAGAAAATAGTGTGCCATTTCAGACAAACAAATTAACCTTGGTACATGAGTATATATTACTATTAATTTCGACATGGAATTTGTTACTTTAATCTTGGCTTGAGTTGCGGGACATGGGCCATGTCCTAATAATTATCATGGCATGTGAAACATTTTAACATGTTTAAAGTGATTACACTATATGAGAAAGACGCGACACGATTTTACGGTGAGACCATTTATACATTAACACAAATAACAACACTTTTCTCTTTTAAAGTGTTAAAACGTTATATCTATTAGGAATTTTGTAGTATACATATATAAAAAGTTATTATTTTATACTCTCTTCGTTTCACAATAACTTATGTAGATACGTGGACACATATATTAAGAAAGTGTAATGGTGAGTACGATTTTGAGAGGTAACTTTATCAATTTTTATGTATAAAATAAATAAATGAATTGATTTGTGTGTGACAAAAAATAATTGGTACTATAATTTATAAAATGTTTTTAATTTTAAGGGTGCGATCGAAAATTATTATGAAATGTTTCAAAAAGACGGGCTACATTTCATAAAGAACGTATGAAAATTATAAAAAACAGGGGCTATTACTTATTATTCCACTTCGGGATTCTACTTTACACTACTCTAGTTGACATTGTATAATTTCAATCCAAGAGTCTAATAATTTTTTTTTTAACTTATTCTTAACTTGGTAATCAAAGGCTAATTTATACTCCCTCCGTAAAAGTTTTTATATTTTCTTTTTTTGTTTGTCTTTCCAAAAGTTTGCATATCTCAAAATAGAAATAATTATCATAATTTTCACCTTCACAATATACATATATTTACCCTTCATGACATTATTTTAGGGCTCACCATTCACTCAATCCACATACTTTATTTACTTAATATATAAAAGTTTACAAAATTACCCCTCAACACTCTCATCATTACACTTTTTTCTTAAACCATGTGCCCAAAATTCTCCGAAAACTTTTCGGGGACGGAGAGAGTATATATTTTTTTTCGATCCGCATTCTTGGGATTTACCCTAGTTTTTTTTACGGTTGCTTTGCTCCACACCGTCATTCCTCGTCCACGCCTGTTGCTCGCTGCCATCGCCCCTAACCCGCCTCACGCCCTATATTGCAATCGTCTACTTTACACTTCACCATGAGACGGTTTTACGCTTTAACTCCCTTTTCAGCATGAGACGGTTTTACGCAAAAAAAAAATTCACAATATATAATTATGAATAATTTCTATTTCTTTATGTAAATTTCGGAAAGAAAAGACACGAAATTAACCAACGTTTTTATATGTCTCTCTACGAAAAATTTACATATTGAATTCTGTTATTAGGTAAGAAAAATGTAATTAAGTATGCCAATTTAATAATTAATCTCATTTTTTAAGTATAATTTTTTTTAAACAGCAACATTTTACATGCGTAACAATAATGATTCGTATGCAGCCGTAATACTTGAAAAAAATGTTAACGTGAATCCGAATTCATATTTTTTTTTGTCAATTTTGTGATATGGTAATAATTATATTTTAATTTTTTTAATAAATTAATTAATAAAAATAGACGAGCTGATTTAAACATTAAGCCAGAGAAAGATCCATTCCAGTTTTCCTCAGTTCATCATGATTGAAAACAGATTGATTTTGTTTTTGAAGAAAACCAAAACCCTAACCCAGAAATTTCCATCATCAAATCCAAGGGAATGGAAACCATTTTCAACTCCTTATAGTGAATGCCAATCAAGATTTTACTCTTCATTTCCGAGATTTCTCCCTGCTTCCGAACACCCTGCAGCAAGGAGCTTCATTGGCTATGGTCTAAGATCATTCCTTCAAAATAACCGCAAGGTATTCGAATTTCTTATCGTATATAAATGCTGTGATTACATGTTTTAGACCTGAAAACTTGAGAAATTTCGAGTGAGCTAAATTGAACTTGTTAGTTTGCTGGAATTGTTCATAATGGCTGTATTTGTTAGGCATTTATTTATATATATTTCTTTATTTGCGAGGTTAACATTATTTACCAATTCGTGTAAATTTTGTAGTTGAATGTTGGTTTCTGCTTACTTAAATTTGATTTTATGTGTATTGTAGTCGTTGCTCTTGTTAATATTTCTTGCTGTGGGCTATTTCATGTAATCATGAATCTTCAGAGATGGTCGTTTTGGATAAATGGCATAACGGTGTTCTTATGATTCGTGTTTGCACAGATTACCATGCTTAAATGTTAACATTATCAGCTCATCGAAGGTTTAGTCGTTGGTGTATTGCCTTTCTTTTTAGTTCTAGCAGTTATAACGTTTGCTGACTATCGGACTATGGCCCGATTGCGATAAATTTCCAAATTTTCAGTTTTATACAAGCCCACGGGATATGCTTATACGTATAAAAAAAACCATTTATCACCATATTTGTTAGTTTTACTAGTTCACTTGGTAGAATTAAGGATGAAAGTTCCTCATGGTTATACACTGAGGTGCTAAAAACATGATTTTCGCTGTGTTGAATCTGTCTGCCATTTAATCCTAATTTTGCCTCACTACTATTACTAATTTATGGAAATAAATATCTGGAAACTGCTATTTGGATGTCTTGAGGTTGAGGAAGAAATAGGAGTCGTAGAGTCAACAATTTTCCTGTGGTCTCTGTCTACTTTTTTTTTTTCATTTTCTGTTTTGATTTCTCTGAGAGCGCATCTAACAATTTTCCACTCTTATTGGAATTTTCCCATGCATTGGTTTTCTCATGAGACTGTAGACCTTTAAAGTAGGATTATTGTTATGTTTCCAGAAATTGCATAAGCCCTCATTCAGGAATTTCTCCACCTCGACTTCTGTAAATGCAAAAACAGCAGAAGGATTGAAACTTCTTGTTACTGCTGGGCCCAATGCTCAGGAAGCAGTTGGAGCATGGCTTTTCCTATCTGCTGCTTGGTTGTACTGTATGGTGGTTCTTGGTGGTGTCTCCCGACTGGCTAGATCTGGCCTTTCAATGACTGACTGGAAATTCACTGGTGGTCCTCTATCAAATGATGATTGGTTGATTGAATTTGAAAAATACAAGCAATCATCTGAATACAAACGGTAATTAAAGTGTCACTGCATTTAGTTGTGGTTAGTTGGGCCCTGGGAATTGACATATAATCTATTCTTGTTGCAGACGAAATGAAGAGATGAGTCTTGATGATTTCAAGTTTATGTACTGGATGGAATATGCCCATCATTTGTGGGGAAGGGCATTGGTCATACTGTTTGCAGTACCTTTCTCATACTTTTTTTTGAAAGGATATATCACACGCCGACTTGGACTTAGACTCTCTGGACTATTTGCCCTTGGCTCTGGTCAGGGTCTAATTGGGTGGTGGATGGCCAAGAGTCGTTTAGAGGTAACACCTAAAGCATAAATTACTGTATTTTGATCCCATAACTTGGATACAGTTTTTTAGGTATATTCTATATTCCTCCTCGTAGGAATCCTCTGAACCAAGAGTAAGCCTTTACTGCTTTGCAGCTCATTTGGCTTCAGCATTTGTTATATACTCTGGGCTCTTTTGGACAGCTGTGTTGGTCGTTATGCCTGAACCCCCTGCGGAATCCATAGTCTGGGTGCAAGGGGCATCGAAAGTCAAGCGTCTTTTGCTCCCTGTCACTATTCTTGTTGGTATTACTTCTGTCTTAGGAGCATTTGTTGCTGGAAATGACAATGTACGTAATTTTCTTGTCATTGCTTTTTAGATGGACTGTATGTATAATTACATATCAGCTGCATTTGATATTTTCAGCGCCCGAGGATGGGTGATGCATGGGTTCTGGAGGATAATATATATGTCCTGAAAGGGAAAATGCGGAATTTCTTCGAGAATACATCAACTGCTCAGGTAATTGTTTCTGTTATACTCCCTCCAATTGTTTTTAGATGTCATTGTAGCCTCTTAAATTAATTATTTACATAATAAGTGACGTTTTGAGTGTTTGTCCTCCATTATCCCATGTTTACCCCTAATTAATTTCCACCTTCATTAATTGTTACTCATTAATTAGGGTTAATTTTGGCATAAAAAAACAGCGTTAATTTGTGTGATAAAATCCGGAATGAGATCTAAAAGAATTGGAGGGAGTATATTACAATGACTTATTGACTTTTGAGGCATTGAATATGTTATGTGTATATAAATAAGGAAAATTAGAACAGTGATTCAAATTATTCCACAAAACTGAATTCACAAGTGTTGTGATCATGGCATTTGCAATAACTATTTTTCTTGTATACACCAGCTCGTACATGGAATACTCGCTGCTGCATCGTTAATCTCCGTTGGTGGCTTGTGGTGGTCACTGGGAAACCTTGGTGTACATCCCACGGCACGCCCTTTAATAGGAAACACTATTGGCATTGCTGCTGTTCAGGTACTACGAACCTTCTTCTTTCCCCGTGGAAAATACACTTCTTTTAGGTGTAGAATTTTTGTGGCTTCTGTTATGCACCTTAAATTGTCATGTTAACCTCAAGAATCAAGCTTCATTTAAATAAAATATAAACCTCAAGTTAGAATTGAAAAGTCCTGTCTATATATAAGTATGTATTATGATAATCTGGTAAATATTACCCAGTTATTCTTCGAATGAGTTTTTGCAGGTTGCATTGGGGACGAGCAGTCTTATGTCGAATGTACCGACCGCACTAGGCACTGCGTATCAAGGTGGAACTCTAACTCTTTTGACTCTAATCATCCTTCTCAACCACATTGTGCGACATACTCCACTGCACGGTGATGTGGTGCGCGTACATCAACGTCGGAAGAAAGGAGCGTCAAAGCCTGTGGACCGTGGCCCGTAGCAGATTTTATTAGATGTTTTTAGTTAGTCGATTTTGATGTTTAGATAAGGTTTATCGTTTTGGAATAACAACAATATAATTCAAGTTGATGTCACCTTTTTCAAAGTTCTTCCTCAACCGATGTTGCAACCAATCTTGTGCACAAATCAAAAATTCGACGATTGTTGGAGTTAGAGAACTCCTAGGGTACACCAGTGCTAAATGTTGAGACATGAACACTCAAGATGTCACGATCCATGTTTTGAAGAACAAGAAAAATAAATAATTTTATATTCTTTTAAATTTTATAACTAGAAAAATAAATAATTTTTATAGTGTATCTTTCTCTGTGTTGTATACAAATTAATTTATATTCCATTTTAAACTATATAAAAATCTACATTATTTAATTTGATCAACAAAAATGCTTCACACCTATTTTTACATTATTTTATAGAAGTATTTGTTAAATGTTGAATTTCATCTTAATCTCTCAAATTAAAAGGCCTAGCTCGGACTCTAATTGTTACCCTACTCCGTTTAATTTGTGAGAATTCACATGTATCTATCTCTATATATGAGACTATTGATGCATTAAGCACTAAAATTACTTTCGGTATATAAGTGATGTAACAACACACATTGAAATTCACATGAATCTCTGTATAAGTACCCTTTTATCTCTATATAACTAATACACTCAACTCTTTCATTTTAATTTTATCAATGACTTCATTACGAGGTTCCTCTTATTCTGCTCATGAAGATATACACCTTTGTAATGTGTTTGTTGATATCTCTCAAGATCCAATTGTTGAAACATATTAAATTGGATCTATATTTTGGTCCCGATTAGAAAATGACTACAATAATACTCGACAAACACCGTCATTCAAACTCGAAACGTAAAGTCGTTACGTGATCGTTTCACTATTATCAGAAGCATAGTTTCAAATTTGAATGAATGTGTTGCACAAATTGAACTTCGACATTCAAATGATGCTTCAAATAAAAATATTGTAAGTTGATACTCTTGCTTTTTTTAAATATTAAATTATTATGTATGTGTTTCAATATTATTTTTCTTAATTACAGTAAATATAAATTTTGGAGCAAATATCTTATTAATGCAATAAGAAGTGATTTAAGTTTGATCATGCGCAGTATAAAATGAAAGATGTTGCTGAGTTTTAGGAAATAATTGTCAGAGATTCAATATCTCAATTTAATATCAATTTAAGTGACGAAAATGATTGTATTTCATCATCCTAAATGCGACTAGATGGAGTGAAAAAAACGAAGTTGAAAAAAAAAAAGATTGTCTTGTATTGCAAAATTAAATGAAGAAGCAAATAAAAAAAAAATTGACTAAAGAATAAGATAGAATTATATTCGTAGACTTGAAGACCGTTGCTGATCCGGTTCAACGTGAATGGTTTTAGAATGAGCAAATCAAAATTATACAAAAAAGTCCTCATCAATCTCAAGATTCTCAACATACAAATTCCTCCACCACTTTTGTACAATATTCCGGTGATATTGGAGGGTTCCGAAGTGATCAAACAGACTATTATTAAACTTCATAGTATTTATATTTAATTTTTATTTTCTTGTTTAGTTATGTTTATGCTTGTTGTATTAAATTTAGCATGCTTTCGTTTATGTATATTTTATTGTATTTTTATAATTTAAATTATTAATGTTTTCTTACTATAAAATTATATGCTTTCAATTTTAAAATATTTCATAATTAAACCAACAATAAATCAATTTCATATGATTTATTTAATTTTTTAAATTTATCACGATAACCGGTTCACAGGTTAAACCGAAACAAGGATGAACGGTTCGAATCAAACCGGTTCGTCTTCGTACCTACTTTCCCAGTCCATTTCTCAAAAACCCCTCATTCTAAAACCCAGTGACGAGGAACTAAAAACACCCACAGAAAAAAAGTTTGGAAAAATCCTGCACACTCCACCATGATCGAAAACAGATTGATTTTGCTTCTGAAAAAAAGCAAATCCCTAACCCAGAGATTCCCCTCATCAAATTCGACGGAATGGAAAACATTTTCCAATCCTTGTGGGTACTCCCAATCAAGATTTTACTCCAAGTTTACTCCTCCTTCCAGATCCCCAATCACAAGAAGCTTCACCGGCTATGGTTTAAGGTCGTTGCTTCAAAATAACTGTAAGGTATTCAAAATTTTGTGTTTAACGAATATGCTATTTATCATGCGTACATGTTAAGCTTTTAAAATAAGAAATTATTGATCTAGTCCTTGAGTTAAATCGGTTTTTCTAGTTTGATTATAGTGGCTGAAGTTCAACAAGCATCAAATTCTGTGTGTTATTCGTTTGCTGATTTTCCGCTTGAAGTGTTCTAGTTTAATGTTGGCCTTTGCATATTTCGTTTGATTTTCTATGCATTGTATCTCTGCGTAACTCTGGATTTTCTAGTGTTGTACGATCATAAAATGTTCAAAGAAATGATCATCTGGAATATTAGGTGAATAAATTAAGTGCAGGCTACCTGCTCCAATATGAATTGCTGTATTATCAATATGGCAATTGTTTTATCTTGTCATGTTTTCCCTTTCTTTTGTTTACCCAATTCTATCATGTGTAGCCTTCACTAACAATATAAACCCCGTGAATCGACACCAATTTTACAAAATTCCATTTAATATATTTTCTCGTATAAGATTTCTGTCATTTGGCAGCATTAAGGATTAAAGGTTCGTATGGTTGTTCGCTGAGATGCTAGAAATATAATTCATATTGTGTTGAGTTCTATCTGCTATAATATTCTATCTATGTGCAGTCAACTCCCATATGGTATTATATGTGCAGTGTGTTGTTGATGTAGAGAGGAGAGATATGAGAAAGATAAAGAAAAAGGTTGAAAGAGGTAGGATAGAAAAAAGGTAGAGAGAGATAGTAGGTGTTCCACAAAAAAAGGAAATGAATAACTTTCGGTGGAACGCTCAAAATAGCAAAATGAGTAACTTTCGAAGGGACGGAGGGAGTACTAATTTATGATAGTAAACATTTGAATTCTATTGGTTATCTTGAGGAAGACCCAGCTTGCACTAGCCAACATTTTTCCGGCAGCGTCATTTTTAGTTTGATTGCCCTGAGATCACATCTCCAATAACTTTCCTCCTTTTTTTTTTTTTTTGGATTTGATTTATTCATGCATTGGTTTTCTAATAAGTGTCAGTTAATTGTTTTTTTCTTCTGTCCCCAGAACTGTTATACACCGTCATTCAGGAATTTCTCCACCTCGGCATCTATATCTGCAATAAGAACAGAAGGAGCAAAACTTCTTGTCACTGCTGGGCCCAAAGCTCAGAAAGCAGTTGGTATTTGGCTTTTTGTATCTGCCGCTTGGGTCTTTAGTATGGTAATACTTGGTGGTGTCACTCGACTGACTAGATCAGGCCTTTCGATGACTGACTGGAAATTTACTGGTGGTCTTCCTCCTCTTTCAGACGATGATTGGTTAGTTGAATTTGAGAAGTACAAGCAATCACCAGAATACCAACGGTAATTCGAGTGACATTTCATTTAATCCGTTCTTGATTGATCAATGTCCTGTTGTTTTGATTGATCCATTCTTGACCATTGCAGAATAAATAAAGGAATGAGTCTTGAAGATTTCAAGTTCATATATTGGATGGAGTATGGCCATCGTATGTGGGGAAGGGCATTGGGTATAATGTTTGCACTGCCTTTCTCATACTTTCTTCGAAAAGGATATATCACAGTCAGACTGGGCCTTAGGCTCTCTGGGCTATTTGCTCTTGGTGGTGGCCAAGGTCTTATTGGGTGGTGGATGGTCAAGAGTGGTTTAGAGGTAACATCTAAATCTAAAGCACAAATCTACTGCATGATGATACCTCAACTTAGAACATAATTAAAATTTAATTAAAGAGTGATTTAATTAATTTCCTTCTCTAGGAGCCTGCATCAGAGTATGCTGAACCAAGAGTAAGCCCTTATCGACTTGCAGCCCATTTGACCTCAGCATTTGTCATTTACTCCGGGCTCTTGTGGACTGCTCTTTCTGTCGTCATGCCTGAACCCCCTACAGAATCTGTAGCCTGGGTTCAAGGGGCAGCAAAAGTCAAACGTCTTGCACTCCCTATAAGTATTCTTGTTGGGGTCACTGCTGTCTCAGGAGCATTTGTTGCTGGTAACGATGCGGTATGTGTAACTACACTTTTTCTCTACTCAACTTTCTAGTTCTAAGATTGATTCTGTTACTTCTGTATATCATTAAATCTTAATTGAAATTATCCAGGGACGTGCCTTTAATACTTTTCCAAAGATGGGCGATACATGGATTCCAGAGGATGTGTTTATCCTGAAGCCGCTGCTGCGGAATTTCTTTGAAAATACTGCAACTGTGCAGGTAATTAGGTCTATTGTGCATTTCATTTAACTTTTGAGTCATATGGTGTGCTAAGCTAAATAAAATCAGATCATTGTGATAATACGGGTAATACTGGAAATATTAAACTGCCAGCATTGTTTAGTTATGTTATTGGCAACGTTTCGGTTAATGTATGCTGCAGAAACACTAGACGTTTTGTTACTCGTAAAGCAATTTGTCAGCTCTTTTACTGTATCTCGACTTTTATTTATCCTATTTAAGAATATAATGTTCTGTTACTTTAGAAAAAAAAACTGATAGCTATTAAAGATTGGAACCAGCTTCAACTGGATTTATTATCTAAGGTTAAGTAACTATAACAAGATGTACTAAGATAGTGCATGCTTGATTCTTCGTCCATCCACTAGATAGTGTTGAGGAATTATACATTTTGCTGTTGTGCCTTTTCTTTTACGTTAGAAAAGATTCTTAAATATTTCATTACTGATGCAGCTTGACCATCGACTACTGGCTACCACATCCTTATTATCGATATGTGGGTTGTGGTGGTCAACGAGAAAACTCGATATACATCCTGCAATACGGTCTTTAGTTGGAAGCACACTCGGCATGACTGCTGTTCAGGTACTAAAGTGCACTTCCTTTCTATCTTAAATTGACCCATTGTTTTAAAACTATGAATTGAGCACCATAGAGAAACTTCTTTGGTGCACTTTGTTATACAGATGCAGCAGATAATCTTAAGATCCAAGCTTTATTTTATATACATGCTATGAATGGACATTTTTAAGTTACATAACGTTTT
This sequence comes from Galeopsis tetrahit, assembly GCA_963675135.1. Taxonomy (NCBI): domain Eukaryota; kingdom Viridiplantae; phylum Streptophyta; class Magnoliopsida; order Lamiales; family Lamiaceae; genus Galeopsis; species Galeopsis tetrahit. Next base: position 7,884,135 of record OY776124.1, read on the forward strand.
TCGTGTAGTTGGGCGACTGAGTTATTATCGTCGTTTTGTTTGTTGATCGATGCAGGTTACGTTGGGGATAACAACTCTTCTGTCTTATGTACCGGTTTCACTCGGCACTGCTCATCAAGCTGGAGCTCTAACACTTTTATCATTAATGATTCTTCTCAACCACACTCTACGCCGACCTTCATTACAACTTCTCAAATCTCTTCCTAAAGTAGCCCAGCAATCATAAAATGGATGAAGTGCTATACTGTCTTAAAACGCCCCAAAATCCCCAATTATATAGTAGTGTTGAGTTTTGTTTATTCATGCGTCACTCAAACTATGCTAATTCTTTGTTTCCAGTCATACTTTTGTTGGCTTGATTGATTCATTACTTTTTTCTTCTTTCATGTGTAACTAAATTATTAGTTGAGCAAATACACATGACGTTTAATTTAGCATATTGTAACAATAAATTTCCTGAAATTAATATAAAAATACATAATGCAATACAATTTTTTTTTTCTTGTCGGATTAAATTGATGAATTTGTGGGCTTCGAAATTTGATTCTGAATTGAATGTTTTTGAATCAAATCCATGCTTCGATCTTGATTGATTTTGGACTTCAGATGTAGTAACAATTAATCCAAGGCATATGGGCAAGGTGCCTTGTTTTGGATTAAATGCCACTTTCGTAGAGAAATCGCGATAAACGTCTTTGAATCAATAAAGAACGCCTTTGAGTTTACCAAAATGAAAGGGCAAATATATAGTGCTCCGTATTACGTATTAAAATCATTTTGTCAAATTAATTTTATAATTGCCTAAAATCATGTGACATACATATTTTTTACGATTTCCATTTACCCGAACTACAAATACTCAGGGTTGGAAGATCGGTCGAGATTTTTTTCTCCCTTTAAAATGTCACCTTTTCTTCTAATCTAATTTTCAAAATTATATTAATCCCTATTAAAACATGAATTTTCAGTTGCATTTATCATATTGATTCCATTCTCATTCTTGCAGGTACTGCTTGTTTTGCAGTATAACCAAAAATAAAAAATGTTTTGTGCAGTATATCAAGAATCAAGACAGATATGATTTTAATAGTAAATTTTTTTCATTATCAACAAATTGCTGTTCTTTGAATTAAAACTTGCAACATAATTGTGCTTTTTTTTTTTTTTTTGACAGAACATAATTGTGCTTTATTATACAAAACATACACGACAGACGACTCCTACTGGGCTTAGCGCAAATCAGGAACAGCAACTTAAATATGGTGCATATTACTGGGCACAGAAGTCGAAAATCCCAATCAAATTAAGAGGCTCGATTGCCCCTCTTCGACTGTTTTGAATTAAATGTTTAATTTAGATTTTCTTTTTAAAAAGACGTCATTTCACACATAGAAAAGAAAAAAAAAAAACACAAACCACCTAGCCTGACTGGGCTGCCTAAGCATCGACTAATGCCCAAAACACCTACAATAGTCGATTACCATGAACTCAAGTCGGCCAATTGCCGACTAGTCGTCCGCCTGCCCGAGTTCTACATCACTGATTATCATGAGTTAACTACACTGAACAGAGGACATGTCAACTTCCACTGTTTATATTCGTATGGATTGAAGTTAAAACCATTATATGGAAAGACACCATAAACATACGAACCACCATACTTAGACAAGAAAAAAGAAAAACGTCCTAGCACTTAACAGTTAACAATCCAGTAAGGAGACACCATAACTAATAACTCCCTCGACCACTTTCATTATTCTCATACCATTTTCGAAAATAAGACTATTCACACTACTTTATATCCACCATCCAAATCATCACTTATTTACTCAAATTAAACAATCACTTGATTTACAAGTGGACCTCACAATACTCATCATACACTCAATTTATCTACTTTATATATAAACTAGTAATCAATATTTATTAAAACTGGCGTTAGGAGAAAGTAGCATAACGAATTTGGACGGAGGGAGTATAAGCATGGTGATGTTTACTTATGGCACACTAATCATATGAAGCAAACACCATTACTTACTTAATAAAGACCTCAAATTTCACCAAAATGATCAAAGCATTAAATCACAATCCTACTCAAAACATCAGATCAAAATAGATACCAAATGAGTGAATTAAGCTAAAACAGAGGACCTATAACTAAGAGAATAACCTGCGAGAGTTCAGCAATCCCTAGACTTGAGAGCACCCAAAACAAGCCTGGATTGTGCAAGCTTCACCTCCACCTGTTTGACATGAAGCTCAATCTCCTGCACCTTCAGTTTCTTCCACTCCTCCTTACCCTCAATCCCTTCCCCTACAAACAACTCCTCCCCAGCCCTCATAATCCTTTCATCCACATTCTCCCTCACAACCACACCATTATTAGAATCCTTAGCTTCTTTCTTACTAGGTGCCTTCTTTACACCACTTCCATTGGCTTTCGGACTCCCCACAACACCATTTCCACCAGCAGCTCCCCACACAAGCTTGGACAATTCATAAGTCTTTTGCTCATGCGCCTTACCCAAGGTTCGGCACTTACCGTCTTTCTCTTTCTTCTTATTGTTAGTGTATTTCTTCTTCAGCCTTCGAATCTTATCCTGCAATTGGGTCCTGCTTACATCCACATGCAAATTCTCCTTGATGAAATCGTGAAACGCATTCAGATCGGCTACAGGGTCCAATTTCTTCTTATTAGAATACTCAATCATGCCGTTCAGAATAGCGATTTCGTCGCCTTCACTCCAAAGTCTCTGGAACAGCGACTTCTTTGGATCATCATTCGAGGGTTTCACCGGGCTATCCTCCTTCTTCTTCGCCTTCTTCGCTTCCCTGACCTCACTTTGTTTCTCTTCCGCGGGACGTTTTGCAACTGTTGAAGTGGTCGCCTGTACGCCAGATCTGGGCTTTTTAGGGCCGCTGACGGTGACGGATTTCTGTTCGGGTTGCTCAGAATCGGACTCAGATTCAGATCCAGATTCTTCTTCTTCTGAAGAAGAAGAAGACTGAGTCTGCATAGTTACAGGTGTTGCCTTGTTCGAAACCTTGATTTGCTTTTGGGTAGGTGGGGTTGACACCTTCTTCAGAACTTGCGTTTGTTCGGGTTCGTCGGAATCAGATCCTTGAGAATTGAGTTCGTCGGAGGAAGCTTCCTCTAATTCTTCCCCGGATTCTTCTTCGTCGCCGGATTCTGATTGTGAGTCTACAGGTTCGCGATTCTTCACCATTGTCGTCGAGTGTAGAGAAATTCGAGGGTGAGAAATTGGGGAGGCCGGAGAAATCTACAACACGCAATAGCCGGTTCTCAAAATAAAGAGGAGGTATGTTTGAAAATTTCCTCTAAAAAAAAGTTTGCTTTTTTAAAATACAATATTTTAAAAAAAAAATTATTGCAGGAGAATTCGAAAGGTCAGCTTAGTAGAAAGAGCTCTTAAAGTCACGTACATCTGGAGATGTATATTGGATTGGCCCTAGTACTCTAGTACTGTAGAACTATGAATTAAACGGATTGGAGTCTAATCGATTCATTTTTAATAATTCTACAACGGTAATGAATCTTCATATACAGATTCATTTTTTTGCTTTAATTAATGTTTTACTATTAATTAACAATATACCCTTAATTAGAGATTCTGACTAAATATTAATTAAATAAATCACGCGTGTTAATCTTTGCAACATTTACGCTAATCAAGGCACGCAATAAACATGCAAACGGTTGTTTTATTAATTCCCCCAATACACATAATTATGACACATCATTACCTCTAGCTATTTTGAAACTTAAATTGTGTTGCAACCATTAATTTTGATTCAGGTTTATTCCTTCTCCATCTTCACCATTAATACCGTTCAAAAAAAAAAAACAACTCTAACATGGCTGATCCAAAAATGCTCCGATCACTTTTTGGAGATGATTCCGACGACGAAGAGAATATTGAAAGTCACTCGACTCAATCACCTAGTCCGACAGTTAACAATGAGCAAATCGTTGTAGAAACTAGAACGATCTTTGGGAGCATTGATGCATTGTTTAAGGCTTATCAAGAACATGCGAGAACAAAAGGCTTTAGCATTGTCAAACGGGCTTTGGTGAAAAGGGATGATTCACAACTAAAATACGCTTTGATGGCTTGTGATAAGGGTGGGATTTCTAAGACAAATAAAGCGTCGAAAAAAATTGATTGCAAAGCTCGTTTGAATGCGAAGAAACTCGAAGATGAAATTTGGATTGTTAGTAAAATGGTGGATGAGCACAACCATGAAATTAATCCAGTCTTCATTAATGCCAGCTCATAGGCATTTGAGTGTCCACATGAAGAGGCAATTAGAAGCAAATGATATCGCAGGAATAAGGACATGCAAAAATGTAAGGTTATGTGAAGTTCAGTCGGGCGGACCAGAAAATATAGGGTGGCTCCCTAAGGACTGTAGAAATTTCATTGAACAACGAAGAAGACTGAGATTAGGTGATGGAGACGCAGAAGCAATCCGTAAAATGTTTGCTAAACTTCAAATGAGAGATAACAGTTTTTTTCATTTGATGGATATTGATGATGATAATAGGCTATGCAATGTTCTGTGGTTTCATCCTAGAAGTAAAGCTGTTTACGAAGAGTTTCACAACGTCGTGAGTTTAGACACAACCTATCTCGTGAATAGGTACAAAATTATTTAGGGTTTTTGTTGTTCATCCGTTTTACGTAATTTTTTAATTTCTGGATGCTTACATTAATATTTAGGGTTTAGGATTTGTTGTGTTGTTCATCAATTTTAAGGGTTCGTTTTAGGGTTTGGCTGCATGTTTAATAAATTTTCTATGCATTGTTTTGTTTTTGAAAATTAGGTACAAAATGCCATTTGCAAGCATTGTTGGCGTTAATCATCATGGGCATTCGATCTTGCTAGGATGTGCATTGGTGAGCAATGAAAAGGTTAATACGTATAAATGGATTTTTTCGAATTAGTTAGAAGCAATGGGTGGCATTCACCCTACTGCCATAATTACGGACCAAGCTGAAACCATTAAGATAGCCATAAGGGAGTTGATGTCGAACACTATTCATCGGTATTGCATATGGCATATTCTATCAAAAGTCGGAGAAAAGTTCAAATGGATTGATGATATTAAATCATGCACCGTTGAATTTAAAGGCCTCGTGTACGACAGCCTAACCATTCAGATATTCGAGAGGAAATGGGCTGAGTTCTTGGTTAAATACAGGTTGGAGAATAATGAATGGTTAATAAGTTTATACAATGAAAGGGAGAAATGGGTTCCAGTTTACTTGCACCACACGTTTTGGGCCGGAATGATATCGACACAACGAAGTGAGGGAATGCATGCTTATTTTGATGATTTTGTTCACTCTAGAAGCTCGCTCAAACAGTTCATGGAACAATACGATGTTGCTATTGGTAATAAGTTTCAGAAGGAATTCCTAGCCGACTTTCAATCGAAGAACAAGGTCATTAAGTGCATTTCTCAGTTTCCATGGGAGAAGCAATTTCAACGTGCATACACGAATTCTATGTTCAAACGTGTTCAGGAAGAAATACAAAGGTCGCTTTATTGTCATGTTGTTCAACCAACTGACGAAGAGAGGGCTCAAGATTCGAATGATGTTGGAGTTGAAAAAATTAGGGTTCTTGAAAGATGCATTGTGAACAATTTTTATGTCAAGAAATTTACTTACACTGTTGAGTGGAGGCAAGTGGGAGAATACATCAATTGCAATTGCAGGAGGTTTGAGTTCAAGGGGATAATTTGCTCTCATATAATGAAGGTGTTGTCACAAAAGGACATCCGAAGTGTGAATGAAAGGTATTTGTTACGCCGATGGAGAAAAGATGTGTACCGACGACATTGCCATATTTTTTTCGGAGGAGGTTATCCCCACATGACTGATGAGTACAAGAAATACCAAGCAATTGAAAAGGTGTTCTAGCAGGCTGCGGATTTGGCCATGGGAAACAATGTGAAGCTGGAGTTTGTTGAAAATAGTTGTATGGAGATGAAAAATGCACTGCTTAATTGGAACCCTCCTACAACATCAACTGCTGATGATGGTGGTGGTGGTCCCTCAATGAGATCACAAAGTCCTGAAACAGCGGAGAATCCACTGCTAGACCCACATGTTGCAAGAACAGTGGGACGACCAAGAATTAATCGATACAGGACAGCTTCGGAAACACGTGGAAGGGGTGGAACTGGACGTCCACCTGGAAGTGGTGGACGAGGAAGAGGAAGGGGACCCGCTACAGGGGGAAGGGGTGAACCCGCTACAAGGGGAAGAGGAAGGGGAAGGGGTGAAAGTGATGCAAGGGAAATGGGTGCAACAATTCAAGAAGACAACAATAATGAATTCTTTTTCGACTTAAATGATGATCTAAATGTATCAGAAGGGAGTTTTAGGTTTTAATGTTTACAGTTTAATTCAACAATTTCACTGTAATTCATGCATATTGCTATTTCAGTGTAATGTTTACTGTTTAATTCAACTAAACCCTAACCCAAATTCATACATTAACAATTTAACATACTGAAACATAATCATAATCAAAATTAGTACATTAACATACTAAAACATAATCATATTAAGTTCAAAATGCTGAAACATAAACGTCGATTCAAACATAGAATTCAAAAGGTCAACACAAAATATAAACATAGAATTCAAAAGTCAGTACGAAACCCTTAAATACAACCCTCGTCCTCCACCTTGATTGCTTTGTCATGTTTGACGACCGACACATAGAATTTGGACGGAACCTGGACATCACGCTCGAAGTGAAGAGTATCTCCTTGGCTAATTCTCAACGTATCCGCAAGCGAGGTCCAACCACTGGTCAATCGACAAATTCCCCTTGGACGTGTGTCAACCCGATGAAACTCGTACATGCACTCAAACTCAATTCCAGAGTACCCAGCACAAACCGTGATCATCTTCTCCTGGTACCCCAATAAATCAATTACATTCTTCGGTAGGTTCTGCAAAAAACAGATGTCAAATAAACCTTCAAAAAAGATAGCAGGAATTTATATATTGGAAACAAAATACCAAACGATTGTGGCACTCGGTTGTCTTGCACTTGACTGTAAAAAACCTTTGTGGAGTCCGCCGAGTTTCATTTTCGATCTCTTCAGGGTTGTTTCCGATGGTGAAGCGTATTTTTCTTGCGGCTGATCTTGTGGTAGGCATGTTTGCAATTCGAAAAGGGAGAGACAGAGAGAGTTTGTAATTCGAAAAGGGAGAGAGAGAGTATGATTTGGGAAAGAAAAGTATGCCACAAGATAAGGTGTTTGATAGAATTAGGGTTTTTGCGAAAGGGGAAGGGGTATATGTGAAAGGGGAAGGGGTGCATGCGAATGGGGTGAAGAGGTGTATGGTTTGGGAGAAGGAAGATGAACGTGGACAATGGTTAGTGGGGGAGTTAATGTTTTTGTTTTATTAAATGAATATCCTCCGCAATTCATCACCGTTGATGTAATTCAAATAAACTGATCTTGACCGTCCATTTAAATGCATTTAATTTAGATAAGATGTTCACATCATAATCACAAGTTTTTTGGGCTACGTTTATGGAAGGGATTCGATAGATCTTAATTCATCTTCCAAGCTCAATCACAGCCGTCGATTAATTTCAGCAAAAAAGATCTAGGTCGTTCACCTTGTTTGACTTTTAAATTGAATCAAGCATTATCTTCCTTGAACTTCCCCACTTAATCGCCACGTTGATTTAATTCAAATAAATTGATCATGTCCATCCCTTCACGTAATACCGCCTGCAGTGCATGGTTTAGGGATTAATAAGTAATCATTGCGTCTTGGGAGTAGATGTTAATTATGGTGAATTTCGTCATCAAGAAACGTGTGCATTCATTACGTATTGAAGAGGGTTTACTCGTGGAGGAGAGAGGGAGCTTTAACGTGGAGGAGTAAAAGAGAGACTGAATTTAAAATGCGTCTAGGGTCTTTAATTGATTTAAAATGCGTAGTTGATGGTGGATACTGTAATTAAAGACCCTAATTAAAGGGTGATCAGTATAGTTAGGGACTAAATTTCCTAATAAGGGGGTATTAAGTTACAAGTGATAATTTAATCAGAAATTAGTTATTTTAATTTTACGACTAAAATATTAGTACAAATTAAATTATAAGTGCACATTTAAAAAAATAAATTAAATTAGTGAGTGAGTGAGACCTAAGTATTTATAAGTGCACATTTAAAAAAATAAATTAAATTAGTGAGTGAGTGAGTGAGATCTAAATATTTATAAGTGTTGCACATTAAAAAAAAAAAATTAAATTAGTGAGTGAGTGAGACCTAAGTATTTATAAGTGCACATTTAAAAAAATAAATTAAATTAGTGAGTGAGTCAGACCTAAGTATTTATAAGTGTTGCACATTTAAAAAAATAAATTAAATTAGTGAATGAGTGAGACTAAGTATTTATAAGTGCTGCACATTAGAAAAAATAAATTAAATTAGTGAGTGAGTGAGACCTAAGTATTTATAAGTGCTGCACATTTTAAAAAATAAATTAAATTGGTGAGTGAGTGAGACCTAAGTATTTATAAGTGCACATTTAAAAAAATAAATTAAATTAGTGAGTGAGTGAGTGAGTGAGACCTAAATATTTATAAGTGTTGCACATTTAAAAAAATAAATTAAATTAGTGAGTGAATGAGTAATCGGACACTTTACCCTAAACCGTAAACCCTAAACCCTATATGTCGAGAAACGAGTAATCGGATATAAGTGTACCACATTGAAAATAACTTAAACATTTGAAGTTTGTTTTATTAGTGAATCATTAGTGTGCACGTTGAAATGAGTAATCAGACACTTTACCCTAAACCCTATATGTCGAGAAACGAGTAATCGGATATAAGTGTACCACATTGAAAATAACTTAAACATTTGAAGTTTGTTTTATTAGTGAATCATTAGTGTGCACGTTGAAATGAGTAATCAGACACTTTACCCTAAACCCTATATGTCGAGAAACGAGTAATTGGATATAAGTGTACCACATTGAAAATAACTTAAACATTTGAAGTTTGTTTTATTAGTGAATCATTAGTGTGCACGTTGAAATGAGTAATCGGACACTTTACCCTAAACCGTAAACCGTAAACCCTAAACCCTATATGTCGAGAAACGAGTAATCGGATATAAGTGTACCACATTGAAAATAACTTAAACATTTGAAGTTTGTTTTATTAGTGAATCATTAGTGTGCACGTTGAAATGAGTAATCGGACACTTTACCCTAAACCCTATATGTCGAGAAACGAGTAATCGGATATAAGTGTACCACATTGAAAATAACTTAAACATTTGAAGTTTGTTTTATTAGTGAATCATTAGTGTGCACGTTGAAATGAGTAATCAGACACTTTACCCTAAACCCTATATGTCGAGAAACGAGTAATCGGATATACGTGTACCACATTGAAACGAGAAACCCTATTGGTAAATTAACATAAATTATTACCATAAAATAAAATCACTTATTAAAATTCCCTAAACCCATTAAAATGTCTTAAAATTATTACATTACAGGAGTATTTACTACAATTAAAATTGACATTAATTGATTTAAAATGCGCAAAAATAAAATAAATTAAAATCACTGATTAAAATTCCCTAACCCCATTAAATCACCACCCTTAAATCACTGATTAAAAATAAAAGGAAATAAAATCAGAATTAAAATTTTGTAACCTTTCACTTCCAACGCGTGTTCACCCCAACGCACCCCTTCAAGTCCAAGTGTCCACCCCAACCCTACCCCTTCCCTTGGTATAAATAGGGACATTTTTAGATGAAAAAATTATACTTTCATCTCTCATCTCTCACCATTATCATCTGCGAAAAATGTCTTCTAGAAAGGTAGGTTTTTCTCAAAAAAATCATGTATTTTCTCATTTTCGAAAAACTGCTTCCGGATCTGATGTTTTTTTTTTTTTTTTTTGCTATCTGTAGGATATATTCGAGGGACTAATGGAAATTTTGGAGAAGAACCAACGGGCCTTGGAAGAGTTGCGATCGAGGCATGCAGCTGAACGTCGTTTTCTATGGTCTCACTTTGATAAGATTCGGTCGCTACTGGATACACGCCAGCAATTGGAAAGTAGGGTAATGTTCCTGGAGGAGGAGGTGAATGAGGGAGACGAGAACAACCAGAAATATGCTCAAGCCCTACTCGCTGAGGCAAGGGTACAACGGGAGGCTGCTATTGTTGAATATGATGCTTATCACCAGATTTTATTTGGATATTGAAGGGGGTTCCTGCTGTTTTAAGTTTATATGTTTTTATGTTCTTAGGTTTTAATTTTTATGTTTATGTTTTGAACTCTTTAAATTTATGTTTTTAAGTAGTTTTTTGGCATGTAGCCCCTTGATCGGTTGTTTTTTTGTGATTTTGAATGGATCTATCAAATCAATCAACCGACATATTACTATATTAGCGTGTTTATGTTAGCCCTATTAATGTTTTTAATTTCTTTGTTTTGAAATTTATTAACGTATTAATTGTTAAACAACAAAATTATGTGAAAATTAGTTCTATACAAAGAAAATTTGTGCATTGATAACAAGTTTATTTTAATGTGGGTAATCACTTAAACAAGGTGATTTTAATTTAACAAGACAATCTACCCTTAATTTAATAAGGTGGTGTTAATTTAACAAGTGATTAAAAAATGGATTTTAAACCAATGTCAAATCTAGCTCACATGCAGCAATAAAATTTGGTGGATCAAAATAAATTTTAACAAGCTAATCAGTGTTTCGAATCCTTATAAAAATTTTGAATCCTTATAAAAATTAAATTATTTCTCCATATATCACCATATGTAATTCGAATTTAATGTAATGTGATTATAACTTAATTTGTGCAAAGATTCTAGGTTTAATTTAATTTAAGTAAATGATACTTAATTTATAACAATTCTAGGTTCAATTTAATTTACCCTTTAATTTAAGTAAATAAGACTTAAATTTGTAACGATTCTATAACAATTCTAGGTTCAATTTAATTTAAGTAAATAAGGCTTAATTTGTAACGATTCTAATTTAATTTGTATAAGCCAATCAGATGTTTTATATTAGGTGAAGTAATTTTTTCAAATCTTTAATTCTATTTTTTAATTAAATTTGGGGGGTAATAATTATTTTTTTGGGGGGCTGCAACGAGTGTGTATGGCCAAATGGGATGTTGCGTATATCCAACAAAAAGATGGACATATTGTAATGATGACCTTCATGGGGGAGTGCAAAGGTTGCAAAAGTTCTTATGGGATGACAATATAAATAACCCCAGACTTGTAAACCCTAAACACTATACCCAAACCCTAAACACACAAAAAATCTGAAATGGCAAGAACCCCATCCAAGTCGGCCAGATTCACTGAGTTCATGCCCTCCTCACCAAAGGGTCTAATGTCTATGTACGAGTATACCAAAAGGCAGAATGAGGAGTTGAAGGAAGAGATGAAGACTTTCATGAAAAGGTTGTTGGTCCATTGCACACCACATTCGTTAAGCGACGTGATCCTGGAGGATGATCCTTTACATAAAATTTACGAGTTCTTTGTTGAGGCACATAGGGTCAAGGAAATTCCAGTCATTGTTCTCTCTGATTCAACAGTTCGAGACAAAGAAGATTCGGCAAGTGGCAATGGAGGTGGTGGTGGCGGTGACGGTGACGGTGATATGGAAGAAAGCGTGGAAGGAGGTGGCCATGAAAGCAGTGTTTAGGTGTTTAGGAGTTTAAGCTATGGGTTAATCTTGTCTTTTCCTTTTTCTTTTTTATCTTTTGTTTTTGATGTTTTTAACTTATGGGATGTAATCTTCCCCCATTTTCCAATCGAATATATATGTTGAAGTTTTAATTAAATCAATGCAACCCACTACCACCACAACTTTTAATTGACGTGTATGATGTGATTAGTGTAGTAGGGATTCTAAACAAAATTAATATTCACTTAAATTAACCTACCACTACTTCACTTTGTAAAATAAATAATTAAACTTAAATTAAAATTAATTAAAGGAATCATAAATTAAATATAAGTAACTGTGGAATTGTAAAGCTAGAATCATGATTAAAATTGAAAGAGGGTAAAATTTCCAAATGAGAATACATAGAGAAAGAGTTCTTATTCTCAGAAATTGAAAGTGAAAAACGTATGAAAGAGGTGTATCTACCAATTTATTGGTTCTAACCAGGAGGTGTATTTATCAACCCTTGATAGTAACCCTTGTTTCTAGCTTTACAATTCCACTACTTCACCTAATAACTGTCTAACAACCATTTAACTTAACTAAGTATAAGGCAGTGGTGTATACCATCCGAAATGTTGCAATGCTTGGTCAATTAACCACCCTTTGTCCCACACGAATTGCAAATGACAAGAACACCTTCAAATTCTGGAAATTTTCAAGAATTTGTTCCTTCCTCCCACAAGTCTTTAATTATATTTAATTATTGTAAACACTAATCTAAATAAATTATGGACTTGTAAAAATTTCAATTCGAAAAGTAAGAAATCAAAATTAAAAAGGAAACACAATTAAACCCTAAATCCTAACAAGAAGGCCGAAATCAAATTAAACCCTAACAAGAAGGCCAAAATTGTTGTACTACACAAATCTTCCCCCATTTTCTTCTCAATCTAAATCATCCATAAACCCTAAAAAATCTCAAACAAATTGAACTCAAATTGAATCCTAACAAATCAAATTATAATTAAAATTGATGAGTTAAATTGTTACAAAACATAAACTCGAAATTCATTCGAGATAATTACTTGCTACAATGGTGGAATGAACACCAAAAAAAATAAACTTGCAAAACCACCTACAATTCCAGAAAGAAAAAAAAATATGGGAACAAAAATGAATAAAGACCGATAAAATTGCATGACTTCATTTCCAATTCTTTTCGGATGATACGAACTTGACGCCTCCTTCGTTTCATCTTCTTTCGTATTTAGTCCAACATTCGAATTTGAATCATCTTCATACGACTTCTCCTGGAAATACGTAGTGTATGCATCGATAGCCTCGTCTTCAGTCCGAAAAGATTTGTACATGGAACCTTTGAATCCAAGGACATGTGGAGCACATTCACTCCAACTATCATAAATCCCGACCCGTACGCCTTTGAAGACTACGTAATATTTCTCAACCTTTTTTACGCTTGTGCTACTAAACATTATGGTAGAAGATGTTTTTTTTTTTCAATGTAGAAGATGAAGCTCTGTTAGAAGAAAGAGAGGAAGAAGAAGAGAGAGAGAGGAAGAAGAAGAGAGAATGAAACGGTAACAAAGGGAGAGAGAGAGAAAAGAGTTATCTTGTGTAATTATTACTGCCTTGAAGAAATAAGAAGAGAGAGAAAAGGGTGTCAAAATTTAATATTTTATTCAAAAATAATAGTTAAACAATATATTTGAATTAAGGGTATATTAGTTATTCTAGCACAACTTCAACAAAAAATGGACGAAAATGCCCCTGTCTGTACATACAGATTTTGTATGTTTAGCACCACCCATTCTACAATTGTTTAAATCTAACCGGTTAAGAATTGATAAATGAGTAAAATATATCTGTAATAGTGGATACACAGCTTGATATTGGATAATAGAATAATAATGTACTACATGCTTAATGGGTAAGGGTATTTAGGTAATGGTATGTATTAAAGTAATACGCTATTGAACGAGTTGAACTAAAACTAGATTATGAGTCGTTTTTTTTAAATTTAATCATTTAATGGCTCCAATTCAATGACCAAATGTATACTTAAATACAGTTAAACCTCTATAAATTAATAACAATGGGTATAAATTAATAATATTGGAACCATGAAAATTTATTAATTTAAAGAGGTATTAATTTATCGATAAATTAATATTTATTAATTAAAAGAGAAACATTTGAAATTCAACAAATTTAGTGTGTATGTATTGAAAATAAATGAATTCATATATATTTACTTGATTATATTCATGTATCAAACAATTCTTTATAACTAATTAAATATATTCATGGTATACATCTTTACATTAATTTGTTGCACTTAAATATATTCATGCATGGTGAATGAAACATATACTCACTATATACATCTTAATATGGAAATAAAATAATTCATAACACCGAGTCATGTCTTCTCCACTATATACATCTTAATATGGAAATAAAATAATTCATAACACCCAGTCATGTCTTCTCATTTAAAATGCATCGCAAAATCATCCATGAATGATCAAATGCGTAAAACATTATGTGAGTATAAGAAAAACCATCTCACATGCACTCAAAAAAGATTTACAAGAGTGGATTAATTCGGAAAGTTAGTCAAGGTACAATAGATTCATATTTTAGAAAATTACCGTAATATTTATAATTGTAATTTATGAATTATTAATTTAGAGTTTTAATGAGACCTAATATTTATAAAGGAATTTTCTGAAAAATTATTATTTTATTATCTTATCAAATTTGATGATTTTTTACAAAGGCCCAGACCGGAAGATTTTATTATTTTAGAGAGTTTATTAATAGATAGTTTATTAATTTATAGAGTATTAATTTATAGAGGTTTTACTATAGTCTAAATATATATATAAATATATATTGATAATAGTTCGGGTTGGCGGGTTGGTTCATTTAGCCCGCGGACTAATCGATCTGAATCTAAAAAGTCTGGATTTAAAATGGGTCTACAATCTATGAACCATAACCCGACATTTTTAGGGTTAATTGAGTTAAGCCCGTTTAACTCGATCCACATAAATATCTATATGGACAGCTCTAACAAATTCGTGCGTTGTTGTATTAATTGCTTTTGTTCACAAAAGAAACCGAACATGGGAAAAAGAAGACAATAAACACGACAAAATCCCCAAACACCGAAACCAAAGGATTCGAGGCATTAATAGCATCCACGACTATCTTTGCATTTATTTTACAAATAACATCATTCATACTCAAGCCTTAAGCCATGACAGAGCCTCGAAGGATCTAGAAAATAAGTAATCCAAGTAAAAGACGGATCAAAAAGGAAAAACATGTAATCTAGTAAAATAATGAATCTGCTCATCTATCTTTTGCTCTCATGGCAAAAAAGATACTCCATTGATTTCCAGTAAAAGCTTAGAATTAGATTCAAACATATGAAAAACGAGAAAAAAAAAATGAAAAAAATCAACATTTTTAAAATAATTAACCCCCAATCAAGTGATTAAGCATAACACCAGCTGCAACACTAACATTCAAGCTCTCAACTGCCAAAAATGTCCTCAATTCTTCACCTTTATCCAAATCTTCTTCATCTCCATTCACCACCAAATCAACTGCAAAATTCCCAGGAATTCTAACCAACTGATTGCAAGATCTCTCCACCAATGGCCTCAAACCAGTACCCTCACTTCCCAAAACTAAAATCGTCGGAGCACCAGCCACGATTTCACTCAAAGGGACAGCTCTTGCAGAAACCGACCCTCCAAGAACACGCCAACCATTTCCATCCGAAGATGTCAAGAACTGCATCATATTCTTGCAGGTCCTAAGCTCCATTAGTTCGAGAGAGCCCGCGCTAGCTTTGCTCACAACACCACTCAATGGAGCTGAGTTCTTAGCACATAACACAACTCCACAGGCTCCAAAGAAGTAAGCTGATCGAATGATGGCCCCCAAGTTCTGAGGATCAGTAACCTCGTCTAATGCCAACCAAAGAGGACCCTTTTCTCCTTCATCAATAGAAACGGGTTCCAACTCCTTAATACCGACCATTTCCAGGGGCGAGGCATCCAGGACCAAGCCTTGGTGAGGCCTATTATCCGCAACCATGTTGAGGTCGTGTTTGGATACCTCCTTCGTGGATAATCCAATCTTTTCTGCCACCTTGAGGACTTTTTCAAAACCTTTCTTATCCTTCTTCTTTCTGTTATTACTACTCAAATCCAACCCTTGTTGAACGTACAACGCGTAGAATTCTCTTCGCCCTGCTGAAAGTGCAGCCAAAACAGGACCAACACCATACACACCTTCTCCCACTATTTTTGGCAATGTGGATTCCTTAGCTTCGTTCCACGTCTTCTTCCCCCAAGTTTCTTGCTTATTCCAACTCCTCACTTCTGCTCTCTCTGGCACAAAGTTATCATACCTCTTCTTAATATTATACCACCTGGGATCATTACCCTCCTCTTCTTCTTCGTCTTCATCTTCCTCAATATAAGTATCATCATTTCTCCTCTCAAACTTAGGAGCTTCATCCTCAATATGAATACCATTTCTACTCCTAAATTCATTTCTCCTCTCAAACTTAGGAGTTTCATCCCCAATACGAGTACCATTTGTACTCCTAAATTCATTTCTTCTCTCAAACTTGGGAGTTTCATCCTCAATATGAATACCATTTCTACTCCTAAATTCAATTCTCCTCTCAAACTTAGGAGTTTCATTCCCAATACGAGTACCATTTCTACTCCTAAATTCATTACTTCTCTCAAACTTAGGAGTTTCATCCCCACTATGAGTACCATTTCTACTCCTATATTCATTTCTTCTTTCAAACTTAGGAGTTCCATCCTCAACAGAAGTACCATCTTTACTCCTAAACTCATTTCTTCCCTCATCAAACTTAGAATCTTGGCTAATTTCAGTGCTTTTCAAGAACTTTTCAGCAGATACCTCCCACGTAGACCGAACCCTTTCGGTCACCTCTTTTTTTCCAGTTTTTCTAGCTTGTCTCCTCTCCATTTTAGCAGCTAACCAAGGGAGGGGCTTCTTTTCACCTCTTTCAGATTCCTTCTTCAAAATTGAACTCGAAAAACTTCTCGCTCCCAGTAGCGAATTTTTCAAGAAAAAGGAATTTAGAAATTGAAGGTTTTCATGGGTCTTTCTATTGGACCCAAGAATCAATTGGGAGCAACCGAGCTTCGATTGCGTCGGAATCATGGGGGGGACTGAAGAAATCCTAAAAGCTAAGTTTAATGCTCCAGGCTTTGCCATATTTCAAACGAAGAGAGTGAGGAGATGAATGCTTTAATATGACAACAACAACAGTGTAGATTTGAAATTGATACTGAAATACCTTACTTACTGTGTCGGGGGCCTTGGCCAAGCGGGGTTTAGGGTTTATCTAAGTTTTGAGACGCCATTGAAGGAAGGAGGGAGAAGACAAGCATTAGCAACGACGCCGTTTGTGTTATGTGCGAATTGGGAAAAACCTATCTCTCACGCATTATTATTATTTTTAAATATTAACTTCATAAAATTAGGATTGTCACCTCTATCTTTAATTAGAAAATTTAAAAATTTTATTTCATTAGAAATTAAATTAATTAATTAATATTAAATTTCTAAACATTGTATTGATGCAAATACATTGTATTAATTAATATTAATTCATCTCACTTGACATTGATAAAATTAATATCAAGTAGCAATGTTTAGTGAAAACATGTAAAATACATTTTTTAATTTTTTTTACATTGATTAAAGAATATAATAGTAATATATATGTAGTACTCCCTCCGTCCCTGAAAAGTTTTCATACTTTCCTTTTTTGTTTGTTCCCGAAAAGTTTGCATACCTCAAAATAGAAATAATCATCACAATCTTCACCCTCACAATATACACATATTTACCCTTTATGTCATTACTTTTGGGATCCACCATACACTCAACCCACCTACTTTATTTATATATAAAAAGGTTTACAAAATTACCCTTCAACACTCTCATCATTACACTTTTTTCTTAAATCATGTGTCCAAGATTTCCCGCAAACTTTTCAGAGACGGAGGGAGTAGTTTGTTGGAGCAGAGAGATAAATAAGTAGAAAATATAAGAGAGAAGTATAAAAAAAAATAGAAAGAAACAGGAAAAAAAAAATAGAAAAAAAAGTAGATGTTGACTTTTAAATGGACCAATGAATTATTATTTTAAAAAGCACTTAAGTCAAGATAACTTGTGCATGGACGTATTGAATGCTTTAAAAATGATACTCCTTCCCCATCCCATCTTAACTTGCATCAATTTGGGTACACAAAATAAGAAAGTTGAGTAATAAATAGAATTTTAAGAGGTAATTTTACAAATTTTTATGTATAAAATAAATAAGTAAATTGAATAATGTGTATTTTTAGATTCAAAATTAACAATATTTTATGTAAAATCATGAATATTGTGGAGTTTATGATGAGTTTTATAGTTTTTGGTGTTCAAGTTATTTCAGAACCTTCAAATAAAAAAAAAAATGTACAAATTGCCGGTTCAAAGTTATACATTTAGAAAGTATAATGCATTAGAGTGATATATTGTATTAAAAAATACTAATAATTTACTGGTTTAATACATAAAAGTGACACTATTTAGTTTCCATTATGTGTTAATTTTTTAATGAGATTAGTTATTTTATTAAAACATATTAGTTGTAAGGGAAATTCTCAAATGCACCATGTGCACCAAAATAGGTTTGGTGGACATGCTTTTGTCCTTATCCTCTCACCCTAATTTATTATTCATTTTTCTCTACTTAGGGTTATAATTCCATTTTTTTTCTATTTATTAATTAATTAATTTATAATCCATTACTTTATTAATTAATTAATTTATCATTATTAATTAATTACCGTTCTCATTTTTATGGACCAATATTTACAATTATTAATTAATTTACAATTCTCATCACTTAATTAATTAATTTACAATTCTCATAAGCATGAGGTGTTCAAATCTTTTCAAACTTGTTTTTTTTCTTTTTTTTTTTTTTTTTGTTACTCACTTCCACTTTTCAATAATTACTCACTTTTCAATAATAATAGTCCCTACTTTTCATTAATAAAATTTTCACTTTTCACTAATAACAGTTATCACTATTCAGTAACAAAATTTCCACTTTTCACTAATAATAATTACCACTTTTCAGTAACAAAATTACCACTTTTCACTAATAATAGCTACCACTTTTCAGTAACAAAATTTTCACTTTTCAATAATAATAGTTACCACTCTTTTCAGTAACAAAATTTCCACTTTTCAATAATAAGAATTACACTTTTCAATTAAAATATCTACCACTTTTCAATAATAAAAATTACATTTTTCAGTTAAAATATCTACCACTTTTCAGTAACAAAATTTCCACTTTTCAATAATAAGAATTACACTTTTCAGTTAAAATATGTACCACTTTTCAATAATAAGAATTACACTTTTCAGTTAAAATATGTACCACTTTTCAATAATAAGAATTACACTTTTCAGTTCAAATATCTACCACTTTTCAATAATAAAAATTACATTTTTAAGTTAAAATATCTACCACTTTTCAGTAACAAAATTTCCACTTTTCAATAATAAGAATTACACTTTTAAGTTAAAATATCTACAACTTTTCAATAATAAGAATTACACTTTTCAGTTAAAATATCTATCACTTTTCAATAATAAATATTACATTTTTAAGTTAAAATATCTACCATTTTTCAATAATAAGAATTGCATTTTTCAGTTCAAATATCTACCACTTTTCAATAATAAGAATTACACTTTTCAGTTCAACTATCTACCACTTTCAATAATAAAAACTACATTTTTCAGTTAAAATATCTACCACTTTTCAATAATAATAATTACATTTTTCAATAACAAAATCTACCACTTTTCAATAATAAGAATAACATTTTTTCAATTTTAATAATAATTTTAACGGTACAATTTATAATTAAATATACTCGTTTTAATTAATTAAGTTAACAATGATAACAATAAGCAAAATAAAAATGAAAATTATAGATTAATTAATAATTGTAAATTAATTAATTAAGTGATGAGAATTGTAATTTAATTAATAATTGTAAATATTGATCGATAAAAATGAGAACTGTAATTAATTAATAATGGTAAATTAATTAATTAATTAAGTAATGAAAAGTGGTAGATTTTGTTATTGAAAAATGTAATTATTATTATTGAAAATGGTATATATTTTAAATGAAAAAAAGTAGTTTTTATTATTGAAAATGGTAGATATTTTAACTTAAAAATGTAATTCTTATTATTGAAAAGTGGCAGATATTTGAACTGAAAAGTGTAATTCTTATTATTAAAAAGTGGTAGATATTTTAACTTAAAAATGTAATTTTTATTATTGAAAAGTGATAGATATTTTAACTGAAAAGTGTAATTCTTATTATTGAAAAGTGAAAATTTTGTTACTGAAATGAAAAGTGGTAACTATTATTATTGAAAAGTGGAAATTTTGTTAATGAAAAATGGTAGCTATTATTAGTGAGTGGAAATTTTATTAATGAAAAGTAGAAACGAAAAAAAAAATTATTAATGAAAAGTAGAAACGAAGAAAAAAAAAAAGGAAAAAAAATTATTAGTGAAAAGTGGAAATTTTATTAATGAATAGTAGAAAAAAAAAGGAAAAAAAAAATGAAAAAAAAATGAAAAAAAACGGAAAAAAAAATGAAAAAAAACGGAAAAAAAAAAGAAAAATAAAATAATTTTGAAAAAAAAAACGAAAAAAAAAAAGAAAGAAAAAAAAACGAAAAAAAAAAAACGGAAAAAAAAAACGAAAAAAAAAAAGAAAAAAAAAACAAGTTTGAAAAAAAAAACAAAATAAAAAACGGAAAAAAAAAAAGTTTAGAAGGATTTGAACCTGTGACAGTGTGCACGTGCACACTGTGCACAGGAAACAGTGTGCACGTGCACACTGTGCACAGAAAACCAACTCTAAGTTGTAAAACTAATATAGATTTGCAATACATAAAGATAATATATTTGTACTTGCCAATTATTTTTTTGTTATTTTTTTTAATTTAAAGAACGATTATGAGTACGTTTTTTAATGTTTTGATGTTAGACTATTTTCCTAATCTATTTTTAATATAAGTCATTTTTAAAAATAATATTCTCACTCTTGCAATTAGAGAATTAACACCAATTTAATTTCTAAATAAATTATCGAATAAATAAATAAGTAATTATAAAACCTATTATCAGGCCTATCTTCCATGAATATTATGGTTAGTTTGTAATGTTGATTGATTAAACAACATATTACTATAATATAAAATGGTAATAAACTTTAAATGATGTAGGGAGTTGGTTTTCGGGCCTCATTCTTCAATAATTTATACACATATACATATATACATATAACAATTGGGGCAAC
Source organism: Galeopsis tetrahit (assembly GCA_963675135.1). NCBI lineage: Eukaryota > Viridiplantae > Streptophyta > Magnoliopsida > Lamiales > Lamiaceae > Galeopsis > Galeopsis tetrahit. The sequence goes on from OY776124.1 coordinate 7,905,343, forward strand.
ACTACCGTAATGTTAATCACTGGACAATTTCTCGAATTCAATATTAACGGAAATATGATATTTTAAAAACTGATAAAAAAATATATAATTTTTAAAAAATAATAAAAAAATCTGGAATTCAAACGGAGGAGTGAATTAGAAATATAATTTTAAAAATTGATAAAAAAATATACGGAGTATAATTTTTAAAAAAATAATAAAAAATACATTTACATAATTTATTTTTAGTAAATTATAAGTTAAAATTTAATAGACAAGAGAAAAAATTAAAAATTTTATGATATATAAAGAGAGAGATACTATATAAAATAAAATTAGCCAGGTAAAAACCATTTGTACAATAATCTCGCCATCTTTATTTATATTAACCAACTCATTACACGGACGTTGGAAATTCTATTAATCCAACAATATAAAGTTGATCACCCGATTTTCCAAATATACTCTTAGTAGGAGAGATTTTTTTAAGAAGATATAAATTTATTCTTTATTATGTTTCCTAAAATATTTTTTTGACTTTCTAGAAACTTATTTAATTGTTAAAAAAAAGAAGGAAATTGGTTTGTATCACGAACAAGATGAGACGATCTCACTGAATAAGTTTAATGTACGACATTACTTTTTAAAATAATATACTATAATTTTTTTTGTGAAGAAAATATCAGTGACACCTTTTCACCTTAAAAGTGATACCTTTGAGTTGCAAAAAGTGATGTGTATGAATACCACAAGTTTTGGTGTTTGTATATTTAGTTTCCAAATTTATTTATATCTAAAAGCATGTATTAATTTGATCATTTTAGATTTACTGTGTTGATTGTTTTGTTTACGAGGGTTACTATTATATTTTCGAATAGTTGCTCCTAAAGTAGTTTGAGAAGAAATTGACTAATATTTGAGTCCAATTGAGTTTCAATGAATTAAGCCACCAAATGTTAAAATTAAAGATTAAATTGAATATTAAAATTTAAGTATATTTATAAGAATTTTCAAAGAAATTAGGGGCCTTCTAAGGACAGTCCAATGTCGCCTGGACTATCAACAGTCCAGTAATCTGAGCCATCAGATCTGAAATCTAATGGCTTACATTTGATGACCTGCTACCTGTTGCATTTGGCGTCGCAGAATCCATCGCCTTGCATTGCACTTATTATCGTTTTTTGTCGCCCTATTACACTTTTAAATTAAATTTAATAATTTTAAATATATAATTATAAAATTACAAATTTATCCTCACGTGATTAATAAAAAAATTAATTGATAATATATAATCTTTATTTTAATTCTCATATCATTAATAATCATAATAAACAATAAATTATCTTTTTTTATTTGAATGAATTGAATTTTAGGTTAAATTATTAATTTAGTTGATTTTTTTATACAAATTTCTGTTTCGAGATTACAAAATTGGGCGCGGCTATATTGTATGAGCTATTGGTCGGTCGTCTATTCAGAAAATCAGTTGTTACAATTTATGATCATGTAGTAATTGATATGTTTATGATATGTAGTTGTTACAATCGGTCGTCTATATTGTATGTAGTAATTAATATGTTTATGATAAAATCAGGAGAAAATCTACACAATTCCATTCCGATCCCAAACACGTTCAAAACAAAACTCTCTGCACATCCGCTGCTCATCCAGTTAACATTATGTAATTTATATTTATATATTTTTTTTTTTTTTTCATTTTTAGTCGAATCATTAGTATTATTAGTATGCCTAAAAAGAAGTATTCTCAAATTGTTGATAATTACTCCCAGTTTTTTTTATGTGATATTGAGCATTCCTCTTATTGAACTTTTGATTTTTTTTCTGAGGTAATACTCTTTTTTTTCTGGACAATCACATTAAAGCAGTATTCTCAAATCTCAATTGTTATTCATATAAAATTTGTATGATTTCTATATGGTTATTGATTTGTGAGATTTATTTGAAATTTATGAATTTTATTTATGAATATAATAAGGTTCTGACATTTATTAATTTTATTTTTAATGTATATTTTGCAGATATGTCTTCTCAACATGAGAATGATGACACAGCTTCATCTAATAATACCTAAGATAATGATTTTGTCATTAAAAAGAAAAGACAAAAGACATCAATTGTGTGGATTAATTTTGAGGAATTTTTTGTTCATTCATTATAAAATTTCAGCATGTTTTATAATATTTTAGGGGGCTCAACATATGAAGATGAGATTATTTTGAAAAACTGATGTATTTTTTCGTTGTAATTGTTGAAAGAACATTCTGTTATTTTTTTTTTTTGAACATTTGTTATTACTTACGCACAATTCAAGAAATTGGCTGTTCAATTTCGTTATTTTCTTTGATAAAACAATTGGGCTGCCCACTTTTAATTAAATGCTAGCCCAAAACATTCTCCACTTTTAATTAAATGGGCTAACATTGTTGGCCCAAAAAGTCTCCACTTACTCGATTTGCTCTCGATCACAATTTTTTTTTTTTTTTGACGTAAAGGAGGGACAATGTCACAATGGGCAACGTAGGACTGTTAGTGCCCGTAAAGAATTCAAATAAATTTATAATATATTTTAAGTTTAATTTGTCAATTAAAAAAATATTTGAAACATGTACTCCATAGTATAAATTTGTAAATTTGTTATTCATTTGAATCTAGGTAAATATTTTTCAATACACTCTTAACTCTAGAGGGCTGCAACATATAATTGTCTATGCATGAACATGTTTCAGAAGGTACACACTACACACCTACCATGAAAAGAGACTGACCTTTAACTTTTATTTATCGTCATTGCAAAAGAAAATAGAATAAGAAATTATCTTATTCGAAACTTTATGGGAGTCGTGTCATCGAAACACTCAATATTATTCTCAAAATAAAAACTTTACTACCAACATTCCTTCCAAAATAAAAATGTGTCCTCAATAATGTAATTTTCAAGTCGGGTAACAATCAATCTAGTTACATTATACAAATCGGACATTAGGTCAATGTTCGTAAGCAACATTATATGTACACATAATTTTTAGAACTAATCGATGGTCTGATCATGACGTTTTCCTATAGTTCCATTCACATTTTCTAAAGTTTTTTTATTCTGACTTCACCAAAATTCAGCTTTCCAAAACATAGTTTGAGAATGACGTTTTAACACTTTGGAAAAAATAAAGTGTTTATTTCTACTAATTTATGAACAGTGTCGCCATGAGACCATCTCACTTTGAATAAGATAAGTGTTTATTCGTACTAATTACTGTTAATGGTATTACTGATTACAATTTATGGTATTACTCGTTATTACTTATTGTATTAACGACTATAATCAAATCATACATATAATATTATTTTGTATTAAAATTAAAAAAAAAATACACATGAAAAAATGGAAAATAAAAAAAAAGTAAAAGAAAAAAAAACGAAGAAATTAAAAGTTTGGAATAAAAACTGAAAATGGGAGAAAAAGAGGAAAGGGAAGAAAACTTAGAAAGAAAAAAAATCAAGATTTTTGCCTAATTACGATAGTTTTTTTTAAAAATTATGTTTTACGATTTTTTTCTAAAAATATGGATGACTTGATGGTGAATCGACGGTAACTCGGTAATGACTTGACTACAGATTGTAAATATACAAATTAAGGTTGATTTTATTATATAGTATTTTAAATGTAATTACTTTTTTTAAAATATTTTTGGGGTGAACTCATAAAATGAGGGGTGTAGATAAACGTGGTAAAAAATAATAATTTAGGGGTGAACTCATAAAATGAGCGGGTGCACATAACCGTGATAAAAAATGATTTGGGGGTGAACTCCTAAAATGAACGGGTGCAGGTAACCGTAGTAAAAAAAGATTTGGGGTGAACTCATAAAATGAGGGGTGTAGATAATTTAGGGGTGAACTCATAAAATGAGTGGGTGCACATAACCGTGATAAAAAAATGATTTGGGGGTGAACTCATAAAATGAACGGGTGCAGATAACCGTAATAAAAAAATGATTTTTGGGTGAACTCATTAAATGAGTGGGTGTAGATAAAATATAAATAAAAAATTAAAATTGGTGTGTACCGGTATCTTGCATGTACTCCTTTAAATGTAATTACTCCATTAAAAAAAAAATCTTCTGAGGTGAACTTATAAAATGAGCAGGTACAGATAACCGTGGTAAAAAATAATTTTGGGTGAACTTATAAAATGAGCGATTGCAGATAACCATGGTTAAAAAATGATTTGGGGTGGACTCATAAAATGAGCGGGTGCAGATAACCGTAGTAAAAAAATAATTTGAGGGTGAACTAATTAAATGAGCAGGTGTAGATAAAATATAAATAAAATAATAATTTAATTCTATTAAAAAATCTAATTTTACGTTCGTATTGTTTAATTTAAATAATATTATTATTAATTTTAATAAAGAATAAAATAGTAAATAATAAAATAAAATTTAAATAATTATTTTAAAATATTAAAAAAAGGCAACAGGTATCAAGTTAGGGCGACACAGAGGGCGACACAGAGCGATACAATTTGACATCCGAACTATTAATAGTCCAGGCGATACAAAAACTATCCTAAGAAAATCCCAAGAAATTATGTATACCATAGTATTAATTTTTACAAGTATTAATGATACCTTATTAATGATGTGTACAAGTTGCTAATAATACTTTCCCAAAGTAATTTTGGAAAAGAATCTTCAATAGTTAGAAGTAGAGATGTCTATCGGGCTGGCCCTAGTCCTATAGGGCCAGCTCTACAGGGCTACGGGCTAAACGGGTTAGGGCCTTATCCGGTTCATGTTTAACGGATCTACAATTGTTGGGACCTAACCCTAACCCTAGCGGGCCACGGGCTAAACGGGCCACTAACGGGCTACAATAATTTTTTTTCTTTTAAAATTAAAGGTCTTAATTGACATGTCCAACAAGCAAATAAAATAGAAAAAAACATAATTAGTTAATGATCACTAAATGAGAAAACAAAAGTATAATTTAAACACAATTCTAGAACTCATTGATCCTCAATATGACAAAATAAACCTAAACAAATATCATAATCTAATAAAAAATAGTAATAATAACTAATGGATGATAATGAGTTTCTTAATACTTATAGTTATGGTTATTGGTCAAATTACCCAAAATTTGTTTTAGGTTATTTATTAAAAAAAAAGAAAAAAAATGTAACAACTCGGGCTAGCGGGTTGGCCCTGTAGCCCTGCGGGCTGGCCCGGTTTAGCCCACGGGCTAACCGGTCCGGGTCAAAAAAGCCCGGTTTTAAACGGACCTATAATTCATGAACCCTAATCCTGTATTTTTCAGGGTTAAACGGGCCAACCCGGTTAGCCCGACCCGGATAAACATCTCTAGTTAGAAGTGTTTAAACAATAATATGCTGCTACGATGTATTTTCATGGGTGCAAAAAATTAGTACTTGCTTCAAGAAGTGTCCTCTTACCTATTGATTATAGAATACAAAATTAGTACTTGCTTCAAGAAGTGTCCTCTTACCTATTGATTATAGAATACAAAATTTTAATTGAGCTACCGAGTTGATCTCCACTCTCACTTTGTATAAGTTCAAGGTCAGTATTATAAATTACCACTTTTCAATAATAATAATTACATTTTTCATAATAATACTTATGAATTAAAATGAAAACCTAGTAGATAGTACTATCTTATCACCGCCTCCATTACTTCATACACCATACATTTGTACTTTTCCTACAACTTTACATAGAGAGATCTATGACATCTTAATCTTATGCAGCTCTGCTGCAAACAAGAGCAAAAAATAAAGGAAAAATTAATGGAGGGGGCAAAGGAGAGTAAAGAGCAAATGGAAAAGTATGAAGATGATAATAAAGTCCGACGACCACCAGCAAGAACGGCGACAACAACCCGAGCTTGTAGATCTAGCTCACGCTTGTCTTCTGTATCTCCATCCACCGTTCAATGCGTCACCTGAAGCCAAACCGCCGTCATTTAACCAGATCTATTACCATTACGTCGATGTTAAAATAGCACGGATTTCAGTCGGAGAAAACGCCGGAGAAGCTGGAATCCGTCAAGAAATAGAAATGTTGGGTGGAAATATTTGGGGAAGTTTGTGTAGCAATACTGAGACGCTTCTGATTTGGGTTGGATTTCTTAGTCCGAATGTGGCTAGTCCACCACCATGAATACGCATTGCTTGCAGCTCTCTGCAACATCTTTCAAAATTTTATCGCCTCCCTCCTCAAATTATTTATTCAATGTCCAAATCCATTTATTAATAAATAGAAAATCCTTTCTCCCCTTCATAGGGAGGGGTTTGATCAAGAATTAAACAAGAGGAACAAATAAAGATTTTAATCAAGAATTCAAATCTGGAATACAGAATTGAAAAAAGAGAAATTATTTTGCGTAACACAACATAACATTACGGGATCGTGATGCGGCTGTGGAATTCAAATGAATAGTACCCAACTATGAAAGAAAGAAACAGAGAATAAAGGAGTAGAAAAAAAAACGGAAAAAAAAGTGTGTGCACCTGCATAGGGTGTATTTGAGAATTTCTCGAGTTATAGTTGTTACTTGAATCGAGCACTTGAAGTTCAAGCTCTTTTACCCCAACTATAATAAATCATGAAGCTATAACAAAATAAAAAAAAATATCTGATTTTACGATGAAGATATGTGCAGAAAAAGTGTATAACATGATAAAACCTTCCACTTGTGAGCAGCTACACCATACAACTAGAGCTGTTATTCGAGCCGAGTATTTGAGGTTCGAGCTCGACTCGAGCTCGGCTCGATAACATTACCGAGTTAAAAATTGAGCTCGACTCGACCCGTTAACGAGTCTAACGAGTCGAGTCGAGCCTAACGAGCCTAATGGATTTTTTTACAAAAAATTAGTTATCGAGCCTAACAAGTCGAGCTCGAGCCGGCTCGTTAGTAAATCGAGTATTTAACGAGATCGAGCTCGGCTCATTAAGCTAAACGAGTCGAGCCTTATCGACCCTTAACGAATCGAGCCGAGCCGAGTCTCGTTAAGGCTCGGTTCGAATAACAGCACTACATACAACAAGTGTTCAAAAGTGTTATTCAAAATAAAATTTAACCTAAAATCCATATCGAAATAATCTTTCATTCAACTTCCATTAAAGGCTGACACTAGAACAAGTGGAACCTATAGCAATAACTTGAAATAGATAAAATCCGTAAAATCAATCTAGTTATCATAACCAAAAAACAAAAACGGAAACAAAATATGTAGATTTGCTTCCGAGGCGAAATTAAAATATCATACCAATTAATTTATTTCCACAAGGAGCAAGCTGACTCCAACAATGTCATGTTTATACGAAAAGTTGATAAGTACGTCATTCATTTCCTCTTTCTCGTCTTGTTAGCATTTTTTTTTTGCTCCAGATGCAGTAAAAGTGTAAAACATCTAAGTTTTTCGATAATACTTCTCTCATTAATAGTGTCTCTGATCCATTTTTAATATTAATTTACATATATATTATACATATAAATATAATATATTTTTATATTTTACTTTTTATTAATACATATAACAATAATTCAACTTTATATATAGGTCAATATATATAAATTGATAAAATACAATATTTTTCAATAGATTGTTTGCATTAATTTTTAAAAAGGAATTCAATTCAAGCATTCAACATTAGTAGACAAAGGGACATTTCTTGGATTCGAGAGTCCATTATTAAACGACAATCTGAAGCATCCTCCACCCCGTGTATCTAACTTTAACTTTAACGCACGACCTTAGCGTAACTCCAAATGCGCATATATTCAAATTAATTTTACTATTTTTTTTTTTAAATAGACTTTGGAATAAGTTACATTATTACTATTTATGGGTGCCAAATCCTGTGTGATTATTCAAGGCAATAAAAGAAAGTTACTTCCCTTTAATTAAACATTAACAATAAAAGAAAGGTTACTTCCCCTTTAATTAAACTTAGTGCATGAATATACTCAATATACAAGAATGTATGTGAGATGTTTGATAAAATAATTCAAAAACCATGATGGAATGGGTAAAAAAAGAAATCTAAAACTTATTGAACAATAATCACACCATCCTTATTTATATTAACCACCCCATTACATGGACGTTGGAAAATCTATTTATCCAACAATATAAAGTTGATCACCCGATTATCAAAATGTACGCTTAGTTAGCCAGAGAGATTTTTCAAGAAAGTTCATAGAAATTCCTTCATAAAATATCCCACCTTCCTAGAAACTCATTTAATTGTTAAATTAAAAAAACTTATTTGATTTGTATCTTGAATTAGACTTGTGTGTGAGCGTCTTACTAATAAGTTTCGCACATCACTTTTAAAAATAATATAGAAATTATTTTTATGAAGAAAATATTAGTGACACTTTTTCACAAATTTACCTTTTAGTTGCAAAAATAAGTACAAGTAAAACCTCAATAGATTAATAAAGTTGGGACCATAAAATTTTATTAATTTAAAGAGATATTAATTTATCAATGAATTAATATTTTATTAATTTAAAGAGATATTAATTTATCAATGAATTAATATTTTATTAATTAAAAGAGAGATTTTTTAAATTCAGTAAATTTAATACATATGTATTGAAAATAAATGAGTTCATATATGTTTCATTGATTATATTAATGTATCAACCAATTATTTGTAACTAATTAAATATATTTATGTATAATATCAATTCATCGTATACAATTAACTATTATATTCATGGACGCATGCATCAATTCATTGGAATTACTTAAATATACATGTTTATATTAATTCGTTGCACTTAAATAACTATTATAGTCAATTAAATATATTCATGCATGATGAATGTAACATATATTATATAAATCTCATGGAAATAAAATAATTCATAATACTGAACCATGTCTTCTCATCTAAAAGGCATTGTAAAATCACCCATGAATGATAAAATGCATAAAGCATTATGTGAGTATAAGAGAGATCATCCCACATGCACTCAAAAAGATTTACAAGAGTGGATTGATGAAAAAGATTTATAAGAGAGACCATACCATAATATTTATAATTGTAATGTTTATGAATTATTAATTTAGAGTTTTAATGGACCTAATATTTATAAAAGAATTTTTCAAAAAATTATTATTTTATCGAATTTGATCATTTTTTAAGGAAGATTTTATTATTTTAGAGAGTTTATTAATTTATAAACTATTAAATTACTGAGATTTTACTATTTTAAAGAGTTTATTAATTAATATAATGGGTTTGAATAACACAAGTTTTGGTGTTTGTATATTTCGTTTCCAAATTTATTTATATCTAAAAGCATGTACTATTTGTTAATTTTATATTAACTGTGTTAACTGTTTTGTTTATTGATTAGTGTGAAAATTGCTTGAAATTCATGGATTTATTTTGCTTAATTTGATATGATTTCGTGCATTATTTACACTAAATTGACTAATTGCACTTGATTTGGAGAAATGGTATAATTTGTAATTTTTTGTAGGTAAAACGAGGTGTTTTGAATCAAATCACGAAAAATTAAGCCGTTCGATCGAGTCTATGAGTTGACCACATGAAAGGAGGTGAAGTGAGGGTCGAACCGAGATAAGAATCAAGCCGATCGGACACCCGAATAAAAAGATATGAGCAAAACAAGAGATGAGTCACACCATTCAAGGGAAGGGCTCGACCGAGCCCAATGCACGAGAAGAGACACCTCGTCACAGAGGCTGGGACCAAAACAGGTGCACGGCCGAGCCCCACTTGCACGGGCGAGCTCCTGAAAAGAGAAGTAAGGCCCAAACTGTGACGTGAGAATCAAAAGTTGGGCCATTTCAACAAGGGCGCGGCTAAAGGCACCCGGCTTTCCTATGAGTACACCCACCAAACATTTTTTTAATATTTTAGAACATGTGAAATGTCTCATATACAGAGTAAAATTTATGAAAAAAATGAAGATGAGTACACCCACCCTTTCTATTCCACATAATTATCCCCACCAACACCAAAACAATCACCATTCTTAACAAAAAAAACTCCAAAATTTCAACTAAAATAAACATGTTCGAGAAATTTTCCAGAACAAATATGTTCAAAAATAACAAGATGTTCGAAATTTTTTGAAGAACAAACACCAAATGTTCGAAAAAATTCCCAAAACAACATGTTCGAATTTTTTTTCAAAACAAATACAATATGTTCAAAAATTTTACACAAACAAACTCAATATGTTCGAAAAAAAATTCAAAACAACCTAAATTTGTTCAAAAAAAAAAAACCGAACAAAATGTTAGAAATTTTTCCAAGACAAACACATTGTTCGAAATTTTTTCCAAAACAAACACAGATTGTTCGAAAAATTTTCCAAAACAAACACAGATTGTTCGAAAAAAATTCCAAAACAACTCAAATTTGTCCGAAAAAAAAGATATAACAAAATGTTCGAAATTTTTCCCAAAACAAACCCAGATTGTTCGAAAAAAATTACAATACAAACTCAATATGTTCGAAAATAAATCACGAACCTCTGAAAACCCTAATTTTTCTAAAAACCCTAAGTTTTCTAAAATTCCCAAAAAAAAATAAAAAAACCTACCTGGAACGGGCGGCGGTGGCGGAGGGAGGAGGGGTGCGAGCGGTCGCGTCTCTAGGAGAAGGGCGACGGCGGCCGCTGCGGACGAGGGAGGAGAAGAGGGGAGGCGGAGCTGCTGGCCGCGTCTCTAGGAGAAGGGCGACGGCGGCCGCTGCAGACGAGGGAGGAGAAGATCGAGGGGAGGCGGAGCTGCTGGCCGCGTGGGGAAGGGAGGCGGAGCTGCGGCCGCGTGGGGAGGGGAGACGGAGCTGCGGCCGCGAAACGGGGACGGCGCTGGCGAAATTTTTGACGCTGCCGACGACGAGACGGGAGGGAAGGTGAGGGAGGCGAAAATATGGTGGGTGTACCAAATAAGTTGATGGATTAGGATTTTAATGGGAGAAGGGTATTTTTGAGTTTTCCAGGTGGGTGTCCTCATCCGTTTTGTGGGTGTCCTCATCGCATGGGTGTACTCATAGGATCGCCGGGTGCCTTTAGCCGCGCCCTTTCAACAAAAGGGAGCAGCCCACATGCAACCAAGCAGACAACTGAAATTAATTGCAAAGCCCATTATCAGCAGCCCATTTGCATTAGTGAAGAATTAATGAAGCCCATTTGCTATTAATTCATTTAAGGGCGCGGCTAAAGGCACCCAAGGATACTATGAGTACACCCACGCGATGAGGACACCCACAAAACGGATGAGGACACCCACGTGGAAATGTCAAAAATAACCTTCTTATATCTCAAACCCTTTATTTCCCCTCCCATTCTTACATTTTAACACACAGAAGGTGCACCCACCTCCCCCTCCCAATCGGCGCCGCCACCACCACCCCTCCCTCCCAATCGGCGCCGCCGCCCACCACCCCTCTCTCCCTAGCAGTGCCGCTCCTCCCCTCCCCACGTCGCAGCTTCGTCCGCCGCTGGAGAAAGGGGTTTATCCCCTGCCCTCGTTCGCCGCTGCCCCTGCCCTAGTCCGCACACCACCCCTCCCTCCCTAACGGCGCCGCTCCTCCCCTCCCCTTCCTACGTCGCCGCCCCTGCCCTCGTCCGCCCACCACCCCTCCCTCCCTAGCGGTGCCGCTCCTCCCCTCCCCACGTTGCCGCTTCGAACGCCGCCGCCGCTGGAGAAAGGCGAATCCTACGCCGCCGCCCCTGCCCTCGCCGCCGCCCGTTTCAAGGTAGGTTTTTGAAAGTTTTTGAAAAATTTAGAAATTGTAGGAAAATTAGGGTTTTTAGGAAAATTAGAGTTTTTAGAAGTTCGAGAATTATTTTCGAACCTATTGAGTTTTTTTTGGAAACATTTTCGAACAATCTGTGTTTGTTTTGAAAATAAGTTCGAACATTCTGTTTTTGTTTTTGAAAAAATTTCGAACCTCTTGTTCGATTTTTATTTTCGCACAAATTTAAGATGTTTTGAATATTTTTTCGAACATATTGAGTTTGTTGGGTAAAATTTTTCGTACATCTCAACTTTATTCGGTTAATATTTTCGAACATCTTAAGAATTTATTTTTATTGTTTTTGTTGATTTTTTGTGTTTTTGTGTTTTTGTTGAAGAATGGTGTTGATTTTTTGTATTTTGTTAGTGGTGAAAGATGATTCTGGAGTAAAATAGAATAGGTGGGTGTACTCATCGGGCCTTTTTTTTAAAGAAGTGCAAGAGGGGTACAAACGTCATTTTGCATACTCCTTGTGTTAAAAAAAATTCTGGTGGGTGTACTCGTAGGATCCTTGGGTGCCTTTAGCCGCGCCCTTCATTTAATTTGTTCACGTGAATGGCGATGCTGCCATTTAAAAGTCTATGGGTCATTCCAATTTGGTCAACATTTCAAGCTTTTGGGCCCATTCATGAATGCTGGAAGGGCGCGGCTAAATGCACCCGGATTTCCTATGAGTACACCCACCAAATATTTTTTTAATCATCCGAAACATGTGAAATGTCCCATATACCCCTAAGGTAAAATTTATGAAAAAAACGAAGATGAGTACACCCACCCATTCTATTTCACAGAATTATCTCATCCACCACCACCACCACCACCAAAACAAACACCATTTTTCAACAAAAAAACTCCAAAATTGCAATAAAAATTAATCCAAAACACCAACTGTTCGAAAATATTTCCAAAACAAATATGTTCGAAATTTTTTCCAAAACAAACTCAATATGTTCGAAAATAATTCCCGAACTACTAAAAACCCTATTTTTCCTAAATTTTTTAAAATTTTCAAAACCCTAGTTTCTGTAAAAAATTGTAAAAAAAAAAAACTTACCTTGCGTGGGTGCGATGAAGGGGAGGGGAGGGGCTGCGGCCGCGAACAGCCGCGAAGGGGGGAGGGAGAGGCTGCGACCGCGAACGGGGGGAGGGGGGGGGGGAGAGGCTGTGTGCGCAGCTCTGGACCGACGGGGTCAGACGCGGCTCTAGACGAACGAGTTATGAGGCGACGGAGCAATTAAAGGCGAAGCGCCGTGGGGGAAGGCCGGTCGAAGTGGGTGCCGGCGAAGCAGCGCAAGGCGGCGATTTGTGGGAGAGGGGGTGTCTGAATTGAAAAAGAGAGAATGAGGTTTTAATTGAGAAGAGGCTAGGGTAAATTTGAGTTTTCCATGTGGGTGTCCTCATCCGTTTTTTGTGTGTTCTCATCGCGTGGGTGTACTCATAGTAGATTCGGGTGCCTTTAGCCGCGCCCATGCTGGAATTAATGGCTTCGGCCCATGTAATTATTTTGGGGATCAACACACAACAATTCGGCCAACAGACATAGAAGCAGATTGGGAGCAGGGCACGAAACAGAGGCGCATCACTCGTTGGGGAACCTCCACCCCTTCCACCTCACTCAATACATTTAATTTAGTTTATTAGTTAGTTTTAAATGTAGTTTTTCATTTTTTTGCAAGCAACACAAGACTTGAAGTGATACCTTTCTTAAATTTAATGTTTTCCTATTTATCTTTCATAAGCTTGCTTTTAATTGTTAATTTAGTTATTGGCTAGTTTGTTGGTGTTTGGGTGTTTGAATTTATGATGGAATTAGATTTTTAGTTTAGTTTGGATTGTTTAATTCCCTTGGGTGGTGTATTGATTAAATTAGTGGATATTTTTTGATCATTTGCTTGAATTCAATTATTAGATTATATTTTGACGCATGATTAGTGCAACGAGAGTTTGTTAGTCTTGATGATAGTATAATCGAGGGTTGAAAATCGAGTGGATTGAGTATATATTGGGTTATCGCAACGAGAGTTGGGTAATTTTCATTAGAACCCCATTAATTTACACTAATTATTTGAATGAGAGTTTGAGTGATTAGTGAAGAGACTATAGAAGTTTGGTTTCTAGTATTCAAGTGGAAAAACATGATTAGGGATTAGATTAGATTAATTTAGATAGAGTAGAACCCCCTAATTGTATGATTACCCGGGTAAGAACAACTCTATTCTTCCTCCCGATCTTAGGTGTTTTATTAGATACATTCTTAGTGATTGCTCTTATCATATACCGACCAATGAATTAAACGTCCAAGTTAAGCTTTAATCAATTTCCACATAATGAAGAACACCCGAACACTACTTCTTTATTTGATATTTGATCATCATCTTACTTGTTTTTCTTAGTTAGCATTTATCTTGTTAGTTTTTGCATTTAATATTTAGTCTTTAGCTCATCCCCATGTTTCATCACTATAATTACGTGACACACACAACACTAAGGCTACGTTAGCAAACTAGTCCCGTGGTTCGATAATTTAATCGGACACTTACTTTTACTACGAGGATCCTCTTATATTTGAGAGGTGAGTATTGAAAAATTCTTGTCATTTACGAAGGGTTACTATTATATTTTTAAATAGTTACTTCGAAAGTAGTTTGAGTAGGAATTATGTATATTCCAAATATTAATGATATACAGTGTACAAATTGCTACTAATACTTTCCCAAGTAATTTTGGAAAAGAATCTTCAATAGTTAGAAGTGTTCAAACAATCATTTGCCTCCTCTACGTTGTTTTTTCATCAAGAAGTATCCTCTTACATATTTTGATCGTAGAATACAATTTTTTAAACCTTTTCAAACAACTTATAGTTTGCAATCACCGGGTAAAAAAAGAAAAAGAGTTTGCATTCACATACGTACATACTCTAATTTACGATCATCTCTCAACTTAATCGAGCCACCGAGTTAAGAGTTGTTATTTGAATCGAGTCAAGCCAAGTACTTGAAGTTCAAGCTTTTGTAGAGTCGAGTTCAACTCTATAACACTGCAAAGCGAAAAAAAATGAGTCGAGTCGGGCCAAGCCTAACAAGCTTAATAGAATTATATGATCTCTTTAGATCTTGTGCCTAACAAGTCAAACTCGAGCCAACTTATTAGTAACTCGGGTATCTAACGACATCGACTCATTTATCTTCGAGCGAGTTGAGTTCAAGCCTTAATGAGCTGAGTTGAGCCAAGCTCACGAGCAACTCAATTCGCTTAACAACACTGCACCAAGTTCAAGTTCTTCTACCAAGCTGTAATAAATCATGAAGCTATAGCAAGGTACAAAAAGTGTATAACATGATAAAACCTTGTATACACCACATGCACCGTACAACGAGTGTTCCAAAAGTGTTGTTCAAAATAAATTTAACCTAAAAATTGTGATCCATATCAAAATAATCTTTCATTTAACTTCCATTACCTGTATGTTAACACTAGAACAAGTGGAACCTATATCAATAACTTGAAATAGATAAAATTCGTAAAATCAATCTAGTTATCATTGGCATAACCCAAAAACAAAACGGAAACAAAATATGCAGATTTTTGCTTCAGGAGGCGAAAATATCATAACAATTAATTTATTTCCACCAAGGAGCAAGCTCTCCAGCAATGTCATGTTTAACGAAAAGTTGCTAAGTCGTTCCTTTCCTCTTTCTCGTCCCATTGGCACTTTTCGCCCCAGATGCAGCAAAACATCTAAGTTTTTTGATAATCCTTCTCTCACTAATACGTAGCATCAAAGAATGATACAATTTAGGGTTTGCTGCCTGAGAGCACTCGTTAAATGATTTGATGTCTTCTTCCAGAGAATTTGGACCGTAGAGACTTTCCCGAGCATCTGCAAGTGAAGAAAGAGCATGACGAACACTTTGTGTTAGCAACAAGTTCTTGCTTATTTCTGAACCTTTTGCTAGCAGAAAGTGGGAGCTAGGAGTTTCTTTGATCTCTTTTGTGACTGATAATGCAAGATCAAGTTCGTGAAATTCCACCTCAGGTAACAACATTACGTATAATAATACCAACAACTCCACCTGAGGTTCCCCATCAAATGATATTTCGAAATATTCAGAATCTTGACTGATACATCCGGAATGTTCCAACTTTTTCCAGAGTGATAACCTTCTTCTACTGTGACGACATGAATATAAAGATGAACTCCATTGAACAACAATATCAAAGTCGATATTTACGATATCAAATGGATTATCGGATTCTGTAAATGCATATCTATGCAGAAGGGCTGCATTGCCCAAGTATCCATACGTATTGAACACCTGAAATAATGTTAGCAAATGTAAATCACATTCAGATCCACAAATTTATTATAACAAATTGTTATTGAGTCCAACAAGTTGGCATTTCCAACAAAAAAAGGACTAAAATAGGATAAATGAAAAAGCAGGCAAAAAGAAGTCCTTACCTCAGCTCCAGCTTTGACATCTTTAATGATAATCATTTCCATATATGTAGGTTCATTTCCTGTATCTGACGAAAGCTCCAGATCACTCCCACTAATATATTCTCCTTCTGACTGAGAATCAGGAGTAATGGGCTTACCATCTCCATCATTTTCTTGATCAGAATCCTTCTTCTCAATATCAGTGTCAGTGTCAGATTCTGAGCCCGATACACATGTGAAATGTACATCTTCAGCAGCTGTCTTGTGATTAAATCTAGGTATAAAAGAGTTAAAAAATTATGGAACAGTAATATAAAAGGAGCCAGCAAAACTCTTTTAATCAGTCAAGACAATTATCGAAAAGAGTTCCTTCAAGAATTCAAAATACAGAATGTAATCCCGAAAAAAGAAAGCATAACTAATAAGTAAAGAAAAAAAAAATATACATTACATGAATTTTAAAAAAAAAAATTGTTGTACTTTTATGTCGTTGCAGACAGGTTTACATTATATGTCCTTTTAAGCAAGTTTACGTTAAGAAAAGGCATTGGTGGATGCAATTTGGTAATGGTTTGAAGTGGATAGAGAATAATTATACTGAAAATGTATAACTTTTTGGTGGGAACTGGTTTTGATATTGGAAAGTAGGTAGGGTGCACCAGTTTAGCAACTACTGATAGAATAGACATGGAAAGATGAGCTGATTGCTCGTGTTATTTTCTTCTTTCTCATCAATACCAAAGACCTTCATTTTCATCTTAGCTGTTAGGCATTCAGCTGCCCCATGACTAACTTATTTACACGAAAGACCAGGTAATGAATTTTGGCTTAAAGGAGCCTTTTTCATATTTCGACACACCATATTGGTAATGTGCTGAAATTACTCAGCAATGAGATGTAACATACTAGCTGAAACTGAATGTAACCAGCATGTGCTAAGCAGTAATTCTATAACTACAAAAACTTTGTACTAGTCCTTCAAAACAACTTTGCAGACGACAAACTATGCATATTCTAGAATTTTTACAATCCCAAGAAGTATGAATGATACAAGGTAGAACTTACAGATCAGCTAATGGGACCATTCCAAAACCATGGTACTCATCTATCTCAAAAGATCTTGAAGCAACTAGACTCTTTGCAGCAAAATATTCTTCAACAGTGAAGAATTCTGGATTTTGGTTAAAAGAATCCAAACCCAAAAAGGGTTCGATGCATTCCGCCCAGTCTTCATAGACCAGAGCCTTGTCTACTTTAACTGTCTGCCTACATATTGCATCAGATGATTGTACATTAATATGTACAAGACAAACAATGTGTGGATAATTGTTCTACGTATTTGGTGATCAACAATTTGAATTGACATGAGCAAGAATTATCGAACTCAAAGTTGTGTTGAACAACCGATATTCATGATAAACTTCTTAATTCGAGCTATAATAGCTTAAGGAATAATTCATTAAACCGTAGCTTTCAATACTTAGCAAACTAAACTCAATTCAACTATAATTTGGTTCGATACTGTAAAACAAAGAAGTCACAGACACTAAAATCGAAATATTCAATCAAATATACGAAGAACATTCACGGTTAACTGACCTTATGCAGTTCAGTGCCGGAGAGAAGAGAATCGATTTCGGGAATGGACCAGAGCAACGGAATTGGCTCAAATGGAGGAAGTATCTGTAAATACTGGAACCACTTTGATTGATCGCCGAGGCTCTTCTCGTACATTAGGGCAACGCATAGCCCCAACTTGCCGCCGAGCTCCGCCTCCTCGATAAGTTGGCTGGCGGCGGACGTCATAACGGTAAGGCAGCTCTGCTTAGGAATCGTTGCAACGACGTCGCCCTCCTTCAAATCGCACAGAGATTTCACGGAGATCGACAATGAATGAGGGGAGTCATCGGCGGCGCCGTTTTCCGCTGAGAGGAGGAGAGCGTCGCTGCAATCTATGCCATGGTCCGTCATCCAACGCTTGAATCCTCTAATTTTTCTGCCATTAACACATATATACAAACAAAAATGTCAGTACGACAAGGCGGAAAACGTGAGGCGGCACGGCTGATAGAGGCGGAAGTACCTGGCGGCGGCCATTGCGCTCCGGCGGTGCAGGCAGGTCAGGTCCGTCAGGAGAAGCGTGTGGGAGGGTAATTACTGTATTTGATTTTGAATAAAGAACTGGCCCAATTTCAGAAAAGCCCAATAGATAGGGTCTGACTATTTACACCTCCATTTCGGAGAGATGCACTCCCCCAATTTATACACACCCAAAAATTTAGGTCACACCCCCCTCAAATGTCATAAATACCCCTCCCTTCCTAACATACATATTACTACCCACACCCCTCTTAATTTCTTCATCTTCCCCAAAACTCACCCCACCCCACCCCACCTTCATCTTCCTCCTCCCCCCACCTTCACACCGTCGCCGGCCACCCCCGCCCCTACCTCCGCCTCGCCACGGCTGCCCCTACCTCCGCCTCTCCACGGCCGCGGCCGCCCCGCCTCGCCGCCATAAAAAAATAAAAAATTACAGATTGGCGGCCGCCCCCTCCCGTCCGACGCCGACCCCCAGGTTTGCCCCCCTCCTCCCTCCGCCCCTCCCCCTTCTGTTAAAAAAAAAAGCTCCGCGGCCGCGCGGCCGCCCAATTCCATCGGCCACCCCCTCCCCACCCCCTCTCCGATGCCGAACCACCCCTACTCCACCCCAGATTTGCCCCCTCCCAATGTTAGGGTTTTCTGCAAAAATGCAGAAAACCCTAATTTTTTTTCTTATTTTTTTTCATTTTTGACTGCGTAATGTCGATCAAACACCCTCTCGTCGACAAATTGTTGTCGACGAGGGTGTATTTGATCGACATAACATAGTCGAAAATGGAAACAAATTTATTTTTTATCTTTTTTCGACGAAACCGTGTCGACCATATACACTCCCGTCGACAACGATTTGTCGACGAGAGAGTATATGATCGACACTGGTTGGTCGAAAATTATAAAAAAAAAATTGTGATTTTTTTGAGTATATGTATGTTGATTTCTGTATTGTTTTTGAGTTTGATGGTCGTCGGAAATGGTGTCGCCGGCGACCGGAAGTTGTGGGTTAGGGAAGGTAAAAGAAATGAAGGTGGGGGTGCATTGAGCAGGGAGGGTGCACCTAGTATACTTAGTATACTGTATATTTAATATATTTAATGAAGGGTATTTTGGATTTTTAATCCTATTATTATATTAAAAAACTGGAAGGGGGAGTGCATCTCTCCGAAATGGAGGTGCATATAGTCAAACCCCAATAGATATTGAAGTAAGGGCCCAAATCCAGATAACTCTGTTGAAGCCCAAGATTAAGTTTAATACCTGAGCTTATAAACTGTTTAGCCAAAGTTTGTCTCCATCCAGAAAACCTTTCATAGATAAGTTGACACACTTTTTTTAAAAAGTGTAATAATTAGTAGAGTTTTGATGGGAAATTTTTATGTATAAAGTAAATAAATGAGTTGATTTATGTGAGGGTAAATTTGTGAATATTGTAAGAATGCATATTTATAAAAGAATTTTCATTTTAAAGGTGAACATCAAAAAAAAAAAAAAAAAAAAAGTGAAAAATAACCTTGAACAAAGGGAGTAACAAATTTTTCATGATAAGAAGAAGGCCTACTTTAGTTCATTCATGTTGTGGGTTTCTTTGCTTATTTTTTTATAAATCCTAAACAAATAGTTGCCTGTGAGACGACCGTCCTAAACTAATACAAATAAATACTATCTTTTTTAAAATGTTAAATTATTATGTTTAAATTATATTTTATTTTATCCTGAGATGATTTTACACCAGACTTTCTCTAAATCCAAAACCCTAAATCAAATCCAAAACTAACACTCCCTAAAGTAATTAAGCTAGTCTCATTGTTGCATCTATCCGAAGAATATTGCAAAACACGCACTTTAGGTTTGGGGTAGCAAATTTTGTTTGTCATGTAAGCCAAAGTCTTGTATGTACTCAAGTACACCATGTACTTGAGTAGACTTTTACTAGTCAAATGTTGACCGTTGACCACTGTTGACCGGTCAACGGTCAAACTTTGATTTTTTTTTTTAATTTTTTTTTTTGATTTTTTTTTCAATTTTTTTTTTCGATTTTTTTTTTTGAAAAAGTGTATGTTATTATGACTAAAAAGTGTATCTTTGTTTTTTTAATGAAAAATGTATGTTATTATATTGAAAAGTGCAACATTATTTTTAATGAAAAGTGTATGTTATTATAACTGAAAAGTTTATGATATTATAATTGAAAAGTGTAAGTTATATATTAATGAAAAGTGTATGTTATTATAACTGCAAAGTGTATGATCTATTAATGAAAAGTATATGTTTATTTAATGAAAATTGTCTGTTATTATAACTGCAAAGTGTATGATCTATTTAATGAAAAGTGTATGATCTATTTAATGAAAAGTGTATGTTATTATAATTAAAAAGTGTATGTTATATTAATGAAAAGTGTAAGTTATATATTAATGAAAAGTGTAAGTTATATATTAATGAAAAGTGTATAATATTATAACTGAAAAGTGTATGCTAATGATACACCTTTTGTTTATTTATATTTGCACTTTCATAATTTAGAAAAACTGGTGCTAAATTTTTTTAAAAAAATTTATTATTAATTTTACACGTTTTATTGTTATTATAACTGCAAAGTGTATGATCTATTTAATGAAAAGTGTATGTTATATTAATGAAAAGTGTAAGTTATATATTAATGAAAAGTGTATGGTATTATAATTGAAAAGTGTATGATATTATAACTGAAAAGTGTATGTTAACGATAAACCTTTTGTTTATTTGTATTTGCACTTTCATAATCTAGAAAATTTTTTATAATATATAAAAAAAAATTTACTTATTTACAAAAACTGTTGCTAAAATAAAATGTTGAAAATTGTATTAAAGGTGGGAATCGAACCTGGAACTTGATGCAATGGCAATCCAAAGACAACCACTAGGCTACAATGGGTTTTGTTAAATATTTTATTATTTATCATATATATAATATATATTTTCTATATAGCTGGACTCAAGTACACCGTGTACTTGAGTACACAGCAGCCCTACCCGTCATGTAAAGGGGTAACAATATATGCTCATCAGTTATCCAATTTTCACAAATTTTATCCGAATTAACTAGAACTTTAGAAAAACACGGGTGACATATCACATGACCTTTCAATAAATGGAATCCAATGAACCATCTCCGCTCCCATTGTCACACACGACCAATATTTTGTTCGTCGGAAATTACAAAATTGAAAATTGCAAAATACAGAGCAATTATCCAGCTATAATTCCCGATAACTCACAATATAAGCTATATATGGATTTGTCCATCTTCTCAGGCACGTCCTTTATCCACTATTAGGAATTAATATACAAGAATTAATTCTCAACCTCACTACAAGTTTGAACTTTTAGATGAGACGAAATTCTTTCATGGTATCAGAACAAATCGGGCAAAACGACCTGCTTTTATCCACCCTCAATTGCCGGTAACACGCATTGTAGCGTTGGGATTTTCAATTTTTTTGGATAAGTTGCCGTTCATCGTGAATTTGTGATCTCATTTTCTCGTCCGACCATTTCCCAGCGACCCACATACAAGATCTCATTTTCTCGTCCGACCATTTCCCAGCGACCCACATACAAGATCTCATTTTCTCGTCCGACCATTTCCCAGCGACCCGCATACAAGTTACATACTAATGTATTCGCTCCTCAAGCCCGTTTTCTTGCCATCCTCAATCGCCATAAAAAATCATTATAGCGTGTCACAATTTTTCAATTTGGTAATAAGATTAGGTAATGAGAAATTGAGAATGAATGATGAGTCATTTCAATTAATAATGCTTGGTAAAAATGTGTTACTCCCTCTATACCAAATGGGTTTTTAAACTTTTATTTATGTCCCACAATAATTTTCATACTATAAAAATAAAAGTTTTTTTTTCACAACTATTACAATATTACCCTCGGAGTTCCGACTTATTTACCTCTTATGTCATTACATCTTTTTACACAACACCATTACTTTATCACTTTTTTTAGTTTCCGTGTCCATATCAGTGTGAACTCTAATATGAGACATAAGAAGTATTATTTTAACACAAGGTGTTACCTACTTTGAGAGAAAATATCAATTTTAATTCTGTAACTTAATTAGGTCGAGTCCAACTTTAGTCATGTAATTTTGTATTTTTTTCAATTTTAGTCTTGACATTATCAATTTTTGTCCTAACGGTATCAATTTTAGTCTTGTAACTTAAGAAGAGCTCAATTTTAGTTCTGTAACTTTGCATTTTTTTTTCAATTTTAGTCCTGTAACTTTGCACTAAAATTATTTAGGTCCCGTAGCTTTCACTTAAAAAAAAAACGTCCAAAAAAAGATTAAAAAAAGTGTGAGGGACTTGTAATTTTTTTAATCCACATTTTTCCATGCTATACAAGTCAAGATCGATCACGTTCCAATTTACGTCAGTTATTCATAATTTTTATGCGCACGTGACAAAAGTGTGAGTGAAATGATATCGTTTGAGTATCTCCAACAAAAAATAGACGTGAATTAATCAAGTTACAAAATTATTAGACGTAAATTAAATTTTATATTTTTTGGGACATTTTTAAAAAAGGTGAAATTACGGATCATGAGTATTTTTTTTTCTCATAAAATTGATACATGTAGAACTAAAATTGAGAAATTGCCAGTTACATGTCTAAAATTGATACCTTCAGAACTATAATTGAAAAAGTATAATGTTATAAGACCAAAACTCGACCTAAATTACAAGACAATAGGGGTGTTTGCAAACTCTATAAACAGCTTAAAAACACCTATCAAAAGTAAAAGCTGTGAGAGGGCAGCATTAAAAAAAGTAATTTTGGAAGCAGTTTGTAGAGTTTGAAAACACCTTTCAATCTATGTTTTCTCCCAACTCATTCTCATTTTCATTCTCATTACCACATTACCAGAGAGCGGACTGTCAAGATGATTCCGATCGGTTAGACGTCTCCAACTAATTAGAACACTTGAATATAGAAGAAATAACTGCTCTTAGGATAGTAATTCCAAAAGTAAACAACAAGGTAAACATCACACAAGAATTTAAGTGGTTCGATCAATGTGATCTACATCCACTGGACCAGATTAGTACTTCTTTGATTGATAAAGAATGTTTACACACTCATTCACTCGAAATTGGATATTTCCTCACTTCACTCGTGAACTCACACAACTCAAAGAATACAATAACGTACTAAGTCTCTATATCCAAAAAACAACATTTACAATGTACACAAACAAGAGTATATAAAGACCAAAGGTAGTTGCAGCTGTTAGGAACTGTTTTGAGTAGTTATCAACCGTTTGCAACCGCTTGTAACAACCCATGTGCTCTGTTATTGCCCAACTGAAATGGTAGTTATGCCCTCAAGTTGTTGTAACTGTAAAACTGTTAGTTAAACTAACTAACTTCGAACCAGAAGACTTGCCCATAAAGATCAGATCACTACTTAGTGTTCTGATACCCAACTCTTCTGCTCTGATGATCAAAAGCTAACTCTGCTGATAGACTCCATACTGTGCTGATCTTAACTGCACTGATCAAGTACTGTGCTGACCCAAGTACTGTACTGATCTGGTACTGAGTTGATCTACTCTGCTGAAGTACTGTGCTGATCAAGTACTGTGCTGATCTTACTGTGCTGATCTAGCCAACTGTGCTGAACTCTAAGCATCACCTTCTCATCTGATTGAAACCCTTCAACTCATCTGATAAGGCCTAAGTTATCTTATCTGATCCTATCAGCTTAGTAGTTTACTGTGCTGATTTTGAGATTATGAGATAACACTCACAATTCTCCACCTTTAGCTCATAATCGAACTAATCTCCACCAAAAACAAAACACCAACACTATTCTCCTCAAAGAATAGCCTCCACTACTGATCTTCTGCCACAAGAACAGTAGTCTTCTCCTCAGAGGAATTAATGCAGTCCAATAAGTCTAAGACACAAACCAAACTTCTCTTTTGGCAATGCCTTAGTGAACGCATCAGCAGGGTTCTCCTCTGTAGCAATCTTCACTACCTGGACCACCCCCTTCTCTACAATATCTCTTACAAAGTACAGCTTCACATCTATGTGTTTAGTTCTCTCATGATATCCCTGATGCTTTGCAAGATGTATTGCACTTTGGTTATCATAGAAGACAGTCACACTTCTTTGTGATTGATTAGTGTGAAAATTGCTTGAAATTCATGTGTTTATTTTACATAATTTTGAGGGTTTTGTTGCATTATTCACACTAAATTGACTAATTTCACTTGAAATGAAAAAGGTATGTGTTTTGTTATTTTTTTAGGTAAATTGAACTTATTTGGAAGCAAAATACGTGTCTGGGAATTCATGAAGTCAAGAGGACAACTGCACCATTGGATGCGTCTCGAAAAACTGAGTGGAATGAAAAAAAGAATCAAGTCAATCGGAGGTCGGAAGCTCAAGATATGATCAAAACGATAAAGTGCGGAATTGTAGCAGAATCCACTCGGGCAGCCGAGTCAACCCACTCAGTTGACCGAGTGAAATCTGCTTCCAGGTCAGTTTCTGGACTTCCAACTCACTCGGTTGGCCGAGCCAACTTGCTAATGAGCGAAAAATCGAGAATTTTAAAGGATTTCAAGGGCCTAAGTGCAAATCTCGTCTCAAGAATTCTTCCAAGCTATAAATAGCTCCCCAAATCAGATTATTGGGAGGCTTGACCTCACTTTCACACACTCACGCCCTAGTTTCACTCTTAGGTAGATTTTTAACATATTTTGCAAGTTTAATTCCATAGATTAGCTTCAAATTTAGTATTTAGGTTGGGTTCTTGAAGATTTTGGCTACATTCACTTGTAATATTCTAGATTGTTGAAGAATCATCAAGGTGACTTCCAACCAAACTCTATTT
The DNA here is from genome assembly GCA_963675135.1 of Galeopsis tetrahit. Classification (NCBI taxonomy): domain Eukaryota; kingdom Viridiplantae; phylum Streptophyta; class Magnoliopsida; order Lamiales; family Lamiaceae; genus Galeopsis; species Galeopsis tetrahit. The sequence continues at coordinate 7,930,597 of OY776124.1, forward strand.
TGTTATATTATTGATATTTTTTATGTCTATTTCTAGTTCTCTTGTTATTTTAGCCATGGGTGTTTCATCAAACACCATGGGCTAAGCTTTTTATGCTTTGGGTGTTTGAAACCATGTGAATATTTAGTGTTAAAATTGTTTATGTTTTGATTATTGTTGATATTTGGATTGTTGCTTCTCTTATTGGGTTTTATTGGTGCTTTGAGTATTAGCTTCTATTAATCCATATTTTGAGACATGTTTAGCGTAGACGAGAGTTACATGAACATGTTTAAATTTATGGTGTGAGTTGTTGGTATACAAATGCGTTTATTATACTTTTAATTCGTCGAGAGAGAGTTAATCGTATTAGAACCCCCATTAGGAGACATTAATTACTTAAATGGTTATTTGGGTAGTTGGTGAGGATTAGGAAGATGTCTTATTACCGGGTTTGGGAACACCTTAGACGTAAGGCTATAGTACCCGAAGGGAAACAATTTTCATCCTAGCATCTTGATGCTCTTAGCAAATCCAAATTGAAGCATAAAAATGGTATAAGCAATCCCGCTCGATTTCACTAGGTAGAGAACACCCGAAGCATTCCTACACTTGCACTTCTTCGAATTTAGTTCGTAGTTGTTATTTGTTCTTACTTGTCATTTTCTTGTTTTGTTGATTTAGTTGTTGAATTACTTGTTAGCCTTTAGAATGTGTTTAGTTTAATTTATTGTCTTTAGATTATTGTTTAGCTTTAGTTTTGCATCCAACTCCCGAAACCGTAGCTACATTAGTTATGACGACGTACAACTCTAGGGATCCATTGCACTAGCCCACCTCCCGTGGTTCGATACTACTTGGTCGAAACACTTACATGCATACTACTACGATCCCTTATGCTTGAGGGGAAGTAGTTAGTCAAAAACATATAGTGACTAAAATTCGTTAAAGTCAATGGCGCCGCTGCCGGGGAGGTGACGTAGTGCTATAAGTGGGACTTAGAGTTAGTTGAGTACTAGTGTTAGCTACATTACTTGCTTTATTTTATTTTCCTTTTATTTTGAGAATTTTGATACTTTGAACTTTTGTCGGTGTGATCTTCATTGACTAGATGGATGGATATAATCAATACCCGTGGAATCAATGTTATGATCAACACGGTATGATTTATCCTCCACAACATGGAGATATGGGACACGATAATTGGAGGAACTTTGATTGTAATTATCATATGCAACAAGTTCCTTCATATTATCAAGATTGGAGTAATGATGTTGCGTCCACATTTCAAGAGAGGACCCCAGTCTACATGGAAGTGAATTATAATCAAGAATATGATCCACACAACGGATTTGAATTCCATGGAGCTTTGGGAGAAAATTGTTATGATAATGAGAAGAGCTTTGAGTATGATTATCAAATGCAACAAACTCCTTCTCATTATCAATATCAAGAATGGGAAAGGAATGCACATTGGCCACCAAACAATGAAGAAAGTGATACTACGAAAGAGCTCCTTGCACTCATCTTGAAGAAGATGGATGCAAGTGAAAGAAGGATGGAAGCAAATGATAAGAGGATGGAAGCGATAGAATTCCAACTTAGACAATTGATCATCTCCATGAAAGAACTAGAAAAAGAAGGTGACCAAAGTGGGGAGAAGAGTGAAGATGATAAATTCTTGGACAAAAGAGATGAAGAGGAATGTCCCTTGATGGACACGAGCAAAAAAGAACAAGAAGATCTAGAAGCATCGGAATACGATTTGAAGAGTGAAATGAGCATTTCTAAACTTTTAAACTCTTCAATTGATATTGATGCTTCTATTAATTTTATTTTGCCTCTTGATCGCTTTGACCAAGAAAAGAAGTTGAGAAAAGCTTGTGCATCCATAAGAAAAAAGGAAATGAATGGGCAATAATGATGGTGAAAGAGCAAGAGGATCATCCATTGAGAAAAATATGCAAGAATGAGTCTACAATTCATGAGAGCCTCCTTGATTTTGAGGTCAAAAGATCGAAATACAATGGGAAGGAGGCTCGATATCCATGGCCTTTTCGATGAGCTCATTAATTTCCGTCCGGCTTGAAGACGTTAAACTTAGCGCTAAATGGGAGGCAACCCATTCTTTATTGCTTTCTTTTATTTTTAGATTTGTAGCTTGTTTGATCTTTTGTTTACTTTTTGTTTTGTAGGTTGAGTGTTGTGTTGGTGGTCAAGGATAAGAGATATGCATGGTGGAGCTCAAGGGTAGTGGTACTTTGGTGCTAAAGGTTCAAGGGACAAATTCTAAGGTAACACACTCATTCCCAAACTTTGCATTCAACTAGAGTTTCATTTAAGTTTGAGGGGGTTTCATGTGTTTCCTTCATTTATATTGCACCGTTATTCCTAGTTTTGATGATTGATTATCTTGTGGATTGTTGGTATTTGAGGCGTAATTGATGGTGATTGTTAGTTTTTGAGATTTGGTTGAGCTTGTTGGTATTGATTGATGCTTGCTTGTTCACTTGATTTTGTAAAAATTTGTGCTTGGTTTGGTGCTTTTGATTCATGATTAGACAAGCCCGTGAGCTTTAGAGCCTTAGACTTTCATATATTATGGTCTATTTTCTTTCATGTGAGTATCATTCATGCTTGTGTGCTCTAAAACTTGCCAATTGTCTTGTTTGAGTCTACTATTTGTGTGAAATCTTTGGAAGTGATATAAGGCCATCTTTGTTTTGAATAGTCACTTGACCAAATTTTTCCATACCAAATGAAATGTTTCCGTAGTTAGCCACTTTGAGCCTATTGACCTATATTTTTTGGCAACCTACAAATTTAGCCTATTTGTCTATCTTTTGTGAGCCTAAATTTTCCTATTAACTAGTGGAGCTTGAATATTGACAAATGTGGTTGAATTGAGGTGAAATGTGAATTTCGTGGATTTGTTTGGTTGAAAAGTGAAAAGAAAAAAAAGAGAAAAAAGATGAATTGTGAGTTGTGCAAAAAAAAAAAAAAAAAAAAGATTGAGTTGATGAGAAAAGAAAAATTGAAAAAGAAAACTCTCTTGTGCACAAAAATTTGGTAGAGCTTCAAGTCAAAAGTGTTGGTTGGTTGGTGGTGAAGAATGTGCTTAAAAAGAAAAGAAGTAAGTAAATTATGTGAGATAGAGAACTTTGAGTTGCAACTTGATCAATTGCAACTTTCCTTCTTGCTCCATTAGTTTATGAGTCACTTTATCCAAATCTTCCCTACCTTAACCAAAGAGCCTACATTACAACCAAATGTGAAGTCCTTATTGATTCATTGATTGAACACTTTCATGTGGTGGAGAACTTAGACATTTGACAAGCATATGGTGGTGCACTTGTGTGATTTGATTTTGAGAGCATACATTTCCTTAATATACACTTTGAGTGATGAGAGATACACTTACTTGTGAGGAAATTGTGAATTGAGCACTTAATCTTGCATTGATTTGAGCATAACTTGTGAACTTGTTTGTGGATTTTTGTACCTCTTGGCTTGACTAGATTGAGGAAAGTTGACAATCACTCATTCAATTTTGATTGAATTTCTTCGCAATTCTCCCACTTGTTCTATATTTCTTTCGTTGCTCGGGGACGAGCAACACTTTAAGTTTGGGGGGGTTGATTAGTGTGAAAATTGCTTGAAATTCATGAGTTTATTTTACATAATTTTGAGGGTTTTGTTGCATTATTCACACTAAATTGACTAATTGCACTTGAAATGAGAAAGGAATGTGTTTTGTTATTTTTTAGGTAAATTGAACTTATTTGGAAGCAAAATACGTGTCTGGGAATTCATGAAGTCAAGAGGACAACTGCACCATTGGATGCGTCTCGAAAAACTGAGTGGAATGAAAAAAAGAATCAAGTCAATCGGAGGTCGGAAGCTCAAGATATGATCAAAACGATAAAGTGCGGAATTGTAGCAGAATCCACTCGGGCAGCTGAGTCAACCCACTCGGTTGACCGAGTGAAATCTGCTTCCAGGCCAGTTTCTGGACTTCCAATTCACTCGGTTGACCGAGTCAACTTGCTGATGCGCGAAAAATCGAGAATTTTAAAGGATTTCAAGGGCCTAAGTGCAAATCTCGTCTCAAGAATTATTCCAAGCTATAAATAGCTCCCCAAATCAGATTACTGGGAGGCTTGGCCTCACTTTCACACACTCAAGCCCTAGTTTCACTCTTAGGTAGATTTTTAACATATTTTGCAAGTTTAATTCCATAGATTAACTTCAAATTTAGTATTTAGGTTGGGTTCTTGAAGATTTTGGCTACATTCACTTGTAATATTCTAGATTGTTGAAGAATCATCAAGGTGACTTCCACCCAAACTCTATTTTGTTATATTATTGATATTTTTATGTCTATTTCTAGTTCTCTTGTTATTTTAGCCATGGGTGTTTCATCAAACACCATGGGCTAAGCTTTTTATGCTTTGGGTGTTTGAAACCATGTGAATATTTAGTGTTAAAATTGTTTATGTTTTGATTATTGTTGATATTTGGATTGTTGCTTCTCTTATTGAGTTTTATTGGTGCTTTGAGTATTAGCTTCTATTAATCCATATTTTGAGACATGTTTAGCGTAGACGAGAGTTACATGAACATGTTTAAATTTATGGTGTGATTTGTTGGTATACAAATGCGTTTATTATACTTTTAATTCGTCGAGAGAGAGTTAATCATATTAGAACCCTCATTAGGAGACATTAATTACTTAAATTGTTATTTGGGTAGTTGGTGAGGATTAGGAAGATGTCTTATTACCGGGTTTGGGAACACCTTAGACGTAAGGCTATAGTACTCGAAGGAAAACGATTTTCATCCTAGCATCTTGATGCTCTTAGCAAATCCAAATTGAAGCATACAAATGGTATAAGCAATCCCGCTCGATTTCATTAGGTAGAGAACACCCGAAGCATTCCTACACTTGCACTTTTTCGAATTTAGTTCGTAGTTGTTATTTGTTCTTACTTGTCATTTTCTTGTTTTGTTGATTTAGTTGTTGAATTACTTGTTAGCCTTTAGAATGTGTTTAGTTTAATTTATTGTCTTTAGATTATTGTTTAGCTTTAGTTTTGCATCCAACTCCCGAAACCGTAGCTACATTAGTTATGACGACGTACAACTCTAGGGATCCATTGCACTAGCCCACCTCCCGTGGTTCGATACTACTTGGTCGAAACACTTACGTGCATACTACTACGATCCCTTATGCTTGAGGGGAAGTAGTTAGTCAAAAACATATAGTGACTAAAATTCGTTCAAGTCAGTGATATACCAAACTCCTTCAAGATCCCCCTAAGCCACATGCTCTCCTTTACTGCTTCAGTCAAGGCTACATATTCTGATTATGTAGTAGATAATGCAACTACGGACTGATGTATTGACCTCCATGATATAGCTGTACCAAATAAGGTGAATACATACCCTGTCAAGCACTTTCTTGTGTCTACATTGGCTGCATAGCCGACATCAACATATCCCACAAGTGCTTCTCCCCCATCTGATATCTTCTGAAATTTCAGACCTTTCTCAGCTGTTCCCAGAACATATCTCATGACTCACTTAACTGTCTCCCAATGACTCAAACCTGGATCACTCATGTATCTGCTGATTACACTCATTGCATGAGTTAAATCTGGTCTACAACACACCATAACATACATTAAACTCCCTACTGCACTGGCATAAGGAACCTTACTCATCTGAGCTCTTTCATGGCTGTTCTTGGGACACATCTGATTGGATAACTTCTGATGCTGACCAATTGGTGTAGAAACTGTCTTAGCTTGATTCATCCTGAATCTTTCTAACACCTTCCTCAGATAGGTAGGCTGACTAAGCTGAATTGCTCCCTCAACTCTACTGATCTCCATCCCAAGAATCACTTTAACTTCACCAAGATCTTTCATCTCAAACTCCCTTTTGAGAATCTCCTTAACCTGATTGATACTGTTAATAGACTCCCCAGCTATTAACATATCATCTACATACAGCAGAAGATAGGTAACTGAACTCCCAACCCTCATGAAGTAAACACAACTGTCATACAAGCTTCTTGCAAAACCAACTGAGCAAATGTACTCATCAAACCTTAAGTACCATTGTCTAGGGCTTTGTTTGAGTCCATAGAGTGATTTTATGAGTAAGCACACTTTGTCTTCTCCATCTTCTATGTCCAACCCTTCTGGTATTTTCATGTAGATCTTCTCATCTAAAGTCCCATGAAGAAATGCTGTGGTCACATCCATCTGATGCAGCTCCAATTCATATTGAGCAACCATAGCCAACAAGATTCTAATGCTACAATGCTTTACAACAGGTGAGAAGATTTCATTAAAGTCAATACCTTCTTTCTGTGTAAATCCTTTAGCTACAAGCCTCGCCTTGTACCTAATCTTGCCACCTCTCTGAGCCTCCACCTTTTTCTTGTAGATCCACTTACACCCAACAAGTTTCTTGTTCTTAGGCCTCTCAACAATCTCCCAAGTCTGGTTCTTGTTCAGAGATAACAGTTCTTCCTCCATAGAAACTAACCACTTCTCTTTGTCATGGCAGTTTATGGCTTCTGTGTAAGTTTTAGGCTCCAAAGACTCCACCTCAAGAGCTGCACATAATGCAAATGATACTATGTCAGCTTGACCATACCTCTGAGGTGGGTGGACTTCTCTTCTTGATCTGTCCCTAGTCAACTGATAGTCATGAAGCTCAGTATCACTATGAGTATTCTCCTCCTCATCTGGATCAATCTGATCTTCAGTTAGTGTTCTGATGTCATCATGCTCCACCTCCACCTGTGTCTCATCTGGTTTGTTGTGTGCTGTACTGGAGCTTGCCTCCTCTTTCAATGGCATTCTATTCTCATCAAAAGTTACATCTCTGCTGATAATACACTTCTGCATTCCAGCTTCTAGGCACCACAATCTGTATCCTTTCACACCTGAAGGATATCCTATGAACACACATTTCAGGGCTCGAGGCTCAAGCTTATCTTGCTTGACATGGGCATATGATGAACAACCATAAACTTTCAAATTACTGTACTCAGCTGCATGGCCAGACCATAACTCTTCTGGGGTTTTAAATTGCACAGCTGAGGAAGGGCTTCTGTTTATCAAGTAGGCTGTTGTTGACACTGCTTCTCCCCAAAATACTTTAGGCAATCCAGAGCTGCTCAACATGCACCTGACCCTCTCAAGCAAAGTCTGGTTCATTCTCTCAGCTACTCCATTCTGCTGAGGTGTACCTGGTACTGTTCTATGCCTCACTATACCCTTCTTCTTGCAGAAAACATTGAACTGTTCTGATATGAACTCCAGCCCATTATCAGTTCTCAAATGTTTGAGCTTCTTTCCAGAGACATTCTCAACCTCATTGAGCCATTCCTTAAATTTTTCAAATGCTTCTGACTTGGATTTCAGGATAGTGATCCATACCTTTCTTGAGTAGTCATCTATGATAGCCATGAAGTATCTCCCACCACTTCTGGTCTGATTCCTGGCTGGCCCCCATAAATCTGAATGGACATAGTCCAATATTCCTTTGGTAGAGTGTGAACTCTTTCCAAACTTCAATCTCTTGGATTTCCCAAGAATGCAGTGCTCACACAAATCAAGCTTTGTGATCTTGTCACCACATAACAATCCTTGCTTACTTAGCTCAAGTAGGCCCTTCTCTCCTACATGACCTAGTCTTCTGTGCCACAACATTGAGTTGTCTTGCACCCTTGCCACATCTGATCTGCCAATAATTGTTCCCCCCTTAAGAAAGTAGAGATCATTTCTTCTCTCACCTTTAAGAACAGTAAGCTTCCCCTTTGAAACTCTGAGCTCTCCATCTTCAGACTGGAATTTATAGCCCAATGAATCCAGCATACCAAGAGATATCAAATTTCTCTTGAGTTCAGGAACATACCTGACCCTCTTGAGAATCCTCACTACTCCATCATACATCTTCAAGTGTACTGTACCTTCACCTCTGACTTTGCAAGTGTGATCATTCCCTAACAACACAGAACCTCCATTCTGATGCTTAAAATCATGAAACTACTCTCTTCTTGGAGTCATGTGGAAAGAACACCCTGAATCTAAAATCCAATCTTGATGCTCTTTAGTGGAAGTGATGGATAGGGACTGAGCTGACTCATAGCCTTTCTGCTCCTTATCATCTTGGGTTTGATTTGCTTGATTCTTATCAACAGGGTTCTTAGGACTAGATTTTCTCATAAGCTGTTTGTACTTGTAACAAGTACTCTTAAAATGCCCAGGTTTGTTGCAGTGGTGGCACACTACTTCCCCTTGATTTGACACTGCTGATTTTCCCTTATCAGCTCCCTTGGGTTGACTAGACCCCTTCTTGGAGACAGACTTCTTGTGACCTCACTTGATTACCAATCCTTCCCCACTGCTACTTTTATCTCCTTGAGATGTGTTATTATGCAACAGCTTGGACTTGACAGCCAAGATCACATCCTCCAATGTAATTGCTTCCTTTCTACCATACAAGATGGTGTCCTTTAGGATTTCAAAGGACTTAGGCAGAGCACTCAACAAGATCAGAGCCTTATCCTCTTCCTTTAACTTGACATCCAAATTCTCCAGATCATCAAGAATCTTGTTGAACTCATCTAGTTGCTCCGTAATGGGTTTGTCATCTCCCATTCTAAAGGCATACAACTTCTGTTTCGAATAGAGTCGGTTAGCAAGAGTTTTCACCATATATAGCTTCTCAAGCTTGTCCCAAACCTCCTTCGCTGACTTCTCTTTAGCAACCTCCCTCAAGACCTTATCTCCAAGGCAGAGTAGGATCGTGCTTCGAGCTTTCCTGAGCAACTTGCTCCTTTAAACCGCAGCTGTTGCAGATTATTCTGCAATCTCTTCGGATTCTTCGAGAGCTTCGAATAATCCTTGCTGTTCAAGGAGGGCCTGCATTTTGACCTTCCACAGCCCAAAATCTCCAGTGCCTGTAAACTTATCTATGTTGTACTTGGTAGAATTCCCCATCTTTAGATCTGCAGCTACTTCGATTTCCCACAGACGGCGCCAATTGTCAAGATGATTCCGATCGGTTAGACGTCTCCAACTAATTAGAACACTTGAATATAGAAGAAATAACTGCTCTTAGGATAGTAATTCCAAAAGTAAACAACAAGGTAAACATCACACAAGAATTTAAGTGGTTCGATCAATGTGATCTACATCCACTAGACCAGATTAGTACTTCTTTGATTGATAAAGAATGTTTACACACTCATTCACTCGGAATTGGATATTTCCTCACTTCACTCGTGAACTCACACAACTCAAAGAATACAATAACGTACTAAATCTCTCTATCCAAAAAACAACATTTACAATGTACACAAATAAGAGTATATAAAGACCAAAGGTAGTTGCTGCTGTTAGGAACTGTTTTGAGTAGTTATCAACCGTTTGCAACCGCTTGTAACAACCCATGTGCTCTGTTATTGCCCAACTGAAATAGTAGTTATGCCCTCAAGTTGTTGTAACTGTAAAACTGTTAGTTAAACTAACTAACTTCGAACCAGAAGACTTGCCCATAAAGATCAGATCACTACTTAGTGTTCTGATACCCAACTCTTCTGCTCTGATGATCAAAAGCTAACTCTGCTGATAGACTCCATACTGTGCTGATCTTAACTGCACTGACCAAGTACTGTGCTGACTCAAGTACTGTGCTGATCTGGTACTGAGCTGATCTACTCTGCTGAAGTACTGTGCTGATCAAGTACTGTGCTGATCTTACTGTGCTGATCTAGCCAACTGTGCTGAACTCTAAGCATCACCTTCTCATCTGATTGAAACCCTTCAACTCATCTGATAAGGTCTAAGTTATCTTATCTGATCCTATCAGCTTAATAGTTTACTGTGCTGATTTTGAAATTATGAGATAACACTCACATGGACTAAATAAATAAAATTATTGAACTACACAAGTAATAAAACTGTTCTATGTGGCTAGCTAGATAAGATAACGCGTGATTTTACGTCAAAGTAACTTTTTCATGAAAATATAAATTATCTTTATATAGAATGTAGTCCTGTACAGTTTTTTTAAATTAATTGTAGCCCAATAATACGCGAGTTTTTTTTTTAAATCATATTTATATTAGTAATATGATAATGATTGATGTTATTTCATGTGGCGGTCAAAATGAAGCATAAGAAAATCAAATGTAGACGGGATAGATAGTAGTATTATCTACGCTAATACATCTAAGGAAGGTAGTTAGTAGTTTGGACATAAGTGTAGAAAATTACCCACAAAAATACAATTATAACAATAAAAAAAATCCAACGATTTTTTTTCTGGACGTACCTAAAGTGATTAACGTAAATAATTATTCACCTTTTTTCTTTATTAAATACCATTGTTTTGAAAATTTAGATTCTTCGTCTTAAAAGTCTTTAGCCGGCGTCACACTAATTAAAAGTCTTAATCCGTCAATTAGTAGTATAATTATTGACTCAATCTTGTATTTGTGATTATTTAATATTTACAAAATTAACATATAAATATGTCAAATATTCATATATGAAAGGCTCAGCTCTTGTTTGCTGAGAAAAAAAAGAAAATGAAGCAACATTGCCCATTTCCCCTACTTGTGTTTTTATTTCAATGCTTGATTGGTTACACCATAGCGAAAAAATACACCAACTTAAGCACGGATCAATCTTCTCTTCTTATCTTGAAATCTCACATCACTTTAGATCCTTACAACATTCTGACTAACAATTGGACTACTAAAACCCCGGTCTGTATGTGGATAGGGGTGATTTGTGGTAGTGTTCGCCACCACAGAGTGACAGGATTGGCTATTCAAAACATGGGCCTGGAAGGCAGCGTCCCTCCAGAAATCGGGAACTTGTCATTTCTCGTTTCTCTAAATATGAGCGGGAATATTTTTCATGGAAATATTCCGAAAGAAATTGGTGATCTTCGTAGATTGAAGGATCTTGATCTTCGATTGAATAACTTTCATGGAGAAATCCCGTCAAGTTTGGGACAATGTTCTCGACTTGAGCGTCTAATGTTGTCGTATAATAGGTTCCTTGGACGAATTCCGACTGAAATTGGGAACTTGACACAACTCAAGGAGTTAGACCTCGACAACAACTATTTCAATGGTACAATAAGTCTTGTATGATTCCGTCTCATATATAAGACGTGATACTTTTATATGCTTTCGTGATATTTAAGAATACTAATGTGCAAAATTCCTGATTCCACAGGTTCAATTCCAGAAGAGGTTGGTCGTCTTTACAACTTAAAAGTTTTCAACTTGGAATATAACAATTTGACAGGCCGTGTTTCTCCAACCATTTTTAACATATCAAGATTGGAAGTTATCAGATTCACAAATAATAGTTTGTTTGGAAGCCTTCCTATTGACATATGCAGCAATGGTGGCCATTCACTCGAAGAGCTCGATCTTTCTTACAACTCGTTCGATGGCGAAATACAGTCGAGCTTGAGCCAATGTTCACAGCTTCGGAAACTGTTGCTGCAGAGCAACAACTTCTCCGGAGCTATGCCAAGGGAGATTGGAAACATGACACAACTCGTCGAATTGTCACTTGATGCTAACAGTTTAACCGGTAAATTAAAATTTGAAAACGAACAATTGTATAATTGACCAATTTTCAAAATCATGTTACTATATCCCATATTTCAAATCCATATTGCTCAGTTGTCTTTGATACAAAAGACATGACGGTATTAAAGACAACTGAACACGAGATGAAACACTAAAGTTGAATCAGGAATCTGACTTTTTTTATTGAATTTCAGGTTGTATCCCGCCAGAGATTGGCAAATTGCACAACCTGATCCACCTAAGCCTTTCGGAAAACCATCTATCTGGCTCGATACCTACTACAATCAAGAATTTATCGCGTCTGGCTCGTCTAATTCTTGATCAAAACGATTTGTCAGGAACGATCCCATACGAAGTTGGGGATCTAAAGATGTTGCAGCTTCTTAGCCTTTCTGGAAATCAGCTTCGTCGTATGAAGGGAACTCGGGATTGTGTGGATTTCCATTGACGAGTGCATGTGAAGACGACAAATCGTCTACACGAAAAGATGAGGAGGAGGAGGAGGACAATGACGATTTTTTCGATGGATTTAGATGGGAAGTTGTTATTACGGGGTATGTATGTGGGCTTCCATTGGGTGTTACTGTGTTTATATTTATTTGGTATGGGAGACCTAAATGGTTTATGAGTATTTTTAATTAGAAAGAAAATACTCGTGTTTTGCATTAGTAAGAAAATATTAACTTTGAAGTTCATGTTGATACCAGATAGGCTAAGCTCACCGGATTCCAGTCTTCGCAATTTCATTTATTTATTGTCGTTCTTCGTCCAACCAATTTCCAACAATCCATGTACAAGTTATATATAATTTATTTGTCTCTTCAAGACCGTCTACTTGTCATCCTAAATCGCCATAAAAATTCATTATAACACCTTTGTCGATCTCCGTCGGATTTGTAGTGTAGTGCGATCGTTTATTTTTTGTACTCTCAATTTTAAATATTGCATCCGCCACTGCTTAGTACCAATATGTCTAGGTGGTAGTTAGTAGTTAGTTACCCATTCCATTCAAAATAAATAAGCAGGTCCCATAAATTATGCAAATTCAAATGAAAAAGATCTCACTTTTTTTCTGTGAAAGTTACTCAACTTTCCTTTTTTGTATGTTCCACTGAACGCAATTCATTTTTTTGGCAAATTATTCTCTCACACATTTCATTATATTATTCTATCTCTCAATCACATCACCTCTAATACATTTATATATTATATCATATTTCTTAACCTCCGTGTCCAAAGTTTATGGGTAGCGTTCACCGAAACGGAGGAAGTATATGTTATTATTATGTATATCTTCTACTTTTCAAATGAAGAGAAAACTCATAACGGCTACTTGAAATGTGCAATAGGTAATTAGCTTCGTTATCAGACAAATGGTTTGTATGTTGTATGTTATTCAATTATATTTGTATGATAGATGGGTCATAGAGAAATATAGATCTATTACTCACACCTACACTAACTTGTAGACAATTGCTCCAACCCATTTATTATTATTATCCATGTGAAGAATAACAACAAGTCAAACCAACAAATGACGCAGCGTGAACGTGGAGATTAGGGGGTGAAGGGGATAAAACCCAATTTCATTAATCTGATAAAAAACTGCCGTTCCAAATACAATGATGGGGAATATAAGTAATTAGAGTTTATTGGGCAATTAAGGCCCATAATGGAAGTTAATTGGAAATTAAATAACATTAATAATTAAATAAATGAAGGCAGACTCTTCAGTTCGTAATTGCTTCTCCATCATTCCCTTCCCCATTGACGCGATTCGCCCTCGAATCGGAATCAATTGCTTCTCCATGAGCGAACGGGATCAAGTGCTTAACGTTGAAGACGTCGGAAGTGCGCATATGGGGAGGAAGGCGCAAGCGGTAAGCATTAGGGTTGATTTTCTCTACCACCTCCACCGGGCCAATCTTACGGGATGCTAGCTTGTTGTACTCACGAGCAGGAAAACGGTCCTTAGTGAGGACAGCCCACACGAGGTCCCCAACCTCAAACTCCAAATGGCGGCGCTTAGTGTCGGCATGTTCCTTATAGCGGGCATTACTTGCCTCCAAGCGATTTCGCGTGGCGGCATGAATCTGCATAAGCTCGTCCCAATAATCCACCGCGCGCGCATCAATAGGGGAACCGGAAGGTAGGGTCATCAGATCAACGGGGCCGCGAGGCACCTGACCATAAACAATCCGAAAAGGACAAAACCCTGTGCTGCGGTTGACCGCCGAGTTGTGTGCAAATTCAGCTTGGCTCAATTTCATGTCCCACGTCCGAAGGTAATCACCAACCAGGCAACGAAGCAGGTTCCCCAGAGAGCGGTTAACCACCTCCGTCTGGCCATCCGTCTGGGGGTGATAGGCGCTGCTGAAATGAAGCTCGGTGTTGGCCATGCGCCACAAACTACGCCAAAAGTGGCCCAGGAAGCGCGTGTCCCTATCAGAGACGATGGACGAGGGAAGGCCATGTAGGCGGTAGACGTCCCGGAAGTAGAGCTGGGCAACATGAAGGGCATCAGAAGTCCGTTTGCACGGAATGAAGTGGACCATCTTGCTGAACCGATCAACGACAACAAAGATGGAGTCGAAGCCCCGTTGAGTACGAGGGAGGCCAAGAACGAAATCCATGCTAACACCAAGCCAAGGAGAAGCCGGGACGGGAAGGGGGCGGTACAACCCGGCGTTAGTTGCTGTCCCCTTCGATATTTGGCACGTGTGGCACCTAACCACGAAACGGGCCACATCCCTCCGCAAGGATGGCCAAAAATAGCGTTGTTGTAATAAAGCCAAGGTGCGATCGCGTCCCACGTGGCCTACCCCGTGAAGCTCCGAGATGAGTCGGAGGCGCAAGCTACATGGAGGTATACAAAGCCTCGTACCATAAAACAGAAATCCCTCAACGAGTACAAAATCAGAATCAACACCCGCAGCTAAGTGAGAGAGAATGCCGGAAAAATATGGGTCGTCGGCATAGAGCTGGGAGAAGTCATCAAATCCCGGAACGGTAACTCGCATGTCAACGAGCAACGAATGGCGGCGACTAAGTGCATCGGCGACCCGATTAGCAGAACCAGATGTATGGCGGAGCACAAAGGTAAACTGCTGAAGATACGCCGCCCACGAGGCATGTCTCGAGGAAATATTATCCTGACTGGCAATATACTTGAGGGAGTCGTGATCGGTGAACAAGACGAACTCCCGCTGATATAAATAGTGCCGCCAATGACGCACGGCACGCACGACGGCATAAAATTCAGCATCATAGGCACAATAACGAGAACGGGGTCCCGTGAGCTTCTCGCTAAAGTAGGCAACTGGGCGACCATCCTGACTGAGAACCGCACCAATACCAACCTTCGAAGCGTCACAGTGCAACTCGAAGGGAACAGAGAAATCCGGGAGAACCAAGATAGGGGCAGAAGTTAGCTTTCGCTTAATAAGGGCAAAAGCATCGGCAGCGGCATCTGTCCAAGCGAATGTCTTGCCCTTCATACAATCTGTAATCGGGGCCATGATAGAACTGAAGTGCGGTATAAAACGTCTGTAAAAAGATGCCAAACCATGAAAGCTCCGAACAGCTGTGATGGAGGTAGGTAAGGGCCAATCCCGAATAACTGCTATCTTAGCATCATCCACACTGATGCCAGCCGAAGAAATGCAAAACCCCAAAAATAAGACAGAGTCGGTAAAAAATACACACTTTTGGGGGGCTCCATAAAACTTCTCAGAGCGGAGAATCTGAAGGACGGCGCACAGGTGGCCAACATGATCTGTCTCGGATTTATTATAAATCAAGATGTCATCAAAATAGACGACAACACAAGTCCCAATGAGAGGTCGCAGGGCCTGGTTCATAACCCGCATAAAAGTGCTCGGGGCATTCGATAGGCCAAAGGGCATAACGAGCCACTCGAAGAGACCCTCCCTAGTCTTAAATGCCGTCTTCCACTCATCCCCGGGTCTAATCCGTATCTGGTGATAGCCGCTACGAAGATCAAGCTTAGAGAAAACTGTGGAACCACTGAGCTGATCTAGTAAGTCATCAAGGCGGGGAATAGGGAACCTGTAGCGAACAGTGATCTTGTTGATAGCCCTGCTATCAACACACATACGCCAAGAACCGTCTTTCTTGGGCGTAAGAAGGGCGGGCACCGCACACGGGCTCAAACTCTCTTGGACGAGACCGCGACTCAACAAATCTTCAACCTGACGACGGAGCTCAGCATGCTCTGTGGGGCTCATACGATAGTGGGGCCTGTTGGGTAAGGAGGCCCCGGGTACCAGATCAATCTGATGTTGAATATCACGGAGTGGGGGAAGTTCGGAAGGGAGCTCCGTCGGAAAAACATCCGCGAAATCCTGCAAGATGGGGTGAGCCACAGGTGGAATAGTAGAAGATGCAGAAGTATCGTGAGCAATTAATAAGAACCCCTGAGAACCCGACAATAACTCACTCTCAAAGGACGAGCGAGAAAGCATAACCACCGGCGGGGAAGGCGCTGGCAAGGGGTCGGGTTTACAAGAAGAATGCAAAACAAACTTAGAGCCATCCACGATAAATGAATACGTATTAAGAAACCCATCATGCATGACACGACGATCAAATTGCCATGGACGCCCCAACAAGAGGTGGCAAGCATCCATGGGCACCACATCACACCAAATAGTATTAGAATAACAGCCACCAATAGAAAAAGAAACGCTTACACGATCAGTCACAGTAATCACATTATCACGACTCAGCCAACCAAGATTATACGGGTGAGGATGAGCAGAAGTAGTAAGAGACAATTTGGACACAGCAGCACCAGAAATAACATTCTCGCAAGCACCCGAATCAATAATAAACTTACAGACTTTGCCATTGATCGTGCATGTGGATTGAAAGATGCAATTCCGCTGGGCATCGAGGGCATCAACCTTGGGCGAGCAAAAAGCACGGCGAAGCACAAGCAAGGGGCCAACATCGCCCTGGAGGTGTGTTTCGGCCGGGTCATGTGTGGGATCCTCATCAAATATGGGTGGTGCCCCATAGAGATCGTCAATATCTCCCTCGATCAAAAGAGTACGGGAGCTACGTGGGTTCGGGCAAGCAGCCATGCGATGGCCTGGGTCTCCGCAATTAAAACAGCGACCAGGCATGGGTGGGCGCGGCCCGATGCCGGGAGGAGGTGGACGAGCGGGGGGTACGCCCGAAGCAGCGCCCCCATGGCGGCGATCAGGCTGGGGAGGCGGTGGGGGGCTGGTACGACGTCTCTCCGGCGGAAAAGAGGTCGAACTACCGCGCCGTGATAGCTGCACTTCAACGGCAACAGCCTGTTGGTGTGCATCCGCTAGAGTTGCTGGCCCCAACAAATTTAAGGTGTCCTGGAATGGGAGGCGAAGACCACCAACATATCGGAATACCATCTGAGAGGGAGTCTCACGGCTGTCAATACGGGTTAGAAGCTGGTAAAACTCCATGGTATACTCATCAACCGAACGGGACCCTTGGCGGAGATTTTGAAATTTTTGGTATAGCGTACCTTCATAGTTAAGGGGTAAGAATTCCTTCGACATGTGCTTCTGGAATTTAACCCAACCAATGATATCAGATTTTCCGGCACGACGACGGGACTTCTTGAGGTGGCGCCACCATGCAGCGGCACGGGAACGGAGCCTGGTCGCAACCAAGGCAACTCGTCGATCAGGCGGCACAGCCTTGAATTCCAGCAAGTCTTCAACAGTGTGAAACCAATCAAGAAACACGTCTGGTGTTCCGTCGCCGGCGAACTCTGGGATGACCAGACGAAATCCGTTCTCCCAGCGAGAATCGCGACCAGGGGGTTCACGGGGACGGCGATCTCGGGCGGCGAAAGGGTTTTCCATGGTGAGGGTGGCTTCGCCGTCGTCAGAGTGATTCTGGTCGGAGGCTTCGTCGCGCGGGGGAGGCATGGGAGGGTGCCGGTGGCCGTCTGGGATCAGATTGTCAATCCGATCAAGAATACTGGTATGTTGTGTTTGCATCGCTGATAAGGCTCCAGTAAGAGCAGCAACTTGATCACGTAAGGAGGCGATCTCGTGCCGATCATCACGTTTAGGCGGCATTGTGTGGCCCTGGAACTGACTCCGGATACCAACTGACGCAGCGTGAACGTGGAGATTAGGGGGTGAAGGGGATAAAACCCAATTTCATTAATCTGATAAAAAACTGCCGTTCCAAATACAATGATGGGGAATATAAGTAATTAGAGTTTATTGGGCAATTAAGGCCCATAATGGAAGTTAATTGGAAATTAAATAACATTAATAATTAAATAAATGAAGGCAGACTCTTCAGTTCGTAATTGCTTCTCCATCAACAAATGAACAAATGAAAGATTATTAGTTAGAGGAGTAGTTCATTTTGTTACTTATAACTTACTCTGTATTTGTTATTTGTAACTCTTCTTTTGTAAATCTCCCTCTGTATAAGAGGAGAGATGATAATTATTTTGATCATGTACGTAATTCAAATGTAATTCATTTTTGAATTCATTCAATATCATTTCTATATTTCTAAATTCTCTCAATATGTATTCTATCAAATTTCTTCTTATTATGAATTTCCACAACCCACCATCTGAATTCGTATTAAAACTGTATATTTGTAAAAACAGTTTTGGTCTCACGTTCTTTGTTGGTCTAGTTCTTTTTTCTTTTTTATAAAAACGATCACAACCATTAAATATTTAACCGTTTTTCTTAGAAGTGATATGATACACATTATATTGAAAAATGATACAGTCGCACGATAGCACATACTAACTGATGGCACAATGAGTCATTGATATGATGCCACCATGAATTATTAGTATGACAACACCATGAGTTATTAATGTGAATAGGTGAGGGTACGTAGATAACCATTCCATTCAAAATAAATTAAGTAGGTCCCACGAGTTATATATGTTGCATATTCAGTATGATTATTAGGGTCAAGACTTTTCAACCTGATTTTTTCCCTATATTCAATTTCAATCAAAACTTTATCGTAATTACAGGATTATCTACCTCCAAATTAAAATTTCTGCCACCAACTTGTACATGCATGTATATTTTGAAACAGCTTCCCCCACTTTCTAAATAATGTTTGGGTATGACACATGTCTTCTGCAATCAATTCATTCATTAATATTGTGTAGACCCACAAACATATGGTTCGCTCAAGAATTTATGACATGATAGTGTTACTTAGTAGTATCATGTTTTATGCCAAAATTTCTGCTATGACTTGGGAAAACCAAACAAAAAATATGAAGAAACATCGCTCATTTCCCCAACTTGTGCTAGTGTTGTTATTTCAAGGCTTGGTTGGTTACACCATAGCCAAAAAATACACCAACTTAAGCACGGATCAATCTTCTCTTCTTATCTTGAAATCTCACATCACTTCAGATCCTTACAACATTCTGACGAACAATTGGACTACTAAAGCCCCCGTCTGTAAGTGGACAGGGGTGACTTGCAGTGGCAAACGCGTGACAAGATTGGCTATTCAAAACATGGGCCTGGAAGGCAGCATCCCTCCAGAAATCGGGAACTTGTCGTCTCTTGTTTCTTTGAATATGAGTGGAAATCTTTTTCACGGAAGTATTCCAAAAGAAATCGGAAATCTTCGTAGATTGAAGGAACTTGATCTTCGTTTTAACACTATAGATGGAGAAATCGCGTCGAATTTGGGACAATGTTCCCAACTTGAACATCTGTTGTTGTCGTTCAATAGACTTGTTGGACGAATTCCACGAGAAATTGGCAACTTGACGCTACTCGAGGAGTCAGACCTTGGCAGCAACTATTTAAATGGTATGAAAAAACTTGTATGAGACTGTCTCATACTTTTACAGGTTTTTGTGCTACTTTTAAAACTTAAACAGCAGAAAAACCTGTAAAAGTATCGTTTAAGATACAGTCTCACACGAGTTTTCGCTATGTACTAAT
Source organism: Galeopsis tetrahit (assembly GCA_963675135.1). NCBI lineage: Eukaryota > Viridiplantae > Streptophyta > Magnoliopsida > Lamiales > Lamiaceae > Galeopsis > Galeopsis tetrahit. The sequence goes on from OY776124.1 coordinate 7,950,175, forward strand.
TCTTGATTCCACAGGTACAATTCCAGAGGAGATGGGCCATCTTTATAACTTAAAGGCTTTCGATATAGGATATAACAATCTGACAGGCCTTATTTCACCAACAATTTTTAACATGTCAAGATTGGAAGTTATCAGATTGGCAAATAATAGTTTGTTAGGGAGCTTGCCTATTGAAATATGCAGCAATGGTGGTCATGTACTCAAAGAGCTCGATCTTTCTTACAACTCGTTCGATGGCGAAATACTGTCTAGCTTGAGCCAATGTTCGCAGCTTCAGAAACTGTTGCTGCAGAGCAACAACTTCTCCGGAGTTGTGCCAAGGGAGATTGGAAACATGACACAACTCGTCCAATTGTCACTTGATGCCAACAGTTTAACCGGTAATTTAAAGTCTCGTTTCGCTCTTGCTTCCACTATGTGTCCCTATTTCAAGCACTTTCCCTCATTATTTTAATTAATGATGTCATTTAACATACAATCGCATATCAGGTTCTATACCTCCAGAGATGGGAAAATTGCACAACCTGATCCACCTAGGCCTTTCAAGAAACTATCTTTCTGGCTTAATACCTCCTACAATCAAGAATTTGACGCGTCTGGCTCGTCTAATTCTCGACGAAAACAATTTATCAGGAAGAATTCCATACGAAGTTGGGGATCTAAAGATGCTGCAGATTCTTAGCCTATCCGAAAACCATTTCAGTGGACAACTGCCTCAAACACTCTCAAACTTAACCAGTTTGACATTTCTATCCCTTTCACTGAATGATATTTCAGGCAATATTCCCTGGAACACATTTTCTCCCAATCTCGAAACACTTCTTCTCACTGGCAACAATTTCCAGGGAACTTTCCCTGGAAACATTACGAAATTCCAAAACCTTTCCATCATAAACCTTGCAAAAAACCAGCTTTCAGGTCCAATCCCCGACGACATTGGAAACCTGTCGCGTTTATATTCGATCATACTCTACTCCAACAAGCTCACCGGACATCTCCCGTTGTCCATTTGCAACCTGAAATCCCTCGAAGTCCTGTACGTGTCGAACAACACTTTAGAAGGAACTATCCCAACTTGCCTAGGAAACATGTCTGAAACGCTAAGAATCTTGATCCTGGATTTCAACAGGTTTCATGGCCACATCCCTGACACATTCAAGAAACGCTGTGTACTAGAATGCCTTAACCTGAGTGGCAATAAGTTGGATGGAACATTGCCCCGTTCGCTTTCGAATTGTCAAGGATTACAGATTCTTAACGTTGGAAATAACAACATTAAAGATGTGTTTCCTGTCTGGATGGAAACTCTGCCTCAGGTCCAAGTCCTCTGCCTCAAGTCAAATAAATTCCATGGGACGATTTTGCCCTTGTCGTCGACGCCTCCCTTTCCCATGTTGCAATACTTTGTAACATCTGATAATGAGTTCACAGGGCCATTGCCTGTGGATTATTTCACCAAATTGGGAGCCATGATGAATCAGACCAAACTAAGAGATTGGTCTAATTGGCCTTACAAGGAATCAGTGGTAATAGTTCTAAAAGGTGTGACTTATTCATTGGAAAAAGTAAAAAGAATTTATACTGTAGTTGATTTTTCCAAGAACAAATTTGATGGAAATATTCCACATTTGATTGGAAATCTCAATTTTTTAATGATACTAAACTTGTCACATAACAACCTTGATGGAAAAATCCCTGAATCTTTTGGAAAGGTTACGTCCCTCGATTCCTTGGATCTTTCGTATAACCGATTAGTTGGGGAAATTCCAGGGACGTTGGCGAGCCTGACTTTCCTTTCGGATTTGAACCTCTCGTATAATCATCTTGTCGGGATGATACCTCAGTCGAACCAGTTTCACACATTTGACAACTCGTCGTATGTAGGAAACCCGGGATTGTGTGGATTTCCGTTGACAGGTTGTGAAGATGTCGAAGCTTCAACACGAGAAGACGAGGAGGAGGACGAGGATGACGATTTTCTTAAGGGAATAATTTGGGAAGTTGTTGTTATGGGGTATGGATGTGGGTTGTTATTTGGGACCATAGGTGGTTGTTTCATTATGTTTTGTATTAGGCCTAAATGGTTTGAGAATATTTTCCTTCGTATTGCAGATGTTGTACGACCAAGAAATTGTAAAAGTTGAAGTTATCTATTAATTTGATATTATTAGTAGTGTTATTATTATACATTGTAAAATATATATCTCGTATATTCGTATAAAAAATGATTCTGACAAGGCACGTAAGTTTGGTCATATCGATCTCTTACAAACTTATATGTATTTTTAGAAAATATCGATTTAGTCCTATAATTTAGGTTGAGTCCAACTTTATTCTATAACTTTACATTTTTTCAATTGTAGCCATGAATGTATCAATTTTAATCCTGTAACTTGCACTTTCTCAATTTTAGTCCTAATGAATCAATTTTAGGAGAAAAACAAAATTATTTACGACTCGATTTTCACTTTTTTGAAAAACGTCCCAAAAAATATGAAAATTTAATTTACGTCTCATAATTTTGTAACTTGATTAATCCGCGTCCAATTTTTGCTATAGAAAATATAACGATATCATTTCACTCACACTTTTGTTACGTACGCATAAAAATCATGGTTAACCAACGAAAATTAGAACATAACCAAGCTTGACTTGTATAGTGTGGAAAAAACAATGACCATGTGCATTAAAAAATAATTACAAGTCACTATTTACAATTTGCAGAATAAAGAAAATGACGTAAATTAACCAACTTACGGAATTATGTGATGTAAATAAAGAAATTAGGACGTTTTTAAAAAAAGGTTAAAGTTACTGTATGTAAATATTTTTTTCTCGTTATTGGACATAGAAAGACAAAAATTGTACGTAAATTAACCAATTTAAGAAATTATGGGACATAAATGATTTATTTTTTTGGGACGTATTTTTTTAAAAAAATGTGAAAGTTACTAGACCTAAATAAAAATTTTCTCCAATTTTAGTGCAAAGTTACATGACTAAAAAAAAAAACAAAGTTACAGGAATAAAATTGAGTTTTGCTTAAGTTACAAGACTAAAATTTATACCTTCAGGACTACAATAAAAAAAATGTAAAATTACAGGATTAAAGTTGGACAAGTCCTGAATTATAGAATTAAAATTGATATTTTCTCTTTTATATTTCGAGAAATTTTATTTTTTGTCCTTAAAGTTTGAGTAATTTCAAAATAAATATTTTAAGTTTTAACATCACAAAATACATTATACTCCCTCCGTTGCGGGATGACTTGCAACGTTTGATCAACACACTTTTTAAGAAAATGAGATTTAGTGGTTGGTGGTGTTAGATAAAAAAAATGGTATTTTAGGTGATTTGGTGAGGTGTAAAGTAAAATATATTAAAAAATGAGTGACAATTTTGAAAATATAATAATGTTGGAAGGGTGTTAATTTTGTGGGTATTTCCATATTAAGAGAGTGCAAATAATCTTGGACGTCTCAATAAGAAAAGTGTGCAAGTAATCACGGGACGGAGGGAGTATATCTTATTATTTTAGTCCCTTTTTAGCCAATTTCAGTCCTCTAAGTTTTAAGGCAAAAACTTGCGTGAGACCGTCTCACGGATATTTTTCAGTGAGACGGATCCTTTTAACCCATATTTCAAAATTTTGGGTAGGATAATCCATATTTTTTTTCCAGATTTTAGTTTGTAAAAAAAATGATAATGTTTAAGTAAAAAGTGATAATATTTTTAATAAAAGTGACTGTCACTTTTTACTTAAACACTATCACTTTTTGTTCAAACATTATCACTTTTTATATATGAGGCCCGTCTCACGGATCTCTTTCTGTGAGACAGTCTCACCCAAGACTAACCCAAGTTTTAATTCACCAAAAAATGTTAAACTCGTCGAAAGTTTTGGAGGCTCCGACCAAATGCCTAATTTTGGTCCTTTAATTACATTAAAATCTAAAAAATAATGTTTTTTATTATACAATTTTTAAAAAACATCATTGAAATATTTTTAAAAATTCAATAAAAACTAAACAAATCTGAAATATGTAAAACTTATAATAATAAATCCTAAAGTGGTTAGAGCACCACTACCTAGGCTCTTCGAGTCATGGGGAGGGGAAAAAGGGATGGGTATTTAACTTCCATCAAAAAAAAAATCCTAAAAATTATATTAATTAAAAATATAAAAATAACTGAAATATAAAAAAATATATAAAAAAAATATACTAAAATTTGAAATTATATTAAAAAAAAAAAAAAACCCTCCCCCAATCACTGAAATTAAAATAAAAAAAATCGTATTTTAAACAAATATATATGCTATTATTTTGCTAAAATGCATATTTATTTAAAATTATAAAATAATTTTCATATTTTAGTTGGTTGATTATTTAATTGTTTTATATAATTTTTGTACTTTCCCCATTTATGTAGTTTTATTTCAATTATATATATATATATATATATATATATATATTTTAATGATGTTTTATAAAAATATACAATAAAAATCAATATATATGTTTTCAAATTTTATCAAAATTTTTAGATTTTAGTATATTTAAAGGACCAAAATTGAACATTTGGTCGGAGACCCAAAATTTTCGACGAGTTAACATTTTTCGGTATTATAAATAAATTTCACTCTCCAAAATCTCTAATAAAAACTAGAGATTTCAACGGATTCTCAAAACACCCTGAAGACGAAAGGTCAGAAGAAAAAAAAATCTTTTGTTGTTCTTCTAACAAAGGTACTATACAAATCTATGGGGAATGTCCTGATTATGAGGACTTGAAAATTGTGGTGTTGTAGGAAAAAACACCATTGGATTGGGTAGTGGTACTGATGCAAGGACATTACACCACAAAATAATGTGAAAATGGCATCGGGGAAGGCATCGGATCTGCCGTCCCCAAAGATGAAGGCAACGACAAAGGGGACGGCAGTGTGCCGATGCCAATATGCTCGATGCCATTTAAATGGCATCGGATTTGGGGAAAACCGTTGCCTTTTGGCATTGGCAGGTCGCCCCCAAAGATGAAGGCAACGACAAAGGGGACGGCAGTGTGCCGATGCCAATATGCTCGATGCCATTTAAATGGCATCGGATTTGGGGAAAACCGTTGCCTTTTGGCATTGGCAGGTCGCCGTTATCAAATGGCATCGGGGCCCACTGCCGATGCCATTTTGCATCGGGGACAGCCGATGCCATTTCGCATCGGGGAAAGCGCCGTTACCAAATAGCATCGGGGCCACTGCCGTTACCAAATGGCATCGGGCCCACTGCCGATGCCTTTTTATTAAAATTTAAAAAAGGCGAATCTGGGTTTCGAACCTAGGTCGATAGGCCACCAACACCCACCCCCACCGCTGGGCCACCCCATTTTTCGGAAATCTGGCCATTTTTGCGAATTGTGGGGTTCGAACTCGGGACCTCGCGGTCTCGAAGGCTTTTTAGCGCCCCCTGTGTGCCGTTTAGGCTAGGAGCTTTTAGTGTACATGTTGTGAATGCAATTAATATATATTCAATTTAATTTGAGTTTTTAATTCTTTAATTAATTCAATTCATTCTAACTTTAATTGTTGCTTATTAAATTATTTATCAAAGCATATCATAATTATTTCTAAATTATGTTTTTCAAATTAACTAAATTATGTTTTTCAAATTAAATAGTTTATTTACGGTATCAATTCACACTATTTAAATTTATTCTAATCCTCAATTTACATCATTTAAATTCAATCCATTCTAACTTTAATTGTTGCTTATTAAATTATTTATCAAAGCATATCATAATTATTTCTAAATTATGTTTTTCAAATTAACTAAATTATGTTTTTCAAATTAAATAATTTATTTACGGTATCAATTCACACTATTTAAATTTATTCTAATCCTCAATTTACAACATTTAAATTCATTCTAATTTTTTATTTCACAACATTATAATTACATACAACATTGAATATAATTATTTTCACTTATACATTTAAATTTATTCTAATCACATAATTTAAATTCATTCTAGTTTTCAATTCACAACATTAAATATATATAATTATTTTCACTTATCCATATAATTAAAAATATTTTCATCTATTATAAAATTATTCTCTAGTTCATTTTCAATTAAAATAACATCATATCATAAACAACATAATTATAATTATAATCATAATTAGCATGTTCACGTCAATTAAAATAAAAATTAATCATCAACGTCAATGTAATATAATAACATCACACGTAACAAAGTAATATAAAAATGTATCACTCCTCATCACCACCACCATCATCCTCAGTATCATCCCGATCCTGAACGTTGTGCGACGCCCCCGACGGCCTCGGCGGCCTCGGCTCCCCACCCATCCCACCCATCTGTCCCATCATCAATGTAAGCTGGTCCTGAAACTCCTTGCGTAAGCGCTCCTCCTGCTGCCGCATTTGTTCCACTAAGCGCTGCTCTCTATCTTCATTGACTCTCCGTTCTTCAGCAATAGCATTGTTCATGTCTTCCTGGGTGAATCGTCCATAAGCCGTACCACTTGACGTCTCGCCAGGACCGGAGGAGACCCGTCTGTTCTTGCCTACTTGTCCAAGGCCCCTAACACGTCCATGAGACCTGCCGACCTTCTTCACGTACAGTTCAGACATATCGAGTATAGGTGGGGCCTGGGAACCATCCTCTGAACTAGGTTCATCTGACGGATCTCTTGTAGTATTATTGGTGAACTCGTCATGTATCTGGTCCTATACGTGCACATTTAAAAGTGGGTTAATACATTTTCAAGTACAATTAAATATATATTTGTTATATAATGTAATGTATATATATATATATATGTACACACTTACAAGTATATCACCCATATAGCCACAAGTGTATGTCCCGTTTTCATAACGGTGGTAATATTCAACTATCTCCCAGTCGTATGCAGGGCGTCCCATCCTCTCCTCCTGTATTTTGAATCGAAGACATATACGAATAAATAAACTAAATAATTAACTAAAATTAATTATATATAATTGACCACAAATACTTACAATGCGCCGTGCGACCTCTGCTGCTCCACGAGCTCCGCCTTTATGAGTACCATGGCCAGTACCCGGACCTTCAGGCTCGGATAAGCGGTTCTTACGAGCCTGCTCGCTCTTCTTAATTGTTTCGGGATTGTTCCAGTGACGAACTAAGGAGTTCCAAACATTCACATCCCACAACGGCCTCTTGTTATCCCTTACCCACGCTTTCTTGATTTTTGATAACATGTTAATGTACCGAGTTGCAGTTCTTTGAAGAAAGAGTCTGTACACCTCTGTAGAAGATGTGGCTTCAGGGTCCCACCTGACCTCGGTCTGCAAAAAAAAATTAATTAACGAAGTAATATACCACAAAATGTAAAGTTATTTTATACCTGGAATGTATCCCACCACCGCTGTACCGTGCCGGGTGATACCATAGCCCAGGCGTGTGCACCAAGCTCCATATTCCGGTACATTATCGATCTGATCGTCCTCGAAATTAAATTTGAAGGCATCAACCTGTTACACGTATTTTATAATAAATAAAAAATTATTAATAAACATGTTATACATACGTCTAATGAAATTTAAATATAATATACTTACGTATCCCGGTAGATAAATAGTCGGATGCGACTGTCGGGTGCATCAGTCGACATGCTGGCCTGTGTCCCGACAAACGGATGTCTAACTGGCGAATGTATCGGTGGAGGGGATTGTTCCTGTGGATGTGGAACCATATGAGGCAACTGAGGCACCTGAGTGTAATAGGAATTAGGGTTCATTCCGGGCATCTGGGGCAACATTATCCCAGTCATATCGGGCATATACAAACCCTGTGGTATCTGCACAGTCGGTGTCTCATCCACCGGCTCTCCTCTACCTCTACCTCTACCTCGCTCCTGTCCAGAAGAACCCTGACCAGAGCCATATCCAGAACCATGTCGACGACCACTCATCTGTCAAAATGAACATTAAAACATTATTAACATTGAACATTGTAACAATTAAAAAAATTATATATGAACATCACTGTAACGATTATTGGTGAACTCTAAATAAGGAATATAATTAAGGAATTAATATTTAGATAACACTGTCTAACAATTAATATTTAGATAACATAGTCTAACAATTAACAACATCATTCATCTTCATCATCTTCATCTTCAGCTTCATCTTCGTCGTCTTCTTCTCCGTCTTCTTCTCCGTCTTCTTCTTCATCTTCTTCATACTCTGCCATTTCCATCATTGTACCGGTGTCATCAGTTAACATGACAGGATCATCATCTACTTGCACAATCATTTGAGTCTCTATGTTATCCTCTTGCCACGCGGGAACTTCATCTTCAGTAGTATCTTTTGCATCCACCAAGTATCTCGGTTTGACTTTGCAGACAAATATCCAATCAGTACGGGATCCGGGGTATGGACAATAGTAGACTTGTGTGGCTTGACTTGCTAGTACGAATGGATCGTATCGGCCGTAAGATCGCCTCTGATTAAGCTCCACGAGCTTGTAGTTAGGATGAACTTTTGTCCCATTGTTTGAGGGATCAAACCACTGACACTTGAACAAAACCACTTTCTTCTCGTGGTACCCCTGATAGTCCAATTCGACTACTTCCTCGAGTTTCCCATATAAATCTTCCTCATCCGCGTCATAGTTTTTTCCCTTGATACAAACCCCACTGTTTGATGTTGCTCTAGATGCACCATAAAAATACCCTACGTACGTAAGAACTTGACCAGACGGACCGACCGAAAGATCGTATAAAAACCTGTTCTCGACGCGATTTATCTTCACCTATATATATATAAGCCGAATGAATGTGAGAATTTCTAACCAATGATGGGACCACGACGCAATTTATCGTTATTTTAAGATAACTTACAATGTCTACAAATCACGACGCAAATCCATCTTGTAGTCTTAAATCTGATTCAGCGGCCGAGAGATTTGGTTGAAGAACTTGAAGTTGTTGCATGAATAGCCTACGTACGATCGATATAAGATTAATAAGACATGTCAACACTAAGTATTTGATTGACAAACATTTTAGTCGGATTGACTTACTGAACATATGGCTGCACCTCATCACAATTCAACAACACGTACGTATGAGCAACTTTTTTCTCCTCGTCTAAAATCCATATTTTCTTAGGCTTTCCTAATCGTTTGCCAGGCGCCTTAAATATGGAAAAAGTGCCCTCGACATACTCGTGTACTTCGTCCCGACCATCGTAATTACGAGGTACATTGTGTATCCTTGTCGTAACATGGTCCTCGAAATAGTGAGAACAAAACATTGACGCCTCTCTAGTTAAATATGCATTTGCAATCGAAGCTTCAACTCATGCTTTGTTACCCACGCTTAATTTCAAGGTGCGAAGATACCTGATTAAATTTTAAGAATCGTAAGTTCATATAATTTGAAGAATCGTATGAGAAATTAATTAAATTACCTCTCGTATGGATACATCCATCTGTATTGAACTGGACCACACACTTTTGCTTCATATGCAAGGTGCACAGGTAGATGTTCCATAGAGTTGAAGAAGCTGGGTGGAAAGATACGTTCCAACTTGCACAAGATGATTGGGATATCTGTTTCCAGTCGAGTCATGTTGTCAACTGTGATGGTTGTAGAAGTCAACTCCTTAAAAAATAGACTAAGCTCAGTGATTGCTTTCCACACAGTGAGCGGCAGAATTTTGTAAAAAGCAATCGGTAGTAGTCTCTGCATAAACACGTGACAATCATGACTCTTCATCCCATACAATTTCAATTTCGACCAGTCAATGCAACGGGACATGTTAGACACATATCCATCTGGAAACTTCAACTCACTTATCCACTTACAAACAACATCCTTCTGCTTCTTATTAAGCGAAAAAGAAGCCTTAGGATACTTTGATGTACGTGGACATTTCTTCAGAGAGGGACGACGACAATAATCATTCAGCTCATCTCTTGATTTAGACGTGTCCTTTGTTTTCCCCTCCACATTCATCACCGTGTTGAAAACGTTATCAAACACATTTTTCTCAATATGCATCACGTCTAAATTGTGTCGTATCAACAAGGTACTCCAATACGGCAACTCCCAGAAAATGCTTTTCCACTTCCACCCTCCAGAAAGTTTTTTGTTGTGAGCCTCAGCACCATCCTCTGTAACCTTTCTATATCCCAAATGATCAATTTCGTATAGGAGACTTGCACCCGTTCGTATAGGCGGTGGATCATCTGTGACTACTACTCCGGCCATGAATGCAGTTTTATTCGTTCGCCACGTGTGATTCGGTGGTAAGAACTTTCGGTGGTTGTCGAACCACGACTGCTTTCGACTTTTATTCAAATAGAATGCATCGGTGTACTCTCCACAATATGGACAAGCAAGCCTTCCGGCTGTACTCCAACCAGACAACATTGAGTATGCTGGGAAGTCACTAATGGTCCAGATAAGTGCAGCTCACATCAAAAAGTTTTGCTTTCTAGCAACATCGTAAGTTTTGCACCCCATTTTCCCATAAAAATCTCAAATCTGCTATCAGTGGTTGCAAAAACACATCAGGTTTGTCCTTCGGACTTTTAGGCCCGGGCACGAGAATCGAAAGAAACATGAATTGATCCTTCATGCATAACCACGGGGGTAGATTGTACGGAGTAAGTATAACTGGCCATGACGAATATTGTTTTCCCGTCATTCCAAACGGTGCAAAACCGTCTGTGCTCAAGCCCAACCTCACATTCCTAATTTCAGATGCAAAAGCAGGATACGAACGGTCCAAATGCTTCCAAGCCAGCGAGTCTGTCGGGTGACGCATAACACCAGAGTCATCAGAAGTGCACGAGGCATGCCATGTCATATCCTTCGCAGTGGCCTTGGACATATACAATCTTTGCAAACGAGGAATTATCGGAAAGTAGAACATCTCCTTAACCGGGTGTTTCTTTTTCAACCGACCATCTACATCAACCCTATTCGGCTTATACCGTGATCGACCACAAATCTTACAGAAATCTAGTTCGCTGTCTGCACCCCAAAATAACATGCAATTCTGTGCACAACAATCAATCCTTTCTACCGGAAGACCCATCCCACTCATCAAATGTTTGGTGTCGTTAAATTTCTTGGGAACCTTATTTTCGGGAGGACAAATCTCACGAATCAACTCAACAACCTGATTGTATCCCCTTTCAGACAATCTGTTTTCCGTTTTAATGTTCAACAATCTGGAATTGAATGACAACTGCGAATGAGATTCACAACCAGGATACAAGTCTTGGTCCGCTGCACGAAGCATGCCGTAAAATTGTGCCGCATTCTCGTTAGGGGGTTCTTCATTAAGTGCCTCCTCTTCCACGTCGATTCCAAAATCAATGTTTGGGCCACCCATTAACTCTTCTACCATAGTGTGGTACGAACTAGGTCCCGCTGGGTCAACGTCATTTGAAGTTGACGCATATTCATTAGTGTTTTGATACGGACGTGGACCCCAACTCTCTTCCCCGTGATAAATCCAATTATAATAATTCAGTGTAAAACCATTTCGATATAAATGAGATTTCACTTCATTAGGATCTCTATAAGTTTGATTTCGACATCTAGCTTTCGAACAAGGACACCTAATTTTTCCTTCCCAAATCGAATTCGGATTACTAGTAGCAAATTCAATAAATCCATTTATTTCACTAACAAAACCGGGGTTCATAATCCCATTCACTAATCTTGGACTACACATCCAACTACGAATTGAATAATCCATGTCAATCGACGTCTACAAACACACAAACAACCAACGTCTCATTTCCCAACTCTATTAAAATCAATTAATATAGTTCTAATTATATTCTAATAATTATTCTAACACCCTAATTAACAAATAAATTCATATATAGACATATTACACAAATATAATTCTAATTAACACCCTAATTAACAAATAAATTCATATAACTTAATTATTAAAACATACATATAAATACATGCCTAACACAACATAATTAATTAACAATTTATAAATTCTAACAATTAACACATGCATAAATAAAAATTAACAATTCTTCTAACAATTTTATATATACATACAACATATATGCATATATATACTAAAACTATATATACACATATAACTTCAAATTTAACCAATGAAAACGAAAAAAATTACCGTAGAAATGCTCCCGTCGAAGTGTAGAACACAAATGGCCAAAAACCGAGTTCGATCCGCAAACGAAGGTGATTTTTGAGGTAAAACGCGAAGCTTCAATAATGGAGGTGGGGGAGGGGGTGCGTGCAGCTGTTACATTCTGGAAGAGAGGGGTTTGGCCGATTAATACTCATTTAGGGCAACGGGGAAGGCATCGGGCCCACTGCCGATGCCATTTTGCATCGAGGGGGCCGTTACCAAATGGCATCGGGGCCCACTACCGATGCCATTTTGCATCGGTCATTAAATATCGATGCCATTTCGCATCGGGGCCCACTGCCGATGCCATTTTGCATCGGTCATTAAATGCCGATGCCAATTGGCATCGGCCCACCTGCCGTTGCCAATTGCCGATGCCTTTTGGGCAATATTTTGTAGTGTTAGGAGATGATGAAAATAGAGATGTACGCAGAGACTATTTGAATTATGATGCTGAAAATGAGATGTTTGTAGCACTATCTCAAAATGATCCACCATTTAATTCCACACCACCTTTAGTGTTCCATGAAATGTCCGAGATCTACACTCAAAGAACTCAAAGAAGAAGTCAACCAAAAAGAAGTAAAGGAAAATTTGGAATTGTTTTCTTAAAGCCAACTACAACAAAGAACGGAAGCTAATGTATGGAGAACGATCGAGTATTGCTAATGCTATGTGGAAAATGATCAGACCGAGGTATAACGGTGATGGAAATGAAGATGAGAATAATAATGATGAATAATAATGTAATTTTTTTGGAATCAATGTATTTTTTATATTTTTTCTAAACAATTTGAATAACTTTTTTTTATATATATATACAAGTGTATTCCATATACATTTGCATCAATAGTTTCAGCATCGGAGTCTATGCAAATCTATGTAAATCAATAAAAAGTGTATTCCACAATCATGTCAAGTTTATGAAAATCCATATAAATCAATAAACAAAGTCGGTCAAACTCTGCATGGACTTTATGAATTTTCTAATTCCACATACTTTTTAAAGTCCAAAAAAATCTAATAGAATACCAATTGAATACACCCCATTGGAGGATCAAAAATAAGATTTCACTCTTTTTTTTCCATAGAAAAGATGGGAATTATTTGAATTTACACAATACAAAATACAATAGATAGGTCAATTTGAATCAATTAATATCTTAATAATTACTACTCCCTCCCATTCTTAATACGGAGTATAAGTCATTTTGACCTTTCGTTTTCTTTGTAAATTATACAATATGACGTTATACATTTTTCAATGCAAATTAATTGCATTTATTCTAAATTTAACCTTAAGATCACAAAATACTTACATACATATGTTTTTTTATGAGATTTACAATCATTAATTAATGATAGCATGAGAAATAATTTATTTTCTTAATATGTGTGCACGAGCTTAGGATGACATATATTTTGAATAAGAGAGAGTATAATATAACCAAAGGATTTAAAACAAACCTCGTGATTTTTAGGTGATAAATTCAACATCAATAATTCACATGCATAAATACATATCATAATTTTTACAACTCTGGCTAGATATTAATCGATCCTTGAATCGAATATTGAGGCTTAAAAAAAAAAGGACGCAAACAGGCCCACATACAATAGCTAGCATTCACTTGTTTTGCAGGTTAACTTATGGTGGGTTGGGAAGTTTGTTGTTGTTGGGATATGAATCTTAGAACAAGTTCTATTTTATGAAAAGATTAGTTTTGATAATCCAAAATAGAAGACTTGAAAATATTCTAAGTATGGACTGATCTGTTAATGAAGTCATCTTATATGAGATAAGATCATATAAGATGAAGTAAAAACTGAAATATGACTAAGTATAAAAAGGAAAGTTTACTTTGTATAGGATTACTAATAAGCTTATAAAGGATGTATAGAAACTTATGTTTTGTCTTGTTGTACTTGTAATAGTCTTTAAGTTGACTAAGCTAATCTACAAAGTTTAAAGTAATGTAATAGACTAGATAACTTAGAAGTTAGAACAAGAAGAGAAGACTGGAAGACAAGACAAGGTGTGAAGACTTAAAGAAATATTTTAAGTACTGAAGACAAGACAAGATGAAGTTGAGAAGAATTGAAGATAAGAAGTTTGTTATAACTTTAACTGAATAACTGACGCATTGGAAGATATATTTAGAAGCAGTTATGAAGTTAGTTGGAAGAAGTTACCAAGAAAAGTTTGTTGGATAACTAACTTATCTTGACAAGAAGAAGTTTATAAATACATGAAGACTCAGTTCGTGTAAAGACTACTGAAACAACTACTACTGAAATTACGAATATTGAAGCAATCTACTAAAGGAATCAAAGCAAGAGAAAGTCTTGGTGTCCAACTAAATTGAACTTTACTTGATTTTTTCAGTCTTTGTGATAATCTTGATCAAACTGCCAAATATCTGTTATCATCTGATTTTTTAATCATGGAAACTAATACTAGCTACGAAACTTCCTAAGTTTTCTGTTGCAGACTATGATTACTGGAAACTTCGAATGGAGGCAATCTTTAGCTCCACTCATGATCTCATGGTGTCCGTCGTGAAATAAGGTCTAATCGTCACAATGACAACAAATACTGCTACTCTGGACCCAACTAAAGTTGTAGGTGCATTAATACCTAAACCCAGGTGAGAGCTTACTTCTGAAGAAATGAGGCAAAACAATTTGGATAGCATAACCAAGAACTATATTTTACATACACTACCTAACGAGTATCTAAGCAAGGTATTAAAATGTAAGACGACTAAGGAAATGTGGGATAGGATTGATGTTCTTTGTGAAGGCACAAGTCTGATCAAGGAAAGCAAGCTATCTACTGCGGTCCAAAAGTTTGAATCATTCAAAATAAAGACTGGTGAAACTATAGACCAGATTGATACTCGCTTCAATAGAATTATGAATGATCTTGAGGTTTTGGGTAAGAAATATACTCCTAGAGAGATTAACTTGAGAATCCTTATGTCTTTGGATGAAAGGTGGAAGATGGTAAAGATGATCATCAAGACCACTCAAGACATAGACACCTGGTCTGCTGAAACTATGTTCCAAACTCTTAAAGCTCATGAATTTGAATTAGACGAAGAAGAGCTAGTAGTTAGTAGTGATAAAGAGAAATCGATCTCTAAGAATGTGGCTTTTAAAGCATCCTCCTCTAGAAGCTCTAGAATATCTAAGTCTAAGTCCTCTAGTATTCATGATGAACTAGATAAGTCTGACCTTAGTCTTAAGGATCAGATGAGCTTAATGATTAAGAGGTTTGATAAATTGAATAAGAGGTATGGTACACACAAATGTTTTTATAAGGATTACCAGGGTTCCAATAATAAGAACTCTTCTGAGACCAGAAGAGACCGAAACTCTTCTGAAAGAAGGGATGAAGTCTCCAATGAGAACATGAGAGGTAGAAACTCGGGTGATAGGAAGGATAGGTCATCTTTCGATAGACGCGACCGAAAGTATGCCAAGGGTAAGAAGGCAATGTTGGCACATAATGACTCTGAGTCGGATTCAGACGAATTGTCTTCGTCTTCTTCTGGTTACCCTTCGAGCAATGAAGAATAAGCCCTTATTGTCAATGATGGACTAGCTATGATGGCAAAGATCGAGTTAGAGGTATCTTATGCCACCTCCTTTCGTTCTTGTGATTGTTCTGATTCTAATGAACATGACACAGCTGGTAGTAGTGTAGGGAGTAGTCTTCAACATTCCATTGGAGTGATTGAATAAGACTTCCTACTTGCCAAGAAAGCGTTCATGGAAGTTAGTGATGAGAACATTTCTTTAAAGTAAGAAATCGTTAATCTACGATAAGCTCAGTCTAAAATAGATCCTAATATAGATGTCTTAAACAAATGCTTGACTGAAGAGTTGAATCAACTCAAAGACAAGTATGCGTTGACAAATAGATTATATCAGAATTTATTAAAAACTCAAGCTACTCAGACTAATGAATTCAATGATTTAAAGATGAAATATGAAAAGCTTGAAGAGCGTAATAAGTTCTTAGAGACTGAAGTGTTAAATCTAGACCTTAAACTAGCTGACATGATTAAATCATCTAAAATTAATCAACAAATGTCAGATAGGTATAGGGCACCGGATAACAAAACAGGGTTGGGTGCTGATGTGCCTAGCTCCTCTACTCAAGTCATTAAGAACCCTACAAATTCTAGTTCAAGTTCTTTGCAGATTGATAAAGGTAAAAGACCAATGGAATACGATAATGGAACAATAACCAAAGGTAATGTACAAGAACAGACTAGAGTTAGCACTCCTGCTATCAAGTTTGGTAAAAGGAATGTTAACAACAGACATGTTCAGTCTAGACCCAGTCAGCAGAGGTTTACTAATCTGGTAAGACCAGACCAGGTCAGATACTAGACGAGGTATCCTCAGCAGACTAGACCTAGACCAGTATAGTCTGATTGGAACAAGCCTAGACCTCCTTTCATAAGGCAGTCTCAACTTTATTCAAATAGACCGAGGAAGTTTGTCCCAAAGTATCGTACTCAACCTGTCTTATATCCTCCTCCTTTATCATATGATATAATTTCTAATGAAAGACCTAAACACGTCTATAAACCGTATGGTCCAAATGTTTATAAACCTTATTCGAACTATCAAAGGCCATCCATGCCTGCTCAAGTAGAGGTTAAATCCAAAGGATACCTCAAACGAGTAGACACAAGGGTTGCTGATAGATCAGACTAGGTCAACAAAGTATTATTTTGTAACAAATATGGTAGAAAATTAAAGAGGTCCAACTTATTCAAAACAACTATGTATATTTGGGTGCCTCTGACTGTTACTAACCCCCCAGGACCCCAATGAACAAAGAGGGTACCTAAATTATTAATTTCACCAATTGCAGGGTCGACTCGACTTGTACAATAAATGTGGTTCGGTAGGAGAGACTTGGTATATAGATGGTGGTTGTTCGCACCACATGACTGGTACCAAGGCTCTACTATCAAACTATCATGAACATGAAGGACCCAAAGTAAGTTTTGGTGATAGCTCCATGGCGATTACTAAAGGATTCAGATACATTCGAAATGGTGATGTAGAGATACAAGATGTATCTTACGTTGAAGGTTGAAATATAACTTGCTTTCTGTTTCACAATTCTGTGACAGGGGATACAAAGTCCAATTTAAAAGCAACAAATGTGAAATCATTGATAAAAGAACTCATACCACACTACTTGTTGGCACAAGACAAGGCAGTGTCTACATTGTGAATTGGAATAGTTGTCCAAGGGATACTTGCTTTCTCACTAAAAGTCCCAAAGAGATAAGTTGGCTATGGCATAGACGCATATGTCACACGAATTTTAAAATCTTAAATAAAATTTCTAGAGATCATCTAGTAGAAGGAATTCCCAATGAGATCTATTACAAATCACAAGTGTGTGATGTTTGCCAAAAAGGTAAATAGGTAAAAGTTTCTTTCAAATCAATTCCTACTCTCTCAACTAGTAGAGTCTTAGAACTTCTACATATGGATCTACATGGTCCTATTAAACCTCCAACATTGAATGGTAGGAGATATACTCTTGTTGTGGTTGATGATTACCCAAAATTTACTTGGGTAGACTTCCTGCACAAGAAGAGTGACACACAAACTCTTTTACCAGATCTGTTGAAAAAGCTACAAGTTGAGAAAGAACAGTCTACTATCAAAATTCGTAGTGACAAGGGAACTGAATTCATTAATGCTTACATTAAAGAATATTGTTCTAAAAGTGGTATTCAGCACTTGACCAATGCAGCTCGAACTCCACAGCAAAATGGTGTAGCTAAAAGAAGAAACTGTATTCTCAAGGAAGCCTGTAAAACCATGCTAGCTGAATATAACACTCCACAAAATTTTTGGGCTGAGACAATCAACACAGCTTGTCACACCCAAAACAGAAGTGCTATCAACAAAGTGTTTGGTAAGACACCTTACGAGGTATGGAAGGGTAGAAAACCCAGAGTATCGTATTTTCATATATTTGGATGCAAATGTTTCATCCACAATAATGGGAAGAGCAAGTTAAATGCTTTTGATGCCAAAGCAGACGAGAGCATATTCTTAGGATACTCCTCTACGAGTAAGACATTTAGAGTGTTTAACTACTCTATTCTTTGTGTGGAAGAAACACCACATGTTGTTTTCAATAAATCTATATAGGACTTGTCTATCCACTTGGTCAGCAAGAAAGTAAGTGATTTGAAAATTCAAACTGATGATTCAACTGAAGCGTACGAATCAGTCCAAGCCTACAACCCGTTTCTGAACATTCTTCATGATACCGTACCGATGACAAGGTAGAGGTAAGTGATAAAGGTAAGTCTACTAGACCAGTCGACATGCCTGCTCTGGTTGACTCGCCTCCTCTAATAAATCTGCTAGTACTGATAATGTAGACATGCATGATTGTGTAGAAAATTTAGATAATGAAAGCATGCCTGTTAAATCTAGAAAGGCCTGGAAATCAGCCCACTCAACTGATATTATATTAGGTGATTCCAGTAAGGGTGTCAAGACTAGACGACAACTTTTTGAGTCGCAAGAAAAGACTAATCCATCTCTCTTTTGCTGGTGCTGTTTTCTATCTTCTATTGAACTTAAGACAATTAAAGAAGCCTTGGCTGATAACAATTGGATAATAGCCATGCAAGAGGAGCTGAATCAGTTTATTCGTAACGATGTGTGGGAGCTTGTCGATAGACCTGATAATCATAATGTCGTAGGCACTAGGTGGATCTTTAAAAACAAAAAGGATGAGAATGACCTAGTTGTAAGAAATAAGGCTAGACTAGTAGCTCAGGGTTACTATCAAGCAGAGGGTATTGATTATGATGAAACATTTGCACCTGTTGCACATCTAGAAGCCATAAGATTATTTCTTACCTATGCTGCTCATATGAGGTTTACTGTGTTTCAAATGGATGTTAAAAGTGCGTTTCTTAATGGTATACTCGTTGAGGAAGTTTATGTAGAACAACATCCTGGTTTCGAAGTTAATGAACATCAAGTGTACAGACTGAAGAAAGCCCTTTACGGATTGAAACAAGCTCCACGAGCTTGGTATGACACTCTCTCACTCTTTCTAATTGAAAATGGTTTTACTAAGGGCAAAATAGATCGTACTTTGTTCAGAAGACAAGAAGGGAAAGACATCCTACTCGTTCAAATTTACGTGGATGATATCATTTTTGGATCACCTAACAAAAACATGAGTGAAAGTTTCTCAAAACTTATGCAGAGTAAATTTGAAATGTCGATGATGGGTGAGATGACCTACTTTCTTGGTCTTCAAGTAAAATAGTCATCTGAAGGTATTTTCAATAATCAAGCCAAATACACACGTAATCTACTTGAGAAATTTGGTATTAAAACCTGTAAAACTGTTGGAGTACCTATGCAACCCGTCTACCGCATGGATCTAGACGATAAAGGTAAAAGTGTTGATTAATCATATTATCGTGCTTTAATTGGTTCATTACTATGCTTGACTGCTAGTAGACCGGACATAACATTCGCAGTGGGTGTATGTGCTCGGTTTCAGGTCAACCCCAAGGAAAATCATCTGGAAACTGCTAAAAGAATCTTGAAATATCTAAAGGGAACCATTAATCGTGGGTTATGGTATCCTACACATAATGATCTATTATTAAGTGGTTATTCAGATTCAGACTTTGGTGGTTGCGGGATAGATAAAAAATCTACATCAGGTTCATGTCAGTTCTTAGGTTATAACTCATTTCATGGTTTTCAAAGAAACAGACCAGTGTAGCAACCTCTACTACTGAAGCAGAATACATGGCTGCAGGTAGTTGTTGTAGTCAGCTATTATGGTTAATGCAACAACTAAGAGACTACAATATTGTAGAATCTAATGTTCCTATATTCTGTGACAGTAATAGTGCTATTGCTATTACTCAAAATCCCGTTCTTCATACAAGATGCAAACATGTAGATGTTAGGCATCATTTTATTAGAGATCATGTTGAGAAAAAGAACATTCGCATGGAAAAGATTCATACTGACATTCAACGAGCTGATATTTTCACTAAACCATTGGCTGAAGCAAGATTTCGTGAATTATGCATTAACTTAGGGTTGATTGATCTTGACCCTACATGTGCATAGAACTGTACTAACAAGACAGGTATCTTCAAATCAAGATTGAAGCAGATCAGACGAAGTTCAACACACACTCCTCAACACTCAAAGTCAGGTAACAAGGTCATCAAGATATATACCCGATGAGGAAGCTCGTAAAGCTGAGGGAAAAAGGAAAATATATATACATTTAAGGGGGAATCTATGATTTCTTAAATATCCTTATTTTAAAAACTCCTAATCAAACTAGTCATCTTGTCAAAACCTTGGTTATAATCATGTTTGATATTCCATACTTTATCTACTCAACTCCTAGTATATTTATATTAACACATCTTCTGAGAAAAACAGTGATCAGAAGACACTTACTCAACTAGTAAGACGATATCACAGTTGAAGGGGAAACTCGACTGGTGCTAAATGAGGAAATTAACTGTTCTGACTTACTCGAATAGACCAGATAAGACCTTATATGTTATATTCCACTATGTATTGAATATACTCCGAGGGTATTATTGTAATTTGTTAAAACTGAATTTATACACCCCAATTAATGAGGTGCACACACCTAGTTTCCCGCCTAAATCTGTTCCAAGTAGGGCAGATAAGTACACTCCTCCTGCTTATCCAATAGAAAAGGTGGATTTCAAAAATTACAATATCAAATCACATAATATTCTGGATTCCATTAAAGAATTTCAAAGGTTTCTTGACTACCGTTAGATCATTTCTAATACAATCCGAACCATTGATTCAAAAACCATCTTGATATAAAACCTTCTTCTCCAAGAAATTCTCTCCACGTTTTACTCATTACTCTTCTACTTACTCGCTCTCAAACCCTTTAATCTCTCTTCTGTGTTAAGTTTACTCTACTACCCTCTCATCGAAAATGACTGTTCTTACGATTTTTGACTTAGAAACTAACATGCATGCTCATTTTAATGTTACCAAGTGGGCTACTGAAGGGAAAGTTAACATCAAAAGTTCAGTGTTCTTCAAGGGAAGACACTCCGAGGAAAACAAGGAGATTCTGATCAAATGTTACAGGTGTGGATTGAAACCATTTTTGGAAGCCATTCCAGAAACAGTGTATGAAGAGGAAGTCCTGGAATTTTACTCTTGTGCGACTTTGAGAGGTTCGTACATTGAAGCCTTTGTTGATGGAAGGCAAATTAAGATTTCAGGAAAGGTGTTGGATGAAGCTTTTGAGTTAAAGCAAGGTTCGATTGATGTTGAGCAATATGGTGCCGATCAGGAATTTAGGTACCTAAGTATTTTTTGTGGCACACAATTGAAGCTAAACAGTGATGGCAAGGTGTTTGCTGTTAAGAAGAATCAACTTTTGCCCAAATTTAAGACTCTGTTGGATATCGCAAGCAAGATGTTTCTTGGTGTTACTGGAAGCTTTGACGTTGTAACTCAATAGAAGGCAAGAGTGATGGCGGCTATATATGATGAAATCATGGATGGTGATTGGCAGAAGCTGTTTATGGATCGTGTGGTGTATTTTTCGAAATATGTTAAAGTAGACAAGTCGACTGGAGAATGGACAGTCGCAACTTCGGTTAGTTTTGGAAACAAGCTGAGTATTCTTCTACTAGTATTGTTGCCAAACAAGTCTACTTGGAGTAAAGGAAAGCCGTTCCACTTTTCAAAGAATCATTTGAAGAAAGGTGCCTCGGATAGGAAAACTACTGAAAGGAAGGTTGGACGACAACAATATCAGGTCAATCCAGCAGATGCAATGATTGAACCAGCAATATCTGATGAAGAATCTAATAAGTCAGGCAAGGAGACTCAGAAAGGAGAAACCAGTGGTGCTCTGGTTAACTATGAATCAGAAGAAGCAATGATTGAGGCTGAAGATGATTCTGAAGAAACTCAATCAGATGGGTCATCAGACGATGTAGACCCTGAGACAGAAGAGGAATACAAGTTAAGAATCAGCAAGATCTCAAGGGGTGACTTGTTTGGGCCTCCTCCTCCTACTCGCTTGGTGTCAGACTCGACTTCTCCACCACCCAAGAAGGCTAGAATGGTTAGTCCTACTACTTTTTCACTACCTATTTTATCTCCTTCTTCGATCAAAACCAAAGCCAGAACTCAACGTTGTCGTGCTAAGCCTGATCCCCAAGCCCCTCCAAAATTTGTACAACACTTAACCAATCTGTTAACCCAAGACACTATCATATACGCATCAGCTGATACTTCGACGACTGATTCCTTAAACAAAACCACATCACAGCCCCCAGAAACTACAAACCAAAATTTATTCCTACCCACAACAGAATATGTTGACCCGAACCCTACTGATTTGGGTACTCCACTAGCCGACACTTCAGCAACTGAGTTGAGGACCCCACTCACTCAAACACCCATCTTAAACCAGTTTCCATCCTTGGTCAATTATCCGATGTGTATGCGAGAGAAGAGACTGCGTGCACAGATGACCAGAAATTTGAAGAAAATTATGTCAACTGTTTGAGATTGATACATACTCTAAAGCCTATGAAAAGTTGATCAGAATTTGTACATGGGTTGCCTTGAGGAAGGGACCTGCTGAAGACATATTTGAAGTTATCATGAGAATGTGAGGAATTGCTAACTTTCAAGATTGGGAGTTGGAACAGAAAGAACACAGTGGTGTTAAGTCTCACATGCAACTAACCTCCAGTGAAGCATTTACTGATCTTGTAAGGAGAATGTTGAACATTCCTGAAGAGATACTTCCATCTACCAAATGCAGTATTGGAATTCAAATACCCGATGAGCTGGTAGTATCTTATGATCCAGAGATTGATTTGGATAACCCATCTGATCATCTCAGAGGAATGATGTTCAAATATCAAGTGGAACATGCTCATGGCCTCAGAAATGAAAGTCAAATTTCGAAGCATGTCCAACCATCCTTTCCATTAGAAACTTGTACTTATGTTGCAAAACGGGTTACAATGGTGAAGAAAGATTCAAACGAAGATGAAAGAAGAGCCAAATAAGCAAGGTTAGTTATCATTCCTTATTCTTCTTTGAATTTAAGAGCAATCGCAGGAAGTGTTGAGTCAATGGAAGCTGAGATCTTGCCAGTAGAAAACATGTTAATGGATGTTGCTGTTGCTAAAACTCCTGAAGACGAGTTGATGGAAATTAATGTTGGTAAAGAAGAAGTTGTTAAGGATGTTGCAGAACCGAATCTGAAGATTCCATTGAAGATTTAAGAACTGATCTTGAGAAAATGATTAAGGATTCAATTGATAATAAGTTCTTAAATTCTGACGTAAGAAAAGTACTTCTGGAACAGAACAGTTCACTTATTGAAAATTCAAGAGGTATCATCTATGAGGAAGTAAACAAGATGGATACTGAATTCAGACAAGAGTTGTTTGTTCGAATGGAAAGTTTTGTTCAAGACCAGATGCATTATGCTGAAAGAAGTTCGTTGAATTTGTAAGATTATTGACTGCTGAAGCAAGGAAAATGGAAATAGTTTACTTAACTAAAATTGAAATGGCTGATGAGCAAAGAAGGGACGCTTATGCTCAATTGCAGCAGACTAGTGTTCAGTTGCAAGAAATGAAGGATAACAATGTCTTTCTGAAGAAAATGGCTACTCATTTCAAGGATGAATTCTTGAACGCATCAAGAAAGTTAGAGTTTGCTGTTGATAGACTGAATAAGATGTCTATTGAATCAAGTCATCAAAGTTTGATTTCTAAAGCTGCTGATAAAATAAGGAAGCAGTGAAAGACGAGATGACTATATTTACGTCTCTTTTTACCTTAAAGGCAATGGATGAAGCCAAAAGGGGGAAGATAGACAAGATAAGATAGTTGTTGGTGAGCCGATGCAAACTAGAAGAGGAAGGCTAGTGAAATCTCATGAAAAAGAACAGTCAACTAAAGGCAAAGAGAAGGTTATTCTGAAGAAGTTCAAGTTCCTATCAGACAAGGAAAGAGGAAACTTGAAATAAGAGAACCTACTAGTGAGTCAAAGAAGAAGACTATTGGTGAAATACTAGAAGATCTTGATGCTGAAGAGATTCAGAAGAAACAGAAGGTTGAAGAAGATAAGTATGCAAGTAAAAAGTTGCTAGGGAAGCATATTAAGAAGCTTCAAGATACCAAAACAGATCCAGATGTTATTGAAGATGCTCATATCAACAAAATCATTGATGTTAAACATAAAGAAGCATGGAAAACTGCTAAAAGGAAATGGGAAATTGCTCATTGGATTATCAGGAGATATGGAGAATTTGACTTGAAAGATGAGATGTTTATGTGTAGGTCCCTAAGTTGAGTTAATATCGAGGGAAGCTAAAGAAAATGTCTAGAGGGGGGTGAATAGACTTTTCTAAAATCTTTCGATATATCAGAATTTACAATGTGCGGAATACGAAATTAACAATGAGCCCAATTAAAGATTATACTCAACTTATTTCGAGAACTCTGTTTTAGTACACTCAACTAGTCTTGTTCAATTATGTAATTCAATCAATCAAACAGTTAATCAATTAAACAACAAACAAAACAGTAAAGTAAATCAAACACGAGATTTATAGTGGTTCGACAACTTGTCTACATCCACTCTCACAAACCCAGTTGTGAAATTCTTATTAACTCTTCCAATCGAGTAATATGTTCTTGTAGCTTTAAGTCCCAAGAAATAAGACTTAGATCTTCTCGATTATATCTCCAGATATATCTTCGATCTTACTAGCTATTTTACAAGTAACTAGCAACTTGAAACAATAAACGAAAATAAAACTTCTCTTCGTTCAGTAGTAGCCTTCTTCGATCTTCACTTGTCTTGCGTAGCTTCTTTCTGAACTTCAATCTCTGAGAGTAATCTTCAATAAACTTTCGTAAGTAGTAATTCTCAATATTTCAGTAGTCTTTAACCAATGAATACCTTGAGGTATTTATAGACTTCTAATTCCAAGAACTTTCAGTTGTGTAACAACCTTTTCTTGAAAACTAACTTGTAACTGATTCCTCATATCCTTTAACGCGTTTCTTCAGTTAATTAGTTATTCCTTAACTAATTCTTCAAACTTTATCTTTAACACGCTTCTGTAACTAACTTCAACTTGACCTGTCTTGTTTAAGTCGCGCACCTGTCTTGTCCAGTAGTAGTAGACTGCGTCTTCTACTTATATTGTGCAGTAGACTTCTTCAGATTACAACATAGAACTAATCTAGTCCTAACAAGACTATTACATTACATTAAGCTCTTATTACAAAGCTTAGTCAACTTAGAAAACTATACAAAGAATCTATCTATTACATTCAAAATCATGAGCTCTATACAACAATTATTCATAGCTCAATAACAATCTAACATATACAAATAACAAATATGAAGTACTTATAAATCGTACTTATCTTTGAATAATACTTGTCTTTTAAAACTAGTACTTGTCTTGTGAACTCTACTGGTCTTGTACAAGACAACTTCAACTTAACTAGACTAGATCAGTCAACACTTAGAAAATATTCAAGTCTTCTTTTGGCTTATCAAAACTTCATCTTTTATCTTTTATCATCATTTAGGACTTGTTCTAGGATTCATATCCCAACATTATGAATTTTGAAAAATTCATGGAAGCAGAAGACAAGTTGTTATAGAATCTGATCATAAGGATAGCTACAGATGTTGGATTTAATATTTTATCTCCATAATTTCCTAAATGGAAAACTCCGATGTTATCTTCAGGGAACAAAATTGATTTAATGTGATAAAGAAATTTGAAGAGAAGATTCTTGAAGAAGAGAATACCAGTGATGAAGATTGTATTTCTGACATTCATAGGAGAATTCTGAAATCATTTCAGGTACCAGGCAAGGAAGCTGAAAGTGATGAAGATGATAATATCATTTAAAGTAAGTTGTTTACTTCATTTTTTTTTTTTTTGTATATTTTGCTAAGTAATTGCATTCAATCTGATCTGATTTACAATGAATGAAAATATGAACTATTTTGATGAATTATATAAGATAACTACTTAACTGATCTTATGACTTAAATATATTCAAGTAGTTTTGGCTTCATCAAAAAGAGGGAAATTGTTGGGATATGGATCCTATAACAAGTTTTATTTGATGAAAAAATTAGTTTTGATAAGCAAAAATAGAACACTTGGAAATATTCTAAGTATGGACTGATCTGTTAATGAAGTCATCTTGTATGAGATAAGATCAGATAAGATGAAGTAAAAACTGAAATATGACTAAGTATAAAAAGGAAAGTTTACTTTGTATAGGATTACTAATAAGCTTATAAAGGATGTATAGAAACTTATGTTTTGTCTTGTTGTACTTGTAATAGTCTTTAAGTTGACTAAGCTAATCTATAAAGCTTAAAGTAATGTAATAGACTAGATAGCTTAGAAGTTAGAACAAGAAGAGTTCTACAAGAAGAGAAGACTCGAAGACAAGACAAGGTATGAAGACTCAAAGAAATATTCTAAGTACTAAAGACAAGACAAGATGAAGTTGAGAAGAATTGAAGATAAGAAGTTTGTTATAACTTTAACTGAATAACTGACGCATTGGAAGATATATTTAGAAGCAGTTATGAAGTTAGTTGGAAGAAGTTACCAAGAAAAGTTTGTTGGATAACTAACTTATCTTGACAAGAAGAAGTCTATAAATACATGAAGACCCAGTTCGTGTAAAGACTACTGAAACAGCTACTACTGAAATTACGAATATCGAAGCAATCTACTAAAGGAATCAAAGCAAGAGAAACTCACAGAGTTCGACGTAGTCAAAGTTCGTGCTTGAAGAAGCCCAGAAGACAAGTTCATATTCAGAAGGCGAATCGAAGAGATAGAGAAGTTCTCTTTATTGTTTTCATTTGTATAAGCTTGCTAGTTGCTTACTAAATCACTAGTTGTTAGATCGAAGATATATCTGACGATATAATCGATAAGATCGAAGTCTTATATCTTGGGACTTAAAGCTACAAGAAGATTTTAATAAAATATCACGACTGGAGTTGTGAGAGTGGATGTAGACATTTGTCGAACCACTATAAATCTTGTGTTCATTTTACTTACTGTTCTATATTTGATTGATTGTTATTATTTGTTAACTTGAATAATCAACAGGAATTGTAAATTTGAAGTTGAATAGACAAGTTGATAATATTTGCAGAATAGACAAGTAAGGTTGTGAATTGTTTAGTTGAGTATAAATTGTTAAGGGCTCATAATCTGATATATTCCGCATTGCTAATCTGATATTTTAGAAAAAGTTTAAAAGTCTATTTACCCCCTCTAGACTTTAGACTAGTTCTAATCTTAATAACTCAACTACTCGGGACCAACAGTTGTTGCCGACACGTGCCTAGTTAGTGGATGGTGTCAAGATGTCTAAGGATGGCCTAGTTAGTGGGGCGCCTCGACTGGATGGTGTCAAGACGTCTTCAGATGGCCTAGTTAGTGGGAGGTATCGACTGGATGGTGTCAAGATGTCTTCGGATGGCCTAGTTAGTGTGATGTCTCGACTGGATGGTGTCAAGACGTCTTCAGATGTGCCTAGTTAGTGGGGCGTCTCGACAGGATGGTGTCAAAACCTCTTTGGATGGTCTAGTTAGTGGGGCGTCTCGACTGGATGGTGACATCTTCGGATTACCTAGTTAGCGGGGCATCTCGACTGGATGGTGTAAAGACGTCTTCAGATGGGGATGGTGTCAAGAATTATAATTATTAAGCACACCATATAATATATCACTTTAACTTTAATCAATTTCTTGGTCGTACAACATTTCTCGAGTTTCCTACATACGACGATTTGTCAAATGTATGAAACTGGTTCGACTGAGGTGTCATCCCGACAAGATGATTATACGAGAGGTTCAAATTCGAAAGAAAAGTCAGGTTCGTCAATGTCCCTGGAATTTCCCCGACTAATTTGTTATAAGAAAGATCCAAGGAATCAAGGGACATGATCTTTCCCAGTGATTCAGGGATTTTTCCACCATGGTTGTTATGTGACAAGTCTAGTATAGTTAAAAAATTGAGATTGCCAATCAAATGTGGAATATTTCCATAAAACTTGTTCATGGAAAAATCAACCACAATATAAATTCTTCTCAATTTTTCCAAACGGTAATTCATACCTTTCAAACCCACTATCATGGTTTCCTTGTACGGCCAATTAGACCAATCTCATAGTTTGGTCTGATTCATCCATGCTCCCAAGTTTTTTAAATACTCGACTGGCAAAGGCCCTGTGAACTTATTTTCAGCTACTACAAAGTATTGCAACATTGGAAAGGGAGGCTTCTTCGTCTTCGAGGCCAAGGGCGAAATCGTTCGATGGAATTTATTCGACTTCAGGTACAGAACTTGGACCCTAGGTAGAGTTTCCATCCAGACAGGGAACACATCTTTTATGTTGTTCCTTCCAACGTCGAGAATTTGGAATCATCGACAATTTGAAAGAGATCGAGGTAATTTTCCCTCCATCTTATTGTTGTAGAGGTTCGGACATTCTAATACACAACCTTCCTTGAATGTGTCAGGAATTAGGATTGTACCTTCCAAAGTAAGAACATAAAAGATGTGTTCCCTGTCAGGATGGAAACTCTGCCTCATCTCCAAGTTTTGTACATGAAGTTGAATAGATTTTATGGGACGACTTCGCCCTTGGCCTCGAAGACGAAAAAGCCTCCCATTCCAATGTTGCAATACTTCGTAGTATCTGATAATGAGTTCACATGCTCTTTGTCCGTCGTGTATTTAAAAAACCTTGGAGCCTTAATGAATCAGACCAAACTAAATTTGTCACATAACAAGCTTGAAGGAAGAATTCCTGAATCTCTTGGAAATAGCATCACTTGATTCCTTGGATCTTAACCTGACTGGGACAATACCTCTCATATAATTGTACGAGAGGTTCAAAAGGGAGAGATATGGCATCTCTGTCAGTTTCCACGGGATTTCCCCATTTAGCCTGTTGAAAGACAGATCCAATGCTTCAATGGCAGCTGAATCTCCAAGTGACCTAGGTATACGTCCTGTGAGATTATTACGCGACAGATTTAGATACACGAGGGAGTTAAGTTTCCCGATAGAAAATGGAATATTCCCATCAAACTCATTGTTGGATAGATCGATCATTGTCAACGTTATCAAGATTCTATCCACCTTATAATATTTACCCTTCAAAATCATAGTAACCGGCTCTTGGTAATTTGAGAACCAATTTCCTTTATCTCCCACTTTTATTTTCACGTTCTCCATGGCCGTGAACTTCTTGAAGTATTCATTAGGCAACGGCCCACTAAACATGTTACCAGATATGTCAAATATCTGCAACTTGGGAAATGGAAGCTCAGTCTTCGAAGAAGGAGATATTTTAGCGAGAAATCTGTTGCCAGATAGGAAAAGAACTCGGAGTTCTGGAAGGCTTTCAATCCAATAAAGAAACGTGTTCTGTATTTCATTATTTCCAAGATCAAGAACCTACAACCTTCCACAATTAATCAGAGATTTACTTGGTCTGCTGCCCATTTGACCACTTTCTTCTAAAATGTCCAATGCATATTTTCGTTGGCTTAAAACAAAGCCTTCGGGGGACCGAGCAACTTCAATCCCCAAAAAATACTTGAGCTTTCCTAGATCCTTGATACTGAACTTATCATCCAAGTAGCACTTGACAAAAGCAATGTGACCAGAGTGATTGCCTGCCAAGATGACGTCGTCGGTATAAATGAGTACGGAAACGTGAATGGGGCCTTTTCGAAAAATGAAGAGAGAATGGTCGGCTTTGGACTGCTGAAAACCGATCAGAAGTAAGGCTTGTGTAAACTTCTCATACCAATTTCTCGAGGCTTGTTTAAGGCCATACAAGGACTTTTGTAGTTTGCATAACCGTGTATCACCATCCTTTGCAAAACCCTGTGGTATTCGCATATACACATTCTCATGGAGGTCTCCATGCAAGAAGGCATTATTAACATCCAATTGGTGAACCTCCCAATTACGCTTAGCCGCAATAGTTAATAAGCAACGAACTGTGACGAGCTTGGCCACGGGGGAAAAGGTTTCATGGAAGTCTACACCTTCGATTTGAGTGAAACCCTTTGCCACCAATCGAGACTTATACCTTTCAATGCTACCATCGGGTTTGTACTTGATTTTGTATACCCATTTTGAACCAACTGCTTTCTTTCCGGGAGGAAGTGACGTCAAGGTCCATGTATTATTCTCTTCTAGTGCATCAATCTCTCTTTTCATTTCTTCACGCCATAAAGGGTCTTGCACCGCTTGAGAGAAATATTTAGGTTCGTCGCGAGACGTGATCTTTGCCAAGAAACCCTTATGTGATTTGGAGAACGCATCATAGGTGATGTAGTTCGCCAAAGGATATATTGTTGATGCCACCGAGTTTGCAGTCGTCTGAGAGTGATCTATCGAGGGTGGCAAGTTTATGACATAGGAATCCAGATGTTTTGGCCGCGACTTTACCCTCTGACCTCGACCGACAGGAATGATAATCGGTCCAGGTTCGACAATATTTGTCTCAATAGTGGTGGTTCCAGGTGCAGCTTGATGAGATGATGAAATACCATCCGAAATATTAGGCACGATAGTGGGTACGGTAGCCGGAACTTGCTGCTGTTGCGACGAACCACGAATAAAAGGGCGAGACTGGTCGGGAGGATTACCACGCGTTCCCTGCACACGTTTAATTACTGTTGTGACGACATCATTAAAATTTATTTTTGTACCACCTTTGAAAGGATATGTGTTCTCCACAAAGGTTACATCTCGAGAAGTATAGATCTTGTGTGATTGCAAGTCGAAGACTCGATATGCCTTTTGCCCAGAAGGATATCCAATAAAGACGCATGCACTTTCTCATTCATCAAATTTGTCCTTACGCCGGTTATTATGGGCGTAAACTAAGCAGCGGAAGACCTTTAAATGGGTATATGTGGCTGGTTTGCCAAACAACATCTCAAACGGGGTTTTAATTGAGATAATTGGCGAAGGCAGCCTGTTGATAATGTAAACAGCGGTGAGGATGCACTCGCCCCAAAACTCAATGGGCAACCCGGATTCGAAACGCAAAGCTCGAGAAACTTCCAAGATATGTCTATGTTTTCGCTCCACAACACCATTTTGTTGTGGAGTATCCATACAGGAACTTTCAAATAAGATGCCATTATCATTGTAAAACTGTAGTAACGTAGAAGACTGAAATTCAATGCCATTGTCTGAACGAATACGTTTGATGCAGCTACCAAATTGAGTGTGTACCATTTGAAAGAATCGGATTAGGGAGGCGGCCACATCGGCCTTTCGTGGAATAAGAAAGACCCAAACTCCTCTGCTATAGTCATCAACAATTGAGAGAAAATATCGTGCACCAGTAAATGTATCACATCTATATGGACCCCAAATATCACAATGAATAAGTTCGAAACAACAAGTAGTTCGACTAGTAATATGCGGAAAAGGTAAACGGGTTTGCTTTACTCGAACACAAGAATCACAAAAAGGACTAGATTTCAAATCTTTCAAGGAATGAATAAATTTCAGTTTAGCGTCAGAAGCATGGCCTGGACGTTTATTCCATACGTCCGATCCTCCAATCGTAGCTAAGACTGCCCTCTTACTCCTCAAAGGTTCCATGTAATACAATCCATCACAACGCTTACCCACTCCAATCACCTTTCTCGAGGGTAAGTCCTGTATTACGCAAAAATCCGAAAAAAAATAGGAAAACGCAATTTAGGTCTGCACATAGGTGACTAACGGACAATAAATTGCCATGAAAGCTTGGGATAAGTAGCACACGTCCAAGTTGTATCCCATTTTTCAAAACGGCCGTCCCAATGCTATGAACGGACACCATGTCACCATTTGGAATTCTCACCGAAGGTTTAGAATTATATCGTATAACATTGCTCAACAAATTTTCATCATACGTAATATGCTCGGTGGCACCCGAGTCAATGATCCAAGATCCTGAAGAATTAAAATCCATACCTGCCATATTTACCACTATCTCAATCACGACGGACGACACCTTCAAACCGCTGCCGGAAGCATCACACCTTTTCTCAGAATCACCATCTCCCGATTTGTTCCCTGATATGCCTTTCACACCTTGAAACGACCTAAACTACTTTTATTGAAGTGTTTGATTAATCTTCCAAGATTGCTCTGATACATGTTAAAACTAAGCAACCGTGAAATATTATTGATCATGACTTGTAAAACTTGATTACATAATGTGAGCACAAGCAGTATTTATAATGTATAGAATTACTTTGAGCCCTAACAGAAAAGCCCATAAGCAATAATAAAAACTAACTAATGTTGTGAAACAACTTAAAAGTATAACTCCATATATTACATAAGTGAAACAAGATGTAGAGATAATATAAAAATCTCTTATTCCACCTCTTAAGTGTGTATTACAAACATTAGCAACTCTATTTATAGGGAACAATATAAGTTGAAGAAGATGAAATGAAAGGTCAAAGATTAATGTTGGTACATGAACCAACAATGTACATCAAATGTCACATTATGGACATTCACACCATATAAATATTATTCATAACACTCCCCCTTGAATGTCCATTATATAAGATTATGCCTCGTTAAAACTCAATGAGAAGAAACGCGCATTAACTCCCCCTGATGATTGCATCACTTCACATCATTAAGATGTCGCATTCAAATTTTGTATCTCAATTTCTCAAACGTTGAAGCAGGTAAAGACTTGGTAAATAAATCAACCAAATTATCACTTGAACAAATTTGTTACTGTTGGTCCTTGGTGGAGTATAACACAAGTGTATGGGGGGGGGGGGGGAATGCACTTGTGTATGCAAATTCTTTTCTTTTTGATAAACTGGTCCTATCAGGTAAGTTGTCTCACAACTGGCCTGAGTGTGAACTTTGATAGATACTTGTCCTACTGATTACTATTAAGTGATCAGTTGGCTAAATATCTAAAAGAGTTGCTAAGTGCGGAATGTGGTTGGCCTTTACTCAAAGAAATACTCCAAGTTGATTTCTGAAAATACAGGTTATCAGGGACTTTGTCCAAAACAGATTTTTCTAACTTACTGAGTTAAGAATCTTTGAAATATGATTGAATGGAGTGAAGTTAAGAATGCAGTAAGTAAATGAGACACAAATTTATAGTGGTTCAGAGACTCAAGCTCCTACATCCACTTTCCCTGATTGAACAGGATAATTCCTTCTCAATGGAATTAGCTTGTTTTATAGTGCCAAGGTGCACTGATCAACAACACTCTCTTAGTGTTTTGATCCATAGGATAACTTGAGTCCTAGTGCTCAATCTCTCTGAGTTAAGACTGTGTTTCACACTAACAGTCCTTAACTCCTCACTTCTACAACAAACACTCTCTTCACTAAATGAGATAAGGTTTGAGGTTTGGTTCCAACTAATAGAGATATCCTTTACAATAAGAACAGTGTAAAGGAATAGGATATCTCAATGCTAAGCTAGGATGTTTACAAGAGTTGGCTTAGCTGACTTGAAGTGATTCAGGAAACTTGGAATTCTAGAGAACAACTTGGTTTCCTTTTGTAAGCTTGATGATAGTTTGATAGCTTGTAGTTGGATTCTGAATTCCTTTGATCACTTCTGTATTTATAGACAATTTGAACACCTAACCGTTGGAGGGATTAGTAATTCAAATATGTCTATTTGCAGCACCATTGAAACGGCTATGAAGCTTGACATCCTTTTATCCACTGTGTAAAAGAGGTCTTCAATGGTTGCTTGAATGAATGTGTTGACTTCTGACAAAGGCGGCTGGGAAGACTTGTGTCAGTTTCCAATTTTGCACATTGTCCTAGGTTGATTTGTGGCAAACTTTACACACAGCCAACGGTCAGATGGGACAAGCTCCCTGAACATTCCTGCTGCAGTTTTAGAATGTTCCAACATTCATTCAATCCTTCACTCTTTATTGCTCTAAGTCTTTAATGCTTGGTTCAGGCATGATTGGCAATAAATGCTTCATTGAATCTTCTGTAAGCTTTTGACATTTAATTCTCTTGATCATTTGTACTTCAAACTGCCTAGATCTTTTGCATTTATGAGCACAACTTCAGTATACTAGAACTCTTCAGCCAGGTTGTCCATTTGATCAGTTTGTCTTGAAAAGATCAGCAACTTTGTCCTATAGACCTATCAAGCTGCCTAACATTTCAGCTTGGGACAACTATCCTGATCACTAACATCTCATAACTTTTCTGAGATTTTAACTTAAGCATACTATACATATAATGCTCTGGGACAACTTGCCTGATCACAACTTTGAGCATATCTCAACTAACTTGTACATCATCAATCAGGGGTTTTGGTATCTAGATCAAAATCATTTTATTCCCAACAATTTCCCCCTTTTTGATGATGCCAAAACCTATTACAAAGGGACCTTGACTTAAGCTAAATATTACCTTCAGGGAGAGTGAACTGGTCAACTTGCCTGAAAGAAACTGTTAGCACAATAAATCAAGTAATATATGTCAGGTTAGGTTAGTTGAGATAATGAGTTGTTATCTCTTTGATAGAAACATGGTGATCCTTTTATAGATGTGATAAACCATTACAGGGCTGAAAATCAAAGGACTCACTAATCTAGAATGGCAGAAATAACAACAGAAATTATAACAGCAAAATAGGGAAAAGAGTGGACTTATCCTTCACAGAGTTCCATCATCCTGAGGAGCAATGCCATACTGAGCCCAGACCCTCTTCTTCAGCTCCCAAACATCCTTGTTGGAGCCTTTAGGGCCTATCTTCATCTTCTCCATCTTCATGATGTTGATGAACTCCTCCAGAATCTTCCCTTCATCAATCAAGTTCCCATTGAACTTGGGAGGCATGTACATAATTGGACCAGGGGCCTTGAACTCCACTCTTGCCATCTCAGCTGCTGCAAACAGCTTTTGGTAGAGGTCCCTGTGGTTCTCAAACATGAACTGAACAAAGATTTCCTCCACACTCTCACCAAGCCACTTTCCAATGACATAGAAGTCATAAACAAAACTTCTTTTGGCCTCCTCCCATGCATCATTCAGTGAGATTGGAACCCACTTATCATGGTGAGGGTACTGAGTGTCCCATCTTTGCAGCATTTGAGGTTTGAGCCTTCTGTATGAAGCCCTCCTTCTTGGAGCTTTGAAGTTTGCCCTTCTCCCATCTCTTGCTTTGTTGGCCTCAACCAATTGATCCATTTTTTCTTTGGCTCTCAAGAGAGCTAGCTTTTCCTGAGTTTCTGGATCTTTCCCAAATCCTTCTTCAAACAATTTGGAAGGATCATCAGCAAGCTTGGGCACTCCTTCTTCAGGCTCTTTGTCCTGTACTTCCTCTTCAACTTCTTCAATAGCAGGCATCAGGACTGCTTTCTTCATTCTCTTTGATTTCTTTGCTGGAGTAGATTCTTCAGTTTGAAATTCTGATGGCAAAGTCAGGCTGGTTGGGAATTCATTGAAGGCTTACAGTTCCTTCCTCTTTCTTTCAGATGACCTTGTCACCTTCCCCCTCACTTCAGCAACCTTCTCTTGAGGTTCAAGTCCTGTAGACTCACCACCTGGCCTTTGAAGCTTTCTTGCCTGACTTTCCATAGCTGATACCATGGATTCCTTGACAGCTATTTGTATCTGCTCTTCCTCATTTAAATCTTCAACATTCATTGGGCCTTTGCCTTTCCCAATGTCTTCTACTGCTTCCTCCTCAACTTCAGGGGCCTTCTCATTTCCCTTGGATTCACCAATCACCAAGGTTCCCTTTGCCCTTGCTCTCTGTCTTTCCCCCTTTTTGGCATTATCAAAACACTGGGGCTTCAATTCACTCATAGTGACAGAGAGATGTGAGTGGGAATGGGTGAGGGACTTCAATTCCTGCAGTAGATAAACATTCTCATCATGAATGTTTTGCATTTTATCATCTGCCATGCTAAAAAAGGTGTGAACAGGCTTCATCTTCTGGGAAACTATGGCATCCAATGTGGCTTTCAGTGATTGATCAAGTTTGGCCTGAAGTTGTTTAGTGAGATTGGCCACAACTTGATCAGAGACTTTGGCCATGAGTTCAACAGTGAACTTCTCAGCAGCTTCCTTCACCATTGCAGCTTTTAACTCTGCTGCCTTCTTTCTCTGTGCTGCTGTCCTCTGCCTTAAAGCATCCTTGATTGTCTTTCTCAATGCCTTTACATTGTGCTTGTACAAAGTTTTGAGACCCTGCTGCTCTTTCTTCACAGATCTAGTGAATATACCCATAGCATCTTTGGCTTTTGTTACTTCAGTTGAAACTGTTTGCAGTCCAGTTTCAACTCCACAAAGTCTTGCATCAATAGTAGGTAAGATCACTCCTTCAGACCCTGTGAGCCTCATCTCCACAGAGGCTAGAGTCTTCCCTTGGCCATCTAGGGTATCAGCAGTGGTTGCATGAGCCTTCTCAATTTCCCTGACCAGTGTGTCCAACTTTCCTGACTGCTCTTCAATGATGGATGCAGTCTGAGTAGCCATCTGAAAGTGAGCCTCAGAGGTGTTGGCCTGTTCAAAGTAGATTTGGTTAAGTGTGGACACATTTGCTGATACTGCTTGAAGATCAGTGGCAGCTTCAACTGGTATATCTGTCAGGGAGGCATCTGCAAAAATCTGTTCAAGAGTAACAGCAACTGAATCTGCAAAACTAATAGGGTTAGTAAAAACTCCCTCAGCACCCTCTATTTCTTTTTCTCCCATAAGGTCTGATACATCAGCACCTTTTCTCTCATTTTCAACTGTATTCTTTTCTTCTTCCTTTTCAAGAGACAACCTCACATTCACTGGAGAATCAGGCCTCCTTTCACCAAGGGATTCATCAAGTTCAGATTTGACTTGAAGAATAGCCTGACTCTCATATTGGGCTGCACCCAATATTTCTACTTCCTCTCCCTCTATTTGTGGTGCACTCAAGGAACCAGTGATCACACACTCCTCATCATCACCTCCCTCTGATTTTTCAGCACTCTCAGCCTTTTCAACTCCTTCAAAACCTGACACCTCTATATCCTCAGCAGGATCCACAGAGGGCAGTTGTTGGGAGATCACAGTGCTTGGGCATCCCAAGTCCACTGAGTCATCCTGAATGACTAAAGGCTGGTCAATGTCCAACTTGCCTGACATTGATGAGGCTTTAGCCAAACCAGCTTCTCCTATGGAAGTCTCAGCATTGTCAAGCTGTGCCTCAGGTTCAAAGGAACCATCCTTGGCCAATGCATCTTGGACTGAGTCACCATCTTTGGTCAACTCCTCTGAATGATCAGAGTCCTTTACAGAATGAAAAGTCAAGTAATGTACCTGAGCTGAGTTGATACCAGGGGGATTGGGATTGGTGTGATCATCATCATCATCATCATCATTATCAGATGGACTATCAGGGTGCCTGAGTCCTTGTGCAATTCTTTCTTTCTCAGCTTGCACCTTTTCTGAGACAATTGTGCAAAACAGGGCCTCAGTGGTTAACACACTGGATTTCTTCACATTTGCAAAGTTTAAGAGCCTGTTCTCTTCAACTTGCCACCAGCTTGCTCCTTTGTCCTGAATAGCTTGAGCTATTTCCACCATAGTTCTATCCTTGATCTCAACAAGAGCTCTGAGATCATAGAACTGTTGCTGCAGTCTAGGATAGTCCTTCAACCCTGGGTAAAGAGCATCCACATTAGCCTTGGCAATCTGCCTTAGCATCCCCTCATAAGTGTATTCTTCACCACTTTCATCTTCAGAAGAGTTGGATTCAGGAGGGTTGGAATGGGATTCAGGTATGTTGGGTTCAGAAGGGTTGGGGTCAGGAGAAATTAAAGCAAGTTGGGATTCAGGTGCTTTTGAGAGCAATGTGCCTGAAGAGGTAATTGGAATGGCTGGAATGGGTGGGAAACCAACTTGATCACCTTCTTGAAGGGCAGTTTCAAGAAGTTTGGTATAAGAGAGGAGTCTAGGATCAAGTGGGGAAAAGGGTCTGTCTTCAAGATTTACCAAATCAGCCAGCACATCAATACCTGATCTATCAGGTGCACCTTCAGGGGAGTATACCTTCTTGGCAATGATTGGTGCATCTTCAGGAGTCTTGCACTCCTCTTCTTCTTGCCTTGGAGATATTCTTTGAGATTGAATATCAGGAGAGTTGGCTTCAGGGCTGTTGGGTTTGGACTTGGATTTAGACTTGCTGGCCTGTCTAATCTCCTTGAAGAACTCTTTCTTTTGCTTTTCTTCCTCCATCAACCTTTGCTTCTCAGAGGTCTTGATGATTCTTCTTTTTCTTTCATACCTTGTTGGCTGGTCAAGGTCTCTGAATTCAGTTATGCTCTCAGGCTGTAGGGGGACAATTTCTCTGAATACTTCACCCTCTTCAGGAGGGTTGACTCCTTCCTCAGCAACCTTTTCTATTTCCTCAGAAGTGGCTCCTCCACTTCTTGACTGATTCTCTGGTGAAGATTCATGCAAAATCTTCTTCATTTTCTTCATTTTTGGTTGAGCTTTTGGTGGCTGGGCTTTTCTCTTTCTTGGAGAGGCTCTTGTTGCTGGTACAGTTGTGATGGCCTTCTTTGAAGCTGCATCCTGCTTCCTCTTCTCTGTTTTAGAAGACAGCTTCCTAAACATAACCTTTTGAGCTGGAAAAGGCTTTGGCTTAGCTTGGAGGTGGGTGTAATGTGCAAATCTTTCCAAGAGTAGGCTTGCTCTTGTGCAGAACTGGAGTTTTCCTTCAACCACCACCTTGTGGTGTTTCACCTCCTTGAACTTGAACTTTTCATTCATCATCTTGTCAAGAATGAATTTCTTCCAGTTGAACTTGACTCTCTTCTCAGCAGAGTCAATTACAGCAGCCATCACTCTTAATTTGGGCATACTGATTTGTTCTACACTCCCTGAGTGGCTCAATAGGCTTTTAACAACACAATCAAACAAATGCCTAAACACTGGCTTTAAAGTGTTTTTGTTTTGAGCACTCACAACCTTTTTAGGTTCTATCATCCAAGAATAATAAAACTCCTGATCATCTTCTTCCTTGTACAATTCAGGATTCATACCTTCAGAAGGTAGCCCAAAGCTAGCTTCTAGGTCTTCTGCAGTGAAGATGATTGTATGCTGAGTTTCTTCTTCTGCATCTTCTTCAGCATATGTGAGCTTTGTGCACACATCCCCCTTCTTGCCCTTCCATCTTAGATGGGCAAAGAATTCTGCCATACATGGATTTAGGCATGAGTCAGGCTTGGTGCCAAGAAATTTTTCTAGGCCTGCTTCCCTAAGCCAATGGAGTACTGGCTCAATCTCCTTGTCTAGGCTGTCAAAAGCAACCAGCTTTTCAAACCATAAGGAGTTTGGGTTACTGAGATAAGAGAAATCAATGTCCAGGGAGGAATCATTGAAATCTACAAGTTCTTCTCTCTTGAGTTTTGGTGCCATGGATAGATTTGAGAGAAGGAAGGTTTTGGAGAAAAGTTGCAGGTTTAGAGGTTTTGAGACTTCAAAGGGTTTGGGAATTATGAGTGCGTAGGGATGGTGGTGAAAATTGAGAGGTTTATATATGGAAGGGATTTATTAACTGTTGGGTAATGGAATGTAACAGTGGGTAATTTGAAAAACCGTTTGAATATAGTGGGGTAGTGGACTTTCAATGGTTCGATGGAGTTTTGAATGCAATTTAATGGTTTGGATGAAGGCTCAAGAATTCATGCAATCTTATTAAGATTTCTGCATTAAATGCTGATTTGCCTTTTTGGGTTTAAAAATCTTTATAACACACTCCATCCTAAAATGGCCTACTCTTAGACCAAGAAACCTCTTAAATGTCTAATCAATGCTAATAATAGCAATGATTATCCAATTAACTAGGACAAACATCCTGAGATGTGCTTTGGTTTCTGTGTGGACCAAATTGCCTGATTATTTTGCCTGAGTGGGTCCCAAAGTTGCTGACTGGGTCCCACTTGGACAAATCCCCTGACCAACATTGCTGATCACTCTAGGGACAACCTTGCTGAGTTTCCCTCTGTGGCTGACAGCTTCAATGAGGTTGGTCAACTTTGCTGAGGTTCCATTTTGATGAACTTTCCCTTTCATATGAGTTATACTCTCCTCATTTGTCCATCTTGCCTGGATCAAGTAACCCTAATTCAGCTGACAGTTCCAAGAACCTTGCTTCAGCTAGGGGCTTGGTCAGAATATCAGCTTTTTGCTTATCAGTGTGAATTTTGACAAGCTTGATATCTTTCTTTTCCACATGATCCCTTATGAAATGATGCTTGATATCCACATGCTTGCATCTGGTGTGGAGCACTGGATTCTGTGAGATAGCAATTGCACTATTGTTGTCACAGAATATGGGCACTTCATTTGTGATTACTTTGTAATCTCTTAATTGTTGCCTGAGCCATAGAATCTGAGCACAGCAACTTCCAGCAGCTACATACTCAGCTTCAGTTGTTGAAGTTGCAACTGTATTTTGCTTCTTTGAGAACCATGAGATAAGCTTGCTGCCCAAGAATTGACAAGTTCCTGAGGTGGATTTTCTGTCTATTCTACATCCTCCATAGTCTGCATCTGAATATCCAGTAAGCTCAATGTTATCATTAGCTGGATACCATAATCCAAGATTCTCAGATCCCTTGAGATATCTTAGAATCCTCTTGGCAGCATCAAGATGGCTCTTCTTTGGATTTGCTTGAAATCTTGCACACACTCCAACTGCAAATGTGATATCAGGCCTGCTTGCAGTGAGATATAGCAGTGATCCTATGATTCCTCTGTAGTTAGTGGAGTTTGTTGACTCTCCACCTTCATCAGGATCCATCTTCCAGTTAGTATTCATAGGAATTCTGACTGGTTTGCTTGTAGCACATCCAAATTTCTTGATCATGTCCCTTGTATACTTGGCCTGATTGATGAATATTCCCTTCTTTGATTGAGTGACTTGAAGTCCTAAGAAGAAATTCATCAATCCCATCATGGACATCTCAAATTTGCTTTGCATGAGTTTAGAGAACTTCTCACACAATTTTTCATTTGGAGATCCAAATATAATGTCATCCACATAGATTTGGACTAACAAAATATCATCTCCTTCACAGATTCTGAACAAGGTTCTGTCAACAGTGCCTTTGACAAAACCATGATCTAGAAGAAACTGTGATAAGGTGTCATACCAAGCTCTTGGAGCTTGCTTTAAGCCATAGAGGGCTTTCTTTAATCTGTACACCTTGTCTCCTTCTTCAAAGCCTGGGGGCTGTTCCACATATACTTCTTCTTTGAGCACCCCATTGAGAAATGCACTCTTCACATCCATTTGATACACCTTGAATCTCATGTGAGCTGCATATGCTAGGAAGAGTCTGATTGCCTCAAGTCTGGCCACTGGAGCAAAGGTCTCATCATAATCAATCCCTTCAGATTGACAATATCCTTTGGCCACCAGTCTTGCTTTGTTTCTCACAATGATGTCATTTTCATTTTTCTTGTTTTTGAATACCCATTTAGTTCCAATGACATCTTGATGGGTTGGCCTGTCTACTAGCTCCCAAACTTCATTTCTGGTAAATTGATTCAGCTCTTCTTGCATGGCTATGATCCAGTTGGTGTCTTGTAGTGCTTCCTCAATGTCTTTAGGTTCCTGTTCTGAAAGAAAACAACAAAACAGAGCACTTTCTCCATGAAATCTTCTAGTTTTGATCCCTTCACTTGGATTACCAAGTATCAGGCTAGATGGGTGGTCATGCAACCATGTCCTTCTAGACCTGATCCTTTCAGGAGGATTGTCCTCATCTGAAGTTGGATCACTAGATTCATTAAATTCAGGAAAGTTAATTGAAGGATCAAGTTCAGGATCATATTCAGGGGTGTTGTCCTCATTGTCAGATAAGTTGACATATTCATTGGTTCCCCCTTGAATAGTGGATCCATTAACTACCTCAGCATTGCCTGCTTCTTCATTGGTAGTTGTTACCTGGTTTTGAACTGGGATGGGGTCATTCAGTTCAATTTCTCCTTCAGGTTGGTTGTCTACTGGTTGATTGCTATCAGGTAGGTTGTCCAGTTTTTGATTTTCATTAAGTTCAGGCTGGGCAACCTCCACAAACACTGTTTCCTTGCTTTGAAGCCTTAATCTGGTTGTTCTTTGTGTTATCTCATCAATATTCAGGTTTCTATCCCTGAACTCATTAATAGATTCATCAAACACAACATGAGGTGTTTCTTCCACAATAAGAGTTTTGCAATTGTAAACTCTGTAAGCCTTGCTGATTTGTGAATATCCAACAAATATTCCTTCATCAGCTTTGCTATCAAAAGCTTTCAATTGCTCTTTCCCATTATTATGAATGAAACACTTACAACCAAATATGTGAAAATAAGCAACAGTGGGCAATCTACCTTTCCATATTTGATATGGGGTTTTACCTTGTCCTTTGGTGATTAATGACCTGTTTTGAGTGTGACATGCAGTGCTAATGGCTTCAGCCCAGAACCTTTTAGGCAGTTTGGATTCAGCAATCAAGGTTCTAGCTGCCTCCTTCAAGGTCCTGTTCCTTCTTTCAGCAACCCCATTTTGTTGAGGTGTTCTTGCTGCTGAAGTTTCATGAGTGATGCCATTTTTGCTGCAATACTCATTGATGTATGAGTTAATGAACTCAGTGCCTTTGTCAGATCTGATTTTGACAATGTTTAGGCCCTTTTCATTGCTTAATCTTATCATCAATTGAGGTAGTTTGACTTGGGTCTCCTTTTTGTTCAGCAAGAATACTACCCAAGTGTACCTGGAAAAATCATCAACAACAACTAAAGCATATTTTCTTCCATTTAAACTTACTGGGATTATTGGTCCAAATAAATCCATATGCAATAGTTGAAGGACTCTCTCAGTTGAAATGACAGGTTTTCCTTTGAATGAGGCTTTGATCTGCTTTCCTTCCTGACATGGCTGGCATATATGTTCTTTGGTGAACACTTGATTTGGCAGCCCTTTAACTAGAGAGTTTCTTGCAATCTTGTTGATGTTTTTGAAGTTCAGGTGATTCAGTCTCTTGTGCCATAGCCAGCTTTGCTCATTTGTGCTTTTGGCAACAAGACAGACTGCTTCAGGAGTTTTGCTCCAATCTGCAAAATAAACATTTCCCTTTCTCACCCCTGTTAGTAGCACCTGTTGTGTTGATTTGTTTTTTATAGTACATTTATTTGGTGCAAATTCAACACAATATCCTTTGTCACAAATTTGACTTATAGACAACAAGTTATATTTTAGGCCTAGAACATATGAGACATCAGTAATTTTAACACTACCAATGTTTAATGTACCATAGCCTCTTGTGATGCCTTGAGAGCTGTCTCCAAAAGTTACTGAAGGACCATCTTTTTCTATGAAATCTGAGAGAAGCTCCTTGTTTCCAGTCATGTGCCTTGAACATCCACTGTCCAGGTACCATGCTGTTTTCTTGTTGATGCTTCTCTTCTTTTTGGGGTCCTTGCAGTCCTGCAAAGTCAAAATTTAGGTACCCTTTGAGTGTTGGGTCCTAGAGGGTTAGCTGTACCTTTTGGAACCCAAATCTGCCTGATAACTCTGATTGATTCAAAGTGACTGACTTGGTTTCCATTTACATCTACATACACAGTTTGACCCTTAAATGCCTTGGGTGATTTTTGTGTATAAGTGTTAGCTTTGTAAAGTTCAGGAGAGTTGGTAAATTTCTTTGGGACATTTCTCCTGAAGTTACTAAGCTTAGGTGCAGCTGGGTAAGACTTTTGAGGATATGCTTTTGGATGGCCTTTTCCATTTGGCAAGTAAGGTCCAGGCTTCCTGAATGTTTTATACCTATCAGAGGGGATTGGCCTTAATCCATTCAGTTGAGGTTGCCTCATTTGAGTTGGCCTCTTCTGAACTGGTTTTGGACAACTCCTCTGATGATGATTCAGATAGATTGGCCTTCCATTGGTTCTACCTTTCTGAACCTCATTTCTCCTGTAAGCAATGCCTTTAACCTTTTCCAAAGGTGTGGGTTTAGGTACATTGTTTACCTGAGTTGGTATAAAAATTCCTTTTCCCTTATCCTTGATCAGTGGTTGATTTACTTCAATTTCATTTTGTTGTGCCACTGATCTTACAAAAGTCATCTTAGAATTGCTTGAAGAAGCAATACTAAGACCAGGTGAGGGTTCAAATGGATTATAGCCTAATCCATCCCTTTGAGCAAATGGTCTTTGAAACCCTTGAATTTCCTCTATTGCCTTAGCAGATTTGTTCAAGGCAGACATTTTCATTTTCAAGCTCCCCTCACTTAATTTTAGAGTATCAAATTCTCTTGAGAGATTGTCAAATTTAGCTTGAAGAGTTCTAGAGTCAAAATCCTTTTTCTTTAGAGCCTGATTTTGTTCATCAATCAGCTTTTGTTGTTCAGAGACTTTGAGAGACATTTCTTCATGTTCTCTCACAATCTGTTGATACAACTCAGTTGATTTAATGTCAACTTCAGATTCAGGAGGATTGGACATTTTGACTTTAGACCTCAACTGTTCATTTTCTCTCAGAGCCATATTGCATACTTCT
This sequence comes from Galeopsis tetrahit, assembly GCA_963675135.1. NCBI lineage: Eukaryota > Viridiplantae > Streptophyta > Magnoliopsida > Lamiales > Lamiaceae > Galeopsis > Galeopsis tetrahit. Next base: position 7,995,096 of record OY776124.1, read on the forward strand.
TGCATTCTGGTGAAATCTTCCAACAACTTTTCAAAGTCAAGATGGATTTCACTAGATTCATGTGTGTTAATTGACAGATTGGAAGTTGAACATACCTCTTCATCTTCAAGTGCCATTTGACAGTCCTCATCACTGTCACTGTTGGAGAACAGTCCATCATCAGAAGAGTAGACACTCTCCTCACTTGCTGAATCTCCAGCTACCATAGCCTTTCTGTTGTTCAGCCTTTTATCTCTCTTGTTTTGCCTTTCCTTCCTTTCTTTTGCACTGAGGTCAGGACAGTCATACTGAAAATGACCCTTCTTCTGGCAGTTGTAACACACATCTTCATCATCATTCTTCTTGCTTGAGGACTCCTTCCTCCTTGATGATGATGGTTCTCCTTTGCTGAATTTCTTCCTATCAGCATATCTGTCTTCTTTCTTTTCATCAGAGACTTTGTCCTCTGATTTATGTTCAGGAGAACTGAATCTCCTTCTGGTTCTGTTATCTTGGTAGAACTTCTTGTATCTACCAAATCTGGAGTTGAGCTTTTCAAATCTTCTAGCCATGAGTGCCAGCTCCTCCTTTATTTTAGATTTTGAAACAGATTGAGAGGATCTTTGAGTAATCTTCTTTTCTGTTTCAGCAGCTTTGAAGGCAACACCTTTGTTTGAAGAGGATGGCTCTTCATGCACCTTCTTTCTATTGAGATCAAACTCATATGCTTTGAGTTCAGAGAATACTTGCTGCATTGGCATGTTGTCAAGATTGCTGGTATTTTGCATCATGACAGAATAAATGTCCCACTTAGATGTGAGACTTCTCAAGATCTTCAAAGCAACTTCTCTTTTGGCATAGAATTTGCCAAGAGAGTTTATTTCATTCATGATGTCAGTGAACCTGCCATCAAGATGATCAATAGTTTCATTGGCTTCCATGGAGAATTGTTCATATTTTTGGATAGCCACTTGAAGCTTGTTCTCCTTGATCTTTTGGGTACCTTCACACATAAGTGCTAAGGTATCCCAAATCTCTTTAGCTGATGTGCAGTGGTACACTCTCCCCATCACTGCATCTGGAATTGTCTGGTACAATGTGTTCATTGCAATGTAGTTCAGGTTGTGCCTTTTTCTTTCTTCAGCTGTAAGGTCATCTTCATCTTTTGGTAGCAACTCCCTTGGATCAGCTTTTTGAGCATCAGTGAGCTTGGGATTTTCTTTAGTGAATGTGAATGGCCCTCTAGTGATGACTTTAAGCATCTCATCATGCTGGCAAGCAAGATGTGCTCTCATCCTGATCTTCCAGAAATCATAGTTCTCAATTGAGAACATTGGCAGTTTGTGATGAGAAATATGATTGACTTGGTTTGGACCCATATTGTTGATGGTGTTGACAGCATCTCCTGAAACTGCATTGTTAGCCATTTCAACAAATGTAATATAGGATGAACACAGAAGAGTTTTTCAGAAATTTTGGATCAGTTCAGTGACCACAGAAAAAAATGTGATTTTGAAAATCAGTTGGATTTTCAGAAGCAGTGGTCTTTGAACCCCTGCTCTGATACCACTTGTTGGTCCTTGGTGGAGTATAACACAAGTGTATGGGGGGGGGGGGGAATGCACTTGTGTATGCAAATTCTTTTCTTTTTGATAAACTGGTCCTATCAGGTAAGTTGTCTCACAACTGGCCTGAGTGTGAACTTTGATAGATACTTGTCCTACTGATTACTATTAAGTGATCAGTTGGCTAAATATCTAAAAGAGTTGCTAAGTGCGGAATGTGGTTGGCCTTTACTCAAAGAAATACTCCAAGTTGATTTCTGAAAATACAGGTTATCAGGGACTTTGTCCAAAACAGATTTTTCTAACTTACTGAGTTAAGAATCTTTGAAATATGATTGAATGGAGTGAAGTTAAGAATGCAGTAAGTAAATGAGACACAAATTTATAGTGGTTCAGAGACTCAAGCTCCTACATCCACTTTCCCTGATTGAACGGGATAATTCCTTCTCAATGGAATTAGCTTGTTTTATAGTGCCAAGGTGCACTGATCAACAACACTCTCTTAGTGTTTTGATCCCTAGGATAACTTGAGTCCTAGTGCTCAATCTCTCTGAGTTAAGACTGTGTTTCACACTAACAGTCCTTAACTCCTCACTTCTACAACAAACACTCTCTTCACTAAATGAGATAAGGTTTGAGGTTTGGTTCCAACTAATAGAGATATCCTTTACAATAAGAACAGTGTAAAGGAATAGGATATCTCAATGCTAAGCTAGGATGTTTACAAGAGTTGGCTTAGCTGACTTGAAGTGATTCAGGAAACTTGGAATTCTAGAGAACAGCTTGGTTTCCTTTTGTAAGCTTGATGATAGTTTGATAGCTTGTAGTTGGATTCTGAATTCCTTTGATCACTTCTGTATTTATAGACAATTTGAACACCTAACCGTTGGAGGGATTAGTAATTCAAATATGTCTATTTGCAGCACCATTGAAACGGCTATGAAGCTTGACATCCTTTTATCCACTGTGTAAAAGAGGTCTTCAATGGTTGCTTGAATGAATGTGTTGACTTCTGACAAAGGCGGCTGGGAAGACTTGTGTCAGTTTCCAATTTTGCACATTGTCCTAGGTTGATTTGTGGCAAACTTTACACACAGCCAACGATCAGATGGGACAAGCTCCCTGAACATTCCTGCTGCAGTTTTAGAATGTTCCAACATTCATTCAATCCTTCACTCTTTAATGCTCTAAGTCTTTAATGCTTGGTTCAGGCATGATTGGCAATAAATGCTTCATTGAATCTTCTGTAAGCTTTTGACATTTAATTCTCTTGATCATTTGTACTTCAAACTGCCTAGATCTTTTGCATTTATGAGCACAGCTTCAGTATACTAGAACTCTTCAGCCAGGTTGTCCATTTGATCAGTTTGTCTTGAAAAGATCAGCAACTTTGTCCTATAGACCTATCAAGCTGCCTAACATTTCAGCTTGGGACAACTATCCTGATCACTAACATCTCATAACTTTTCTGAGATTTTAACTTAAGCATACTATACATATAATGCTCTGGGACAACTTGCCTGATCACAACTTTGAGCATATCTCAACTAACTTGTACATCATCAATCAGGGGTTTTGGTATCTAGATCAAAATCATTTTATTCCCAACAGTTACACACTGATGTCACCCTTTTGCTGAAGATCGTGAGTAAAGAAGAATTTAGGATCAATATGCTTTGTTCTATCACCTTTGATAAATTCTTTCATTAGTTGGGCAACACATTCTCTTCATATCACAGTTGTATTATCTTTCACTGAGTTTAATTCACACTGTCCAAAATATGTTGTGTGACAGAACGCAACCAAACACATTCACGACCTGCCTCGTGAATTGCTAGGATCTCTGCATGGTTAAATGAAGTAGCAACTAAAGTTTGTTTAATAGAACGTCATGAAATAGTTGTACCTCCATATGTGAACAAATAACCTGTTTGGGATCGGACTTTGTGCGGGTCTAATAAGTAGCCTACATCTGCATAACTAACTAAACAAGGTTCTGATGAGTTTGAAAAATATAAATCCATATCCATTTCCATCTAAGATATCGGGAAACATGTTTAACACAATTCCAATGCCTATGAGTTGAAGAAGAGTTATATTTTGTTAATAAATTAACAACAAATGATATATCAAGCCTTGTGTTGCTAGCAAGATATATTAGCGCACCTATTGCACTCAAATATGGTACTTCTTGACCAAACATTTCTTCATTTTCTTCGCGAGGTCGAAATGGATCTTTCGCTACATTCAGTGAACGCACAACCATAGGTGTGCTTAAAGGATGTGTTTTATCCATATAAAACTGTTTCAACACTTTCATAATATAAGTGGATTGATGAACAAAAATTTATAAAATTGTACAATTTGAAGACCCAAACAAAATTTTGTTTTACCAAGATCCTTTATTTCAAATTCCCTCTTGAGGGAAGCCACGGCCTTTGATAACTCTGTAGGAGTCTCAATGATATTCAAATCATCAACATATACAGTAATGATCATCACATATTCACATCCAGATCTTTTAATAAAAACATAGGGTATATATGATCATTGTTATATCCCTCCTTAATCAAGAATGCATCAAACAAGTGTACCACATGCGACCAGATTGCTTTAATCCATATAAGGATTTGCTCAACTTGACTGAATACATGTTTTGAGAATTCTCGTTTTTCATTATCGGTACCTTTAATCCCTCGGTGATTGTCATATAAATATCTTTCTCTAATGAGTCGTACAAATAGGCTGTAACGACATCTAATAGACGCATTTCAAGTTTTTCTTGCACTGCCAGACTTACTAAATAACGAAAAGTTATTGCATCCACCACAGGAGAATAAGTCTCATCATAATCAACACTTGGTCTTTGGGTAAAACCTTGTGTAATAAGTCGCACTTTATACCTCACGATTTCATTTTTCTCATTTCTTTTTCGCACAATTACTCATTTATGACCCACGACTTTTATACCATTAGGTATACGGACAAAAGGTACGAAAACTTTTCGTTTAATAAGAGATTGTAATTTTGCATTTATTGCGTCTTTCACATTGGCCAATCATCTCGTTTTCTACATTCATGATCCTCATCATCTTCCATCATATTAAGCGCTATATTATATACAAAGATATTGTCGACGTCGATTTCATTTTGGTTCCATATTTCTCCTGTTCTGACATAATTTATCGATATTTCATCATTTTCGGGCGCCTGAAATATCATTTTCTGGGACTTTAAGTAGTATGTCATATTTTTCAACAAGAATGTTCACATTATGACCATCTTCAATATTTGCTCCTTTTATTTTTTGAGAATTTTTTTTCTTTGGAATCGAGAGGTCTACCACGCTTTAGGCGTGTTGTACACTCATTTACCATGGAAGACGGTCCTTCAGGGACATCAGTGCTGTTAGGAGCATTAGCAACTGGAATATAAGATTTTGTAACTCTTTTAAGGTCAGTAAATGTGTCTGGCAGTTGATTCACAATATTTTGCAAATGAATTATCTTTTCAACTTCAAGTTCACACTACTTTGTACGAGGATCCATGCAATTCAATGATAATTCATTTCAAGAAATATTCATTTCCAGTTGCTTACTTTTCCCCCTAATGTTGGAAAAAATGTCTTCATCAAAATAACAAATAACAAACATTTCCGTGAATAGATCTTCGGTCAATGGTTCTAAATATTTAACAATTGACGGAGATTCATATCCAACATATACCCCCATTCTTCTTTGGGGACCCATCTTTGTGCGTTGTGGTGGAGCAATCAGTGCATATACAACACATCCAAAAGTTCTTAGATGAGATATGTTTGGTTCCTGACCTTGAACCATTTGTATGGGGAAAATGTTATGATAACTTGTTGGCATGATGCACACAAGTGTTGTCGCATGCAATATAAAATGATCCCAAGCTAAAATAGGGAGTTTATATTTCATCACTATTGGTCGGACAATCAATTGAATATGCTTTATAGGTGATTCAACAAGACTGTTCTATGTACGAACATGAGCAACCATATGTTCAATATGTATTTCAATTGATATACAATAAATGTTGAAAGCCAGAGATGAAAAATTCACCAGCATTTGCAAGACGAATCGTCTTAGACTCTTAACTGCATTATCAGGAAATTGTACTCACAATTGCATTATTTGTCCCAATAACTTTGTAAAAACCAAATTGTGAGATGACAATAAGCATACATGTGACCACTTAGTCGATGCATCAATCAAAACCATTAAATATCTAAATGGTCCACTTGACGTATGTATATGTCCGCATATATCCCCTTGAATTCGTTCCAAGAACATAAGATTTTCATGTTCAACTTTAGCTGGTGATGGCCTTATAATTAATTTTCCTTGTGAACAAGTAGCACATGAAAATTCATTGGGGTATAGCATTTTTCTATTTTTCAATGATTGCCCACATGAATTTTCTACAATTTTTCGCATCATTATGGAACCGGGATGGCCCAACCGGTCATGCTAATCATTAAATTCGATAGTAACCTTTTGGTTTACTACAACATAAATTTCAATTGTTCTTATACTCATGCAATACGTATAAATCCGAGGATTTAGCGGGTAACTTCTCCAACATACATTTCTTTCCCGCAACAATTGTAGTAATATTAAAATACTCAATATTTTCTTCATTTGTAGTCTCAAGATGATATCCATTCAAATGAATATCTTTAAAACTCAATAAATTTCTTGGAGACTTTCCAGAGAACAAAGCATCATTGATAATGAATTTGTCCCCCCGGGTTATAGAATAGTGGCTCTTCCAAAACCTTCAATTATTTTTGTACAACCAAGTTTTGTATTTACATTGGCTTCTCCACATTTTATATGTGAGAATAATTTATTATTGTTGAATATAGTGTGCATAGTAGCACTATCCATGAGACATAAATCTCCACATTCTTTCTTGAATGTTGATGTTGACATACCATTTTTCATTAAAAAAAAAAAATGCAAAAGTAAGAAATTTACAATTTAATTATTTTATTTTAAGGTAAATGAAAATGTAATAGTCACTCATATTATAAAGGATAAGAAATACTAAGACATTGCATAACATAAGAAAACAAACATTACATAATAAATTATTGAAAGGAAATTATGATTGAGTATTAGAACGATCTAATTTCCACCTTCAGGGTGGGTAAGGTAATCATCAACATCCAATTGTGTTATGTCAAACATCTCATTATCGAATTCATTATTCACATAATTTATTTCAATTTTTTTCTCTTTTCCTTTAATGTTCAGAAATTTGTTTGCCCTTTTTAGGGCCTTTAAAATTCGGACATGTATTATAATCATTTTGAAATCTGCCTCGGTTAAAATCACACCCTCGTTCTAGACCTGATCTTTCATAAAAAAACTCATTAATTTTATCAGCCACCAAGAGACATGAAATTAGTTCAGAATATTTAGTAAAATTCTTCTCACGATATTGTTGTTGCAAAATCACATTAGAAGCATGAAATGTGGAGAATGTCTTTTCAAGCATATCATCTTCACTAATATTTTCTCCACATAATTTTAATTGAGAAGTGATTTTGAACATAGTTGAGTTGTGCTCACTCACGAATTTATAATCATATCTTTCTTTAAGATTTGTCCACAATTAAAGTGGATCTTTCACCACGAGGTATATTCAACTTTCAATCCTTCATCAAGATTGTGGCATAGAAAAATGGCTTTGGGCCTTTGGCCTTATTTTCTATTATATGTTTGATTTGCCACTTTTATAGAATCCTCAAAACTCATGGCATCCAAATGAATTTCAACATCAAGAATTCATTACAAAATTTTTTTCAGTAATATCAAGAGCCACAAATTTAAGTTTTGTCAAGTTTGACATGTTGGAAACTATAAAATAAACAAGAGATAGATTAATTGAAAAATAACATAATCATCAAAATAGTAATGAAATAAGATATGACAAATAAATATTGTAAGATAATATATTCTAAACATTTCAATACATACCTCCGTACAATACCTGAAATTTATCACTATCTGAATTTCGTCGGTAGAAATGTTTTACGAGCTTCGTGCTGATAACGTGTTGTGAAACAACTTAAAAGTATAACTCCATATATTACATAAGTGAACAAGATGTAGAGATAATATAGAAATCTCTTATTCCACCTCTAAGTGTGTATTACAAACATTAGCAACTCTATTTATACGGAACAATATAAGTTGAAGAAGATGAAATGAAAGGTCAAAGATTAATGTTGATACATGAACCAACAATGTACATCAAATGTTACATTATAGACATTCAAACCATATAAATATTATTCATAACAACCAACAAATTCTCGTGCAGCAATTCTATCGAACAGATAAAATACCATCCAATATTTTTATTTGAATGTGCATAATTTTTTTTTTTTGGAAACTGAATGTGCATAATTTATGGGACCTGTTTATTTATTTTGAATGGAATGGGTAACTACTAACTACCACCTAGACATATCATTGATCATTGTACTAAAAAAGTGGTGGATGTAAAATTTAAAATTGGGACGATCGCCCTACATTACAAAGCCGACTAAGACAAAGGTATTATAATGATTTTTATGACGATTAAGGATGTCAAGCAGATGGGCTTGAAGAGACGAATAAATTGGTATATAACTTGTACGTGGATCGTTAGAAATTGGTTGGACGAAAAAAGACAAACAAAAGAGAGAGATTGCAAATTTGTGATGAACAGTAATTAATATTTTTTTACTAGTGTAAAACCCGAGTATTTTCTTTCGAATTAAAAAAACTCAGAAACCATTTAGGTCTCCCATACCACATAAATATAAATACAGTAACACCCAATGGAAGCCCACATGCATACCCCGTAATAACAACTTCCCATCTAAATCCATCAAAAAAATCATCACCCTCCTCCTCCTCCTCATCTTTTCGTGTAGACGACTTGTCGTCTTCACATACACTCATCAATGGAAATCCACACAATCCCGAGTTCCCTTCATACGACGTGCTGTCAAATGTATTAAACTGGTTAGAGTGCGGAATTGTCCCAACAAGAAAATTATACGAAAGGTTCAATTCCGAAAGAAACGTAAGGCCCGTCAATATCCCTGGAATTTCCCCGACCAATCGGTTACACGACAGGTCCAACGATTCGAGTGACGCAATGTTTCCGACAGAGTCAGGGATGTGTCCTCCAAGGTAGTTATGTGATAAATTTAGTATCATTATGGATTTGAGATTTCCAATGGAATGTGGAATATTTCCATGAAACTTGTTCATGGAAAAATCAACCACAGTATAAAGTATTCCAAGTTTTGCCAATGGATACTTGGCCCCTTTTATATCAAGTACCACTGTTTCCTTGTAATGAAAATTAGACATATCTTTCCTTTTTGTCTGATCCATCAAGGCTCCCAAGTTTGTTAAATACTCATCAGGCAGAGGGCCAGTGAACTCATTATCAGATACTTGCAAGTATCTCAACATAGGAAAGGGTGGCTCATTCGTCTTCGATGCCAGGGGCGAAATCGTCCCATAGAATTTATTCGACTTCAGGTGAAGAACTGACACTTGAGGCAGAGTTTCCATCCAGACAGGGAACACATCTCTTATGTTGTTACTTCCCACGTCGAGGATCTGGAATCGTCGACAATTTGAAAGAGATCGAGGCAACGTTCCCTCCAAGTTGTTGCCATTCAGGTTCAGGCATCGTAGTACACAGCCTGTTTTGAATGTGTCTAGAATTAGTCCATGGAACCTGTTGGTATCCAGGGATAGGATTCTCAGAGTTTGGGAGATGTTTCCGAGGCAAGGAGGGATTGTACCTTCGAAAGTGTTGTTCGAAAGGTACAATACTTCGAGGGATGTCAGGTTGCAAATTGATAACGGGATCTGTCCCGTGAGTTTGTTGGAGTAGAGTATGAGCTCGTATAAACTCGACAGGTTGCCAACGTCGTCAGGAATCGGACCTGAAAGTTGGTTTCCTGCAAGGTTTATGCTACGAAGGTTTCGAAATCTTGTGATGTTTTGTGGGAAAGTTCCCTGGAAATTGTTTCCAGTGAGAAGAAGGGATTCGAGATTGGGTGAAAACATGTTCCAGGGAATATTGCCTGAAATGCCATTGTGTGAAAGGGACAGTGATTTTAAAGTGGTGAGATTAGATAGTGTTTGAGGCAATTCTCCACTAAAGTGGTTTCCAGAAAGGCTAAGAAGCTGCAACATCTTTAGATCCCCAACTTCGTATGGGATCGTTCCTGACAAATCGTTTTGATCAAGAATTAGACGAGCCAGACGCGATAAATTCTTGATTGTAGGAGGTATCGAGCCAGATAGATGGTTTTCCGAAAGGCTTAGGTGGATCAGGTTGTGCAATTTGCCAATCTCTGGCGGGATACAACCTGAAATTCGATAAAAAGTCAGATTCCTGATTCAACTTTAGTGTTTCATCTCGTGTTCAGCTGTCTTTAATGTTGTCATGTCTTTTGTATCAAAGACAATTGAACACGAGATGAAATACGGATTTGAAATATGGGATATTGTAACATGATTTTGAAAATACAGAGAAGCAAGCAGGGAGGAAAATTAGTCAATTATACAATACAGTAGTTCGTTTTCAAATTTTAATTTACCCGTTAAACTGTTAGCATCAAGTGACAATTTGACGAGTTGTGTCATGTTTCCAATCTCCCTTGGCACAACTCCGGAGAAGTTGTTGCTCTGCAGCAACAGTTTCTGAAGCTGTGAACATTGGCTCAAGCTCGACTGTATTTCGCCATCGAACGAGTTGTAAGAAAGATCGAGCTCTTCGAGTGCATGACCACCATTGCTGCATATGTCAAAAGGCAAGCTTCCTAACAAACTATTATTTGTCAATCTGATAACTTCCAATCTTGATATGTGAAAAATGGTTGGAGAAACATGGCCTGTCAAATTGTTATATCCCATGTTGAAAACTTTTAAGTTATAAAGGCTACCAATCTCTTCTGGAATTGTACCTGTGGAATCAAGAATTTGCACATAGTATTCTTAAATATCACAAAAGCATATAAAAGTATCACATCTTATTTATGTGAAGGAATCATACAAGACTTATTGTACCATTGAAATAGTTGCTGCCGAGGTCTAACTCCTTGAGTTGTGTCAAGTGCCCAATTTCCGTCGGAATTCGTCCAAGGAACCTATTATACGATAACATAAGACGCTCAAGTCGGGAACATTGTCCCAAACTTGACGGGATTTCTCCATGAAAGTTGTTCAATCGAAGATCAAGATCCTTCAATCTACGAAGATCACCAATTTCTTTCGGAATATTTCCATGAAAAATATTCCCGCTCATATTTACAGAAACGAGAAATGACAAGTTCCCGATTTCTGGTGGGACGCTGCCTTCTAGGCCCATGTTCTGAATAGCCAATCCTGTCACTCTGTGGTGGCGGACGCTACCACAAATCACCCCTGTCCACATACATACAGAGGTTTTAGTAGTCCAATTGTTCGTCAGAATATTGTAAGGATCTGAAGTGATGTGCGATTTCAAGATAAGAAGAGAAGATTGATCCGTACTCAAGTTGGTGTATTTTTTGGCTATGGTGTAACCAACCAAGCATTGAAATAAAAACACAAGTAGGGGAAATGAGCAATGTTGCTTCATTTTCAATTTTTTTTTCTCAGAACAAGAGTTGAGCCTTTCACATATGAATATTTGACATATTTATATGATAACTTTGTAATAATTAAATAATTCAAATACAAGATTGAGTCAATAATTATACTATTGATTGTGCGCGACTTTTAATAAGTGCGCGACTTGCGACTGGACTCCGGCTAAAGACTTTAATAATAAGACGAAGAATCTAAAATTTCAAAACAATGATGTATAATAAAGAAAAAGGTGAATAATTACAAAATATTCATCCATATTATTGACTATATTCGGCATTAGAATAAATTTCAATAAAAATATATGAACTCAAATAATAGTGCAAGTAATTAAAGAATTAAATAAAGGTAAAGTCTAGAGGTAAAGTCTAGTATGCACCTCGAGTGCATGCTGTGCACTCTAGTTCATGGTTTTACTGACTTACACTTTTCTATTTTACTGACTTTAATAATTAAAAAAATCATCTTTTTTATTCATTAGAAAAATAAATTAAATAATCTAAATATTTAATATGACTTGAATTGCTATATCCATATTTAATACTTGGAGTACTACATATTATAATGTAAGTTAATACATCAATAAAAATAACAGAATTCTTTTTTCTTTACTACATACAGTGACGGAGCCAGAAATTTTAGATTGATGGGCCCGATTTACATTAATATAAAGACAAAATAATATTATATTTAATTCATTATAAATTTTATAATATCTCATTTCATTAATTTAAATTTAACGATTTTTGTTATGTTTCGAAGAAAATTAATTTTGATTGTTCCGACTCATAATATGTGAAACAGTGTTAAAATTATTAGACAAATGTATAACTTAAAATATATTCCCTCCGGCCCGTAATGACTTGAATACGTTGACAAGTTCACTTTTTAAGAAATGTGAATTTAGTGAGGTGTGGGGTCAAATAAATGAGGAGTATTTTTGGTGATTTAGTGAGGTATAAAAGAAATTTAATGAGGTGTTAAAAAGAATTTAGTGAGATGTAGAATATAGATTAAAATGAGTAACAATTTTAAAAATAAAATGATGTAGGTGAGAATATTAATTTTGTAGATTATTTACCTATGAGTTTACAAATAATCTTGAAACGTCTCAAATTAAAAAAAAAACTATATAAATAATTATAAAACGGAAAAAATATACATTAAAAAAAAAATTGGTGGGGGGCCCACTGCCCCTGCTGGGCCCTATGTGGCTCCGTCCTTGACTACATAGTTTGTAATATTACTACATATAATAATGTGTTTAACTACATAAAAACGATATGTTACTATATACTACAGTTCGAATTACTACATTGAACAATGTTTGTTACTATATGAATGATTAATATTTGTGCATCATCCTGCAATAAAACAATCGGTATTACAACAAGGTTATTGTGTATTACTACATGCAATAATATATGTTACTACATATTATAATGTAAGTTACTACATCAACAAAAAACACTAAAAAAAATATTATACTACATGAAATAATCTATATTACTATATAAAATACTACATAAAAAAAATATATGTTACAACATACTACAATTTGAATTACTAAATTGAACAGTATTTGTTACTATATGTAATTTTATCAAATGATCTAATATATTTGCATCATCCCGCAATAAAACAATTGGTATTACAATATTATAATGTGGGCTACTACATCAACAAAAACACTAGAAAAAAACATGTTTTATCAAATGATCTAATATATTTGCACCATCCCGCAATAAAACAATTGGTATTACAATATTATAATGTGGGCTACTACATCAACAAAAACACTAGAAAAAAAATATGTTTCCACATAAAAGAATTTGTATTACTATATAAAATAATTTGCGTTATTACCACATTACATAATGTGTGTTACTACATATTACAATTTGAATTACTACATTTAATAGTGTTCTGTTACTACATTAAAAAAAGTTGTCACTGCCGTTGGAGAAAACCGTCTTAAGAAGAAATCACCAACCTCTTGAGAAATAGGAAAGAGAAGACGAACTGAAAGAAAAGAATTCGAAAAGACAAAAATAAAACTCGCGTTCGACATTAAAAGTACGTAAAAAATACAAAAAATCACAAAATCGGGTCAAAATTAAAACACAAGCGGGTCAGTTGATAAATAGATTAAAAATTGATCCAAATGAATTAATGTTGGTTCAATAGCATATATTTTCAGCTCATTGACTTAATAAACCAATATTTTTAGTTCATAACTTAATAAGCCAATATTTTCAGTCAAGTTGACTTAATTGGTCAATATTGCATATATGCAATATTGCATACACGTTTTTGTATCATAAATTCTACTTTCACAATATTTTTAATTTTACACAAACAATGTCATTACTTTTGGACCCAATAATTAATCATGGATATCCTAGAATTATATATCAATAAAATTATAATTATTTATTCTCTCTATCTATATAAGTAATTTATATTGTTACAAAATATATACAAAAATTGTTTTTTTAATTAAAATAAAAATATAATACATAATATAAATTTATTTCAATCCCGCGTAAGACGCGGGTCTTACACTAATATATGTATAAAGTAGAGATCATAGTAGATAAAATAGGAAAACATTAGATATGTAGAGAGAAGATAATAGGAAAACATTAGATATGTAGAGAGAAGATAAAAGTAAATGTGGTGGGTATATCTCTTAAATATGAAAACATGCACACTTAGATGAAACAGACTCACTTTATATGGATTGAGAAAGTACTTTTTATCATAATTAAGTAATTTTCTCATAATTTTTAAATTTTAACCACTCCTAAATATGTAGAGAGAAGATAAAAGTAATTTTCTCTTGTAGGGTCTACACATTGTGAAATTCAAAGTCAAGAAAACTATTTTGTTGAATTTTTGTTATTGTTATTATTGTATTTTGTGTTTAATTTTCTACACTTATGTCCAAACTCCAAACTAACTATTTTCCTTAGATATAAAGTATCTAGCCCGTCTACATTTGATTTTCTTATGCTTCATTTTGACCACCACATGAAATAACATCGATCATTATCAGTAATATAAATATGAATTAAAAAAAAAAAAACTCGTGTATTATTGACAGTGACGGAGTCAGAAAATTTGTATATGAGACCCAATTAACATTAATCTAATACTGAAATAATATAGAAATAATAACTTTTTTTCATTATATATATTACAAACATCTCAAACTATATTAATATTACGGAGTATAATTTATAAAATACAATATATGCATTTTTATATATAAATGTGTAAAATCTTGAACAATCCAAAATGAAACATTGAAATATTATTTTACAACTAAATATTCAAATTGAAATGATATGCTTAAAAATTAATTAAATAAGAGTAATAATTTTGAATGATTTAAAATATAAATCTGAAATATTTCACTAATAAATATTCAAATCTCATAATAAATTTATTCAATAAATTTAAAATTATATGAATAAAGTAAATAAATTATAATTTAATCAATAAAAGATTATTTATTAATTATGTTTAAATATTTGTATAAAGGGTGGAACTATTAACACCCCACATATAATGTTATACATATTCCATTATTTTAAAGACAAAAATAAATATGGATAAAATGACTAAGTAACCCTTATATAAATAAGGAATAAAATAATTAAAAAATATCTGAAAAAATATATTTAAAATTTGAAAATATTTTTAAAAAGTCAACAAAATATATAAAATAAAAAATCAATTAAATTTTTTGAAAAAAAATCTGAGAAGATTTAATAAAATTTGAAAATATTCAGAAACAAATAAATAATTTAAAAATCAATTAGAGATAACAAAAAACGTAAAAATATTTAATAAGTTTGATAAATTGTAAAAAATATTTAAATTAAGAAAACAATTAAAAAATTAAGAATTCAAATTAATATAAAAAAGATAAATAAATTAAAAATATATATTTAAAAAAATCACCTAAATATTCAAAAATTAATTAATTAAATAAGTTTGGAAGATTTAGTTGATTTTTTAATATTTTTAAATTTTTTGTAGCTTTAATTTATTTTTGAAGATTTTTTTTTTTATATTTGATTTTTTTTATTTAGTAATTTTTTAAGATTGAATTGGTTTTTCTTATATAAATTGATGTTTTTAATTTAGTTATTTTTAAATTTTATTTGATTTATTTAATTTTTTCCAAATTTAATTAAAAAATCAATTTAATTATTTTGAAATTTTAGTTGATTTTTTTATAATGTTTTAAATTTTTTTAATTGATTTTTTCATTCAAATTTTTATTTAATTTTTTTTAATATTATTGAATACGGAGTATATTTTTTTATTTTTTTTTACGGATATCTTTTGTCCAGATTTCTTAAAAAAAATCAATATATTTTGTCGAGATGTTTTTTTTAATGATATATTTTTAAGATTTACTTAATTTTAATAATGTTATTTTGGTTTTTATTTAATTTGTATTTTATTTTAAGTGTTAAAGAGTACATTGGAAAGAATTGGGGTATGTTTAGTAATAAAAATTGATTTTTAAATTTTAATGAGATGTGTTTAACATTTGGGGTGTCTATAACATTGTATGGGGTGTTAATAGCCCCACCCTTGTATAAAAAGATTCAAGGAACTTAAAAAGCATGGAAAACCATTAGACCAATTGAAACTTATTATTATGACAAAGTGGGACAGCTTAAGTGGTTAGATCACCACTACCTAGGCTTTAGGTCCTGAGTTCGAGTCATTCTCAGCAATTGTGATTAAAAAAAATCCATTTTTCCTATTTTAATCTCAAATCCATTTTTCCTATTTTAATCTCAAAATTTTAAATTATAATCACACCAAAATCGTTTATTTCAAAATCCCTTCATTCTCAAGCATTCTGATTAAAAAAATAATTTTTTTTCTATTTTAATCTCAAAAAAATAATTTAAATACTATCTACTCATAATTATTATTTTTAAATTTAAAATTCTAATTATTATTTTTAAATTTATTTTTTAAACTTTAATCACAACATTATTTATTTTTAAAAATTTAATAACGTTATTCTATTCTTAATAGCAGTCTAATCAAATTAATAAATCTATATTTCTATTCTTCCTTTTTTATCACTTTATTCTATGGGTGATGCTAAACATACAGAATCTGTATGTACAGACAGGGGCATTTTCGTCCATTTTTGGTTTAAGTTGCGCTAGAATGTCTAATATACCCTTGATTCCAATATATTGTTTAACTATTATTTTTGAATAAAATATTAAATTCTGACACCCTTTTTTCTCTCTTCTTCTTTCTTCAAGGCAGGTAATAATTACACAATAAAACCATTTTCTCTCTCTCCCTTTGTTATTGTTTCTTCCTCTCTTTCTTCTTCCTCTCTCTCTTCTTCTTCCTCTCTTTCTTATTCTTTCTTCTAACAGAGCTTCATCTTCTACATTGAAAAAAAAAAAAAATCTTCTACCATAATGTTTAGTAGCACAAGCGTAAAAAAGGTTGAGAAATATTATGTAGTCTTCAAAGGCGTACGGGTCGGGATTTATGATAGTTGGAGTGAATGTGCTCCACATGTCCTTGGATTCAAAGGTTCAATGTACAAATCTTTTCGGAGTGAGAACGAGGCTATCGATGCATACACTACGTATTTTCAGGAGAAGTCGTGTGAAGATAATTCAAATTCGAATATTGGATTAAATCTGAAAGAGGATGAAACGAAGGAAGCCTCAAGTTCTTATCATCCGAAAAGAATTGGGAACGAAGTTATGCAATATTATCGGTCTTTATTCATTCTTCTTCCTGTATTTTTATTTTTTTGTTTTGTTTCTGGAATTGTAGGTGGTTTTACAAGCTTGTTTTTTTGGTGTTCATTCCACAATTGTAGCAAATAATTATTTCGATCAATTTAGAGTTTATGTTTTGTAACAATTTATGTCATTGGTTTTATTTTCCTTACCAAGTTCAATTTGAGTTTGATTTGTTAGGATTCAATTTAATTGTTTGAAATTTTTTAGGGTTTTAGGTATGATTTATATTGAGAAGAAAATTGGGGAAGATTTGTGTATATAGTACAACAATTTCGGCATTTCTTAGGAATTATGGTTTAATTTGATTTCACCTTTTTAATGTAGATAATTAGTAGGATGAATGGGTCCGTAATCCTCATCTTCCATTTCGAATTTTACAACTACCCTAATCCTCATCTTCCATTTCACCATTAGTTGAAGGGTAGGTCTCTTGTAGACTCAATTCCTTATAAGGAATTGAGTAAATTTTAAAAAATTAGTAGGATTGATAATAAAAATAAAATACGCGAAAGATATGTATGATAATTTATGTAGCTTAAACGGTTGAGAATAGTCTTTTTTATGTTGAGGTCTAGTGTTCAACTCTTACATCTAACAATTTTCACATATATTTTTTTTTAATTATAAAAGTGCATGTTGAAAATAAGGAAAAGTGTAACATACAATTTACAATTTTTTAGCATGTTATTTTACAATATTTGCAATAATAATTTCAGTTATAATGACATACACTTGTTAGTGATGTTATGTTACACATATTTTGTTGCACTTTTCAGTTGTAGTGACTTACTATTTTCAACAATATTTTTTAGTTATATTGACTTACACTTTTTAGTAATGTTATGCTACACCTTTTAGTCATATTTTGTTGCACTTTTCAGTTGTAGTGACTTACAATTTTCAACAATATGTTCAGTTATAGTGACTTACACTTTTTAGTAATGTTATGTTACACTTTTTACTCGTATTTTGTTACACTTTTCAGTTATAATAACTTACACTTTTCATTAAAATATTGTGTTGCACTTTTCAAGTATATTGACATGCACTTTTTAATAATATTGTGTTGCACTTTCTAGTTATACTAACTTGCATTTTCTAGTTATAATGACTTATACTTTTCATTAAAAGTTGTGTTGCACTTTTCAATTATAGTGACTTACACTTTTTAATAAAAAAATGTGTTACACTTTTTAGTAATATTGTGTTACACTTTTTAGTAATATTAACTTACACTTTTCAACACACACAATTTCGAAAAAAAATTATCAATAAAAAAAAATTACAAAAAAAAAATAATAATAAAAAAAAAATTAACCAAGTCAAAATTTTTATTCACAATAATCTTGAATATTTAGGGTTGACAATATTCTTGAATATTTAAGATTTAAGTTGACCAAGTCAACTCAATTCCTTATAAGGAATTGATTCTATATAAGACCAATCCTTAGTTGAAATTTTACTAAGTTTTCTTCCATTTCACCATTAGTTGAAATTTTACTAAGTTAAGATACGTTTTTTTTGTTTGAGATGTTTTAGAGCTAATGGTGAAGGGTGAATGGTGATGTTTAAAATTGATAATTTAGATAAGAATTTCGTTTTTTTTTTTTTTCAGATTTTGTAGGATTTAGTTGCATTAATCTACCGTTTATATTGGATTGAAAATCTCCAGAATTTGAAGGTGCAATTCGTATGGGGTGTGGAAGAGAGGATGGTTAATTGACCAAGTATTGCAACCTTTTCGGATGGTTGCTATCAAGGATTGATAAATACACCTCCCGGTTAGAACCAAATAAATTGGTAGATACACCACTGCCTTATTTAATTTAGGCAACCTTTTCGGATGGTTACTATGAAGTTTTGCCCTCTTTCAATTTTAATCATGATTCTGTCTTTACAATTCCACAGTTTCTAATATTTAATTTAGGCTATTTATTCCAATTAATGAGGGGTTGTTGTAAATATTAATTTTGTTTAGAATCCCTACTACACTAATCTCATCATACACCTCAATTAAAAGTTGTGGTGGTAGTAGGTTGCATTGATTTAATTAAAACTTCAACATTTATATTCGATTGGAAAATGGGGGAAGATTACATCCCATAAGTTAAAAACATAAAAAACAAAACATAAAAAACATAAAAAACATAAAAACCCATAGCTAAACACTTATACTCTTAAACACCTAAACACTGTTTTCTTGGCCACCTCCTTCCACGCTCTCTTCCATATCACCGTCATCACCACCAACGCCACCGCCAACGCCACCGCCACCTCCATTGCCACTTGTCGAATCTTCTTTGTCTCGAACTGTTGAATCAGAGAGAACAATGACTGGAATTTCCTTGACCCTATGTGCCTCAACAAAGAACTCGTAAATTTTATGTAAATGATCATCCTCCAGGATCACGTCGCTTAACGAATGTGGTGTGCAATGGACCAACAACCTTTTCATGAAAGTCTTCATCTCTTCCTTCAACTCCTCATTCTGCCTTTTGGTATACTCGTACATAGACATTAGACCCTTTGGTGAGGAGGACACGAACTCAGTGAATCTGGCCGACTTGGATGGGGTTCTTGCCATTTCGAATTTTTGTGTGTTTAGGGTTTGGGTATAGTGTTTAGGGTTTACAAGTCTGGGGGTATTTATAATGCCATCTTTAAGAACTTTTGCAACCTTTGCACTCCCCCATAAAGGTCATCATTACATTATGTCCATCTTTTTGTTGGATATACGCAACATCCCCTTTGCCATACACACTCGTTGCAGCCCCCCAAAAAAATAATTATTACCCCCCAAATTTAATTAAAAAATAGAATTAAAGATTTGAAAAAATTACTTCACCTAATATAAACACATCCGATTGGCTTATACAAATTAAATTAGAATTGTTACAAATTAAGTCTTATTTACTTAAATTAAATTGAACCTAGAATTGTTATAGAATCGTTACAAATTTAAGTCTTATTTACTTAAATTAAAGGGTAAATTAAATTGAACCTAGAAATGATATAAATTAAGTATCATTTACTTAAATTAAATTGAACCTAGAATCTTTGCACAAATTAAGTTATAGTTACATTAGATTAAATTCGAATTACATATGGTGATATATGGAGAAATAATTAAATTTTTATAAGGATTCGAAATTAAAGATACGTAAAATTAAACACTGATTAGCTTGTTAAAATTTATTTTTGATCCACCAAATTAAAGATTCGTAATTTTGTGTGTATAAAGCCAATTTTCACATAATTTTGTTGTTCAACAATTAATACGTTAATAAATTTCAAAACAAAGCAATTAAAAACATTACTAGGGTTAACATAAACACGCTAATTTAATTTATATGTCGGTTGATTGATTTGATAGATCCATTCAAAAACAAAAAAAACAACCGATCAAGGGGCTACATGCCCAAAAACTACCTAAAACATAAATTTAAAGAGTTCAAAACATAAACATAAACATAAAAAGTAAAACCTAAGAACATAAAGACATATAAACTAAAAACAGCAGCAACCCCCTTCAATGTCCAAAGAGAATCTGGTGATAAGCATCATATTCAGCAATAGCAATCTTTAGTTGCACCCTTGCCTCCACGAGTAGGGCTTCAGCATATTTCCGGTCTTCCTCGTCTCCCTCGTTCACCTCCTCCTCCAGGAACATTACCCTACTTTCCAATTGCTGGCGTGCATCCATCAGCGACCGAATCTTATCAAAGTTAGTCCACAGAAAACGTCGTTCAGCTGCATGCCTCGATCGCAACTCTTCCAAGGCCCGTTGGTTCTTCTCCAAAATTTCCATTAGTCCCTCGAATATATCCTACAGATAGCAAAAGAAAAAAAAAAGACATCAGACATTAGACCCCAGTTTTTCGAAAATGAGAAAAAACATGATTTTTTTGAAGAAAACCTACCTTTCCAGAAGGCATTTTTCGCAGATGACAATGGTGAGAGATGAGAGATGAGAGATGAAAGTATAATTTTTCATCTAAAAATGTCCCTATTTATACCAAGGGAAGGGGTAGGGTTGGGGTGGACACTTGGACTTGAAGGAGTGCGTTGGGGTGGACACGCGTTGGAAGTGAAAGGTTACAAAATTTTAATTCCGATTTTATTTCCTTTTATTTTTAATCAGTGATTTAATGGATTTAGGGAATTTTAATTAGTGATTTTATTTTATTTTATTTTTTGTGGATTTAATTTAATAGTAATTTTAATTGTAGTAAATACTCTTGTAATGTAATAATTTTAATGGAAGTGAAAGGTTAAGACATATATCCGTGATTACTCGTTTCTCGACATATAGGGTTTAGGGTTTAGGGTTTAAGATTTAGGGTTTAGATATTGTCTGATTAACGTGCACACTAATAATTCACTAATAAAACAAACTTCAAATGTTTAAGTTATGTTCAATGTGGTACACTTATATCCGCGATTACTCGTTTCTCGACATATAGGGTTTAGGGTTTAGGGTTTAGGGTTTAGAGATTGTCTGATTAACGTGCACACTAATAATTCACTAATAAAACAAACTTCAAATGTTTAAGTTATGTTCGATGTGGTACACTTATATCCGCGATTACTCGTTTCTCGACATATAGGGTTTAGGGTTTAGGGTAAAGTGTCCGATTACTCATTTCAACGTGCACACTAATAATTCACTCATAACTTAAACTTCAAATGTTTAAGTTATGTTCGATGTGGTACACTTATATCCGCGATTACTCGTTTCTCGACATATAGGGTTTAGGGTTTAGGGTAAAGTGTCCGATTACTCATTTCAACGTGCACACTAATAATTCACTCATAACTTAAACTTCAAATGTTTAAGTTATGTTCGATGTGGTACACTTATATCCGCGATTACTCGTTTCTCGACATATAGGGTTTAGGGTAAAGTGTCCGATTACTCATTTCAACGTGCACACTAATAATTCACTCATAACTTAAACTTCAAATGTTTAAGTTATGTTCGATGTGGTACACTTATATCCGCGATTACTCGTTTCTCGACATATAGGGTTTAGGGTAAAGTGTCTGATTACTCATTTCAACGTGCACACTAATAATTCACTCATAACTTAAACTTCAAATGTTTAAGTTATGTTCGATGTGGTACACTTATATCCGCGATTACTCGTTTCTCGACATATAGGGTTTAGGGTTTAGGGTAAAGTGTCCGATTACTCATTTCAACGTGCACACTAATAATTCACTCATAACTTAAACTTCAAATGTTTAAGTTATGTTCGATGTGGTACACTTATATCCGCGATTACTCGTTTCTCGACATATAGGGTTTAGGGTTTAGGGTAAAGTGTCCGATTACTCATTTCAACGTGCACACTAATAATTCACTCATAACTTAAACTTCAAATGTTTAAGTTATGTTCGATGTGGTACACTTATATCCGCAATTACTCGTTTCTCGACATATAGGGTTTAGGGTTTAGGGTAAAGTGTCCGATTACTCATTTCAACGTGCACACTAATAATTCACTCATAACTTAAACTTCAAATGTTTAAGTTATGTTCGATGTGGTACACTTATATCCGCGATTACTCGTTTCTCGACATATAGGGTTTAGGGTAAAGTGTCCGATTACTCACTAATTTAATTTATTTTTTTAAATGTGCACTTGTAAATACTTAGGTGTCACTCACTCACTAATTTAATTTATTTTTTTAAATGTGCACTTGTAAATACTTAGGTCTCACTCACTCACTAATTTAATTTGTACTAATATTTTAGTGGTATGATTATTTAAAATATTTTAGTAAATACGCGTTAGGAAATTAATTAAATTACGGTAATTAAATTATCACTTGTAACTTAATACCCTCTAATACGCGTTAGGAAATTAATTAAATTAGGAAATCGGTATTTAGTCCCTAACTATACTAATCACCTTTTAATTAGGGCCTTTAATTATAATCCACAATCAAATACGCGTTGTAAATCACTCACTCCACGTTAAAGC
The DNA here is from genome assembly GCA_963675135.1 of Galeopsis tetrahit. NCBI lineage: Eukaryota > Viridiplantae > Streptophyta > Magnoliopsida > Lamiales > Lamiaceae > Galeopsis > Galeopsis tetrahit. The sequence goes on from OY776124.1 coordinate 8,018,111, forward strand.
TCATTCTCCTTCTCTCCTCCACAAGTAAACCCTCTTAAATACGTAATGAATGCACGCGTTTCTTGATGACGAAATTCACCATAATTAACCCCTACTTCCAAGACGCAATGATTACATATTATACCCTAAACCATGCACTGCAGGTTGTATTACGTGAAGGGACGGACACGATCAATCTATTCAAATTAAATCAACGGTGGCGATGAAGTGGGGAAGATCAAGGAAGATAATCTGCTATTCTGCTTGATTCAATTTAAAAGTCAAACAAGGTGAACGGCCTAGATCTTTTTTGCTGAAATTAATCAACGGCGGTGATTGAGCTTGGAGATGAATTAAGATAAGTCTACCGTCTGTCGAATCCCTTCCATAAATGATGATTATGATGTGATTTTTAAATCTAAATAAAATGCATTTAAATTGACGGTCAAGATCAGTTTATTTGAATTACATCAACGGTGATGAATTGTGGAGGATATTCATTTAATAAAACAAAAACATTAACTCCCCACTAACCATTGTCCACGTTCATCTTCCTTCTCCCAAACCATACACCTCTTCACCCCATTCGCATGCACCCCTTCCCCTTCCCCTTTCGCAAAAACCCTAATTCCATCATACACCCCTTCCCCTTTCGCAAAAACCCTAATTCCATTATACACCTTATCTTGTGGCACACTTTTCTTCCCCAAATCCTACTTTCTCTCTCCCTTTTTTTTCGAATTACAAACTCTTTCTCTCTCTCTCTCTCCCTTTTCGAATTGCAAACATGCCTACCACAAGATCAGCCGCAAGAAAAATACGATTCACCATCGGAAACAACCCTGAAGAGATCGAAAATGAAACTCGGTAGAATCCACAAAGGTTTTTTACAGTCAAGTGCAAGACAACCGAGTGCCACAATCGTTTGGTATTTTGTTTCCAATATGTAAATTCCTGCTATCTTTTTTGAAGGTTTATTTGACATCTATTTTTTGCAGAACCTACCGAGGAATGTAATTGATCTGTTGGGGTACCAGGAGAAGATGATCACGGTTTGTGCTGGGTACTCTGGAATTGAGTTTGAGTGCAGGTACGAGTTTCATCGGGTTGACGCATGTCCAAGGGGAATTTGTCGATTGACCAGTGGTTGGACCTCGCTTGCGGATACGTTGAGAATTAGCCAAGGAGATACTCTTCACTTCGAGCGTGATGTCCAGGTTCCGTCCAAATTCTATGTGTCGGTCGTCAAACATGACAAAGCAATCAAGGTGGAGGACGAGGGTTGGATTTAAGGGTTTCGTAATGACTTTTGAATTCTGTGTTTATATTTTGTGTTTTGTGTTGACCTTTTGAATACTATGTTTGAATCGACGTTTATGTTTCAGCATTTTGGACTTAATGTGATTATGATAATGTTTCAGTATGTTAATGTATTAATTTTGATTATAATTATGTTTCAGTATGTTAATGTATGAATTTGGGTTAGGGTTTAGCTGGATTAAACTGTAAACATTAGACTGAAATAGCAATATGCATGAATTACACTGAAATAGCTGAATTAAAACCTAAAACTCCCTTCTGATTCTGATACATTTTGATCACTATTGTTGTCTTCTTGAACTGTTGCATCCATTTCCCTTGCATCACGTTCACCCCTTCCCCTTCCCCTTCCTCTTCCCCTTCCCCTTCCTCTTCCTCTTCCCCTTCCCCTTGTAGCGGGTTCTGTACCGGGTTCACCCCTTCCTCTTCCTCGTCCACCACTTCCAGGTGGACGTCCACGTGGACGTCCAGTTCTACCCCTTCCACGTGTTTCCGAAGCTGCCCTATATCGATTAATTCTTGGTCGTTCCACTGTTCTTGCAACATGGGGGTCTAGAAGTGGATTCCCCGCTGTTTCAGGACTTTGTGATCTCATTGAGGGACCACCATCATCATCATCATCATCGGTTGATGTTGTAGGAGGGTTCCAATTAAGCAGTGCATTTTTCATCTCCATACAACTATTTTCAACATACTCCAGCTTCGCATTGTTTCCCATGGCCAAATCCGCAGCCTGCTGGAACACTTTTTCAATTCCTTGGTATTTCTTGTACTCATCAGTCATGTGGGGATAACCTCCTCCGACAAAAATATGGCAATGTCGTCGGTACACATCTTTTCTCCATCGGCGTAACAAATACCTTTCGTTCACACTTTGGATGTCCTTTTGTGACAACACCTTCATTATATGAGAGCAAATTATCCCCCTGAACTCAAACCTCCTGCAATTGCAATTGATGTATTCTCCCACTTCCCTCCACTCAACAGTATAAGTAAATTCCTTGACATAAAAATTGTTCACAATGCATCTTTCAAGAACCCTAATTTTTTCAACTCCAACATCATTCAAATCTTGAGCTCTCTCTTCGTCAGTTGGTTGAACAACATGACAATAAAGCGACCTTTGTATTTCTTCTTGAACACGTTTGAACATAGAATTCGTGTATGCCCGTTGAAATTGCTTCTCCCATGGAAACTGAGAAATGCAATTAATGACCTTGTTCTTCGATTGAAAGTCGGCTAGGAATTCCTTCTGAAACTTATTACCAATAGCAACATCGTATTGTTCCATGAACTGTTTGAGCGAGCTTCTAGAGTGAAAAAAATCATCAAAATAAGCATGCATTCCCTCACTTCGTTGTGTCGATATCATTCCGGCCCAAAACGTGTGGTGCAAGTAAACTGGACCCATTTCTCCCTTTCATTGTATAAACTTATTAACCATTCATTATTCTCCAACCTGTATTTAACCAAGAACTCAGCCCATTTGCTCTCGAATATCTGAATGGTTAAGCTGTCGTACACGAGGCCTTTAAATTCAACGGTGCATGATTTAATATCATCAACCCATTTGAACTTTTCTCCGACTTTTGATAGAATATGCCATATGCAATACCGATGAATAGTGTTCGGCATCAACTCCCTTATGGCTATCTTAATGGTTTCAGCTTGGTCCGTAATTATGGCAGTAGGGTGAATGCCACCCATTGCTTCTAACCAATTCGAAAAAATCCATTTATACGTATCAGCCTTTTCATTGCTCACCAATGCACATCCTAGCAAGATCGAATGACCATGATGATTAACGCCAACAATGCTTGCAAATGGCATTTTGTACCTAATTTTCAAAAACAAAACAATGCACATAAAATTTATTAAACATGCACTCAAAACCTAAAACGAACCCTTAAAATTGATGAACAACACAACAAATCCTAAACCCTAATACTAAATATTAATGTAAGCATCCATAAATTAAAAAATTACGTAAAGCGGATGAACAACAAAAACCCTAAATAATTTTGTACCTATTCACGAGATAGGTTGTGTTTAAACTCAAGACGTCGTGAAACTCTTCGTAAGCAGCTTTACTTCTAGGATGAAACCACAGAACATTGCGTAGCCTATTATCATCATCAATATCCATCAAATGAAAAAAACTGTTATCGCTCAGTTGAAGTTTAGCAAACATTTTGCGGATTGCTTCTGCGTCTCCATCACCTAATCTCAGTCTTTTTCGTTGTTCAATGAAATTTCTACAGTCCTTAGGGAGGCACCCTATATTTTCTGGTCCACCCGACTGAACTTCACATAACCTTACATTTTTGCATGTCCTTATTCCTACGATATCATTTGCTTCTAATTGCCTCTTCATGTGGACACTCAAATGCCTATGAGCTGGCATTAATGGAGAAAAGACTGGATTAATTTCATGGTTGTGCTCATCCACCATTTTACTAACAATCCAAGTTCCATCCTCGAGTTTCTTCGCATTCAAACGAGCTTTGCAATCAATTTTTTTCGACGCTTTATTTGCCTTAGAAATCCCACCCTTATCACAAGCCATCAAAGCGTATTTTAGTTGTGAATCATGCCTTTTCACCAAAGCCCGTTTGACAATGCTAAAGCCTTTTCTTCTCGCATGTTCCTGATAAGCCCTAAACAATGCATCAATGCTCCCAAAGATCGTTCCAGTTTCTACAACGATTTGCTCATTGCTAACTGTCGGAATAGGTGATTGAGTCGAGTGACTTTCAATATTCTCTTCGTCGTCGGAATCATCTCCAAAAAGTGATCGGAGCATTTCTGGATCAGCTATGTTAGAGTTGATTTTTTTTTTTGAACGGAATTAATGGTGAAGATGGAGAAGGAACAAAATTAATGGTGAAGGAATAAACTTGAATTAATGGTTGCAACACAATTTAAGTTTCAAAATAGCTAGAGGTAATGATGTGCCATAATTATGGGTATTGGGGAAATTAATAAAACAGCCGTTTGCGTGTGTTAATGTGTTATTGCTTGCCTTGATTAGCGTAAATGTATAGAGATTAGCACGCGTGATGTATTTAATTAATATTTAGTCAGAATCTCTAATTAAGGGTATATTGGTAATTAAGTAATTAATAAAACATTAATTAAAGCAAATAAATGAATCTGTATATACAGATTCTGTATAGAGATCATTACCGATGTTTTATTTAATTATGTTACCGATATTGTGACAAGCGGAATCCAGAATCTGGATATATTGAAATGATTTTACACCACCAATATTAGTCAACCTCCCTTGATATAGTCGCTCCTTAATTGTTGTTGGGAAATAATATTAAACTTGGATATCAACTTATAACCAAATAATTTAAAGAAGAGAGATTGAAATAGAGTGTAAAAATTTCAAATTCTATCGTTCAGATCAGTGTTTTCATAATCGAACCGGTGACCAAACCGGACAGGCCAGCGGTTCACGGTTCAACCGGTTGGACCGGTTGGATCGGCGGTCCAATCGGTAAAATAATTTTATATGTATTTTTTTAATATTCTTTGTTACATTTAAAAAAAATACATGCATTTATAAAAATTATATTAAAATAACAAATATTAAATTAAATATTAATATCTCTAAGTAAAAGGGGTGAACAACTTTTTTTTTAGTAAAAAAAGTAAATATATGAGATTTATGTCCTACATCTAATAAAAAGTAAAAGAAAAATGAGAGGAAGCAAACAAATATATGAAATTTTCATCCCACATCGAATAAGTAGTATAAGAAATATGTGAGAAAAACATTATAAAATTAATAGTGTAACCAATCCCATGAACTTCATTATGTCCTAGTGTTATAAATAACTAAATATATGAACTTCATTATTTCCCACATTGAAAAAGTAGAAGAAAAAGTAGTTTTGTTACAGTAATAAACAAAGGGAGAAGAAATATGAGAATTTTTTCTTATAAAAGTAGTTTTGTTATAATGACAAACAAACTTAAAAGTTTTTGTCCCACATCTTAAAAGTTTTTGTCCCACATCGAATAAAGGTGGAAGAAACATGAGTGGAAAACAAATGTGCATCTAATTTTTTATTATAAAAGGTTAAAAAATAAAATAAAAAACTTAAATTTTTATTATAAAAAGTTAAAAAATTAAAAAAAAGTAGAAGAAATATGAGAATTTTTTCTTATAAAAGTAGTTTTGTTATAATGACAAACAAACTTAAAAGTTTTTGTCCCACATCAAATAAAGGTGGAAGAAACATGAGTGGAAAACAAATGTGCATCTAATTTTTTATTATAAAAAGTTAAAAAATAAAATAAAAAACTTAATTTTTTATTATAAAAAGTTAAAAAATTAAAAAAAAATAAGGGTCAAACCGGCTTTTGACCGGTTGAACCCCTAGAATGGTTTTTAGTCATTGTCCGGACCGGATCCGTGACCGGTTCATGGTTGGACCGGTCGAACCGGTGGTTCGATCCGGTTTTAAAATCATTGGTTCAGATTAGCGTTTAAATTTTATTTTTTTTTGCAACAAAGTGAAATATTAAATGATTAGTATTTTGTAGACACCCTATTTAATAAATATACCCTTTAAATGAATATAAGTTTATCAATATTAATTGTAAGATAGATTTTTTTTTTAATATAAATTAGAGTTGTTGACCTTTTAAATATATAAATTTATATTTTTATTATTTTCAAACTAACAAATTAATTTTAACAATATTTTTTTATTGTCTTGATATATTTTTTAGTATTTTTTTTTTAAATTTCAAGTTTAGGTGATGAATTTTTAACCGAACTAGAAAAATTAATCGAAAAGAAATTTATATTTAGAATTAGTATTTAAAGTTTAATTTGGAGAATAATTATTAGGAAGTACTGTATACACTGAATTTGGATTGATGTGCAAGGTTCAGTTTTTATATAATAAATTAAATAAATAGTCTTTCATAGAAAAGCATGTCTTGATCAAATAGATCAAATAAACTGAGATATGTAATATATTTTCAAAATACCTACAGTTAAATTCGTGCAATTTATTACTTTCTAAACATAATATCTCACTCTGCCAAAAAAAAATAATATCTCACAAATAGATACATTCTAATTTATTGTGTATCAAGATTTAAATTATACCGATTGTTAAAGCTAAATTTGTACAATTTATTAATTGGTTTTAAATGATACCCATCTTTGTAGTTAAATTCGTACAATTTATTGCTTTCTAAAATATCACAAATAGATTACATTATAATTTAATGGATATCAAATTGTAATGAATTAATCGATCGAATTACATTATATTCTAACAAACAAGTATAGATTTAACAAACATTCAATGAGTTGTTTTATTAAATATGAAACTACTAACGCCTATTGAGCACAATTTTAAGTCATTTTAGTTTCAAAGAATATTTGTCATTATTCACATGTTAATTAATAAATTCATAAGATTTGTAATTTATATATGAATTTTAAAATACTACAAAAGATATTAAAAAATCATTTTCGCAATTTACGTTGATTATAAATTTCTAAAATTGGAATAATTATAAAATCACTCTTTTTGCCACTATATTGTACTATTCTATATTTTATATTCACAATTTATTTTTGCCTCAATTTAGGCTGGTTTTTAAATTCCTTTGATTTGCCGTTACTATCATCACACCTTTTGTTACTATATTTGCTTCGTTTCCATATTCACGATTTACAGTAATTGATGTCACAATTTTTTCGACCATTAGCTGGTAAAAAATTTCGGTCATCAATAATAAATTACACTCATTTCTTTTGACTTTCTCCTTTCCTATAATTTTTAGGGACCATCACTTATAAATTGAATATATATGTCATTATGTTTTTTTTTTCTTACTTCTCCGTAGATCTAGGTTGACAAGAATTTCGTGGAGGTAACATGATTTTTTTCTATATTAAAAGGGAAGCGACATTTAACATTTTTAGGGAGGGTTAAAGACCTTTACCAAGTAAATTTGAATATTTCCTTCGGTGGAAGAATTAGTTATTGTGCTCTAATTTGATGTTATGCTGAAACAGCTGCACCTTACTAATTTATTTACAATCTGGATAAGATAATTTGATTTTTAATTTTTTTTTGTTAGGATATATATATATATATATATTTTGCTACAATAATGGAGTATATAATACTAGGAAATATAGTTATACATATTCGATCTGATTTTAAAGAAAAATTATTGCCTGTCAAAATTTTAGGATTAGTGATAATACATAAATACATACTTTCCTAATACATACACATTTTAATTTTAATTTTAGCTAATTTTAATTTTTTAATTTTAATTTTTTTATATCTAATTTTAGCTAAATTTATATTTTCTCAAATATGGTAATGATGTGTCAATGTTTAGATGTTGCATGATCATAAATATTAAATTGATTTGAAATAGTTGGGATGATGTATAAATGACTATGGAATGTTGAATATCAATTAGTTTTTAATCTGAAAATTCTAACAGTGAAACGAATATTATAAAATGAAGATTTTTAAAGCATTCCTTAAAATCGGCTATGATTTATAATTAATTAATATAATGAATTATGGAGTACTATTTATTTATTTTTAGGAAAATAGGTAGACGCGCGTGTACTGTGTGTGTAAATTCTATAACATTGATATATATTGTGTTGTGTAAAATATTGCATGTATGCATATTAGTCCAATTAAATTAAAGTTAAAATTATAAGTTCATTTAATTCAAAAGTTAAAATAAATATTGTGTTCCATCACTTTAATTTAATATATATATATATATATATATATATATACTTTAATATACTTTAATAATTAAAAAAATCATCTTTTTTATTTATTAGAAAAATAAATTAAATAATCTAAATATTTAATATGGCTTGAATTGCTATATCCATATTTAATACTCAGAGTACTACATATTATAATGTAAGTTAATACATCAATAAAAATAACAGAATTCTTTTTTCTTTACTACATTAACATAGTTTGTAATATTACTACATATAATAATGTGTTTAACTACATAAAAACGATATGTTACTATATACTACAGTTCGAATTACTACATTGAACAATGTTTGTTACTATATGAATGATTAATATTTGTGCATCATCCTGCAATAAAACAATCGGTATTACAACAAGGTTATTGTGTATTACTACATGCAATAATATATGTTACTACATATTATAATGTAAGTTACTACATCAACAAAAAACACTAAAAAAAATATTATACTACATGAAATAATCTATATTACTATATAAAATACTACATAAAAAAAATATATGTTACAACATACTACAATTTGAATTACTAAATTGAACAGTATTTGTTACTATATGTAATTTTATCAAATGATCTAATATATTTGCATCATCCCGCAATAAAACAATTGGTATTACAATATTATAATGTGGGCTACTACATCAACAAAAACACTAGAAAAAAACATGTTTTATCAAATGATCTAATATATTTGCACCATCCCGCAATAAAACAATTGGTATTACAATATTATAATGTGGGCTACTACATCAACAAAAACACTAGAAAAAAAATATGTTTCCACATAAAAGAATTTGTATTACTATATAAAATAATTTGCGTTATTACCACATTACATAATGTGTGTTACTACATATTACAATTTGAATTACTACATTTAATAGTGTTCTGTTACTACATTAAAAAAAGTTGTCACTGCCGTTGGAGAAAACCGTCTTAAGAAGAAATCACCAACCTCTTGAGAAATAGGAAAGAGAAGACGAACTGAAAGAAAAGAATTCGAAAAGACAAAAATAAAACTCGCGTTCGACATTAAAAGTACGTAAAAAATACAAAAAATCACAAAATCGGGTCAAAATTAAAACACAAGCGGGTCAGTTGATAAATAGATTAAAAATTGATCCAAATGAATTAATGTTGGTTCAATAGCATATATTTTCAGCTCATTGACTTAATAAACCAATATTTTTAGTTCATAACTTAATAAGCCAATATTTTCAGTCAAGTTGACTTAATTGGTCAATATTGCATATATGCAATATTGCATACACGTTTTTGTATCATAAATTCTACTTTCACAATATTTTTAATTTTACACAAACAATGTCATTACTTTTGGACCCAATAATTAATCATGGATATCCTAGAATTATATATCAATAAAATTATAATTATTTATTCTCTCTATCTATATAAGTAATTTATATTGTTACAAAATATATACAAAAATTGTTTTTTTAATTAAAATAAAAATATAATACATAATATAAATTTATTTCAATCCCGCGTAAGACCGTCTTACACTAATATATGTATAAAGTAGAGATCATAGTAGATAAAATAGGAAAACATTAGATATGTAGAGAGAAGATAATAGGAAAACATTAGATATGTAGAGAGAAGATAAAAGTAAATGTGGTGGGTATATCTCTTAAATATGAAAACATGCACACTTAGATGAAACAGACTCACTTTATATGGATTGAGAAAGTACTTTTTATCATAATTAAGTAATTTTCTCATAATTTTTAAATTTTAACCACTCCTAAATATGTAGAGAGAAGATAAAAGTAATTTTCTCTTGTAGGGTCTACACATTGTGAAATTCAAAGTCAAGAAAACTATTTTGTTGAATTTTTGTTATTGTTATTATTGTATTTTGTGTTTAATTTTCTACACTTATGTCCAAACTCCAAACTAACTATTTTCCTTAGATATAAAGTATCTAGCCCGTCTACATTTGATTTTCTTATGCTTCATTTTGACCACCACATGAAATAACATCGATCATTATCAGTAATATAAATATGAATTAAAAAAAAAAAAACTCGTGTATTATTGACAGTGACGGAGTCAGAAAATTTGTATATGAGACCCAATTAACATTAATCTAATACTGAAATAATATAGAAATAATAACTTTTTTTCATTATATATATTACAAACATCTCAAACTATATTAATATTACGGAGTATAATTTATAAAATACAATATATGCATTTTTATATATAAATGTGTAAAATCTTGAACAATCCAAAATGAAACATTGAAATATTATTTTACAACTAAATATTCAAATTGAAATGATATGCTTAAAAATTAATTAAATAAGAGTAATAATTTTGAATGATTTAAAATATAAATCTGAAATATTTCACTAATAAATATTCAAATCTCATAATAAATTTATTCAATAAATTTAAAATTATATGAATAAAGTAAATAAATTATAATTTAATCAATAAAAGATTATTTATTAATTATGTTTAAATATTTGTATAAAGGGTGGAACTATTAACACCCCACATATAATGTTATACATATTCCATTATTTTAAAGACAAAAATAAATATGGATAAAATGACTAAGTAACCCTTATATAAATAAGGAATAAAATAATTAAAAAATATCTGAAAAAATATATTTAAAATTTGAAAATATTTTTAAAAAGTCAACAAAATATATAAAATAAAAAATCAATTAAATTTTTTGAAAAAAAATCTGAGAAGATTTAATAAAATTTGAAAATATTCAGAAACAAATAAATAATTTAAAAATCAATTAGAGATAACAAAAAACGTAAAAATATTTAATAAGTTTGATAAATTATAAAAAATATTTAAATTAAGAAAACAATTAAAAAATTAAGAATTCAAATTAATATAAAAAAGATAAATAAATTAAAAATATATATTTAAAAAAATCACCTAAATATTCAAAAATTAATTAATTAAATAAGTTTGGAAGATTTAGTTGATTTTTTAATATTTTTAAATTTTTTGTAGCTTTAATTTATTTTTGAATATTTTTTTTTTATATTTGATTTTTTTTATTTAGTAATTTTTTAAGATTGAATTGGTTTTTCTTATATAAATTGATGTTTTTAATTTAGTTATTTTTAAATTTTATTTGATTTATTTAATTTTTTCCAAATTTAATTAAAAAATCAATTTAATTATTTTGAAATTTTAGTTGATTTTTTTATAATGTTTTAAATTTTTTTAATTGATTTTTTCATTCAAATTTTTATTTAATTTTTTTTAATATTATTGAATACGGAGTATGTTTTTTGATTTTTTTTTACGGATATCTTTTGTCCAGATTTCTTAAAAAAAATCAATATATTTTGTCGAGATGTTTTTTTTAATGATATATTTTTAAGATTTACTTAATTTTAATAATGTTATTTTGGTTTTTATTTAATTTGTATTTTATTTTAAGTGTTAAAGAGTACATTGGAAAGAATTGGGGTATGTTTAGTAATAAAAATTGATTTTTAAATTTTAATGAGATGTGTTTAACATTTGGGGTGTCTATAACATTGTATGGGGTGTTAATAGCCCCACCCTTGTATAAAAAGATTCAAGGAACTTAAAAAGCATGGAAAACCATTAGACCAATTGAAACTTATTATTATGACAAAGTGGGATAGCTTAAGTGGTTAGATCACCACTACCTAGGCTTTAGGTCCTGAGTTCGAGTCATTCTCAGCAATTGTGATTAAAAAAAATCCATTTTTCCTATTTTAATCTCAAATCCATTTTTCCTATTTTAATCTCAAAATTTTAAATTATAATCACACCAAAATCGTTTATTTCAAAATCCCTTCATTCTCAAGCATTCTGATTAAAAAAATAATTTTTTTTCTATTTTAATCTCAAAAAAATAATTTAAATACTATCTACTCATAATTATTATTTTTAAATTTGAAATTCTAATTATTATTTTTAAATTTATTTTTTAAACTTTAATCACAACATTATTTATTTTTAAAAATTTAATAACGTTATTCTATTCTTAATAGCAGTCTAATCAAATTAATAAATCTATATTTCTATTCTTCCTTTTTTATCACTTTATTCTATGGGTGATGCTAAACATACAGAATCTGTATGTACAGACAGGGGCATTTTCGTCCATTTTTGGTTTAAGTTGCGCTAGAATGTCTAATATACCCTTGATTCCAATATATTGTTTAACTATTATTTTTGAATAAAATATTAAATTCTGACACCCTTTTTTCTCTCTTCTTCTTTCTTCAAGGCAGGTAATAATTACACAATAAAACCATTTTCTCTCTCTCCCTTTGTTATCGTTTCTTCCTCTCTTTCTTCTTCCTCTCTCTCTTCTTCTTCCTCTCTTTCTTATTCTTTCTTCTAACAGAGCTTCATCTTCTACATTGAAAAAAAAAAAAAAATCTTCTACCATAATGTTTAGTAGCACAAGCGTAAAAAAGGTTGAGAAATATTATGTAGTCTTCAAAGGCGTACGGGTCGGGATTTATGATAGTTGGAGTGAATGTGCTCCACATGTCCTTGGATTCAAAGGTTCAATGTACAAATCTTTTCGGAGTGAGAACGAGGCTATCGATGCATACACTACGTATTTTCAGGAGAAGTCGTGTGAAGATAATTCAAATTCGAATATTGGATTAAATCTGAAAGAGGATGAAACGAAGGAAGCCTCAAGTTCTTATCATCCTAAAAGAATTGGGAACGAAGTTATGCAATATTATCGGTCTTTATTCATTCTTCTTCCTGTATTTTTATTTTTTTGTTTTGTTTCTGGAATTGTAGGTGGTTTTACAAGCTTGTTTTTTTGGTGTTCATTCCACAATTGTAGCAAGTAATTATTTCGATCAATTTAGAGTTTATGTTTTGTAACAATTTATGTCATTGGTTTTATTTTCCTTACCAAGTTCAATTTGAGTTTGATTTGTTAGGATTCAATTTAATTGTTTGAAATTTTTTAGGGTTTTAGGTATGATTTATATTGAGAAGAAAATTGGGGAAGATTTGTGTATATAGTACAACAATTTCGGCATTTCTTAGGAATTATGGTTTAATTTGATTTCACCTTTTTAATGTAGATAATTAGTAGGATGAATGGGTCCGTAATCCTCATCTTCCATTTCGAATTTTACAACTACCCTAATCCTCATCTTCCATTTCACCATTAGTTGAAGGGTAGGTCTCTTGTAGACTCAATTCCTTATAAGGAATTGAGTAAATTTTAAAAAATTAGTAGGATTGATAATAAAAATAAAATACGCGAAAGATATGTATGATAATTTATGTAGCTTAAACGGTTGAGAATAGTCTTTTTTATGTTGAGGTCTAGTGTTCAACTCTTACATCTAACAATTTTCACATATATTTTTTTTTTAATTATAAAAGTGCATGTTGAAAATAAGGAAAAGTGTAACATACAATTTACAATTTTTTAGCATGTTATTTTACAATATTTGCAATAATAATTTCAGTTATAATGACATACACTTGTTAGTGATGTTATGTTACACATATTTTGTTGCACTTTTCAGTTGTAGTGACTTACTATTTTCAACAATATTTTTTAGTTATATTGACTTACACTTTTTAGTAATGTTATGCTACACCTTTTAGTCATATTTTGTTGCACTTTTCAGTTGTAGTGACTTACAATTTTCAACAATATGTTCAGTTATAGTGACTTACACTTTTTAGTAATGTTATGTTACACTTTTTACTCGTATTTTGTTACACTTTTCAGTTATAATAACTTACACTTTTCATTAAAATATTGTGTTGCACTTTTCAAGTATATTGACATGCACTTTTTAATAATATTGTGTTGCACTTTCTAGTTATACTAACTTGCATTTTCTAGTTATAATGACTTATACTTTTCATTAAAAGTTGTGTTGCACTTTTCAATTATAGTGACTTACACTTTTTAATAAAAAAATGTGTTACACTTTTTAGTAATATTGTGTTACACTTTTTAGTAATATTAACTTACACTTTTCAACACACACAATTTCGAAAAAAAATTATCAATAAAAAAAAATTACAAAAAAAAAATAATAATAAAAAAAAAATTAACCAAGTCAAAATTTTTATTCACAATAATCTTGAATATTTAGGGTTGACAATATTCTTGAATATTTAAGATTTAAGTTGACCAAGTCAACTCAATTCCTTATAAGGAATTGATTCTATATAAGACCAATCCTTAGTTGAAATTTTACTAAGTTTTCTTCCATTTCACCATTAGTTGAAATTTTACTAAGTTAAGATACGTTTTTTTTGTTTGAGATGTTTTAGAGCTAATGGTGAAGGGTGAATGGTGATGTTTAAAATTGATAATTTAGATAAGAATTTCGTTTTTTTTTTTTTCAGATTTTGTAGGATTTAGTTGCATTAATCTACCGTTTATATTGGATTGAAAATCTCCAGAATTTGAAGGTGCAATTCGTATGGGGTGTGGAAGAGAGGATGGTTAATTGACCAAGTATTGCAACCTTTTCGGATGGTTACTATCAAGGATTGATAAATACACCTCCCGGTTAGAACCAAATAAATTGGTAGATACACCACTGCCTTATTTAATTTAGGCAACCTTTTCGGATGGTTACTATGAAGTTTTGCCCTCTTTCAATTTTAATCATGATTCTGTCTTTACAATTCCACAGTTTCTAATATTTAATTTAGGCTATTTATTCCAATTAATGAGGGGTTGTTGTAAATATTAATTTTGTTTAGAATCCCTACTACACTAATCTCATCATACACCTCAATTAAAAGTTGTGGTGGTAGTAGGTTGCATTGATTTAATTAAAACTTCAACATTTATATTCGATTGGAAAATGGGGGAAGATTACATCCCATAAGTTAAAAACATAAAAAACAAAACATAAAAAACATAAAAACCCATAGCTAAACACTTATACTCTTAAACACCTAAACACTGTTTTCTTGACCACCTCCTTCCACGCTCTCTTCCATATCACCGTCATCACCACCAACGCCACCGCCAACGCCACCGCCACCTCCATTGCCACTTGTCGAATCTTCTTTGTCTCGAACTGTTGAATCAGAGAGAACAATGACTGGAATTTCCTTGACCCTATGTGCCTCAACAAAGAACTCGTAAATTTTATGTAAAGGATCATCCTCCAGGATCACGTCGCTTAACGAATGTGGTGTGCAATGGACCAACAACCTTTTCATGAAAGTCTTCATCTCTTCCTTCAACTCCTCATTCTGCCTTTTGGTATACTCGTACATAGACATTAGACCCTTTGGTGAGGAGGGCACGAACTCAGTGAATCTGGCCGACTTGGATGGGGTTCTTGCCATTTCGAATTTTTGTGTGTTTAGGGTTTGGGTATAGTGTTTAGGGTTTACAAGTCTGGGGGTATTTATAATGCCATCTTTAAGAACTTTTGCAACCTTTGCACTCCCCCATAAAGGTCATCATTACATTATGTCCATCTTTTTGTTGGATATACGCAACATCCCCTTTGCCATACACACTCGTTGCAGCCCCCCAAAAAAATAATTATTACCCCCCAAATTTAATTAAAAAATAGAATTAAAGATTTGAAAAAATTACTTCACCTAATATAAACACATCCGATTGGCTTATACAAATTAAATTAGAATTGTTACAAATTAAGTCTTATTTACTTAAATTAAATTGAACCTAGAATTGTTATAGAATCGTTACAAATTTAAGTCTTATTTACTTAAATTAAAGGGTAAATTAAATTGAACCTAGAAATGATATAAATTAAGTATCATTTACTTAAATTAAATTGAACCTAGAATCTTTGCACAAATTAAGTTATAGTTACATTAGATTAAATTCGAATTACATATGGTGATATATGGAGAAATAATTAAATTTTTATAAGGATTCGAAATTAAAGATACGTAAAATTAAACACTGATTAGCTTGTTAAAATTTATTTTTGATCCACCAAATTAAAGATACGTAATTTTGTGTGTATAAAGCCAATTTTCACATAATTTTGTTGTTCAACAATTAATACGTTAATAAATTTCAAAACAAAGCAATTAAAAACATTACTAGGGTTAACATAAACACGCTAATTTAATTTATATGTCGGTTGATTGATTTGATAGATCCATTCAAAAACAAAAAAAACAACCGATCAAGGGGCTACATGCCCAAAAACTACCTAAAACATAAATTTAAAGAGTTCAAAACATAAACATAAACATAAAAAGTAAAACCTAAGAACATAAAGACATATAAACTAAAAACAGCAGCAACCCCCTTCAATGTCCAAAGAGAATCTGGTGATAAGCATCATATTCAGCAATAGCAATCTTCAGTTGCACCCTTGCCTCCACGAGTAGGGCTTCAGCATATTTCCGGTCTTCCTCGTCTCCCTCGTTCACCTCCTCCTCCAGGAACATTACCCTACTTTCCAATTGCTGGCGTGCATCCATCAGCGACCGAATCTTATCAAAGTTAGTCCACAGAAAACGTCGTTCAGCTGCATGCCTCGATCGCAACTCTTCCAAGGCCCGTTGGTTCTTCTCCAAAATTTCCATTAGTCCCTCGAATATATCCTACAGATAGCAAAAGAAAAAAAAAAGACATCAGACATTAGACCCCAGTTTTTCGAAAATGAGAAAAAACATGATTTTTTTGAAGAAAACCTACCTTTCCAGAAGGCATTTTTCGCAGATGACAATGGTGAGAGATGAGAGATGAGAGATGAAAGTATAATTTTTCATCTAAAAATGTCCCTATTTATACCAAGGGAAGGGGTAGGGTTGGGGTGGACACTTGGACTTGAAGGAGTGCGTTGGGGTGGACACGCGTTGGAAGTGAAAGGTTACAAAATTTTAATTCCGATTTTATTTCCTTTTATTTTTAATCAGTGATTTAATGGATTTAGGGAATTTTAATTAGTGATTTTATTTTATTTTATTTTTTGTGGATTTAATTTAATAGTAATTTTAATTGTAGTAAATACTCTTGTAATGTAATAATTTTAATGGAAGTGAAAGGTTAAGACATATATCCGTGATTACTCGTTTCTCGACATATAGGGTTTAGGGTTTAGGGTTTAAGATTTAGGGTTTAGATATTGTCTGATTAACGTGCACACTAATAATTCACTAATAAAACAAACTTCAAATGTTTAAGTTATGTTCAATGTGGTACACTTATATCCGCGATTACTCGTTTCTCGACATATAGGGTTTAGGGTTTAGGGTTTAGGGTTTAGAGATTGTCTGATTAACGTGCACACTAATAATTCACTAATAAAACAAACTTCAAATGTTTAAGTTATGTTCGATGTGGTACACTTATATCCGCGATTACTCGTTTCTCGACATATAGGGTTTAGGGTTTAGGGTTTAGGGTAAAGTGTCCGATTACTCATTTCAACGTGCACACTAATAATTCACTCATAACTTAAACTTCAAATGTTTAAGTTATGTTCGATGTGGTACACTTATATCCGCGATTACTCGTTTCTCGACATATAGGGTTTAGGGTTTAGGGTAAAGTGTCCGATTACTCATTTCAACGTGCACACTAATAATTCACTCATAACTTAAACTTCAAATGTTTAAGTTATGTTCGATGTGGTACACTTATATCCGCAATTACTCGTTTCTCGACATATAGGGTTTAGGGTAAAGTGTCCGATTACTCATTTCAACGTGCACACTAATAATTCACTCATAACTTAAACTTCAAATGTTTAAGTTATGTTCGATGTGGTACACTTATATCCGCGATTACTCGTTTCTCGACATATAGGGTTTAGGGTAAAGTGTCCGATTACTCACTAAGTTAATTTATTTTTTTAAATGTGCACTTGTAAATACTTAGGTGTCACTCACTCACTAATTTAATTTATTTTTTTAAATGTGCACTTGTAAATACTTAGGTCTCACTCACTCACTAATTTAATTTGTACTAATATTTTAGTGGTATGATTATTTAAAATATTTTAGTAAATACGCGTTAGGAAATTAATTAAATTACGGTAATTAAATTATCACTTGTAACTTAATACCCTCTAATACGCGTTAGGAAATTAATTAAATTAGGAAATCGGCATTTAGTCCCTAACTATACTAATCACCTTTTAATTAGGGCCTTTAATTATAATCCACAATCAAATACGCGTTGTAAATCACTCACTCCACGTTAAAGCTCATTCTCCTTCTCTCCTCCACAAGTAAACCCTCTTAAATACGTAATGAATGCACGCGTTTCTTGATGACGAAATTCACCATAATTAACCCCTACTTCCAAGACGCAATGATTACATATTATACCCTAAACCATGCACTGCAGGTTGTATTACGTGAAGGGACGGACACGATCAATCTATTCAAATTAAATCAACGGTGGCGATGAAGTGGGGAAGATCAAGGAAGATAATCTGCTATTCTGCTTGATTCAATTTAAAAGTCAAACAAGGTGAACGGCCTATATCTTTTTTGCTGAAATTAATCAACGGCGGTGATTGAGCTTGGAGATGAATTAAGATAAGTCTACCGTCTGTCGAATCCCTTCCATAAATGATGATTATGATGTGATTTTTAAATCTAAATAAAATGCATTTAAATTGACGGTCAAGATCAGTTTATTTGAATTACATCAACGGTGAAGAATTGTGGAGGATATTCATTTAATAAAACAAAAACATTAACTCCCCACTAACCATTGTCCACGTTCATCTTCCTTCTCCCAAACCATACACCTCTTCACCCCATTCGCATGCACCCCTTCCCCTTCCCCTTTCGCAAAAACCCTAATTCCATCATACACCCCTTCCCCTTTCGCAAAAACCCTAATTCCATTATACACCTTATCTTGTGGCACACTTTTCTTCCCCAAATCCTACTTTCTCTCTCCCTTTTTTTTCGAATTACAAACTCTTTCTCTCTCTCTCTCTCCCTTTTCGAATTGCAAACATGCCTACCACAAGATCAGCCGCAAGAAAAATACGATTCACCATCGGAAACAACCCTGAAGAGATCGAAAATGAAACTCGGTAGAATCCACAAAGGTTTTTTACAGTCAAGTGCAAGACAACCGAGTGCCACAATCGTTTGGTATTTTGTTTCCAATATGTAAATTCCTGCTATCTTTTTTGAAGGTTTATTTGACATCTGTTTTTTGCAGAACCTACCGAGGAATGTAATTGATCTGTTGGGGTACCAGGAGAAGATGATCACGGTTTGTGCTGGGTACTCTGGAATTGAGTTTGAGTGCAGGTACGAGTTTCATCGGGTTGACGCATGTCCAAGGGGAATTTGTCGATTGACCAGTGGTTGGACCTCGCTTGCGGATACGTTGAGAATTAGCCAAGGAGATACTCTTCACTTCGAGCGTGATGTCCAGGTTCCGTCCAAATTCTATGTGTCGGTCGTCAAACATGACAAAGCAATCAAGGTGGAGGACGAGGGTTGGATTTACGGGTTTCGTAATGACTTTTGAATTCTGTGTTTATATTTTGTGTTTTGTGTTGACCTTTTGAATACTATGTTTGAATCGACGTTTATGTTTCAGCATTTTGGACTTAATGTGATTATGATAATGTTTCAGTATGTTAATGTATTAATTTTGATTATAATTATGTTTCAGTATGTTAATGTATGAATTTGGGTTAGGGTTTAGCTGGATTAAACTGTAAACATTAGACTGAAATAGCAATATGCATGAATTACACTGAAATAGCTGAATTAAAACCTAAAACTCCTTTCTGATTCTGATACATTTTGATCACTGTTGTTGTCTTCTTGAACTGTTGCATCCATTTCCCTTGCATCACGTTCACCCCTTCCCCTTCCCCTTCCTCTTCCCCTTCCTCTTCCTCTTCCTCTTCCCCTTCCCCTTGTAGCGGGTTCTGTACCGGGTTCACCCCTTCCTCTTCCTCGTCCACCACTTCCAGGTGGACGTCCACGTGGACGTCCAGTTCCACCCCTTCCACGTGTTTCCGAAGCTGCCCTATATCGATTAATTCTTGGTCGTTCCACTGTTCTTGCAACATGGGGGTCTAGGAGTGGATTCCCCGCTGTTTCAGGACTTTGTGATCTCATTGAGGGACCACCATCATCATCATCATCATCGGTTGATGTTGTAGGAGGGTTCCAATTAAGCAGTGCATTTTTCATCTCCATACAACTATTTTCAACATACTCCAGCTTCGCATTGTTTCCCATGGCCAAATCCGCAGCCTGCTGGAACACTTTTTCAATTCCTTGGTATTTCTTGTACTCATCAGTCATGTGGGGATAACCTCCTCCGACAAAAATATGGCAATGTCGTCGGTACACATCTTTTCTCCATCGGCGTAACAAATACCTTTCGTTCACACTTTGGATGTCCTTTTGTGACAACACCTTCATTATATGAGAGCAAATTATCCCCCTGAACTCAAACCTCCTGCAATTGCAATTGATGTATTCTCCCACTTCCCTCCACTCAACAGTATAAGTAAATTCCTTGACATAAAAATTGTTCACAATGCATCTTTCAAGAACCCTAATTTTTTCAACTCCAACATCATTCAAATCTTGAGCTCTCTCTTCGTCAGTTGGTTGAACAACATGACAATAAAGCGACCTTTGTATTTCTTCTTGAACACGTTTGAACATAGAATTCGTGTATGCCCGTTGAAATTGCTTCTCCCATGGAAACTGAGAAATGCAATTAATGACCTTGTTCTTCGATTGAAAGTCGGCTAGGAATTCCTTCTGAAACTTATTACCAATAGCAACATCGTATTGTTCCATGAACTGTTTGAGCGAGCTTCTAGAGTGAAAAAAATCATCAAAATAAGCATGCATTCCCTCACTTCGTTGTGTCGATATCATTCCGGCCCAAAACGTGTGGTGCAAGTAAACTGGACCCATTTCTCCCTTTCATTGTATAAACTTATTAACCATTCATTATTCTCCAACCTGTATTTAACCAAGAACTCAGCCCATTTGCTCTCGAATATCTGAATGGTTAAGCTGTCGTACACGAGGCCTTTAAATTCAACGGTGCATGATTTAATATCATCAACCCATTTGAACTTTTCTCCGACTTTTGATAGAATATGCCATATGCAATACCGATGAATAGTGTTCGGCATCAACTCCCTTATGGCTATCTTAATGGTTTCAGCTTGGTCCGTAATTATGGCAGTAGGGTGAATGCCACCCATTGCTTCTAACCAATTCGAAAAAATCCATTTATACGTATCAGCCTTTTCATTGCTCACCAATGCACATCCTAGCAAGATCGAATGACCATGATGATTAACGCCAACAATGCTTGCAAATGGCATTTTGTACCTAATTTTCAAAAACAAAACAATGCACATAAAATTTATTAAACATGCACTCAAAACCTAAAACGAACCCTTAAAATTGATGAACAACACAACAAATCCTAAACCCTAATACTAAATATTAATGTAAGCATCCATAAATTAAAAAATTACGTAAAGCGGATGAACAACAAAAACCCTAAATAATTTTGTACCTATTCACGAGATAGGTTGTGTCTAAACTCAAGACGTCGTGAAACTCTTCGTAAGCAGCTTTACTTCTAGGATGAAACCACAGAACATTGCGTAGCCTATTATCATCATCAATATCCATCAAATGAAAAAAACTGTTATCGCTCAGTTGAAGTTTAGCAAACATTTTGCGGATTGCTTCTGCGTCTCCATCACCTAATCTCAGTCTTTTTCGTTGTTCAATGAAATTTCTACAGTCCTTAGGGAGGCACCCTATATTTTCTGGTCCACCCGACTGAACTTCACATAACCTTACATTTTTGCATGTCCTTATTCCTACGATATCATTTGCTTCTAATTGCCTCTTCATGTGGACACTCAAATGCCTATGAGCTGGCATTAATGGAGAAAAAACTGGATTAATTTCATGGTTGTGCTCATCCACCATTTTACTAACAATCCAAGTTCCATCCTCGAGTTTCTTCGCATTCAAACGAGCTTTGCAATCAATTTTTTTCGACGCTTTATTTGCCTTAGAAATCCCACCCTTATCACAAGCCATCAAAGCGTATTTTAGTTGTGAATCATGCCTTTTCACCAAAGCCCGTTTGACAATGCTAAAGCCTTTTCTTCTCGCATGTTCCTGATAAGCCCTAAACAATGCATCAATGCTCCCAAAGATCGTTCCAGTTTCTACAACGATTTGCTCATTGCTAACTGTCGGAATAGGTGATTGAGTCGAGTGACTTTCAATATTCTCTTCGTCGTCGGAATCATCTCCAAAAAGTGATCGGAGCATTTCTGGATCAGCTATGTTAGAGTTGATTTTTTTTTTTGAACGGAATTAATGGTGAAGATGGAGAAGGAACAAAATTAATGGTGAAGGAATAAACTTGAATTAATGGTTGCAACACAATTTAAGTTTCAAAATAGCTAGAGGTAATGATGTGCCATAATTATGGGTATTGGGGAAATTAATAAAACAGCCGTTTGCGTGTGTTAATGTGTTATTGCTTGCCTTGATTAGCGTAAATGTATAGAGATTAGCACGCGTGATGTATTTAATTAATATTTAGTCAGAATCTCTAATTAAGGGTATATTGGTAATTAAGTAATTAATAAAACATTAATTAAAGCAAATAAATGAATCTGTATATACAGATTCTGTATAGAGATCATTACCGATGTTTTATTTAATTATGTTACCGATATTGTGACAAGCGGAATCCAGAATCTGGATATATTGAAATGATTTTACACCACCAATATTAGTCAACCTCCCTTGATATAGTCGCTCCTTAATTGTTGTTGGGAAATAATATTAAACTTGGATATCAACTTATAACCAAATAATTTAAAGAAGAGAGATTGAAATAGAGTGTAAAAATTTCAAATTCTATCGTCCAGATCAGTGTTTTCATAATCGAACCGGTGACCAAACCGGACAGGCCAGCGGTTCACGGTTCAACCGGTTGGACCGGTTGGATTGGCGGTCCAATCGGTAAAATAATTTTATATGTATTTTTTTAATATTCTTTGTTACATTTAAAAAAAATACATGCATTTATAAAAATTATATTAAAATAACAAATATTAAATTAAATATTAACATCTCTAAGTAAAAGGGGTGAACAACTTTTTTTTTAGTAAAAAAAGTAAATATATGAGATTTATGTCCTACATCTAATAAAAAGTAAAAGAAAAATGAGAGGAAGCAAACAAATATATGAAATTTTCATCCCACATCGAATAAGTAGTATAAGAAATATATGAGAAAAACATTATAAAATTAATAGTGTAACCAATCCCATGAACTTCATTATGTCCTAGTGTTATAAATAACTAAATATATGAACTTCATTATTTCCCACATTGAAAAAGTAGAAGAAAAAGTAGTTTTGTTACAGTAATAAACAAAGGTAGAAGAAATATGAGAATTTTTTCTTATAAAAGTAGTTTTGTTATAATGACAAACAAACTTAAAAGTTTTTGTCCCACATCTTAAAAGTTTTTGTCCCACATCGAATAAAGGTGGAAGAAACATGAGTGGAAAACAAATGTGCATCTAATTTTTTATTATAAAAGGTTAAAAAATAAAATAAAAAACTTAAATTTTTATTATAAAAAGTTAAAAAATTAAAAAAAAGTAGAAGAAATATGAGAATTTTTTCTTATAAAAGTAGTTTTGTTATAATGACAAACAAACTTAAAAGTTTTTGTCCCACATCAAATAAAGGTGGAAGAAACATGAGTGGAAAACAAATGTGCATCTAATTTTTTATTATAAAAAGTTAAAAAATAAAATAAAAAACTTAATTTTTTATTATAAAAAGTTAAAAAATTAAAAAAAAATAAGGGTCAAACCGGCTTTTGACCGGTTGAACCCCTAGAATGGTTTTTAGTCATTGTCCGGACCGGATCCGTGACCGGTTCATGGTTGGACCGGTCGAACCGGTGGTTCGATCCGGTTTTAAAATCATTGGTTCAGATTAGCGTTTAAATTTTATTTTTTTTTGCAACAAAGTGAAATATTAAATGATTAGTATTTTGTAGACACCCTATTTAATAAATATACCCTTTAAATGAATATAAGTTTATCAATATTAATTGTAAGATAGATTTTTTTTTTAATATAAATTAGAGTTGTTGACCTTTTAAATATATAAATTTATATTTTTATTATTTTCAAACTAACAAATTAATTTTAACAATATTTTTTTATTGTCTTGATATATTTTTTAGTATTTTTTTTTTAAATTTCAAGTTTAGGTGATGAATTTTTAACCGAACTAGAAAAATTAATCGAAAAGAAATTTATATTTAGAATTAGTATTTAAAGTTTAATTTGGAGAATAATTATTAGGAAGTACTGTATACACTGAATTTGGATTGATGTGCAAGGTTCAGTTTTTATATAATAAATTAAATAAATAGTCTTTCATAGAAAAGCATGTCTTGATCAAATAGATCAAATAAACTGAGATATGTAATATATTTTCAAAATACCTACAGTTAAATTCGTGCAATTTATTACTTTCTAAACATAATATCTCACTCTGCCAAAAAAAAATAATATCTCACAAATAGATACATTCTAATTTATTGTGTATCAAGATTTAAATTATACCGATTGTTAAAGCTAAATTTGTACAATTTATTAATTGGTTTTAAATGATACCCATCTTTGTAGTTAAATTCGTACAATTTATTGCTTTCTAAAATATCACAAATAGATTACATTATAATTTAATGGATATCAAATTGTAATGAATTAATCGATCGAATTACATTATATTCTAACAAACAAGTATAGATTTAACAAACATTCAATGAGTTGTTTTATTAAATATGAAACTACTAACGCCTATTGAGCACAATTTTAAGTCATTTTAGTTTCAAAGAATATTTGTCATTATTCACATGTTAATTAATAAATTCATAAGATTTGTAATTTATATATGAATTTTAAAATACTACAAAAGATATTAAAAAATCATTTTCGCAATTTACGTTGATTATAAATTTCTAAAATTGGAATAATTATAAAATCACTCTTTTTGCCACTATATTGTACTATTCTATATTTTATATTCACAATTTATTTTTGCCTCAATTTAGGCTGGTTTTTAAATTCCTTTGATTTGCCGTTACTATCATCACACCTTTTGTTACTATATTTGCTTCGTTTCCATATTCACGATTTACAGTAATTGATGTCACAATTTTTTCGACCATTAGCTGGTAAAAAATTTCGGTCATCAATAATAAATTACACTCATTTCTTTTGACTTTCTCCTTTCCTATAATTTTTAGGGACCATCACTTATAAATTGAATATATATGTCATTATGTTTTTTTTTTCTTACTTCTCCGTAGATCTAGGTTGACAAGAATTTCGTGGAGGTAACATGATTTTTTTCTATATTAAAAGGGAAGCGACATTTAACATTTTTAGGGAGGGTTAAAGACCTTTACCAAGTAAATTTGAATATTTCCTTCGGTGGAAGAATTAGTTATTGTGCTCTAATTTGATGTTATGCTGAAACAGCTGCACCTTACTAATTTATTTACAATCTGGATAAGATAATTTGATTTTTAATTTTTTTTTGTTAGGATATATATATATATATATATTTTGCTACAATAATGGAGTATATAATACTAGGAAATATAGTTATACATATTCGATCTGATTTTAAAGAAAAATTATTGCCTGTCAAAATTTTAGGATTAGTGATAATACATAAATACATACTTTCCTAATACATACACATTTTAATTTTAATTTTAGCTAATTTTAATTTTTTAATTTTAATTTTTTTATATCTAATTTTAGCTAAATTTATATTTTCTCAAATATGGTAATGATGTGTCAATGTTTAGATGTTGCATGATCATAAATATTAAATTGATTTGAAATAGTTGGGATGATGTATAAATGACTATGGAATGTTGAATATCAATTAGTTTTTAATCTGAAAATTCTAACAGTGAAACGAATATTATAAAATGAAGATTTTTAAAGCATTCCTTAAAATCGGCTATGATTTATAATTAATTAATATAATGAATTATGGAGTACTATTTATTTATTTTTAGGAAAATAGGTAGACGCGCGTGTACTGTGTGTGTAAATTCTATAACATTGATATATATTGTGTTGTGTAAAATATTGCATGTATGCATATTAGTCCAATTAAATTAAAGTTAAAATTATAAGTTCATTTAATTCAAAAGTTAAAATAAATATTGTGTTCCATCACTTTAATTTAATATATATATATATATATATATATATACTTTAATATACTTTAATAATTAAAAAAATCATCTTTTTTATTTATTAGAAAAATAAATTAAATAATCTAAATATTTAATATGGCTTGAATTGCTATATCCATATTTAATACTCAGAGTACTACATATTATAATGTAAGTTAATACATCAATAAAAATAACAGAATTCTTTTTTCTTTACTACATTAACATAGTTTGTAATATTACTACATATAATAATGTGTTTAACTACATAAAAACGATATGTTACTATATACTACAGTTCGAATTACTACATTGAACAATGTTTGTTACTATATGAATGATTAATATTTGTGCATCATCCTGCAATAAAACAATCGGTATTACAACAAGGTTATTGTGTATTACTACATGCAATAATATATGTTACTACATATTATAATGTAAGTTACTACATCAACAAAAAACACTAAAAAAAATATTATACTACATGAAATAATCTATATTACTATATAAAATACTACATAAAAAAAATATATGTTACAACATACTACAATTTGAATTACTAAATTGAACAGTATTTGTTACTATATGTAATTTTATCAAATGATCTAATATATTTGCATCATCCCGCAATAAAACAATTGGTATTACAATATTATAATGTGGGCTACTACATCAACAAAAACACTAGAAAAAAACATGTTTTATCAAATGATCTAATATATTTGCACCATCCCGCAATAAAACAATTGGTATTACAATATTATAATGTGGGCTACTACATCAACAAAAACACTAGAAAAAAAATATGTTTCCACATAAAAGAATTTGTATTACTATATAAAATAATTTGCGTTATTACCACATTACATAATGTGTGTTACTACATATTACAATTTGAATTACTACATTTAATAGTGTTCTGTTACTACATTAAAAAAAGTTGTCACTGCCGTTGGAGAAAACCGTCTTAAGAAGAAATCACCAACCTCTTGAGAAATAGGAAAGAGAAGACGAACTGAAAGAAAAGAATTCGAAAAGACAAAAATAAAACTCGCGTTCGACATTAAAAGTACGTAAAAAATACAAAAAATCACAAAATCGGGTCAAAATTAAAACACAAGCGGGTCAGTTGATAAATAGATTAAAAATTGATCCAAATGAATTAATGTTGGTTCAATAGCATATATTTTCAGCTCATTGACTTAATAAACCAATATTTTTAGTTCATAACTTAATAAGCCAATATTTTCAGTCAAGTTGACTTAATTGGTCAATATTGCATATATGCAATATTGCATACACGTTTTTGTATCATAAATTCTACTTTCACAATATTTTTAATTTTACACAAACAATGTCATTACTTTTGGACCCAATAATTAATCATGGATATCCTAGAATTATATATCAATAAAATTATAATTATTTATTCTCTCTATCTATATAAGTAATTTATATTGTTACAAAATATATACAAAAATTGTTTTTTTAATTAAAATAAAAATATAATACATAATATAAATTTATTTCAATCCCGCGTAAGACGCGGGTCTTACACTAATATATGTATAAAGTAGAGATCATAGTAGATAAAATAGGAAAACATTAGATATGTAGAGAGAAGATAATAGGAAAACATTAGATATGTAGAGAGAAGATAAAAGTAAATGTGGTGGGTATATCTCTTAAATATGAAAACATGCACACTTAGATGAAACAGACTCACTTTATATGGATTGAGAAAGTACTTTTTATCATAATTAAGTAATTTTCTCATAATTTTTAAATTTTAACCACTCCTAAATATGTAGAGAGAAGATAAAAGTAATTTTCTCTTGTAGGGTCTACACATTGTGAAATTCAAAGTCAAGAAAACTATTTTGTTGAATTTTTGTTATTGTTATTATTGTATTTTGTGTTTAATTTTCTACACTTATGTCCAAACTCCAAACTAACTATTTTCCTTAGATATAAAGTATCTAGCCCGTCTACATTTGATTTTCTTATGCTTCATTTTGACCACCACATGAAATAACATCGATCATTATCAGTAATATAAATATGAATTAAAAAAAAAAAACTCGTGTATTATTGACAGTGACGGAGTCAGAAAATTTGTATATGAGACCCAATTAACATTAATCTAATACTGAAATAATATAGAAATAATAACTTTTTTTCATTATATATATTACAAACATCTCAAACTATATTAATATTACGGAGTATAATTTATAAAATACAATATATGCATTTTTATATATAAATGTGTAAAATCTTGAACAATCCAAAATGAAACATTGAAATATTATTTTACAACTAAATATTCAAATTGAAATGATATGCTTAAAAATTAATTAAATAAGAGTAATAATTTTGAATGATTTAAAATATAAATCTGAAATATTTCACTAATAAATATTCAAATCTCATAATAAATTTATTCAATAAATTTAAAATTATATGAATAAAGTAAATAAATTATAATTTAATCAATAAAAGATTATTTATTAATTATGTTTAAATATTTGTATAAAGGGTGGAACTATTAACACCCCACATATAATGTTATACATATTCCATTATTTTAAAGACAAAAATAAATATGGATAAAATGACTAAGTAACCCTTATATAAATAAGGAATAAAATAATTAAAAAATATCTGAAAAAATATATTTAAAATTTGAAAATATTTTTAAAAAGTCAACAAAATATATAAAATAAAAAATCAATTAAATTTTTTGAAAAAAAATCTGAGAAGATTTAATAAAATTTGAAAATATTCAGAAACAAATAAATAATTTAAAAATCAATTAGAGATAACAAAAAACGTAAAAATATTTAATAAGTTTGATAAATTGTAAAAAATATTTAAATTAAGAAAACAATTAAAAAATTAAGAATTCAAATTAATATAAAAAAGATAAATAAATTAAAAATATATATTTAAAAAAATCACCTAAATATTCAAAAATTTATTAATTAAATAAGTTCGGAAGATTTAGTTGATTTTTTAATATTTTTAAATTTTTTGTAGCTTTAATTTATTTTTGAAGATTTTTTTTTTATATTTGATTTTTTTTATTTAGTAATTTTTTAAGATTGAATTGGTTTTTCTTATATAAATTGATGTTTTTAATTTAGTTATTTTTAAATTTTATTTGATTTATTTAATTTTTTCCAAATTTAATTAAAAAATCAATTTAATTATTTTGAAATTTTAGTTGATTTTTTTATAATGTTTTAAATTTTTTTAATTGATTTTTTCATTCAAATTTTTATTTAATTTTTTTTAATATTATTGAATACGGAGTATATTTTTTGATTTTTTTTTACGGATATCTTTTGTCCAGATTTCTTAAAAAAAATCAATATATTTTGTCGAGATGTTTTTTTTAATGATATATTTTTAAGATTTACTTAATTTTAATAATGTTATTTTGGTTTTTATTTAATTTGTATTTTATTTTAAGTGTTAAAGAGTACATTGGAAAGAATTGGGGTATGTTTAGTAATAAAAATTGATTTTTAAATTTTAATGAGATGTGTTTAACATTTGGGGTGTCTATAACATTGTATGGGGTGTTAATAGCCCCACCCTTGTATAAAAAGATTCAAGGAACTTAAAAAGCATGGAAAACCATTAGACCAATTGAAACTTATTATTATGACAAAGTGGGATAGCTTAAGTGGTTAGATCACCACTACCTAGGCTTTAGGTCCTGAGTTCGAGTCATTCTCAGCAATTGTGATTAAAAAAAATCCATTTTTCCTATTTTAATCTCAAATCCATTTTTCCTATTTTAATCTCAAAATTTTAAATTATAATCACACCAAAATCGTTTATTTCAAAATCCCTTCATTCTCAAGCATTCTGATTAAAAAAATAATTTTTTTTCTATTTTAATCTCAAAAAAATAATTTAAATACTATCTACTCATAATTATTATTTTTAAATTTGAAATTCTAATTATTATTTTTAAATTTATTTTTTAAACTTTAATCACAACATTATTTATTTTTAAAAATTTAATAACGTTATTCTATTCTTAATAGCACTCTAATCAAATTAATAAATCTATATTTCTATTCTTCCTTTTTTATCACTTTATTCTATGGGTGATGCTAAACATACATAATCTGTATGTACAGACAGGGGCATTTTCGTCCATTTTTGGTTTAAGTTGCGCTAGAATGTCTAATATACCCTTGATTCCAATATATTGTTTAACTATTATTTTTGAATAAAATATTAAATTCTGACACCCTTTTTTCTCTCTTCTTCTTTCTTCAAGGCAGGTAATAATTACACAATAAAACCATTTTCTCTCTCTCCCTTTGTTATCGTTTCTTCCTCTCTTTCTTCTTCCTCTCTCTCTTCTTCTTCCTCTCTTTCTTATTCTTTCTTCTAACAGAGCTTCATCTTCTACATTGAAAAAAAAAAAAAATCTTCTACCATAATGTTTAGTAGCACAAGCGTAAAAAAGGTTGAGAAATATTATGTAGTCTTCAAAGGCGTACGGGTCGGGATTTATGATAGTTGGAGTGAATGTGCTCCACATGTCCTTGGATTCAAAGGTTCAATGTACAAATCTTTTCGGAGTGAGAACGAGGCTATCGATGCATACACTACGTATTTTCAGGAGAAGTCGTGTGAAGATGATTCAAATTCGAATATTGGATTAAATCTGAAAGAGGATGAAACGAAGGAAGCCTCAAGTTCTTATCATCCGAAAAGAATTGGGAACGAAGTTATGCAATATTATCGGTCTTTATTCATTCTTCTTCCTGTATTTTTATTTTTTTGTTTTGTTTCTGGAATTGTAGGTGGTTTTACAAGCTTGTTTTTTTGGTGTTCATTCCACAATTGTAGCAAGTAATTATTTCGATCAATTTAGAGTTTATGTTTTGTAACAATTTATGTCATTGGTTTTATTTTCCTTACCAAGTTCAATTTGAGTTTGATTTGTTAGAATTCAATTTAATTGTTTGAAATTTTTTAGGGTTTTAGGTATGATTTATATTGAGAAGAAAATTGGGGAAGATTTGTGTATATAGTACAACAATTTCGGCATTTCTTAGGAATTATGGTTTAATTTGATTTCACCTTTTTAATGTAGATAATTAGTAGGATGAATGGGTCCGTAATCCTCATCTTCCATTTCGAATTTTACAACTACCCTAATCCTCATCTTCCATTTCACCATTAGTTGAAGGGTAGGTCTCTTGTAGACTCAATTCCTTATAAGGAATTGAGTAAATTTTAAAAAATTAGTAGGATTGATAATAAAAATAAAATACGCGAAAGATATGTATGATAATTTATGTAGCTTAAACGGTTGAGAATAGTCTTTTTTATGTTGAGGTCTAGTGTTCAACTCTTACATCTAACAATTTTCACATATATTTTTTTTTAATTATAAAAGTGCATGTTGAAAATAAGGAAAAGTGTAACATACAATTTACAATTTTTTAGCATGTTATTTTACAATATTTGCAATAATAATTTCAGTTATAATGACATACACTTGTTAGTGATGTTATGTTACACATATTTTGTTGCACTTTTCAGTTGTAGTGACTTACTATTTTCAACAATATTTTTTAGTTATATTGACTTACACTTTTTAGTAGTGTTATGCTACACCTTTTAGTCATATTTTGTTGCACTTTTCAGTTGTAGTGACTTACAATTTTCAACAATATGTTCAGTTATAGTGACTTACACTTTTTAGTAATGTTATGTTACACTTTTTACTCGTATTTTGTTACACTTTTCAGTTATAATAACTTACACTTTTCATTAAAATATTGTGTTGCACTTTTCAAGTATATTGACATGCACTTTTTAATAATATTGTGTTGCACTTTCTAGTTATACTAACTTGCATTTTCTAGTTATAATGACTTATACTTTTCATTAAAAGTTGTGTTGCACTTTTCAATTATAGTGACTTACACTTTTTAATAAAAAAATGTGTTACACTTTTTAGTAATATTGTGTTACACTTTTTAGTAATATTAACTTACACTTTTCAACACACACAATTTCGAAAAAAAATTATCAATAAAAAAAAATTACAAAAAAAAATAATAATAAAAAAAAAATTAACCAAGTCAAAATTTTTATTCACAATAATCTTGAATATTTAGGGTTGACAATATTCTTGAATATTTAAGATTTAAGTTGACCAAGTCAACTCAATTCCTTATAAGGAATTGATTCTATATAAGACCAATCCTTAGTTGAAATTTTACTAAGTTTTCTTCCATTTCACCATTAGTTGAAATTTTACTAAGTTAAGATACGTTTTTTTTGTTTGAGATGTTTTAGAGCTAATGGTGAAGGGTGAATGGTGATGTTTAAAATTGATAATTTAGATAAGAATTTCGTTTTTTTTTTTTTCAGATTTTGTAGGATTTAGTTGCATTAATCTACCGTTTATATTGGATTGAAAATCTCCAGAATTTGAAGGTGCAATTCGTATGGGGTGTGGAAGAGAGGATGGTTAATTGACCAAGTATTGCAACCTTTTCGGATGGTTACTATCAAGGATTGATAAATACACCTCCCGGTTAGAACCAAATAAATTGGTAGATACACCACTGCCTTATTTAATTTAGGCAACCTTTTCGGATGGTTACTATGAAGTTTTGCCCTCTTTCAATTTTAATCATGATTCTGTCTTTACAATTCCACAGTTTCTAATATTTAATTTAGGCTATTTATTCCAATTAATGAGGGGTTGTTGTAAATATTAATTTTGTTTAGAATCCCTACTACACTAATCTCATCATACACCTCAATTAAAAGTTGTGGTGGTAGTAGGTTGCATTGATTTAATTAAAACTTCAACATTTATATTCGATTGGAAAATGGGGGAAGATTACATCCCATAAGTTAAAAACATAAAAAACAAAACATAAAAAACATAAAAACCCATAGCTAAACACTTATACTCTTAAACACCTAAACACTGTTTTCTTGGCCACCTCCTTCCACGCTCTCTTCCATATCACCGTCATCACCACCAACGCCACCGCCAACGCCACCGCCACCTCCATTGCCACTTGTCGAATCTTCTTTGTCTCGAACTGTTGAATCAGAGAGAACAATGACTGGAATTTCCTTGACCCTATGTGCCTCAACAAAGAACTCGTAAATTTTATGTAAATGATCATCCTCCAGGATCACGTCGCTTAACGAATGTGGTGTGCAATGGACCAACAACCTTTTCATGAAAGTCTTCATCTCTTCCTTCAACTCCTCATTCTGCCTTTTGGTATACTCGTACATAGACATTAGACCCTTTGGTGAGGAGGGCACGAACTCAGTGAATCTGGCCGACTTGGATGGGGTTCTTGCCATTTCGAATTTTTGTGTGTTTAGGGTTTGGGTATAGTGTTTAGGGTTTACAAGTCTGGGGGTATTTATAATGCCATCTTTAAGAACTTTTGCAACCTTTGCACTCCCCCATAAAGGTCATCATTACATTATGTCCATCTTTTTGTTGGATATACGCAACATCCCCTTTGCCATACACACTCGTTGCAGCCCCCCAAAAAAATAATTATTACCCCCCAAATTTAATTAAAAAATAGAATTAAAGATTTGAAAAAATTACTTCACCTAATATAAACACATCCGATTGGCTTATACAAATTAAATTAGAATTGTTACAAATTAAGTCTTATTTACTTAAATTAAATTGAACCTAGAATTGTTATAGAATCGTTACAAATTTAAGTCTTATTTACTTAAATTAAAGGGTAAATTAAATTGAACCTAGAAATGATATAAATTAAGTATCATTTACTTAAATTAAATTGAACCTAGAATCTTTGCACAAATTAAGTTATAGTTACATTAGATTAAATTCGAATTACATATGGTGATATATGGAGAAATAATTAAATTTTTATAAGGATTCGAAATTAAAGATACGTAAAATTAAACACTGATTAGCTTGTTAAAATTTATTTTTGATCCACCAAATTAAAGATACGTAATTTTGTGTGTATAAAGCCAATTTTCACATAATTTTGTTGTTCAACAATTAATACGTTAATAAATTTCAAAACAAAGCAATTAAAAACATTACTAGGGTTAACATAAACACGCTAATTTAATTTATATGTCGGTTGATTGATTTGATAGATCCATTCAAAAACAAAAAAAACAACCGATCAAGGGGCTACATGCCCAAAAACTACCTAAAACATAAATTTAAAGAGTTCAAAACATAAACATAAACATAAAAAGTAAAACCTAAGAACATAAAGACATATAAACTAAAAACAGCAGCAACCCCCTTCAATGTCCAAAGAGAATCTGGTGATAAGCATCATATTCAGCAATAGCAATCTTCAGTTGCACCCTTGCCTCCACGAGTAGGGCTTCAGCATATTTCCGGTCTTCCTCGTCTCCCTCGTTCACCTCCTCCTCCAGGAACATTACCCTACTTTCCAATTGCTGGCGTGCATCCATCAGCGACCGAATCTTATCAAAGTTAGTCCACAGAAAACGTCGTTCAGCTGCATGCCTCGATCGCAACTCTTCCAAGGCCCGTTGGTTCTTCTCCAAAATTTCCATTAGTCCCTCGAATATATCCTACAGATAGCAAAAGAAAAAAAAAAGACATCAGACATTAGACCCCAGTTTTTCGAAAATGAGAAAAAACATGATTTTTTTGAAGAAAACCTACCTTTCCAGAAGGCATTTTTCGCAGATGACAATGGTGAGAGATGAGAGATGAGAGATGAAAGTATAATTTTTCATCTAAAAATGTCCCTATTTATACCAAGGGAAGGGGTAGGGTTGGGGTGGACACTTGGACTTGAAGGAGTGCGTTGGGGTGGACACGCGTTGGAAGTGAAAGGTTACAAAATTTTAATTCCGATTTTATTTCCTTTTATTTTTAATCAGTGATTTAATGGATTTAGGGAATTTTAATTAGTGATTTTATTTTATTTTATTTTTTGTGGATTTAATTTAATAGTAATTTTAATTGTAGTAAATACTCTTGTAATGTAATAATTTTAATGGAAGTGAAAGGTTAAGACATATATCCGTGATTACTCGTTTCTCGACATATAGGGTTTAGGGTTTAGGGTTTAAGATTTAGGGTTTAGATATTGTCTGATTAACGTGCACACTAATAATTCACTAATAAAACAAACTTCAAATGTTTAAGTTATGTTCAATGTGGTACACTTATATCCGCGATTACTCGTTTCTCGACATATAGGGTTTAGGGTTCAGGGTTTAGGGTTTAGGGTTTAGAGATTGTCTGATTAACGTGCACACTAATAATTCACTAATAAAACAAACTTCAAATGTTTAAGTTATGTTCGATGTGGTACACTTATATCCGCGATTACTCGTTTCTCGACATATAGGGTTTAGGGTTTAGGGTAAAGTGTCCGATTACTCATTTCAACGTGCACACTAATAATTCACTCATAACTTAAACTTCAAATGTTTAAGTTATGTTCGATGTGGTACACTTATATCCGCGATTACTCGTTTCTCGACATATAGGGTTTAGGGTTTAGGGTAAAGTGTCCGATTACTCATTTCAACGTGCACACTAATAATTCACTCATAACTTAAACTTCAAATGTTTAAGTTATGTTCGATGTGGTACACTTATATCCGCGATTACTCGTTTCTCGACATATAGGGTTTAGGGTTTAGGGTTTAGGGTAAAGTGTCCGATTACTCATTTGAACGTGCACACTAATAATTCACTCATAACTTAAACTTCAAATGTTTAAGTTATGTTCGATGTGGTACACTTATATCCGCGATTACTCGTTTCTCGACATATAGGGTTTAGGGTTTAGGGTAAAGTGTCCGATTACTCATTTCAACGTGCACACTAATAATTCACTCATAACTTAAACTTCAAATGTTTAAGTTATGTTCGATGTGGTACACTTATATCCGCGATTACTCGTTTCTCGACATATAGGGTTTAGGGTTTAGGGTATAGTGTCCGATTACTCATTTCAACGTGCACACTAATAATTCACTCATAACTTAAACTTCAAATGTTTAAGTTATGTTCGATGTGGTACACTTATATCCGCGATTACTCGTTTCTCGACATATAGGGTTTAGGGTAAAGTGTCCGATTACTCATTTCAACGTGCACACTAATAATTCACTCATAACTTAAACTTCAAATGTTTAAGTTATGTTCGATGTGGTACACTTATATCCGCAATTACTCGTTTCTCGACATATAGGGTTTAGGGTTTAGGGTAAAGTGTCCGATTACTCATTTCAACGTGCACACTATGTTGGTCCTGAAAGGAGTAGATAACAAGTGTATGGGGGGGGGGGAATACACTTGTATGCAAATTCTTTTCAACTAGATCAAACCAGAACTCAGCAAGGTTGTCTTGGACAACTCTGCTGAAGATGATTAACTCTTCTGAGATAATCAATCCACTAAGTACTATTGAGTACTTAGTTGAATAACTATCTAGGGGAGTTATATGTGCGGAATAGTGGTTGGCCCTTTAAGTTTAGACTCCTTTAACTTCTGAAATCACTTAGTCAATGTAAAACAGTCCAGTTAAGCTTCAGGGAACTTGTCCAAATCAGTTTTGCACAGTCTTTGAATATGTATCTTTGAAAGATCAGTTTTGTGTGCAGTGTTGAATGAATGTAAGTACTTGTAAAGTAAATCAACACAAGAGTTTATAGTGGTTCAGAGACTCAAGCTCCTACATCCACTTTCCCTGATTTAACAGGATAATTCCTTCACTCTTGGAATTAACTTGTTTTATAGTGCCAAGGTGCACTTGATCAAGAACACCACTCCTTGGTGAATTGATCCCTAGGATGTCTAGAGTCCTAGTACCCTCTTCTCAACTCAGAACTGAACTGTTCTTCTCTCAACAGTCAGTTCCTACCACTTCTACTACTACAACCTTCTCACTTTCACTCTTGAAAGATATGAGGATTGAAGTAAGGTTCCAACTAATGAGATATCCTTTACAATGAAGATCAGTGTATAAGGATAGGATATCTCTCTAAGCTTGTGTATGGATATACAATTTGGTTCAGCTTAGAAGAAGTGTTTGAAGACTAAGATAGTCTTTGAAAGCTTTGAAAGCACTCTAGCTCGTAAGAACTTTGAGCTTAGTTGGATTGTGTTGAGGTGCTGGTTGAGGTGCTTTCAAATGGTCTTCACACTTCTGTATTTATAGACAAAATGGAGGATTTGCCCGTTGGAGAGGCAGCCCCAAATTGCTATAAATGTCTTCCTTGAGTTCTTCAACCTGGAAGACAGATTCTTGATAGTGACATGTCCTCATTTGGGTAATAAACGGCTGTAATAGTTTTGTCTTCATTCTGCAGCACTTTTCCCAATGTTTGACTTCTTGTTAGGACTTGGACATGGCTTCTGAAGGTTGATCCAATGATAGGACAACATTCCTTATCATCTGGACAACTCTCCTTATCACTATCAGCAGTTTTGCTTTTCAGCATGGTTGGCTTGCTCTTCTTCAGATGACTTGGCTCTTTCCCTTTATTCCTCTTGTGTATGGTCTTAGCTCATTCCTTTGAGGACCTTTAGGGACTGGTTGTCTCAATCTCTTCAGCATAGTTGATCTTAGGCTTTCAGAGCACTTGATCTTGGTCAATTTAGCTGAGACAACTCCTCTGGACAACTCTCCTGATCAGCATGATTGGTCTTTTTGCATCAGAGCACTTTATACTTTAGAGTTGGCTTATCTGGACAACTCTCCTGACCAAAACCTTTGAGTAGTCTTGTCCTTTTGAGCTAGGTAGGTTTGTTCTTGCATATGGCTAGCTTCTTTGGACAACTCTCCTGATCAGAGTTTTAAGAATATTTTCTCTGGACAACTCTCCTGATAAGAGCATCTTAGATTTCATAGAGTGTCCTTACTCTTTGTTCCAGAATTTGAGCCTTGGGGAGACTTGATCTTGATCATCTTCAAAGCATAGGTTCCCCCTCAAATTGTGCATCTAATTGTCTAAGAGCTGCCTAACATTTCAGCTTCTCATCTAGCCTATAATCTATATATTCTAACAATCTTAGAACATATTTTTTCATTGACTTAGGCATGTCTCAGGGGGGTTTTTGGTATTCAATCAAAACATAGCTCATTTTATTCCCAACAATTTCCCCCTTTTTGATGATGCCAAAACCTATACAACTTAAGCAAAAGTGACTTGTCTACACCTATTACATGTATCTT
The DNA here is from genome assembly GCA_963675135.1 of Galeopsis tetrahit. Classification (NCBI taxonomy): domain Eukaryota; kingdom Viridiplantae; phylum Streptophyta; class Magnoliopsida; order Lamiales; family Lamiaceae; genus Galeopsis; species Galeopsis tetrahit. The sequence goes on from OY776124.1 coordinate 8,056,707, forward strand.
CAGAAGATATGACTGAGGTCAATATTCCTGAAAGGTAATGTGTTAGTGTATTCACTGTTTTTGTTGCAAGAAGGTTTTAAGATAGGCATAGAGAGATTTGAGTTTCTTGATTCAAAATAAGTTCAACTATCATTCATTCAAAAATCATTACAGGCATGTTGATAGTTGAAATTAACATATCAGAGCATGAATCAATAACACTTAAGTATATCAGAGCACTTCATTACAATAATTCAAAATGATATTTTCAGCATCAGAGCACAGAACTTGTATCAGAGCAATCTTTAACAGATCAGAGCAACCAGATTAACACATCAGCAAGCTTGACCATATTTCAGCATAGTTGATCATTCAAGTAAGGTCAGAAGACTTAGCCATTTCAAAGATCATCCTCAGGAGGTGGCAGCATTCCATACTGTGCCCACACTCTTCTTTTCAGTGCCATGGCTTCTTGGTTGGTTCCCTTAGGTCCAAGAACCATCTTGTTCAGCTTAAGGATCTCAGTGAATTCCCTCAGAATTCTTGCTTGGTCAATCCATCCTTCAAGCTTTGGAGGCATGTATATGATTGGCTTGGGAGCTGTGAGTTCAAATCTTGCAATGTCAGCAGCTGCAAGTAGTTGTTGATACAACTCTCTGTAGTATTCTAGCATGAACTCAGTGAAGGCAGAGTTTGCATCTCCTCCATTCCATCTGTCAATGACATAAAAGTCATAGACAAACTCCCTTTTGGCTTCTTCCCATGTGTCATTCAGTTGAATTGGCACCCATTTATCCAAGTGTGGATATTTGGTGTCCATTGGGATTAGAAGCTGAGGCTTCATCTTGCTGTAAGTTGCTCTTCTCCTTCTTGGTTTCTGAAAGTTTGCTCTCCTTTCATCTCTTGCTCTGTTGGCTTCTTCCATCAGATCAATTTTCTCATGGGCCCTCATCATGGCCAGTTTCTGTTGTGTTTCAGGGTCTTTGCCATACCCTTCATGAAACAGCTTTGATGGATCAAGAGCTAGGACTGTTGTCTTCTTCTTCTTAGGTTCAGGTCCAAATCCTTCAGCATATAACTCTTCAATGTCTTCAGTGGACTTGGTACCTTCAGCAGTTTTGCCAGATTCAGAAGATTTGTCCTTTTCAGCAGCTTTGGCTTTCTTTGATGTAGGCTCATCTTCATCAATTCTGAATTCAGGTGGAAGATCAAAGCTGCTAGGAAAGTCAGTGAATTTCTCAATTTGTCTCTTCTTTCCTTGGGCCTTCTTGATCTTTCCTCTGGTTTGGACACCTTCAGCATCTTTGTCCAAACCTGACACTTCACCACCTGGTCTTTGCTGTTTCCTTGCCCTTTCTTCTTGAGCTGAGGCCATTGAGTTCTTCAATGCCAATGCTAACTGCTCCTCTTCATCCAAATCTTCCAAATTCAACATTTCTGGCTCTTTTCCCTTTCCTTCAGGGACTTTGTCCTTCCCTTTTACTGGACTCCCAATCACCAAGGCACCTTTTGCTCTAGCTCTTTCCCTTTCCCCCTTTTTGGCAGCATCAAAGCACTGGGGCTTTAGGTCACTCATTGTTGAGGCCATCAGGGATTGGGCCTGGTTTAGGGACTTCATCTCTTCCAACAAATATACATTTTCATCATGTATATTCTGCATTCTGTCACTGCTCAAGCTAAGGAAAGCTAGAACAGGCTTCATCTTTTGTTGGACAGCCTCTTCCATGGCTGTTTTCAGAGATGCATCCAGTTGGGCTTTTAAGAGCTCAGTGAGGTTGGCCACTGCACCTTCAGCAATGTTGGCCAACACTTCCTGGGAAAATTTTTCTGAGGCTGCTTTGACCATAGCTAGCCTTTGCTCTTCAGCTCTTCTCTTTTGCAATGCTGTCTTCTTTCCAAGAGCTTGCTTGACAGTGAGCCTGAGAGCTTTGACATTAGCATTGTGATTGTCTCTCAGCAGCTTTTGTTCTTTCTTGACTTCCTCTGAGATGGCTTCCATGGTGGATTTGGCACTTTGAACTTCAGTGGAGATGGTTTGGAGACCAGATTCCACACCACTGATTCTTGCCTCAAGAGTTGGTAGCACAACATCTTCAGAGCCAGTGAGCCTCATTTCTACAGATGCAAGAGTTCTTCCTTGCTCATTCAATGCTCCTGAAGTTTCAGCATGAGCAGATTGGACTTGATGAGCCAAGGAGTCCAACTTCTCTGATTGCATTCCAAGTAAGGCTTGAGCTGAGCCTGTATCAACTTGAATAGGTGCATCTGTGAGGAACTCATCTGCAAAAATTTGGTCAAGGGAAATACCTGCAACATCAGATAAATCAAACAAGTTAGGAAATAAGCACTCATCACCCTCAATTTCTTTTGCATAAGACTCTGATACATCAGCAGTCTTCTTCTCATTTTCAACTTGTTCTTTTCTCCCTTCTGTAATAATGATCTCACTCAAGGAATCAGGCCTCCTTTCTCCAAGGGATTCCTGAAGTTCAGATTTGACTTCAAGAATAACCTGTCCTTCCTCACTTATTCCACCCTCATTTGTTGGTACACTCACTATCTTAGTGATGACTACCTCTCTTTCATCCTCAACTCCCTCTGATTTTTCAACTAATCTTTCCTTTTCAACTCCTTCTCCTAAACCTGCAACATCTCCACCTTCATCAAGGTTCAAAGATGGCAGTTGTGGGGAGATCACAGTGCTTATATCAACAGCCACTGAGTCATCCTGAATGATTAAGGGCTGATCAATGTCCAACTCCTCTGACACTGAATAGGCCTTAATCAAACTAGCCTCTAATGCAGGAACCTCAACATCTTTAGGTTGTGCCTTGGGTTCAGAAGAACCTTCATTGGCAGATGTGTCTTTGGTTGTGTTACCACCCTTGGTCAACACCTCTGAAGTTACAGAGCCTTTCCTATGATAGGTTTTGGGAGGATTGGAAAGTCTATCTGCTACAGAAGACTTGGGTTGAAAGGGTTCAGGGAGGTTGGCTTGAGGGGTTTCAGGAGGGTTGGGATTTGAAGGGTTTGAGGGATCATCAGGGGAATCATCATCATTAGAGCCACTGTCAGGGTGTTTGATTCCCTTGGCTTTTCTTTCTTTCTCCTCCTTGATCTTATCAGCCACCAGCTTTGCAAAAATCTCCTCATCAATGAGGAATCTTGTCTTTGAAACTCCAGCAAAGTGTAGCAATCTGTTCTCCTCTATTTGCCACCAGTTTGCACCTTTATCTTGGATGACTTGTGATATCTCCATCATAGATTTATCTTTTACATCAACAAGCATCCTCAAATCATGAAAGGCCTTCTGAATTCTTGGAAATTCAGCAAGTTGTGGATACAAACTGTCCACAGTAGCCTTGGCTCCTCCTCTGAGCATACTTTCAAAAGTATACTCCTCCTCATCTCCACTTGAATGGGGACTTTGGGTTATAGGGGAGTTGGCTCTGGGTTCTCTTATCATGGGTTCAGGCAAATTAAGTTCAGAGATGTTGGCTTCAGAAGGGTTGGGCTCAAGTGAAGGTACTTCAGTTGCTTTAGAGAGCAATGAATCTGAAGGGGCTTTACTCAGGGGGGTTGGCTCATGAAGTGCATGCTCTAAGAGCTTTGAATAGTTGAGCATGGATGAGTCAAGGGGAGACAGGAGTCTTGTCTCATCTACTGCTAAGTCAGCAAGCACATCTATGCCACTTCTTTGTTCATTCCCTTCAGGAGAATATCTCTTGGTGAGATTTACAGGGGTAATGGGTTGGTTGGAAGGGGTAACATGGGTTTCAGGGGAGTTGGGCTCAAGATACTGAACTTCAGGGATGTTGGCCTCTATGGGTTGACCTTCAGGGACTTTGGACTCTGGAGTTCCAGAACCAGATGAATTGGTCCTAGACATGGATTTGGCCCTGCTTTCAGCTCTGCTCTCCCTTAGAGCCAATTGAAGAGACCTCTCTTCTTGCAGTTCCAACACCTTTTCAGTAGGTTTGGCCCTTCTCTTGCTGGCCCTGCTACTTCCACTTCCTTCCTTCTCAGGGACAACTTCCCTGACTCTCTTATCACCCTTCTTCTTTTGCCTAGTCTCATTGTACTTTTGCCTGAGTTCTTCTGAATGATCAGATGGCACTTGTACATCTTCTCTAGCAACTTCTTCAATCTCAGCTGAAGCATCTGAATTCTCTTCTGAGATTCTCTGAGACATTTTCCTTGTCTTGACAGCCCTGGCCTTTGTTCTCTTTTTCATCTTAGGCTTCTCTTCCTCCTGTTCTTCAGCAGGCTTGGCCATTAGCATCCTTCTTTTCTCAGTTTTCTTACTGAGCTTTCTGAACAGGATCTTTTGGGCTGGGAGGGGCTTTGCAAAGGTCTGCATCTGGGAATAGTGGGAAAACCTTTCAATCAACAAGCTTGCCCTGGTGCAATACTTGATTTTCCCTTCTAGCACCACCTTATTGTGGGCTTTCACCTTAAATTTAGCCTTCTCCTTCATCATCTCAGACATGATGAAGGTCCTCCAATCAAACTTGATGCCCTTATCACTGGCATCAATAATGGCAGCCATGATTCTGATCCTTGGCTGGCTGACTTGCTCTAGGCTTCCAGTGTTGCTTAGGAGGCTCTTTGCAACTACCTCAAAAAGATTAAGAAACTCTGGCTTGAGAGTTTTCTTGTTTTGAGTTGAGGAGAGAGGGCCTGGAACTAATAACCACTCTTGGGCTATTTCCTCTTCATGTCCAGTACCATATACTTCTGGATTCCTTCCCTCATAAGGCAATCCAAAAGCTCCTTCCAGATCTTCTGAGGAGAATCTAACTCTATGGAATCTCTCCTCTTCCTCTCCTTCAGCTGTGTAGGATAGCCTGGTTGATACTTCACCATCTTCAGGCTTGCCTCTCCACTTGAGGAAGGCAAAGAATTCTGCCATATAGCTTTCCAAGCAAGAGCTAGGTCTTTCTTCCAAGAACTTTTGGAGACCAGCCCTTCTCAACCATCTCAGGGTTGGAGTAATCTCAGGATCTTCACTTTCAAAAGAGATGATTGGCTCAAAGTGAAGATTGTTCTTGTTGCTTAGATAGGCAAAATCTAGGTCTAGATCCTTGTTGGAGAAATCAACAAGCATCTCAGGTCTAACCTTGGGGGCCATTGAAGTTTGCAGAGAAAGTTTGATGAGTAATGAGAAAGTTTGGAGAATTTTGAGTTAGGGTTTCGAATACTTGGGGAAGAAGTGTTTGTGGGTATCTTAAGACTTGTGAATATTCTAAAAAGAATGTTTGTCAATGAGTTGGTAAGGTCTTGATACAATTCAAAGGTGAACAAAAATGGAAATCCAAAATGGACGGCTAGGATTGATTTCAGGGGAGTTGTCCATTTTTGATCCAATGGTCAAAAACTAATGAAACAGTGAAATAACTGTTTTATTCAAAACGTGGGTGGTTTTAAATGTTTGTTTAAGGCTGGGGATTTTTCGAGATAGATCATGTCCCAAAAAGTTTAATGCAAACAAGAGTTAAATCTTGGCATTTAATGCATGGAAAGTGACCTTTTGGGTGGGAGACAAATTAAATCCCAGAAAGGTGAAAACTGTATTTCAATGGGACAGATTTCGAAATAGGTATTGATCACCAAAAATAGGTGCTTATCAAACCTAGAAATTTGTTTGATAGTCAGGACAACTTATCTGACCCTACATGGACAAGTGTCCTGAAGAAGGTGGACAAAGGTCCTGAATGTTAATGGACAAGTGTCCTGAAGAAGTAAGGTCATGTTTCTGAGTTTCAGTAGACTTGACCAAGTCTGCTGAAGTTTGATTTTGTTCCCCCCTTAATCAATGAGCTTCTTTGGACTTATTTGTCCAACTTCCCTGGATCAAGTAATCCCAACTCTGTTGATAGCTCCAGAAATCTTGCCTCTGCAAGTGGCTTGGTTAATATATCAGCTTTTTGATGGTCTGTGTGAATTTTCATTAGCTTGATATCCTTCTTCTCCACATGATCTCTAATGAAGTGATGCTTGATGTCCACATGCTTGCATCTTGTGTGTAAGACAGGATTTTGTGATATAGCAATGGCACTATTGTTATCACAGAAAATTGGCACTTCAGTAGAGTTGACTTTGTAGTCTCTGAGTTGTTGACTTAGCCAAAGAATTTGAGCACAACAACTTCCAGCAGCAACATATTCAGCTTCAGTGGTGGAAGTGGCCACTGTGTTCTGCTTCTTGGAGAACCATGAAATAAGCTTGTTGCCCAAGAATTGACAAGTCCCTGAAGTGGACTTTCTGTCAATCCTACATCCTCCATAATCAGCATCTGAGTAGCCAGTTAGCTCAATATTGTCATCAGCAGGGTACCAAAGGCCTAGATTCTCAGTGCCTTTGAGATACCTCAAAATCCTCTTTGCAGCCTCAAGGTGGCTTTTCTTGGGATTTGCTTGAAATCTTGCACAAACACCTACTGCAAAGGTGATATCAGGTCTGCTGGCAGTGAGATAGAGGAGTGAACCAATTATTCCTCTATACTCAGTAGAGTTGGTTGGAATACCACTCTCATCAGGATCCATCTTCCAATTTGTGTTCATAGGGATCCTTACTGGCTTGCTGGTTGTACACCCAAACTTTTTGATCATTTCTCTTGTGTACTTAGCTTGGTTGATGAAGATTCCTTCTTTAGATTGCTTGACTTGTAGACCCAAAAAGAAGTTCATCAACCCCATCATGGACATCTCAAACTTGCTTTGCATGAGCTTGGAGAATTTCTCACATAGCTTCTCATTAGGGGATCCAAAAATTATGTCATCCACATAAATTTGGACAAGCAAGATGTCCTCTCCTTCAGAGATTCTGAAGAGAGTTCTGTCCACAGTTCCCTTGGTGAATCCATGATCCAAGAGGAATTGTGACAGTGTATCATACCAAGCCCTAGGGGCTTGTTTGAGTCCATATAGAGCTTTCTTGAGTCTGTAAACTTGGTTTCCAATTTCAAACCCTGGTGGTTGCTCCACATAGACTTCTTCTTTCAAGACTCCATTCAGAAAGGCACTCTTGACATCCATTTGGTATACTTTGAACCTCTTGTGGGCTGCATAGGCTAGAAAGAGCCTTATTGCTTCTAGCCTTGCCACAGGTGCAAATGTCTCATCATAGTCAATGCCTTCATGTTGGCAGTACCCTTTTGCTACTAGTCTTGCTTTGTTTCTGACAATCACATCATTTTCATTTTTCTTGTTCTTGAACACCCACTTTGTTCCAATAACATTTTGATGTGAGGGTCTGTCCACCAGCTCCCATACTTCATTTCTGGTGAATTGGTTCAGTTCTTCCTGCATGGCTGTGATCCAATTGGCATCTTGAAGTGCTTCCTCAATATCTTTTGGTTCCTGTTCTGACAAGAAACAACAGAACATAGCACTTTCACCATGAAACTTTCTGGTTCTGACTCCTATACTTGGATCACCAAGTATCAGGTCAGTAGGATGGTCAGATAACCAGGTCCTTCTTTTCCTGATCTCTTCAGTAGAGTTGTCCTCTACTGAGGGTGAGTCATTTTGATCATAGAATTCAGGATAATTTAATGCAGGATCTAATTCAGGATCATAATCAGGGGTGTTGTCCTCAATGTCAGGGACATTGGCATTTTCAACATTTTGAGTTCCCCCTTGATTATTTGATCCATTAACTACCTCAGCAGGAGCTGCTTCTTCATTGGTAGTTGTTACCTGGATGTGAACTGGGATTGGATCATTCAGTTCATCATTTCCATCAGTGGGATTTGTCTCAGGAAGGTTGCCTTCAGGATGGTTGTCCAATGTTGTATGTTCAGGTAGATTGATTGGGACAATTTCTATGAGTTCAGTGTCTTTGTCTTTTAGGCTTAATCTGGTTGTCCTCTGTGTGATTTCTTCAGGTTCCAACTGATCATTCCTGATCTCAAAGATAGATTCATCAAACACAACATGAGGTGTTTCTTCCACTATAAGGGATTTCTTGTTGTAGACTCTGAAAGCTCTACTGATTTGAGAGTATCCAAGAAATACTCCCTCATCAGCTTTGCTGTCAAAAGCTTTCAACTGTTCTTTCCCATTATTGTGAATGAAACATTTACAACCAAATATATGAAAGTATGACACTTTAGGCATTCTTCCTTTCCAGAGTTCATAGGGGGTTTTGCCTTGCCCCTTAGTGATCAAACATCTATTTTGAGTATGGCATGCAGTGTTTATAGCTTCAGCCCAAAACCTCTTAGGTAGATTTGAATCAGCAATTAGAGTTCTAGCAGCTTCTTTTAAGGTTCTATTCCTTCTTTCTGCAACTCCATTTTGTTGGGGAGTTCTAGCTGCTGAGGTTTCATGAGCTATTCCATTTGATGTGCAGTACTCATTGATGTATGAATTAATGAACTCAGTGCCTTTATCAGATCTTATCTTGATAATGCTAAGGCTTTTCTCATTTGACAACCTCTTTAGAAGTTCAGGTAGTTTGACTTGTGTTTCCTTCTTATTAAGGAGAAATACTACCCATGTGAACCTAGAGAAGTCATCTACTACCACCAATGTGTATTTTCTACCATTTATGCTTGAAGGGGTAATTGGTCCAAACAGATCCATATGTAGAAGTTCAAGTACCCTTTTTGTGGAAATGACTGGTTTTCCTTTGAATGAGGCTTTAATCTGTTTTCCTTCTTGACATGGTTTACACACATGTTCCTTAATGAAAACCTCATTAGGTAGTCCCTTAACTAATGCATTTCTAGCAAGTTTATTCATAGATTTGAAGTTCAGGTGGTTTAGCCTCTTGTGCCATAGCCAACTTTGTTCACTAGAACTTTTAGCAATGAAACATGCAGCATCAGTAGACTTGTCCCAGTCTGCAAAATACACATTTCCCTTCCTAGTTCCAGTCAATAGGGTTTGTTGAGTTTTATCTTTAATTAGACACTTTCCACTTGAGAACTCAACATTAAAATCTTTATCACAGAATTGACTGATACTCAGGAGATTATATTTGAGACCAGCTACATAAGATACATTGGTTACTTTGATGTTACCAATCATCAAAGTACCATAACCTTTTGTTGTTGCTTGTGAGCTGTCTCCAAAGGTGACATTTGGGCCTTCTTTTTCAATAAAATCAGAGAGGAGTTCCTTGTTTCCAGTCATGTGCCTTGAGCATCCACTGTCAAGGTACCATGCTGTCTTTTTGTTCATGCTCCTCTTCTTGTGGCCCATTGGTACCTGCAATTAGATAGGTTTAGGTACCCTTTGAGTTTTGGGTCCTGAGAGGTTAGCTGTACCTTTGGGAACCCAAACTTGCCTAATAACCCTGATTGATTCAAGGTGGCTGAGTTGATTTCCTAGTGCATCAATATACACTGTCTTTCCCTTAAATGCCTTTGGGAAAGTATGTATGAATGTGTTAACTCTGTAAGTTTCAGAGGAGTTGACCACTCTTCTGAACTTATGAGTTCTTTGTGCAGCTTGATGAAATCTTTGAGGAAAGGCCTTTTTATGACCATTACCCTTTGGCATGAAGGGTTTTGGTTGTCTCATTTTATTCTGCCTTAAAGGATGGTTTTCTTTAGGTCTATTCAGCTGAGGCTTTCTCAGATGAGTTGGCCTAGGTTGATTATACCTTGGATAATTCCTCTGAACATTGTTCAGGAGAGTTGCCCTTCCATTGGGTCTACTCTGCTGACCAGTATTCCTCTTGTGCTCAGGAGCTTTGGCCATTTCCTTAGGTTTTGGCCTATTCTCCTGAATCACTTGAGTAGGCATTTCATTCAGTTTGCCCTTTCCTTTGTTCAGTGGCTGAATTACTTCATTTTCAGCTTGTTGTGCCACTGACTTAACAAAGATTCTCTTAGTGTTACTTGTAGATGCAACACTAAGACAAGGTGAAGATTCAAATGGATCAAAACCTAATCCACTTCTTTGAGCCATAGGTCTTTGATAACTTTGAATTTCCTCTATTGCTCTAGAGGATTTGTTCAAAGCAGACATCTTTAATTTCAGGCTCTCTTCACTTGATTTAAGAATATCATACTCATGTGAGAGATTTTCAAATTTGGCATTTAGAATTTTAAGTTCAAATTCTTTTCTTTTCTGAGAGAGAAGTTGATCATCAATCTCCTTTTGTTGGTCAACTATCCTGAGATTTGCTTCCTCAAGCTTTCTCAAGACTTGTTGATACAACTCAGTAGACTTGACATCAACAGCTACCTCAGAGTTCTTGGTGAGTTCAGTAGCTAGTCTTTCATTTTCTCTCACACAATTGTCATGAAATTCTTGTAATCTAGTGAAATCTTCCATCAACTTTCCCAAGGAAAGTTTCAGGTTAACCTCACTAGTGTTTTGTGAGATAAATGATGGTGAACTAGAAGTAGAGGATACCTCATCATCCTCAAGAGCCATGTTGCAGACATCATCATCATCATCACTGTTGGAGAACAATCCATCAGAAGAGTTGAAACTTTCAGCACTATCAGATTCTTCACCAGCCATCATGGCTTTTCTATTGGTGAATTTTCTGTCTCTTTTTGCTTGTCTTTCTCTTCTTTCTTTAGAGCTTAGTTCAGGGCAGTCATATTGGAAGTGCCCTTTCTTTTTGCAGTTGTAACACAGATCTTCATCATCATCCTTCTTGGATTCATCTCTTCTCTTAGATGATGAGGGTTCAGCTCTACTGGATCTTCTCCTATCAGAGGACTTGTCCTCTGATCTTCTCTCTTCAGGCTTTTTGTCCTCAGCCTGATCTTCAGGGGAATTGTATCTTCTCCTGAATTTGTTATCTTGGTAGAATTTCTTGTATCTACCAAACCTTGTGTTGAGCTTGTCAAACCTTCTAGCCATCAAGGCTAGTTCTTCCTTCATTTCAGTCTTAGAGACTGACTTTGATGATCTGGGAGTGGGTTGCATTTCTGGTTCAGCAACTTTGGCTTTGAATGCCACTCCCTTAGTAGGATTTGAAGGTTCCTCAACAGGCTTTCTTCTATTGAGGTCAAACTCATAGGCTTTAAGTTCTGAGAATATTTGTTGCATGGGCATAGTGGAGAGATCTTTGGTATTCTGCATCATTACAGCATAGACATCCCACTTTTGAGTGAGACTCCTTAGGATTTTCAGTCCAACCTCTCTCTTGGTGTAGACCTTGCCCAGTGAATTAATCTCATTCATCACATCAGTGAATCTACCAGCAAATTTGTCAATGGACTCATCAGTCTCCATTGAGAATTGTTCAAACTTCTGCACAACAACTTGGAGCTTGTTCTCCTTGATTTTTTCAGTGCCCTCACACATTTCAGCAAGGGTATCCCAAATTTCTTTAGCTGTGGTGCAGTGGTAGACTCTACCCATAACTGCATCTGGAATTGTTTGATAGAGGGTGTTCATGGCAAGATAATTTAAATTATCTTTCCTCTTTTCATCAGCAGTGAAGTCATCCTCATCTTTGGGAATCAATTCCCTTATATCTGCTCTTTGCTCATCTGTCAATCTGGGGTTAGTCTGAGTAAACACAAAAGGTCCTCTTGTGATTACTCTAAGCATATCAGTATGAAGGGATGCAAGATGAGCCCTCATTCTAATTTTCCAGAAATCATAATTGTCTATTGAAAACATGGGCAGTTTGTGATGAGAAATATGATTGACTGGATTTGTGGCCATGTTGTCTAATCCTTGAACAACAGGTGGAGGAACAGCATTGTTGTTGGCCATATCTCAATAAGAATCAATCAATCAACAAGTAATGGATTTCAGATAGAGATCAGTTCAGTGACCACACCAAATATGTGAGTTTTGAAAATCAAGATGGATTTTCAGAAGCAGTGGTCTTTGAACCCCTGCTCTGATACCACTTGTTGGTCCTGAAAGGAGTAGATAACAAGTGTATGGGGGGGGGGAATACACTTGTATGCAAATTCTTTTCAACTAGATCAAACCAGAACTCAGCAAGGTTGTCTTGGACAACTCTGCTGAAGATGATTAACTCTTCTGAGATAATCAATCCACTAAGTACTATTGAGTACTTAGTTGAATAACTATCTAGGGGAGTTATATGTGCGGAATAGTGGTTGGCCCTTTAAGTTTAGACTCCTTTAACTTCTGAAATCACTTAGTCAATGTAAAACAGTCCAGTTAAGCTTCAGGGAACTTGTCCAAATCAGTTTTGCACAGTCTTTGAATATGTATCTTTGAAAGATCAGTTTTGTGTGCAGTGTTGAATGAATGTAAGTACTTGTAAAGTAAATCAACACAAGAGTTTATAGTGGTTCAGAGACTCAAGCTCCTACATCCACTTTCCCTGATTTAACAGGATAATTCCTTCACTCTTGGAATTAACTTGTTTTATAGTGCCAAGGTGCACTTGATCAAGAACACCACTCCTTGGTGAATTGATCCCTAGGATGTCTAGAGTCCTAGTACCCTCTTCTCAACTCAGAACTGAACTGTTCTTCTCTCAACAGTCAGTTCCTACCACTTCTACTACTACAACCTTCTCACTTTCACTCTTGAAAGATATGAGGATTGAAGTAAGGTTCCAACTAATGAGATATCCTTTACAATGAAGATCAGTGTATAAGGATAGGATATCTCTCTAAGCTTGTGTATGGATATACAATTTGGTTCAGCTTAGAAGAAGTGTTTGAAGACTAAGATAGTCTTTGAAAGCTTTGAAAGCACTCTAGCTCGTAAGAACTTTGAGCTTAGTTGGATTGTGTTGAGGTGCTGGTTGAGGTGCTTTCAAATGGTCTTCACACTTCTGTATTTATAGACAAAATGGAGGATTTGCCCGTTGGAGAGGCAGCCCCAAATTGCTATAAATGTCTTCCTTGAGTTCTTCAACCTGGAAGACAGATTCTTGATAGTGACATGTCCTCATTTGGGTAATAAACGGCTGTAATAGTTTTGTCTTCATTCTGCAGCACTTTTCCCAATGTTTGACTTCTTGTTAGGACTTGGACATGGCTTCTGAAGGTTGATCCAATGATAGGACAACATTCCTTATCATCTGGACAACTCTCCTTATCACTATCAGCAGTTTTGCTTTTCAGCATGGTTGGCTTGCTCTTCTTCAGATGACTTGGCTCTTTCCCTTTATTCCTCTTGTGTATGGTCTTAGCTCATTCCTTTGAGGACCTTTAGGGACTGGTTGTCTCAATCTCTTCAGCATAGTTGATCTTAGGCTTTCAGAGCACTTGATCTTGGTCAATTTAGCTGAGACAACTCCTCTGGACAACTCTCCTGATCAGCATGATTGGTCTTTTTGCATCAGAGCACTTTATACTTTAGAGTTGGCTTATCTGGACAACTCTCCTGACCAAAACCTTTGAGAAGTCTTGTCCTTTTGAGCTAGGTAGGTTTGTTCTTGCATATGACTAGCTTCTTTGGACAACTCTCCTGATCAGAGTTTTAAGAATATTTTCTCTAGACAACTCTCCTGATAAGAGCATCTTAGATTTCATAGAGTGTCCTTACTCTTTGTTCCAGAATTTGAGCCTTGGGGAGACTTGATCTTGATCATCTTCAAAGCATAGGTTCCCCCTCAAATTGTGCATCTAATTGTCTAAGAGCTGCCTAACATTTCAGCTTCTCATCTAGCCTATAATCTATATATTCTAACAATCTTAGAACATATTTTTTCATTGACTTAGGCATGTCTCAGGGGGGTTTTTGGTATTCAATCAAAACATAGCTCATTTTATTCCCAACACACTAATAATTCACTCATAACTTAAACTTCAAATGTTTAAGTTATGTTCGATGTGGTACACTTATATCCGCGATTACTCGTTTCTCGACATATAGGGTTTAGGGTAAAGTGTCCGATTACTCACTAATTTAATTTATTTTTTTAAATGTGCACTTGTAAATACTTAGGTGTCACTCACTCACTAATTTAATTTATTTTTTTAAATGTGCACTTGTAAATACTTAGGTCTCACTCACTCACTAATTTAATTTGTACTAATATTTTAGTGGTATGATTATTTAAAATATTTTAGTAAATACGCGTTAGGAAATTAATTAAATTACGGTAATTAAATTATCACTTGTAACTTAATACCCTCTAATACGCGTTAGGAAATTAATTAAATTAGGAAATCGGCATTTAGTCCCTAACTATACTAATCACCTTTTAATTAGGGCCTTTAATTATAATCCACAATCAAATACGCGTTGTAAATCACTCACTCCACGTTAAAGCTCATTCTCATTCTCTCCTCCACAAGTAAACCCTCTTAAATACGTAATGAATGCACGCGTTTCTTGATGACGAAATTCACCATAATTAACCCCTACTTCCAAGACGCAATGATTACATATTATACCCTAAACCATGCACTGCAGGTTGTATTACGTGAAGGGACGGACACGATCAATCTATTCAAATTAAATCAACGGTGGCGATGAAGTGGGGAAGATCAAGGAAGATAATCTGCTATTCTGCTTGATTCAATTTAAAAGTCAAACAAGGTGAACGGCCTAGATCTTTTTTGCTGAAATTAATCAACGGCGGTGATTGAGCTTGGAGATGAATTAAGATAAGTCTACCGTCTGTCGAATCCCTTCCATAAATGATGATTATGATGTGATTTTTAAATCTAAATAAAATGCATTTAAATTGACGGTCAAGATCAGTTTATTTGAATTACATCAACGGTGATGAATTGTGGAGGATATTCATTTAATAAAACAAAAACATTAACTCCCCACTAACCATTGTCCACGTTCATCTTCCTTCTCCCAAACCATACACCTCTTCACCCCATTCGCATGCACCCCTTCCCCTTCCCCTTTCGCAAAAACCCTAATTCCATCATACACCCCTTCCCCTTTCGCAAAAACCCTAATTCCATTATACACCTTATCTTGTGGCACACTTTTCTTCCCCAAATCCTACTTTCTCTCTCCCTTTTTTTTCGAATTACAAACTCTTTCTCTCTCTCTCTCTCCCTTTTCGAATTGCAAACATGCCTACCACAAGATCAGCCGCAAGAAAAATACGATTCACCATCGGAAACAACCCTGAAGAGATCGAAAATGAAACTCGGTAGAATCCACAAAGGTTTTTTACAGTCAAGTGCAAGACAACCGAGTGCCACAATCGTTTGGTATTTTGTTTCCAATATGTAAATTCCTGCTATCTTTTTTGAAGGTTTATTTGACATCTGTTTTTTGCAGAACCTACCGAGGAATGTAATTGATCTGTTGGGGTACCAGGAGAAGATGATCACGGTTTGTGCTGGGTACTCTGGAATTGAGTTTGAGTGCAGGTACGAGTTTCATCGGGTTGACGCATGTCCAAGGGGAATTTGTCGATTGACCAGTGGTTGGACCTCGCTTGCGGATACGTTGAGAATTAGCCAAGGAGATACTCTTCACTTCGAGCGTGATGTCCAGGTTCCGTCCAAATTCTATGTGTCGGTCGTCAAACATGACAAAGCAATCAAGGTGGAGGACGAGGGTTGGATTTAAGGGTTTCGTAATGACTTTTGAATTCTGTGTTTATATTTTGTGTTTTGTGTTGACCTTTTGAATACTATGTTTGAATCGACGTTTATGTTTCAGCATTTTGGACTTAATGTGATTATGATAATGTTTCAGTATGTTAATGTATTAATTTTGATTATAATTATGTTTCAGTATGTTAATGTATGAATTTGGGTTAGGGTTTAGCTGGATTAAACTGTAAACATTAGACTGAAATAGCAATATGCATGAATTACACTGAAATAGCTGAATTAAAACCTAAAACTCCGTTCTGATTCTGATACATTTTGATCACTATTGTTGTCTTCTTGAACTGTTGCATCCATTTCCCTTGCATCACGTTCACCCCTTCCCCTTCCTCTTCCCCTTCCCCTTCCTCTTCCCCTTCCCCTTGTAGCGGGTTCTGTACCGGGTTCACCCCTTCCTCTTCCTCATCCACCACTTCCAGGTGGACGTCCACGTGGACGTCCAGTTCCACCCCTTCCACGTGTTTCCGAAGCTGCCCTATATCGATTAATTCTTGGTCGTTCCACTGTTCTTGCAACATGGGGGTCTAGGAGTGGATTCCCCGCTGTTTCAGGACTTTGTGATCTCATTGAGGGACCACCATCATCATCATCATCATCGGTTGATGTTGTAGAAGGGTTCCAATTAAGCAGTGCATTTTTCATCTCCATACAACTATTTTCAACATACTCCAGCTTCGCATTGTTTCCCATGGCCAAATCCGCAGCCTGCTGGAACACTTTTTCAATTCCTTGGTGTTTCTTGTACTCATCAGTCATGTGGGGATAACCTCCTCCGACAAAAATATGGCAATGTCGTCGGTACACATCTTTTCTCCATCGGCGTAACAAATACCTTTCGTTCACACTTTGGATGTCCTTTTGTGACAACACCTTCATTATATGAGAGCAAATTATCCCCCTGAACTCAAACCTCCTGCAATTGCAATTGATGTATTCTCCCACTTCCCTCCACTCAACAGTATAAGTAAATTCCTTGACATAAAAATTGTTCACAATGCATCTTTCAAGAACCCTAATTTTTTCAACTCCAACATCATTCAAATCTTGAGCTCTCTCTTCGTCAGTTGGTTGAACAACATGACAATAAAGCGACCTTTGTATTTCTTCTTGAACACGTTTGAACATAGAATTCGTGTATGCCCGTTGAAATTGCTTCTCCCATGGAAACTGAGAAATGCAATTAATGACCTTGTTCTTCGATTGAAAGTCGGCTAGGAATTCCTTCTGAAACTTATTACCAATAGCAACATCGTATTGTTCCATGAACTGTTTGAGCGAGCTTCTAGAGTGAAAAAAATCATCAAAATAAGCATGCATTCCCTCACTTCGTTGTGTCGATATCATTCCGGCCCAAAACGTGTGGTGCAAGTAAACTGGACCCATTTCTCCCTTTCATTGTATAAACTTATTAACCATTCATTATTCTCCAACCTGTATTTAACCAAGAACTCAGCCCATTTGCTCTCGAATATCTGAATGGTTAAGCTGTCGTACACGAGGCCTTTAAATTCAACGGTGCATGATTTAATATCATCAACCCATTTGAACTTTTCTCCGACTTTTGATAGAATATGCCATATGCAATACCGATGAATAGTGTTCGGCATCAACTCCCTTATGGCTATCTTAATGGTTTCAGCTTGGTCCGTAATTATGGCAGTAGGGTGAATGCCACCCATTGCTTCTAACCAATTCGAAAAAATCCATTTATACGTATCAGCCTTTTCATTGCTCACCAATGCACATCCTAGCAAGATCGAATGACCATGATGATTAACGCCAACAATGCTTGCAAATGGCATTTTGTACCTAATTTTCAAAAACAAAACAATGCACATAAAATTTATTAAACATGCACTCAAAACCTAAAACGAACCCTTAAAATTGATGAACAACACAACAAATCCTAAACCCTAATACTAAATATTAATGTAAGCATCCATAAATTAAAAAATTACGTAAAGCGGATGAACAACAAAAACCCTAAATAATTTTGTACCTATTCACGAGATAGGTTGTGTCTAAACTCAAGACGTCGTGAAACTCTTCGTAAGCAGCTTTACTTCTAGGATGAAACCACAGAACATTGCGTAGCCTATTATCATCATCAATATCCATCAAATGAAAAAAACTGTTATCGCTCAGTTGAAGTTTAGCAAACATTTTGCGGATTGCTTCTGCGTCTCCATCACCTAATCTCAGTCTTTTTCGTTGTTCAATGAAATTTCTACAGTCCTTAGGGAGGCACCCTATATTTTCTGGTCCACCCGACTGAACTTCACATAACCTTACATTTTTGCATGTCCTTATTCCTACGATATCATTTGCTTCTAATTGCCTCTTCATGTGGACACTCAAATGCCTATGAGCTGGCATTAATGGAGAAAAGACTGGATTAATTTCATGGTTGTGCTCATCCACCATTTTACTAACAATCCAAGTTCCATCCTCGAGTTTCTTCGCATTCAAACGAGCTTTGCAATCAATTTTTTTCGACGCTTTATTTGCCTTAGAAATCCCACCCTTATCACAAGCCATCAAAGCGTATTTTAGTTGTGAATCATGCCTTTTCACCAAAGCCCGTTTGACAATGCTAAAGCCTTTTCTTCTCGCATGTTCCTGATAAGCCCTAAACAATGCATCAATGCTCCCAAAGATCGTTCCAGTTTCTACAACGATTTGCTCATTGCTAACTGTCGGAATAGGTGATTGAGTCGAGTGACTTTCAATATTCTCTTCGTCGTCGGAATCATCTCCAAAAAGTGATCGGAGCATTTCTGGATCAGCTATGTTAGAGTTGATTTTTTTTTTTTGAACGGAATTAATGGTGAAGATGGAGAAGGAACAAAATTAATGGTGAAGGAATAAACTTGAATTAATGGTTGCAACACAATTTAAGTTTCAAAATAGCTAGAGGTAATGATGTGCCATAATTATGGGTATTGGGGAAATTAATAAAACAGCCGTTTGCGTGTGTTAATGTGTTATTGCTTGCCTTGATTAGCGTAAATGTATAGAGATTAGCACGCGTGATGTATTTAATTAATATTTAGTCAGAATCTCTAATTAAGGGTATATTGGTAATTAAGTAATTAATAAAACATTAATTAAAGCAAATAAATGAATCTGTATATACAGATTCTGTATAGAGATCATTACCGATGTTTTATTTAATTATGTTACCGATATTGTGACAAGCGGAATCCAGAATCTGGATATATTGAAATGATTTTACACCACCAATATTAGTCAACCTCCCTTGATATAGTCGCTCCTTAATTGTTGTTGGGAAATAATATTAAACTTGGATATCAACTTATAACCAAATAATTTAAAGAAGAGAGATTGAAATAGAGTGTAAAAATTTCAAATTCTATCGTTCAGATCAGTGTTTTCATAATCGAACCGGTGACCAAACCGGACAGGCCAGCGGTTCACGGTTCAACCGGTTGGACCGGTTGGATCGGCGGTCCAATCGGTAAAATAATTTTATATGTATTTTTTTAATATTCTTTGTTACATTTAAAAAAAATACATGCATTTATAAAAATTATATTAAAATAACAAATATTAAATTAAATATTAATATCTCTAAGTAAAAGGGGTGAACAACTTTTTTTTTAGTAAAAAAAGTAAATATATGAGATTTATGTCCTACATCTAATAAAAAGTAAAAGAAAAATGAGAGGAAGCAAACAAATATATGAAATTTTCATCCCACATCGAATAAGTAGTATAAGAAATATATGAGAAAAACATTATAAAATTAATAGTGTAACCAATCCCATGAACTTCATTATGTCCTAGTGTTATAAATAACTAAATATATGAACTTCATTATTTCCCACATTGAAAAAGTAGAAGAAAAAGTAGTTTTGTTACAGTAATAAACAAAGGTAGAAGAAATATGAGAATTTTTTCTTATAAAAGTAGTTTTGTTATAATGACAAACAAACTTAAAAGTTTTTGTCCCACATCTTAAAAGTTTTTGTCCCACATCGAATAAAGGTGGAAGAAACATGAGTGGAAAACAAATGTGCATCTAATTTTTTATTATAAAAGGTTAAAAAATAAAATAAAAAACTTAAATTTTTATTATAAAAAGTTAAAAAATTAAAAAAAAGTAGAAGAAATATGAGAATTTTTTCTTATAAAAGTAGTTTTGTTATAATGACAAACAAACTTAAAAGTTTTTGTCCCACATCAAATAAAGGTGGAAGAAACATGAGTGGAAAACAAATGTGCATCTAATTTTTTATTATAAAAAGTTAAAAAATAAAATAAAAAACTTAATTTTTTATTATAAAAAGTTAAAAAATTAAAAAAAAATAAGGGTCAAACCGGCTTTTGACCGGTTGAACCCCTAGAATGGTTTTTAGTCATTGTCCGGACCGGATCCGTGACCGGTTCATGGTTGGACCGGTCGAACCGGTGGTTCAATCCGGTTTTAAAATCATTGGTTCAGATTAGCGTTTAAATTTTATTTTTTTTGCAACAAAGTGAAATATTAAATGATTAGTATTTTGTAGACACCCTATTTAATAAATATACCCTTTAAATGAATATAAGTTTATCAATATTAATTGTAAGATAAATTTTTTTTTTAATATAAATTAGAGTTGTTGACCTTTTAAATATATAAATTTATATTTTTATTATTTTCAAACTAACAAATTAATTTTAACAATATTTTTTTATTGTCTTGATATATTTTTTAGTATTTTTTTTTTAAATTTCAAGTTTAGGTGATGAATTTTTAACCGAACTAGAAAAATTAATCGAAAAGAAATTTATATTTAGAATTAGTATTTAAAGTTTAATTTGGAGAATAATTATTAGGAAGTACTATATACACTGAATTTGGATTGATGTGCAAGGTTCAGTTTTTATATAATAAATTAAATATAAAATTTTATGTTAATTTAAATGTAATTTATATATTTTATGTAAATAATTTTTTATAATATATTTTATGTATTTATTTTGTTAAAGTTTTTTTAATTGCATATTATTTTCTTTTATAAGTGAACGGTAGAACGGGATGTAATGTATATATAATTTTCTTGATATAGAATGTGAATGTATTCTAAGATAATTTTAAAAACTTTTTAAGATATATAGAGTATTGTTGAGGGTTTTAGAGAATTTTTAGTAATTTAGAATAAAAAAATCAGAGCTTTACTTAAAAAAGTTTTCTGGTACACTGTCTTAGTTGAAAAAATTATGAATAATAGTTTTTAATAATTGAAAGGAAAAAAACTTGACGAATGAAAATAGATTACTAGAAATGTCACAAATAATTCTACTTTAAAATTTTAAAATCTTATCCTACCAATAACTATAAACCCTATAAATATTTATAAACTCTATATAGATATATATAATAACCTATATAAAATTATTTTACAATGCCCATTCTTATTAAAAATATTTTTAATTTTACAATTAAAATTATAATTTTATTAATGCACATTTTTATTAATATATTAAAAAAATATTATAATATATAAAAATATAAATACAATAATATATATTCAAATTTATAGATATGTATATGTTATAAATATATTAGAATAAAAAAAAGTTTATTCTCACAAACACTAACAAATGTGTTGGGATATGAATCCTAGAACAAGTCCTGAATGATGAATAAAAGATAAAAGATAAAGTTTTGATAAGCCAAAAAGAAGACTTGAATATTTTCTAAGTGTTGACTAATCTAGTCTAGTTGAGTTGAAGTCATCTTGTACAGATCAGTAGAATTCAAAAGACAAGTACAGTTTAAAAGAAAAGTATTTAAATGATAAGTACAATTTATAAGTACTTCATATATGTTAGATTGTTACTGAGCTATTTAATTGATGTATAGAGAGCTCATGATTTTTATATGTAATAGATTAGATTTTGTGTATAGTTTATAAGTTGACTAAGCTTGTATTATAAAAGCTTAAAGTAATGTAATAGTCTTGATAAGATTAGTATAGTCTACTTTACTGTTTGAAGAAGGAAGATCAGACAAGAAGAGTCGAAGTCTACTACTCAAGATAAGAAGACTACACAAGACAAGTCAACTTGAAGTTAGTTACAAATACGCGTGAAGAGATAAAGATATAGAAGTTAGTTATGGAATAACTAATTCATAACAGAAACGCGTGGATTGATAAGAAGATTCAGTTGAAGGTAGTTATCAAGAAAAGTTGGTTACAACTTACTAAGTTCTTGAAGATTGAAGTCTATAAATACTTCATGATGGTGATCAATTGAAAACTACTATACACTGACGTTCATACTCAAGTGAAGCATTATCAAAGATATATTTGAAGTTTACTCTCAGAGATTGATTGAAGTTCAGAAAGATAGCCAGAAGACAAGTGAAGAATTCAGAAGGCTACTACTGAAGAACAGAGAAGTTTTTAGTTTTTGTTTGTTATTTTCAAGGTGCTAGATACTTGTAAAATTTCTAGTAAGATCGTAGACGTATCTGGAGGTATAGTCTGTTGAAGATCTAAGTCTTCTTCTTGGGACTTTAAAGACAGGAACATACACTTGTACTCGATTGGAAGAGTTTTAGTGGAAACATCACAACTGGGTTTGTGAGAGTGGATGTAGACAAGTTGTCGAACCACTATAAATCTTGTGTTTGATTTACTTTACAGTTTTGATTGTTTAAATTGCTTAATTGGTTTAACTACTTAACTGATCTAGACTAGTTGAGTATAGAACAGAGTTCTCGAAAATAAGTTGAGTATAATCTTGAATTGGGCTCATTGATAATTTCGTATTCCGCATATTGTACTTTGATATTTCGAAAGAATTTTGAAAAGTCTATTCACCCCCCTCTAGACATTTTCACTAGCTTACTCGTTATTAACTCAACTTTGGGACCAACAAGTGGTATCAGAGCAGTAGTTTACGAACTGCTGTTTCTTGATAACCGACTCAAGACTTAGGGTGAAGTCTTGGTCCTTGACTGTTCTTGTATAGGTGTTCTTGATCATATTCTTGTATCATCTGTTTTTCGTGCTCCCTGTTCTTGACTTATCTGTTGTTCTTGATCATAACTCTACTTAGCACTTATTTCTTGAAATCATGTCTCTTGAGATAAGCGCCAACAAACTACCTAAGTTCCAGGTACAGGATTACGACTATTGGAAGCTAAGGATGGAAGCCATCTTCAGCTCCACTCATGACTTAATGATCTCTGTCATCACTGAAGGTCCAATTGTGACCATGATCCCAAACACTGCTGCCCTCGACGCAAATCAACCCGTGGGTACTCTCGTCAAGAAACCAAGGTCAGAACTTACATCTGAAGAAATGAGACAGAATAATTTGGATAGCTTGGCCAAGAATTACATCTTACACACTCTTCCTAATGAGTATCTGGGAAAAGTGTTAAAATGTAAAACTGCCAAAGAAATGTGGGACCGCTTAGCTATCATTTGTGAAGGGACATCCCTAATCAAAGAAAGCAAGCTTTCCACTGCTGTCCAAAGATTCGAATCATTTCATATGCAAACTGGTGAAACAATAGACCAGTTGGATACTCGATTTACCAAAATCATGAATGACTTGGAAGTCCTTGGTAAATCTTATACTCCTCGTGAAATCAATCTTAGGATTCTAAAAAGCCTTGATAGTCGATGGAAGATGGTAAAAATGCTTGTTAAGAATACCCAAGATATAGACGTATGGACAGCAGAGACTATGTTTCAAACTCTAAAGGCTCATGAGTTTGATCTAGACGAAGATGAACCCATAGTAAGTAGTGACAGAGAATATGCTGTATCTAAGAACGTTGCTTTTAAGGCTAGTTCGTCTAAGATAGACAGGTCTAAGACTAAGACTAGGTCTGCTTCTGTAAAAGACGAGTTAGATACTGATCTTAGTCTGAAGGATCAGGTAAGCCTCATGGTTAGAAAGTTTGATAGGCTGAATAAACGTTTCGGAAGATATAAGAAGTTCTATAGAGAACATAGAGGGTCTGCTTCTAAGAACTCGTCTGAGACCAGACGAGACCGAAACTCGTCCGAAAGGAGAGACGAAGTCTCGAAAGGTAACAGACAAGATAGAGAGTCTGATAGTAGGAAAATTACTCGTTCTGATAGACGTGATAAACGAAGGAACAACTCTCCTATTAAAAAGGCTACTAATGATCTTGTGTGCTATAACTGTGAGAAACCAGGTCACTACATATATGAATGTCCAGACCTGAGTACTGATGATCGAGAAGAACGCAAAGCACGAAGGGAACGAAGATACAACCATGGTAAAAAGGCAATGATGGCCAATAATGACTCTGACTCTGACTCAGACGAGTTACCATCATCCTCATCTAGCTACCCGTCTGAACCAGATCACGATGAAGCATTCATAGTTGATGATGGTCTATGCTTCATGGCTAAAATCGACCAAGAGGTATCATCTATTACTTCTTTTCAATCATGTGATGAATCAGATTCTGATGAAAGTGACACTGCCAGTAGCCAAGTAGGAAGTAGTCTTCAGCACTCTACTAGTGCAGTTGAAGACGACCTCCTACTTGCCAACAAGGCATTCATTGAAGTCAGTGATGAAAACATCACCTTAAGACAAGAAATCATTGATCTTAAGGAAGCTCAGTCTAAAGTAGATCCTAATATAACAGTCCTAAATGAACGCTTGCAAGAAGAGTTGAGACAACTCAAAGACAAGTGTGCATTGACAGACAAGTTGTATCAAGACCTACTTAAGACACATGCGACTGAGAAACATGAATTCAATGTCTTACAAAGCAAGCTCAAAAAGCTTGAAGAACGTAATAAGTTCCTAGAAACCGAGGTTGTCACATTAGACCTTAAACTTACTGACCTGGTTAACTCATCTAAGGTTAACCTTGAATTGTCAGATAGGTATAGGGCTCCTGCTGACAAGACAGGCATAGGTGCTGAGACACCCAGCTCGTCTACTCTAGTTCCTAAGAACCCTACTATTTTCATCTCAAGCTCTTTGACTAATGATAAAGGAAAAGAACCATTGATATACGATATTGACACTCCATCAAAAGGTACTGTACCAAAACAAGCTCGAGTTAACATTCCAATTACCAAAGGTGGTAAAAAGAAAGTTAACAACAAGCCTGTTCCGTTTAAGACAAGTCAACAAAGGACTAGGAATCGTGGACGACCAAATCAGGTCAGATACGAGGACTGGTATCCTGAGGAGACTAGTACTAGACAAGTACAGACTAGACGACAAGAGTCTAGACCTCCTTTCATAAGGCAGTCTCAACTCTACTCGTCTAGACCTAGACAGGAAGGTCCAAAATATCGTACACAACCTGTTCTATATCCTCCACCTTTGTCATATGATATCCAAGGAGAAGAAAGACCTAAACATGTCTATAAACCGTATGGACCTAATGCATATAAACCTTACTCTGACTATCATAGACAAGTGCCTGCTCAAGTAGAGATTAAGTCAAAAGGCTATCTCCAAAGAGTAGACCCGAACTCGACTGATAGGCCAGATAAGGACAACAAGGTCTTATTTTGCAACAAATATGGTCGAAAGCTTAGAAGGTCAAACTTGTTCAGGACTCCAATGTACATTTGGATTCCATTGAACTCGACTAACCCCCAAGGACCCCAATAAACAAGGAGGGTACCTAAATTATGTATTATCATCTATTGCAGGGTCGACTCGATCTATACAAGAAAGGTGGATCAACAGGAGAAACTTGGTACATAGACAGTGGCTGTTCGCACCACATGACTGGTACTAAGACTCTCTTATCAAGCTATCGTGAGCAAGAAGGACCAAAAGTGATATTTGGTGATAGCTCCATTGCTGTTACTAAAGGATTTGGTTACATTCGGAATGGTGACATAGAAATTCAAGACGTTTCTTATGTTGAAGGCTTGAAATACAATTTACTCTCTGTTTCACAATTTTGTGATCGTGGATACAAGGTGCAGTTCAAGAGTCAGAAATGTGAAATCATCGACAAGAAAACACACACAGTCCTACTAGTCGGCATTAGACAAGGAAGTGTGTACATAGTGAACTGGAACAGTTGTCCGAGGGACACCTGTCTACTTACTAAGAATCCTAAAGAACTTGGCTGGCTCTGGCATAGACGCCTTTGTCATCTAAACTTTAAGGTTCTTAATAAGATAGCCAGAGACTACCTTGTGGAAGGTATTCCCAATGAAGTCTACTATAAGTCACATGTATGCACCTCCTGTCAAAAAGGTAAACAGGTGAAGGGCTCTTTTAAATCTATTCCATCCCTCTCAACCAGTAGAGTTCTTGAACTTCTACATATGGACTTACATGGCCCAATAACTCCTCCAACTTTGAACGGTAGAAGGTACACACTTGTTGTAGTAGACGACTATTCTAAGTTCACTTGGGTAGTCTTCTTACACAAGAAGAGTGATACACAAACACTTTTGCCTGATCTATTGAAGAAGTTACAGGTTGAGAAGAATCAGTCAATTGTCAAGATACGTAGTGACAAGGGTACTGAATTCATTAACTGCTATATTAACGAATTTTGTTCCAAGCGTGGCATCCAGCACCTTACTAGTGCAGCTAGGACACCACAGCAAAATGGAGTAGCAGAACGAAGGAACAGAACTCTTAAGGAGGCCTGCAGGACCATGCTGACAGAGTATAATACGCCTCAGAAATTTTGGGCAGAAGCTATCAACACTGCTTGCCACTCACAAAATAGAAGTGCTATCAATAAAGCACTAGGTAAGACGCCCTATGAGGTATGGAAAGGTAGAAAACCCAGAGTTTCATATTTTCATATATTTGGATGCAAGTGTTTCATCCATAACAATGGGAAAAGCAAGTTGAATGCATTCGATGCTAAAGCAGACGAGGGGATATTCTTAGGATACTCCTCGACTAGCAAAGCATTTAGAGTATTCAACTACTCAACCCTTTGTGTGGAAGAAACACCACATGTGGTTTTCGAAGAATCCCAACAGGACCCGTCTGCCAACAAGATCAGTGAGAAAGCTACTGAGCTAACTGTCGAATCTGACAAAGACTCAGAGGTATATGAATCCGTTCAAGCATATAATCCATTTTTAAAAGCTCTCGAGTCAGACGACCAGAAGAAGGTGAGTGCTCAAGGTAACTCTACTAGACCAGTTGACATACCTAAACTAGTCGACTCGTCTACTCCTATTAAATCTTCTGATGATAATGATGTTGACATGCATGATGCTGTACATGATATAGATGATAGTATTTTTGTTAAGAATAGAAATACATGGAAATCAGCGCATAATACTGAAAATATTATTGGTGACTCTACTGTTGGTGTTAAGACTAGAAGACAACTCTTTGAGTCGCAAGAACAATCTAGTCCATCTCTGTTTTGCTGGTGTTGTTTCCTCTCATCTATCGAGCCAAAAACCATTAATGAGGCATTGGCTGATAGTAATTGGATCATTGCTATGCAAGACGAGTTGAATCAGTTTGTTCGAAACGACGTCTGGGAACTTGTTGATAGACCAAAACATCATAATGTAGTTGGCACCAGATGGATTTTCAAGAATAAGAAAGATGAGAATGATGTAGTTGTTCGTAATAAGGCTAGACTAGTCGCCCAAGGCTACTCACAAGCTGAAGGCATAGATTATGATGAAACTTATGCTCCTGTTGCTAGACTAGAAGCCATTCGATTGTTTCTTGCATATGCTGCTTACATGAAATTTACTGTATATCAAATGGATGTTAAAAGTGCATTTCTTAACGGTATTCTTGTGGAAGAAGTATATGTTGAACAACCCCCAGGTTTCGAAGTCAAAGGTAATCAGGTATACAAATTAAAGAAGGCCTTATATGGACTAAAGCAAGCTCCAAGAGCCTGGTACGATACTCTTTCTCAATTTCTATTAGAAAATGGTTTTACTAAAGGCAAGGTAGACAGAACCTTGTTTAGAAGACAAGAAGGGAAAGACATTTTACTCGTCCAAATTTACGTAGATGACATCATTTTTGGTTCACCTAACAAAGAGCTGAGTGAAAGTTTCTCAACACTCATGCAAAGTAAATTTGAGATGTCTATGATGGGTGAAATGAATTACTTTCTTGGACTTCAAGTAAAACAGACCCCTGAAGGGATTTTCATAAATCAAGCAAAATATACTAGAAATCTTCTAGACAAGTATGGTATTAAGACATGCAAGTCTACTGGCGTACCTATGCTACCTACATACAGAATGGACCCAGACGAACAAGGTAAGTGTACTGATCAAACTCATTATCGTAGTCTAATTGGTTCATTACTGTACTTGACTGCTAGCAGACCTGATATTGCATTTTCTGTTGGTGTATGTGCTCGCTTTCAAGCTAATCCAAAAGAGAGTCATATGGAAACCACTAAAAGGATTTTGAAATATTTGAAAGGAACCATCAATCGTGGTATATGGTATCCTTCAAATGATGATTTATCTCTAAGTGGCTACTCTGATTCTGATTTTGGTGGTTGTAGAATAGATAGGAAATCTACATCTTGTTCTTGTCAATTCTTAGGCACAAAACTCATTTCATGGTTTTCGAAAAAGCAGACAAGTGTTGCTACCTCTACTACTGAAGCCGAGTATATGGCTGCTGGTAGTTGCTGTAGTCAATTATTATGGCTTATTCAACAGCTTAGAGATTATAATATTTGTGAATCAAATGTTCCTATATTCTGTGATAGTAATAGTGCAATTGCCATTACACAAAATCCTGTTCTGCACACACGTTGTAAGCATGTTGATGTGAAACACCATTTCATACGTGATCATGTAGAAAAGAAGGATATTCGCATGGAAAAGATTCATACTGAGTTTCAAAGAGCTGATATTTTTACAAAACCATTAGCTGAGGCACGATTTCGTGAATTATGCATTAGTTTAGGGCTAATTGATTTAGATCCTACTTGCCTATAGCTGTGTACTAACCAGACAGGTACATCAAATGAAGTATGGAGACAAGATCACTAGACTAGGGCACTCGTCTACTCACTCAATAGACAGGTATACAAGGCTAGACAAGGTGACTAGACAACCCGATGAGGAAGCTGGTAAAGCTGAGGGTAAAACTAAGGGAATAAACATTTAAGGGGGAATTTATGATTTCTTAAATATCCTTATGTTGACTCTTATGTGGGTCAATAGTCATCTTGTTCGAAACCTTGATCATTACCTTAGACTGATATTCATCTTATTTATTGTTACTTTACTTGTATCATCGATTACACGTTGAATGTGATAAGATAGGTACATGAAGTCGTTCGATGTTCAGAATAGATATGCACAGACAAAGGGGGAACTCGTCTTGTGTACTTAAGTCAACTCGACTGGTGGAGCTTATGTCTACTCGTCTGTTCTGGATGGACTCGAACAAGACAAGCTAAGTTTTTTTTTAAAGCTAAGTGTTTAATCAAAACGGATTAAGAATATTATAGTATGTAGGTATTGATAGAATTTGAAAAACCCTTGACTTAGATTTATACACTCTCATTTGATGTGGTGTATACATCTAGTTCTCACTTATCTACACTAAGACAGATGAGTTCACTCCTCTGTTCTAACTAAGAAAGGGCGGATTTCAAATTTTACAATATCAAATTACATACTACTCTCGGTTCCGTAACCGAATGCCAAAGGTCTTAACCGTCTTGATCAAAACCCAATTATCACACGACTTAGTCACATTTGTGTTAATTCCTTGTTTTACTCAAGAAGTTTTTGCCTCTCCCTATTTTCAAGCATTTCAGTTACTGATTATTATTGAGATGTCTACTCGATCAATTTTCGATCTTAGAACTAACATGCAGGTCACATTCGACCTCGGACGGTACATTTCCGATAACAAAGTAAATGTAGAACCATCTGTGTTCTTCAAGGGCAATCACTCAGACGACGATGCTGAGATTCTGGCTAAATGCACTCGATGTGGGCTCAAACCGTATCTAGAATCATTTCCTCAAGTGGTCTTGGAGGAGGAAGTGCTAGAATTTTATGCCAACGTCATCAGACAGGGTGATATTATTGAGTCGTTTATTGGTGAAGATCGTGTGCAAATCACTCCAGAAACGATGTTCAACCATCTACAGCTGCCCATCGGTTCAATTGACATTGATAATTATGCACTTGGACAAGAAATTCGATATTTGAGCATCTTCTGTGGCAAGAAGTTGAAACAGAAACCGGATGGCAAGTATGCTCCAGTCAAGAAGGGTGATCTTCTTAAAAAATATCGCACATTGTTGGATATTGCCAGCAAAATTCTGTTAAGTTCGACTGGTTCTCATGACTCTGTGACCTTTGTGAAGGCAAGGGTTATGGCTGTAATTTTTGACGGTATCACTGAATGCAATTGGTTCAAGCTGATTGCAGACCGCATTATGTATTTTGAGCGCAGTGTTCGAGTAGATGACAATACTCGAAATTGGGTGGTGTCTACTGCTGTTGGTTATGGTAATAAGCTAAGTATCTTACTTCCTCTCCTAATGCCAAACAAGATGAAATGGAGCAAAGGAAAGCCATTTCATCCTTTGAAGTTTTACTTGAAGAAAGGGGCAGTGAGGAAACAGGCTGCTGCTAGGCCATCTGCACCTAGACAAGCCAGAATTGACCCCATGGAGGCTTTGCCATATGCTGGTGAATCTGGATCTTCAGAAGATGAGTCCGTTGAAGACAAGCCAATGGAAGCTGCACAAGACTCATCTAGTGCAGAAGACTCAGAGCAGACTCAGTCAGAAGAAGAGTCGACTCAAGAGCAGGAGTCGAGTGGACAAATACCTGAGATGTACACTTTGGTGAGAGTCGATTCGCCTACTCGTCCAGCCGAGTCGAGTGTACAGGTTGGTTCTACTACTCAATCTGTTTCAATTCCTCTCTCTCTCCCATCCTCTTCTGTTCGAACCAAGGCAAGATCACATCGATCTAGGCCTAGACCTATTCCCACAACTTCACAAGTGCTGCCAGCATATCCGCTGAGGGTCAGCCTACCTGAAAACACTCCCATAATGGATACAACTGATACTCCGACAGTTGTCATACCAAACCAAGACACATCAAAGCTTTTTGAAACCAGTCCTTTCACACCCTCTCCCTCAACAGAATATGTTGAATCCTTGATCCCATCTACTTCAGAACAGACGATAGTTGCCACTGCAACAACTGAGTTAGAGACCCCATCTACTCAGACCCCGACTGAAGTTAGATTCGAATCCTTGGTCTATTATCCCATGTGTCTAAGAGAGAAGCGAGTCCGTTCAAAGATGAGCAAGAATTTGAAGAAGCAGCTCTCATCTGTTGAAGTCGACTACTCCTCAGAACAGTTTGAGAAACTGGTTCGAATTTGTACTTGGGTGGCCTTGAAAAAGTCTGGTACAGATGATCTCTTCGAAGTCATCTTAGGAAAGGGTGGTATTTCAAACTTCATGGATTGGGAAATGGAGCAGAAGGAGAACAGTGGTGTTAGTGATCACTCAGAGCTTTTCCCAAATCATGCTATCACTGCTCTTGCGAAAAGACTACTTGGTATTTCTGATGACTTGATGAGTTCCGAATTCAAGATTGATGTTGGTGTTCAGGTTCCAGATCTTGATGATGTGCAAGACATTGTGGTGATTGAAGGTGATCAAGCTGCGTTGATTCAGTCTACTGATCCAGTCTTAGATTTGGACAATGTCTCAGATCAGTTGAGAGGCATTGTGTTCAAATTTCAGATAGAACATGCTGATAGTCCAAGATCAGATTTTACTTTTATAAATCGTTATTCTGATGATTTACTGCCATTTGAACTTTGTGGATACATGAAGAAGTTGCATGCCTTATTGAAGAAGGACATAGCTATTGCTGAAAAGAAGGCTCATGAAGCGAAGTTTGCTATTATCTCTTACTCTCCTCAACTTAATCTAAGAGCTATTGCTGGAAGTGTGCTTCCAGAGGTTGATCCAGTTGAAGACGAGGTCTTGGCTACTGTTCCAGCAGATCAGTTGGTGAAAGTTTTAATTCCGGCAGATGAAGTCATGCTTGATGCTCCTCATGTTGAGATTGGACAGTCATCTCATGCTATCTCAGCCGCCTCAATAGATGAGTTGAAGGACGAATTGAAAGCTGTTGTCAAAGCATCGATTGATAAGTTTCTTAAATCTGATATCCAGAAGATTCTTACTGAACAAAACAATGTCCTTGTGACAAGTTCAAAAGATTTGATAGTTGATGCAGTCAGTCAGGTAGATGAAGAATACAGACAGCACATGTTTGAGCAACTTGAGGGATTTCTTCAAGATCAAGTTGAATACTCAGAGAAGAGCTCAGTCGATTTTGCTCGCGTTCTAGCTACTGAATCCAGGAAATTGGAAAGAGTCTATAGAGCAAGAATCGAAGTTGCTGATGTACAAAGGAAGGAAGCATATGATCAGCTAACTCAAGCTCAACAACTTATCTCAGCTATGACTGATGAAAACAAGAAGTTACGTTTAACTGCTACACATTTTAAGAATGAGTTGAATTTATCTACTCAGAAGCTAGAGTTGGTTGCGACCAAGCTGGACAAGTTAAGTCAAAACAAGTCGCATGAGAAGCAAATTGAGAAAGCTACAGATCTTATGAAGCAGGCGATGATGGAAGAAATGTCTCGGTTCACTTCTCTTTTCTCTCTCAAGGCATCTGATGAAGCCAAAAAGGAGGAAGAGGCAAGTCGAGTTGAATTTGCTGCTGAAGGAGTGAAAGAGGCAAGTGCTGAACCAGAAGCTAAAGATGCTGCTCGAGTTGAATTTGCTGCTGAAGGAGTGAAAGAGGCAAGTGCTGAACCAGAAGCTAAAGATGCTGCTGAAGCTATGCAAGATCTTAAGAGGCCTAAGAGAGGCAGGGGCAGATTGGTTAAAACTGCAGAAGCTGAGCAAGCTAAAGTTGAAGCTGAAGAGTTGAAGAAGAAGGAGAAGGGCAAGTCTATTGCGTCTCCAGAAGCTGAAGTGCAGAAGAGAATGGTATCGAAAAGGAAGTCTATTACCATTGAAGAGCCTACTCCTGAAGCTGGTATTTTGAAGAAGCAAAAGATTGATGAGCCAAGTGATGAAGCTCATTATGCGAAGAAGAAGAAGATAGAAAAACACATTGAAAGTTTGTTGAAGCAGAAGCCTGATGAAGATAAAATAGAAGACAAGCTCATTGATCACTTTATTGACAAAGAACATCGTCAAGATTGGATGAAAGTGAAAAGGCAATGGGAACTAGATCACTGGATTATCAGGAAGTTTGGAGATTCTGATAACTCTGACGATCTTTATGCTATGTTTGACAAGTTCATGGAAGGACAGCATAAGATGCTATGGAACTTAATCATAAGGATATCTGCTGCTGCTAATTTTAATATTCTTGTTCCTGGTTTTCCGAAATGGAAGTGTCCTATGACTAGTTCAGGTAAAAGGGCAGATGTGAACCAGATCAAGAAGTATGAAGATGAGCTGCTAGACAATGAGAAGATTGAAGACGAAGAACATATCCAAGGAATCCATACTAGACTACTCAATGCTTTCTGTGTTCCAGATTCAGAAAGAGGTAATTTTCAAGTATAGTTTAGTTTGTTTTGATTTCGTTATTCTTGAAGTATTTGTAATATCTACTGATCTACTTCTGAATGAATGAAAAAGATAAAGTACTATTTTGATGTTAAAAGGCAAGATAACTACTTAACTAGTCTACTAATAAGAAAAGATTCAAGTAGTTTTGGCTTCATCAAAAAGGGGGAAATTGTTGGGATATGAATCCTAGAACAAGTCCTGAATGATGAATAAAAGATAAAAGATAAAGTTTTGATAAGCCAAAAAGAAGACTTGAATATTTTCTAAGTGTTGACTAATCTAGTCTAGTTGAGTTGAAGTCATCTTGTACAGATCAGTAGAATTCAAAAGACAAGTACAGTTTAAAAGAAAAGTATTTAAATGATAAGTACAATTTATAAGTACTTCATATATGTTAGATTGTTACTGAGCTATTTAATTGATGTATAGAGAGCTCATGATTTTTATATGTAATAGATTAGATTTTGTGTATAGTTTATAAGTTGACTAAGCTTGTATTATAAAAGCTTAAAGTAATGTAATAGTCTTGATAAGATTAGTATAGTCTACTTTACTGTTTGAAGAAGGAAGATCAGACAAGAAGAGTCGAAGTCTACTACTCAAGATAAGAAGACTACACAAGACAAGTCAACTTGAAGTTAGTTACAAATACGCGTGAAGAGATAAAGATATAGAAGTTAGTTATGGAATAACTAATTCATAACAGAAACGCGTGGATTGATAAGAAGATTCAGTTGAAGGTAGTTATCAAGAAAAGTTGGTTACAACTTACTAAGTTCTTGAAGATTGAAGTCTATAAATACTTCATGATGGTGATCAATTGAAAACTACTATACACTGACGTTCATACTCAAGTGAAGCATTATCAAAGATATATTTGAAGTTTACTCTCAGAGATTGATTGAAGTTCAGAAAGATAGCCAGAAGACAAGTGAAGAATTCAGAAGGCTACTACTGAAGAACAGAGAAGTTTTTAGTTTTTGTTTGTTATTTTCAAGGTGCTAGATACTTGTAAAATTTCTAGTAAGATCGTAGACGTATCTGGAGGTATAGTCTGTTGAAGATCTAAGTCTTCTTCTTGGGACTTTAAAGACAGGAACATACACTTGTACTCGATTGGAAGAGTTTTAGTGGAAACATCACAACTGGGTTTGTGAGAGTGGATGTAGACAAGTTGTCGAACCACTATAAATCTTGTGTTTGATTTACTTTACAGTTTTGATTGTTTAAATTGCTTAATTGGTTTAACTACTTAACTGATCTAGACTAGTTGAGTATAGAACAGAGTTCTCGAAAATAAGTTGAGTATAATCTTGAATTGGGCTCATTGATAATTTCGTATTCCGCATATTGTACTTTGATATTTCGAAAGAATTTTGAAAAGTCTATTCACCCCCCTCTAGACATTTTCACTAGCTTACTCGTTATTAACTCAACTTTGGGACCAACAAAATGAAAAA
Organism: Galeopsis tetrahit; assembly: GCA_963675135.1. NCBI lineage: Eukaryota > Viridiplantae > Streptophyta > Magnoliopsida > Lamiales > Lamiaceae > Galeopsis > Galeopsis tetrahit. The sequence goes on from OY776124.1 coordinate 8,091,229, forward strand.
GATATAAAAATTAATATAGTATTCAAAATTATTATTTTAATAAATTAACTCTAATTTTTATAAATTGACCCCGCGTAAACGCGGGTATACGACTAGTATATCAATATATATGGAATAAATTCAGAAATGTAGTGGGGCCCAATGTGGCAACGTCTTTGAGTATTGGGCTACAATTAATTAAAAAAAGGGTTTGACTATATGCACCTCCATTTCAGACGGATGCACTCCCTCGATTGATGCACCCCCTAAATTCGGTCTAAGATAGATGCACCCCTCCTTAATTGTCGTAAATATCCTTCCCTCCATAAAATATCAATTACTACCCACACCCCATAAAACCCTTATGTCTTCTTCATCCACATCCCTCCCTCTCCAAACAATTCAACCACTGCTGTCCACCCTCGCGACACTCGCCCCCCGTCGCTGGCCACCCTCACCGACGCCTTCGTGGCGCCCACTCTGTCCATCGCAGCGGTCCACACCCTATTTTCTGTAAAAAAAAAAAAAAAAAAAAATTACAGCGGCCGCCCCCTCCTCTCTCTTCTCTCCATCTCATCACGCCATTGACTTAGTTCATATTTTTACACTTTTCAAACAACTATACGATCCCCATAAGCATATGGGTTTGATAGTAGTATGATAAGTATACAACCTAGTATTTTCGTTCCAAAGGACGTAGTTGAATGAATGTGGAGCCCCAAAACTATACGTCGAAATGGTGTTATAGAAGCTAAACGGAGAATAAAGTAAATACCAAATAAGAAAAATAAACACTAAGTAAACAACTAAACTAACTCTCAAAGATGAAAGTGCAAGTGGAAGAATTGCTTCGGGTGTCTTCCTTATGTTGGATCACTAATGAATTAACGAACTAATCATAATAATTAAACATAATGTCTTGAATTATGCTAAAGGCTATCACATATATGTGTAGACCAATCCATCGGGAGGCTTAGGTGAACATGTGCATTAATTAGAAATTATAGGATCTAATCAATACCATAAACTTCTAAGATAGTGTCTCATAAACACGTTCAACACGATTACTAATGTTTATGAGATGCCTTTTCACTAATCTAATAGACGACCTCTAATCGATTAGTGTCTAGTGTTGTCGATCGAAGCAATCAACCCCCGGTCGGTGTAGTCAATTACTATAAGAATTCTAATCAATTAATCCAAGCTCACACCCAATACGGTCGTTGTAGTCAACACAACCAACAATGCTAGCTAATAGGGTGAATTAATCAATTGAATCAATGCAATCACAACAATAGAAACAATTAAAATCAAGACATAGGTTAATCATGCAATTACTACATTAATCCACTAATTACTCACATAATTTCAACATCTAAAGGTTAAAGTTTAGCCAATAACTAAAACAAGAAAATCAATACTCCCTCCGTTTTTTAATATAAGATGTTTTAGACCTTTTCTCTTGTTCATAAATATAAGATGTTTTAGATTTTTTACAATGTTTATTCCAATTATGCCCTTCTTTTAACTTTGGAAACAATCATAATTTCTAAATTACTCCAATTAACTAATCTTTAAGGCAAATCTTTTTCCTATACAAACTTGCCTTGTATGTAAAATATTAATGTAATTATAAATTTCCTTTATTATCTAAGGGTATATCTGTCAAAACATACATTTTCTTAATTTTAGTCAATTACTCTAAAACATCTTACATAAAAAAACGGAGGGAGTATAAAATAGACTACAAAACATGAGTAGAAATGAAATCACCAAACAATATTGAAATTAAGGGAATATAGCACCTCAAGGTCTTCAAATTTTTCAATCTCACAATAACATGAAGCACAAAATTAAAATCTATCTAAGAAATGAAATAACAAGCTAAGCTAATCTATCGAGTGGAGTGAAGTGTGGGAGAGGAGGGTTTCTCCCAAATGGAAGAGTTGTGCCCTCTGCGTGTGTCTCGCCCTCCCCCTCTGCCTACTGTGTTGCTGCATTTTGTTTCTCAATTCACTAGGCCGAAGCCATCAGTTCCAGCCTTGATGAATGGGCCTTTAAAAATTCAGTGAATGGCTGTGGGCTTTTTTTCCATTAATTAGGCAGCTGATTATTTTTCGGGCGCGGCTAAAGGCACCCGGCGATCCTATGAGTACACCTAGGAGATGAGGACACACGCCAATCGGATGAGGACACCCACCTGGAAAAACAAAAAATGCCCTCGCTTCCTTTAACCAAAAATTCGCTCCCTCCCTTCTCTCCCTCTCTTCTCTCTCGATTGGGTACACCCACCCTCCATCTTCCCAAACCTCTCATCTCCCCCAACCAAAATTCGCACTCCTCCCACTCCATTTTCGCACACTCCCTGCGACGTCGAAGAAGAGAAAAGAGAGAGGACGCGAAGAGGACGCGATTTTTCGAAGAGGACGCGATTTTTTGTTAGTTTTTGCAAAAAATGGGTAAAGGTTAGTTTTTCTTGCTTTTATTTGATAAGAAGAGTAGGACGCATGTTTAATTTCGATTTTTGTTGGTTGAAACATTGATTTTATTGTTGTAGGGTTTAGAATTTGTTTTTTGAATTTGGTGTTAATTTCATGTGTTGATTAAGGTTGGTTAATGTTGGTTTTTTGTGTTATAATCATGTTTATGTGTAGAATGTATCAATTTTTGATGGGTTAGGATGAAAATAAACCAATAGGCATCTAATTTTTGATGGGTTAGTACGATTGCAGTGTTTCTTACTGGTTTTTTGCACATTTGATGCTTGTCCGGAAGTAAATTTCGGACATGGGTTGTTTGTTTTGGTTTAGGTTTCGAACATGGCTTTTTTGTTTTGGTATGATTTTCGAACATTGGTTTATTGTTTTGGTATAATTTTCGAACATTGCTTATTTGCTTTGGGTTTAGTTTCGAACATGTAGTAATTTTCGAACATGGCCTCTTTGTGTTGATATAATTTTCGAACATGGCTTGTTTGTTTGTGTTTTAATTTCGAACATGGCTTGGTTGTTTTGGTTTTAATTTCGAACATAGCTTTTTTGTTGTGGTTTTAATTTCGAACATAGCTTCTTTGTGTTGGTTTTTGTAGAGGGTGTTAGTAGGGCTCGACCGACTGCTTCCAACAGAAAAAAGAAGCAACATATTAGCGATGAGGCCGCTCCTCAAGAGCCCAATCCACAAGAGGCCATTCCACAAGTTGCCATTGCTCAAGAGCCCACTCCACAAGAACCCAATCCTCAAGAGCCCACTCCACAAGAACCGGTGCCCACTCTACAAGAACCGGAAGTAGATGAAGGAAACGATGACGGAGATGGACAGGACGAGGAAGAGGAAGAGGAAGAGAAAGAGGGAGAGGTAGAGGAAGAAAGAAGAGTTGTGACGGTTGATCGACCATTGGTAACCGCACCTCCCCTTCTCAAAAGCTTCCAAGAGCATGTAGCCAAATACATATGGTTGGGTGAGGAGCGAGATGTGTTGAAGTGTCACTGTCATGTGACGAAACTATTGCATTGGGAGTTCGATGATGATGAAGATTTACGTCATTGGCGGAGGTTTTTGAGAGGATCTAGATTGATTCATGTTAGACGTGGGGCTTACAAGTATTCAAACAAGAATCTTATCATAGCCTTCGTTGAGAGATGGCACGAAGAGACCAACTCATTCCACTTGCCCTTCGGGGAAATGACAATCACCCTCGATGATGTCCGTTGCATCACGAATCTGAAAGTTAATGGTCTCCCGGTGCAATCTACGTCCGAAGAACATATCTTGGCTTCAGATTATTTGATGAAATATTTGGGTTTATCATTAGTACAAGCCAAGGAAGCATTAAGTGGGCAACGAGGGGGTTCCGTGAAGCTATCGTGGCTAAGGGAGACTTTTATGCCCATGATGTCCTCGGACAACGAGGACGAGGTGCTGTATTCAGCACGAGCGTTTGTGTTGTACGTGTTTGGGACCACCTTGTTTCCGGACAAAAGTGGTACTCGTGTTCACGTACAGTGGTTGCAGTATATGGACGACATGGCAGAATTTTCGAACTATGCTTGGGGTACCGCAGCGCTTGCCTATTTGTATAGACAATTGGGGATGGCGTCAAAGTTCAAGTTTAGGCAGATTGGTGGTTACCTTCCGTTATTGGAGGTATTAAGTATTTTAAATAAGTTTGTTAATATTTCATGTTTTTCATTTGATATTGACCTAATAATATTGTACTTGTAGGCTTGGATTTATGAGCACTTCCCTACTTTGATCTTGCCGCCTCATAATCCAGACTTGGGCCGTTCGGATCCACTGTCGATGCGTTATGCACCCGAAGCTCATACAGGCCCCTGTGTCGACCGAGTAAGAGGCTTTAGAGAACGATTAGATACCCTCCTAGCAAGCGAGGTACGTTATTAACCAAATGAATATATTTGTCTGTTGTTTATTTGTTTTTAAGATAAGTAAGCATTTTTTTAATTTAATGGTGTGTTGTAGGTTAACTGGAATCCATATCGTCCCGAACGAGAAAGACATCCATTTGATGAGGTTTCTTACTTTCATGGGTGCATTGTGTGCGGAGATATTGTTGAGCCATACATGCCGGATAGAGTGCTCAGACAGTTCGGGTACGTGCAAACCGTTCCTGAGAAGCCGCTTGCTGCCCGTGTTAAGAGGACCGGTTCCACATCCAAGAAAACAAAGCTAGTGTCGGGTGCTATGGCGGAGTACTTTTCTACGTGGGACGCACACATGCTTACGGATGATAGACTTGGTGAGCGTTGTATCCAAGATTCGGATTGCAGCGATGGTTATATTGATTGGTACCTCGCCAACGACCGTCCTTACGTTTCAAATCCAGAAAATAGGAGACTTCCTCCTCGTGAGCCTCCACGTATGGCTGAGTTAGGGCACTTGGTAGATTTTGCAAAGGTTGAGCTGAACATGTTGTTGCACAAGTGGAGGAACGACGAGCCATTAACAATGGATGGGGTAATGCAAAAGGTTGAAGAAGTTGTGAGGCAGCTTGGTGGACAAACTTCGGATGACGTAGGAGAAGAGGCACCGTCATCATCAAGTGGAAGAGGTCGGGGACGTGGAAGGGCTAGGAGTTCTTGACTAAAACTTATTTTATATAATTTTCGAACATTTGTCACATGTTGTGTTTTATTAATCATAGTTTGATCGATCAGAATGATACTTTAGTTTAGTGTTTTAACATGTATTGTAACATGTATGTTAACTTAAATGCTTTATGAATGTATGGTTTTTATATGGTTTTGTATATGGTTTTTATATGGTTTTTATAAGGTTATAGTTTGTTTTACTAATTAAAAGTAGTTTGGATGAGAACACCCACATGATTACTGTTTTGGATGAGGACACCCACCTTTGTACGAGACCTTTTTTCGAACAAATGATATATGCCCGATATTTATTGCCGAACACGAACACATTTTCGAACAAATATTATTTGCGTGGAAGTAATTTTCGAACAATTGTCACATGTTGGGTACTTTTTTTCGAACATGGACCATATGTTCGAAAAAAAGTCCGTAACATAGACTTTGGGGTTAAAAAATCGACCAAGTAAAACTCGCGTAAATAATTTCCGAACATTGGGCATATGTTGGGTACTTATTTTCGAACATGGACCATATGTTCGAAAAAAAGTCCATAACATAGACTTTGGGGTTAAAAAATCGACCAAGTAAAACTCGCGTAAATAATTTTCGAACATTGGGCATATCTTGGGTACTTATTTTCGAACATGGACCAAATGTTCGAAAAAAAGTCCGTAACAGAGACTTTGGGGTTAAAAAATCGACCAAGTAAAACTCGCGTAAATAATTTTCGAACATTTGTCACATGTTGGGTACTTTTTTTCGAACATGGACCATATGTTCGAAAAAAAGTCTGTAACAGAGACTTTGGGGTTAAAAAATCGACCAAGTAAAACTCGCGTAAACAAATTTCGAACATTGGGCATATGTTGGGTACTTTTTTTCGAACATGGACCATATGTTCGAAAAAAAGTCCGTAACAGAGACTTTGGGGTTAAAAAATCGACCAAGTAAAACTCGCGTAAATAAATTTCGAACATTGGGCATATGTTGGGTACTTTTTTTCGAAAATGGACCAATTGTTGGGAACATATTTTCGAACATGGCCCAAATTTTCAAACATGGCCTTATTGTTGGGAACATATTTTCGAACATGGACCAATTATTGGGAACGTATTTTCAAACAAAAGTCAATTTTTTGAAAAAAATGATCCCAACTTTCTAATTGTATACACCATATTATAATTTTAACACAATTGTAGTGGCTCATTCAAGCACGATAAACCATTCAAAAAATAGAGCTATTAAATTACACAAGTCATCCATTGTAACGTTGAAACCGTATACATGTTCCAAAAATATTACACATCAAGAATTTGTACACAAATTATCTATAAATGTTGTTTGTTGACAATTTGTACACAAATTACACCAAAAAGACAAAAGTATTCCAAAGTTTCTAACCACAAAAGTATTCCAAAGTTTCTAACCAAAAAGTTTCTAACCACTATTATCTAATTAATTCCTCCGGACGCATATGCATTTTTCCATCCGTCCGAAATGTGTTGACCCTCATGCTTGCACGAAGTGATGACCGGGGGCAAAGTGCGCCCAACACCCATCATAACCTACACGCATTCGAGATTTATGTGTTATATATAAAATATGCAACATATACGTGTAAATAAATTCATTAAAGCAATGCAATCAAATACCTGGATGAAATGGTTCTCATTAATTAATCCCAACCAAATACTCCTTGGTTCTTGAGGAGGGTCCTTGTTGAACGGCAGATACGTAAGGCATAGACGGGTATCAAGAACCACCACCGCCACATTATAATGTGACGCCACTAGATATCCCATGTACGGCAACCCGAACCAATGTTTTTTATGTGCAAACTCCGTAAAGCAATTCAATTTGCCAAGCACAACATGGACGTAATCCTTCAACAAGAACACGTTGTTGTACAACGTTAGATTGCGGGACAGTTCGCTCATCAAGTCCATCCGAACCCTCGCCCACTCATCTTCACCGAATCCCATAAGCCCAGCCACTGCTCGAAAACCGCAGTGTCCGTCACCCTTAGGGGCTGTTTGTTTAGGGATGGTGGTGGATGGGATTGGGATGGGGATTGAAAAAAAAGGGATGGAGGTAATCCATGAATAGTAATTGTGTTTAAGTAGTGTTTGGATTGAGATTGAGAAGTAGGGGTGGATGTACCTTTATGTCAAATCAAGAATGATGTTGTATTATTTTATTATTGTTAGTTAGTTAAGTAATGATTGTAAGAATGATTGAATGATGTTTAATTATTATTTTTTTAAAGTGTAAATATATGTGTTTAATATTAATATATTTATTTATATTAATTTAATATTATTTGAATTTAATGTAATTATTATTATATGTCTATCTACTTAATATTAAATATATTTATGTACATTATAATAGTATATAATTTTATCAAAGTGAAAATTATATTTATATTAATTTATTATTAAATATATTTACGTACATTACGTATATAATTTTTATTTATATTAATTTGATATTATTTTTATTTAATTAATATAATTTTATGAAAGTGAAAAATGGGGAAAGGGATTGATTTTGAAGTATGTGAGATAATTATTTTCTGAACCTATCAATACTGAATAAATATATAAAAGTCAAATGATATAATTAAGTCTAATTTAATACTAATCTTATCATAAAATACACACATAATAATATCAAACGCAAAAACAATTACTACAATCTATTATCTTCTACTCTTCAGTGTGTATTTCTCTATTCTGCCACATATCATCCGCGATTGCATCCCTATGCTCGCTTTGAGTATCGATAGATTGCCTTGTTGCATTTCTTGCATTAGAATGTAATGTGGGATCTCCACCAATACCTTGTTCAAGCTCATCAAAGATAGGATCCGCCATACCAAATTTTCGAATGAAATTGTGAAGAACACAACAACCAATTACCATCTTAACTTGGGTACGCATAGTGTAACAAGGCAATCCATATCTCAAAACTGGGAATCGACTCTTCAACATCCCAAAACACCTCTCCACGACATTCCTTAATCTAGAATGTCGGAGATTAAATAACTCACGGGATGTAGTGGGATGCACCCCAGTATTTCGAAACTCTTGTAGGTGATATCTAGTTGATCTGTACGGAGCTAAGAAACAGTCGTAATTGCAAAAGCCAGCATCAACCAAATACATTTTTCCTATTAAAATCACAAGCACCCATTATAAATCGTGTGTTGCATGCATTGTTTTCAAAATTCACAAAGTTAAGTGAAGTACCTTCTGGAGGCCAAGGAAAATGTTCATCATTCAAAATAGCACTTGATAAGACCCCCGCATCACACGCACTCCCTTCCCATCCAGCATAGACATATGTGAATAAACCGTCAAAGTCACATATCGCAAGCACATTCTGAGATAAAGTTCCCTTACGTGATCGATAACGTAGTTGTTGATCTTCTGAAACCCATGCTGGTATTAAAGATCCATCCATAGCACCAACTACATCCTGCAGATCAATAAATTACATCCACATATAACAAATGGATTAATTGTGTGTAATTATAAGTTACAAAAATACCTTGAAATACGGGTAAAGACATGGGTCATTGAGCACTTTTGGTGGAGTGTTTGAGAAGTCTGGTGGAGTGATATATATAGATGCTAAACCCATCAAAGCTTTTAGAACCTGATGCATCGCACGATTCACAGTTTCAGTTGAGTGTTGAAAGCGTTCCCCTAAAATGCGATGCCTCGACTGATGCGCGACCATGCGCAAGAATATTGCCACTTTCTCTTCAATTGAAACTCGTGCATGCGTACCGTTGATTAAGAGTCCACGCGTGGTCAATTCATCCACGAGTCCCCTGAAACATGGTTTGTTCATACGTAAAGCATTATAAAATGCTGTATCAGCACCATTTAGAAGCTCTCCTATCCAATCATTTCCACCTAAACATGAGGTTAATTGTCGAATGCGTTGTTGGGATCGATTATGAATATACCATCCACACAAATGGAATAAAAAATGCCCTAATATTTCATCATCAGAACTATCATCATTATTTCTCGCCACTCGAACAACCGGAACAGCAGGGACTGCTTCATGTTCATTCTCCGAACCCGACATATTACCTAATAATTTGTCGGGGTTTTATAGGATACGTGCAAATAGGCGGTAAAAGGGTAAGACATACATATCTTTCCTTAAATTATTACTAGATATTTATGGTAATAAATTAAACAGAAACACTTGTTCCAAATCTTGTCCCATAAAATTACTCACTAAGAATAATTTTTTTACATCAAGAGCAACAAAAGTAGGTACCTACTGTTAAACAGAAACTACCTAAGCATAAAGTTTCACTTACATTGCTAACAGTAAAAACAAAAGAACCTACTGTCAACCAAACATTTATCATAATAAATATACTAAAATCTGAATCTACAAGTTCAACACCCATGCACGCATAAGATCTGCGTTCATACGTGAAAACACCTTACGACACTCCGGATCCATAAATCGGTCAGATGCCTTGATCATCTGGTTTAATGGAACACCTTCCATGTTTTGAACTATTTCCATACATACGTCTATGGATGCCTCAGATTGATCCAACATCGACATCTTCTTAGCCATGTACGAGTGAAAGTCATTCATCCCTTTCTTAAACATTTCGTTATCATCATTAGTATCCAAAGAAGATCGCTTGCGAGAAGATCGTCGACTACGGCCAACATTTTTCTCGACGGGATGACTAGAGGAAGGAGGAATATTCTGATCATTTACTGGAGAAGGGTTAACGTCTTCCTCCTCCCGCTCATCATCAGTGACCTCAGCAAATGCCGATCGGGCACCCCTCCCTGTGGCTACACTATTCTTGAAAAGTTCAGTGCACATTTCAAAGTGTTGGAGTCCTCCCTTTATGATAGATTTGTGATCCCTAGCCTTCTGTTAAATTTGAATAAATGATAAATATATAACTAAATAAAATAAAAATATAACTTCATTTAAATTTACTTACCGCATAAAGTCCTTCTAAGACATCTGGAGCACCTGTTACAGTCCCCAATTCTTCATCCCAAGCAAGACCCGATCCTAAATTTGTCTTGTAGGCATACAAGGCCTTCCAGATTGCTTTCAAATTTTTCCATTTGTTTCTTAAACTAGACTGCGTGAAATAATTGGGTCTTTTGGCTATAGCATTTAAGTTTAGGGCCATCTCTTGAAGGACAGTTGGACTAAAAGATGAGGTTAGGAGTTGGTGGTTTATTTGAGCTTGGTGACAAAGTAAAATAAAATGAGACTCCAATTCCTTGGTCCAATGCACTTTGTCCTTAGACATCTATAATAAGTAAAATGTGAATTGTAAACAATCTATTTTGACGGGTCATCAACATCATTTTCAAACTGTCATATTAATCATATACTCCACATACAAAAGCCATCATCTACCATCTCAGAAGTCTTATATTTTTTTTCACATAGCCAAATACCACACAGGTCACTTCAAAAAAAAAAAAAATACCACACAGGTAAATTAGTCAAATATGTTGATGCACTAAATTAGAAAGTAAAAAAATAGGCCAAAATAGAGTCCACAGTCCACACAATGAAAGATTAGATTAAAAAGTTGGCTTCATACAAAAATTATAAACTCACATCTCAGTAATACAGAAAATATTCATCAACAAAAATCTATTTAAATGTCCAAAATTAGTCAAATCTATATACATGCAAACAAAAATAAAATTTTAAATATTCAACCACAATAACATATAATAAAATAAACAACAGAAATCAACTTAAAGTTGAGAAAAAATGACCTGGGCTATCTTTATCTTCAATCTAGGTTTTTTAAGGCAAATCTCGTCGTTAGAACCCACCGACTCTGAATCAACCAACACTAACCTTTGATCTCGTTTGCGAGTGTAAGGTATGCAAGGCATACCGCGTTACAAAAATAAAATCACAAAACTTGGACACATATATATAGAAGAGAATACAAAGGCAAAATAAATGCAAGTTTTCCCCAACCAACCCTATACACAGTGTATAGATCTCCGTAAAAGCAACCGAGGAAAGCAAATTGAACAAGAAAAAAATCGCCCATCAAATCTTCTGAAAAATCGCCCCTTAAATCTTCTGAAAAATCGCCCCTTAAATCTTCTGAAAAATATCCCTTTAAATCGCCCATCAAATCTTCTGAAAAATCCCCCCTAAATCTTCTGAATTGACAAGTGAATACAAATATCAGAGAGTTTCTTCTAAATTGAGAAAAGGGCAGGTGAATGGATTTAATTTGAGAGAGAACAAAGAGAAATGTAGGTGAATGAGTTTTATTTAGGAGAGGGAGGGAGGGAGAGAGAACGAAGTATTGTGGCGTGCGTGTGGAATTTTGGTAGTTGAAGAATGAGTTTAATGGAGAATGGATTTAATTGAGAGAGAGAGAGAGAGAGAGAGAGAGAGAGAGAGAGAGAGAGAGAGAGAGAGAGAGAGAGAGAGAGAGAGAGAGAGAGAGAGAGAGAGAGAGAGAGTGCGGTTGAGAGAGTGCGTAGAGAGAGAGAGTGCGCAATAGATTCAACTTTAATTTTTAGTTGGATAACTCCACATCAAATTAAAAAATTATTAATCGAATAATTTCAATTTTAAAGAATATAATACACACATCAAATTAAAAATTATTAATTGGATAATAATAATTACTGGGTCCACAAAAAATTAGCTCATTTTTTTTATCCACAAAAAAACGTGCTTATTCTATTTAAATAGTTAATTTTTTAGTATTTTTCTATTTTATTAACAAGATTGAGTATCCACCAACAATATTATTTACTCGTTACCTCATATATATTTTTTATAATTAAAATATGATTTTTTTTTAAAACATGTATAAAAAAAAGTGAGCACATTTTGGTGGACAAAGAGACTATTTTTTAAGTATTTATTAGTTGGATAATTTTATATGACCGTATAAAAAATAAAAATTATTAATTAGATAATAATAATTTTTTAAAGTATTTATTAGTTGAATAATTATATATGATTGTATAAAAATAAGAGTGAGAATAAGGTTAATTGAAGAATAATAAGAAAGAGAAAATGAGTATGTGAAAGAAAAATGTGAGAGAGAATGAGTTTGTGAAAAAAAGTATGAGAGAGAATGAGTGATTGAAAAGAAAAGGGATGATGTGATTGTATAAAAATAGGTGTGTAGATGTATTATAGGGGTGAATGGGTATTTGGATGGGTATTTGGATGGAGAGGGATGGAGAAGGATGGGATGGGGGATGGCCCATCCAAATCCGGATGGGCCAATCCCTAAACAAACACACCCTTAACGTTCTTGATGTCGATAATGTACGGTTGATGCTCGATCGGTAAATATCCGATGAAGTCCATTCCTTGGGAGGCTCGGGTACGCCGACGGGGTACCTACGCATATTACAACCAAAATCACCAAAATATTACCCATCTACAACCAAATCACCAAAATATTACCCATCTACTACCAAATCACCAAAATATTACCCATCTACAACCAAAACACCAAAAATATTGCACATCTACAACCAAATCACCAAAAAATATTACACATCTACAACAAAATCACCAAAAATATTACACATCTACAACAAAAAATCACCAAAAATATTACACATCACCAAAACACAAAAATAAACATGCAAGGGCTGAGAATTACCGGTTGTTTTTTTGGAATCCCTTTCTTTTGGAAGGACGGGGATGAGAGCGAGTTATCTACATTGATGACCGTCTGCTCCTTTTGTACCACCGAGCAACTTGCAACTTGACTCTCTACAAGCTCAAATAGGCTAGGCTCACGTTTGGTGGACGCATCAACCTTCTTCTTATTCTTTCCTTTTTTGGGTCGACCACGAGTGTCTTCCTTAGGAGGTGGCTCAATAAGAGTCGTAGTCTCGGGGTTTGCAAGCTCCCTCATACGCTTTAAGAAGATGAGTTGCTCCTCCTGAGAGAAGCTCTTATAAACCTCAGCCATGTCGTCTACGGCATCTTCAAAGCGATTTTTGTTGTGTGTGGGAACGGGGTCAACCGATGTGGTGGTTGGGGCAGGCTCCATATCCAATTTCCTCCAAAAGGGATCAATGGCATTCACGGGTATCGGTTTGTCACAGTAAACATACTCTTCGATCTCATGACCACATGGCAAACCGTATACCTTCCTCAAGATGTGTTGGCACTCTTTAGGATCGAATCCGGGTCGTTTGATCACCTTGATTTCATCAAATATCTTTTCTAGAGCCACAAACGACACCGCCCCTCGTAAGTAATTGAAAACGTTTGAGGAGAACCTATGTTGAGCTACGTTCAAACTCTTTTCGAAGGAGGCTTTAATTGAAACATGGCATGCCTCGAATAGAGTGTGACATTTCTCCCAACATGTCTCAAAATTTCCTAATGAATTGCCCAACATTCTTTTCAACGCGGCGTGATGGCTTTCGACCCTGATCAGAGAAAATTTAAAACGTCAGGCAACTTATAAATTAAAGTAATAATTTACGTGTAAAAACTAAAGTATAAACATACCTGTTGGTTGTGGTGTTGCCAAAGTGCATAAATTCATTCGTCCAAGCACTTACAAACCTCTCTTTATAAGGGTTAATCCAACTATTCAACACGTAATCCACTGACTTCTTCGGAAATTTGGACTTGAACTTAGCAAGAGCTTCTTCAAAGTCGGCCTGGGTATCGGACCTCCACAAATAGTTGAAATGAGAGTTGAATACCTCCCTTTTTTGACATCTTTAAATGCACCCTTGCAGTTGGCTAGTACATTCCGGTCAATGTGGAATGTACAAAGAAAATGACGGGCTTCAGGAAATTTCTTGGCCACAGCATTCATCAATGCAAGCTCACGGTCCGTGATAATAACACCGGGAAGAGAAGATGAGCCCAACAAGTCTCGAAGCACCTCCAATGCCCATTGATATTTTTCTTCTTTCTCATCCATTAGGTACACCGACGCAACACAAAATGTGATACCAGTCGATGTAACCCCCACAATCTCCAAATAAGGTAGCCGGTACCTATTCGTCTTGTATGTGCAATCTATCATGAGTACCTTCGGAAAAGCACGCACCAGTTGGAGTGAGACGGGATGTGCAAAAAACAACTCGTTAAGAGTGTTTGTCTTCTCACATCTTCGTGTGGCGTGAAAGTAATTTTGCTCGACAAGTTGACTCATCAAGTATTGCAACTGACTACGTCCATTGTATTGATGGATTTTATGCTTCAACCTTACATTGTAGATCGTTCGAAGAGTCGAGTGATTTTTCTCATTGTTCCTCTTCAACTTCATCAATACAGATTTAGGAGAAGCGTGTAATTTGGACATTTCGACAACGAAGTCCTCTTCCTCGGTAGTTAGGCGGCCGACATAAGAATGTCCCTCAAGGTAACGGGATATTGGATGGTTATGTGTACCGCATTTCACCTCTAATCTCCACTGCATCTCACCTTCTTCTGTACCCTTCAACATAAACGGACACCCACATTTCTTGGTGCCCGTAACCTTTCCACTCTTTTCTTGTACCACCTCGTTCTTCTTAGCCTTCTTCTTCATAGGAGTTGTAGGCTTCTTCTTTTCACGGTACACACCGCCACGCTCACACATCAAGAATATACGACCTTTTTTAGTACCTTGGCCGTTATCCGACCGCTTCACAACAATAATTATATTGTGTTGTTTCCCCGTACTACGCACCCAAGACAAGAGTGCGTCACGAGACTCAAACAAAGCCATATTCGTGAAGACGTCCGTGTAGTCCATAATAATTTCATGACCCTGGACATCATCATTCTCCGGTTCAACAACAGAGTCATTCGCCCACTCATCATCATAATTGTACTCCTCATACTCCTCTTCAAGACAATATTCGTCCACCCAAATATCGTCCTTCTCATCACCCGAATTCTGAAATTAAAAAAAACAAAAATTAAGTAATGTTCGAAAAAAAGTTCAAAACAACAGCTTCATGTTCGAAAAAAAGTTCAAAACAACAGCTTCATGTTCGAAAATTTATTCAAAACAAAAGACCTATGTTCGAAAATAAGTTCAAAACAAAAGATATTTGTTTTGAACTTATTTTCGGACAACACGACCATGTCCGAAAAAAAAACACGAACATGGTCGTCTTCTTCGCAGAACCAGTCGCGAAAAGGGGTTTTTTTGAAAAACGAAAAATGCAATACATAATATCAAAATGTATGTCCTAAATGCATATTATTTCAACTACATACCACTATAAAGTCGTAAGATGCAAAAAAAACAAGCATAAACACCAACACAAACACTAAAAAACCCTAAACATAAAAGCTCTTTCACTTTCGAAAAAAAAAAAACTTTCAAAACATGATAAATAACTTACAAATGAGTCATTGGCACCACCACTCGTAGTTATTACATCATAATCGACCATTTTCGACCCCATGTTAGCTCTAGAAATGGAAATTGCAGAAATGGAAAGTTTAGAATTGAGAGTTGTGAGACTCTCTGAATTCTCCCGCGATTTAGAAGGAGGTGGGTGTACTCATCCGTGGATTTTTTTAAAAATATACAAGAGGGGTACAAAAGTAATTTCGCTGCACTCTTTTCACCAAAAATTTTTACCTGGGTGTACTCATAGGAATCCTGGGTGCCTTTAGCCGCGCCCTTATTTTTCTTCTCTTTCATGTAAATGGGCCGCCAGATTTGTAAAAGGGCGCGGTTATACACACCCACCAGCCTATTAAGGACACCCACCAGAACTTTTTTTCATCATAACTAGTATGTAAAATGTCTATTTTACCCCTCGAATGAAATTAAAAAAAAAGTACACCCACTCATTCCATTTCCCAATAATCACACCACCATCAACATCAACATCAAAACAACCACCATCATTAAATTAAAAAAATTCAAAAAAAAAATAAAATCGTAACAGAGAAAAAACAAATTTCGGGAATTTTTTTTCGGACAATGTTGATTTGTCCGAAAAAAAAGACTTGTTCGAAAATTTTACATGAACAAGGTTAAGGTGTTCGAAATTTTTTCATGAACAAACTCAATATGTTCGAAAAAAATACATGAACAATTTTCATTTGTACGAAAAATAAAATCGGACACAATATTTCGAGAAAAAAAATCCAATAAAGTAACGTGACTCGACAAAAAATTTCGAACAAATACCAAAAATTAAAAAAAAAATTAAAAACCCTAATTTTATTTTTTTTGGAATCTGCAACAAAAAAATCCCAAACCAACTTACCTTTTCTTATGACGGCGACGACGAGAAGAGGGGGAGGGGTGCGGCCGCGAATGTGAGAGGGTCGCGAAAGGCCGACGACAAGAAGATGGGGAGGGGGTAAGGTCGCGAACTTACAAAAAAATTAAAAAAACTTACAGAAATTTGTAAAATTGAAGGGGCGGATGCAGACGTTCGTGGCTTGAGTGGGGGAGGCAACGGGCGGGATCTGTAGGCGGGGCTGGGGGAGAGAAGCGGTAGGCGGCGAGCATGAGAGGGGCGGCGCGACGGGTGTGGATTGAGAAGGGGAGGCGATGCGGGATGGCGGCAGGCGTGAGAAGGGCGGACGCAGATGGAGGCGACGAGAGAGGGAGAAAGCACGGCGGCGCTGCTAGGGAAGGGAGTGGCCGCCGTTTGTGGAGAAGAGGGAGGTGGGTGCACCTTTGTGAAAATGTAAGAAATGAGGGAGAGGGGGATTTAATTAGGGTTTGAAATGGAAGGGGTGTTTTTGAGATTTCCACATGGGTGTCCTCATCTAAACGGTGTGTGTACTCATCTAGTGGGTGTCCTCAATAGGTTGGTGTGTGTCTATAACCGCGCCCTTTGTAAAATGTATTGAATGGGTATGAGCCTCCTTTTTCTGTCTCACAGCTGAGTGATTCGAATGGGCATAAGACCCATTAATCAATATCAAAGATGGGCTATCCATTAACTCAATATGGGCCACACAAATGATTTTTCAAGCTCAAATAAATTTTGGGTCTGACTATTTACACCTCTATTTCGGTTTAGAACACCCCCCGATTGATGCACCCCTCTAAAATCGGCTTGAGATAAATGCATCCCTTTAATTGTCATAAATGTCCTTCTCTCATAAAATTTCAATTACTACACACACCCCCCTCAAACCCTGTTTTCTCCTCCATCTTTCATCTTCTTCTCTCCCCCTCCCCCAAACCACTCCACCAGCCCCCGCCGTCGTCGGCGACACCCGCCCTCGCCCCCACCCCCACCCTCGCAGCCCCCGCCACCGCGGTCACCCTTGCCCCACCCCCGCTCAACCCATCCTTCCGCCACTCTCCCCCTCCCTTCTTGATCTGTAAAAGAAAAAAAAATAACAATCGCGCGGCCGCCGCCCCCCGCCCCGGCCCCAGGTTTGATGTTTTTTTTTCTTCTTTTTCTTAATTTCGACCACTTTAGGTCGATCAAAATACACCCTCGTCGACAACAGGGTGTCGACGAGTGTATTTTTGGTCGACCTAAAGTTGTCGATAAGTTTTTAATTTTTTTTTTCCGATCAACAAATGTCGACCATATTCACTCTCATCGACAATAGGGTGTCGACGAGAGTGATTATGGTCGACATTGGTATGTCGAAAATTTAAAAAAAAAATTGAAATTTTCTAAGTTTTATCTGAATTTTTTTTATTGGTGTTTGGTGGTGTTTGGTCTATTTTGTGTATTTCGTGGTGTTTGGTGGTGATGGAGTAATAGGGTGGCGGCGGCAGCGGCATCAGTGGTGATGGGTAAAAAATAGGTTTAGGGTTTAAAGGTGAATGAGGGGTGTAGTCAGTAATAGGGGTGCATTTAGTAGTGTAATATGACTTAAAGGGTATTTTTGGTTTTTTACATTATTATATTATTAAATTGACAAAGGGAGTGTTCTAAACCGAAATGGAGGTGTAAATAGTTAGACCCTAAATTTTAGCTTCCATCTTTTCGTTTCGACTCTATTCTCGTCTTACTCCTTCAATTATCTTCACAAAATAATTAAGGTGTGATTTGCTCTAAATATTCTCATTTTTCCTACAAAAGTAGCAAAACAACACACCTTTCTCACTTCAAGTGTAATTAGTCAAATTAATGTAAATAATGCATGAAATCCTATCAAATTAAGTAAAAGAAATCCATGAATTTCAAGCAATTTTCACACTAATCACCCGCAACAACATCTTCAAGCCAAATCCGAGGTATGGTCTTACTACATCACTTCAGTCTGATATTGAACCTCGTACTGTATCTCAAGCAATGTCTAACTCTCGCTGGTGAGAAGCTATGTCTAATTAATTCAAAACTCTCCTGAAGAATGGCACCTGGGACTTGGTACCCCCTCCTCATCCCAAAACCTAGTTGGCTGCAAATGGGTTTTTCGGGTAAAACACAAAACTGATGGCACCATCGACAAGTTTAAGACACAGCTTGTTGCAAAGGGGTTCCATCAACGACCGGGTGTTGACTTCTTTGAGACATTCAGTCCCGTGGTCAAGTCAACCACGGTTAGAATTATTCTAAGTCTAGTTGTGACCTACGATTGGCCTCTTCGCCAATTTGATGTCAACAATGCCTTCTTGCATGGGGTTCTTCCTGATGAGGTATACATGGCTCAACCTCCTGATTTTGCTGATCAGAACTTTCCATTTTATGTGTGTAAGCTTCGTAAATCCATCTATGGCCTCAAACAAGCTCCCAGGACGTGGTACTATGCACTCCACTCCTTCCTTGCGACCTTGGGTTTCACACATACCAAGTCCGATGCATCTCTTTGTCTAGAACAAAGGTGGAGTCACGACCTATTTCCTGGTCTACGTTGATGATTGTTGTACGTGCTTTTTGGTGGATGATCTGGATGTGGACTTTTCGTAAGCACTAAACAAACATGAATATTCGTCGGGGGTTATTACGTGTTAATACGGATTTATATGGTGATTTATGATGATCTTAGAGATAAATAAGCAAGAACACAAGAGGTAGCTTCGTTGAGAAGCTAAAGCTTTGAGGAGCTTGGGAGGTGTATTGCTTTTGGTTGGGGTGTGTAGGAAAATGTCTAACTTATCTTACAAATGAGCCATTTTAGGCTTTATATACTAATTTTTAGGTCTGCCCGCACTTTACACGTGGCGGGCGTACATTGGACCTGAAATCCCACCACATAAAGGTGATGGGACCTGCATTAAATGCTAAACCGCCTCTATGGTGGTCGTCCTCCTTGTGCTCGCCGGGGAAGGAGGAGCTGGGACATGGTGGTCGCCGGAGGACCTGGTCGTCCGGTCATCTTCATGGATGGTGGTCGCCGATATCTTTGGGCGAGCACATAATTACATTTTCTTCATATGTTGGCTAGTCGTTGCATGACTTAGTTGACTAGTCGTCGCTTGACTTGGTTGACTAGTTGTCGCCACGCAAGTTGGTGACTAGGATTGACTTATCAAAGATTGACTTCTTTGACTTGGTATAACAATGATCTCACTGGAAACACCCCCAACTTTCTTGACTCCATTGTTAGGACTTTGGCTTCAAAATTCTCAGTCAAGGACCTTGGCCCTCTCTCCTACTTCCTTGGAGTGGAAGTTACACAGACAACCTCCTCTTGCACTCTTGTTCAAAGGAAGTACATCACTGATCTACTTGCTAAGTACAACATGCTTGATGCTAAACCGGTCAAAACTCCTCTGTAGCCTGGAATCAGTCTCTTCCTTGCCGATGGATCTCCTCCAGCCGATGCCACTACCTATCGTCAGGCACTTGGCAGCCTGCAATATCTGCTCTTCACACGTCCATACATTGTCTTTGCTGTGAACAAACTCTCCCAGTTTATGCATGCTCCTACTGAATGTCACTGGGGGGCCGTTAAACACCTCCTTCGTTACCTCAATGGCTCTCGTTCGGTGGGTATTTTACTCTGTCGTCACACCTCCTTTACTCTTCACTGCTTCACTGATGCGGACTGGGCTAGCGACTGTGATGATCGCACCTCCACTGGTGCTTACATAGTCTATCTTGGGGCGAATCCGATCTCTTAGTCCTCTCGCAAGCAACGATCTGTTGCTCGCTCATCCACTGAAGCTGAATATCGTGCCATTACCTCCGCTGCTGCTGAAATTCAGTGGACACGATCTCTCCTGTCTGAACTGTGCATGTTTGAACGATCAGTTCTAGTAATCTACTGTGGCACCTACCTTTGCTCCAATCCCGTATTTCACTCTCGGATGAAACACATTGCCATTGATTACCACTTCGTTCGGGATCTTGTTCAGAAATCGACTCTTCGTGTCTCCCATGTCTCATCCGCTGACGAGCTGGCTGATGCTCTCACGAAGCCCCTTGCTCGTCCTCATCTTCATCTTCTCATGTCCAAGATTGGAGTCGTTGACAACTCTCCATCTTGAGGGGGCATATTGGTTATAGATACTTATGTAGGCCCACAATTGATGAATATCGTGCGTATTAGATGGGATATTCCCATATCATTGACTTTCCATATATTTCCATCCCACTTATTTGGTGTATATATTTATTCCTTCTTCTCAGCACAATTATAGGATATAGACATTAGATGATTGATAGAGATTATGTGTATATATTCTCCATTCAGTATACTTTCAAAACTCAATAAATAGAGCATATTTCCATTAAGTCTAAAATCAATTTTCCTTGTTGTTCACTGCTACATCTATCATGACACCAGAGTAGGTTTAATTCCAATAGCTTCCACATATTATTTCTTCTCAATCAGTGATCACAGTATCACACAAACACCAAACAAAACATGGTGAAACCTGGAGACGACAAACTAACATCATCAAATATGGTTGATGTAATGTCTCCATACTATGTACACCCGTCCGATAACCCCGGACAAATATGTGTGAGTGAAGTCCTTCACGATGGCAATTATGCAGATTGGATGGAGGAAATAACAAACTTTTTATTCGCCAAAAATAAAATTGGGTTCATCGATAACACTATTCCAATACCAGATGAAGGAGCAACAGAAATGCCATTGTGGAGGAGGTGTAATGCATTGGTGAAGGGATGACTCACAGTTTCGATGGAAAAGGAAATACACAACAACGTAAAACACGGGAAAACTGCCTGAGAAATTTGGTTGGATATGGAAGAAAGGTTTGGCAAAGAGAGCGCCCCTAGGGCGTACGAATTGAAACGTGGGTTAACTCTTACACGCCAAGAAAAAATGTTAGTCTCGGCGTATTACACAAAGTTGAAAGGCATATGGGACGAGATTCAATCAGTCTCCTCCAAGCCAAAGTGCACTTGTGATGTGTCGAAACAATTGGTGGACATGCAAGAAAAGGAACAATTATATGAATTTTTCATGGGTCTCGACAAAATATTTAATACCGTCAAAACTCAAATCCTAAGAACAAAACCAACTCTCGGTTTGGGAGCAGCTTACCACCTGGTGGCACAAGACGAGCAACAACGACTCATCACGTCTACGAGAAAACCAACCATGGAAGAAACATCCTTTCAAGTCTACGAGAGTCGTGAGGGAGTAGCAATAAGTAATACAGATTAATCCCAATTGAAAAGATCTGAAACTAAAGATAGCAGGCGCGAGAGAAAGTGCAAAAATTGTGGGAGAACTAACCACACGATTGAATACTGCTGGGAAATCGTGGGTTATCCGGAGAGAGGCGAACAAAATTTAAGAAAAATCACAACAAAGCAGTCGAGAAGACAAAGATAAATCCAAGGGCAGCAAACGTTGAAGGTGGCTCAAGCACTGTACCTGGGATAAACCAAGAACAATTAGCCAAACTAGTTGAGTACCTTGGAGTAATTACTAAGGGCAACTTGACTCAACCACCCTCCGTCAACATGGCTGGTAAGAGTATTCTTGATGAATTATGGGTAATTGATTCCAGCGCCACAGAACACTTTACCCATAACGGTAGGATTCTTGATAATAAATTCAATCCAGGCACATTAGCACCTGTCAAAATTCCCAATGGTGATAATATTCCAGTTGATGGCATTGGAAATACTATGTTAACTAATGGCCTTAAAATTAATAATGTTATACATGTGCCTAATTTTCAATGCAATCTATTATTTGTTAGTCGCTTAACAAAAGATCACAATTGTGCACTCATTTTTTTTCCTGATTATTGTGTCATACAAGACTTGAAATCGAGGAACCTGATTGGGATGGGTAAACAACGCGGTGGTCTATACTGCCTAGACTCCATAAGGCAAGAACATCAAGTTATGACCGCCGTGGTGAGTCCGGAAATTTGGCACAAAAGATTAGGACATGCTTTCAAAATAAAACTTGAACATGTGGATGTTTTGAATAAAGTTCTTGATAATCATTGTGATTCATGTATGAGGGCTAAACAAGCACACACTGTTTTTACTCTTAGCACTATTCGTACTAAAGATTGTTTTGAACTAATACACTATGACATTTGGGGGCCCTACAAAACCCCATCTTTCACCGGAGCCTATTATTTCTTAAGTATTGTGGATGATTACAGCAGGGGCGTTTGGGTTTATTTGATGAAATTCAAATCAGAGGTGAGCAAACACTTAATATCATTTTGCAACATGGTTAAAACCCAATTTGAAAAGCACGTTGTTGGTCCTGAAAGGAGTATATAACAAGTGTATGGGGGGGGGGGGGGATACACTTGTATGCAATTCTTTTGCAAACTTAACCAAATATGACTTCAGCAAGGTTGTCCTGGACAACTCTGATGATATGATTAACTCTTTATAGATAATCAAACTACTAAGTGCTATTGAGTACTTAGTTGAATAACTATCTAAGGGAGTTATATGTGCGGAATTAGTAGTTGGCCCTTTAGTTTAAACTCCTCTTAAGTTCTGAAATCACCTTAACAATTTATCCAGTTTCAGGGAACTTGTCCAAATCTGTTTTGCACAATCTTATGAATATATCTTTGAAAGTTCAGTTTGTATGCTGTGTTGAATGAATGTAAGTACTTCAAAGTAAATCAACACAAGAGTTTATAGTGGTTCAGAGACTCAAGCTCCTACATCCACTTTCCCTGATTTAACAGGATAATTCTTTCACTCTTGGAATTAACTTGTTTTATAGTGCCAAGGTGCACTTGATCAACCACACCACTCCTTGGTGCTTTGATCCCTAGGATGTCAAGAGTCCTAGTACCCTTTCTCAACTCAGAATTAACTGTTCTTCTCTCAACAGTTAACTCCTTACACTTCTTCTACTACAACCTTCTAACTTTCTGTCTTGAAAGATATAAGGGTTGAAGTTTGGTTCCAACTAATGAGATATCCTTTACAATGAAGTTCAGTGTATAAGGATAGGATATCTCTCTAAGCTTTGTATGGGTATACAATGAGGTTCAGCTTAGAATGAAGTGTTTGAAGACTAAGAATATCTTTTGAGGACTTTGAAGCTTCAAAGTAGTTGTATAGTTGGATGTTGTTGAGGTGCTTCAAATGGTCTTCACACTTCTGTATTTATAGACAAAATTGAGGATTTGCCCGTTGGAAAGACAGCCTCAATTGTCTATAAATGTATTCCTTGAACTCTGCAACTGGAAGACAGATTCTTGATAGTGACATGTCCTTAATTTGGAAAATAAACGGCTGTAACTGTTTTGTATTCACTCTGCAGCACTCTTCCCAATGTCTGACTTCAAGATTCACTTAGTCAAACATAGTCATTATTTCTGATGATTGATCCTTGGATAAGGACAACTTTCCTTATCACTTGGTCAACTCTACTTATCAATATCAGCAGTTTCTGCTTATCAGCAGTGTTGGCATGATCTTCATATGACTTGGCTCTTTCCCTTTCCATGAGTCTTAGAGTAGGCTATTTTGCTTTCATGGCATTGTATAAGTGGTCTTGACCTCATCAGCATAGTTGGCTTTGATCTTCAAAGCTTTGTTCTGGTTCAAATGTACTAATACAATCTTGCTGGACAACTCTTCTGAACTTGACATTCATTGCAGTAGACTTGATCTTGATGATCTATTCCACTTAGTTGATCTTCAGATAGGTTGTTTCATACTGAGCTGACTTTAATCAGCATAGTTGTCCTTCAGCAGACTTAAGGTCAATCCAAAACTGAGCCTTGAGGGAACTTAATCTATATAAGCTTATAAGCATGTGTTCCCCCTTAATTTGTGCATCTATTGATCTAAGAGCTGCCGAACATATCAGCTTCTCAACTAGTCTTAAGCTACATATTCCAACACTCCTGAAACATGTTCATGTATTCCGACTTATCTAGTTGGCATGTCTTAAATGGGTTTTGGTATCATAATCAAAACTCATTTTATTCCCAACAATTTCCCCCTTTTTGATGATGCCAAAACATATACAATCTATGTAAAGGTGACTTGACTACACTTATTACAATTTTCTTCAGTAGTGGTGACTTAGGTCAAGTTTCCTGAAAGAAAATGTGTTAGTGTAATTACTGTTTTTATTGCATATATGTTGATAAGTCAGGCAAGTTGAGATCATATAATGCTGTTTCTTGATTCATAAACATGTTCAACTATCATTAATAATATCATGGATCATTATAGGCATGTTGATAGTTGAATAAACATATCAGAGCATGAATCAAACAATATTACATCAGAGCATAAACTAACTAACAACATGATCAGAGCAAATTTATGATTATTCAGACCAAACAAAACATATCGGTAGGCTTGAGCAACTTTCAGCATAGATGACCATATCAACAAGTCAGCAACCAAGACAAGTATTTATCCATTTCAGCACAAAAGGGTCAAGAGGACTTAGCCAATTCAAAGGTTATCTTCAGGAGGTGGCACCATCCCATATTGTGCCCACACCCTCTTCTTTAACTCCATGGCCTCTTGATTTGTGCCCTTTGGTCCAAGCATCATCCTGTTAAGATTCAGGATCTCAAGGAACTCTTGGAAGATCTTAGATTGGTCAATGAAACCATTCAGCTTGGGGGGCATGAAAATGATTGGCTTAGGAGCAGTGAATTCTATTCTTGCCAGATCTGCAGCTGCAAGAAGTTGTTGATATAGCTCCCTGTGGTAGTCAATCATAAACTTGGTAAAGGTGATGTTTACATCCTCATCATTCCATCTGCCTATGGCATAGTAATCATAGAAAAAACTCCCTTTTAGCTTCTTCCCAAGTGTCATTCAACTGAATTGGGACCCATTTATCAAAATGTGGATATTTGGTATCCATGGGGATCAGCAGCTGTGGTTTCAATTTGTTGTAGGTAGCCCTCCTTCTTCTGGACTTCTGAAAGTCAGCCCTTCTCTTGTCTCTTGCTCTGTTGGCTTCTTCCATCAAATCCATCTTTTCTTGGGCTCTCATCATAGCCAGCTTCTGTTGTGTTCTTCTTTGGTTCAGGTCCAAAGCCTTCTTCAAATAACTCTTCAACATTCTCTGTGATCTCAGCAGCTTTGGTACCTTCAGCAGTTTTAGTGTCAGGAGACTTGACAACTTCAGCATTTTTGACCTGTTCAGCAGTCTTGGCCTTTTCAGTATTTTTGGCCTTTTTTGAGATAGACTCTTCTTCTTCAATTCTGAATTTAGGAGGAAGTTCAAGGCTGTTGGGAAAATCAGTGAATGTCTCAGGCTTTCTTTTATTTCCCTTGGCCTTCTTGATCTGTCCTCTAGTTTGGACACCTTCAACATCCTTGTCCAAACCAGACACCTCTCCTCATGGTCTCTGCTGCAATCTGACTCTTTCTTCCTGTGCTGAAGCAACTGAGTTCTTCAGAGCAATTGCCAATTGCTCATCTTCATCAAGATCCTCCAGATTCAACACTGCTTGCTCCTTTCCCTTGCCTTCAGGCACCTTGTCCTTGCCCTTATCTGATCCACCAATTTTCAAGGCACCCTTTGCCCTTGCTATTTCCCTTTCCCCCTTTTGGCAGCATCAAAGCACTGGGGCTTCAACTCAGTCATTGTAGTTGCCATGAGGGATTGGGCTTGGTTTAAGGATTTCATCTCCTCCAGCAGATATACATTTTCATCATGTATGCTTTGCATTCTGTCACTGCTCAAGCTTAGAAAAGAAAGAACAAGCTTCATCTTCTGCTGAACAACCTCTTCCATGGTTGCTTTGAGGGATGCATCAAGGCTTGCCAGTAAGAATTCAGTAAGGTTGGCCACTGCACTTTCAGCAATGTTGGCCATTACTTCTTGGGAAAACTTTTCTGAAGCTGCTTTCACCATTGCTATCCTCATCTCTTCAGCTCTCTTCTTCTGAATAACACTTTTCTTTCCTAGTGCTTGCTTGATCACCAGTTTTAGAGCTTTCACATTGTTGTTGTGATTCTCTATCATCAGCTTCTGATCCTTCTTCACACCTTTTGTAAATGATTCCATGCTCTTCTTGGCCTTCTGGACTTCAGTAGAGATGGTCTGCAAACCAGACTCCACTCCACTAATTCTTGCTTCAATTGTGGGTAGCACCACATCTTCAGAGCCAGTGAGCCTCATCTCAACAGATGCCAAGGTTCTACCTTGCTCATCCAAGGCTCCTGAAGTTTTAGCATGAGCAGTTTGGACTTGATGAGCCAAGGAGTCCAATTTTGCCGATTTTTCACCAAGAATGGCTTGGGCTGAGCTGGAATCCACCTGAATGTGGGTATCAGTGAGAAGATCATCTGCAAATATTTGATCAAAAGAGATGCCTGCAATGTCAGAGAAATCAAAGGGGTTAGAAAACAAACACTCATCACCATCAATATTTTTTGCATAAGACTCTGATACATCAGCAGTCTTCTTCTCATTTTCAACTAATTTTTGACTCCCTTCAATATTGATGTCCTCACACAAAGGAACATGCCTCCTTTCATCAAGGGATTCCTGAAGTTCAGATTTGACTTCAAGAATAACCTATCCTTCCTCACTTATTCCACCCTCATTTGGTGGTACACTCACTACTCTAGTGATCACAACCTCTCTATCATCAACAAATCCCTCTAGTTTTTCCACTATATTTTCCTTTTCAACTCATTCTTCTAGACCTGCAACATCTCCACCCTCAACAGGGTTCAAAGATGGCAGTTGATGGGAGATAATAGTGCTTCTTTCAGCAGCCACTGAGTCATCCTAAATGATTAAGGGCTGATCAGTGTCCAACTCTCCTGACACTGAATAGGCCTTAATCAAACCAACTTCTAAGATAGGAGCCTCAACATCTGTAAGTTGTGCTTTGGGTTCAGAAGAACCTTCATTGGCAGATGTGTCTTTGGCTGTGTCACCAGCTCTGGTCAACACCTCTGAGGATACAGAGCCTTTCCTATGGTAGGTCAAGAGAGGGGTTGAAGGTAGTTTGGCTTCAGGAGGGTTGGGTTGAGAGGGTTTATGAGGGTTTGAAGGGTCATCTTTGCCATCATCATTTGAGCTGCTATCAGGGTGTTTGATCCCTTTAGCCAGTCTCTCATTTTCTTCAGCTATCTTGTCAGCTACTAACTTTGCAAACACTTCCTCATCAGTGAGGAATCTGGTTTTGTTCACTCCAGCAAAGTGAAGTAGTCTTCCCTCTTCTATCTACCACCAATTAACACCCTTGTCTAGAATGACTTGTGCAATCTCCATGATTATCTTGTATTTGACATCCACCAATGTCCTCAAATCATGGAATAGTTGCTGCAATCTTGGGAATTCAGCAAGTTGTGGGTACAAACTGTCCACAATAGCTTTTGCTCCTCATTTGAGCATACTTTCATAAGTATACTCCTACTCATCCTCACTTGACTGAGGACTTTGGGCTATGGGAGAGTTAGCTCTGGGTTCAGGGGAATTGGCTTGAAGAGTGGCTTCAGGAAGGTTGAACTCAGAAGGGTTGGGTGCAATAGAAGGTACTTCAATTGCTTTTGAGAGAAATGATTCTGAAGGTGGTTTGCTCAGGGGGGTTGGCTCTATCATGGCTTTCTCAAGCTGTCTAGAGAAATTCAGCATGGATGAGTCAAGAAGAGATAGCAGGCTTGACTCATCAACTGCAATGTCAGCCAATAAACCTATTGGGCTCCTTTGAGCAGTTCCCTCTGGAGAATATCTCTTTGTGAGGTCAACATGGATAATGGGTTGGTCTTAGGGGGTTACATGGGTTTCAGGGGAGTTGGGGTCTTGAGGTTGGGTTTCAGGGAGTTTGGACTGAGGGGTTCCAGAACCAGAAGAGTTGGTTCTGGACTTTGATTTAGTCCTACTTTCTGCCCTACTCTCCCTTAGAGCCACTTGGAGTGTTCTTTCCTCCTGAAGCTCCAGTAACTTGTCAGTAGGCTTTGCCCTTCTCTTGCTAGTTAAATGGCTGGGGAGTTATCAAGGTAGATCATGTCTCGAATTGTTTAATGCAAACAAGAGTTAAATCTTAGCATTTAATGCATTGAAAGAGACTTTTTGGGTAGGGGACAAATTAAATCCATGAAAAGGTGATGGCTTGAAGAGGAATGAGACAGCCATCAAAATAGGCAATGATTACCCAAAATAGGTGCTTATCAGACCAAGATTTTGTTTGATAGCCAAGACAACTTATCTGACCCCACATGGACAAGTGTCCTGAAATGTTGTGGACAAGAGTCCTGAAATTCAATGGACAAGTGTCCTGAACAATTGAGTTCATCTCATCTGAATCTCAGTAGACTTGACCAAGTCTGCTGAAGAACACCTTTAATTCCCCCTTGATTGATTAACTCCTTTGGGCTTACTTGTCCAACTTCCCTGGATCAAGAAGTCCCAATTCTGCTGATAGTTCCAAGAATCTTGCTTCAGCAAGTGGCTTTGTAAAAATATCAGCTTTTTGGTGATCTGTGTGGATTTTCACCAATTTAATGTCCTTCTTCTCCACATGGTCTCTGATGAAGTGATGCTTGATATCTACATGCTTGCATCTTGTGTGCAGTACTGGATTTTGAGAGATTGCAATTGCACTGTTGTTGTCACAGAAGATTGGCACTTCAGTAGAGTTGACATTGTAATCTCTTAATTGTTGCCTCAGCCAAAGGATTTGAGCACAACAACTTCCAACTGCAACATACTCAGCCTCAGTGGTGGAAGTAGCCACTGTATTTTGCTTCTTAGAGAACCAAGATATGAGCTTGTTCCCCAAGAATTGACATGTCCCTGAGGTGGACTTTCTGTCAATTCTACAACCTCCATAATCAGCATCTGAGTAGCAAGTTAGCTCAATGTTGTCATCAGCAGGGTACCAAAGGCCTAGATTTTCAGTGCCTTTGAGATACCTCAAGATCCTCTTAGCAGCCTCTAAATGGCTTTTCTTAGGATTGGCTTGAAACCTTGCACAAACACCTACTGCAAAGGTGATGTCAGGTCTGCTGGAAGTGAGATAGAGGAGTGAACCAATGATTCCTCTATACTCAGTAGAGTTGGTTGGAACACCACTCTCATCTGGATCCATCTTTTAGTTTGTGTTCATAGGGATCCTTACTGGCTTGCTGGTTGCACACCCAAATTACTTGATCATCTCTCTGGTGTACTTGGCTTGATTGATGAAGATTCCTTCTTTTGATTTCTTGAATTGAAGACCCAAGAAGAAGTTAATCATCCCCATAATTGACATCTCAAACTTGCTTTACATGAGCTTTTAGAACTTTTCACAAAGCTTCTCATTGGGGGATCCAAATATGATGTCATCAACATATATTTGGACAAGCAAGATGTCCTCTCCTTCAGTGATTCTGAAGAGGGTTCTGTCCACAGTTCCTTTGATAAATCCATGGTCCAAGAGGAACTGTGACAGTGTATCATACCAAGCTCTTGGAGCTTGCTTGAGTCCATATAGAGCTTTCTTCAATCTGTAGACTTGGTTTCCAATCTCAAAACCAGGTGGTTGCTCTACATAGACTTCTTCTTTTAGGATTCCATTCAAGAAGGCACTCTTGACATCCATTTGGTACACTTTGAACCTCTTGTGGGCTGCATAGGCTAGGAATAACCTTATTGCTTCTAGCCTTGCCACAGGTGCAAATGTTTCATCATAGTCAATGCCTTCTGATTGACAATAGCCTTTTGCCACCAATCTGGCTTTTTTCTGACTATCACATCATTCTCCTTCTTCTTGTTCTTGAACACCCACTTGGTTCCAATAACATCTTGATGTGAAGGTCTATCCACCAGCTCCCATACATCATTTCTAGTGAATTGGTTCAGCTCTTCCTGCATTGCTGTGATCCAATTTGCATCTTGAAGTGCTTCCTCAATGTCACTTGGTTCCTTTTCTGATAGAAAACAACAAAACAAAGCACTTTCACCATGAAATCTTCTAGTTTTGACTCCTACACTTGGATCACCAAGTATCAGATCAGTAGGATGGTCAGATAACCATGTCCTTCTTTTTTTGATCCCTTCAGTAGAGTTGTCCTCTACTAAGGTTGAGTCACTAGCATCATAAAATTCAGGAAAGTTTAATGCAGGATCTAATTCAGGATCATATTCAGGGGTGTTGTCCTCAATATCAGGGACATTGGCATTTTCAACATTTTCATTTCCCCCTTGAATATTTAATCCATTAACTACCTCAGCAGGGTCTGCTTCTTCATTGGTAGTTGTTACTTGAGTGTGAACTGGGATTGGGTCATTCAGTTCACCATTTCCTTCAGTGGGGTTTGTTTTAGGAATGTTGCCTTCAGGATTGTTGTCCAGTGAGATATTTTCAGGAGGGTTGGCTTGGACAACATCTATGAATACAATGTCCTTGTCTTTTAAGCTCAATCTGGTTGTTCTTTGTGTGATTTCTTCAGTATCCAGGTTCTTATTCCTGATCTCAGAAGTAGATTCATCAAACACAACATGGGGTGTTTCTTCCACAATAAGGGTTTTGCAGTTGTAGACTCTGAAAGCTCTACTGATTTGGGAATATCCAAGAAATATCCCTTCATCAGCTTTGCTGTCAAAAGCTTTCAACTGCTCTTTCCCATTGTTGTGAATGAAACACTTACAACCAAATATGTGAAAATAAGACACTTTAGGCAATCTTCCTTTCCACAGTTCATAAGGGGTTTTGCCTTGTCCTTTAGTGATCAAACATTTGTTCTGAGTATAACATGCAGTGTTTATGGCTTCAGCCCAAAACCTCTTAGGTAGGTTTGAACCAGCAATTAAGGTTCTAGTAGCTTCTTTTAAAGTTCTATTTCTTCTTTCTGCAACCCCATTCTGCTGAGGGGTTCTAGCTGCTGAAGTTTCATGGGCTATACCATTTTTTGTGTAATACTCATTGATGTATGAATTTATGAACTCAATGCCTTTAATAGATCTTATCTTTATTATATTAAGGCTCTTTTCATTTGACAGTCTCTTTAACAGTTCAGGGAGTTTGACTTGTGTTTCCTTCTTATTAAGGAGAAATACTACCCATGTGAACCTAGAGAAGTCATCTACTACAACCAATGTGTATTTTCTACCATTTATGCTTGCAGGGGTAATTGGTCCAAATAAGTCCATATGCAATAATTCAAGTACCCTTTCAGTAGATATGAGTGGTTTTCCTTTGAATGAGGCTTTAATCTGTTTTCCTTCTTGGCATGGTTTACACACATGCTCTTTAATGAAAACCTCATTAGGTAGTCCTTTTACTAATGCATTTCTAGCAAGTTTGTTCATTGATTTAAAGTTCAGGTGGTTTAACCTTTTATGCCACAACCAACTTTGTTCATTTGAGCTTTTGGCAATGAAACATGCAGCATCAGTAAACTTGTCCCAGTCAGCAAAATACACATTTCCTTTTCTAGTTCCAGTCAGTAGGGTTTGTTGAGTTCCATCTTTGATTAAGCATTTTCCACTTGAAAACTCAACATTAAAGCCTTTATCACAAAACTGACTTATGCTTAGCAGATTGTATTTGAGACCAGGCACATAAGATACATTGGATACCTTGATATTACCAATTATCAAGGTACCATAACCTTTTGTTGTTGCTTGTGAGTTGTCTCCAAATGTGACATTTGGGCCTTCTTTTTCAGTGAAATCAGTGAGGAGGTCTTTGTTTCCAGTCATGTGCCTTGAGCATCCACTATCAAGGTACCATGATGGCCTTTTGCTCATACTCCTCATCTTCTTGTGGCCCTTGAGTACCTGCAATTAGCAAGCTTTAGGTACCCTTTGAATTTTGGGTCCTGAGAGGTTATATGTACCTTTACGAACCCAAACTTTCCTAATTACCCTGATTGATTCAAGGTGGCTAAGTTGTTTTCCTTTAGCATCAACATACGCTGTCTTTCCCTTAAATGCCTTTGGGAAAGTGTGTGTGAAAGTGTTGACTCTATAAGTTTCAGGAGAGTTGTCAAATCTCCTGAACTTATGAGTTCTTTGTGCTACTTGTGGAAATCTTTGTGGAAAGGCATATTTATGACCATTACCCTTTGGCATGAAGGGTTTTGGTTGTCTTATTTTATTCTGCCTTTGAGGATGGTTGACCATAGATCTGTTCAGCTGAGGTTTCCTCAGGGGAATTGACCTAGGCTGAACATACCTTGGACAACATCTCTGAATGTTATTCAGATGAGTTACCCTTCCATTGGGCCTACTCTGTTGAACACCATTCCTCTTGTGTTCAGGGACTTTGGCATTTTCCTTAGGTTTGGGCCTAGTTTCCTGAATCACTTGAGTGGGCATCTCATGCATTTTGCCCTTTCCTTTGTTTAGTGGCTGAATTATTTCATTTTCAGCTTGTTGTGCCACTGATTTAACAAAGATTTTCTTAGTGTTACTTGTAGAAGCAACACTAAGACAAGGTGAAGATTCAAATGGATCAAATCCTAATCCACTTCTTTGAGCCATAGGTCTTTGGTAACTTTGAATTTCCTCTATTGCTCTAGAGGATTTCTTCAAAGCAGACATCTTTAATTTCAGGCTCTCTTCACTTGATTAAGAATGTCATACTCATGTGAGAGGTTTTCAAATTTTACCTGAAGAATTTTAAGTTCAAAATCTTTTCTCTTTTGAGAAAGCAGTTGATCATCAATCTGCTTTTGTTGGTCAACTATCCTGAGAAGTGCTTCCTCAAGCTCTCTCAAAACTTGTTGATACAACTCAGTAGACTTGACATCAACTACTGTCTCAGCAGGTTTTGAAAGTTCAATTGAAAGCCTTTCATTTTCTCTCACACAGTTGTCATAAAATTCTTGTAATCTAGTGAAATCTTCCATCAGCTTTCCAAAAGAAAGCTTTAGGTTGACTTCACTAGTATTCTGTGAAAGAAATGATGGTGAGCTAGAAGTAGAGGATACCTAATCATCCTCTATGGCCATGTTGCACACATCATCATCATCACTGTTTGAGAACAGTCCATCATCAGGGGAGTTGAAGCTTTCAGTAGAGTCAGATTCATCACCAGCCATCATGGCTTTTCTGTTGCTGAATTTTCTGTCTCTTTTTGCTTGCCTCTCTTTTTGTCACATCCCGATTTTAGGGCTTAGATGAAAACATACATTGAATGCTAATGTAAATTAAATTTACGAATTTATAGAAAGATTGTGTAGCGGAAGATTTAATAAAACACACATTATATAAAGAAACTCAAATTTCTTAAATAAAATCATTACCAAGTTTTAATTCAAGTAATACTCAAATACTTGTATTAAAGAAATAAAATAGTGCATTAATGAAAATTTTAGTCTAACTCAAGATGCAACTAACTAATTAAAAGTAAAAATAATATAAGGGGAAGCATTGCATGGCAAGACATCCACTTCCACCGTCCCTCCACGCCAACTCCGTCAATCTGTAAAATATTAAATTAATTGGGGTGAGCAAACAACTAGCTCAGTGGGATCCTCTTTGTCACAGTTAAATATCAATGCAAATAAAATCATAAACTCACAAACATGCGTAAATAAGTCTTCCATAACATAAGTCTTCCATATATTGACCAATTAAATTGGCCAATCTGTATACGGTGGAGTTTCCCCCAAGGATCTTACCATCCCGGACCGTCGTCCCCGCTAACTATAACGACCTTTCCGTCGAAATAACCCATAATCATCATAAACATAAGATCATGTAGCTAAGCAACAATTAAATTCACAAATAACATTTAAAGGTGACAAAGTGAATACTTGAAGTAAGAAAATCCCACCTTAAAGTCTTGGTTAACCTCGTAGATGCGTAAATTGAATTAATGCGAGAGTTCCTTGTCACCTATCATAATAAATATTCTCTTAGAAAATTATTAATTAATCTATTATGTTAGTATTTTGATTAATTAATCGAGCAATATTTACATCAATATAGTTAAATAATTAAGTAGTAATAGCGCATATCTCTGAGTTAGACATAAACAAGAAAAATATGAGTTTGTAAATAAAAATATATATATGAACCTGGTCGCCTCTAATTAACCTATATTTAATTGGAAACATGGGAGGGTATTGAGTAGATAAGATTTAAGAGGAGTGTTAACTAAAATTAATCATCAACAGAACATTAAATTAGAATCACTCCCCGATTTAGTTGGTTTAAATGCCTAATCCTTAGAAACATATTGGATATTGATCGGTATATAGTTGACGTTATCATATACAATAGACAAATACTTATGTGTACCAGTTACATACATGTAACTCCAGTTACATACATGTAACTGGCTATTTACACTACTTTTTTAATAAGTCCACACTATAAGTCCACACTCCTGACTATTTACACTCCTTTTTTAATAAGTCCTCGTGTCACTAATAAATCACCACAAAGTCAAATATTATTCTATTTTTTTAACTTTCAAACAATAAATATAAAAGCATAAGGAATATAAAAAAAATATATGAAACTCAAAAATAAAATTAGGAAATAAAATTTTCAGTTTTTTTTTTTTTAAATGACCAAAATTTAGGAAAAAAATACAAAAAAAAAAAGGCGAAAAAAAAAAGCTAAACTAAAAATATTCAATTTTTTTTCTAATTTAGGTATAAATGTATGAATATGACATGCTCACTCTCTAGTTTTAATCTGATTTATAATAACTAAGATTATTTTGTTATGTTTTCATTATTTCTACAATGATATCTAGTTTGTTACAAGTTTTTTATAGTTGTAGATTATTTTTTAAAACTAATTAATAACATAATCTAATTGAAAAATAAAATTTATATTTAGAAACTTAAATGAGTGGAGAATTTGGGAAAAAAACGAGCATAATATTGCATCAGCTTTATTATTTTCTTTGTGGTCATCGTCGTGTTGATGCATTCATATGTTTATTGAGTGTGAACGTATCTATTAATTGAATTGTGTGTTCAGTGTGATTAATTCTCTCTTTTGTTCTTCTTACTAGTTACTTAATATCAATATTTTAATATTGATGTATTAATTTGCATGGTATGCCTTAAATTATGAATGTGTTAAGTTATGTATTTTTTTATTAAATATAATATTAGTTTAAAATACGATATAGTATTAGTATGTCTATGGTATAATACTAGTTAATATATTATATAGTATTAGAGATTAATGTGGGTATAAAAATATTATTTAATATATGAACTAATACTATACAATATGTGAATTAATACTATACTATATATGAACTAGTACCATAGAGTATGTGAACTAATACTATACAATATGTGAACTAATACTATACTATATTTGAACTAGTACCATAAAGTATGTGAACTCGAAACTCGAAAACATTAGAACTTGTGTCAATATAAACTAATATTATACTGTATATGAACTAATACGTACAGTACTGCATATTAACTAATAATACACCATAATACTTATCAATTGTTATCATAACACTTATAAACTAAAAATTATTATATATAAAAAACTAAAATAAAGTGATTAAAAAATGAAAGTTCGAATGAAAATAATAATTAAACAATGTAAAATGAAGTAAAATTTATAAGGAATGAAGTAAATTTTTGAAAGGATAAGATGAATATTATACACCAATTAATTAAAGTAAAATAGTACCAATAGATTTGAACACTTGCAGCTAAAAGAGATGAGAGTTTTATTTTTTAAAACAAATTATTATTATATTATTTAATATTTTAAAAAAACAATTAATATTATTTTTAAAATTTTCTTATTAGACTTTAAAATTTTAGAATAATTATTGTGTCATAAAAAGAAAGTATGTGAAAAAAAATATCATTTGAAACACAAATGATAAATCATAAAAGAAAAATAAATTTAAAAAATAATATTAAAAAGAGAAATATAAATATCAATTGAAGTAAAATAAAAAAATAAAATGTTAAAAAATTAATTGAGTATTATTTTTTAATTATAAAAAAAATAAAAAATTAATTGAAGTAAAATAAAGTCCCAAAAAATCTATGTGCTAAATTAATATAGTACATAATCATGTGTTATTTGTAATGGGTTATTGGATTGAATATAATAAATTGGTCATGTGTTATTGGATTGGATATAGTAAATGAGTGGGTTATTGAATCCAGTTACATACTGTTGGGATATGAATCCTTGAAACAATGTTCTAGATGATGAAAGTATGTTTTGATGGCCAAAAGCAACTTAAAGTTAATGATATATGTGGTTCTAAGTCATCTTAACTAAGTCATCTGAAATAAGTTTACTGATCTTATTAAGAAATATTACTGATCTTAATGATATTTGAAATAAGATTACTGATCTGAGTATGGAAACTGAAAATAAGTTTACTGATCTTATATGAGATATTTGAATCTGAGTTACTGATCTTAAATGCTTACTGATCTTATATGTAAGTTACTATAAGATCCTTTTTACTATGTGCGAGGAGTGTGGGCTGAAGAAATTTCTTGAATCATCTCCTATGAATGTATACGAACCGGAGGCTATGGAATTTTACCTACAGCTTAAAGGAGATAGCAATGGTGTCCACTCCATGCTTTCTGGGCACAAGGTCACGATTACAAGGGAAATCCTAGAAGTCATGTTGGATTTGCCTCAAGGCCAAGTGGATATTATGAACTACAAAGCAGGAGAAGAGAAGGAATGTGTAGGAAGATGGTCAGGTGTTGAAACAGAGTCCTTAAGTAATCTGAAGAAGGATGTTCTTCCTACTGGTCTTCAATTTTTGATGGACATAGCCGGAAAATGTTTGTTAGGGCAACATCATAGTCAGGATGCTCTATCAAGTTCAAAGATCCGAATTATGGCTGCAATCATTGACAGAGTTCAAGGTGATTGGCAAGGATTTTTCTTAGAAAGGTTACTAAATGAGAAAGACAAAGTTTTGTTCGATGAGGATACAATGGAATTTTCGATTAAATCGAAATTAGGGTTCGGAAACAAGTTAAGTTTCTTGTTGCCTCAGTTGGTTAAAAAGCCGTATTGGAGTAATCCCAAGAAATTCCATCATGGAAAGTTCTTGATGAAGAAGGCGTCTGTTCGTTTTGAACAAGAGAATCCTTTGGAGCAACCCCAAGAGTCTGAAGCACAAGAGTCTGGAGCTTCAATGTACCGATCTAATGATAATCAACCTGAGATTAGATCGAAGGCGAGGCATGATCCGAGCAGTATTAGACCAAGGAGAGGAAGGTCTGCTACAGCTGCCTCAGAGCCAACAGTCAGATTTGTTGAGACTGTGGTGCAAGCAAGCTCAGAAGAGCAAGAGGTTAGTGTTCCTAGTCCTATTGCTTTACATAAGAGAACTAAGAGGAGAAGTGCTAGGAGGAAGTTTGTTGATGTTTCTTCTACCCCTTCAAACTCTGAACCAAGCCCAGCTGAAACCCTCAACCTTCATGTTCTGGACAATCAGCTCACTACTTTCCTGTGTCTCAGAACACTCCCCATTCTTCCCCTCAGAACACTAATGTTGATCCTACTCCTATTTCAAGTCCTCAACATCAACCTTCACCACATCATTCCCCAACACAGATTCATGATCACTCTACTGAACATGAATTTGAACCTTCTACTGTACCAATTGACATTTCATCATCCCCTGAACCTGAATTTATAGCTCCTAAACCTGCTGATTTAATGGATTATACTATCTGTGATAAAGAGGATAGAATCAGGATAGATTTGAGATTGGCTCTGTTGAAGCAATTTCCTGGATTGGATGAAAGCTCAGTTGAGTTTGAGAAACTCCTTAGGATAGGCACATGGGTGTATCTTAAGAGGAGTACTCTTAAAGAAAATTTGGCTATTATGGAAGGTATGGGAGGTGCTTCAATCTTTGATGATTGGGAAGCAGAGCAGATGCAAGCAGCTGGTGTTAACTCATTTCTTAAGCTAGTTACCCCAGAGTCTGTAGTTCACCTTGTTGAAAGGCTGACAGGAATTAAATATTCTATGGAAAAGGTTGCAACTCCTACTGCAGATGATGATTTATTTATGGAAAGTGTAGAAAAGGTAGTTAATGAGGAAGATCATGTTGTTGAAGATTTTATGGAAATTGATGAAGATGTTGACAATGCAACAGAAGTGTTTGAGAACACTGTTGTGATTGAAGAAACAGAAGCCTTGGAGAATCAAGATTTAAATGCTGAAGAGATGGAAAGCATTCCATTACAGTCTACTGATCCTATCATTCCTGAGG
This sequence comes from Galeopsis tetrahit, assembly GCA_963675135.1. NCBI lineage: Eukaryota > Viridiplantae > Streptophyta > Magnoliopsida > Lamiales > Lamiaceae > Galeopsis > Galeopsis tetrahit. The sequence continues at coordinate 8,129,815 of OY776124.1, forward strand.
ATGTGCAGGAACAGATCAGAACAGTTCCTGTTGAAAAGGAAACTGATAACTCAAGCTTTGAAATGTTGAAAAAGCAGAATGCAGAGCTTCAAGCTAAATTGGAAGATGCTGTGAAGATGTTTCATGAAGCTACTGACAGAATGAATAAAATGATTTCTGAAAACTCAATTGACAGAGTTATGGAGCATACAATGTCTAAGATATATGACCTCCATAGACTTCAAGAGAAGAACTTATCTAAGGTGTTGCATGACAAGATGGAACAACACTTAACTCCCATGCAAGAGTGGCATGATGAAGCCAAAAAGGGGGAAGATAAGATGAGAAGAGTAATGGAGCAAACTCAGTCACAACAAGCTCAGTTGGTTGTGAGTCAAGATGAATTGAAAGAAGAGATTGCAATTCTGAATGAGAAATTGAAACTAAGGAAGCAACAGAAACAACAAGCTGAAGAAGTTGTTGAGAAAAAGAAAACTGATGCTGCTGGAAGTTCAGGTCAGAAAAAGAGAAAATTAATACTGTCTGATGAAGAAGAACAAGAAGAAGAAACTGGTAGACTTACCAGATCCAGAAGCAAGTTGAAAGTTGGTGCTTCAAGTGAAGAAGCAGAGTTGAAAAAGAAGAAAGAAAAGGATGTCAAGTTCTTGAAAACAAGATTTGATAATCGAGTTACAGCTTTGAAAAAGAAATTGAATGCTCGAAGGAAAGCTGAAGGAAAAGAATTTGATAAAAATTTTCAAGATGAGAACTTTGTGGATTTTATTGTTCTAACAGAAAATATGGAATATTGGAAAAATTTGAAGAAGAAGTGGCAGATTGCAAACTTCATTGTGAGGAAGTTTGGTGATCATTCGAGCAAAGAAGCTGAATTTGCTGATTTTGAAGAGTTCATGCTGAACATTGATAAAGATTTTTGGGAAGACATAGCACAAGTTGCTGCTCGTGCTGGAACAAAGATCTTATGTCCTGAAGAACCGAATTGGGAACCTCCAAGACTGGAAAATGGAGAACCTGATTACAAGGAGATTAACAACATAATTGCTGAGATTATCAAAGAAGAAGGAATCACTGATCATCAACATATGATGGATATCAAAGCAAGGATGTATGTTGCATTCAGAATCTGAAGATACAGAATGAAGATGAAGGACCAAGCTCACAAGATAACATTTCTTATCCTTAATCTTTATTTCTATATTTTTGTATTTCATGTTCTATGATTATGTGTAATATGTGAAATATCTGATCTGATTGTGAATATGATATGAAATTTTGAAATGATGAACTGTTATGATAGACTACATACTTAACTACTGATTTATTAACATTTAAGTAGTTTTGACTTCATCAAAAAGGGGGAAATTGTTGGGATATGAATCCTTGAAACAATGTTCTAGATGATGAAAGTATGTTTTGATGGCCAAAAGCAACTTAAAGTTAATGATATATGTTGTTCTAAGTCATCTTAACTAAGTCATCTGAAATAAGTTTACTGATCTTAATGATATTTGAAATAAGATTACTGATCTGAGTATGGAAACTGAAAATAAGTTTACTGATCTTATATGAGATATTTGAATCTGAGTTACTGATCTTATATGTAAGTTACTAATCTTATGAGTTTACTGATCTTATTGTTTACTGATCTGATATATGAACTGTTAGGGACTAAGCTGATGTTTGTATTGTATAGACAGCTTATAGTATAGGACTTAGATATACTCATCTGTATATAGTTCAGTTGATGTATAGATAGGTTTTATATTTGTAAAGTTGTATTCGATTATAATCAGCATTGTAAAATTCAGAACAGTAGATTAGAACTAGATTAGAAGAAGATCAGAAGACTATTGAAGACTTAAAAGACTACTTCAGAATAAGAAGGCTTCAAGAAGAGTTGAAGATAAGCTTAGAAGAAATGTGGAGAAGTTTTGAACAGTTTTAAGTTACTGTGCTGACTGGCTCAGCAGAGTAAAAATCAGAAGAGTAAAAATCAGAACAGTAAGTTACTGTGCTGATTTGGTGAATTTGAAGAATAAGTTTGGAAAGCTTATTTAAGGTGTAACTGAAGATTTATTGAAGAAATGCTGACTTGGAAGTTGAAGGAAGTTACAAAGTCGGTTACAAGAAGAAGTTACAAAAACAGTTTGAGAGTTAGTTGAGAGTTAGTTCACAAACTGCTAACTGTCATACTAAGTTCTATAAATACTGTATGATCTCCTACTGCTAAGACTACTGATCATAAAGCAATCACAAGCAATCTAAGTCTACAGAGCACAAGAAGAACTCACAGAGCTGAAGGAGATTAAAGAAGAGAAGAGCCACTGAATTGAAGAGAAGAATCAAAGGCTATTCAAAGAGAAGTTTTACTTTTCAAGTTTTATGTTTGTATTTTGTAAAACAAGTGTGCTAGTTACTTGTAGAATTACTAGTAGATCGAAGATATACCTGGAGGTATAATCGATAAGATCAAAGTCTTAATCTTGGGAAATTAAGCCACAAGAAACTCAAGAAGGAAGAGTTAATAAAACTTCACAACTGGAGTTGTGAGAGTGGATGTAGACATTTGTCGAACCACTATAAAATTCTGTGTTCTTTACTTTTCAGTTTGATATTTGTTTGAATTGTTTAACTAAGAACATTAAGATTTACAAAGATAAAGATCTAAAGAAAAGTTGAGTATAAACTAGTAAGGCCCATATTGTTCTGAAAGTACTGATCTAAGCTGAGTAAGCACAGTACAGTACATAAGAAGATTAAATTCCGCATTGCATATTCTGATATTTTGAAAGATTTTTAAAAGTCTATTCACCCCTCCCCTCTAGACTTTTACTAGCTTACTCAATCTTAACTCAACTTTGGGACCAACACATACATGTAACTGGTACACAAGAGTGCAACCCTATACAATAATAAAACAACTGTTTTTGGTTTTAAAAGAAAATTATCCGTGAACGTGAAATCTTCATAATAATAAAAAATAAAGAACTCAAACATGACTAGAAGATAGAAATTTAAAGAATGCAGAAATTAAGAATAAGAACAGGGATAATTATAAACGTTACAGTTGTCGAAGAGAAAAGGAGACGCAGAAACTTTTCGATCCCGAGACGCTAATGTAACGCCCCGAATCCGGAATGCAGCCCTTGAGGCTAAAACACTCTAAATTCGAGTCGCCACTTAGTTACCGAAAATCCGATCCTAAAAATTTCTTTTAAAAATACAATAACACAAGCAATGTGATAAGAGTTTTTCAGCGGAAATAATTAAAGACAATTATAAGTTGCAATAGAATCATTATGGGCCCATTTATTAAAACTTAGAACAATATAAGTAGCAGCCGTTTTAAAGATAGCATACGTATGGTTATCGAGTAACTTTAGGAAAGTTGTCGCTTGACATAAGAATAACATCGTCTATCGTAAGACATTTCATTTATTATAATATGTCTTAAATATATGTAATATTATAACATCTTAATGTGGGGAAACTCTGTGTCATCCCTGCTGCAACACCGGTCCCTCTCGATCATAACCTGAAAATATTAGTTTTGGGATGTGAGATAAAAATCTCAGTGGATATCCTATACGCTGCTATACAGATTGGCAGTATGCAAAAATTAATTTATATTAACATATTATCGTAAGTCTTTTTTAATTCCTGAATAGTGATTTCGTTATTCACTGAAGTTTAATTCTTGTAATAGTGAACTTTCATTCACTGAGGATTCACAATGCATCCTTATTCATAACTTTCATAAGTACATCATATATCATATTTATCGTAAAACATAATTATCATATGGGACACTGGTAGCGACTCTACCACATGCTACCCCCTAAACGCTTCCACCTCCTTCAAGTATGTTAATCATACGGGACACTGATAGCGACTCTATCACATGCAATCCCCTAAACACTTCCACCTCCTTCTGTATGTTAATCATACGGGACACTGATAGCGACTCTATCACATGCAATCGCCTAAACGCTTCCACCTCCTCCTTGTGATTAATATATCACAGATTACAATATCATAAAATAATATATATATCATAATTTATTCCTGTAATCTTGTGTTCTTAGTTATATGTTGATGTTTGTTTAATTTAGTTCAGAATACACCAACAGTCCATATAACATTTACATCGGCAATACAGTAGTGACACCCACCTCTTTAACTTTTAAGAAAAGCTACAAACTTCTTGAATAATTTTAGCAAGCGTAACGCAGGGACCGTCCGAGCTCCGATTAGGCCGCACTTCGCCTAACACGTTTCCTTGAATATTTATTTATTATAAGAACTCTCGATTCTTAAAATTACATAACAATTTTCCTTTATGAATAACTCATAATTACATGAAAAGTAATATCGAAAAATGTAAATTAACCAAACACGTTTTAACATATATCAATTGATGTGTTTTAAAAAATAATAATAATTTATGGAACAATTGATCAACTGTACTTTAAACACATACTTCACTTAATAATCTTAAAAGGAGCAACATATAAAATAAGATCATTAAACTTCAATCATTCAAAACGCATCACTTTTTTAGCAATTTAAGTCCTAGCCACTTGTGGAAATATTGCAACTATTGAAAACACTTGAACATGCATTAGAATGTAGAATGAATTATGTTTAAATGTATGGCAATTGAACAGAAGGTGTGTTTATGCATATTTCAAAACTGGTCCCTGCTAGCTAGTTATGGAACATAGAATAACTGAATTTTCTCCTATGTTCGTGATTTTATTCCCGTCAAACGGATAACCAAATTAACATTTTTCTCCGAGTTAATTAAACTACATGATGTTAAGTTTACCGACAATAAATTGGTTTGTCAAAAACGCGTCTCGATGTTGAGTAAAAATGACTCCGAAGTATTGCACATGAAACGAAATGCTCTGTTTTTCCAGATTTCCCAGCTTACTGCCCAATTTTCAAAACCGAATATCTCTCAATATAATCGATCAATCAGTGTCAATTTTTGTATTTAAACTCTCCACTGTATGAAGATTATTCCCTCTTTGGTTTTGAGTCAAAATCATTTTTCTATTGAAAGATACGCACTCCCAAAGTCACTGCATTCAACACAAAATTCCAGCTTGTATTGTAAACTTTGAAAAATCATTTTATACACTTAAATCTTTCAACCAATAAAACACACCTAAATTATAACATGCATATTATAAACCATATATATCACAAGTTCCACAATATTCGAGTACCGAGAATCATAAACGGAAATCGAAATTCACACAAATAGCATATAAATGTTTGTGTGTTAAAACCTGTGTAGTTTTCTCTATTTAGGCTGTGATATGGATTCGAATTCTCGTGGGAATCTGGGGGATCGATCAAGGATGAAGTTGGCTCAAGTTCTTCAAGGATTGAGCAAGAAAATTGAAGAACAAGTTAACAAACAGAATCTGGAAAATAAAAGACAGCAGCAAATTAATTAAGAAGAAGGAAGTGGTGTTCTTTTCTTTCCTTGGATCTTATGGACTGTTCTTCAACGAAACGACCATAATCATCTCGTGTGCGTTACCGGATTTCGAATACTGTTATAAAGTTTGAAGAATCAACTTGCTTCCTATTAAAGAGGAAGAAGCCTATCAAAAAGTAGAAAAGGGGATTGGAAGAATTGAAATGAGTTGTTCTTCCTCTTGATTGTGTAGCTGCTTGCTTTCTATTACTGCAGAGGTTGGACTTGTATTTTGGAGTAGCTGGATTAAGAAGAGTTTGGAGTGATGGAGGGTTTATATAAAAGAAGGTGGGTGAAACTCAAGTGGTTTAAGGGAGGGATGTGGATCAAAATTGACCACATGAGATTTGTGGTTAAAAATTAAAGTTGTAGATATTTATTTACCACGATATTCGTTAGTACTCGGTATTTACTACAAAGTTGTTACTTATTTTTGTGTTAGTTTTTCACGGAAAATTACACGAGAGCTATAAATATTTATTCAGGATTTATGGCGATAAAATCGTCGCGCTTCGAGACAAAAATTATTTAATTATAAAATTTGAATTAAGATTTTTTTATATTATTTCTATTTTAATTCTAGTATTAATTTAAGAGCAAATTATCAGAATGAGTCGTACCATAAAATAAAATTAGATAAGACAAACATTATATCACATAGACACGCAAAGTAAGACAATCAAAGAATTGTAATTTTCACATATTAGATGTTGTATCTATGATCAAGCAAGTAAATATTTTGTATTAAAACTAAGATAACAATGCATTATTATTTATTAAAACATATCATGATTTGTTTAGTCTTTTATCATGAGCTTTCATAAAATAATTTGTAAAGTTATTAATTAAACTTCTTTCATTTTAAAAGTATGCATCAAATCATATATTTTATTTATTTCTTTATTATGTGCTAGGAGTGCTCCCGGATCAGAATGCTCGTCCGTCTTCCTGAAAATCAAATCTCCTGATAACAAATAACGATGTTAATATAGTTGAAAACTCTTAAATAATTTATTCATTTATTTCATATTAAATTTTGGGACGGGGTGTTACAGCTAACGCAGCTATGAATGGCTCGATCAATATGCGTGGTAGAGTTAAAGTGTTTGAGGCGAGAGATTAGTGTATGGAGAGAGTTCTTTTCTTTGATCTAGGGTTTACAATTACGATAGGAATATATTTAAAAGGATGAGAATAATTTAGGTTGAAATGAGACTTGCACTAGGAATCTGCTTTGAAAAATCAAATCTTCAAAACTCTTAACGGAGATAATTGGGGACTGGGATTGATATACCTTAAGAAATATGGAAATGAGATAAAAAGATTTTGAATAGTTAGAGAAATAGGAAGAAGTTTTAAGGAAAATTATTTTCATGGAAGATGCCTAAATTAATTAGTCAATTTGTCCTATATATACCTATACCTTATTATGTATATATATATATATTTTAGACAATTTTTCCATAAGGATAATAATGATTCAAAAATACTTGTATATGTTTATAATAAATAATAATTATATCTATACTTATTATAATCTCTTTTAAGAAAATATCTTTTTTTTTTTTAAATATAATACCTTATGCATTTTTTTTTGTAACTTAAAATATGCGGGTGTTACACTTTTCTCTCCTTTGAGCTGAGTTCAGGACAGTCATACTGGAAGTGCCCTTTCTTTTTGCAGTTATAGCACAAATCTTCATCATCATCTTTCTTTGGATCATCTCTCCTTCTAGATGATGAAGGTTCAGCTATGTTGGACTTTCTCCTATCAAAGTACTTGTCCTCTGATCTTCTTTCATCAGGCTTCTTGTCCTCAGCCTGGACTTCAGGAGAGTTGTACCTTCTCCTGAATTTGTTGTCTTGGTAGAATTTCTTGTATCTACCAAACCTCGAGTTGAGTTTGTCAAACCTCTTTGCCATAAGGGCCATTTCTTCCTTCATTTCAGCCTTTGAGACTAACTTTGATGATCTAGGAGTGGGCTGTATTTCTGGTTCAGCAGCCTTGGCTTTGAATGCCACTCCTTTGGTTGGTAAGGAAGATTCCTCAGCTGACTTGCTTCTATTGAGGTCAAACTCATAAGCTTTGAGTTCTGAGAAGATTTGTTGCATGGGCATGGTAGAGAGGTCCTTGGTATTCTGCATCATCACAGAGTATACATCCCACTTTTGAGTGAGACTTCTCAAAATCTTTAGTGCAACCTCTCTCTTGGAGTAGACCTTGCCCAATGAGTTGATTTCATTCATCACATTTGTCAATCTACCAGCAAATCTGTCAATGGACTCATCTGACTCCATTGTGAATTATTCAAACTTCTGCACAACCACTTGAAGTTTATTTTCCTTGATCTTTTCAGTACCCTCACACATTTCTGCAAGAGTATCCCATATTTCTTTGGCAGTTGTGCAGTGGTATACTCTTCCCATTACTGCATCTGGAATAGTTTGGTAGAGGGTGTTCATGGCAAGATAATTAAGATTATCTCTTCTCTTTTCTTCTGTGGTGAGATCATCTTCATCCTTAGGGATCTCATCCCTTATGTCAGCTTTTTGAGCATCAGTGACTCTAGGGTTTGGCTGTGTGAAGATGAATGGTCCTCTTGTTAGGACTCTCAGCATATCAGTGTGGAGACATGCAAGATGTGCTCTCATCCTGATTTTCCAGAAGTCATAGTTCTCAATTGAGAACATTGGCAGCTTGTGATGGGATATATGATTGACTGGATCTGGAGCTGTGTTGTTAATAGTTTGGACAGCCTCATGAGGAACAACATTATAATTCTGATTTTGTTGCTGATTCTAATTGTGTTGCTGGTTCTGATTGTGTTGCTCGTTCTGATTGTGGTAGTTACCTCTTGCCATATCTCAGATAAAAAAGGGTTAGATAATAAATGCTAAGATTTCAGATAGATCAGTTCAGTGACCACACTAAGATGTGTCTTTGAAAATCAAAATGGATTTTCAGAAGCAGTGGTCTTTGAACTCCTGCTCTGATACCACTTGTTGGTCCTGAAAGGAGTATATAACAAGTGTATGGGGGGGGGATACACTTGTATGCAATTCTTTTGCAAACTTAACCAAATATGACTTCAGCAAGGTTGTCCTGGACAACTTTGATGATATGATTAACTCTTTATAGATAATCAAACTACTAAGTACTATTGAGTACTTAGTTGAATAACTATCTAAGGGAGTTATATGTGCGGAATTAGTGGTTGGCTCTTTAGTTTAAAATCCTCTTAAGTTCGGAAATCACCTTAACAATTTATCCAGTTTCAGGGAACTTGTCCAAATCTGTTTTGCACAATCTTATGAATATATCTTTGAAAGTTCAGTTTGTGTGCTGTGTTGAATGAATGTAAGTACTTCAAAGTAAATCAACACAAGAGTTTATAGTGGTTCAGAGACTCAAGCTCCTACATCCACTTTCCCTGATTTAACAGGATAATTCCTTCACTCTTGGAATTAACTTGTTTTATAGTGCCAAGGTGCACTTGATCAACCACACCACTCCTTGGTGCCTTGATCCCTAGGATGTCAAGAGTCCTAGTACCCTTTCTCAACTCAGAATTAACTGTTCTTCTCTCAACAGTTAACTCCTTACACTTCTTCTACTACAACCTTCTAACTTTCTGTCTTGAAAGATATAAGGGTTGAAGTTTGGTTCCAACTAATGAGATATCCTTTACAATGAAGTTCGGTGTATAAGGATAGGATATCTCTCTAAGCTTTGTATGGGTATACAATGAGGTTCAGCTTAGAATGAAGTGTTTGAAGACTAAGAATGTCTTTTGAGGACTTTGAAGCTTCAGAGTAGTTGTATAGTTGGATGTTGTTGAGGTGCTTCAAATGGTCTTCACACTTCTGTATTTATAGACAAAATTGAGGACTTGCCCGTTGGAAAGACAACCTCAATTGTCTATAAATGTCTTCCTTGAACTCTGCAACTGGAAGACAGATTCTTGATAGTGACATGTCTTTAATTTGGGAAATAAACGACTGTAATTGTTTTGTCTTCACTCTGCAGCACTCTTCCCAATGTCTGACTTCAAGATTCACTTAGTCAAACATGGACATTACCTCTGATGATTGATCCTTGGATAAGGACAACTTTCCTTATCACTTGGCCAACTCTGCTTATCAATATCAGCAGTTTCTGCTTATCAGCAGTGTTGTCATGCTCTTCAGATGACTTGGCTCTTTCCCTTTCCATGAGTCTTAGAGTAGGCTATTTTGCTTTCATGGCATTGAATAAGTGGTTTTGACCTCATCAACATAGTTGGCCTTGATCTTCAAAGCGTTGTTCTGGTTCAAATGTACTGATACAATCTTGTTGGACAACTCTTCTGAACTTGACATTCATTGCAGTAGACTTGATCTTGATGATCTATTCCACTTAGTTGATCTTCAGATAGGTTGTTTCATACTGAGCTGACTTTAATCAGCATAGTTGTCCTTCAGCAGACTTAAGGTCAATCCAAAACTGAGCCTTGAGGGGACTTAATCTATATAAGCTTCTAAGCATGTGTTCCCCCTCAATTTGTGCATCTATTGATCTAAGAGCTGCCTAACATATCAGCTTCTCAACTAGTCTTAAGCTACATGTTCCAACACTCCTGAAACATGTTCATGTATTCTGACTTATCTAGTTGGCATGTCTTAAAGGGGTTTTGGTATCATAATCAAATCTCATTTTATTCCCAACACACGTGAAGAAAATTAGAACTGATAATGGGACTGAATTTCAATCAAATGTTATGTGTGATTTCTATGTTGAAAATAGTATCGTATTACAAACTTCTTGTACGGATACACCACAACAAAATGGTGTAGTGGAAAGAAAGCACAGACATATTTTGGAGGTAGCAAGGGCCTTAAGATTTCAAGGTGAATTTCCAATAAATTTTTGGGGTGAGTGTGTTTTAACCGCTACTTACATCATAAATAGACTTCCCACTAAAATTCTACAAAATAAAAGCCCTTACGAAGTTCTTTTTAGCAAAAAGCCAAATTATGAACGACTTCACATTTTTGGTTGTTTGGTCTATGCAAAATATATTAAGAATAAAAACAAGTTCGGCGAAAGGGGGAGGCCTAGTATTTTCGTTGGGTATCCTAACGGACAAAATGGGTACAAAGTGTTTGATTTGGAGAGTATAACTATTTCAACTTCTCGAGACATTAAGTTCTTCGAGAAAATTTTTCCCTATGAAAAAGATGCACATCTAAAAAACCTAGATATTACACGGTTACAAGATTTGGAAATTGACCCAGTGGCATGTGAAGTACCCTCATTGAATGAGCACCCTACGCCACAAGATGATAAAGACATGGGCAATGTCGATATACAACATGAGGACCAAGTTCGAAGACAAAGTGGGCGTTCAAAATCACAACCAAAGCATTTGCAGGGTTACGAAGTAGATCTGCCTCAGTCCTTAGACCATTCGCAACCCATGCCTGAATCAGGATCCTCGACGATACATCCTCTATCTCACTTCGTTTCATATAAGAGTTTTTCTTATCATCATAAATGTTACCTTGCGGCCATCACTTCACATGATGTGCCTAAAATTTTTGTACAGGCTATAAAAAATCTGAGATGGAAAGAAGCAATTCAAAAGGAAATTAAAGCGCTTGAGGAAAACAAGACTTGAACTCTCGAGCCCTTACCACCAGACAAGAAAGCTATTGATTCGAAGTGGGTATACAAAATCAAATACAAGCCGAATGGAGAAGTCGAAAGATACAAAGCAAGGCTCGTCGCATAGGGATTCACTCAAATTGAAGGGATTGACTTTCATGAGACATTTGCACCTGTGGCGAAGCTCGTTATTGTCCGAAGCGTCATTGCTGTTGCGGCCAAGAAAAATTGGACGTTACAACAACTCGACGTAAATAATGCATTCCTACATGGGGACTTGGACGAGAATGTTTACATGAAAATACCACAAGGCTTCGCCAAGGAAGGAGAAACACGAGTGTATAAACTTAAAAAATCCTTATATGGGCTACGACAAGCTTCTAGGAATTGGTACTGTAAGTTTACACGAGCATTATTAGATATTGGTTTCCGTTAGTCAAGAGCGGACCACTCTTTATTATGCATAAGAAAGGAGATTCTTATGTATGCGCACTCATCTACGTGGACGACGTGGTTCTTGCTGGAAACGACACAAAGTTCATACAATTTGTAAAGAAGTATCTTGATAACAAGTTCAGCATCAAAGATCTAGGCCCTCTCAAATATTTCTTGGGGATCGAAGTAGCTCGAAGTGTTGATGGGATCGTGCTTAGTCAAAGGAAGTACACGTTGGAAATACTAGAGGACAGTGGAATGCAAGGAGCACGTCCGAGTGCATTTCCAATGGAACAAAATGCACGATTCAGTTTTGATGAAGAAACCCCACCAGTCGACCCATCCCGCTATAGACGCCTCACAGGACGTTTGCTATACTTAACGGTGATAAGGCCGGATATCCGGTTTGCCACTAATATGCTTAGTCAATTCATCAATTCACCAAGACAAACACATATGGATGCAATGTATAGAGTGTTGCGATACTTAAAAGGCACCCCGGGTCAATGCATTTTTCTACCATCCAAAGGGGGCTTGAATTTAGAGGCCTACTGTGATTCAGATTGGGGAGGTTGTCATATGACAAGAAGATCTAGCACGGGATACCTCATTTCACTTGGCAGATCGCCTATTTCGTGGCGAACAAAGAAACAATCAGTCGTATCACGGTCCTCGGTCGAGGCGGAATATCGTGCGATGGCCACAACAGTTAGTGAAATCTTGTGGCTTAGGTGGCTATTGTAAGACCTTCAAGCCGTACAAACAACAACTACACCTTTACATTGTGACAATCAAGTTGCACGAAACATAGCCAACAATCCAGTTTTTCATGAATGCACAAAACATGTGGAAATGGATTGCCACTTTGTACGAGAACGGGTTCAATCGAAAGAAATTGAGCCTCGAAAAATTTGCACCAATGCACAGGTTGCGGACATCTTGACAAAGCCGCTTGGAACAGAAAAATTACGACTACTCGTGAGCAAGTTAGGTGTTCGGAACCTTCACAGTCCAACTTGAGGGGGAGTGATGAATATCGTGCATATCAGATGGGATATTCCCATATCATTGACTTTCCATATATTTCCATCCCACTTATTTGGTGCATATATTTATTTCCTTCTTCTCAGCACAATTATAGGATATAGACGTTAGATGATTGATAGAGATTATGTGTATATATTCTCCATTCAGTATACTTTCAAAACTCAATAAACAGAGCATATTTCCATTAAGTCTCAAATCAATTTTCCTTGCTGTTCACTGCCACATCTATCAACAATAGTTGTGTATAGGCAAAAGCCCACTTATAAATCTTTAAATACTCTTTCACAATGTTAATACAATATGTCTTCCAATCATTCCTAATAGAGAAAACTCATAACGGCTACTGGAAATGTGCAATAGGTAATTAGGTTCGTTATCAGACAATTGGCTTGTATGTTATTCAATTATATTTGTATGATAGATCATAGAGAAATATAGATCTATTACTCACATGCAACACTAACTTGTAAACACTTACTCCAACCCATTTATTATTATTACCCGCTACCTAGCATAAGAAGAATTAGTAGCAGGTTCTCAAACCGAATATTCAGATATAAAATTTGGTTTATTTAATGTTACTTCTTATCTTAATCTACTAGTTTCTTCATTATTTGTAATAGTTCTTTACTTGGATCTTTCTATTCCATACCTATTCGTTCCTGAACTTTTTGACATAAATAAAAGAAATCAAGATGTTGGAACAATAATAGGTATCTTTATTAAGTTGTTTCATGCAGTTCCATGTCTATCATTTTATTGTGAAATACCAGATTGACCTGTTCTTCCATAAGTACGTCCATATTCTGTTGAGTACGATTTGACAATGGACTTCGTATCAAAACTGCATATTAGTATATAATAGGGGTAAATTGCAATTTTGATCCTAAAAGATTTTTGGAAAAACAGTTTTGGTCTCATGTTCTTTGTTGGTCTAGTTCTTTTTTCTTTTTTTGCATAAACGGCCACAAACGTTAAATATTTAACAGTTTTTCTTAGAAATGATACACATTATATTGAAAAGTGATACAATATGATGCCACCATGATTCAAGAATTATTAGTATGTCGACACCACCATGAGTTATTAATGTGAATAGGTGAGCGCAGTTAACCATTCCATTCAAAATGAATTAAGAAGGTCCCACGAGTTATAATATTATGTTGCATATTCAGTTGAGGCAACCTCAACTGAATAGATCAAGGCCCAACCCTCCTGATAGGTATAATAGTTTCAGGAAGCCTATACCCTCTATGCCAAAGGGAAAAGGCCATCCAAGCACTTACCCACAAAGGCCTTACCAAGCTGCACCTAGGTCAAATAACTTCAGGAGACTTATCCCAAAGAATTTCTCACATCCTCCTGAAGCTTATAAGACTAACACTTATGCACAGAAACCACCTAAGGCATTTAAAGGTAGGACTGTGTATATAGATGGAAACCAAGTTAGTCACTTTGAGTCAATCAGAGTAATTAGGCAGATTTAGGTTCCAAAAGGTACAACTAACCCTCTAGGACCCAACATTCAAAGGGTACCTAAAGTTTGAATTGCAGGTTAGCAAGGACCTCAAGAAGAGAAGTATAAACAAAAGGACAACATGGTACTTGGACAGTGGATGTTCAAGACATATGATTGGAAACAAAGAACTTCTCTCAGACTTCACTAAAAAGGATGGCCCCTCAGTAACCTTTGGAGATAGCTCACAAGGAATTATAAGAGGATATGGTACATTAAATATTGGTAATGTAAAAATTACTAATGTTTCATATGTTCTAGGCCTAAAATATAACTTGTTATCTATAAGTCAAATCTGTGAAAAATGATATAGTGTTGAGTTTGCACTAAATGAATGCATTATTAAGAACAAATCAACACAACAGGTGCTACTAACAGGGGTGAGAAAGGGAAATGTTTATTTTGCAGATTGGAGCAAAACCCCTGAAGTAGTCTGTCTTGTTGCCAAAAGCACTAATGAACAAAGTTGGCTGTGGCACAAAAGATTGAACCACCCGAACTTCAAATCTATTAACAAGCTTGCAAGAACTTTCTTGTGAAAGGGCTGCCAAACCAAGTGTTCATTAAGGAACATGTGTGCCAGCCATGTCAAGAAGGAAAACAGATCAAAGCATCATTTAAAGGAAAACCTCATATCCACGGAGAGAGTTCTCCAACTACTACACATCGACCTTTTTGGCCCAATAATTCCAGTAAGCATAAATGGAAGAAAATATGCCTTAGTAGTTGTTGATGATTTTTCCAGGTACACTTGGGTGGTATTTCTACTGAACAAAAAAGAAACTCAAGTCAAACTGCTTGAGTTGATGATGAAACTGAGTAATGAAAAGGGCCTAAGTATTGTCAACATCAAGGAGTATTGCAGCAAAAATGGCATCACACATGAAACTTCTGCAGCAAGAACTCTTCAATAGAATGGTGTTGCTGAAAGGAGAAATAGAACCTTAAAAGAAGCAGCAAGGACATTAATTGCTAAATTCAAATTGCATAAAAGGTTCTGGGCAGAAGCTATCAACACTACATGCCATACTCAAAACAGATCCTTGATTACAAAAGGTCAAGGTAAAACTCCATATGAACTATGGAAAGGTAAATTGCCCACTGTTGCATATTTCCATATATTTGGTTGTAAGTGTTTCATTCATAATAATGGGAAAGAGAAATTAAAAGCCTTTGACAGCAAAGCTGATGAAGGAATATTTATTGGATATTCCCAAGTCAACAAAGCTTATAGAGTGTATAATTGCAAAACCCTTATTGTGGAGGAAACACATCATGTTGTGTTTGATGAATCTGTTAATGAGTTCACGGATAGAAACCTGAACATTGATGAGATAACACAAAGAACAACCAGATTAAGGCTTCAAAGCAAATAAACAGTGTTCATAGATGTTGCCCAGCCAGAGCTCAATGGAGATCAGAATCTGGATAACTTACCTGATGGCAATCAATCAGGAGACAACCAACCTGAAGGAGAAACTGAACTGATTGATCCAATCCCAGTTCAAAACCAGGTAACAACTACCAATGAAGAAGCAGGCTCTACTGATGTAGTAAATGGATCCAATACTCAAGGGGAAACCAATGAAAATGTCAATGTCTTTGACATTGAGGAAAACCACCCTGAATATGATCCTGAACTTGATCCTTCAATTAATTTTCTTGAATTTAATGAACCTAGTGATCCAACTTCAGAAGAGGACAATCCTCCTAAAGGAATCATATCTAGGAGGACTTGCTTGCATGACCACCCAACTAGTCTGATACTTGGAAATCCAAGTGAAGGGATCAAAACTAGGAGATTTCATGGAGAAAGTGCACTATTTTGTTGTTTTCTCTCAGAACAGGAACCAAGTGACATTGAAGAAGCACTTCAAGACACCAATTGGATCATTGCTATGAAAGAAGAGCTAAACCAGTTTACCAGGAATGAAGTATGGGAGCTGGTGGATAGGCCAACTCACCAAGATGTCATTGGAACCAAATGGGTGTTAAAAAATAAGAAGAATTAGAATGACATCATTGTGAGAAACAAAGCAAGACTGGTGGCCAAAGGATACTGTCAATCTGAAGGGATTGATTATGATAAGACCTATGCACCAGTGGCCAAACTTGAAGCAATAAGGTTATCCTTAGCCTATGCAGCTCACATGAGATTCAAGGTGTATCAAATGGATGTAAAGAGTGCTTTTCTCAATGGGGTACTGAAGGAATAAGTATATGTTGAACAGCCCCCAGGCTTTGAAGAAGGAAACAAGGTGTACAGACTAAAGAAGACCTTATATGGATTGAAGCAAGCTCCAAGAGCCTGGTATGATACCTGTTGGTCCCAAAGTTGAGTTAAGATTGAGTAAGCTAAGAAAGTCTAGAGGGGAGGGGTGAATAGACTTTCAAAAATCTTTCAAAATATCAGAATATGCAATGCGGAATTTAGTCTTCTTATGTACTGTACTGTGCTTACTCAGCTCAGATCAGTACTTTCAGAATAATATGGGCCTTACTAGTTTATACTCAACTTTTATCTAGATCTTTATCTTTGTAAATTCTACTATTCTTGATTAAACAATTCAAACAAATATCAAACAGTAAAGTAAAGAACACAGAATTTTATAGTGGTTCGACAAATGTCTACATCCACTCTCACAACTCCAGTTGTGAAGTTTTATTACTCTTCTTGAGCTTCTTGTGGCTTAAAGTCCCAAGATTAAGACTTTGATCTTTTCGATTATACCTCCAGGTATATCTTCGATCTACTAGTAATTCTACAAGTAACTAGCACACTTGTTTTACAAAATACAAACTTAAACTTGAAAAGTAAAACTTCTCTTTGAATAGCCTTTGATTCTTCTCTTCAATTCAGTGGCTCTTCTTCTTCTTCAATCTCCTTCAACTCTGTGAATTCTTGCTTGTAGACTTGCTCTTGAATTCTCTAAGATCAGTAATTGATTCAGTAGTAGCAGTAGTCTCTTCAAGTAGGAGATCACACAGTATTTATAGAACTTAGTATGACAGTTAGCAGTTTGTGAACTAACTTTCAACTAACTCTAAAACTGTTTTTGTAACTTCTTCTTGTAACCGACTTTGTAACTTCCTTCCAAGTCAGCATATCTTCAATAAATCTTCAGTTACTCTTTAAATAAGTTTTCCAAACTTATTCTTCAATTTCACTAAATCAGCACAGTAACTTACTGTTCTGATTTTTACTCTTCGGATTTTACTCTGCTGATTTTTACTCTTCTGACTCAATCAGCACAGTAACTTAAAACATTCCAAAACTTCTTCAGATTGCTTCTAAACTCTTCTTCAACTCTTCTTCAAGTCTTCTTATTCTGAAGTAGTCCTCTGAGTCTTCTTAGTCTTCTGATCTTCTCCTAATCTATTCCTAATCCAGTGTTCTGATTTTACTGTTCTGAGCTTTACAATGCTGAATACAACAAAATACAACTTTACATATATAAAACCTATCTATACATCAACTGAACTATATACAGATGAGTATTTCTAAGTCCTACACTATAAGCTGTCTATACAATACAAAACATCAGCTTAGTTCCTATCAGTTCATATATCAGATCAGTAACCAATAAGATCAGTAACTCATAAGATCAGTAAACAACTAAGATCAGTAAACACATAAGATCAGTAACTTACATATCAGATCAGTAAACATATCAGATCAGTAAGCACATCAGATCAGTAACTCAGTTTCAAATATTCCATATAAGATCACTAAAAATATTCTCAGTTTCTACACTAAGATCAGTAATCTTATTCCATATGACTCAGTTAAGATCAGTAGTTTTATCTTAATATTACTTAATAAGATCAGTAAACTTATTTCAGTTAGCATTAAGATCAGTAAACTCAATCTTAAGTTTCTCATCAGATTAGTAAGCTTAGATTCAGATGACTTAGTTAAGATGACTTAGAACCACATATATCACTAACTTTAAGTTGCTTTTGGCCATCAAAACATACTTTCATCAACTAGAACATTGTTTATAGGATTCATATCCCAACAATACCTTATCACAGTTTCTATTGGATCATGGTTTTTTTGTCAAAGGCACTGTTGACAGAACCTTGTTCAGAATCTGTGAGGGAGATCGTGATATCTTGTTAGTCCAAATCTATGTGGATGGCATTATATTTGGATCTCCAAATGAGAAACTGTGTGAGAAATTCTCAAAACTCATGCAAAGAAAATTTGAGATGTCCATGATGGGCTTGATGAATTTCTTCCTGGGACTTCAAGTCACTCAATCAAAGAAAGGAATTTTCATCAATCAAGCCAAATATACAAGGGACATGATCAAAAAATTTGGATGTTCAACCAGCAAGCCTGCCAGAATTCCAATTAACACCAATTGGAAGATGGATCCTGATGAAAGTGGAGTATCTACCAACTCCACTGAATACAGAGGAATTATTGGATCCCTACTTTATCTCACTGCAAGTAGGCCTGATATCACATTTGTAGTTGTAGTGTGTGCTAGATTTCAAGCAAATCCAAAGAAAAGTCACTTAGAGGCTGCAAAGAGAATTCTAAGATATCTCAAGGGATCTGAAAATCTTGGACTATGGTATCCAACTGATGATAACATTGAACTCACTAGATACTTAGATGCTGACTATGGAGGATGTAGAATTGACAGAAAATCCACATCTGGATCATGTCAATTCTTGGGAAGCAAGCTGATCTCATGGTTCTCAAAGAAGCAGAATACAGTTGCAACATCAACAACTGAAGCACAGTATGTAGCAGCTGGAAGTTGTTGTGCTCAGATACTTTGGCTTAGACAGCAACTAAGAGATTACAAGGTCATCACAAATGAGGTGCCTATCTTTTGTGACAACAATAGTGCAATTGCCATTTAAAAAAATCCAGTGCTTCACACAAGATGCAAACATGTTGATATCAAGCATCACTTCATAAGGGATCATGTGGAGAAAAAGGATATCAAGCTTATCAAAATTCACACTGATAAGCAAAAAGTTGATATCTTGACAAAACCTTTAGCTGAAAAGTAAGATTTCTGGAGCTGTCAGCAGAGTTGGGCTTACTTGATCTAGGGAAGATGGAAAAATGAAGAAAGAAGCACAAATGAAGGGGGAAGCTTATTTAAATGAACTTCAGAAAAGTTGTCCAATCTCACTAAACAACTTAACCGAAAGAAAAGTTCAGACAAATTATTCAGCAAAGTTGTTCCCCTACCTCTTCAGCACAGTTGGTCAGGATGATTGACCTTGTGGGACCTTCTGGGACCCACTCAGGTATCTTGGTCAGTATACTTGACTAAGATGAGTGCAAATCACTTATCAGGATGTTTGACCAATTTGATAAGGTGATAAGTGTTATTTTTAGCATTGATTAGACATTTAAAGGGGTTTTTGGGAAAAGTGTAGTCTATTTTTAGGATGGCGTGAGTAATTCGAATATTAGCCTCCAAATGGTCATTCTAGCATTAAATGCAAAATCCTTAAAAAATTGCATTAATTACTAAGCCTCTCATCAAAGCCATTGATTATCTTCAAACCTACATCTAACTGTTCCTAAGCCCACTACCCCACTTTATTTATCATGCCTAAAGAATTGATGTTCTCTTAATACCTTTTGTCCAACGGTTAACAAAACCTCCATGATATATAAACCCTCAATTTTTAACCACCACTTCTACGCACAAAATTTCCAAAACCCTTAAGCACAATTTCTGAAAATCTTCAAAACTTTCGAACCAACACACAACTTCCTTACCCATCCATATTTCTTTTCGACCTTCAAACATCCATGGCTCCTAAATTGAAAAGAGAGGAACTTGTCAACTTCAATGATCCATCACTGGACATTGATTTCACCTATCTTAGTAACTCAAACTCATTATGGTTTGAGAAGATAGTGGCATTCAATGGTCCAGATGAAGAACTTCATCCTGTTCTCAAATGGCTCAGAGATGCAGGGTTTGAGCAATTCCTAGGCACCAAACCTGATTCATGCCTAAACCCTTACATGGCAGAGTTCTTTGCCTATTTCAGATGGAAAGGCAAGAAGGGAGATGTCTACACAAAACTCACTTATGCAGAGAAGGGAGAAGAAGAGGAATCACAACATACAATCATCTTCACTTCAGAATATTTGGATTCTTGCTATGGACTGCCTTTAGAAGGAAGGAATCCAGAGGTCTATAGAGAAGGAGAAGAGCAAGAATTTTCCAATGAATGGATGATTGTTCCTCAGAAACTCTCAAGTGCTCAACATAAAAGGACATTGAAAACAAAGTATGAACACTTGTTTGATATTGTGGTGAAAAGTTTACTGAGTCATTCATGAAGCATGGAGAAAATTAGTATGCCAAAATTGAGAGTGATGGCAGCTATTATTGACTCTGCTGAAAGAGGAGTAAAATTTAACTGGAAAACATTCATCTTGGGGAATGTTGGTCCTGAAAGGAGTATATAACAAGTGTATGGAGGGGGGGGAATACACTTGTATGCAATTCTTTGAAACTTTTGATCAAACCAGAGCTCAGCAAGGTTGTCTTGGACAACTCTGCTGAAGATGATTAACTCTTCTAAGATAATCAAGCTACTAAGTACTATTGAGTACTTAGTTGAATAACTATCTAAGGGAGTTATATGTGCGGAATGGTGGTTGGCCCTTTAAGTTTAGACTCCTTTAGTTTCTGAAATCACTTAGTCAATTCAATGCAATCCAGTTTAGTTTCAGGGAACTTGTCCAATACAGTTTTTGCATAGTCTTTGAATATGTATCCTTTGAAAGATCAGTTTTGTGTGCAGTGTTGAATGTATGAAAGTACTTGTAAAGCAAATCAACACAAGAGGTTTATAGTGGTTCAGAGACTCAAGCTCCTACATCCACTTTCCCTGATTTAACAGGATAATTCCTTCACTCTTGGAATTAACTTGTTTTATAGTGCCAAGGTGCACTTGATCAAGAACACCACTCCTTGGTGAATTGATCCCTAGGATGTCTAGAGTCCTAGTACCCTCTTCTCAACTCAGAACTGAACTGTTCTTCTCTCAACAGTCAGCTCCTACCACTTCTACTACTACAACCTTCTCACTTTCTCACTTGAAAGGGGTAAGGGTTGAAGTAAGGTTCCAACTAATGAGATATCCTTTACAATGAAGATCAGTGTATAAGGATAGGATATCTCTCTAAGCTTTGTGTATGGGTATACAGTAAGTTCAGCTTAAAATAAGTGTTTCAAGACTAAGAATGTCTTTTGAAGACTTTGAAGCTTATAGAATGATTGCTCAGTTGGATGTAGAATGGATGCTTCAAATGGTCTTCACACTTCTGTATTTATAGACAAATTTGAGGATTTGCCCGTTGGAGAGGCAGCCCCAAATTGCTATAAATGTCTTCCTTGAGTTCTTCAAACTGGAAGACAGATTTTGATAGTGACATGTCCTCATTTGGGTAATAAACGGTTGTTAAGACTTTGTCTTCATTCTGCAGCACTTTTCCCAATGTTTGACTTCTTGTTAAGACTTGGACATGGCTTCTGAAGATTGATCCAATGATAGGACAACATTCCTTATCAAATGGACAACTCTCCTTATCACTATCAACAACTTTGCTTATCAGCATGGTTGGCTTGCTCTTCTTCAGATGACTTGGCTTTTTCCCTTTGCTTCACTTGAAAATGATCTCAGCATGATACAATGAAGTCTTTTAGGGTGTAGTTGTCTCTTTCTCTTCAGCATAGTTGACCTTCAAGCATTAGAACATTTGTTCTGGTTCAATTTTGCTGAGACAACTTTTCTGGACAACTCTCCTGATCAGCATACTTTGCCTTTGAGCTTCAGAGCTTTTGTTTTTGCACAGAGTTAACCTCTTTGGACAACTCTCCTGATCAGAGCATTTGAGTAAACTTGTCCTTTTGAGCTTTACAACCTTGTTTTTGCATAGAGACAACTTCTCTGGACAACTCTCCTGATCAAGGCATTTGGTTTTCAATAGAGTATGCTTGGCCTTAGTGATTGTTCCAGATTTTGAGCCTCTAGGGGACTTGATCTTGATAATCTTTAAAGCATAGGTTCCCCCTCACATTGTGCATCTAATCATCTAAGAGCTGCCTAACATATCAGCTTCTCATCTAGCCTTATGCTATGTGTTCTAACACTCTTAGAACACAATCATCTTGACTTAGGCATGTCTCAGGGGGTTTTGGTATTTAATCAAAACATATCTCATTTTATTCCCAACAGGGAAGATGATGAATGAAAAGTTCAAATTCAAGGAAAGGGCACATCACAAAGTGGTGGTGGATGGAAAGCTACAATACTGCACAAGAGCAAGTTTTCTCTTGGAGAAATTTGCTCATTACACTCATTTGCAAATCAAGCCCAAGCCCCTTCCAGCCCAGAAGATAATGTTCAGGAAACTTTCAACAAAGACTGAGAAAAGAAAGCAAGATGTTGCAGCCAAGCAAGCCATGGTAGTTGCACGTGTCCCAAGATCTTCTCCAAGGAAAAGGAAAACCCAACCCACAAAAGTTCAACCCAAGATGAAGAGGATGAAGCATATTTTGAGTGAATCTTCACCTGAAAGTGGATCCAAGAGTGGTGGAGATACTTCAGATGAGATTGATCGAGTAGAGAAACAAGGGGTCAACCCTCCTGAAGCTGGTGAAGAGTTCAGGGAGATTGTCCCCATGCAACTTGAAGCTGTTACTGAGTTCAGAGATCTTGAGAAACCAACAAGAACGGAGAGAAGGAAGAGGATTATCAAAACTTCTGAAAAGAAGAAGTTAATGGAGGAAGAGAAGTAGAAAAAAGAGTTTTTCAAGGAGATTAGACAAGCTAGTAGGTCTAACTCCAAATCAAGATCAAAGTCCAAGATCCCTGGAGCCAACTCCCATGATATTCAATCCCAAAGAATATCACCAACTCATGACTCTCCCAAGCCTGAATAAGAGGAGTGCAAAACTCCTGAAGATCGATGCCACAATTCTTCCCAAGAAGACTTACTCTCCTGAAGGTGCTCCTGATAGAGGAGGAATTGATGTTTTGGCTGACCTTGCAGATGAAGAGGATAGGAATTTACCCCCCCCCCCCCTTGATCCCAGATTGATCTCCTATACCAAACTCCTTGAAAATGCACTTCTTGAAGGTGATCAATCTACTTTCCCACCTATCCAGCCCATTCCCATAAATCTTCCATCAACCCCCTCTGGAACACTGCTCTCTACAACAACTGAGTCCCAATTGATCCCTATTTCTTCTCAACCCAACCCTTCTGAATCTCAGCTCTACTAATCTAAATCAATGCCCAGACCCTTCTGACTCCAAGACCAATTCCTCTGATGATGATGATGTAGAGGAATATACATATGAAGGAATGTTGAGGCATATTGCAAGAGCCAATGTGGATCAACTATATCCAGGGCTGAAAGAATATCCCATACTTCAGCAACAATTCTATGATTTCAGGGCACTTGTTGAGATCAAAGATAGAACTATAGTGGAAATAACACAGGCTATTAAGGACAAGGGAGCTAGTTGGTGGCAGGTTGAAGAGAACAGGCTCTTGCACTTTGTCAATGTAAAAAAGACAAGTGTCCTGACCACTAAAGCTTTATTCTGCACAATTGTGCATGAGAAAGTGATTGTTAAAAGAGAAAGACTTGCTAAAGGGATCAAGCACCCTGATAGCACTTCAGATGATGCAGATGATGATGATGATGACACCACCAATCCCAACCCTACTAGACCTAATCCTGCCAAGGTACATTATCTAACTCATCCTTCAATTCAGGACTCTGAGCAATCAGAGGTGTTGACCAAAGATGGTGACACAGTCCAAGAAGCATTGGCCAATGATGGTTCTTCTGAGCTTGAGGCACAGCTGAACAATGCTGAGACTTCCTTAGGAGAAGCTGGTTTGATTAAGGCCTCATCAGTGTCAGGAGAGTTGGACACTGACCAGCCCTTACTCATTCACGATGACTCAGTGGACTTGGGAAGCCCAAGCACTGTGATCTCCCATCAACTGCACTCTGTGGATCCTATTGAGGATATAGAGGTGTCAGGTTTAGGGCAAGAAGGAGTTGAAAATAATGATAGCACTGAAAAATCAGAGGGAGGAGTTGGTGAGTGTGAGATTGTAGGTAGTGTGAGTGCACCACCTAAAGAGGGAGAAGAAGTTGAAATGTTAGGTGAAGCCCAACATGAGAGTCAGGTTATTCTTCAAGTCAAATCTGAACTTGATGAACCCCTTGGTGAAAGGAGGCCTGACTTTCCAGTGAATGAGAGCTTATCTATTGAAGATGAAGAAAAGAACAAAGTTGAAAATGAGTGCAAGGATGCTGATGTGTCAGATCCTAAGGGAGATAAAAAGAAAGAGGGTGATGAGGGTGTTTTACCTAACCTTTTCTGTTTTGTAGGATCTAAAGTTGTAACACTTGATCAAATTTTTATTGATGACACTTTGACAGATATTACAGTCAACACTGATGTTGATCTTGAAGCCATATCAGCAAACATGACCACCTTATCCAAAATATACTTTGAACAAGCCAATGCCACTGAAACAGGACTACAACTTGCTTCCCAGACTGCTACATCCATTGAGGCACAGTCAGGCAAGTTGGACAATCTGGTCAGAGAAGTTGGGAAAGCTCATGCTGAAACTTCAGATGCTTTGGATGGTCAAGGAAGGACTCTTGCATCCGTAGAAATGAGGCTCACATGATCTGAAGAAGTTGTCTTACCCACTCTTGATGCCAGAATCAGTGGAGTTGAGACTGGACTGCAAACAGTCTCCACTGAGGTCACAAAGGCCAAAGAAGTTATGTCCAAGTTCACCAAAGTTGTGAACAAAGAACAAAAGGGCTTGGCAAATAGCTATAAACACAATGTGTTGGCATTGAAGAGGACAATCAAAGATGCTTTGAGGCAAAGGACTGCAGCACAGAGAAAGAAGGCAGAAGAGCTGAAAGCTGCAATGGTCAAAGAAGCTGCTGAAAAGTTCACTCTTGAACTAATGACCAAAGTCTCTGATCAAGTTGTGACTAATCTCAAAGATCTGCTGCAAAGCCAAACTTGATCAATCTTTAAAGGCCACTTTGGATGAGATTGTTGCTCAGAAGATGAAGCCAATTTATGCCTTTTTAAGCATGACTGATGACAAGATGCAGAATATACATGATGAGAATGTATATCTTCTTCAAGAAATCAAATCTCTCAACTATGCTCAGACTCATCTCTTAGTCACCTTGAGTGATTTAAAGCCCAAGTGTTTTGATAATGCCAAAAAGGGGAAAGAGAAAGAGCAAGGGCCAAAGGAACCTTGAAGATTGGTGAGCCCAAAGAAAAAGACAAGATGCCTAAAGCTGAAGAAAAAGAGGAAGAGATTGGAAAAGGCAAAGAGCCAATGAATTTTGAAGACCTGACTGAGGAGGAGCAAATTCAAATTGCAGTAAAGAAGTCTATGGCTTATGTAATGGAAGAACAGGCTAGATGGGAGCAAAGACCTGGAGGAGAATCTGTTGGATTGGACCCCAAGGAGAAAGATATTCAAGTGAGGGGGAAGGTTTCCAAAGTTACTGGAAGGAAGAGAAAAGAGCAAACATTCACCTCATTCCCAACAAGCATGACTTTAGCTGCTGAATTCCAAGTTGAAGAAGAAACCCAGGTCAGAAAATCAAAGAGACTGAAAAAGGCAGTCAAATTGCCTGAAATTTAAGAAGGAAGGGAAGAAGAAGAGATAGAAGAAGATGCTTAAGACAAAGAGCCTGAAGTAAGAGTGCCCAAACTTGTTGATGATCCATCAAAGCTGTTTGAGGAGGGTTTTGGCAAAGACCCTGAAACACAAGAGAAGCTAGCTCTTCAGAGAGCTAAAGAGAAGATTGAGCAGTTGGTTGAAGCCAACAAGGCAAGAGATGCAAGGAGAGCAGACTTCAAAGCTCCAAGGAGAAGAGCTTCCTATAGAAGGCTGAAACCACATTTGTTGCAGAGATGGGATACTCAATATCCTCATCATGATATGTGGGTTCCTATTCAGCTGAATGATGAGTGGGAAGAGGCCAAAAGGAGATTTGTCTATGACTTCTATATCATAGGAAAATGGCTCGGTGAGAATGTGGAAGAAATCTTTGCTCAGTTTATGTTTGACAACTACAGGGAGTTGTATCAAAAGTTGTTTGCAGCAGCTGACATAGCAAGGATAGAATTCAAAGCACCAGGTCCCATTCTGTACATGCCTCCTAAGTTCAATGGAAACTTAATTGATGAAGAGAAGATTCTGGAGGAATTCATCTCCATAATGAAGATGGAGAAGATGAAGCTTGGCCCTAAGGGGACAAATCAGGAGATTTGGGAGTTGAAGAAAAGAGCGTAGGCCCATTATGGAATTGCCCCACATGATGATGGTTATTTTTAACTGGATAAGTTTACTCCCCTCCCCTCTACTATTTCCTTTATGTTTTTTAGATGTTTTATGCTTATTAGTTCAGCATAGTTAGTCCTTTAATTTTCTGATTTGTAATGCTCTATGATATATATGAAAAGGACAACTGCTTCTATCAAGAGATAACAACTCATTATCTCAACTAACCTGACCTAACCTATATACTTGATTTATTATGGTGTTAACAGTTTGTTTCAGGAAAATTGATCAGATCAACATACCTGAAGACAAGTATAGTATAAGTCAAGTTCCTTTGTAAATAGGTTTTGACATCATCAAAAAGGGGGAAATTATTGGGAAATGAATTGATTTTGATTAAGATACCAAAACCCCTAAATGATGATGGTCAGATCAGTTGAGATAGATAGAAAGTATATCAGTCTAGTTGTGTCAGGATAGTTGTGTTGGTCCCTGAACAAGTAGTGAAAGGGTTTAAAGTCCAGAGGGGAGGGGTGAATAGACTTTAAAACCTTTTCAATTAAAGAGTGAGAACCTCTTCTGATTTCTATGTCAGCTGGACTACAAGTCTGCTGGTCCAGAAGACAATAGTTATCTGATAGAGTGAGTAATATGAGGAAGTGAGTAGGCCTGTTATTTAGACTCGTTCTTGTGTCCTTTTTGAAATAACCAATTACTTGTTTTATGAAATACTCAGCTGATGTTGGTTTGAAAGATATAGCCTCATTTGCAAAAGTGTTTCAAGAAAACAGAATTCCCCATGATAAGAAATAAGCAAACTTGAAATGTAAAGTACAGTAAGTAAATAACACCGTCAATTTATAGTGGTTCGGATATACGATCCTATGTCCACTCTCACGTTCCAAACGTGAAGTTTAATCCCTTTAATTTCCCGAAAATTACAAGGGCTTGTCCTTTATAGTCCCAAGGGTAGGACTTTGAGATCTGAGCAGTTCCAAACTGCTACGGTCTCCACAAGTGATGGTGAGCACTTGCACTCTTACAGGGGTTCAAAAACTTAACCTTATGGTGGGGTTTTTGAATGGATCCAACTAATGGTTCAAGCTTATAGATTGTTTAACCACTATGCCTAAATCAAAGAATATACAGTATGTATTGGATTCAGGTTCTTTGGTTGGATGGGGAAATATCTTAAGAGCTAAAAGGTGTTCTAATACTTTGCTGCGCTCTTGAGAATTCTTGATTGAGTGTTTCTTTGGCTTGCTTGCTTGATTAAGCTTCAGAATTCTTGCGTAGTATTTCTGTGTGTTGTTCTTCTCCATCTTCTTGTATTTATAGGAAAGAATGATGCAACTAGCCGTTGGAAGTTGACAAGCCGTTGGCAATCTTTCCTTGTGTGCTTGCTTGATTCCTTGATTCCAGCCGCTTTGATCTTGATTACTTTAAATCTGGGATCGTGTTAATCTTCTAAGTAAGGTAAGTCTGCATTTGAATTACACAAGATGACTTTGGAATCAGCCGAGTCCTTGACGAGCTACTAGTCTGCTGATCTTCTAGTGGTCTGGTTAACTCGTCTGGCCTAGTGAAGTCTGTCTTCTGGTATCAGATGAGTATTAGCTCTTCTAATCTGGAAAAATACTTGTGCTGACTCTGGCCATCATTGACTTGGACTCTTATCAGCTAAGAAGGTATACAATCACCTTACTTATCTGATTCTTAAAGGATCTTCTTGTCTTCATTTCTTTTATTCTTCATTTCTTGAGGTTGTGCATGTAAGCTCGGACTGTGCTAATCAGCTGAGATACATACAGCTGATTACACAAGACTAGACTTAGCTTAAGCTGATCTATACAGATATCAGCTGATCCTATTACATGTATTTATAAACTCTAAGTGTTTTGGCCATCAAAACTATGCTATCATGTGTAGGGGCTAAGGGTGAATTTATATCCCAACAAGTTGAGACAATAAAAATGTCTAAGTCTAGAATCTCAGAAATGTTGAGATCATTAGTGTTCAGGATAGTTGTCCAAAAGCTAGTATGTTAGGCAGCTTATCAGTCCTTGACTATTAGCTCAAAATTGCTGAACACAGGAAGACAAGATTACTGAAGAGGACAACATGGCTGAATGATTAAAGCTGATGCAAGTGGCCTAAAATGATAACAAAACATCACTGATAAGAGCTATGATAGATCAAGTTCATGTTTTAAGAGATCAAAAACATTGAATGCCATCTTCACAGAAGACAACATTAATGAAGCATTAAAGCCATCAAGCCTGAGACAGCATTGAAGACTTAGAAGCATTAAAGACTAAAGAATGGAATGAATTAAAGAACATTCCACATGCAACAGGAATGTTCGGAGAACTTGTCCCATCTGACCGTTGAGAAAGTACAAGTTCTGCCAAAATCAACCTTGGAAAATGTGCAAATTTGGAAACTGACACAATTCTACTCAGCCACATTTTTCAGAAGTCAACACATTCATTCAAGAAACCATTGAAGAACCTTCTTACACAGTGGTTAATAAAAGAGTGTTTTTATAGCCGTTTCAATGGAGCTGCAAATAGACAATTTGAAAGTTTATCTCTCCAACGGATAAATGATCAAATTGCTCTATAAATATAGAAGTGATCCAAGGATTCAAGTATCCAACTATCTGCAATCAATCTACTATCAAACATTCAAGGAAACAAAGCTTATTACTTACTTTCTTAAGTTTCCTGATCACTTCTAGCTAAGCTAACCTTGTAAAATCCAAACTTAGCATAGATATATCCTAACCCTTTACATTGTTCTTACTGTAAAGGATATCTCACTTAGTTGGAACCAAACCTCAAACCCTTACCTCTTAAGTGAAGTAGTATTTGTTGAAGAAGTGAGGAATTAAGGATTGTTGATTCGGGTGGAATTTACACGTTTTAGAGGCACATGTTAAGCGTGTTTTGATGTGGATTTCATTGAATTATGCATTGAATATGATTGTTTAAGCCGAAATGAGAGAAAGGTTGTGTTTTGTCGATTTTGTAGGAAATACGATGGAATTTGGAGCAAAACACCAACCATACTTTACTGGATCAGGAAGAGAAGTGCACGGTTGGATTCGTCTCGAAAAACGGAGTGGAATAGCCAAAAGAATCGAGTCAATCGGACACCCGAGGCGAAAGATATGCACGAAACGAGAAAGAGCCGAAGTCGACCGAGAGAGAGCACGCCCGAGACGAGTGCTCGAGCAAGAAGTGTTCCAAACAGGATTTTTGGGCCAAGAAAGGGCACGGCCGAGCACCCTTCTCGGCCGAGCTCGAGCAGCCCAATGCCACGGCCGAGCAAGAGCCACGGCCGAGCTCCACGTCAAGCTCAATCCCAGCGCACGGCCAAGCACTATGCTCGAGGAGGCCTTCTCCGAAATAGGTTTTTAGGCCACATCAAGGGCACGACCGAGAAGCAAGCTCGGCCGAGCACCCCATTGTCCATGCTCCACAATGCCTCGGCCGAGAAGCAGCCACGGCCGAGCACGCCCATGCCCCTGTTCCGCACGCCTCGGCCGAGAAGCAGCCACGGCCGAGCACTCCACTTCACGCCCACATGCCCAGCACGGCCGAGCTCCCAGCTCGGCCGAGCACCTGCTCGCCCCCAAAGCCATTTTGCACGGCCGTGCTCCGTGCACGACCGTGCCAACCTCATTTTCGGTGCTTTTTCCTCATTTTGGCCATTTTTTAGGGACTAACTTGCAATTTTGGCATTCAAACCCTACCCCAACACTATATAAGCCCCATTTCTTGAATTACAAGCCATTCTTCCCCAATTCCTCAATTTCCACACATAGTTACACATACTTGGAGGTGTTTTGGCCATATCATCATCAATTCTTCATCAAATCAAGAAAGGAAGGATGCAATAGCTTGGAAATTCAATTCTCTACCACATTCTAGACTAAGCTTTCTCTTTCTCTTTCTTTTTACTTAGTTATTTCATTTGGATTTTGTAATTTGATTATGTGGTTGATTGGCTAGAACACTTTTGGTTCTAAAGCCTTGTAAATACTCTTGTTGAAGTTTATTGAATTAATGTTTTGCTTAATTGGTGTTTGTGTGGCTTAATTCTATTTGGGTGCTTGATTTTCATTGCAAAGCATGTCATTAGTGTACAATGATGATGTGTTAATCCTAGTTAATTGAATTAGGTTGAGAAATCTACTTTGATTAATTGATTGCAAGCATTTGACCTAATTTTATTGTGAGATTGAAAGATGAACAATGATTAGGAAGATGTGTGATGATCTTAGGAGCTTGATTGGGTTTTATTGTACAATTTAGGTAGAGATACTAAGTTGTGTGATATCTCCTTTGGATTACTTGGATCGAGAGAACTTTTAATCCATTATTATGTGATCAATCTTATAGACAAAGCATGAACACCACTTAAGTAGATAGTTAATCATAGATGGATACATTAGTATTGCATGTGCTTTAGAACCTACCTTCTTACCTTTGAGTTTTCATCCATTTTACTTCGTTTTCGTGATTGTCTGCTAGTTGATCGATTCTTTATTACTCTTTATTGCTTGTTTGTGACAATTTGATAGGCAACTTTAGGGTAATTCACTATATTCACTTTATCGATCGCGTCTATTTAGAATTCCGTTAATAAACTACATTTTTACGCTATACCTCCTCGTGGGATCGACCTCGTACTTACTTCACTACGATAGACACCGTATACTTGCGGTCGTTTATTCTAGCGTTGTAGAATACGTGAATCAACTGTTAAGTGAAAAATACAGTCTTAACTCAGAGAAGTTGTTGGTCCCTGAACGAGTAGTGAATGGGATTAAAGTCTAGAGGGGAGGGGTGAATAGACTTTAAAACTTTTTCAAGATAGTTGGGTGCCTCTTCTGATTTCTATGTCAACTGGACTATAGGTCTCCTGGTCTAGATGACTATAGTGATCTGATGAAGAGTTTCAATGCGGAAGTTAGGTAGGCCTTGATTAGACTCGTTCTTTAGTTTCTTTTGAAAATGCCAAGTTGTTTACTTAATGAAAATACTCAGCTGATGCTGGTTTGAAAGTTATGGCCTTGTTTTGAAGATAGTTGAAATCACAGTATGCACTATATAAAATGTATGGAAATGATAATAATGTAAAGTGCAGAAAGATAAATAACACCATGTTTATAGTGGTTCAGATATACGATCCTACGTCCACTCTCACGTCCTAACGTGATGTTTAATCGTTTTAATTTACCAAAAATTACAAGGGCTTGTCCTTTATAGTCCCAAGGGTAGGACTTTGAGATCTGAGCAGTCCTAACTGCTACGGTCTCCACAAGTGATTGTAAGCACTTGCACTTTGCAGTTCTCTACCACATTCTAGACTAAGCTTTCTCTTTCTCTTTCTTTTTACTTAGTTATTTCATTTGGATTTTTTAATTTGATTATGTGGTTGATTGGCTAGAACACTTTTGGTTCTAAAGCCTTGTAAATACTCTTGTTGAAGTTTATTGAATTAATGTTTTGCTTAATTGGTGTTTGTGTGGCTTAATTCTATTTGGGTGCTTGATTTTCATTTCAAAGCATGTCATTAGTGTACAATGATGATGTGTTAATCCTAGTTAATTGAATTAGGTTGAGAAATCTACTTTGATTAATTTGATTGCAAGCATTTGACCTAATTTTATTGTGAGATTGAAAGATGAACAATGATTAGGAAGATGTGTGATGATCTTAGGAGCTTGATTGGGTTTATTGTGCAATTTAGGTAGAGATACTAAGTTGTGTGATATCTCCTTTGGATTACTTGGATCGAGAGAACTTTTAATCCATTATTATGTGATCAATCTTATAGACAAAGCATGAACACCACTTAAATAGATAGTTAATCATAGATGGATACATTAGTATTGCATGTGCTTTAGAACCTACCTTCTTACCTTTGAGTTTTCATCCATTTTACTTCGTTTTCGTGATTGTATGCTAGTTGATCGATTCTTTATTACTCTTTATTGCTTGTTTGTGACAATTTGATAGGCAACTTTAGGGTAATTCACTATATTCACTTTATCGATCGCGTCTATTTAGAATTCCGTTAACAAACTACACTTTTACGCTATACCTCCTCGTGGGATCGACCTCGTACTTACTTCACTACGATAGACACCGTATACTTGCGGTCGTTTATTCTAGCGTTGTAGAATACGTGAATCAACTGTTAAGTGAAAATACAGTCTTAACTCAGAGAAGTTGTTGGTCCCTGAACGAGTAGTGAATGAGATTAAAGTCTAGAAGGGAGGGGTGAATAGACTTTAAAACTTTTTCAAGATAGTTGGGTGCCTCTTCTGATTTCTATGTCAACTGGACTATAGGTCTGCTGGTCCAGATGACTATAGTGATCTGATGAAGAGTTTCAATGCGGAAGTTAGGTAGGCCTTGATTAGATTCGTTCTTTAGTTTCTTTTGAAAATGCCAAGTTGTTTACTTAATGAAAATACTCAGCTGATGCTGGTTTGAAAGTTATGGCCTTGTTTTGAAGATAGTTGAAATCACAGTATGCACTATATAAAATGTATGGAAATGATAATAATGTAAAGTGCAGAAAGATAAATAACACCATGTTTATAGTGGTTCAGATATACGATCCTACGTCCACTCTCACGTCCTAACGTGATGTTTAATCGTTTTAATTTACCAAAAATTACAAGGGCTTGTCCTTTATAGTCCCAAGGGTAGGACTTTGAGATCTGAGCAGTCCTAACTGCTACGGTCTCCACAAGTGATTGTAAGCACTTGCACTTTGCAGTTCTCTACCACATTCTAGACTAAGCTTTCTCTTTCTCTTTCTTTTTACTTAGTTATTTCATTTGGATTTTTTAATTTGATTATGTGGTTGATTGGCTAGAACACTTTTGGTTCTAAAGCCTTGTAAATACTCTTGTTGAAGTTTATTGAATTAATGTTTTGCTTAATTGGTGTTTGTGTGGCTTAATTCTATTTGGGTGCTTGATTTTCATTTCAAAGCATGTCATTAGTGTACAATGATGATGTGTTAATCCTAGTTAATTGAATTAGGTTGAGAAATCTACTTTGATTAATTTGATTGCAAGCATTTGACCTAATTTTATTGTGAGATTGAAAGATGAACAATGATTAGGAAGATGTGTGATGATCTTAGGAGCTTGATTGGGTTTATTGTGCAATTTAGGTAGAGATACTAAGTTGTGTGATATCTCCTTTGGATTACTTGGATCGAGAGAACTTTTAATCCATTATTATGTGATCAATCTTATAGACAAAGCATGAACACCACTTAAATAGATAGTTAATCATAGATGGATACATTAGTATTGCATGTGCTTTAGAACCTACCTTCTTACCTTTGAGTTTTCATCCATTTTACTTCGTTTTCGTGATTGTATGCTAGTTGATCGATTCTTTATTACTCTTTATTGCTTGTTTGTGACAATTTGATAGGCAACTTTAGGGTAATTCACTATATTCACTTTATCGATCGCGTCTATTTAGAATTCCGTTAACAAACTACACTTTTACGCTATACCTCCTCGTGGGATCGACCTCGTACTTACTTCACTACGATAGACACCGTATACTTGCGGTCGTTTATTCTAGCGTTGTAGAATACGTGAATCAACTGTTAAGTGAAAAATACAGTCTTAACTCAGAGAAGTTGTTGGTCCCTGAACGAGTAGTGAATGGGATTAAAGTCTAGAGGGGAGGGGTGAATAGACTTTAAAACTTTTTCAAGATAGTTGGGAGCCTCTTCTGATTTCTATGTCAACTGGACTATAGGTCTGCTGGTCTAGATGACTATAGTGATCTGATGAAGAGTTTCAATGCGGAAGTTAGGTAGGCCTTGATTAGACTCGTTCTTTAGTTTCTTTTGAAAATGCCAAGTTGTTTACTTAATGAAAATACTCAGCTGATATTGGTTTGAAAGTTATGGCCTTGTTTTGAAGATAGTTGAAATCACAGTATGCACTATATAAAATGTATGGAAATGACAATAATGTAAAGTGCAGAAAGATAAATAATACCAGGTTTATAGTGGTTCGGATATACGATCCTACGCCCACTCTCACGTCCTAACGTGATGTTTAATCCTTTTAATTTACCAAAAATTACAAGGGCTTGTCCTTTATAGTCCCAAGGGTAGGACTTTGAGATCTGAGCAGTCCTAACTGCTACGGTCTCCACAAGTGATTGTAAGCACTTGCACTTTGCAGTTCTCTACCACATTCTAGACTAAGCTTTCTCTTTCTCTTTCTCTTTCTTTTTACTTAGTTATTTCATTTGGATTTTGTAATTTGATTATGTGGTTGATTGGCTAGAACACTTTTGGTTCTAAAGCCTTGTAAATACTCTTGTTGAAGTTTATTGAATTAATGTTTTGCTTAATTGGTGTTTGTGTGGCTTAATTCTATTTGGGTGCTTGATTTTCATTGCAAAGCATGTCACTAGTGTACAATGATGATGTGTGAATCCTAGTTAATTGAATTAGGTTGAGAAATCTACTTTGATTAATTGATTGCAAGCATTTGACCTAATTTTATTGTGAGATTGAAATATGAACAATGATTAGGAAGATGTGTGATGATCTTAGGAGCTTGATTGGGTTTTATTGTGCAACTTAGGTAGAGATACTAAGTTGTGTGATATCTCCTTTGGATTACTTGGATCGAGAGAACTTTTAATCCATTATTATGTGATTAATCTTATAGACAAAGCATGAACACCACTTAAATAGATAGTTAATCATAGATGGATACATTAGTATTGCATGTGCTTTAGAACCTACCTTCTTACCTTTGAGTTTTCATCCATTTTACTTCGTTTTCGTGATTGTATGCTAGTTGATCGATTCTTTATTACTCTTTATTGCTTGTTTGTGACAATTTGATAGGCAACTTTAGGGTAATTCACTATATTCACTTTATCGATCGCGTCTATTTAGAATTCTGTTAACAAACTACACTTTTACGCTATACCTCCTCGTGGGATCGACCTCGTACTTACTTCACTACGATAGACACCGTATACTTGCGGTCGTTTATTCTAGCGTTGTAGAATACGTGAATCAACTGTTAAGTGAAAAATACAGTCTTAACTCAGAGAAGTTGTTGGTCCCTGAACGAGTAGTGAATGGGATTAAAGTCTAGAGGGGAGGGGTGAATAGACTTTAAAACTTTTTCAAGATAGTTGGGAGCCTCTTCTGATTTCTATGTCAACTGGGCTATAGGTCTGCTGGTCCAGATGATTATAGTGATCTGATGAAGAGTTTCAATGCGGAAGTTAGGTAGGCCTTGATTAGACTCGTTCTTTAGTTTCTTTTGAAAATGCCAAGTTGTTTACTTAATGAAAATACTCAGCTGATGCTGGTTTGAAAGTTATGGCCTTGTCTTGAAGATAGTTGAAATCACAGTATGCACTATATAAAATGTATGGAAATGACAATAATGTAAAGTGCAGAAAGATAAATAACACCAGGTTTATAGTGGTTCGGATATACGATCCTACGTCCACTCTCACGTCCTAACGTGATGTTTAATCCTTTTAATTTACCAAAAATTACAAGGGCTTGTCCTTTATAGTCCCAAGGGTAGGACTTTGAGATCTGAGCAGTCCTAACTGCTACGGTCTCCACAAGTGATTGTAAGCACTTGCACTTTGCAGAGGTTCAAAAACTTTAACCTTTCGGTGGGGGTTTGGGGTTTTTGAATGTTTCCAACTAATGGTTCAAGCTTATAATATGCTTAACCACTATGCCTAAATCAATGGATTTATAATATGAATACGATTCAGGTTCTTGGGTTGGATAGAAATCACTTAAGAGCTAAGGATGTTCTTATGGATTTTGGCTCTTGGAGAACTCTTAAACAGTATGGCTTTTTGCTTGATTGTTTGCTTAGCTTGTTGAATTCTCTCGTTGTGACTTCGTACTTGTGATTTCTCATCCTCTTGTATTTATAGTGGTGATTGCTTGCAACTAGCCGTTGGGGCAATCTTTCCATGTTAGCTTGATTCCTTGATTCCAGCCGCTTGATTGCTTCAATCCTGGGATCATGTCAATCTTCTAAGTAAGGTAAGTCTTCATTAAAATTGCAAGATGACTTTGGGAATCAGCCGAGTCCTGGACGAGCACTTAGTCTTCTGATCTTCACTCATAGTCTTCTGACTACTCGTCTGGCCTTAAGTCTTCTGTCTTCTGATATCAGTCGAGTAACACTCTTCTGATCTGGCAATTCAGTAACCTGTTTTAGGCCATCTTCAATCTTGGACTCCATCAGTTAAGTAGGTATACAAGCACCTTACTTATCTGCTCTTCAAGGATCTTCTAGTCTTCATGCCTTCTACTCTTCTCATCTTGAGGGTGCGCATGTAAGACGGGGCTGTGCTAATCAGCTGATATCAATACAGTTGATCACACAAGACTAGTCTAAGTTGTTCTATACAAAGTCAGCTGATCCTATTACATTTATAAACTCTAAGGGTGAATTTATATCCCAACAAGTTGAGACAATAAAAATGTCTAAGTCTAGAATCTCAGAAATGTTGAGATCATTAGTGTTCAGGATAATTGTCCAAAAGCTAGTATGTTAGGCAGCTTATCAGTCCTTGACTATTAGCTCAAAATTGCTGAACACAGGAAGACAAGATTACTGAAGAGGACAACATGGCTGAATGATTAAAGCTGATGCAAGTGGCCTAAAATGATAACAAAACATCACTGATAAGAGCTATGATAGATCAAGTTCATGTTTTAAGAGATCAAAAACATTGAATGCCATCTTCACAAAAGACAACATTAATGAAGCATTAAAGCCATCAAGCCCGAGACAGCATTGAAGACTTAGAAGCATTAAAGACTAAAGAATGGAATGAATTAAAGAACATTCCACATGCAATAGGAATGTTCGGAGAACTTGTCCCATCTGACCGTTGAGAAAGTACAAGTTCTGCCAAAATCAACCTTGGAAAATGTGCAAATTTGGAAACTGACACAATTCTACTCAGCCACATTTTTCAGAAGTCAACACATTCATTCAAGAAACCATTGAAGAACCTTCTTACACAGTGGTTAATAAAAGAGTGCTTTTATAGCCGTTTCAATGGAGCTGCAAATAGACAATTTGAAAGTTTATCTCTCCAACGGATAAATGATCAAATTGCTCTATAAATATAGAAGTGATCCAAGGATTTAAGTATCCAACTATCTACAATCAATCTACTACCAAGCATTCAAGGAAACAAAGCTTATTACTTACTTTCTTAAGTTTCCTGATCACTTCTAGCTAAGCTAACCTTGTAAAATCCAAACTTAGCATAGATATATCCTAACCCTTTACACTGTTCTTACTGTAAATGATATCTCACTTAGTTGGAACCAAACCTCAAACCCTTACCTCTTAAGTGAAGTAGTATTTGTTGAAGAAGTGAGGAATTAAGGATTGTTGATTTGGGTGGAATTTACACATTTTAGAGGCACATGTTAAGCGTGTTTTGATGTGGATTTC
Organism: Galeopsis tetrahit; assembly: GCA_963675135.1. NCBI lineage: Eukaryota > Viridiplantae > Streptophyta > Magnoliopsida > Lamiales > Lamiaceae > Galeopsis > Galeopsis tetrahit. The sequence goes on from OY776124.1 coordinate 8,167,827, forward strand.
ATTGAATTATGCATTGAATATGATTGTTTAAGCCGAAATGAGAGAAAGGTTGTGTTTTGTCGATTTTGTAGGAAATACGATGGAATTTGGAGCAAAACACCAACCATACTTTACTGGATCAGGAAGAGAAGTGCACGGTCGGATTTGTCTCGAAAAACGGAGTGGAATATCCAAAAGAATCGAGTCAATCGGACACCCGAGGCGAAAGATATGCACGAAACGAGAAAGAGCCGAAGTCGACCGAGAGAGAGCACGCCCGAGACGAGTGCTCGAGCAAGAAGTGTTCGAAACAGGCTTTTTGGGCCAAGAAAGGGCACGACCGAGCACCCTTCTCGGCCGAGCTCGAGCAGCCCAATGCCACGGCCGAGCTCCACGCCAAGCTCAATCCCAGCGCACGGCCAAACACTATGCTCTAGGAGGCCTTCTCCGAAACAGGTTTTTAGGCCACATCAAGGGCACGGCCGGAAACAAGCTCGGCCGAGCACCCCATTGTCCATGCTCCACAATGCCTCGGCCGAGAAGCAGCCACGGCCGAGCACGCCCATGCCCCTGTTCCGCACGCCTCGGCCGAGAAGCAGCCACGACCGAGCACTCCACCTCACGCCCACATGCCCAGCACGGCCGAGCTCCCAGCTCGCCCGAGCACCTGCTCGCCCCCAAAGCCATTTTGCACGGCCGTGCTCCGTGCACGACCGTGCCAACCTCATTTTCGGTGCTTTTTCCTCATTTTGGCCATTTTTTAGGGACTAACTTGCAATTTTGGCATTCAAACCCTACCCCAACACTATATAAGCCCCATTTCTTGAATTACAAGCCATTCTTCCCCAATTCCTCAATTTCCACACATAGTTACACATACTTGGAGGTGTTTTGGCCATATCTTCATGAATTCTTCATCAAATCAAGCAAGGAAGGGGGAAATTGTTGGGAATAAAATGATTTTGATTTAGATACCAAAACCCCTGATTGATGATGTTCAGATTAGTTGAGATATGCTCAAGTCTAAGTTAAGACAAGTTGTCTCAGAACACTTGAGTAAGTAGAATGCTTAAGTCAAAAATCTCAGAAATGTTGTGAGATTTTAGAGTCCAGGATAGTTGTCCAAAGCTGAATGTTAGGCAGCTTGATATGTATTAAGTTTCTAGGCCAAAGTTGCTGAACTTACAAGACAAGCTATCAAAGTGGACAACTAAGCTGAAGAGATCAAGCATGTTAAGGCAATGCTCATAAATGCAGATGATCAAGAGCATTAAATGCCAAAGCTCACAGAAGACAAAATCAATGAAGCATTTATTGCCAATCATGCCTGAACCAAGAATTGAAGACTTGAAGCATTAAAGAGTGAAGCATTGAATGAATGTTGGAATATTCTAAATTGCAGCAGGAATGTTCAGGGAGCTTGTCCCATCTGACCGTTGGTTGAGTGTAGTTTCTGCCACAAATCAACCTTGGGAAATGTGCATATTTGGAATCTGACACAAGTCTTCTCAGCCGCATTTTTCAGAAGTCAACACATTCATTCAAGCAACCATTGAAGAGGCCTTTTACACAGTGGATAAAAGGATGCCAAGCTTCATAGCCGTTTCAATGGTGCTGCAAATAGACAAGTTTGAATTGCTATCTCTCCAACGGTTAGCTGCTCAAATTTGCCTATAAATACAGAAGTGATCAAGGGATTCAATCATCCAACTACAAGCTATCAAACTATCATCAAGCTTTCAAAGGAAACCAAGTTGTTCTCTAGAATCCCAAGTTTCCTGAATCACTTCATCAAGCTAAGCCAATCTTTGTAGAATATCCAAAGCTTAGCATTGAGATATCCTAAGCCTTTACATTGTTCTTATTGTAAAGGATATCTCTATAAGTTGGAACCAAACCTCAAACCCTTATCTCATTTAGTGAAGAGAGAGTTTGTTGTAGAAGTGGGGAGTTAAGGACTGTTATTGTGAAACACAGTCTTAACTCAGAGAGATTGAGCACTAGGACTCAAGTTATCCTAGGGATCAAAACACTAAGAGAGTGTTGTTGATCAGTGCACCTTGGCACTATAAAACAAGCTAATTCCATTGTGAAGGAATTATCCTGTTCAATCAGGGAAAGTGGATGTAGGAGCTTGAGTCTCTGAACCACTATAAACTTGTGTGCCATTTACTTACTGTACTCTTTATTTACTCACATTCTAACATTTTTTAAAGAGCAAAACTCAGTAAGTCAAGAAAAACTGTTTTGGACAAAGTCCCTGATAACTGTATTTTTCAGAAATCAATTAGGAGTATTTCTTTGAGTCAAAGGCCAACCACATTCCGCACTTAGCAACTCTTTTAGATATTTAGCCAACTGATCACTCAATAGTAATCAGTAGGACAAGTATCTATCAAAGTTCTCACTCAGGCTAGTTGTGAGACAACTTGCCTGATAAGACTAGTTTGTCAAAAAGAAAAAGAATTTGCATACACAAGTGCATTCCCCCCCCCCCCCCATACACTTGTGTTATACTCCACCAAGGACCAACACTACTATACATTCTTGGTATTATTGGAAAGTACCACATCACCTTCGTGAGAGATTTATTTTTCTTATTTCGCTTCTTCCCACACTTGGGATATTTATCGAGGTCTGCATACTCCTTCCGAAATAAGATACAATCACCCGGACAAGCATGAATTTACTGATGTGTTAACCCGATGGACTTGAGCATTTGTTTAGCATCATATGCTCTCTTAGGCAGTACATTTACATCATGCAATAGACCACTAATTGCTTCCAGCATATTTGTGAAGCACACATCAGATAACTCGTGAGCTGCTTTTAAGTTGAACAATATCAACAAAGCAAACAGTTTTGTTGCCTTCTTACACTCGGGCCAAAGGGGTAATCCAGCAGAATCCCTTAACTTCTCTGACATATACGGGTGATCTCACAGATCATCGTCATCCCCACTCGATGTATCAACAGTAGGTACATCTTCTAAAAACTATCCGCATCCACTGTATCTTCAAACCTAAAGTCAGTTCCTAGGTTGCTTGAACTACATCTATCTCTTGTCTCACCATGAGATGTCCAACCGGTATATGCTTTATCAATACCGTGAATCATCAAGTGGGCGAACAAATTTTCTCGACCTCTAACAGTTTTTCCATTCATACATTTCCAACAAGGACATGGAATGTACCGATGGTCAGTGCAGTGTCTAATTGCATGATTACAGAACTCTTACACCCCATTCTTATACTCCTCTGATAATCGATCGCCTCGAACCCACTTTCGATCCATATAGAACTATAGATGCCTATAGAAAAGATAATATGAAGTCGAGTGTGGATATCATGATTAGAAGACCCTTATCCGCAAGACTGTATCCAGCCCATTAAACACACGACTACATCTAAAGTCGTGAGTAAGTGATTAACACGTCTACACTTTATTAAACCTAATTAAATAAGGATCAAATGCTAATCATTTTCTAAAAACAAACTTTAGCAAAATCGCAGAAAATTATCCATTAATAAAAAAAACTAACACATATATTTTGGGATAAGTTCTTTGCTATAAAAGGCTGTTTAGTCTTTCATTAGTACAATTAAATTAACGGATTTTTCAATACTCATATAAACGTAACACATGCATCTTCCAACAAGCATTTATCGAATAAAATTTATTTTCTATTTAATGTTGCTCTTCAAAATTCAATAAAAGAGAATTTAAAAGCATTGAAAGTCTCAGCAAACTGACAAAGTTTTACTCATCGATTTATTATTGCTCATCTGCCAGTAACTACTGCATTGAATAGAATTCACCAAAATTTTCTTTTGAATAAATTATAAGCACCACAATTTTACACAGCACACCAAAGATACTGTTCTTCAAAGTGGAAAAAAAAATCATAAGCACCACGATTTATTTATTTTAGGAATGTGGTGAATAAATCATAAGCACCACAATTTTACACAGCACACCTAAGATACTGTTCTTCAAAGTGGAAAAAAAAAAAACAAGAAATCAAGCTCTCTGTTTCATGCCATATTTACCTTGTGTGGCGGAAGAACTTGGAGGGGAGCGCGTCAGAGGAGAGTGGAGGGGACGCGGCGGCAGCAGTGACGATGGAGGAAGACGACTTTACCTTGTGTGGCGGAAGGAGACAACGGCGGCTTGGATGTGGTGAGGACCTGATGACGACGGCGAGGCGGTAGAGGGAGGCTAGGCGACGGCGAGGCGGAAGAGGGCGGGAGAGGGAGGCCAGCGACGGCAAGGGCGGGAGGGCGGGAGAGGGAGGCAGCGACGGTGACGGCGCGAGAGCAGGAGAGGGAGGCGACAACACGAGGGCAAGAGAGGGAGGCGACGGCGACGGCACGAGGGCAAGAGAGGGAGGCGACGGCGACGGCACGAGGAGGGAGGCGACGGCGAGGGTGGATTTGGGGGAGAACGTTTTTTGAATTTGGGGGAGAAAAACTTCGATATGGAATTAATAACGCGAATTAATAGCTTTGACCTAAGACCAACTCTTGGACAGCGGTTCTAAACCACTCTCTAAGTTACTTTGCACAACGGTTCTAAACCGCTCTTGTAAGGCCCCAAATCCGGAATGCAGCCTTTGAGGCTCAAACACTCTAAACTCGAGTCGCCACTTCGTGACTGATTCGGGTGGAATTTACACGTTTTAGAGGCACATGTGAAGTGTATTTTGAGGTGGATTTCATTGATTTATGCATTGAATATGATTGTTTAAGCCGAAATGAGAGAAAGGTTGTGTTTTGTCGATTTTGTAGGAAATACGATGGAATTTGGAACAAAACACCAACCATACTTCACTGGATCAAAAATAGGAGTAAACAATTGGATCCGGCTCGAAAAATGGAGTGGAATAGCAAAAATAATCGAGTCAATCGGAGGTCGGAAGCTCAAGATACGTAGGGACGAAGTTGGAGGACGAAAGCGAAGGAGTCAATACGAAGTATTGGCCCGGTCGGGCGATAAAATGCGAATTTTGGGCCAAATACGAAGGTTTGGCCCGGCCGGGCCACTCATCCCCTGTTTTTGCAACTTTTGTCCAACACTCCCACCTGGTCGGGCCACTTTTCCACCCGGCCGGGCCACTTTTCCACCCGGTCGGGCCAACCCATTTTTGGTGCCAAACTCATATTTTCTCCATTTTCAAGGGACCAACTTGCAATTCTTACACCCAAACCCTATCCCAACACTATAAATACCTCCATTCTTAAATTCAAAACCATCTTACCTCTCCTTCAAGCATTCTCACACACAATCACACACACTTGGAGGTTTTCATTATCTACTTCTTCAATTCTCCATCAATTCATGCAAGGAGGCCACCATTAGCTTGGGAATTTGATTCCTCACCATACAATAGTCTAAGCTTTCTTTTCTCTTTACTTTTTATTGCTTTTACTTTAGTTTTCTTTGTAATTGGAGCATGTTGTTGATAGGCTAGAACACTTTTGGTTCTAGGGCTATGTTTATACTTTGGATGATGTTTATGAATTAATTTCTTGTTTATTTGATGGTTGTGTTGCTATTTCTATTTGAATGCTTAACTTTCATTGCAAGACATGTTGTCAATGGCCATGATAATATGTTTTATTTATTGTTAATTGAAATTGGATTGAGAAATCTCTTTCATTAATTGTATTTAAGCATTTGACCCAATATTATTGTGAGCTCGAGAGAGAGGATCAATTGTTGGGAGGGTATTAGATGATCTTAGGACCTTTTTTGAGGTTTATTATGCATGCTAAGTAGAGATACTAGTTTGTGTGATAATTCTCATGGATTAATTGGATCGAGAGAACTTTTAATTCATCATTTCGTGATCAACCCTATAGTAATCAACACAACACCACTTAAATAGGCCTTTGATCATAAATTGAACCCTTAGTGTGACATATGCCTTGGAACCTACCTTTCCTTCTTTGAGTTTCAATCGTTTTCCATCTCGTTTCTTGGTTTGCATGTTCATTTATTGATTCTACATTACTCTTTTAATTGCTTACTTGTGACACTTGGTAGATAATTTAGGGGTAATCACACTACTCTCTTTTATCGATCATCGTCTATTTAGAATTCCGTCAACAAAATACACTTTTATACTATACCTCCCTGTGGGATCGACCTCGTACTTACTTCGCTACGATAGACACCGTATACTTGCGGTCGTTTATTCTAGTGTTGTAGAATACGTGAATTAGTGACCGGAAAATTGAACCTAAAAATTTCTTTAAAATATATAATAACACAAGTGAATCGATAAGAGTTTTGCAGCGGGAATAATTTAAAGAATATAAGTTGCAATAGAAGTAGTGTGAGCCCATTTATTTTAAAACTTAGATAATGATAAGTAGTAATTGATTTAAAGATAGCATACATAAAATTCATCGAACGACATTTAGAAAAGTTCATCACTCGGCATACGAATATAATTGTCTCCAATGTGTAGCAATATCACTTATTATAATGAGCATTAATCATATAAAGTCTTATAGCATTTTAATTATTGGGAAACTCTGTGTCATCCCTGCTGCAACACCGACCCCTCTCGATCATAACCTGAAAATATTAGTTTTGGGGTGTGAGATAAAAATCTCAGTGGATATCATTGTACGCTATTATACAGATTGGCAGTACGCCGAAATAATCACTAGTAGTATTTTATCGTAAATAATTCTTATTCATATTGCATTCACATTCATATCATTGATAATAATTCTCATCATTTCCTTCACCATTGTGGGACGACACTGATAACGACTTATCACGTGCAATCCCAATCATCTCCTTTTATATCACCATTATATTCTTATCTCCTTTATCATAGGGGGGAAAAACTGGCAACAACTTACCACGTGCAATCCCCATCATCTCATCTCCTCTAGCATAGGGGGGACAACACTAGCAACAACTTACCACGTGCAATCCCCATCACATATCTTGACTACAAAAGTCTGTTGACTACGAAAGTCTTTTATCATAGTGGGACCACACCGGCAACGACTTACCACGTGCAATCCCCATCATCTCCCTTGACTACAAAAGTCTGTTGACTATACAAGTCTTTTATCATAGTGGGACCACACTGGCAACGACTTACCACGTGCAATCCCCATCATCTCCCTTGACTACAAAAGTTTGTTGACTATAAAAGTCTTTTATCATAGTGGGACCACACTGGCAATGACTTACGACGTGCAATCCCCATAAACACTTCCCACCTCATTCGTGAAATCGAAATTCATATATCACATATCATAATACCATAAAATAAGTGCATCATAATTTATTCTTGTATTCTTAGTTATATGTCAATGTTTGTTTAGTTCAATTCAGAATACACCAACAATCCATATAACATTTACATCGGCAATACAGTAGTGACACCCACCTGGTTAACTTTTAAGAATAGTTACAAACTTCTTGAATGATTTTAGCAAGCGTAACGCAGGGACCGTCCGAGCTCCAATTAGGCCGCACTTCGCCTAGCACGTTTCCTTGAATATTTATTCATTATACACAAGTGCATTCCCCCCCCCCCATACACTTGTGTTATACTCCACCAAGGACCAACACTACTATACATTCTTGGTATTATTGGAAAGTACCACATCACCTTTGTGAGAGATTTATTTTTCTTATTTCGCTTCTTACACGAAAAGTAATATCGAAACAATAAATTAACCAAGCACATTTTAACATGTATCAATTGATGTGCTTTACCAAATAATAATAATTTATGGAACAATTGATCAACTATACTTTAAACACATACTTCACTTAATAATTTTAGAAGAAGCAACATATAAAATAAGATCATCAAACTTCAATTATTCAAAATTCAAAAAGCATCACTTTTTATCAATTTCAGTCCTAATGACTTATGAAAATATTGCAACTATTGAAAACACCTGAACATGCATTAGAATGTCAAAAATCATGTTTAAATATATGGTAATTAAACAGAGAGTGTTATTTGGCATATTTCAAAACTGGTCCCTGCTAGCTAGTTATAAAACATAAAATAACTGAATTTTTTCCTATGTTCGTGATTTTATTCCCGTCAAACGGATAACCCAATTAACATTTTTCTCCAAGGTAATTAAACTACATGATGTTAAGTTTACTGGAAATTAATTGGTTTGTCAAAAATGCGTCTCAATATTGAGTAAAAATGACTCCGAAGTATTTAACCTGAAACGAAATGCTTTGTTTTCCCAGATTTCCCAGCTCACTGCCCCATATTAAAAATTGAATAACTCTCAATATACTCGATCAATTTGTGTCATCTTTTATATTCAAACTACCTACCATATGGAGTTCATACCCTATTTTGTTTTGAGTCAAAATTATTTTTCTATTGAAAGATATGGACTCCCAAAGTCACTGCATTCCACACAAAATTCCAGCTTGTATTGTAAACTTTGAAAAATCATTTTATACACTTAAATCACAGTTTCAACCAATAAAACACACCTAACATATAACATGCTTGTTATAAAACATATATATCACAATTTCCACAAGATTCAAGTACCGAAAATTATAAACGGAAATCGAAATTTACGCAAATAGCATATAAAAGTTTGTGTGTTAAAACCTGTGTAGTTTACTCGATTTAGGCTGTGATATGGATTCGAATTCTTGAGGGAACTTGGGGGGATCGATCAAGGATGAAGTTAGCTCGAGTTCTTCAAGGATTGAGCAAGAAAATTGAAGAACAAGTTAACAAACAGAAATTGGAAAATAAAAGACAGGAGCAAATTAATTAAGAAAGGGGTGGGTTTCTTCATTTTCCTCGGATCGTATGGACTGTTCTTCAACGAAACGAACCAGAATCCTCTCGGATGCGTTAACGGCTCTCGAAGGCTGCCATAAAGTGGAAGAATCAACTTGCTTCCTATTGAAGAGGAAGGATTCGATCAAAAGGTAGAGAAAGGGGAAGACAAATGGGAGTTGTTCTTCCTTTTGATTGTGTAGATGCTTGCTTTCTATTTCTGCAGAGGTTGGACTTGTATTTTGATATGAGGGATGAATGGAGAAGCTAAAGTGTGGGAGATATATATAGAGGGAGTATGTAGGATGTCTTTGCCGAGAGTGACAGACAAAGATGATTTGGTTGATTTTCAACCATGTAGGAGTGGGTGGACCAAAATTGGCCAGAACTTTTTTTTTTTTTTTTTAAATTAAAGTAGTAGATGCCGACTCTTCATTGCAAATTCTATTGGTTCTCCAAACATGTTATTTATGTCTTCCATGACCTCCTTCAAAATTAAAGTAGTAGATATTTTATTTATCGCGATATTTATTAGTACTCGATATTTACTACAAAGTCGTTACTTATTTTCGTGTTAGTTTTTCGCATAAAATTATGCAAGAGCTATAAATATTTATCCAGGATTTATGGTGATAAAATCGCTGCACTTTAAGATGAAAATTATTTAATTTTAAAATCCAACTTAAGGCTACTTATATTATTTTTATTTTTATTCTAGTATTAATCTAATAGCAAATTATCAGAATGACTCGTAACATAAAATAAAATCAGATAAGACAAACGTTATATCACATAGACACGTAAAGCAGGATAATCAAAGAAATGTAATTTTCACGATTATGAACTTTTCACATATGAGATGATGTATCTATGATCAAGCAAGTAAATATTTTGTACTAAAATTATGATAACAAGGCATTTTTATTTATTAAAACATATTATGCTTTGTTAAGTAGTTTATCATAAGCTAACTTTAAAATAAACTGTAAGGTTATAAATTAGACTCCATTCATTTTCAACACATATTAATATTCATCAAACCTTATTCTTTATTTATTTCTTTATTATGTGCTAGGAGTGCTCCCGATCAGATTACTCGTCTGTCTTCCTGAAAATCAAATCTTTGAGAACAAATAACACTGTTAATATAATCGAAATACTCTTAAATCCTATATTTCTTTATTCCATATTAATTTTGGGACGGGGTGTTACAGCTCTCCAAGTGTTTCACTTGGACAGCGGTTATAAACCGCTGTTTATGTGTGTTTTTTTTAAATAAAATCGCTCTCAATGCTATATCTTGGAGCTCTCCAAGTGCAACTCTCCAAGCTTAAATGTGTAGTAATGAAAATTTAATATTTTTTTTAATTAAGTAAAATTTAATGTTTTTAGTAATAGTTTATGCGTTAATTTCTTTAACTTTACATAATTTTAAATAAAATAAATAAATTTAGAATTCATTGTTTAACAATATGAGTGTTCATTTTTTCAATTATCAATACTACATGAAACAACGTGACAAAAATATTTTTTCAATTATCAATACTTAATTGAGAGATATGTGTGTATTTGTTTGTGCATATATTGTTAGGAAATGAACACACGCACATGATGACGATAAGAAAATAACACAAGATTTGTTTACCCAGTTCGTCTTTCGATTACGTCTGGGGGCGATGCCAAGTCAGGTATTTCATTATTGGATGCGCACAGATCACAATGAGAGAACATCTATTTATAATAGAAAACTTGCCCTAACCCTAAGCCCATTAGGAACAAACTTGCTCCCTACTCCAAGCCCATTAGGAACAAACTTGTCATAATTAACCCTAAGCGTATTACGAACAAACTTGCTCCCTACTCCAAGCCCATTAGGAACAAACTTGCCATAATTAACCCTAAGCCTATTAGGAACAAACTTGCTCCCCACTCCAAGCCCATAAGGAACAAACTTGCTCCCCACTCCAAGCCCATTAGGTTAATTCAGGCTCCACACTCCATCAATATCCCACTTGGAGACCGAATTCTCCATGTAACCATATCTTCTTGATTCTCCTCCTGTATCCGTCTATCATCGTCAAGCCTTATCTTCAAGTTCTAACGAAAACAAAAGCTCCTTTAAAAACTCCTTTTATTTTAGCACAAGTCCAACAAACTCCACCTTGATAAAATAAAAGAAAACTCCATTGTCTTCACCGACAAACATGATTCTTAAACCAAAGAACCAACATTCTCAACATAGAAAATACCTACTCCACCGTATGAGTAGAACTCCATTGTCTTCACCGACAAACATGATTCTTAAACCAAAGAACCAACATTCTCAACATAGAAAATACCTACTCCACCATATGAGTAGAACTCAATTATCTTCACCGACAAACATGATTCTTAAACCAAAGAACCAATATTCTCAACATAGAGAATACCTACTCCACCATATGAGTAGAACTCCATTGTCTTCACCGACAAACTTGATTCTTAAACTAAAGAACCAACATTCTCAACATAGAGAATACCTACTCCACCATATGAGTAGAACACTTAAAATCACCCATTCTAAGAATTTTCTTCGGCACATGTCAAAAAATACCTGCTAAAATTTATTGTGCAACTTCTAACTTTTGGCATTCCTAGAAGTCCTTCAGTCATCGACATCTTTCACCAGACACCTTGCATCCTTGCCAAACCAATGCACATGTGGTCCAACTAACGTCATGACATCCTTGTTCATGGAAGTTGGACATGCCATAAGGATGTTCATATCCTCAATCAGAGGATATCATCTTCGATCACAATGTTAGCAACATTTTCGGAGCCATTTGCCGACTGCTCCACCTTGATTGAAATCTTCTCGTCGCTCATCGTGAATGATCCCTCTAAACCCGAGGCTCTGATACTAGTTGTTAGGAAATAAACACACGCACACGATGACGATAAGAAAATAACACAAGATATATTTACCCAGTTCGTCTTTCGACTACGTTTGGGGTGATGCCAAGCCAGGTATTTCACCATTGGATGTGCACTAATTACAATGAGAGAACATCTATTTATAATAGAAAACTTTCCCTAACCTTAAGCCCATTAGGAACAAACTTGCTCCCTACTCCAAGCCCATTAGGAACAAACTTGTCATAATTAACCTTAAGCCTATGACGAACAAACTTGCTCCTTACTCCAAGCCCATTAGGAACAAACTTGCCATAATTAACCCTAAGCCTATTAGGAACAAACTTGCTCCCCACTCCAAGTTCATAAGAAACAAACTTGCTCTCCACTCCAAGTCCATTAAGTTAATTCAGGCTCCACACTCTAATATATATATATATATATATTCAGTATGAAAATAGAATTGGTATAGAGAGGGGTGTTTGCAAGGGGAATATTGATGCTTCAAAAGCTACACTGCTACTGCAGCAGATTATGCTTAGGAGGGTTGGCCATGGATATACTGTGATAGAGTAATATTTTTGGTTTGAAAGCTAGTGATATATTTGATCTGTAAATATTACGGGTTGAGTACCCCATGTACTTGGGTGATCTATAAAAAATTTATTTACCATTCAAAAAAAAAAATATATATATATATATATATATATATTCAGTTACATAGTCTAATAGATTAAAAATATATTAATGTATATGAGAATATCGATGATGTATTTTGATGTAAATATAATATGCATAAATAATATAGTTATACATATGTTAGTGGTTTACCCACAAACATATGGTTCGCTCTAGAATTTATGACATGATAGTTACTTAGTTATCATGTATTGTGCCAAAATTTCTGCTAAAACTTGGGAAAAAACAAACAAGATATGAAGCATCATCCCTCGTTTGCCCAACTTGTGCTTGTGTTGTTATTTCAAGGCTTGGTTGGTTACACCATTTCTTGTTTCTCTGAATATGAGTGGAAATCTTTTCCATGGAAGTATTCCAAAAGAAATCGGAAATCTTCGTATATTAAAGGAACTTGATCTTCGTTTTAACACTTTAGATGGAGAAATCGCGTCAAGTTAGGGACAATGTTCCCATCTTGAACATCTGTTGTTGTCGTTCAACAGGTTTGTTGGTCGAATTCCTCGAGAAATTGGCAACTTGACGCTACTCGAGGAGTTGGAACTTGGCAGCAACTATTTAAATGGTATGAACAATCTTGTATGAGACTGTCTCATACTTTTACAGGTTTTTGTGCTACTTTTAAAACTTAAACAGCAGAAAAACCTGTAAAATCATCGTTTAAGATACAGTCTCACATGAGATTTCGCTATGTACTAATTCTTGATTTTACAGGTACAATTCCAGAAGAGATGGGCCATCTTTATAACTTAAAGGTTTTCGACATGGGATATAATAATCTGACAGGCCTTGTTTCTCCTGCCATTTTTAACATATCAAGATTGGAAGTTATGAGATTGACAAATAATAGTTTGTTTGGAAGCTTGCCTAATGACATATGCAGCTCGGGTCATCATGCACTCGAAAAGCTCGATCTTTCTTACAATTCGTTCGATGGGAACATACAGTCGAGCTTGAGCCAATGTACACAGCTTCAGAAACTGCTGTTGCAGAGCAACAACTTCTCCGGAGTTGTGCCAAGGGAGATTGGAAACATGACACAACTCGTCGAATTGTCACTAGATGCCAACAGTTTAACCGGTAGTTTAAAGTTTCGTTTCGCTCTTGTTTCCACCATGTGTCTGTATTGCGTACTGGCTGTTGCATATTTTCATTAATGATGTCATTTAACACACGTGATGTATCGTTTAATCGCATATCAGGTTCTATACCTCCAGAGATGGGAAAATTGCACAACCTGATCCACTTAGGCCTTTCAAGAAACTATCTTTCTGGCTTAATACCTCCTACAATCAAGAATTTGACACGTCTGGCTCGTCTAATTCTCGACGAAAACAATTTAATTTATAATTTTTTCAAGTTGATTTTTTAAAATTTATCAAAAATAGTAAAAAATCAACTAAATCTTCAAAACTAATTAAATTAATTAATATTTTAGCTTTGTTTAATTTTTGAATATTTTTGTGATTTTTTATAGGTTTTATTTATATTTTTTATATTAATTTGAATTCTTACTTTTTTTAATTTAATTATTTTTGACAATTTATTAAATATGAAAGAATTGAGATATGTATAGTAATAAAAAATATTTTTTAAATTTTAGTGTGGTGTGTTTAACATTTGAGGTTTGTATAACATTTTGTGGGGTGTGGGGTGTGTTTTAAAAAATGACCTGTTAAACCTGCTATAACAGGTAACTGGACCAAAATTAAAATAAATCGAAACTTAATGGATTAAATTCAAGAAGTGATAACATGGTGGACTAAATTCAAAATTGTGGTAACTTAATGGACTAAAACAAATATAATCCCAATCAATTAATATCTTACTATAGTATAACCAAAGGATTTAAAACAAACCTCGTGATTTTTGGTGATAAATTCAGCATCAATAATTCACATGCATAAATACATATCATGATTTTTACAACTCTAGCTAGATATTTTTTGGTCCTTGAACTAGGATTATAATTAATTTATTACAAAGTATTTGCATGTTTTAAATTTAATATAGGACGCAAGGCCAATTTATACCGTAAAGCTTTAATTTTAAACGGGACTCCATAAGTAAACGGTGAAATTAATCTCTTAAATTAATTGATCTTCGAACCGAATACTGAGGCTTAAAAAAAAAAAGAATAGGGCGCAAGCAGGCCCACCTACTATATCTAGCATCCACTTGTTCTGCAGGTTAACTTATGGTGGGTTGGGAAGTTTGTAATATTCATATACTGTAGTAGTACTTTTGAGTATGACTAGTTAGGTGAGTCATTAATATTGCTATAAATTATCAACCATGGTGTCTGTTACCTCCTTTAGACGGTTGTTGCCGACATGTTTCTAGTTAGTGGGTTGTCTCGACTGGATGGTGTCAAGACGACTTTAATATTAGAAATATTATGTATATCTTGGCCCACAAGTTACTGTATTAGAAATATTATGTATATCTTGGCCCCCAAGTTATCTTGGTCCACAAGTTAGCTATCTTATATAAAGCCCATTATGTAGTCTATTTATACTCATGCTCATTGTTAATAAAATTATCTTTTCCATTCATACATTCTCTATATGGTATCAAGAGCTTCTTCAGGCTAACGCCTCTTTTTCGATCCTCACGATCACACCTCTATCTCCGAGATGGAGGAATATTTTCACATCTCCTAGATCCTATTTTTTTCAGGCCAACGCCTTTTTTTTCGATCCTCACGATCACACGTCCATCTCCGAGATTTAGGAATATTTTCCCATCTCCTAAATCCTATATTTTTTTCTTCTACCTTTTCAAGATTAGGTCTATTTTGCAACAACTCATTAAGAACGAGACCACGTTCTTCCAAACCCAAGAAGACGAATCTTCATCTTCTCCTCAAGTTGTTGCATACGCCCAAGAGTTTCGCCCTCTTCTGCAACAACTCATCAAGAACGAGACAACGTTCTTCTAAACCCAAGAAGATGAATCTTCCTCTTCTCCTCAAGTTGTTACATATGCCCAAGAGCTTCGCCCTCTTCTCACAGTAGATCCTGTGTCTTCTACCGATCCCGTCCTCGTCTTCGACCACTTGTGAACAAGATTGGAATCACCAATGGTGCTTCATCTTGAGGGGGCGTATTAGGAATATTATGTATATCTTGGCCCACAAGTTACTGTATTAGGAATATTATGTATATCTTGGCCCCCAAGTTATCTTGGTCCACAAGTTAGCTATCTTGTATAAAGCCCATTATGTAGTCTATTTATACTCATGCTCATTGTTAATAAAATTATCTTTTCCATTCATACATTCTCTATATTTAAATGGGCCTAGTTAATTAGTGGGGCGTCTCGACTAGATGGTGTCAAGACGTCTTCGGATGGGTCTAGTTAGTGGGGCGTCTCGACTGGATTGTGTCAAGACGACTTCGAATGGCCTATTTAGTGGGGCGTCTTGACTGGATGGTGTCAAGACGTCTTCAGATGGCCTAGTTAGTGGGGCATCTCGACTGGATGGTGTCAAGACGTACGTCTTCCGATGGGGATGGTGTCAAGAATCATAATTATTAAGTACAAGATATAATAGATAACTTCAACTTTAATCAATTTCTTGGTCGTACAACATTTGCAATAGGAAGTTATAAAATTTTCTCAAACCATTTAGGCCTAACACAAGAAATAATGAAACAACCACCTATGCTTCCAAATAAAAACCCACATCCATACCCCATAACAACAACTTCCCAACTAAATCCATCAAAAAAACCATCCTCCTCGTCTTCTCGTGTTGGAGCTTCGACATCTTCACAACCTGTCAACGGAAATCCACACAATCCCGGGTTTCCTACATATGACGAGTTGTCAAATGTATGAAACTGGTTCGACTGAGGTATCATCCCGACAAGATGATTATACGAGACATTCAAATTCGAAAGAAAAGTTAGGTTCGTCAACGTCCCTGGAATTTCCCCGACTAATTGGTTACAAGAAAGATCCAAGGAATCAAGGGACGTGATCTTTCCAAGAGATTCAGGGATTTTCCCACCAAGCTTGTTATGTGACAAATCTAGTATCATTAAAAAATTGAGATTGCCAATCAAATGTGGAATGTTTCCATAAAACTTGTTCATGGAAAAATCAACCACAGTATAAATTCTTCTCAATTTTTCCAAACGATAATTCATACCTTTCAAACCAACTACCATGGTTTCCTTGTAAGGCCAATTAGACCAATCTCTTAGTTTGGTCTGATTCATCATGGCTCCCAAGTTCGTTAAATATTCGATTGGCAAAGGCCCTGTGAACTCATTATCAGCTACTACAAAGTATTGCAACATTGGAAAGGGAGGCTCTTTCGTCTTCGAGGCCAAGGGTGAAATCGTCCCATGGAACTTATTCGACTTCAGGTACAGAACTTGGACCTGAGGCAGAGTTTCCATCCAGACAGGGAACACATCTTTTATGTTGTTACTTCCAACGTCGAGAATCTGGAATCGTCGACAATTTGAAAGAGATCGAGGCAATGTTCCCTCCATCTTATTGCCGTTGAGGTTCAGACATTCTAATGCACAACCTTCCTTGAATGTGTCAGGAATTAGGCCATGGAAACTGTTGGTATCCATGACGAAAATCCTCAGAGTTTTGGCCATGTTTCCCAAGCAAGTTGGGATTGTACCTTCCAAAGTGTTGTTCGAAAGGTACAACACTTCGAGGGATGTCACGTTGCAAATGGACAGCGGGATCTGTCCGGTGAGTTTGTTAGAGTAGAGTATGAGTGTGTGTAAACGGGACAGGTCTCCAACGGAGTCAGGAATCGGACCAGAAAGCTGGTTTTTCGCAAGGTTTATGTTGGAAAGATTTCGAAATCTTGAAATGTTTTGTGGGAGAGGTCCCTGGAAAGTGTTGCCAGTGAGAAGGAGGGTTTCAAGATTAGGAGAAAAAGAATTCCAGGGAATGTTGCCTGAAATGTCATTCTGTGAAAGAGAGAGAGTTGTTAAAGTGGTTAAGTTAGAGAGTGATGGAGGTAGTTGTCCATTGAAATAGTTTCCAGACAGGCTAAGAAGTTGTAGCATCTTTAGACCCCCAACTTCGTATGGAATATTTCCAAACAAATCGTTTTGATCAAGAATTAGACGAGCCAGACGCGTCAAATTCTTGATTGTAGGAGGTATCAAGCCAGATAGATGGTTTTCCGAAAGGCTTAGGTGGATCAGGTTGTGCAATTTGCCAATCTCTGGCGGGATACAACCTGAAATGTTGTAATACATATATTAAATGACATCATCAATTAACGCATAAGAGACTATAAATTTACCACTAAAATTGTTGGCATCGAGTGACAATTCGACAAGTTGTGTCATGTTTCCAATCTCCCTTGGCACAACTTCGGAGAAGTTGTTGCTCTGCAGCAACAGTTTCTGAAGCTGTGTACATTGGCTCAAGCTCGAAAGTATTTCGCCATCAAACGAGTTGTAAGAAAGATCGAGCTTTTCGAGTGCATCACGACCCGAGCTGCATATGGCAATAGGCAAGCTTCCAAACAAACTATTATTTGTCATTCTAATAACTTCCAATCTTGATATGTTAAAAATGGCAGGAGAAACAAGGCCTGTCAAATTATTATATCCCATGTCGAAAACCTTCAAGTTATAAAGATGGCCCATCTCTTCTGGAATTGTACCTGTAAAATCAAGAATTAGTGCATAATAGTATCCTTAAACTATATATGTCATAGAGGCAAGATCATATTCATACCATTTAAATAGTTGCTGGCAAGGTCTAACTCCTCGAGTTGTGTCAAGTTCCCAATTTCACTCGGAATTCGTCCGAAAAAACTGTTATACGACAACGAGAGTTCCTTCAATCTACGAAGATTACCAATTTCTTTTGGAATGTTTCCGTGGAAAAGATTCCCGCTCATATTTAGAGAAACGAGAAACGACAGGTTCCCGATTTCTGGTGGGATGGTGCCTTCCAATCCCATGTTTTGAATAGCCAATCTTGTCACTCTGTGGTGGCGGAAGCTGCATATTACTCCTGCCCAGGCACAGACGGGAATTTTAGTAGTCCAATTGTTCGTCAGAACATTGTAAGGATCTGAAGTGATATACGATTTCAAGATTAGAAGAGAAGATTGATCTGTAATCAGGTTGGTGAATTTTGTGGCTATAGTGGAACCAACTAAGAATTGTAATAATAACAGTTGCACAAGTTGGGAAAATGAGAAATTCTGCATCATATTTCTGTTGTTTTGTGTTAGTAAACAATGTCTAGTTGAGGCTTCCTTCGAGGCATAATTGAAGAAATTATTGAGCAGAGGAAATATGGGACAGTTGAAGATGTGGCCCTACACATTAATGGAACATACGACTTAGTCTTCATGCCTCCCTCCGTCTTCGTAAAATGTTCAAAATACTCGTATTTAATTTAATGGTTATTGTTTTATTGTTTAGTAAATAAGAGTATATTTGAAAGTTTATATTTAAATTTCAGTATTTTAACTTTTTAAGTAGAATAAACGATGTTTTATTGATTTGTGTAAAATATGAAATGAACACAAAAACTTGTATGCAATATTGTATAAATGCATTTCATTCATTCACACACACGTTCTTTATAAATACACCCACAACCTTAATTCACACACACATTTTTTATAAAAATTTCGAATTAAGCTGTCAGTGGATGTATTTATAAAAAATGTGTGTGAATTAAGTTTGTTGGTGTATTTATAAAAAATGTGTGTGTGAATTAAGTTTGTGGGTGTATTTATAAAGAACATGTGTGTGAATAGCTGAAATGCATATATGCAATATTTCATACAAGACTAGCCCTGAAATGAAACCGTTCAACTGACGGAGTACTTAACAAATAGAAAAGTCTCGTAGGTGAAGTAGAACCAACTCACGAGTTTAAACTTCTCTATCAATTAAGGACGATTCCCTGCTACTCACGATTCTATAAAAATATTTAACATTAAATAATAGTAGTTGTAGAAGTGAACAACTATAAATATTAAGAGGGTGTTTGGCTCAACTTATTTTAAATTGCTTATAAGCTATAACATCTTATAAGCTCTTAAAACAACTTATAAGATGTCATTTTTAAGTAGCTTATAAGTTATAAAAGTGTTTGACTAATGGAACTTATAAGTTCTTATACAATCTTATAAGATGATGATGTGTTTGGCATTATAAGCTATTTTTAGTATTGTAATTACCAAAAAGGACATGTTTACTCCATGTTTTTGTTAATGCAATTTTTTTTAAACAAAATTTGTTGTTAACGCAATAATTTTAGATAGTCTTTTCATTTTTTCTTTTCTCAAAAAATGCAAATAGTCTTTTTTTTTAAACAAAATTTGTTAACGCAACTTTTTTTGAATTTATTATCATTCTTGTTTTTTTTAATAAATACTACTAAACAATTTAAAATCTAATCTTTTAATTTTTTAAATTTGGATTTTTTTTGTTACTACTTAACAAAATCTTAAAATATAAATTCAATAAATTCAAATTTGATTTTTTTATTTTATCTAAACCAAAATAATAATTAAAAAAAAAAGTAAAAACTATTTACTTTGATTAAAATAGTGCTAAAAATATATTAAATTCAACAAAAAAAATCTTTACAACGCGCAAGCACATAAACTTTGTTAAACAAAATTCTTCAAATACTAAATAATAATTACCATCACCTATTAATCGAATTCAAGATTATCAACTTTGCTTAGCAATTTCCACATCAATTGAATCTCGCACTGCCATCCAGTAGGTGTTCAGATGACCAATTACGTCTTCTACATTAGAAGCTCCCACAGATGTTCCAACATGCTCGACATTTGGCTCATAATTTTCGTTCTCTGCTATCTCAAAGGCCTTGTCTAGAATATTTTTTTTCCTTATGTAATTGTGGATCGCCATAGTTGCTAACACAATTTCTCTTTGCGTGTCAATATGGAAATAAGGCATATCAGCCAAAATATTCCATCTAGCTTTCCAAACCCCAAAAGTGCGTTCAACACAATTTCTACATGAAGAGTGATAGTAATTGAACTTTTCCTTTAAGTTTCTCGGTTTGCGTAGTTGTCCTGTCCTAGCTCGACGAAAGTCCTCAAGATGATATCTTATATTCTCACCTTTATAAGGACCCATATAACCTGACATATGAGTGTATCCAACATCAACCAAATAATATTTTTGTCCTTTTGGAATAGGAAAGTTGATATTTGGAGTTCGAATAGCTTCTCCCAAAATCCTATTATCATGTGCAGATCCTTCCCATCCAGTCCAAACAAATGTAAAACACATATTAAAATCAACTACTGCAAGAATGTTTTGAGTCGCATACCCTTTTCGTCCAATATATGGTATTCCTTTTCCTTGTGGCAATCGAGCCTTTACATGTGTACCATCTATTGCTCCAATACAATCCTGAAAATAATAAAAAGAATTAAACATATATCCTCTATCTATTCAAAGTACTTCACATCTATTGTTCCATATGTAGTCCATCAAAATGCATATTAACACATATTACCACCGCAGCCTACTATATATAATCCTGAACTACTCGAGTAGCCTACTATATATAAGTACTTTTATATACACTCACCTTAAAGAATGGCATGTATCGTTGGTGTTGAGGCTTATGATACCCTTTCCCCTCATTGTACTCAGGATGAGGTGCAATAATATCATTGGCCAACTTACCAATAGCCTTTAGGACCCTATGAAAGTGTCTTGAGATCGTTTCACCCGAATGATTGAATATTTCCTGCAACAATCTATTGTCAACACCATGTGCACAAGTCATTAAAAAAATTCCCACTTCCTCATGGGTATACATTCCTCTTGTTGGTTGTAGGTCATACTTATGGATCAATTCATAGCATAAATCAAAAAACATATGTTTTGTTAATCAAAAAGCTTGATAGCATCTTATCTCACTTCCATTCAGAATCTCTTCCATGAATTTATGACCTGTTCGAATAGAAGTTCGACATGGAGTCTTATGAATGTAGTTCTCATAATATGTAAGGATGCTGTGTGCGGTTACTTGGCATAGGACTGACCAATCAGAATTCTGTTGAACATCATATTCATCTTTGGTGACTTCTTCGTTAAGAAAAGTACTTGGAAGTATTGAAGAACAATGAGAGACTTCCCATGAGTCTTTCAAAGTATAATCTGTTTTGTCACTGATATCTTCGAGTTCCATTAAAAGAATGATTCCTATATTGAAGAATAAATAATGTACTGAGCAAGAACAATGGCTGAAAGAACACAAAAGCAGAAGTAATAATAAGGAATCAAATTCCTATCTAGTTGCATTCTACATCAAAGAATAAAAAACTACAAATAGAAACGTGAAAGGTTCAATTACACTCATCCCTGAGGCTTGGGTGGAACACTGGGCATTTTGCATTAAAAATAAAAATACTTCAAAATCTTTTTGTCTGAATGGTTCCCTGTATCAAAAGATATATCTAGTAGTTTTTGTTCTGTAGATACAAAGTATAACCTTCGTACGTCAAAGAATAATAACATGCTTTAACGGCCTTCTCCCTCAAAATAGAGTTTCTAAATGCCACAATCATCCACATTGATTAGATATTTGAAGCATCATAAGGCATTAAATTTCTTTCATGGTGCATATTTCAAAAGCCTAATATAAGTGTCGTACATAAAATCGAGAGTTCAACAAATTTGTTTGCTCATAGTGAGTACATATGAGCATAAAATTGGTGCAAGAAAATTTATAAGTCAAGTCCTTAATGAAGTCAGAACAAAACTAAAAGGCTTGATTCAACAAAAAACACTTTCTAAGTAAACAAAAAACTAACCTTATGATAGCACCCAGTATGAGAGGTATGATAGCACCCAGTATGAGAGGTATGGTGTTCAAATACCGATAACGAAAGGCCAACATATAGCAATTTATTTTAATAGATGAACATACAACATCCTTGAGGCTATATAGTTGAGTTGTTTGTTTCATCATTAGTGGAAACTATACTCTTGAGTGTTTAAACTTCTTCCCCTGCAGTTCTGCCCCCATTCCCCCAATATGCAGCACATTTGTTTTGTTTTTCCTCCACATTTATGGCACAAGACGATACTTCTTATATACAAATACACACAAACATACACATACATATTATTAGTGGTGTTTAACAATGAAGCTTCTTACAAAAAAGGCAACAGATGATATTTTATTTAGTAAATGTTCAGATGGTTCAACTAAAAGTTGTTCCAATTATAAAGAAGTGTGTTACTGTATGAGGCATTACCTTCCAAATGGTTTTTCGTTTAATATATCAGGAAAAGAAGTTTACAAAAGAATCAGTGATGGGAGATTCAATTCAGCAAATCAATTTTGAGCAACATATCAACTTACACTTCACAAGTGCCAGCTCTTTAAGGGTGAAATCCACAGAAAATCATCAGCCATTGTTCTCAGAACGAAAAAAATAAGAAACTCCACAAAAATGGCAGCAGCTAAAGATATTATGCATAGAAAAGAACATCATAAGTAAACACCATAGGAAGTAGAAACCATAAGCCTTGCAATTTCACATTTCCATGTAAGATTTGTTTACAAGATTGAAGAAGGTGATATATGTTACTTATATAAAGCGCAAAGTACTCAAAAAAAAAAAAAAAAAAAAAAACAGATCTGTAGAAAAAGATCAAAGAAGAGCTTCAATAGTGAAACAACAAAAGAAGCATAGTAGTAACGATCCCGTTAACAACAAACCATTCTACATGAGTTTTTAATACATCAATGCCAAATTTACTAGACTTACTTAAAATAAAAAAAACTACAATCATTGATTTTTCTTGAATTGGCTATAATTAAACTCAAGCCACGATAGGCGTGACTCGTTAGACGGTTGACTAGAAAACACTTCTCTCATATCTTTCTTGCTCAAAAGGTTGCAAGCATAATTCCAAAGTTCGCTTGTGGGGGTAATTCCAGGGATGTCCTTTAAAATCTCCAAGGCCTCCCTAATAGTCGTCTCCGTGGAAGGTGCAGAAGTGGCATTATTATTGTTCTCCATGAAATGTAGGAGTGAATTAACACTTTCTTTAATAGAAGCTGCTCCAGAAACCTTCTTTCTCTTGCTATTTTCTCCAGAATACTTTCTTTTGATTGATGCCAAAGATGGAAACATATTCTTATTACCACCGATACTGCTTGTTTCTTGGGTTTCAAAACTTGGATCATTCTCAGTGAATACGATGTCATCGCTGTCGCCAATCTCCACATGGTCTTCAACTTCTTTTGTCTCACCATCCTCTAAGATCTCAATCTCATTCTCACTGCCCTCATTTCCAGATCTCTGAGTAGGTGCTCGTGCTCTTTCTCCAGTGGCAGCAACATCCGAAAACAACCTATCATACTCAAACCATATCAAGGATAAATCCTTGTTCTTAAACTTCTTATAATCTGCATTCTCCTGCAATATCGTATTTCAAATCAACCTAGAGATCTAATAAACAGAATAAAGAAATATAAAAACTTATAAGTTCAAGACCACATACTTTTATTTTACTCTCCCACCACTCGTTTGAAGCATCAATTGAGTTCTTCAGAGGATCCCAACCAATCCTAGTAGAGTTGAGCATTAGTTTCTTAAATAGTATCCACTCCTTCTTCATTGCATCCCAATGATTCTGTACTTGTTTGTACACATAGTTTTTTCCAGTCAATTTATTGAACCTTTTTATAAGGTTATTCCACCCATTGTTGTTGAAGTGACTGTTTGGTCTATTTCCTTTTCCAATTTCCTCCACACACGATTGGATGAGCATACGATTTAGATAGACGTCCCACCTTGCAGAAGAAATCCCTTCAGCCCCTGGATTGGTTTTACTACCACTTCTTGATGATGTACTCTTGCCTGAATTTTCATTTTGATGGACTCCTAATCCTATAATTCCTTTATGTGGATTCTCCATTAATAGAATAGCTACCTTCCAAGACATAAAAGTTGTCTTTCTTAAACTCAGAATTTGACTAATCAAAAGCCAACCCATTTTGGTATGCAAAGAAGACCCATTAAAAAAAATAGAGAAACAATGGAAGATAACTAACATCAATATCATATTTCAGAAAATCCAAAAATGAAAAGTAAAGGATGAAAAATAGTGGTTCCACGTTATTGATTCAACACCTACTTGTCTAGGATTTGAATGGTAATGATAACAGATTAATAGCTAGCAAAAAAGATCAGAAATATAGCAATGCCCTATCAATCATTAACAAAGAGACAACCTCAATTAAATTTTCATTCAATATTTCAATTCAAAAACACTTTTACCATCATTGTTCCAAATTTCCCAAGCTCACTGCTCAATCTTCACTATATATATATATATATATATATAAAGACAAAAAAAATTGATGAACAGTGTAAAAATATTGTAAAAATACCCATTCTCTTTCTTAATCCAATAAGGTGAGAGGCTATCACTCATCATCAGAAATCTGATCCATTCTCTTTCTTAGTCCAAAATACTCAGAGCCATAAACATACACCATATCTCCTTCACTATTCCCATTACAAATGTACGACAGATCAAAAACCACGCACAAATAAAGAAAATCAACTTGTCTTTGCTCCTGGAAATAACCTGGAATTCTTTCCTTTTTTAAGTGGAGTAATTACCTGGACCTATACCTTAATAAATATACATCAGGCACATTCTTAAGCTGGTCAGTTCGATATTTTCTCAAAACTACTGATATTGCAACTCGTAGAATTACTGTTTTTTTTTTTTTAAAGCATGGAGTAATTCCTAATACGGTCCCAAACTTTGTAACAATCAGACATTTCTAAGAAAAGATTCTACCATATACCTAAATTAATCGATAATTTAAACTTAGCTCTGCAGCATAAGCTCTGAATTATCAAATTTAACAGCATAGTGAGTCAAGGAACAACAGAAACGCGTTGTGCTACCCAAGAGTTTAAGAAATTCATAACTCCGAAAACTGTATATCGGTGCAAGTTATAACAATACATACCGATTGAAGAAACAACAGTTGCTCTCACACGGTAGAATGGCGAGCAATTCTCTCTCTCTTCCGGTTCTCGATGCCGCTTCGAGGAGAGAGAAACAGAGAGAGGCGGAAATGGGGAGAGAATTAGGGCTAAAGTTAATCGTCGGCGCTTTCTAATCCAAAATACCCAGAGCCATAAACATACACCATATCTCCTTCACTATTCCCATTACATAAACTCCCTCAGTTATGTAGTTTTGTAAAATATTCAATATGAACAGATTTTTACACACGAATCAAATTGTAAAAATATCAATATTCACCTATCAAAAAAAAAAAAAACTTACCAATGATCAAATCTTCTCTTGCGATTAGGGAGGAGATATGGAGATCCAAATCTTCTCCTGCAATTCTCTCGTTCGATTAGGGTGGAGAGAGATCGTGCGATTGGGGATTAGGGTTTTGAGAGAGAAGCATCGCGACAGAGAAGGGAGAAAAGGGGGAGAGAGATCGTGAGGGGAGAGAGAGAGAGGAGAGAGAAAATAAAAAAATTATGATTAATGAAATTGTTATTTTTTGTATTAATATTCATGTAAATAATTAAAAGTATTAGGGATATTTTTGTAATTTACATATATCTTATAAGTTTCTAAAAAATAAGTTGGGGTTGTCCTACTTTTTATTTTGGAGCTTATAAGCTTCAAGTAGCTTATTTATACAACTTATAAGATGTTTAAAAAAAAAAAATTGTCAAACACATTTACACAGCTTATAAGCTCTTAAACAACTTATAAGCTGTTTTAAGTAGCTTATAAGCTGAGTCAAACACACCCTAAATCTTATATTATATACTCATATACTTATGATTTTTTTTCGTAGATACATATTTGTATCCTATATTTTATAAACGCGAATTATTAAAAAAATGGTGATTTTATTAATAAGTTAATTTGTATGAAATGAGTTCTTATCACTTATATTCTATGATATCCATGGTTTATTACAATAGTTGTACATGTAGGCCGTAGCTTACATTACTAAAACAAAATAGGAGATTAAATACAACAAGATGTTCACTAAAAGGAAAAGGATGTCATGACTTGTGAGGTTAATTGCTCTCAAATGTGATAAACTCACTACAAAAAATTGCTCAAATAACGAGGGAAATTGGCGAGGGGTATTTCACCCTTGCTATTTGGCGAGGGATTTAAAGAGGGGCACAAATAAAGAGGGAATTGGCGAGGGGCGGAATCACACTCGCTAATTAGCGAGTGGAAAAAGATGCACTCGCGTATTGGCGAGGGATTTGGCGACGGCGTGTTTTGCACTCGCTCATTGGCGAGTGCATTGTGGCCCTCGGAAACTGGCGACGGTCCCCCACTCGCTAATTGGCGAGGGGGGTGGGGCCCTCGTAAATTCCCTCGCCTAAGGCCCAATTAAAACCCCCTCCTCCTTCCCCAAATTCGTACAGCCGCTGCTTCACCCCCAAAAATATACACCGCCGCTGCTTCGTCCACCGCGCCACCGCCGCTGCCAGAGCTACTGATCGAGACTAATTTTTGGATATTTGTGTTCTACACTTTGAGGGGTTCATTTCTACGGTAAATTTATGCGTTTTTATTGATTAAATTAAAAGTTGTATATATATGTTTATATTATATTATATATGTATATATATATTATATATATATATATATATATATATATGCATGTATATAGTTTTGTTGTGTAATGTTAGGATTGTAATTATGTTAGAAAAATATGTATATTGTTAATTAGGATTAATTAAGATTGTTAATTGTTATGAATGTGTTAATATAATTATTGTTATGTTTTATATATGCATGTATATATATGTGTTAATTATTAATTGGTGTGTTAATTGTTATGCATGAATGTGTTAATTGGGAGAATTAATGTTATAATTAATTGTTGGAAATAAGTGAAATTAAATCGATGTTGGAGGCCGGGATGAGTTGTTTGTTTGTTGTAGATTGTGCGTTCCGACTTGAGTAATTTTACTCGAGTCGGAAATGGATGCACTAGGAACCTAAATATTTGGTGATACGATAGATTTAGATGAAACTCTGCCGAAATTTTTAAATATATATATATACATATATATATATATTATAGGAGTATATATTTATATTAATTAGAACAGTATAGTAATCAATGTTTAATTTCCAAAATACATTTGAAACAGATCGATTAACATGAATTATTCAAGTCGTAGTTGGATGTATAGCCCAAGATTGGTCAATGGGATTATGAGCCCCGAATTTATTAGTGGTGTAAATGGATTTATTGAAGCTGCCACTAGTAATCCGAATTCGATTTGGGAAGGAAAAATTAGGTGTCCTTGCTCGAAAGCTAGATGTCGAAATGAGACTTATAGAGATCCTAATGAAGTGAAGTCTCATTTATATCGAAATGGGTTTACACGAAATTATTATAATTGGATTTATCACGGTGAAGAGAGTTGGGGTCCACGTCCATTTCAAAAAACTAGTGAATTTGCGTCAACTTCAAATGAAGTTGACCCTATGGGACCTAGCTCGTACCACACTATGGTAGAAGAATTAATGGGTGACCCAAACATTGATTTTGGAATCAACGCAGAAGAGAAGGCACATAATGAAGAACCCCCTAACGAGAATGCGTCACAGTTCTACGACATGCTTCGTGCAGCGGACCAAGACTTGTATCCTGGTTGTGAATCTCATTCGCAGTTGTCGTTCAATTCCAGATTGTTGAATATTAAAACCGAAAACAGATTGTCTGAAAGGGGATACAATCAAGTCGTTGAGTTGATTCGTGAGATTTGTCCTTCATAAAATAAGGTTCCCAAGAAATTTAACGACACCAAACACTTGATGAGTGGGATGGGTCTTCCGGTAGAAAGGATTCATTGTTGTGCACAGAACTGCATGTTATTTTGGGGTGCAGACAGCGAACTAGAGTTCTGTAAGATTTGTGGTGGATCACGGTATAAGCCGAGTAGGGTTGATGTAGATGGTCGGTTGAAAAAGAAACGCCTGGTTAAGGAGATGTTCTGCTTTCCCATAATTCCTCGTTTGCAAAGATTGTACATGTCCAAGGCCACTGCGAAGGATATGACATGACATGCCTCGTACAGTTCTGATGACTCTGGTGTTATGCGTCACCCTGCAGACTCGTTGGCTTGGAAGCATTTGGACTTAATTAATAATAAAAGAATAAAATTGAGTTAATACATACATAAGTATAAATTATTAAATTTAGTATTAATGAAGGGATTTGTTAAATAAATTGAGTTAATTAATACATATATAAGTATAAGTTATTAAATTTAGTAATGAGGGGCTTTGTTAAATTAATTAAGTATTGAGCTAATATAATTAATTGAGTTAATAACATATAGTTGGTAATTTATTAAATTAATTGAGTTAAAGAATAAAAACAGAAATTAAAAGGGATAAATATATAATGCATTTAAAATATTACGATTAAAGCTCTTAGCCTAATTGGCACACGGAGGGCGCATAAACTCTTCACATCCGGGAGGTCACGAGTTCGACCCCCCATGCGCGCGCCCAGGTCTGAATAAAAAGAATTAATGGTGGCCTGGTGGTGAGGGGTAAGAAAAGTGGCCTTAGAGACCTTGGGTAGAATTAATGGTGGCCTGGTGGTGAGGGGTAAGAAAAGTGGCCTTAGAGACCTTGGTTCGAAACCCAGGTTTGTTTTTTTTAAATACAACGTATTGGCGAGGGGCCTCGCTCTCGGGAAAAGGCGACGGGACACACTCTCGCTAATGGGCGACGGCACGCGCCCTCGCCAATACGCGAGTGCGATTCTGCCCTCTGTAATAGGCGAGGGTGCCCTCGCCAATAAATTAGCGAGGAGCACTTCGGCGACGGCGACTTCCCCTCGCCTATGTTGTCGCCAAAACGCTTAAAGAGGGCAATTCCCTCGCCTTTGTCCTCTTTAAATGGGCTGTTTTTTGTAGTGACTGGTTTACAGAATTTGGTATTGGCCCGACGTACAAGATGATTGTACGAGAGGTTCAAAAACGAGAGAGGTATTGGCCCGACAAGACAGATCCAATGCTTCCAAGGGCGGACCGTCAGCCTGCCCCAGTTTTTTTTTTCTTTTAATAATTAAAAATATTGTAGTTTTTGATTATGTATTTCAATATTTTATTCCTTTTCTTTCGAAATTATTTTTTTTATTTATGACTCATTTACTTTATTTAATTCATCTTTATTTAATTCGCCTTATTCATTTTTTATGGAGATATTGATGAAAATCAATATCATCTATATTTAATTCTCCTTGTTCATTTTTTATGGAGATATATATATGATGAAAATTAATATTAATATTTTATTAGATATTTATGCTTATATTTAGAAGATTTATTTTGACTTTATTATATTTAGTATTTTTATGTTTTATATTCTTCAAATATATTTTATATTATAAATAGATAATTTTTACGGAGTATATTGTTATTAGGGAGTTGAATTGATTAATAAAAAATGAGATTTTTTTTATCTTTTATTACATAAAATGACAAATATTATGAAAATAGTGAAAAACATTCGATAATAATGGAGGGAATATTTGATTTAGTAATAAGTAATGAATAATTATTTTATGTATTGTTATTTAATTAATTTTATGTTTGATGTTTGCATTAATTATATTTGTATTTGACACTTGTGTTATTTGAAATAAAATGGAGAGTCATTATATATCTATTAGATGTTATAATTGTCTATTTGAAAAGATAGTTGTTTCAAAACATGATCCTAATATCAATGAATTCTATTGGATAAAAGATCGGACGACACAATGTTTACAATTTATAAACATTTTTTTTGCAATATATTTATTTTACTAGTCTGTTTCACAGTATTAATAATAATGTATAAAATAATGCAATATATATATGAGTATATAAATAGTAAATGAAACCCGTCATGTTTCTAGTATCTTTAAAAGCATCAGGGTAAGTATTCTTTATATTGAATTTAGTTTCGAAAGAACTCAAAATGTTTCTAGTAAAAGTGCTAATTAAACCTAAAGGGTCAATTAAGGGAGTACTTTAAAAAAATTATGTTCAAAATAACCAACTTCTTACCACTTATTTTAAAGATTTTAGTTGAAACTTATACTCGAATTAAAATTGCCTTTAATTGATAAACTAATAATAAACATATAAGTTATATAACTATATACAATGCATTGTTTATCCAAGAGAATGGAATAATATATATATATAAAAGGAGGATGAGGGCTCTCCTGCATTCGACACATATGCATTTGAGACCCCTCCTCCTTCTGCCACGTGTCTGCCATATCATATATTTATGCCATGTCACTGATTTTTATTGCTAATACAGGTTCTTCATAAAAATAAAAAAACGGTTCATATTCTCCCTCCTTAAAAGATAAAAAACGTTTTTTCAGCATGTTCATATTCTCCCTCTGTAAAAGATAAAAAGCGTTTTTTCTCAGCAAACTATTCAATCTTCGTTCGGCGGCAGTGAATAGACGATGATCAATTTTAGTTAATGCATCCGTTCTCTTTTCCGTTATAAATCTCATCTCTTCAATTGTGTGTCTTTTCAGTTCCAATGCCAAGGGCTAGGAATACGTACAGTACGACGCCGTCAAAGGAGCCATATATAGACTTCAAAGATCTCAATGTTCTGCGATTCAGACTCGGCAGCTAGAGATCCCCTTCGTTCACCATAGGTATTTTTGCTAATTGCTCAATTACGTTTTTAGATTCTTAATTGTCCAACTCTTCAGATTGTTTCACAATGTGGTATGATAGGAAGGTAATTAAATGTAAATGGAATCATGGTTTGCGGTGAGACAATGAAACTGATGGAGAAGCGAAACTGATTGGAGGAGGAGATGAGCCTACCCGGAAAATTTGTACTTCTAATTCGGTACTATATATAAATTGCTTATGAATTTGTATCACAAAGGATATCGAAATTTGTATATGCCAAGTATATGGAAAGTATTTGATAGATTTCAATTGATTTGGAATTGGATTCTCATTTGAGAAAAATTTATGATGTATTTTATACTTGGCAAGGAAATGTAGAAACACTTCTAACCTGGTAAATATTGTCATTTTCCTTTGTTTAGTGTTAATTTAGACTATTTCTTAACTAAAGCATCTGAACTCATAACAAGCTAAAACTCATTATCAATTAGGATTCAAACTTCTTGCACATAGTATTCAAGAATTTTTCTAATCCTTATCATGGAATCCATAATCACCGGATCAATATTCGTTCGTCCTAAATTTATAGTTTTTGTGTTATACACATGTTTATGATGCTATCTGTAAACCTGTGGAAGGTAATCCTAGGAATGTTTTGTGTGAAGCAGTGGAAAAGCACAACGCATTTGTTGGTTGTTGGTAGCCATGGTTGTTATGGACCTATCAAGAGGTATATATAGTTTCATCTTAATTCTTAACAATATGAAATCAGGTACTCTACAAGAACTACACTTTTGTTGTATGCTATTAAAACATTGGTTTATAATTATATTGAATTTTAGAGTAGTTTCACTTGGGGCTTTTTCAACTGGTTTTTATTTTTGTTTAGGAATTGTTAGTTGGTTTATAAATTTAATTATTGCATTGAATATTTGTCTAAACGAAAGAAGTGATCAATTATTTGAAGGCAATTTTGAGTTTTCTCCGGTGAATCAAAATTTGGGTGAACTATTAGCCCCTTCAACGATTAGACAGGTACATACTGAGATTCGAAAATGAGGATAGTCATTTCGACCATGAGGCGATTTAGGCCAGCTTTTCTGAAACTTATTTGCTATAGCTCTTGGAGAAGGCATGATTTTTAGTTAAATGCAAATTAAATAATCGCATCATATGTATCCTATCAATTGCTACTGAAGTTCATCAATGTAGAAATGAATGGTACATGATGCACATAGCAATTTCAAGTGATCTTGCTAAAGTTACCAATGGAGGTTGTGGTTTTGTCTCAAATATGCCACTTCTGGTGACCTTTTGTCGTACTACCAAGTGTATAGACATATAAATCTCATATTTTCTATAATTGATACAGATCTGAACATTGAGAATGATTCTTCACTTCTTGTAGTGCAGATATGGATGCACTGGATTTTGGCATTACCCCCAGCCTCTAAGAGCAACATAAAGTCATTTGACTTTGGCAAAACATGAGATTTATGAAATTTATAAGTTGAAATACTATAACGAACTGCTATGCCAGAACAACGCCGAACAACCG
Organism: Galeopsis tetrahit; assembly: GCA_963675135.1. Classification (NCBI taxonomy): domain Eukaryota; kingdom Viridiplantae; phylum Streptophyta; class Magnoliopsida; order Lamiales; family Lamiaceae; genus Galeopsis; species Galeopsis tetrahit. The sequence continues at coordinate 8,200,455 of OY776124.1, forward strand.
CCGCTGTGGGGCTGCCAGCAAATCCGAAAGGTGGAGGTTGTAATCCTATTCTGGTATTATTAGCTTTACTTTTATTATCCTATCTGTTGTGATTAACCATTGTAGTACTGGATTTTGAAGTTCCAGATCAGTAAGTTAAATTTATATCTGAGCAGGGTGCTGCAAAATTGGTAGTAGAAATTGTAAGTGTTGTATCTAATAAGATTGTCTTCGAAGTTGTTGGATGAATATCAAAATTAGATGAGCTGCCCAAACGCTTACACTCCGGTAACTTGTGTTTTCGTTTGAGTTTTTTTTACTTATGTAATTAATTTTTTATTTTTTTAGAATAAATTAGTGGAAGTAATTGCAAATTTTGATTTTAGAGGTAATGAGATAAGAAATTTAGGTTTATTTCAGTTGAGAATTGTTGAGAGAGTAAGAATAGAATATGTGATAAAATGAATGAAACAAATAGTTCCAGTAGAAAAGGGAAAGATGATGGAGAATGAATTAGGAAGAGGTGGAAACATAACAAACTGGTTAAACAATAATATCATCTCCAAGGAAGACAAGAAGAAGCTATTGTGGTTAGTGTTTGAACCATTTTTACCTCAATGCAAAATACTATTATACTTGTACGTGCATGTCTGAAATGTATAACATATATGCAGGGGCGGATCCATTCATATACTGGGGGTGGCCATGGCCCCCTTAAAATTTTACTTTTTTCTATTATATATATATATTAGTTATTAAATTAATAAATTTATTTGTTATTAAAATTAGCTTTTATCTTATTTTTTAATAATTAATGAGCCTATTGATTAAATTCTTCACCACTTTTTAAGTCACGACCCCTACGTTCAAATATTATTATTAACATATATTTCAATTTTTTATATTTTTGTTATACAAATTAATCCAATATATATATATATATATATATATATATATATATATATATTCTCAATAAATTGATCTGTCTCATTAAAATTAAATTAAAATTGTGACTCTATTATAGGATTAGAACTAGAGATTATAATTTATTTTTCACCCGTTAGTTTCTTTTCTACATTTTTTATTTCTTATATTTTAAGAATTGGAATTAGAGATTATAATTTATTTTTCACCAGTTAGTTTCTTTTCTACATTTTAATAAATTCACAACACGGGTAGAAAAACACATACACAATTTTTTAAGACTTCTTGACATTTCAACTTCTTGCCGCTAATTTTGTTTGCATATCACCGCTCTCTTCTTCTTTCATTTACCCTTTGTTAGAGGTGCTACTTCCTCACGTAGTGATGATTTCCTCGCAGCCAGAGTGGGATCGAGTTGCTGCTCATCGGATGCCTCAGAGTTGCTTACGGCCTCTGTGTAGTCGTTTTTAATTTGTTGGTTGATCTACGTCAATTGCTTTATCTGTATAATGTTAGATTGAATTAATCTTACCTTCTATTCGATTTCGTTACTTTTGTGAATGCCATTATGCAATTAAGAGTATCAACCTTTCTGTTCTCTTATTAGGTGGTTTATTTCAAGTTGTCTATTTTTTTAATATTTCCAATATTGTTGGATAGTTTAGCCCAAAAACATGTTATAACCTGCGTTTGTATTGGTGCGGTTATTCCAAAATTAACGAGGGATGTGAGATCCTATGTTCAGATGGTTTCCTTCTTAGAAAGAATAATTTAGATTACTCATTTTGTTTCTAGATAATTTAAGTTGTTGTGAATGAGAAACGGTGTCTAGACCGTGGGAAGGATCTAAATTTACTATTTAATTGCATTTAACGCAAGAACTATCACAAGTGGGCTCAAATATTTTCTTTTTACTTTGGAATTGGCCGGGGCAATCAATTGCAGCTGGAATATGGTGTCCTTTTTTCCTCGAAACGTGGGAATTGATGGTACATGCTCCTTGATCTCGACACCTATAATAGAACTTTTTCATGCTTTCAATATTAATGTTGGTGTAGTATAATCTAATATTTTCGCTTCAAAGAATCTGTAAAATTCTATGTGGATGAATATCTTACTTATGATTCACAAATCATCTTTTTAAACAAAATATGATCTTATATTTTTTCAAGTAACAAATATTCTGTTTAAACAATGAATTTATTTATTGATTGTGGGCAACTAAGAAATTTGGTGTCACTGAATTTGTGAATTTAGAAGATTATAAGAAGCCAAAATGTGATAGTTGAGATGTTTGATGAAGGAGTGGATTGAGGTGTATATATATTTTTTGCATGCGTTTATCATGCAACTAATAGTGTATATATATATTTTGATAGTGTGCTGCATTCAATATTTTTTTGCTAAGAAAAAAAAAAAAATCACACCTCGAATTATTGTTTAGGTTGAGAATATATCTATATATATTTGAAAGTGTATTTTTTATAGCGTTTATATAAGAGCATTTATTTATATTTTACAAACCAAAAAAAATAAAACTACAACAGACCCGTGCATAGCACGGGTGAAAAACTAGTCATATATAATAACACAAGAAAATTCACAATCAGATAGATTAATATGAAAATATATACTCCCCGTCCTGTGATTATTTGCACACTTTCCTTAACGGACGTCCCAACATTAATTATGTGTATACTGCATGTACAGATGTGAATATTTCCATTTTCTTGGGATCGAATTAAAGGTATGAATATTTTTGTGTATACTGCATGTACAGATGTGAAGTGAGACTTGATTGATATAATTATGTGGATGGAAAATTAATACTCCATATTATTTCATTTGTTATAGTTCTGTTTTTTGTATTTCAGGTCGAGGCAGTAAATAATTTTGCTTGTGGTAGAGTTCTTTTCGATCGCGTGTGAATGTTGTAAAGGGTGTTCTGAGTTTTCAATCTAAATATGATTTTATCCTCTTTTCGCTCTACCGTAATTATCAGTAAGTAGTAAATATATTCACCTGATTGAGAATTGTTTTTCACTTCTCATTAATTGCTTTAATTCCAATCTCCGTCGTCGTTTGTATCACTGATGATTCTCTATATATACTCTGATCATACTTCATCTTCTCTTAATTTGCTACCAGTAAGCCATTCTTCTTCTGCTCCTAGCTAGCTCATCCTCGATCAATAGATTTTTACAATTTATTTTTCCACAGGTTATTAATTGGACTCCAGTTTGTCAACGTGGAATGAATAATTTTACAGTAAATTTATATTCTCCATTGTCGTTTATTAATTCCTGAGAATCTATTATTTTTTCTGCATTCTTTTGTATTAGGACCAACTTTAATTACTTAGGTTGATTTATGGTTTATGTAAGCATGCAATTTGTGGAGGGTCCAAATGATATAAATATATGGTAGTATTGTAGATTGTATTAATAAGTTTGTGATTCATGTATTCTATCACTCTAAAATACACAATCGCGAGTATACGGTGTATATCGTAGTGAAGTAAGTATACAAGGTCGATCCCACAAGGATGTGTAGTGTAAAAGTGTAGTTTGTCGATTAAGTTCTAAATAGACGATGATCGAAATTAAGTTTGAAGTGTTGATTACTGATTTGTCGTGAGATTGCTCGAATTTGTGGATGAATTGTGCTTTAAATGTCAAGTTATTCTTGCAAGAATCGTGTAACTGTAGGTTAATTCTCGAAATTTTGATACATGAACATTCTTGTGTGATTTCTAGGTAAAATGAGGAGTTTCGAAGCAAATCACGAAAAATCTAGTTGTTGGACTAATACCAAGATTCAGCCACATGAAAGGCATCGAGGAGAGGGTCAAAATGAGACAAGAATCGAGCGGATCGGACCTTCGAATCAAAAGTTGTGCACAAAACAAGGACATAAGGTCAACTCGGCCGAGTGCACAGACTCTGCCGAGTCGAGGCAAAAAAACAGCAATTTTCGATTTTTGTTGTCTACTCAGCCGAGTCGGGGCCAAAACCTGTAACTTTTGATTTTTGTTGTCTACTCGGCCGAGTGTACAAACTCAGCCGAGTCGGGGCCAAAACCTGCAACTTTCTACATTTTCTAAACACTCGGCCGAGTGGGATGACTCGACCGAGTTACCTGTTGATCAAAATCGTGTCACGCTTTAACTTATTCCACTCGACCGAGTGGCATGACTCGGCCGAGTCACGGCGTTTTCTTTGCCTTCTTCCACAATTGACCTAGGGACACGTGCCAAACTTGATTGGAAGGGTATAAAAGGCCACAAATTCGTTTTTGAAGAGGAAGCAGCTATTGGAAGAGTTCTCAAGCTCCCAAAATCCAAATTTCACCATCATTAGCTCATTTTACTTAGTTTTAGCCATAGAATTTAGTGGATTTTCATATCTAGTTTATATTTGAGGTTGTAATTTCATTTCAAGCAAGAGTTTGAAGATTGTGTTGAAGATTTCAAGGTTTATTTCATATTTGCAAAACAAGAGGTGATACCTTACTTTTATTCAAGCAATTTAGTTTTATTCACTGTGGGTTTGTTGATTATCTCTCTTTCTTTCCTTCATTTGATTAAATTAGTCATGGGCTAAGCATATTGGTGTTTGGGTGTTGTAGAATTGTGAATTTGTGATGGAATTAATGTTTTTAGCTTGAATTTGATTGTGGAATTCATTGGTAGGTACATTAGTTAGGTTTATGGGTTTTGATAGATCATTTGCTAGAATTCAATTAGTAGGTTATATGTGAAACTCAATTAATGCAACGAGAGTTGGTTAATAGGGGTAGATAGTATAATCGAGGGTTGGAAATCGAGTGAATGAGTAAATATTGGGTTATCGCAATGAGAGTTGGGTAATTTTCATTAGAACCCCATTTATCTACATTAATTTCTTAAATGAAAATTTGAGTGATTAGTGAGAAGGCCATAGGAGCTTGGTTGTTAGTATTCAAGTGGAAAAGTATGATTAGGGATTAGTTTAGTTTAATTTAGATAGAGTCGAACCCCCTAGTTGTGTGATTACCCGGGTAAGAACGCCTCTATACATCCTCTCGATCCTAGTTGCTTTATGAGATATATGCATTAGTGATTGCTTCTACCAAGTTCTATCCAATGAAATTCACATAAAAGTCGACTATTAACATCGATTCCACACAAGGACGAACACCCGAACACTACTTCTCACCACTTGATTTTTATCATTATCACTTTAGTTATTGCTTATCACTAGTTGTTAATTTGGAGTTTCATTTACATTCCCTTGCACAAAACATGACTTTTCACTATATTCAAAAAATAATACATAGCACTAAGGCTACTTATCATTCCAGTCTCGTGGATCAAAGTTCATACAATTCACGAAAACGAAAGAAAATACGGACGAAACTCAAATAAGAGAAAATAGGTTCCAAGGCACATATAATACTAGTGAATTCATATATGATTAACAACCTACTCAAGCGGTGTTGTGCTTTTTCTATAAGATTAATCACAAAATAATGAGTTAAAAGTCTTTTCAATCCAATTAACCCAAGAGAAATAACACAACCTATTATCTCTACCTAAATTGCATCATAAAACCCAATTAAGTCCCTAAGATCATCACATATCCTCCTAATCATTGATCATCTCTCGATTTTACAATAAAATTAGGTCAAATGCTTGTAATCAATCAATCAAAAGAGATTTCTCAGTCCAATTTCAATTAACTAAGATCAACACATCACTATTGTACACTAATGACATGTTTGGAAGTGAAAGTCAAGCATTCAAATAGAATTAAGTCACACAAACACCAATTAAGCAAAATACTAATTCATAAACTTCATCAAGAGTATTTACAAGGCCCTAGAACCAAAAGTGTTCTAGTCAACAATCAACATAATCAAATTAACGCAAACTAATGAAATAAACAAATAAAAAGAAAGAGAAATAGAAAGTTTAGTCGAATGGATGATGGGTAATTGAATTCCAAAGCTCTTGGTGCCTTCCTTGCTTGATTTGATGGAGAATTGATGAAGAAGATTACGTTTACCTCCAAGTGTGTGTAAATGTGTGTAAGAGTTCTTGAGGAAGGGGTAATTGTGTTTGAATTCAAGAATGGGGGTATTTATAGTGTTGGGGGTAGGGTTTGGGAGTGAGAATTGCAATTAGGTCCTTGAAAATAGGAGGAAATACATAAAAAAAAAAAAACGCCGAAACAGGGGCAGCTCGGTCGTGCTCGGCAAATTTTTGGCACTGGGATAGCTCGGCTGTGCTCGGCAAGTTCGTGGCATGGGGTAGCTCGGTCGTGCACGGAGCTCGGCTGTGCTCGACGAATTCTTCAAATTTTCTGTCTCGAGCACGCCTAGCTCGAGCTGGTAGCTCGGCTGTGCTCAATGGATTTTGGTACTGGGGTGGCTCGGCCATGCCCTTCTCGATCTCAAAACTCACGGTATCGAGTACACCTTGCTCGATCCGTGAGCTCGGTCGTTCCTCTTCTCCACCCTCTCTTGTTTTGTGCATATCTTTTGCTCTAGATGTCCGATCGACTCGATTGTTTTTGCTATTCCACTCTATTTTTCGAGACGAACCCAATTGTGTGCTTCTCTCTTTGGTTCAGTGAAATGTGGTAGGTCTTTTGCTCCCAAAATTCTTCGTTTTTCCTACAAAATCGACAAAACACCACCTTTCTCTTATTTCGATCAAAACAATCATAATCAATTAACAAATCAATGAAATCACAACCAAAATGAGTTTCACATGTGCATTAAAAACGTGTAAATTCCACCCAAATCAACCCCCCCCCCCCCTCCCCAAACTTAAAATGTTGTGTGTCCTCAAACAGCTAAGCAGTTAAAGCAATGAGGGTGGAGTGATCACAATCGGAATATTCAATGCAAATCACACATGCAAAGTGAAGTGTGGTGAGGTCTCTTTCTCAAAGTGTTTTCTCAATGATGGTCATAAATTCATTATTGGAACTCACACTCATAGATCAAAGATAACACAAGTACACAACACATTGTGGAGGGGAAACAAAATTCAAATGCTCAAGCTCTCTACTCACATGATAAAGTGTTTCTCTCAAACACACAAACAAATTGAGGATATAAATGCACTCAACAACCAAGTTATACTATGCAATCACCATAAGTTTGCCCACATTCTACTTTCTACACCAATCAAGTGTTCAACAATGTGATTAGTAAGGCTTAATCAAGGATGTAACATTGGCTCTTTGGACAAGGTAGGATGAATTTGAGAATTGTGATTCTTCTATTGGAGGACAAAGCTTGTTGTTTTACAATTTGTGCTTTCACTTTCAAAGCTTACAACCTCTATCCTCACTTTTCATTTTTCTTCTTTTTCAAGCATTCATCACTTCATCTTTTTTAACCAAGTTTATTTCTTTTCAAGCTCTTGGGGCTCTTTGTCCCTCTTTTCTTTTTCATGATTTTTCTTTTCATCTCTTTTCATCTTTTCTCTTTTTCAACTCATTCCAACTTTTCCTTAAACCAAAGATATTTAAGCACATGTTTTTTTTTTCACTTTGTTTTTTATCCCCCACTAGATATAGATATCAAAGGTTCTAAAAGGCTAAAGTGGTTAACATTGTAGTTTGTCAAGAAAATGAGGAATTAGGCTCAAAGGGGCTAACTACGGATAATTACTTCGATTTTTGGACAATTTGGCTAAGTGACTTTTTACAACAAGAGATGGCCTAAATCATATCACAAAGTCTCACACAATCATGCTTTCAAAAAAAAGAACTTGGGCAAGTTCTAGGATCACTAGCAATAACCTAATCCACTCTCAAATGAACTAAACCGGATTAAAGTTCGATTTAGGGCTCAATTCTCACTGGTTTATTCAATAGAACTCTCACATTCATCAAATATCCCCAAACAACAACACATCATGCACTCATGTCATCAAAAACCAACAAATATGAACACAACATGAGTACTACTATCCATCACCAATCATGCATACATCAAAGCAAATAGAAATCACCACACTACTCAACTATGGATTCCAATGATTATTCATGCTCACATTTCACCATAAGTCCACTACCCAACAAATGATTAAAACCAACTAAAACAATATAAGCATATGAGATACAAGTGTGCGTCGGTGCAAAATGTAACACAAGTAGAATGACGAAACGGTGCAAGGGATAACAAACTAGTGAAAAAATAAAAAGAAAAATAACTTCCCCAAACTTAAAATTTTACTATAGCGAAACGGTGTTCAAATTTAACTTGCAACCCTGCAGAGACATTAGTTATTAGTATTAGATAAATGTAGAGCTTAAATTATACTCCTCGTCTCGTGATGTCTTGCTTTATCGGCTCACTTTTAAGAAAAATGAATTTGAGTGGGGGTGTGATCAGGTCAAATAAAGAATGAGTATTTTTTACGATTTAGTGAGGTGTAAAATAGAATTTAATGAGGTGTAAAAGAAAATGTGGGTAAAAGATAAGTAGCAATTTTAAAAATAAAATAATGTAGTGATTAGGGTATTTATTTTGTGAATTATTTTTGTATTAGGAGTATACAAGAACATTAATCTTAAAACGTTTCAATAAAAAAAATACATAAATAATTATGAAAAAAATATATATATAAAAAAAATAGTGGGGGGCCCAGTGCCCCGCTGGACCCCTGTAGGTCCGTCACTGACTACAACACTAGGCACATAATTTGCTTCTTGTAGGTGACCCAATTGAACTAGTCCCGTCCCACTATTAAATGTGGGTTGAATCAGGATTTTTTCAATCCGCTAAAAGGCGGGCTGACCTTTTTGGATCACAGGCTTTATGGATTAACCCACTTTTTTTTAAAATAATACTGTAAATGATACTCCATTTATTCGTCTATGAAATGATATATAATTCACGTCAATAAATTCTTTCTTATTTATATTTAATTTGAACTTAATCTCATATTAATATTTTATTTTATTTCTATCAAAATTATAAATAAAATAAAATATTAAATTAGATATAAATTTTTTTATAATTTCAAAATGAATAAAATAAAATAAAATATTAATATAAAATTAAGTTCAAATTAAATATAAATAAGATCTCATTAAAATTTTCTCTGGTTTTGATTCGTCTTTCATTAAAGCTTTACTCGAGCTCTAGGTCGCACGAGGTTTCCCAAGTCGTTGTAGCTCCACACTCTGACGTGAAACCATCCCAAAATTCATTCTAATAGAGATTTTTAGGTGGTGAAAGTATATTTTTAGAAGTTTAAAGCGGTGGGTCCTATCTAGGTCACCGTGAGACTTGTTCTTCTTGTTAAAGTATACTTTATTTGACTGGATGTTCTTAGTAAATACTCCCTTCATATCAAAGTAGTAGTCACTTTTAGACAAAGTGGGATAGCTCAAGTCAAGTGGTTAGAGCATCAAAAAAGTAGTAGTCACTTTTAATTTTTTTTTTCATTAATAAAACGTTATTTTTTATGTTTGAATATTATTTATAAACTTTTAAATATATTCTTATTCATTAAATATAAATATTTTGAACATTTTATTCACTTAAAAAAAACTACATATATTTCAGGATAAACTAAAAAAGAACAGAAAACCATTTTTTGATAGGAAGGAAATATTACACGTCTTCAAGAATACTAAGTCTAATGTTCCATTAATGTGTAGAGTCACATCTTCAACTGTCCCATATTTCCTCTGCTCAAGAATTTAAGAACATGAAATGAGTTGGTAGTTTCTCAACTAACACAACAGAAATATGAAGCAGAATTTATCATTTTCCCAGCTTGTGCAAGTGTTGTTACTACAGTTCTTGGTTGGTTCCACTGAATTCACCAACCTGAGCAGAGATTAATCTTCTCTTTTAATCTTGAAATAGTATATCACTTCAGATCCTTACAATGTTCTGACGAACAATTGGACTACTAAAAACTTCATGAAGACTAAGTCGTATGTTCCATTAATGTGTAGGGCCATATCTTCAACCGTCCCATATTTCCTCTCCTCAATAATTTCTTCAAGTATGCCTCGAAGGAAGCCTCAACTACACATTGTCTACTAACACAACAGAAGAAATATGATGCAGAATTTCTCATTTTCCCAACTTGTGCAACTTTTATCATTACAATTCTTGGTTGTTTCCACTATAGCCACAAAATTCACCAACCTGAGCACAGATCAATCATCTCTTCTAACCTTGAAATCGTATATCACTTCAGATCCTTACAATGTTCTGACGAACAATTGGACTACTAAAACTCCCGTCTGTTTCTGGGCAGGAGTAATATGCAGCTTCCGCCACCATAGAGTGACAAGATTGGCTATTCAAAACATGGGATTGGAAGGCACCATCCCACCAGAAATCGGGAACCTGTCGTTTCTCGTTTCTCTAAATATGAGCGGGAATCTTTTCCATGGAAACATTCCGAAAGAAATTGGTAATCTTCGTAGATTGAAGAAACTCTCGTTGTCATATAACAGTTTTTTCGGACGAATTCCGAGTGAAATTGGGAACTTGACTCAACTCGAGGAGTTAGACCTTTCCAGCAACTATATAAACGGTATGATCCTGCCTCTATGATATAAGTTTAAGGATACTATTATGTACTAATTCTTGATTTTACAGGTACAATTCCAGAAGAGATTGGCCCTCTTTATAACTTAAAGGTTTTCGACATGGGATATAACAATTTGACAGGCCTTGTTTCTCCTGCCATTTTTAACATATCAAGATTGGAAGTTATCAGATTGACAAATAATAGTTTGTTTGGAAGCTTGCCTATTGACATATGCAGCTCTGGTCGTCATGCACTCGAAAAGCTCGATCTTTCTTACAACTCGTTTGATGGCAAAATACTTTCGAGCTTGAGCCAATGTACACAGCTTCAGAAACTGTTGCTGCAGAGCAACAACTTCTCCGAAGTTGTGCCAAGGGAGATTGGAAACATGACACAACTCGTCCAATTGTCACTCGATGCCAACAATTTTAGTGGTAAATTTATAGTCTCTTATGCGTTAATTGATGATGTTATTTAATATACGTATTATAGAATTTGATGTCGTTTACTACATTTCAGGTTGTATCCCGCCAGATATTGGCAAATTGCACAACCTGATCCATCTAAGCCTTTCGGAAAACCATATATCTGGCTCCATACCTCCTACAATCAAGAATTTGACGCGTCTGGCTCGTCTAATTCTTGATCAAAACGATTTGTCTGGAAATATTCCATACGAAGTTGGGGAGCTAAAGATGCTACAACTTCTTAGCCTGTCTGGAAACTATTTCAATGGACAACTACCTCCATCACTCTCTAACTTAACCACTTTAACATCTCTCTCTCTTTCACAGAATGACATTTCAGGCAACATTCCCTGGAATTCTTTTTCTCCTAATCTTGAAACCCTCCTTCTCACTGGCAACACTTTCCAGAGATCTCTTCCGCTAAACATTTCAAGATTTCGAAACCTTTCCAACGTAAACCTTGCGAAAAACCAGCTTTCTGGTCCGATTCCTGACTCCGTTGGAGACCTGCCCCGTTTACACACACTCATACTCTACTCTAACAAACTCACTGGACAAATCCCGTTGTCCATTTGCAACGTGGCATCCCTCGAAGTGTTGTACCTTTCGAACAACACTTTGGAAGGTACAATCCCAACTTGCCTGGGAAACATGACCAAAACTCTGAGGATTTTGGTCATGGATACCAACAGTTTCCATGGCCTAATTCCTGACACATTCAAAGAAGGTTGTGTTTTAGAATGTCTGAACCTCAACAGCAATAAGATGGAGGGAACATTGCCTCGATCTCTTTCAAATTGTCGACGATTCCAGATTCTCGACGTTGGAAGTAACAACATAAAAGATGTGTTCCCTGTCTGGATGGAAACTCTGCCTCAGCTACAAGTTCTGTACCTGAAATCGAATAGATTCTATGGGACGATTTCGCCCTTGGCCTCGAAGACGAAGAAGCCTCCCTTTCCAATGTTGCAAGACTTAGTAGGAGCTGATAATGAGTTGACAGGGCCTTTGCCTGTGGAGTATTTAACAAACTTGGGAGCCATGATGAATCAGACCAAACTAAGAGATTGGTCTAATTGGCCGTACAAGGAAACAATGGTAGTGGATTTGAAAGGTGGGAATTATCCGTTGGAAAAATTGAGAAGAATTTATACTGTGGTTGATTTTTCCATGAACAAGTTTTATGGAAATATTCCACATTCCATTGGAAATCTCAATTTTTTAATGATACTAGATTTGTCGCATAACAAGCTTGGAGGAAGAATCCCTGAATCTCTTGGAAATATTGCATCACTCGAATCCTTGGATCTTTCGTTTAACCAATTGGTCGGGGAAATTCCAGGGACGTTGACGAACCTGACTTTTCTTTCGAATTTGAACCTCTCATATAATCATCTTGTCGGGATGATACCTCAGTCGAATCAGTTTCATACATTTGACAACTCGTCGTATGTAGGAAACCCGGGATTGTGTGGATTTGCATTGACAGATTGTGAAGATGTGGAAGCTCCAACACGAAAAGACCAGAAGGAGGATGGTTTTTTAGATGAATTTAGTTGGGAAGTTGTTGTTATGGGGTATGGATGTGGGTTTTTATTTGGAAGCATAGGTGGTTGTTTCCTTATTTCTTGTGTTAGGCCTAAATGGTTTCACAATTTCTTCCTTAGTATTGCAAAGGTTGCAAGACGAAGAAATTGATTAAAGTTAGTTGGTACATGTAGTCATGGTGTCGTATTGTATCGTAATGAATATGTAGTCAATTAAATTTGAACCATTAAATTTAAATCTAAAGATTTAAACTTGATGACCTATTATATTTTGCGACGGTGAAAATCATTATAAATTAAGCCTAGTCTGCTGCGCTATTAAATTAAACCGACAAATTTGAGATGATTTTTGTGGTAAATCAATGACTAGCAATCAATTATTCTAAATATCTTTGTATCTTATTTCAATCAAGATTAATCAAATTGACCCATAACAACCTTGAAGGAAGAATTCCTGAATCTCTTTGAAATATTGCATCACTTGATTCCTTGGATCTTTCTTGTAACCAATTGGTCGGGGAAATTCCAGGAACGTTGACGAACCTGACTTTTCTTTCGAATTTGAACCTCTCGTGTAATCGTCTCGGGTGGATTTCCATTAACAGGTTGCGAAGATGTCGAAGCTCAAAACAAGGAGATCGAGGATGATGATTTTTTTTTTCTATATGGATTACTATTATTACAATAGTTGTACATGTAGGCCGTAGCTTACATTACTAAAACAAAATAGGAGATTAAATACAACAATCTAATTTTAAAAAACACTAATCAACTTGGTAATTTTACTCTTATATATGCTTTAGTTTGTGTTCAACTCCGGAGAACAAGTTCAAAAACCACACAGGCCTTCTGTAAATATACATGAGACACCCCAATGCCACTCCCAATATAATACCACAACCATAACCAATAGCCACAACCTTCCAAGTAAAGCCATCAAAAAACTCATCTTCTTCGTCTGGCAACAACGACGATCCTTTATTGTCTCCACACTTGTTCGTCAATGGAAATCCGCACAATCCCGGGTTTCCTAAATACGAATTGCTCTCAAATGTGATAAACTGGTTTACAGGATTTGGTATTGGCCCGATAAGATGATTGTACGAGAGGTTCAAAAATGCGAGAGATGTCATCTTTGTCAGCTGCCAAGGGATTTCCCCGTTTAGCTGGTTGAAAGACAGATCCAATGCTTCAATGGAAGCTGAATCTCCAAGAGACGTAGGTATACGTCCTGTGAGATTATTACTCGACAAATTTAGATACTTGAGGGAGTTGAGTTTCCCGATAGAAAATGGAATATTCCCATCAAACTCGTTGTTGGATAGATCGATCATTGTCAACGTTATCAAGATTCTCTCCACCCTATAAGATGAACCCTTCACAATCATAGAAACCGGCTCCCTGTAAGTTGAGATCCATTTTCCATTATCTGTCACGTTTATTGTCACGTTCGCCATGGCCCTGAACTTCTTGAAGTATTCATCAGGCAACGGCCCGCTAAACATGTTACCAGATATGTCAAATATCTGCAACTTGGGAAACAGGAGCTTAGTCTTCGAAGGAGAGATTTTACCATAAAATTTGTTGCCAGATAGGAAAAGAACTCGAAGTTCTGGAAGGCTTTCGATCCAATAAGGAAACGTGTCCTGTATTTCATTATTTCCAAGATCAAGAACCTGCAGCCTTCCACAATTAATCAGAGATTTTGGCAGTTTTCCTATGAGTTTATTGTCATTCAAGTTGAGGTACAACAAACTGTTATCCTCAGCAAAATTTGTAGGAACGACGCCATGTAAGAGATTCTCTTTCAAATTCAAGACAGCTAAAATCGAACTAAAGTTTCCCAAACACTCTGGAATCAAACCTTCCAAACTATTCTTCGACATATGCAGGTAATAAAGCGAAGTCAAGTTGCATAAAGACGACGGGATCTCACCAGTCAAGTAGTTGGAGAAGAGGTGTAGGAGGGACAAGCTCGATAGATTTCCAATGGAGGAAGGAATGGGACCCGAGAGATTATTGTTAGCGAGGTTAAGGTAGTTCAAGCTACCAAATCTTCCTATGTCTGAAGGTATAGAGCCTTCAAAAGTGTTGTTCGCCAAATCAAGATCACTGATACTAGTTTGGAACAGGCCTAAAGGAATGGGGCCTGAAAATTGGTTTTTTGATAAGTAGAGATACTCCAAATAGGTGAGATTAGAGAGGGTTTTCGGTAGCTGCCCCGTGAGTTGATTTTTTCTGAGATTAAGAAACATCAACGAGGTTAACTCCCCAATTTCACTTGGAATGGTGCCATACAGATGGTTGTCGAAAAGATATAGGCGAAACAAACTCGATAAATTTCCCATTGCTTTGATTGCCGGAGTTATTGGGCCTGAAAGGTTGTTCCATGAAAGGTCTAAACTGTTCAAGTTATTCAGTTTTCCTATCTCCAGGGGAATGGAACCTGAAAAGAAACAACATTGCTTTCAACACAAAAGATCCAGACAACATTACACAAACAAAGCCACCTTCAACTACATGGATCTCTAAATTTATCATATCATCACTTGAACGAAAATTCTGAAAAAACACTAAATCCTTGATACTTCAATATTAACAACGAACATGAACAAACACTTATTAAGCCACCAAAACTACTTCAATATGACAACATACGAGGAAGGAAAGATACCTTGTAGGCTGTTGTTTTGCGCGTGGAAATTTACAAGCTCTGTCATGTTCCCGATTTCTCTTGGCAATGATCCGGTGAAGCTATTGAATTGTAGCCACAGATCTTGGAGCTGTGAGCACTGAGACAAACTGGAGGGTATTTGTCCACTGAGCATGTTGTAAGTCAGATCAAGCTCTGTAAGAACACTAAGATGACTAATCTCTTCTGGAATCCCACCCTCCAACTTATTAGATGCCAAGTTTAGAGTCCCTAGAGACTGAAGATGACTAATCTCTTCTGGGATTTTTCCTGTGGATCCATGTAAACTTTGATTCAACGAGACGAAAATCTTAAGACCCAGT
This sequence comes from Galeopsis tetrahit, assembly GCA_963675135.1. Taxonomy (NCBI): domain Eukaryota; kingdom Viridiplantae; phylum Streptophyta; class Magnoliopsida; order Lamiales; family Lamiaceae; genus Galeopsis; species Galeopsis tetrahit. The sequence continues at coordinate 8,215,940 of OY776124.1, forward strand.
TTGGTAGTGTAGATTAGTACAAGATAAACGGTTAATTAGGCTCAATATACGTCTAATCATATCTAAAATAGACACAATGTCCATACCAAATGACCAAAAAATCACACCATCTACGATTCAATGTGGGCTCGTTGAGATATTCATAGATAATTGAGCATATCTAACCGTTCTTATATTATAATATGATGATCAACAGAACCAACTCTTATGAAAAAACATAATTCTATCTTCATAAACAAGCTTGAATTTGGAAAAAAAAAATGAAATGAAATCCAAAACTACAAAAGAGAAAAAAGCAAGGCAGAGGGTTGTTAATACCAGTAAGGCTGTTTTCCTGCAAGTACAGGTTCTCAAGCAGCGTCATGTTCCCAAACCACGACTTTGGAATCTCTCCACTAAAGTTGTTACTAGACAAATCCACGACTCTTAATCGACGCAAACCGCCCAAATCCTCCGGCAGATCTCCGCCGAAAGAATTCCCGGCCACATTCAGGGAAGCAAGAAACGAGAGGTTTCCTATCTCCGCAGAAATTCTTCCGGCGAGGCCCATTTCCGAGATGTCCAGCGCCACCACTCTACGGTGGCGCGTGCCACAGGTGACGCCAGCCCAGCTGCAAACAGAGGTTTTGGTGGTCCAATTTTTGGCCAGTGTATTTTGGGAAGAATCGAAAATGAAGTGGGATTTTAAAGCAAAGAGTGAGAGTTGGTCGGTTGCCATATTGGTGGACGCCATGGCAAAGGTATTATTATAGCTTAGTAGGTAGGCGCAGTGAAGCAGAATGAAAATTAGGCAAAAGTTGTCCATGGCCATAAGGTTTGAATGGGTAAGAACTGTGAAGAAACAAGAATTTGAAGGTGTGGTTATTATACTCCAACATTAATTATGAAATCACTGTGCAGAGGAACACTGATCAGAGGTAGTTGGAGTGATTCGTGGTTTTATCTCTGGTCATTTCTTGAGCCGCATGTTTGTTTTGGAATTCAACTACACATGAAACGTGAAATGCGATGTATTCAATTACTTCCTCCGTCCGTCTATAAGTCTCCCATTTTACCATTTTGTTCCGTCCATCTATAAGCTTCTCATACCTTTTTGTTAAGTACTTTTTCTTATACATCACTTTATATCTTACTTTTTCTCTCTATTTCTCTCCTTCTTTCAATCACATCACTTGTACTATATCTATTATTTAATCACTTTTCTTAATCTATGTGCCAAAAAGTAACGGGGAAAGCTTATAGGCGGACGGAGGGTTTAAGATTCTACTCGATTTTTTTTTAACTTTCAAAAAAATGTGAAATTAGAAAATTTATAGACTGAGTTTGACTATTTTTTTTTTATTGATTTATATGAATACACTTTTTTTTTATTGATTTACATTAATTTTCATAGACTTCGGCGACCGAACTATTGAGGCACATGTATATGAAACACACTTGTATATAAACAAAAAAAAAATTATTCAAATTATTTAGAAAAAATACCAAAAATACATTGGTTCAAAAAAAAAAACATTATTATTCTCATCTTAATTTCCTTGACCATTATAACTCGATCTCATTTCAAACACAGCAGCAATACTCGTATCGGCGCTCTCTTAGCTCGATTATATACGTTCTTCAGTCCACAACCTTTGTTTGTATCACCCTTTTTTAAATATTAAAAAGTAAAATATTTTAGAATAATTTCAAACATATTTACAAATATGTAAAGAATTATTAAGTTCTAGAGAATGGAAATTAAAAGAATCATCATCATTCTTTAGTCTTATTCTGATTCGAGATTCAGGGGAGTGTATTCAATTGAGATTCTGTTGGATTTTTTTGGACTTTTAAAATCTGGAGTATTCAATACGGATTTTTAAAAGTCTTTCAAAATTTTGAGGTATTCAATACGGATTTTAAAAAATCTTTAGAAATCTTTAGGTATAATCGTTGGATTCTCCTTCAAAAATATAAATAAATTTCACTATTCAAAATCTCTTCTAAAAAGTAGAGATTTCAATGGATTCTCTCAGAAACTCTGAAAGAGAAGAGAGTAAAGAAAAAACAGACATTCTTGCTGTATTTCGAATCACAAAATCCTACACAGCCTCAGAGTTTACAAAATCAAAGAGTTGTCCATCTTCATACTCTTCTTCAAACGAAATAAAATATAACTATGTTCTTCGATAAGCATCACAGATTCTTCACCACCATTATTATCGTGAAAACTGTATTTTAAAATTATATTTTTTCTTTAAAAATTATAGTATATCGGACACCCCGCATGTTAACAATATCAAGGTCGTCACTCCAGTAATCGACGTCAATTCCCCATTACGTGGTGTTCGATATCATCTAAGTAACCGACGTCAATTCCGTGTTCGATATCATCTAAAAGATTTGGATGGTCAAGGTGTCAATTCCCCATTACGTGGTGTTCGATATCATCTAAAAGATTTGGGTGGTCAAGGTCGTCATGCATCATTAAGAAATGTGATTGAGAGAATTTTTGGTATTTTCAAATCGTTATTCACAAGTTCTCATTTCAAACACAAGCCGTGTTCGATATCATCTAAAAGATTTGGATGGTCAAGGTGTATATCATCTAAAAGATTTGGGTGGTCAAGGTCGTCATGCATCATTAAGAAATGTGATTGAGAGAATTTTTGGTATTTTCAAATCGTTATTCACAAGTTCTCATTTCAAACACAAGCAGAGTTAGTACTTGCTTGGCTGGATTACACACCGCATCTGTGGAAGAGGAAAATTTTGAATTGCTTTTTCTCAAAGCCAACCACAACAAAGAACTGAAGCTAATTCATTGAGAACAGTATTTGTTAATAATAATGAAGATATATTTTTGATATTTTTTCTAAATAATTTAGATAATTTTTTTTATATACAAGTGTGTTCGATATACGTTTGCATCAATAGTTTTAGAGGTGTAGTTTATGGAAATCGATATAAATAAATAAATAAATTTTATTTCAAAATCCTGTCAAATCTATGAAAATCCATATAAATCAATAAAAAAGTCAGTCAAACTCTGCATAGAGTCTATGAATTTTCTAAATTCACTGGACTTTTTAAAGTCCAACAGAATCTTAATTGAATACACTCTCCTTAAAATTCAAATTTTATCATTCAATTATATTAATTCATAAAAATACATAAAAGGATCTATTAATATAATAATACAATCATTTTCTTTTTCACAATAAATTTATTTACTGCAAAGTTATAATCTAACCTACTCCAAATTTCAAAATAAAACACCACATTTAATTTTAAAGATGAATTAATTCCGTCTCATTTAAAATATATAAGATGAAAGAAATTTATCGAATCTAAAATCCAGATTATTTTCTTTATCCATCTCTTTTTTTTTTTTTAATGAACATAAGATTTCATGTGAAGTTGAAATCATGGAATTTGGCAAGTCAAAGGTAGTCACTTCCAAATTAAATGCTTTGAAATTTATGTAATTGACTTTTCAATATAATTAATGATGCTGAAAATAATTGGTACAAGTTGCAAGTCACAATTTCATATTTTCACACCCTCAGGAATTACATGCATATTTTAATATTCAAACATATAACTTAATTCAAATGAAAGGGTAATTTTGATAATTTACTCTTAAAATCTAATCTATCACTTAATTCAAATAGGGGCATGTTGTGCACCCTAGTCCATGTGCACTTTTCAGTTTACTGACTTACACTTTTTAAAAAGTGTAAGTCAGTAAACTGAAAAGTGCATATGGACTAGGGTGCACAACATGCACTCGAGTGCATACTAGACTTTACCTTCAAATAACTATATTTGAAAATTTTGTCATTATTTATTTTAAAATTTTAATTCATCAATTCAAACAAATATAGGAGTACAACTTAATTTAAATATTGGAGTACTTCTGTGACCAACGCAATTCTATTAAATTATGTGCAAAGCTATCAATCATGTCCTTAAATCCAAACGAACCTTAAATCAAATGATATCCCATAAATATAGGACGAGTCTAAATAAAAAGGCAATTAAAAAAAATGTAGAAACATAGTCAGATCATAAAAAACATTATTACTTGTTTGCTTACATGAACAACAAGATAATGATACATTTTAATTTATATTATATTACTGTTTAATGTATTAATCATTAGCAAAAAAAAATACTCCGTAATAATGTTCCATCCAATGTTAACTTTCAGGTTTTTTTTTTTTTTTAAAGTGCACCTATTTTTAAGTGTAAGATACGCCCTTATTTTTCTCCTCCCTCTCTCGTTACACCTGTACTGGAGAAAGTTTATTACATATATCATATATATGTAATCGAATAAAGTGAAGATATGCATCTATTTAACCTTCAGTATCTCTCTATTTTTAGTATGTTTATAAAATACAAAACTGAAGTCACGAGTGAGTGAAGTGGGCCCAGCTTCCTTTGCAGTAGACACGCGCAAAATCGAACCGCCAAATCGGTCAACCGGCCAAATCGCCGGTTACGGTTTAAAAACCGAACCGTAACCGTAAAATGGCGGTTCGGTTACGGTTCGGCATTTTGACAAACCGCAAACCGCCGGTTTGGCCGGTTTTGACGGTTTATTATTAAAAAAAAAAATATATATATTTTTTTTAATATACAATTCTTCTATTTTTAATGTATAAATTTAAGTTATATAATTTTTATTCAATTCTAGTAATGTATTTTCTAAAAAATGAGTTAAAACGAGCGAAAACGGAGATAATATTAAAAAAAAAAAAAAAAAAAAAAACAAAACAAAACCGCCAAACCGGCGGTTTTCAAACCGAACCGCCGGTTTGAAAACCGTAACCGTAACCGGCGGTTCGCGGTTCGGTTACGGTTCGCCGAAACCATAAACCGTAACCGCCGGTTTCTAACCGAAACCGGCGGTTTTCAACCGTTGCCCATGTCTACTTTGCAGTTTGGGCGCGGTTATACACACCAATCTATTGAGGGCACCCACTAGACTTTTTTTCATTTTAGAGAACATACAAAATGTCTCATATACCCTTCGTGTAAATTTAAAAATAAAAACGAAAGATGAGTACACTCTGCGTTATATTAATAGACAAAATCTTCCCCACCACCCACCACCACTGCTCCAAAAATCTTCCCCGCCACCACCATCACTGTCCTAAAAATCTTCCCCCATCACCACCATAACATACTAATTCCAAAAGAAAACAACATGAAACAGAAACATAAAAAAAATACTCAGACAAAATAAAAACTTTTAAAAACGTCATACTTCAATAAAAACAATTCTTAAAAACACAAAATTTCAACAAAAATAAAAACAAAAAAATTCTTAATGTGTCCGAAAATTTTAACTGAACAAAGATAAGATGTTAGAAAATTTTTACTGAACAATCTCAATTTGTCCGAAAAAAATTCATGAACTTTCATTTGTGCGAAAAAAAAAATCGGACATCTTTTTTCGAAAAAAATTTCGGACAAACTCAAGTTGTTCTAAATTTTTTTCTCAATAAACACAAATTGTTCGAATTTTTTTCCTGAACAAACACAAATTGTTCGAAAAATAAATAATGAACAAACTCAAATACTTTAACAAAAATTATGTAAAAATAAAAAATATAAAAAAAAATTAAAACTGAGAGAAAGATATTTAATTCACCGTGATATTGGTGATTAGAGAAATACAATATATAATTGAGTTAAGTTACAACGGACTCCTAATATGGTGGAGATAAAATTATAAAAGATATATACAAGATATACATTGAGAATAATCTAGAAGATATTCTAAATCTTATCCTTAACACCCCCCGTCAAGCGTTGCGTCGGATTTGGAAAGACGCAAAGCTTGGAACGAAGAAACTCAAAAGCTGGACGTGGGAGACTCTTCGTGAAGATATCAGCAAGCTGGAGATGAGATGGAACAAACTGAGTGGAGAGGCGACCAGCTGAGACCAGATGAGGCAACCAAAGCTGAAAGGAGGGATGTGGTAGCTAACTGAGTCTTATATTTCGGTTTGAATACCCCGGACTTCGCACGAGTAACCATTGTATGCGAAGGTGCAACTGGCGGAGGAAGAGGAATAGGCTCAGGATCCCGTTCAGGTGGAACGGTCGGCTCATGAGGTAAAATATGAGGTATCTCAGACGTGTCAGAACATAAGGAACATGGCCCGGAGTTCGAAGAATCTGACGAGGCAACTGGTGAAGGGGCCGAAGACTGAATATTATGAGGGGATCCAGAAGCTGAGTTAAGTTCGTCGGACAAATCCAAGAAACTGGAGACGTCTAGCATATTTTGAGCCAAGGATCCTTGTGTTCCGGAAAAAGGGAAATGTAACTCGTCAAATTGAGCATGACGAGTAATAAAGGTGCGAGATGCCACAGGATCATAACACCGAAAACCCTTATACGAAGTGCTGTAACCCATAAAAATGCAAGGCCTGCTACGTGGAGCCAACTTGTCAATAGCATAATCACGAAGATAGGGGAACACACGACAACCAAATGGTTTAAAATTAGCATAATTAGGCGGACTTTTGAATAACAACTCAAAAGGGGACTTTTGACCCAATAAAGATGACGGTAAGCGATTAATAACAAAGACAGCAGCAGCAAAAGCCTCAAACCAATAACAAGCAGGAACATGAGATTGAAACATCATAGACAAACCAGTTTCAGAGATGTGTCGGTGTTTGCGCTCAGCACGACCATTCTGCTGAGGAGTGTATGGACACGATAAACGATGAAGAATGCCATGTTTAATCATGAAGTGTTGAACTCGTGAGTTCGTAAATTCAGTCCCCCCGTCACTCTGAAATACTTTGATAGATCTGGAAAATTGATTGCAGACAAATGTGTGAAAACGAACAAGTGTATCATAGAATTCAGATTTTGCACGTAACGGATACATCCAAGAAAACCTCGAAAAATCATCCACAAAAACCACATAATAACGATAATCATCAGTAGTAGAAACAGGTGCAGGTCCCCACAGGTCACAATGAATTAAATCAAGAACATGAGTAGCACGTTTCTCATTCAATGAAAAAGACAAGCGCTTGCTTTTGGCCATTTGACACGAAGCACAAATGTCAGGGTTCGACAATAAAGAATTAATAGATAATAGTCCTTGTTTTTGCAATAAAGAAATAATATCGAATGGGACATGCCCCAAACGTAAATGCCATAAATTAAAAGAAGCCTTCGAAGTCCTGGTACGAAGAGCTGCAACCAAGGCCGGATGACTCTTTTCCAAAACATATAACCCGTTTTCACACCTGCCTTGAGCCAGAACCTGTCCCGTTATCCGATTCTGAACAGTAAATGTTTTATCAGAAAATAAAACTGTAACAGGTAAATCGGATGTGAGCTTGCTGATTGATAATAAATTCTTAGTAATATTTGGAACGACAAGAACATCCAACAATTTAACATTATCAGAAACCAAGCTTGAGCCAATATGTGTAATATTTAAAGTGTTTTCATTACCGACGACAACATGTCCATTACCGGAATATGGCTCGATTGAATCGAGGGTGGATTTCTGAGACGTCATATGTGCAGTTGCACCGGTATCAACATACCAATCCGAGGAAGCACGGTCGGAAGAAACATTGCAAACTGAATTAAAAGCTTGGGCAAGGTGAGCAACGGGCTGATCAGGAGCACGAGCGTACCTTTGAGGGCATTTATTCGCATAGTGGTCACCGCGACAAATTTGACAACGAGGTATGTATGGTTTGCGTGAGGCAGCAAACCCACCCTCACGAGGTTGCTCACGAGTATGCTTCCAAGATTGATTTGACCGACTAGAATTACCTCCGTCCCTGGACTGAAACAACTGGCGCTGACCAGAGGCGTGAGAGGACCTCTGTCCAGAACCTGATCGGCGATCAGAGTGGGCAAGAAAGGCAGCAGGTGGAGGATCACCCTCCATTGATTTCAGAAAACCTTCGAAACTCTCGGCACGGGGAAGAAGGTCTGCAAAGGAAGGAAGCGGGACAACGGCCATTTGGGAAGCGCTAAAACTGGAGAAGCGAGGCCCGAGACCTCGGAGGAACCAGTGTGTCTTGTCGGAATCGTCCAAGGGGCGGCCGATAGCAGCTAGACGATCACATATGCCTTTGAAGGAACGACCGTACTCTCCAACAGAACGAGAACCAAGTTTCAGGGAATGAAGCTCATCCTTCAAACTGAATTCACGTGATTTTGAATCGTGACTGAAAGCCTGCTCAAGCGAGACCCAAATTGATCGAGATGAATCACAGCCAACGACCACAGCAAGAGCCTCCTCGGTGAGAGAAGAAAGAAGAAGACTCGAGATGCGGCGATCACGAATGCGCCATGTTGTGTATTCTGGGTTCACGGTAGATGTGCCGGAAAGAGTGGCACGTGGTGGTGGAACGGAGCCATCAACGAAGCCCATGAGATCTTGGCATTCAAAGACAGAGGTTATTTGAGTTTTCCACAGTAGAAAATTGGTGGACGTTAATTTAACTGTAAGCATGTGAATAAGTGTGGAGAATGGAAGAGTTTCAGAAGTAAGGGGATCTGTGGTGGCCATGGCGTATGGAGAATATGCAGAAAATCTTGCCGGCGAAAGGGGACAAGTTCGGCAGGCAGAGAGAATTAAGTTGATAGGCGGTGGGAATTAATATTGTGGAGAGAGAATTTGTGTATACTTCCAATATGTAAATTAATTCGACGGTGGAGAGTTATTGAATCAGAGAAGGAGGTGAAAGGTTTTTATTAATGGAAGATAGAGGAATTAATTCTGACCACCGAGGAAAAATAATTAATTAAGGTTTGGGTGTTTAGGCTGATACCATGAGAGAAAGATATTTAATTCACCGTGATATTGGTGATCAGAGAAATACAATATATAATTGAGTTAAGTTACAACGGACTCCTAATATGGTGGAGATAAAATTATAAAAGATATATACAAGATATACATTGAGAATAATCTAGAAGATATTCTAAATCTTATCCTTAACAAAAACCCTAATTTCCATAAATCTGTTATTTTTCCTAACATCGAAACTTACCGGCGATAGCGTGCGCGACAGCTGGGCGACGGGACAGAAGGGGAAGGGAGGAGGTGGGCGACGGCGGCCTTGGGCGAAAAGGGGGAGGGAGGAGGTGGACGTGGCGCGACGGGGAGGGGCGGACGCGGCTCGACGGAGAGGGGCGCGAACGGTCGACGATGGCTTGGAGAGACGGCGGCGAGGGTTTCAGACGCCCACTGGAGACAATTTTTTTTTACATGGAAGGGGAGGCGACGACCGTGCACGGGACGGCGAGGGGAGGGTGCGGTCGTGCCCGGGACGAGGAGGGGAAGGGGCGGCCGCGGAACGGTGGGGGTAGGCGCCGATGGAGGAGTGGGGAGGGATAAGAGATGGGTGCGCTGGAGAATGAAAGAGGAAGAGGGAGAGACTTTTAATTAGAGTTTAGAAGGGAAAGGATATTTTAGAGTTTTTCATGTGGGTGTTCTCAACTTACGGTGTGTACTCAATAGATTGGTGTGTATAACCGCGCTCTTGTAGTTTCCTTGCCAATGGGCTATGACATACTTCAATGACACTGTTTTTTTTCCATCCCCTCCAAAATATCTTTTTAAAAGATTACACCTAAAAATACTATATTTCTTTTTTATTAATTTATATAAACAAAATCAATCTTAATTTATAAATTAAAAATCTAGAGTCACTGCCGAATCACTTTTTTATATATATATTTCTAAATCGTAAAAATGAGATTTTCAAAAAAACTTATTGAGATTAGCCCTAAATCAACTTTAGAATTTTTTTTAAGTAGCAATTTTTAGAAAATATTCCAAAAAAAACTATATTTCACAAACAAATGCTGAAAATGATAAAGATGTTGAAAAAAAATCAAAGCAGAAAAGAATATGACTTTTTTTCCAAATTTTTTCAGAACCCAAATCAAACTATCAAAGTAATTAAATTACAACGAAAATGAGAGAATAGGGGTGGCTGAAGAAGAACAAGAAGAAGATTAGAGTTTTTGAGGTTGATAGTAATGTTAAAATAATTTAATTATTTCTAGTTAGGGGAGTAATTAGTGTGAGAAAGAATGAACAAAGGAAAAAAAAAAAGTGATGTAACGGTATAAAAGTAAGTATGTAGGTGTATTATAGGAATGAATGGATATTTAAATTAAGGGAAATTGAGAGAGATGAAATGTGAATGGTTCATTCAAATTCAAATGGGTCAATCTCAAATCAAACACACCCTAAAACCCTTGCCTAAGCTACTACGCTCGCTGCTCAGGGAGAACGTTCCTGATGAGGAGCACATTTTCAACAAGCCTTTAGAGTTGTCATACATTGTAACGAGAAAATGTAGATTTGGTCTCATTAACTATGGGTCAATTAATTTTATGGTATTTGAATTTAGTCACATACGAAATAGAGTTGATTTCTAGTACATAGTGTGCATCGTGCACACTATGCTGACCAGTTAACTGTTATCAATTATTAAAACCAGAACTTTGCAACTAAGTTACTTTTGGTGAGGCTGTGACAACATCTTAAGTCTGGTACCAGGTTGTAGGTTAGAATCTTGTGACCTCAATAATTAAAATATTTTTTTTATTTTTAATTAAAATAATATTACCAAATTTTAAAAACAATTTTTATTTAAAAAAAAAATCACTTTACAATAATTTAAAATACCATTTTTCATTGATGAAAATCAAATCTTATATAAATGAAAAACCTAAAGTCAAATGAGCATAACTCGTTCATGAGACCGGAGCCCCATTAAAAATCTAGCTATGGAAAACCCTCCTTAGGGATAAAACCGTAGTCAAGGAAAAGGGAACCCCTCTAATTACATGATTATGAAAATCTATAGAATTTCATGTTCAAATCCTTTATAAAAAAGGGTTGTAATTGTTCTGGCGGATTGTACCACCATGTAAACTCTTCCGTTGCCATCTCCACCAATTTATCCGCTGATGCATTTCCTTCCCGTAGAATGTGAGTAGCTCTGAAATTCATATTGAGTAAATTAGCTCGTACCTGCTGCCATAGCGTCATAGCTCTCCATGGAACTTCATGTTTCCCTTCCCTCAGTATTGATACCACATATGCCGAGTTTGATTCCAGCCAAATGTCCATCCATTCATGCTCATAGGCTAGTTTTATTGCGTGTAAAGCTGTGAGCAACTCAGCTTCAAATGCGAAACCCCGACCGTGCTGCATTGCAAATCCCCCGAGGAATCCCGTTTTTGTCACGGAAAATACCAGACAGCTGTGTCGTCGGTGTTAATTTTTATCGTGCCAGGGAGTGGGCAGGTCCAGCGTACTGAGCGCACTAGTGGTGCCTTCATGGGGTTACCTACTAGCCGAAATGTCTTGATAATATGAAGATCGAACTGAGAATTAAACATATGCCCCATCACGTCTCCATTCGCCTCTTGCATCAATGCCCAAACAGAAGTTCGGATACCCTCCGGTGTATAGCTTGCTCAGTCGAACATGGCAGCGTTCCGTGAGTGCCAAGTCTGCCAAACCAAGGTGATCAGTGCTAGCCTCCACAATGCCTCAACTTGTGGGCTGGAATTAAATTCCAAAGCTTGTAGCACCCACCCTAAAAAACCAGCATCCATTCGAATGTGAGTTTGGAACAATTCCATAATTTTGTTTAATGTATGTCGGAAGAAGATGCATTCACTGAACAAATGATCCATTCCCTCTTCTTGGCAGCGACACAGCACACATACACTTGGCCCTGAGAATCCCAGCAAATGTAGGTGATCCCATGTCGACAATTTCCCATGAATTCCTCTCCACATCACTGTAAAGCGTCGAGGCGGGATGAAACTGCCCCATATCCAGTCTCTCCATTTAACACCTGGATAATGCGGACGAATTTGGTCATACGCAATGCTAGCCGTTATTTTACCATTTATTGAAGACGGCCAAATTCGAATGTCTGTCCCTATTGCAAATACAAATCTTCTCATATTTGCCACTATGTTTGGAAAATTCTGAACAAAGTTCTTCTCTAAGCTCCATATACCATTTTCTAGATATGCTGCAATTGTAAAATTGTAATGGTTGCGAATGTAGTGAGGCATATGAATTCGATTGGCTACTATATAACCCAACCAATTATCTAACCAGAATCGTACCATAGTCTCCGAGCCTAGCACCCATCGAGCTATCCTATCAATTTCCAATGAGTGAGGTCGCAGCCCTCACCATAGAGACGATGCCACAACCGTCGAGCGCAGTCCCCCCCAATGGCAGAAAACGCTGCCTTAGAAACTGCATAGGGGGGTTCGATTCTGTCATGATGCACCAGGCCAACTTACGTAGGTACGCTGCATTTGCACATACTATGGATCGCACTCCTAGACCACCCTCCCGTCTTGGTGAGATAATTTTCGCCCACGCTATTGTACAAGAGCCCTTACAACCTGTTTCACCAGTCTATATAAAATTCCGCATAGCTTTCTCAACATGATTCAATAAAGCCCGCGGCCATTTGTACACCATCATTGTGTGAACCATAGAAGACGTAATGACATGATTAACTAGAAACACACGACCTGTCAGCGAAAGGGATTTCCCCTTCCAACTTGAAAATCTGTTGAGGATCTTGTCGGCAATCGGCTTCAGATGTGATGCCCGGGGCACTCCTCTGAAAAGAAGCGCACCCAAATACACAAATGGGAGGGATCCCGAGCTCATGCCCAGGATAGAATGCAAATATCTCTTGTTGTTATAGCTCACATATTTGCCAAAGTAAACACACGATTTCCGGGGATTGAATTTCTGACCCGAGAGATTCCCACAGTCCTCCAAAATATCTCTAACCGCTCGAATGCTCCCACGGCTCGCCCGACAAAAAAATGAGGACGTCATCGACATATAAGAGTGATATTGGGCACGCCAGTCCTCGGCGAATAAATGTCGGCTCTAGCCTGCCTTCACGAACTTCCGTGTCCAGCAAATTCGAGAGAATCTCCTCGGCTAAACAAAATAACAGCGGAGACAACGGATCTCCTTGGCGTACCCCTGAGAACAACTAAAATATCTGTGAGGCTGGCTGTTAATTAGAACCGATAGCCTCGCCGACTCAATATACAATAGATGATTTGGCAAAATTCCTCACTAAATCCCAAACATTGCAGCACTTTCATCAAAAAATCACATCGTACAGTGTCGAAAGCCTTACGTATATCAATTTTCATGGCCAGATTGACATGCACTTTTGTACGATCTAGACAATTGACCCCTTCTGACGCAAAGGCTATAAAATATTACCACAAAATATTTTTTTTATTTTTAATTAAAATAATATTATCACTTTTCACAGTTTTTAAAATCAATTTTTATTTAAAAAAAATATCACTTTACAATAATTAAAAATACCATTTTTCATTAATAAATATTACCCCTTTTTACAGTTTTTTTTTTTACCACTTTTCAATATTGAGGATTACCACTTTTTAGTATTAATGATTACCACTTTTCAGTATTATGAAACAACACTTTTCACTAATAATAGTTACCATTTTTCAATATTAAAAACTACACTTTTCAGTATTATGAAACAACACTTTTCACTAATAATAGTTACCATTTTTCAATATTAAAAACTACACTTTTCAGTATTATGAAACAACACTTTTCACTAATAATAGTTACCATTTTTCAATATTAAAAACTACACTTTTCAGTATTATGAAACTACACTTTTCAGTATTATGAAACAACACTTTTCACTACTTTTCACTAATAATAGTTACCACTTTACAGTATTATGAAACAACACTTTTCGGTATAAAAATTACTACAGTATTATGAAACAACACTTTTCAGTATAAAAATTACAACTTTTCAATATTAAATATTAACACATTTGAAAAACAGAATAAGAAAATCTTGTACTTCAACTAAAGAAAAAAACGGAATAGCATCTTGTCCAAATCAACAAAAAAACATCAGAAAACAAATATTAAAATTACACTTTTTAATAAGAAATAACTACATTTTTCAGTAAAAAAATTACCACTTTTCAGTAACATTCATGATGCGGACAAAATATGTCGTCCTGAGAGGTAACGACACGTGGATATAAGATGAATTAAATTCGTCTTATTACGAGTGGTAAAGTGGTGAAGAAGATTAGTACACCCCTAGGCCCAAAGAGGGGAATGAGTATAATTGGGCCCCTGGCCCAATATTGTAGGCCCATGCCCTCGGTCCAAGCGTAAGGAGATTAGATATATCCGGCCCATAAAGGGGACCCGAAAGATCTAGTCTTAATTACTGAAGCCCGAGAGAAATAGTCAAGATGAATGGAGGCAGTCCACAAGAAGACCGGGTCTTAAAGGCAGTTGAGGAATAAGGGGGAGAGGGGGTCTCCCTCATGCCCACGAAACAGGGAAGGGTATATAAGCAAGTGTTTTAATAATTGACTACGTTTTACTTTACATACATACTCTACACGATTCTTACTAAGCAATATAGTGAAAATACAAGAAACACCACGATATTTGCGAGAATTTTCCTTGAATTACAGAGAAATTCCTCTTTGATTCTTCCGAGAAAGATTTTGACTTGAGCGTCGGAGATTCCACGCCGGAATCCCCTCCGGCGTGTTTTTGCAGGTCTCTAAGGAGCTTGAAGGAAGATTATTCGTGGATAAACTTGCGGAAAAGTGACGATCTAAGCCCACAATCGACGTAATCCGGATAGGGAGATTTGGTATCCCTAGTCGTTATTTTCTGACGCAACAACTGGCGCCGTCTGTGGGAACGTTTCGAGCTAAGAAGTGAGAAAGTTCCATACGAAATGGGCGGAGAACAAGATCTGATGAACCAGACTAGAGAGAGAGGAGATATCACTCCCCCTCATTTTCCTCTGCCTCCCCCGTGTTTTCCCTCAAACAGGAACCTAGGGAAACAACCGTCAACCACCGTACTGGAGGATAACCCTCTTGTACCTGAGGGAAATACAACTGGTATCTCGGGAGCCTCCGGACGTGGGACTCATAAGGATCCACCTCCTTCCAATACCCAGCCGGAGCTCCTCACCGTCTCTCAGGATCAGCTAGATGCCATGATCGCCCAGGCTGTAGAGAGAATGGTTGCAGCCCGAGGAATCCATAACTCTGACGCTGCTCCACCGGTGGATGGGAAGGTGACACAGAAAAACCCAGAGCGCATGATTGATTCCTCTCTGGCCCCTTCCAAGAACGAGGGAGTCCCTCGAGACCAAGAGGATAAAGTACCCTCTCAAGCGGAAAGAAGTGTCCCCAACAGGATCCCCAGAAGAAATACGGAAGCGATCCCTGAGAGAACTTTGGACACGGAGATTGGAGAGAGTACGGATGACACTTACCAAGGAGCAGTCAGCGATCAAATACAAGCCATTCGAAAAGAAATGGGGGACATGAGGAAACAAATGGTTGACAACGTAAGTAAATCTCCTTATATTACTGGTTATCAGTTTACGTCAAATATCTTGCAAGATGAGTTACCCTCTAATTTTAAATCTTTGAACTTTGAATATGATGGCACGGCGGATCCCTACGAACACTTGGTGAGGTTCAAAAATGCTGCTTTGTTGCATCGCTATGGAGAGGGTGTCAAATGCAGAGTCTTCTTAACTACTCTATCCAAAGCAACACAACAGTGGTTCACACAATTGGGACCTGACACCATCCACTCTTGGTCAGAGTTTAGCGAACTGTTCTTGCATCAATTCGCCAGTGCCAGGAGACAGCCTAGGGCTACCCTTACCCTGTTCAACATGAGACAGGGAGATAATGAAAGCCTCCGAGATTTTCTGAAAAGATTCAATTAAGCAGCCCTGAAAGTGCCTACTGCCTCTTCGGAAGTAAAGATCAATGCCCTTACCAACGGGTTTGAAGGACGGAGACCTTTTCACCTCCCTGGCTAAGAAACCAGTACAGACCTTCGATGAGTTATTAAGGAGAGCCGATAAATATCTCACCCTGGAGGAGGTACGAAAGGCCAAACGCTCTGAAACTAAACCAGGGGGAAGAAATGGAGAGCGAAGAAGAGAAATCATACCTAGGAGGCCTAGTCCTGAAAGATACAGAAGTTCAAGAAGCACTAGAAGCACGAAGGAAGAAGAAGCAACACGCTCGGGTCCCAGGGAAAGGTTCGAGAAATATACCCCTCTAAGAATAGACCCAGTAGAAGTCCTAGAAGTAGCAGGGGATCACCCTAACATGAAGTTCCCCTATTCCAGAAACAGAGGTCCTCAAAATCCTAAATCTGATAAGTTCTGGCAGTTCCACAATGATTACAGCCATGATACAAATCAGTGTTGGCACTTGAAAGATTAGATAGAACGAATGATCCAAGAAGGTCATCTTAAAGAGTTCACATTCAGGGATAGACAAGGCCCTCGGGGGTAAAAGAGGAAGGACCCGGAGGGGAAACCAGATGAGAACAAGAGAGAACAGAGGAAAGGGACGGAGGGCCAACCCCCTCCTCCCCAAAAGAGGGGAACCATCCACATGATCATGGGAGGCCCTACTGATGGATATTCCTTCAGACAGAGGAAACAAAGTGTTCGATCATTGAAAATTGAGAGGAACGTAGAGAACAGAGAGATAGAGAGGACGACGATAGCCCCTGACATTCATTTCAGGCCGGAAGACGCAGGAGAACTGAGGGAAACCCATAATGACGCTCTAGTCATCACCACGGACATTGCAGGGTATGACGTGGCGAGAATTTTTGTGGATACGGGAAGCTCGGCGGACATCATGTTCTTGGAATGCTTCAAAAAGATGGAGTTGAATATAAAGCTCAGGTCGGTGGAAACTGCTCTCTATGGATTCTCAGGGGGTGCAATCCAACCCCGCAGTTCTGCATTATTGCAAGTAGGGTTAGGGACTGCCCCTAACCGACGCGTACAAGTGATAGAGTTCTTGATAGTAGACGTCCCTTCCTCATACAACGTGGTGATGGGAAGACCAAGCTTGAACATCTTTCAGGCAGTAATTTCCACCTTCCACATGAAGATGAAATTTCCCGCCTCGGGGGGAGTGGGAGTGATAAGTGGAGATCAATATTAAGCAAGGAAGTGTTATGTAGAATCAGTGAAAATAGCGGACAAGGCTATGCTCCGAGGATTGGAAAGGTTTAAGGGGGAAGACCCTGAGTTGAAAAAACAAAGAGTAGGTGAATTGGCGGGGGAACAACCCAAAATCAAAGCAGATGAAGAATTGATGAATATTGAGCTCTACGCAGGAAAAGAAGGATTCGTAACCAGAGTCGGCACCCATATGGACCCAGAACTTAAAGAGAGAATGATAGCTACTCTTCGAAAGAATGCAGACATATTTGCTTTCGCCCCAGCGGATATGACGGGTATCCCTCCATAGATAGCAGTACACCACCTCAATGTGGATCCCAGGGCGAAACCAGTAAAGCAAAAACTAAGAAATTTTGGTAAAGAGAAGAATTTTATTGTGAAAGAAGAGATTGATAAATTGTTGAGTGCAGGACATGTAAAGAAGGTGCAATTCCCTGAATGGCTCTCAAACGCAGTGTTGGTGTCTAAGGGAGCCGGCAAATGGAGAATGTGCATTGACTTCAGAGATTTGAACAAAGCATGCCCCAAAGACCATTACCCTCTGCCCAGAATTGATCGATTGGTAGATGCGACATCAGGATTCGAGTTGCTTAGCATGATGGACGCGTATCAGGGATACCATCAGATTCAGTTGAATCCCCCTAATATCCCGAAGGTATGTTTCATTGTAACATGTGGTACCTTTGGTTATATACGTATGCCCTTCGGACTAATAAATGCAGGAGCCACCTACCAGAGAATGATAGACTCAGTATTTCGAGAACAGATTGGTAGGAACATGGAAATCTATGTGGATGACATGTTGGCTAAGAGCACTAAGGCAGAGGAACACATAAAAGATCTGGAGGAGATATTTCAAGTAGTCAGGAGTAATGGCATTAAGCTGAATCCAGCTAAATGCTCCTTTAGAGTAAGATCAGGAAAATTCTTAGGATACATGGTGAGGCAGAGGGGAATAGAGGTCAACCCTACAAAGGTGAAAGTCGTACTCGACATGCAGCCCCCCCGAAACCTGAAAGAACTACAGACCCTGAACGGGAGAATAGCAGCCCTGAGCAGATTCATAACGAGATCGGCGGAGAAAAACCACCATTTCTTTAGGACACTGAGGAAGGGGTCGAAATTTGAATGGGATGAGCAGTGCCAAAGAGCCTTCGAAGAACTTAAGCTTCATCTGGAACAACTCCCAAAATTGACAAAACGCTCTCAGGGAGATATCTTATTCCTATATCTCTCAGTAGGGGAACATTCCTTAAGTACAACCTTGATGAAGGAAGAGGGCTCCACACAACAGCCCATATACTATGTGAGTAAGGTAATTCAAGGAGCAGAGATCAGGTACTCAGAGGTAGAAAAGGCAGCCCTCGCGGTGGTAGTGACGGCTAGACGGTTACGCCCTTATTTCTTGTCATATAAAATCCCTGTGCGGACTAACAACCCTTTGAAGCAGGTGCTAGGAAGGGCAGACTTGTCAGGAAGGATGGTCAAGTGGGCCATTGAATTGCAAGAATATGACGTGGATTATGAACCCAGGAGGGCCATTAAAGCCCAAGCCTTAACAGATTTCATTCAAGAATCCACCAGAACAGAGGAGATGGAAGGCTGGAAAGTGTATGTCGATGGCTCTGCGTCAGCACTGGGATGCGGGGCATGGATAGTGTTGGTAGACCCTGTCGATCAGGAGATACAAGTTGTCGTTAAGTTCCGGTTTTCGACCTCTAATAACGGAGCAGAATACGAGGCCCTGATTAGAGGGGCCAGCATGGCAGCAGAACTAGGAGCACAAAAGGTTACTTTATATTCAGACTCATAGTTGGTGGTGCAGAAACTAAGGGGGGAGTACCTTGCCAAAGACGAAAAGATGATCGCATGTTTAGAGCAAGTGAAGAACCTGAAAAGCAAATTCCATGCTTTCGAAGTGATACAGATATCGAGGGAAGAAAACACAAAAGCGGATGGATTGTCCAAGTTAGCCAGTTCCACTAAGCTCGAGGGGCAGGGGAAGATAACCCTGCTAGTGGCGGATCGGTCGGCAACGGAAACCTTAATTGGGGAGATAACAGAAGGGGACGACTGGAGAAAAGAGATATGGGAGGAGTTGAACAGAGACCTTGTGGTTCCAACGTCCAGGGAAACCAAGGCGTTGAGGTTGAAATATTGTATCCTTGGGGATCAGTTGTACAAAAGATCCTTCACTCAACCCTATTTGAAATGTCTCTCGAAACAGGAAGCAGAATTTGTAATCAAGGATATCCATGAGGGTTGTGCAGCCAGTCATGAGGGTTACAAGACGAATGTGAAAAAGGTGTTCAGGGCAGGTTTTTACTGGCCCACTGTGATAAGGGATGCTCGAGAATTCATGAAGAAATGTGAGAAATGTCAGAAGAATGGACCTTTGATACGGATACCTGCGGAAGAGATGGGCGCTATGTATTCGCCCTGCCCCTTTGCAAAATGGGGGATAGATTTAGTGGGGCCCTTCCCCATGGCACCTGGAGGAAGAAAATTCTTAATCGTAGCAGTAGACTACTTCAGCAAGTGGGTAGAAGCCGCACCCCTGGCCAAGATAGAAGAGGATAATGTGATCAATTTCCTAGCGAGACACATTTGCTGCAGGTTTGGAGTGCCAAGAGTTTTAGTTTCAGATAATGGAATGCAATTCAACGGAGAGAAAGTGAGAAAATGGTGTTGGAGGTGGAACATTGTACAGAGATTCACCTCAGTAGCCCACCCACAAGCCAATGGTCAGGTGGAGGTCACAAATAGGATTCTAGTGGACGGTATCCGAACACGCTTGCAAAAGATATGAGGAGGATAGGTGAAAGAGCTGGACAACGTCCTCTGGTCTTACAGAACTAGTCCTAAATCAGCTACCGGGGAGTCCCCCTTCCAATTGGTGTATGGGACAACAACAGTAATACCCCCAGAGTCCCGGTTAGGGTCGCATCGGATCACCTATTTCGAGGAGAAGAAAAATGAAGAATTAATGAGAGAGGCCTTGGATTTAATAGAAGAGGAGAGAGAGATAGCCAAACTGAGGGCAGAGAGATACAAGAGCAGGATCAAGGCCGCATACGATCGTAGGGTAATCCCCAGATCCTTTAGAGTTGGAGACTTGGTCCTCCGGAGAGCGAATGCCTTGAGGAACACGGGAAAAATGGAGGCCAACTGGGAAGGTCCTTACAAAGTGATACAAGTATTGAGAGGAGGAGCCTACAAGCTCCAGAGTATGGAAGGAAAGGAGGTGCTGCGCCCATGGAACGTGTGTCATCTTAAGAGGTTTTACGTTTAAAAGTGTGTTGGTCCTTTACTTATCTTTTCTGCGCAACTTTGACATTTATTTCCATTTGAATAAATTGTATGCACCGCTTCACCGGCACTCTTTTTCCCTCTACATGGGTTTCCCTTTGGGTTTTACCATGGAGAGGTTTTTAATGAGGCCGGCATAGGTTCCCTTTCTGCCTATGTTGATAAACACTTTTGATCAATGAAGCTTTATTTTTTGAAGAAATTGCAGTGATTGCTCTTGATTTTTGAAGAATTATTGTGTGAAATAGATGCTAGAAAACTAATGAGATGATTGACATATAATGATATTAAAACGAAGGACAAAATGAGAAAATGCGAAGGTTTATACAAACCTCACCCTGAGAAACAAGTGAGTTCCAATGAACTTCACTTAGAGAAAATGCGTAGGTTTATACAAACCTCACCCTGAGAAACAAGTGAGTTCCAATGAACTTCACTTGGAGAAAATGCTAAGGTTTATACAAACCTCATCCTGAGAAACAAGTGAGTTCCAATGAACTTCACTTAGAGAAAATGCGTAGGTTTATACAAACCTCACCCTGAGAAACAAGTGAGTTCCAATGAACTTCACTTAGAGAAAATGCGAAGGTTTATACAAACCTCACCCTGAGAAACAAGTGAGTTCCAATGAACTTCACTTAGAGAAAATGCGAAGGTCTATACAAACCTCACCCTGAGAAACAAGTGAGTTCCAATGAACTTCACTTAGAGAAAATGGGAAGGTTTATACAAACCTCACCTTGAGAAATAAGTGAGTTCCAATGAACTTCACTTAGAGAAAATGCGTAGGTTTATACAAACCTCACCCTGAGAAACAAGTGAGTTCCAATGAACTTCACTTAGAGAAAATGCGAAGGTTTATACAAACCTCACCCTGAGAAACAAGTGAGTTCCAATGAACTTCACTTAGAGAAAATGCGAAGGTTTATACAAACCTCACCCTAAAAAAAAACTGAGTTCCAATGAACTTCACTTACAGAAAATGCGAAGGTTTATACAAACCTCACCCTGAAAAGCAAGTGAGTTCCAATGAACTTCACTTAGAGAAAGTGTGAAGGTTTACATAAACCTCATTCGGAGAGAACAAGGGGGTTCGATCTAATGAACCTCCCTATAATAGCTAATACAGATTCAAAATGGATTTCATCCTAAGGGAAGAATTCAAAGCTACAAGAGCGAAAATCTTCATCCACTATAACCTCAAAGGCTGGGGGAATAGGAACTACGAGGAGATCCTACGAGCATTATCAAATCATCAAGTAAGTATAAAAGCTTGAACTCTCTATTTTAAGCTTGAATTCGCCATGCCTGAATTTGAAGACTTAGAGCTTATATGTGTCAAAAAGATACTAGAGATACATCTTGAGACATAACTGAGAAAAGCTAAACATGCAACACATATATATATGCATACAATCAAATAATATGCAGGTATGAGAAGAAAGAGTAGAATAAAATAACCAAAAGCAGATAATATTCAAGACCAAAGGCACCAGGCCCTGGCCCTCCACAGCAAAACACAAGAGTGTGGAGTCTCCTGAAAATACCAAAAGAGCTCGAAGGCCCCAACAAAAGAAAGTGTTTTAAAAGTACCATAATATTGTTATCAAAGAAAGTAAATAAGATTACGAAGAAGGAGGAATTTCAACCCCTTTAGCGCCTTCCACCGCCTCATGGACCTGTCCGCTGGAGCCACCACCCTCCTCCTTCTCCTCCGAGACATCAACCGCCACAGTGGCCAGTGGATCAAAGTTAGCTATGTGAATAGGAAATTCCAGATCGCTCACAGGCACTAAATCCCCCACTCCTGGAGCAGCACTCTTCAGCTCCAAAACAGCCTTCTCCATACCAGGCAGCCACCAAGGAGTGTTGATATCCTCCTTGGGATCTCCTGGGAACTTCGGGGGAGCAGCTAGCTCATCCAGACGGAGAGCGCGGGTGTAGTGACCGTCAAACCCTGCAGCAGAGTGCTCAGCTACGGCATTGGAGAAGCCATGATCGATGAAGTGTGGGATGTATGCCCCCATTGCCCCCAGAAAACTAGCGCTTTTGAGGAAGGCCTCTAGCCATTCTTGGTGCAAAGTGCCCAGAAAGGTATGTCCTGCCGCGGATGTAAAGAGAGAATCAATGCAAAGCTTCACCCCGGCCGCAGAAAATTCAGTCTCCAGGCGCTGGATCCCCTGTTTCGCTTGGTTATCTGAGCTTGGAATAAAGAGATTTCCTCGGATAAAACCTGATTCTGTGCTGAAAGCTGAACCTTCTCAGCCATGGCTGCCTTCCTCCCCAAAGTGGCCTCTCGAAGCTCTGCCTCGATCATTTCCTTCTTTATCCTCTCTTGCTCTACTTGACTGTGGAGATCGTCATGGAGCTGAAAAGATTGGAGGGCTCGCTCGAACACATCAGAGTAAAGAAGACCAAACTACATGGAGGTTATAAAGTAATAGAAAGAGTTAGTATGTTTGTTTTACCCCTTATCAATCATATGAAGGAATATGTACATTATGAGCTTACTTGAGAGAAGCTATGAGCAGTGTGCACCATCCTTTCCTCCAAGGTTAGAACATTGAGAGCTTTTACAGCCGGGGCAGGGATGTGACGCTCCACAAAAGCAGTGAACTGATCAATACTGATATCATCTGTGGCTTCTAGATCAATTGTCTTCGAGGGGGTGAAGGAAGATTTACCCTTAATTTTCTTCTTCTTAGATACACCCGAAGTAGGGAGCCCAGAAGAGAAAGCAGCCCCTCCAGCAGACGACCTGGTACGCTTGGCAACGGATCCAACAGAGGGTTTCATTGGAGAAGGAGGAAAGGGGGCCTTTGAGGAACTTTCTGGAGCAGGAGATTTGTTCACCATAGAGAGGGGAGTAGCATCACGCGAGATCTGGGACAACCAACTCATAGCTGCGATCAGGAAAATATGGACATTAGGAAATACAAAACCATAAATGTTGAAAGTAGCAACATAGAAAAATGGTATTACCGTCAACTGGACCTAGGGGATAGTCAATACGACCAAAACCGAAATGGGATAAAGCCCTAGGATTTTTACAAATACCCATTACATCAAAATATCTGTACTGAGCTACGTGTTGATTCAGGTTTTCCATTACAGCCAAGTTAATAGAGGAGCAAGCAGTGAGAGGAGGACAGGGTACCCCGGGGTTCTCATAAACCCACTTTTCGTGAGGAAAATCCCAGAGAGAAGGATTAGTTACAAAGAAATAATAATCTCGCCAGTCTTGAGCCCCCTCATGGAGTTTCTCCATGAATTTCCCAGTACGAGCAGCTCGGCCACATACATAGATGATGCGGACAAAATATGTCGCTCTTGGAAATGTCGACACGTGGAAACAAGATAAAATTATAATAGTCTTAATTAGGTTAATAGGCTTGAAGGTGGATTAATACACTCCTAGGCCCAAAGAGAGGAATAAGAATAATTGGGCCTTTAGCCCAATATTCGAGGATTAGTAGTCTTTGGGTCCAGGGATCTGGCCCAAAGGGAGTGTGTGGCATGGGCTATTTTCTCTTAGCCGAGTCAAGAGATAGGGTCAGAGCGAGAAGATAGGCCCAGTCCGCTGAAAGGCCAAGTCTTCAGAGATATGGAACGAGTCTTCAGGGATCTGGGCCGAATTTACAGGGATGTGCGAGTGAATATAGGGAGAAAGAGTCTTTCTCTCTCCCGAGAGAGAGGGGCAGGTATATAAACAGGTTACAATTATTTTATCAGGTACGTTTTACAAAATCTACAGACTTTTACGAAATATACATTGAATTCAGAAGAAATATTGTGTTATTCGCCAGAATTTCCCTAGAATCACAGGGAAATTCCTTTTTGATTCTCCTAAGAAGAATTCTGACTTGAGCGTCGGAGATTCCGCGCCGGGGCCCCCCTCCGGCGTACTTTTGCAGGTCATTTCAGGATTTTCGAGGAGATTTACGTGAAGATTGCCAAAGATAAAGAGCGATTCAAACCCGTGATTCGCAGCGCTTGTAAAGGAACGGTTGATATCCATAGACGTTCTTTTCCGACGCAACAACTGGCGCCGTCTGTGGGAACATTTCGAGCTAAGAAGTGAGAAAAAGCTCCATATTAAATGGGTGGAGAACAAGATTCGACGAAACAGACTAAGGAGAAGGGAGATTCCACTCCTCTTCATTTCCCTCCACCCCCTCCAGGTTTTCCCTTAAACCGGGATCTAGGGAAACAACCTGCAAATCCTATATCGGAAGATATCCCTCTTGCCCAAGACGGGAATGCGACGGGTACCTCGGGAGCTGCGGGAAGGAGGACTAATAGGGATACTCCTCATCCTAATGCTCCATCGGAGTTTTTGACTGTTACCCAGGATCAATTGGATGTGATGATTGCACAAGCGGTCGTAAGGATAATCACCTCTCGTGGACTTCGCCCCCTCGGACCCATCCCACCAATCAACGAGGGCGCAAAGCAAAACCCCCTGGAGCAGGTCATAGATTATGCTCCGATCCCCTATAGGAATGAGGGTCCCCCTCAGAATTAGGAAGAAAAGGTGCTTTCCCAAGCTGATAGGAGCATCCTTGATCGACCTCCCAGGAGGAACATGGAGAGGATCCCTGGTGATACCACTCTGAATACAGAAATAGGAGAAAGCACGGATGACACCTATCAGGGAGGAGTTAGTGATCAAATACAGGCCTTACGAAGAGAAATGAAGGACATGCAGAAACATATGACCGACAACGTAAGTAAACCTTCTTACGTTAATGGCTATCAATTCTCATCCAATATTTTACAAGATGAACTACCTTCTAATTTTAAATCTTTAAATTTTGAATATGATGGCACCACGGACCCATACGAACATTTGATGAGGTTCGAGAATGTCGCCCTATTGCACCAATACGGAGAGGGCGTCAAGTGCAGGGTATTTCTAACTACCCTATCCAAAGCGGCACAACAATGGTTCACCCAGCTAGGGCCGGACACTATCCATTCATGGTCGGAGTTTAGTGAATTGTTCTTGCACCAATTTTCCAGCGCTAGGAGGCAACCTAGGGCCACCCTTACCCTGTTTAACATGCAACAAGGGGAGAATGAGAGTCTTCGGGCTTTCTTGAAAAGATTCAACCAAGCAGCTTTAGAGGTACCAATAGCTTCTTCAGAGGTTAAAATCAATGCTCTTACTAATGGACTAAGAGATGGAGACCTGTTTACGTCTCTAGCCAAGAAGCCAGTACAGACCTTTGATGAATTACTAAGGAGAGAGGAAAAATACCTCACCCTGGAAGAGGTAAGGAAAGCTAAGCGTTCGGAAACCAGGACAATAGTGGGGAATGGAGAACGAAGAAGGGAAATAATGCCAAGAAGGCCCAGTCCAGAGAAACACAGAAGTGCGAGGGGGCTGGGAAATGTAAAAGGAGAAGAAGCTGCGCGCTGGAATTCTAAGGGGAGGACGGGGAGATATACCCCTCTGAGGATAGAGCCAGCGGAGATTCTAGAAGTAGCAGGGGACCACCCCGATATGAAGTTCCCTTACTCGAGAAATAGGGGCCCTCAAAATCCCAAATCCGACAGATTTTGCAGGTTCCACAATGACTATGGCCATGACACAAATCAGTGTTGGCACCTGAAAGATGAAATATAAAGAATGATCCAAGCAGGTCACCTCAAGGAGTTCATCTTCAGGGATAGACAAGGCCCCAGAGGGCAAAAGAGGAAGGATCCCGAGGGGAAGCCATAAGATAACAAAAGGGAACAGAGGAAGAACACGGAAGATCAGCCACCCCCTCCGCAAAAGAGGGGACCATTCATATGATCATGGGAGGCCTTGCCGATGGTGATTCCTTTAGACATGGGAAGCAGAGCGTTAGGACACTGAAAATTGAGAAAAATATGGAGCATCACGAGATACGAAAGACGACAGCGGTTCCTGATATCCACTTTGGGCCAGAAGATACCGGAGAACCCAAGGAAACCCATAATGACGCACTAGTCATTACCACAGATATTGCAGGGTATGATGTGGCCAGAATCTTTGTTGACACGGGGAGCTCCGCTGATATCATGTTCCTGGAGTGTTTCAAGAAGATGGAATTAAACATAAAACTTAGACCAGTGGAGACGGCCCTCTATGGATTTTCCCAACCCCTTGGGTCGGCGTTGCTACAGGTAGGGCTAGGAACCGCCCCTAACTGACGTGTGCAAGTGATAGAGTTCCTGATAGTAGACGTCCCATCATCATACAATGTGGTGATGGGAAGACCAAGTTTGAACATCTTCCAGGCAGTGATTTCCACCTTCCACATGAAGATGAAATTCCCTGCCTCGGGGGGAGTGGGAGAGATATGCGGGGATCAATACCAAGCGAGGAAATGCTATGTAGAATCAGTCAAGATAGCAGACAGGGCCATGTTTCGAGGGATGGAAAGATTCAAGGGTGGAGACCCTGAATTGAAAAGACAGAAGGTGGGTGAGCTAGTGCAGGAACAACCCAAGGCCAAAGCAGATGAGGAATTAATGAACATTGAGCTTTACCCAGGAAAAGAAGGATTCACAACTAGGATCGGTACCCACATGAATCTCGAACTTAAAGAAAGGATGATACTCACTCTTCAGGAGAATGCGGATATCTTTGCTTTTACCCCAACAGACATGACGGGTATCCCTCCAGAGATAGCGACACACTACCTTAATGTAGATCCCAGAGCTAAGCCAGTGAAGCAAAAGTTGAGAAACTTTGGTAAGGAGAAAAACCTCATTGTGAAAGAGGAAATTGAGAAGCTGTTAAGCGCGGGGCATGTGAAGAGGGTGCAATTCCCTGAATGGCTTTCGAATGCAGTGCTGGTATCTAATGGGGCCGACAAATGGAGAATGTGTATTGACTTCAGAGATCTGAATAAAGCATGCCCCAAGGATCATTATCCCCTGCCTAGAATTGTTCAATTGGTGGATGCCACATCCGGGTTCGAATTGCTTAGCATGATGGACGCATATCAAGGGTACCATCAAATCCAGTTGAACCCTCTTGATATACCGAAGGTATGTTTTATTGCGACATGTGGTACTTTCGGTTATGTACGTATGCCTTTTGGACTAATCAATGCAGGAGCCACCTACCAAAGAATGGTAGACTCAGTGTTCCGAAGACAGATCGGTAGGAACATGGAGATTTACGTGGATGACATGCTGGCTAAGAGTACCAAAGCAGAAGAACATATTAAAGACCTGAGGGAGATATTTCAGGTAATCAGAGAAAATGGTATTAAATTAAATCCAGCTAAATGTTCTTTTGGAGTAGGGTCAGGAAAGTTCCTGGGATATATGGTGACTCAGAGGGGGATAGAAGTTAACCCAGCTAAGGTGAAGGCGGTCCTCGACATGCAACCTCCTCGTAATCTGAAGGAACTACAGACCCTGAATGGAAGAATCGCAGCTCTTAGTAGATTCATAGCAAAGTCAGCAGAAAAGAGCCACCACTTCTTCAGAACATTAAGGAAGGGGTTGAGGTTCGAATGGGACGAGCAATGTCAAAAAGCTTTCGAAGAACTCAATCTCCATCTTGAACAGCTCCCGAAGCTGACAAAGCCCTCTCAGGGAGATGTCTTACTCTTATACCTCTCAGTAGGGGAACATTCCTTGAGCACGGCCCTGATGAAAGAGGAAGACTTTGCGCAACAGCCCATATACTATGTGAGCAAGGTCATTCAAGGGGCAGAGATTAGATATTCAGAAGTGGAGAAAGCAGCCCTGGCGGTGGTAGTGACGGCAAGGCGATTACGCCCCTATTTCTTGTCCTATAAAGTGATGGTGCGGACTAATTTCCCTCTAAAGCAGACATTAGGGAGAGCAGACTTGTCGGGAAGAATGGTTAGATGGGCAGTGGAATTACAGGAATATGATATTGATTATGAACCAAGGAAGGCCATCAAGGCTCAAGCTTTAGCAGACTTCATTCAGGAGTCCACCAGGGCGGAGGAAGTGCAGGGCTGGAAGGTGTATGTGGACGGCTCAGCATCCGCATTAGGATGTGGAGCAGGGATAGTGTTGGTTGATCCTGAAGGCCAAGAAGTACAGGTTGCTGTCAAGTTCCGATTCTCAACCTCTAATAATAGTGCAGAATATGAGGCCCTGATTAGAGGAGCCAATATGGCAGCAGAGTTGGGAGCACAAAAGGTCACCCAATATTCCGACTCACAGCTGGTAGTGCAACAGGTCATGGGGGAATACCTCGCCAAAGATGAAAGGATGATCGCCTATTTGGACCAGGTAAAGAAGTTAAAAAACAAATTCCATACCTTTGAAGTAATACAGGTACCAAGAGAAGAGAATATAAAAGTAGATGGGCTGTCTAAACTAGCCAGTTCCACTGAATTCGAGGGACATGGGAAGATAACCCTGTTAGTGGCAAATCGATTAGCTACCGAAACCCTGGTCGGAGAGATAACAACAGGGGATGATTGGAGGAAAGAGATATGGGAAGAGCTGAACAGGGAGCAGGTAACCTCAATGTCCAGGGAAGCCAAAGCTTGGAGGAGGAAATATTGTATCCTAGGGGACCAGTTATACAAGAGATCCTTTACCCAACCCTACTTGAAATGTCTCTCGAAAAGAGAGGCAGGGTCGGTAATCAAGGATATCCATGAAGGTTGTGCAGCTAGCCACGAAGGTTATAAGACTATGGTGAAAATGGTGTTCAGAGCAGGTTTCTATTGGCCCAGTATAATCAGAGATGCTAGGGAATATGTGAGGAAATGTGAGAAATGCAAGAAGAATGGACCTTTAATACGAGTACCTGCTGAGGAGATGGGGGCCATGCACTCACCCTGCCCCTTTGCCAAATGGGGGATAGATCTAGTTGGGCCTTTCCCCTTAGCACCAGGAGGAAGGAAATTCTTAATCGTAGCCGTGGATTATTTCAGCAAATAGGTAGAGGCCGTGCCCTTGGCCAAAATAGAGGAAGATAATGTGATTCTTTTCTTAGCCAGACATATCTGCTGCAGGTTCGGAGTGCCGAGAATTTTGGTTTCCGATAATGGAACACAATTCAAGGGAGAGAAAGTGAGAAAATGGTGCGAGAGATGGAATATTGTACAAAAATTCACATCAGTGGCTCACCCACAAGCCAATGGACAAGTGGAGGTCATGAACAGAATTCTAGTAGACGGTATCCAAACACGGCTGCAAAAGGTAGGAGGAGGATGGGTGAAGGAGCTAGACAACGTCCTCTGGTCCTATAGAACCAGTCCTAAGACAACTACAGGGGAGTCCCCCTTTTATTTGGTGTATGGAGCAGCAGCGGTGATACCTCCCGAGGCCAGGCTAGGATCACACAGAATCACTTACTTTGAAGAGAAGAGGAACGAAGAGCTGATGAGGGAGGCCCTAGACCTGGTAGAGGAGGAGAGAGAGTTGGCAAGACTGAAAGCAGAAAGATACAAAAGCAGGATCAAGGCGGCGTATGATCGCAGAGTGATTCCTCGTTCCTTTAAAGCTGGAGATTTAGTATTGCGAAGAGCGGACGCCTTGAAAAATACAGGAAAGCTGGAAGCTAATTGGGAAGGTCCATACGAGGTGATACAGGTACTAAAAGGCGGAGCGTACAAACTCCAGGATATGACGGGAAAAGAAATACTGAGGCCATGGAACGTGTGCCACTTGAAGAGATTTTATGTTTGAGGAAGGTGTTATTCCCTTACTATCTTTCCCTTTATGAACAATTTTAAATGTTTGTTTTTCATTCGAATAATTGTACACATTGCTTCACCGGCACTCTTTTTCCCTCTACGTGGGTTTCCCTTTAGGGTTTTACCACGGAGAGGTTTTTAATGAGGCCGGCATAGGTTCCCCTTATTTGCCTATGTTGATGAACACTTTTGATCAATGGAGCATCGTTTTTGGAAAAATTTCAGTGATTTCCCTTAAATACCTGTTAATGTGATGATGAGATGATTCCTATATTCCGATTTTATGATGAGATGTTTATCATACGTTAAATACTGTGCTGAGATGATTGCTATGTGTTCATATAATGTTGAGATAATGAATGCATTTTGAAAGTTAAACATAGGATGCTAGAGACACTGCGAAATCCATCTCACCCCCCTGCGAGGTTTACCCCACCATGAAAAAACTAGGAGGTTTATATAAACCTCATCGGATGAGACAGAAAGATTTACACCAACACACAAAGATTCGAGAGGGAAAGACCTAAGATTACGCAATTAAAGATCTTCATCCACGATAGCCTCTAAAGCTAGGGGGAGTAGGAGATGTGGAGGGAAAGATATGGTTAATTTGTCAATTATCATATCTTAACTCTTAGGAGTATAAAAAACTTTTGGGAGAGTATAATCCCTAAGAACTCTCACGAGTATAAACAACTTTTGGGAGAGTATAATCCCTAAGAACTCTTACGAGTATAAACAACTTTTAGGAGAGTATAATTCCTAAGAACTCTTACGAGTATAAACAACTTTTGGGAGAGTATAATCCCTAAGAACTCTTACGAGTATAAACAACTTTTGGGAGAGTATTATCCCTAAGAACTCTCACGAGTATAAACAACTTTTGGGAGAGTATAATCCCTAAGAACTCTTACGAGTATAAACAACTTTTGGGAGAGTATAATCCCTAAGAACTCTTACGAGTATAAACAACTTTTGGGAGAGTATAATCCCTAAGAACTCTTAGGAGTATAAACAACTTTTGGGAGAGTATAATCCCTACGAACTATCAGGAGGATAAGTAACTCTCAAACAACTTTTAGGAGAAATCGGGAGCATCATCGAGGCATCAAGTAAGTACAGAAGCACAAACCTCCTATTTTCATCTAAAAATTCTCTATAAGCTTTAGAGCCCATACGTGTCAAGAAGATGCTAGAAACATGTTACGAAGCATAGTCAAGTAAAACTAGACATATAACACATGATATGTCTAGAATTTAAGATATAGTACATGGCATGCTCATAGAAAAACAACAGCACATATGTATGCATGCAATGAGACAATTTGCAGGTACGATGAACAGGAATGAAATAGAGCATCAAAAGGAAAGATATCCAAGACCAAAGGCACTATGCCCTGGCCCTCCACAAAAAAACACAGGAGTGCGGAGTCTCCTGAAAATATCAAAAGAGACCTTGAAGGCCCCAACAAAAGTAAAAGTGTTTTAAGTACCAGAATGTTATGAAAGAAAGTAAATAAAGTTACGATGAGAAGGGAATTTCACTCTTCCCCTCAAAGCCTTCCCCTGCCTCATCAACCTGCCCACTGGAACCGCCTCCTTCGGCCTTCTCCTCCAGAGCATCAGCCATCACGGTTGCCACGGGATCAGGGTTAGCCACATGGATTGGGAATATTAAATCCTTCGCTGGTACCAGGTCATCCAACTTTAGGGCAGTCTCCTTCAGCTCTGAGACAGCCTTCCTCATCCCAGGCAGCCACCAAGGAGCGTTGATATCCTCTTTGGGGTCTCCGGGGAACTTAGGGGGAGTGGCCAACTCATCCAAGCGAAGCGCACGAGTGTAATGGCCATCAAATCCTGGTGCGGAGTGCTCGGCCACAACGTTGGAAAACCCATGATCAATAAAATGGGGAATATATGCGCCCATTGCCCCTAGGAAGCTAGTACTCTTGAGAAAAGCTTCCAACCATTCTCGATGCAAGGTACTCAGAAATTTCTGCCCCATTGCAGAGGTAAAAAGAGAATCGATACACAGCTTCATCCCGGCCAGAGGAAGAGTAACTTCCAAGTGCTCAATCCCTCTATCCCGCTCGTTAAGCTGAGTCTTAAGCAAAGAGATCTCCTCCAAAAGCTTCGTCTTTTCAGCTTGAATCACCTTCCGCTCCTGGCCGGCTTCCCGTAGCTCCACCTCCAGTATTTCTTTCTTTACTTTCTCCAGTTCCACTTGGCTCTAGAGATCATCCACCAGCTGGAGGGATTGGAGGGCCCGTTCGGATATGTCGGAGTATAGGAGGCCAAACTATATAAGGAATAATATGAAGAAGTAAGATGTTTGTGTTGTTTCCCATTAGCTATGAAGAACAACATCTGTATTAAGTATCTACCTGAGAAAAACTGTGGGCAGCATGCACGATCCGGTCTTCTGAGGATAAGGCATTGAGGGCCTCTGTGGCAGGGGTCGGAGCGTGACGATCTATGAAGGCCGTAAATTGATCAACGCTGATGTCACCAGGGATATCCGGAGTAACATTGGCAGAAGAGAGCAAGGAAGACTTAGTCTTTGATTTCTTCTTCTTGGAGGCATCAGAGACAGGAGGCAGCGAGGAGATAATGGCCTTCTCGGTGGAGGATCTTGTACGCTTGGCAACCGACCCGGCGGAGGGTTTCACCGGAGATGGGTGAATGGGAGCTTTCATAGAACTTTTGGGAGCAGGAGATTTGGCCACTATGGAAAGAGGGGCAGCGTCGCGAGAAATCTGGGTTAGCCAACTCATACCTGCAAAGAAAAACACAAAAGATATTAACAATTATATAGCAGTTTCCATCTCAAGGATGACGGTGAGGGAAAGAAAATGATATTACCATCATCTGGACCTAGAGGGTAATCAGTGCGGCTAAAGCCGAAATGGGATAAGGCCCTAGGATTATTACATATGCTCATCACATCAAAATACCCATGAGCAAGTACGTTATCATTCAAACGATTCATTACATCCAGGTTAAGAGAAGAACAAACAGAGAGAGGAGGACGGGGCACTCCAGGGTTCTCGTAAATCCATTTTTCATGAGGAAATTCCCAAGGAGAAGGACTGGTAACAAAGAAGTAATAATCCTTCCAGTCATGGACCCCCTCATGGAGCTTCTCCATGAATTTTCCAGTCCTGGAAGGACGACCACAGGTATAGAAAAACCCGTCCGCAAACTTGCACATATACTGAGTTAGGAAAAGTTGGGCTGAGGGCTCGCCACCGTTCCCCTTGACCAAGATGTAAAAACCCAACATCGCACGAATGGCGTTTGGGGTAAATTGATTGAGGTGTATTCGAAGGTAAGTGAAAATTTCGGAGAGATATGGGTTGACCGGAAAGTGGAGGCCTGCTTTCAGTTGGGCCTCCCAAAAGGATAGAGTGTTAGGACCTGGAAAATTAGGGCGTTCTTTTCTATGGGCTGTCCTAACTTTGTAATCGATTGGGAAAATCCCCGAACGGAGGAAGGCGGCAACAAGCTCTTGAGGAAGGATCGAAGAACCAGAGATCTTATCCTTTAGGGCAGGATTGGTTATGGAAAATAAAGAAAGTGAAGCAGAGGCCGAACTCTCCATGGAAATGGAGTCCGACGAAGTTGGAGTAGAAGATGACATGAGGATACGATAAAAGAAAAATGAAGAGAAAGAGGAGGTACCTGAAACAAGGACGGTTTTCGAAAGCGACGGTGTGGCCGGTGGACGTGCGCGAGAAGTTAATTGCAATGAGGAGGAGGTGGAAACAAAAGTTAGAAGGAATGGATACGTTGGAAGAAAGAAGGAGGTTTTTTCGAAGTGAAAGGAATTTTGAATTAATTATGAGGAAGAGAGAGTGGGGGGGGGGAAAAACCCGAGAAGAAGTAAATGCCTCCCAATGAAAGGGCGCATGACTGAAGAAGGACGGTTGGATGTTGGTCCTCGGGCAGGCACCTGAATGCAGGTTTCGAAATCAAGTTGGCGTGTGGAAGTGGAAAAGGCGTGAGGATTCTGGAATAATTATCGAAAACCGAATGTCATATTTTGAGGGAAATGTGAAGAAGGAGTAATTAAAGGAAAAAATTATTTCTCTTAGAATTTATCTCATTACTTTTTCCTACTCTCTTAAAAATTATCCTTTTTACGAGAGTAGGGGGAGTAGTTAATGCGGACAAAATATGTCGCTCTTGGAAATGTCGACACGTGGAAACGAGATAAAATTATAATAGTCTTAATTAGGTTAATAGGCTTGAAGGTGGATTAATACACTCCTAGGCCCAAAGAGAGGAATAAGAATAATTGGGCCTTTAGCCCAATATTCGAGGATTAGTAGTCTTTGGGTCCAGGGATCTGGCCCAAAGGGAGCGCGTGGCATGGGCTATTTTCTCTTAGCCGAGTCAAGAGATAGGGTCAGAGCGAGAAGATAGGCCCAGTCCGCTGAAAGGCCAAGTCTTCAGAGATATGGAACGAGTCTTCAGGGATCTGGGCCGAATTTACAGGGATGTGCGAGTGAATATAGGGAGAAAGAGTTTTCCTCTCTCCCGAGAGAGAGGGGCAGGTATATAAACAGGTTACAATTATTTTATCAGGTACGTTTTACAAAATCTACAGACTTTTACGAAATATACATTGAATTCAGAAGAAATATTGTGTTATTCGCCAGAATTTCCCTAGAATCACAGGGAAATTCCTTTTTGATTCTCCTAAGAAGAATTCTGACTTGAGCGTCGGAGATTCCGCGTCGGGGCCCCTCTCCGGCGTACTTTTGCAGGTCATTTCAGGATTTTCGAGGAGATTTACGTGAAGATTGCCAAAGATAAAGAGCGATTCAAACCCGTGATTCGCAGCGCTTGTAAAGGAACGATTGATATCCATAGACGTTCTTTTCCGACGCAACAATAGAAAAATCCGTCCGCAAGCTTGCAGGTATATTGAGTTAAGAAAAGTTGTGCAGAAGGTTCACCCCCATTACCATTTATCAAGATATAGAACCCTAGCATCGCTCGAATAGCATTGGGGGTGAATTGATTGATAGGGATGCGGGTGTAAGAAGAAATTTCAGCCAGATAAGGGTTGATTGGGAAACGGAGGCCGACTTTCAACTGGGCCTCCCAAAAAGCTAAGCTCTGAGAACCGACGAAATTAGAACCCAAGGAAGGAGGCTAGACGTTCTTCCGAGAGAGAGGAAGAAGTGGATATTTTGTTTTTCAAAGCGGGGGTAGTTATGGGGAACCGTGAAATTAGATTGGAGGATGAGTTAGAAATTTCTGGGGGAGTATCTTTCGAGGAGGAATGAGAAGAAGAAGACATGACGATAAAACGAAAAAAAAAAAAGAGAAGTGAGGATGGGTACCTGAAAATGGAAACACCTCCGGAAGATAAGTGACGTGTCGACAGACATGCGAAGAAGACGGTGGGTTGCAGAAAAGGAGGAGGAACTTGAAGAAAGAGAAATGAAAAACTATGGAAGGAAAATCTACACAAGTAAAAGGGGTTTCTTTGATTTTTGAAATTGGGAGTTATGATGGCAATTTAGAAAGTGGGGAGAAAAACGAGGAAGGTGGTATTTAGGACGAATGGGAGGGCGCGTGATTGTAGCAACGGCGGCTGACGCCCTTCTCTAGGATAGACGCGTGGAAGAGACAAATGCAGAATTCAAAGCGGCAGAAAAATTGAAATGGGGAATGCTTACCAATTAGCGGCAAAATGAGAGATTTGAAAGAAGAATTAAACTCTCTTGTCGAGGGGTGTATTTTCTTAGGGATGTGCAACGTATCCTTCGAATTTGGTAGGGAAGATAACAACAGCCTTCGAGAAAAGATCCAGAAGGTGAATTCATCTTATCCCTTTTCTACTCTCATAAAAATTCTAACACTTTTACGAGAGTAGGGGGGAGTAGTTGATGCGGACAAAATATGTCGTCCTGAGAGGTAACGACACGTGGATATAAGATGAATTAAATCCGTCTTATTACGAGTGGTAAAGTGGTGAAGAAGATTAGTACACCCCTAAGCCCAAAGAGGGGAATGAGTATAATTGGGCCCCTGGCCCAATATTGTAGGCCCATGCCCTCGGTCCAAGCGTAAGGAGATTAGATATATCCGGCCCATAAAGGGGACCCGAAAGATCCAGTCTTAATTACTGAAGCCCGAGAGAAATAGTCAAGATGAATGGAGGCAGTCCACAAGAAGACCGAGTCTTAAGGACAGTTGAGGAATAAGGGGGAGAGGGGGTCTCCCTCACGCCCACGAAACATGGAATGGTATATAAGCAGGTTTGTTTTACTAATTGACTACGTTTTACTTTACATACATACTCTACACGATTCTTACTAAGCAATACAGTGAAAATACAAGAAACACCACGATATTTGCGAGAATTTCCCTTGAATTACACGGAAATTCCTCTTTGATTCTTCCGAGAAAGATTCTGACTTGAGCGTCGGAGATTCCACGCCGGAATCCCCTCCAACGTGTTTTTGCAGGTCTCTAAGGAGCTTGAAGGAAGATTATTCGTGGATAAGCTTGCGAAAAAGTGGCGATCTAAGCCCACAATCGACGTAATCCGGATAGGGAGATTTGGTATCCCTAGTCGTTATTTTCTGATGCAACAATTCAT
Organism: Galeopsis tetrahit; assembly: GCA_963675135.1. Classification (NCBI taxonomy): domain Eukaryota; kingdom Viridiplantae; phylum Streptophyta; class Magnoliopsida; order Lamiales; family Lamiaceae; genus Galeopsis; species Galeopsis tetrahit. The sequence continues at coordinate 8,252,631 of OY776124.1, forward strand.
TACCACTTTTCAATAAAAAAAAAACTACACTTTTCAATAGTAAAATCTATCTAATACTCCACATCATTCGACAAATAATCCTTGCCCATACACAGAATCACAAACACATTACATTACACACTTTCGAAACCAAATCATAGTGTCATTATGATTAGTTTTTACACAGCTGTTCACCCACAAGCACGAACAGGAATACCAACTTCAATAAAGCTCATTTCAATCCTAAAATTTTGCTCTAATCAATATTTCAATAGTAGTTTTTTTAAAATTCAAACCAATTATCGAATAGTGCTCCATAATGTAAAAACACAATAATAATAGTTATAATTTTTCAATAATAATACTTATCACTTTTCAGTAATAATAATTATCACTTTCGAGTAATAAAATTACAATTTTTCAATAATAAGAAAACCAGTTCTCCAAATCTCATGTAAAGAACCACTGAAATCACGAGGTGTAAAACTCAGAATGCAAATATGATCCAAAATCTATGTGAATAGAAATTTACACTCCTTCATATGCAAAAAGATACAAAACATAAATTAGAAGGGAGGGCTATCAACACCCTAAATTGTGTTATTCCCACCTCAAATGTTAAACACGCCCCAAAAAAATTTTAAATTTCATTTTTTTTTACTAAACACACTCCAATTTATTCCTTTCCTACCCTTTTTTACTTAAAAGTTAAAATAATTTATCTTCTTACACAATACTATACACATCCTCCATCCATTATCTCCTCGTAAAAACAAAAACAAAATGTGTCTCTCTTCTCCCTCACCTTCAAACAAACGAACCAACAACAAATTAAAATATTAAAATACAATTAAAAAACTACACTACAGACTGTACTGCCACAACTTCATGTACACACGTGGAAGTGTTCGACTAGTACCTAATGTACGACTATGGATATGTTTGGCCAGTACACAATGTACACATCCAAGTGTTGTTCGGCCAGTAGTGGCCGTACACTACTTAACCAAAATTTCATGCATATTGCGTTCGGCCGGTTGTGGCCGTGCACTCACAGATGTGTGCGGCCAATATGGTTGTACGATGTACGTACAATGATGTGTTCGACCACGATGTCGACTGTACATATCGCGACTGCTACCACTAAAAAAAATTGTATAAAGTGTAAAAAAAGTATAAAAAAGTGTAAAAAACATTAAATATATTTACATTAATTTTCTCCATCACTTTTTCTTCTTCCATAATCATGTTTGTTGTGATTATATAATCATATGAAGGTTTATGGTGGTAGGATTTATGCATGGAGAAGGGTTTTAAGAATTGAGTGATTTTTTGTTGTAAAATTAAAAGTAGATGAATGGAGATTAAATGAGGGTTAGAATTTAAGTATGGATGTGTATAGTATGGGGTGTCTTTAATATTATTAGGGGTGTGTTTAATATTTTCTAAATGATTTAAAAGGATATCTTAGTAAATTCAATTAGGTCTATTTTTTTCAAAAAAGTATGAGTGGAAACAACAAAATTTGGGGGTGTTGATAGCCCCTCGGAAATTAGAATTAAAACTATGCATATCCAACCGTTAATCCACGCACCAGAGATCACAAATCAGATATGAAAAACAACCTCATCAAACTGTAAAATCATTGAAAAACAACTAAGATGTAGCAGACTTCGTCTGCACTGCCTTGAATGACCTCGAATCTCTAATCCAAAAGGATACCTGGAAATCGCCCATCGCGGATGCCGGAATCCACTCCCTGACACTCGACACGATGGATTACCTCTCAAATCTCGCTAATTACAACAACGTCTTATTGTAGCCTAACTTAGGGTTTCGGAGAATAGAGGACGAGGAGATATTAATGGAAAATAAATATATACTAAACCCAAATTAAGATATGCGTGGTCGTACGCGGGTCAGATACAGATAAGGTTAAAATAGAGTGTACTAAAACATGATTGGTGAAACAGTGTGCATTTGAGAATTTTCCTACGAAATAAGTCTTACAAACTTGCTCTCATATCCCAAAAATGAAAAAATTTATTATTAATTAATTATTATTGTTCAAATTGTATTAATAAAATTTATATAATAATTATGAGATAGGTAGATTAAGAAAAGCAAAAGTATGGTTTATTGGTACCAAGAGTTTTTTTTTTTTAATTGGCTAGCTTATGAACTTCATCACTATTTTTGTTTGCACAAAATTTAGACTAAAATTTAAAATTTATGTTTTCATTATATTTTATAAATTTATTATTTTTATTATACCCCACTTCTTTAATCTTCTCTATATATTAAAATAACATTATAATTTTTTAATTTTTGATGATATTCTTTTTTTTCAAAGATATATCTACTACAAAACATTCTCAATCGACAGTTTAAATCTTTTTAGTTAGGTGAAAAGCAAGTATTTGTTAGGTGAATTATATCATGGCATGAGTTAAATGAGCAATGATATAACTATGTTTGCATAAATATTTTTTTATGGGTAAATATTGTAACTCACATGAATTCATTACTATTTCTGTGTGTACAGATTATATTATTTAGATCAAAAAATTATATACCCACATAATACAAATTATTTATATTTTATAAATGATACCCTCATTTCTTTAATCTTTTACACAATTATTTATATTTTATAAATGATACCCTCATTTCTTTAATCTTTTCTGTATACTACAAAAATAATAATTTTTCATGTATATCCCCTTCTTTCTTTCTATATATACTAAATAACATTCTCAATCTGACTGTGTAGATTTTTATTTTTTAGTATTCTATATATAGAATAAATAAAATATCCTCAATGGACCTTGTTAGTCTCAAATTATATTCTCAATCGACCTTGTTAGTCTCAATTTATATTGTGTAAAAGGTTTCATTTAGTTATGTGAAAAGCAACTTAAAAATATGGTTTGTTAAATGATTATCATCACTATTCACTACTTCTGTTTGCCCAGTTAGATCTAACACTACAGAAGAAGATGTGAAATACCTACAGAATTTTATCGGATTTAAATCAATCAAGATTACCGACAGATTAACAAAGTCAACCGATTTATCGACATAATTTTTTCTCGTTAATTACCGACATAAAATTCCATTGATAATCACAAAATAAAAAAAAAAATTAAAAACGCGTTGAAATGTACGAATAGATTAAAAATGGTCTGTTAAACATGTTGTAGTGGTAATGTGGTGGACTAAATTAAAAAACATGGTAACTCAATGAACTAAAAAAAAATAACTCTTTTCAACCCAATTACTTTTTGTTCCAGATTTTTTGATAGTTATATATAGGAGGAAAATCTCCTCCTGGACATGAGGGACCTAGGAGATGGGATTATACACGTACACTTAGTTCATGTTTGATAGCAAAAATGATTAAATTAAGATTAGAATGATATCTAAATTTTGTACATTTTAAAACATAATCTACTATTAATCTAAGTTATCAAACAACCTATAAAAATTGGAACCTTCTACATGTAGTCAGAGTGTCGTATGCTGTCGTATGACTACCGTAGTCAATTTAATATGAACCATTAAAAGTCAAATCGAAAGGCTTAAACCTGATGACCTGTTACCTTTTATACTTTGTGTTGAAAATATTCATCTATGTGTAGTATGGTGTCATACATTGATTTTTTTATATTTAATTTAATTAATTAAAATATATAATTATAAAATTAATAAAATCAAATTAACAAATTAACAAAATCAAATTAATAAAATTAATAAATCAAATTAAACTAAAATAAAATAAAATAAAAATCAGATAAACTAAAATAAGATTTTTTTTATTGAATATCGACCGTGCAACCAGGCATGGTTGTTGGACCGTGAAAGTGAGCACTTACAATACATTTTTTTGGATTGCACGGTTTATTGAGTATCGGCCGTGCAACTGTGCACGGCTGTTGGACCGTGCAAGTGAGTACTTACAATACATTTTTTTATTTATATGGGTGACTGAGTATCGACCGTGCAATCGTGCACGGCTGTTGGACCGTGCAAGTGAGTACTTCTAGTACATTTTTCGATTTACACAAGTGACTGAGTATAGACCGTGCAATCGTGCACATCTGTTGGACCGTGTAAGTGAGCACTTCTAGAACATTTATCGATGTACACGGGTGATTGAGTATAGACTGTGCAATTCTGCACGACTCTTGGATCGTGCACAATACCACTTACAATACATTTTTCAATTTACACGAGTTACTGAGAATAAACCGTGCAATTGTGCACGACTGCTGGACAGTGCACAATCAAATTTTTGCTTATATAAAAAGGGTAGAATAGTAATTTTACTTAATATATATATTAAAAATATTTTTAATAAAAGAAGTGTAATATAATAAATAATAAAATACAATTTAAAAATTGATTCATACAAAGCATACGACGTCACTTGATGCGGTGACTATAATCACTTAGTACAATTTGACTAAACTATGAAAAACCCATAAAAATTGGACTTATGTGAAAAGAAATCAGGCTTTCATATTACTTACTCCCTCCTCTGTTTGTCTTTTCTTGTACTTTTCTCTTTTTCTATTGACTTTTTCTTTATACGGAGTATCACACAGTTCACACTCTTACCTTTAAAAAAAAAAATCGAAAACAGTTTGGAAAAACTCTAGTCAATTTTCTTTGGCCCATCATTGTACTCGTAATTGCCAAAAGTTCAATTAATCATCTTCACATTATAGACTATAACAATGTTTTCTTGGGGCAGTCCAATGTCGTCTGGACTATCAACAGTCCAGCAATCAGAGCCATCAGATCTAAAATCTAATGGCTTATATTTGATGACCTGCTACCTGTTGCATTTGACGTCGCAGAATCCATCGTCTTGCATTGCACTTATTATCGTTTTTTGTCGCCCTATTACACTTTTAAATTAAATTTAATAATTTTAAATATATAATTATAAAATTACAAATTTATCCTCATATGATTAATAAAAAAATTAATTGATAATATATAATCTTTATTTTAATTCTCATATCATTAATAATCATAATAAACAATAAATTATCTTTTTTTATTTGAATGAATTGAATTTTAGGTTAAATTATTAATTTAGTTGAATTTTTTATACAAATTTCTGTTTCGAAATCACAAAATTGGGCGCGACTATTGTATGTGCTGTTGGTCGGTCGTCTATTCAGAATTTAGAAAATCAGTTGTTACAATTTATGATCATGGAGTAATTGATTTGTTTATGATCAGAAAATTAGCGAAGATACTCTATATAATCTAACAGAAACAGATTCGTTTGAGTTTTTTAAAATCAGGAGAAAACCTACAAAATTCCATTCCGATCCCAAACACGTTCCAAAAAAAACTCTCTGCACATATGCTCGATCATTTTTAGTCGAATCATGAGTATTATTAGTATGCCTAAAAAGTAGTATTCTCAAATGGTTGATAATTACTCCTAGTTTTTTTACGTGATATTGAGCATTTCTCTGATTGAACTTTTGATTTTTTTCTGTGTTAATACTCTGTTTTTTCTGCACAATCACATTAACGCAGTATTCTCAAATCTCAATTGTTTTTCATATAAAATTTGTATGATTTCTATATGGTTATTGATTTATGAGATTTATTTGAAATTTATGAATTTTATTTATGAATATAATAAGATTCTGACATTTATTAATTTTATTTTTAATGTATATTTTGCAGATATGTATTCTCAACTTCATCTAATAATACCTAAGATAATGATTTTGTCATTAAAAAGAAAAGACAAAAGACATCAATTGTGTGGATTAATTTTGAGGAAATTTTTGTTCATTCATTATAAAATTTCAGCATGTTTTATAATATTTTAGGGGGCTCAACATGAAGATGAGATTATTTTGAAAAACTGATGTATTTTTTCATTGTAATTGTTGAAAGAATATTCTGTTATTTTTTTTTTTTTTGAACATTTGTTATTACTCACGCACAATTCAAGAAATTGACTGTTCAATTTGGTTATTTTCTTTGATAAAATAATTGGGCTGCCCACTTTTAATTAAATGCTAGCCCAAAACATTCTCCACTTTTAATTAAATGGGCTAACATTGTTGGCCCAAAAAGTCTCCACTTACTCGGTTTGCTCTCGATCACAATTTTTTTTTTTTTTGACGTAAAGAGGGACAATGTCACAATGGGCAACGTTGGACTGTTAGTGCCCGTAAAGAATTCAAATAAATTTATAATATATTTTAAGTTTAATTTGTCAATTAAAAAAATATTTGAAACATGTACTCCATAGTATAAATTTGTAAATTTGTTATTCATTTGAATCTAGGTAAATATTTTTCAATACACTCTTAACTCTAGAGGGCTGCAACATATAATTGTCTATGCATAAACATGTTTCAGAAGGTACACACTACACACCTATCATGAAAAGAGACTGACCTTTAACTTTTATTCATCGTCATTGCAAAAGACAATAGAATAAGAAATTATCGGACATTAGGTCAATGTTCGTAAGCAACATTATATGGACACATAATTTTTAGAACTAATCGATGGTCTGATCATGACGTTTTCCTATAGTTCCATTCACATTTTCTAAAGTTTTTTTATTCTGATTTCACCAAAATTCTGTTTTCCAAAACATAGTTTGAGAATGACGTTTTAACACTTTGAAAAAAATAAAGTGTTTATTTCTACTAATTTATGAACAGTGTCGCCATGAGACCATCTCACTTTGAATAAGATAAGTGTTTATTCGTACTAATTACTGTTAATGGTATTACTGATTACAATTTATGGTATTACTCGTTATTACTTATTGTATTAACGACTATAATAAAATCATACATATAATATTATTTTGTATTAAAATTAAAAAAAAATGCACATGAAAAAATGGAAAATAAAAAAAAAAGTAAAAAGAAAAAAAACGAAGAAATTAAAAGTTTGGAATAAAAACTGAAAATGGAAGAAAAAGAGGAAAGGGAAGAAAACTTAGAAAGAAAAAAAATCAAGATTTTTGCCTAATTTCGATAGTTTTTTTTTTTAATTATGTTTTACGATTTTTTTCTAAAAATATGGATGACTTGATGGTGAATCTACGGTAACTCGGTAATGACTTGACTACAGATTGTAAATATACAAATTAAGGTTGGTTTTATTATATTTTGTGTAAATTAATAAAAGGATAATATAGTATTTTAAATGTAATTACTTTTTAAAAAATATTTTTGGGGTGAACTCATAAAATGAGGGGTGTAGATAAACGTGGTAAAAAATAATAATTTAGGGGTGAACTCATAAAATGAGCGGGTACACATAACCGTGATAAAAAATGATTTGGGGTGAACTCCTAAAATGAATGGGTGCAGATAACCGTAGTAAAAAAGATTTGGGGTGAACTCATAAAATGAGGGGTGTAGATAATTTAGGGGTGAACTCATAAAATGAGCGGGTGCACATAACCGTGATAAAAAAAATGATTTGGGGGTGAACTCATAAAATGAACGGGTGCAGATAACCGTAGTAAAAAAATGATTTTTGGGTGAACTCATTAAATGAGTGGGTGTAGATAAAATATAAATAAAAAATTAAAATTGGTGTATACCGGTATCTTGCATGTACTCGAGTATCACCCTACAAATTATGGTTGGTTTTATTATATTTTGTGTAAATTAATAAAAGGATAATATAGTCCTTTAAATGTAATTACTCCATTTTAAAAAAAAAAATCTTCTGAGGTGAACTTATAAAATGAGCAGGTATAGATAACGTGGTAAAAAATAATTTTGGGTGAACTTATAAAATGAGCGATTGCAAATAACCATGGTTAAAAAATGATTTGGGGTGAACTCATAAAATGAGCGGTAGTAAAAAAATAATTTGAGGGTGAACTAATTAAATGAGCAGGTGTAGATAAAATATAAATAAAATAATAATTTAATTCTATTAAAAAAATTTAATTTTACGTTCTTATTGTTTAATTTAAATAATATTATTATTAATTTTAATAAAGGATAAAATAGTAAATAATAAAATAAAATTTAAATAATTATTTTAAAATATTAAAAAAAGGCAACAGGTATTAAGTTTTTTTTTTTATCAGGCAAAAAAAACATTTTTATTAAACAGAAACTTATTTCTGGTATTAAGTTAGGGCGACACAGAGGGCGACACAGAGCTATGCAATTTGACATCCGAACTATTAATAGTCCAGGCGATACAAAAACTATCCTAAGAAAATCCCATGTTTTCTTTTCTTTTTCTTTTTTAAATACTACAGTTGCTTTTATATTAATTGGAGTATTTTTTTTTTCAATTTTAGATTATTATAAATTTTAGAATTTTTTTATTTAATGTGAATTAGTAATGTTATACTCCGTACCACTGTCTGTGTCCACTGCTAGTGGCATACACACGTCATTAAATTCTTTTTTATTTATATTTAATTTGAATTTAATGTCATATTAATATTTTATTTTATCAAAATTATAAAATTCTTTTTTTACCTTTAATTTAATATCGTCTCTATCAAATCACAAATCACGCATACCATTAATCTTTTCTCAAATCTTTCCATCCCCATTAATTTTTTCTCAGAATGTCTTCTCCACGAAATAAAAATTAATCTCATGGTCATAACAACCTTTTAGAATATTTTAGAAAAAATAATAGAGAAATAAATGTGAGTAGTGAGTTTTCACATGATGTTCAATTCAAGACCTTCATCATAAAGGATGTGGAAAACGACTTAAATCATCAAAGTGATAGAAATGACCCAAAGCAGTAGGACATACAGTATTTGGCCAAGAGGTGGAAAACTACTTAAATAGATAGAAATGACACACACATCAATAGTATTTGCAGTCGAAGGGGTCATGATAAATCCCGTATTATTTAGGTTTCTTTTAAATGTTGCTGAGAGGTTAATTTTTATTTTGGAGAGAAGTTTGAGAAAAGATTAATGGCAGATGTAAAGCTACGTAATAGGGATAATATTAAATTAAAGGTAACAAAATGATTTTATAATTTTGATAAAATAAAATATTAATATGATATTAAATTCAAATTAAATATAAATAAAAAAGAATTTATATATATATAAATTTAAAATATTAATATATATATATATATTAAATTGTGTATTGTGCTCTATTTTATTTTTTTTAGATAAAAAATAAAAACAATTAATTCATTTTTTTAAAAGAATGTTAAAGCCTCAACACTGGAGTCAAATTTGCTAATTTAAAACAACTCTTCAAATTCTTAAATTCGATCTATAAAATTATAAAGAGTCTAAATTAGTGAAAAATTCAATATTCAATCACTTGTACGTGATCCAGGACTACGATCACCACTATGAGAGTATCCTATTGAACAACAAAATAAACTGAGGAGAGCTTATATTAAAAAAAAATGTCAAAACTCAATATCTCAATCAAATTTGTTAATTGAAAACAACTCTCAAAATTTTGAAATTCAACTTACAAAATTACTAAGGAATGAAATTAGTGAATTTTTTTTATAAAGTAAATATGTATGAATAAAGTAAATAAATTAGTTTGATTGAGTGTAAAAGTAAGTATTTTATGTAAGTGAATATTTTGAGAGTAAAGTTTATAGATGAGTTTTTTTTTTTTTTTTTTTGAGATGTGCAAAGTGAATAAGACAATTATATAAATAAATGTGGAACGAAGAAAATACTAAATATTAAATTAGTTGCTACTTCATTTTTTACCCCGCCATCCAATCCTGGTCCAAAGAGCGTGATAGCAACTTTCTAAGCATGGGCCCAATTGAATTGCAGTTTGGCCACGGTTATACACACACGAGTTTATTGAGGACACCCACTCGTTTAGTACACTCCCCGATCGATGAGTACACACCCTGAAAAAGTACAGAAATACCCTTAAACTCATCTTCATTCATCAACACCCACCATTTACACTTTTCTTCTTCTTCTTCTCATTTGTGGCGTCTTCATCCTCCACCCACCAGGCACGCCGCCCGCCGCACCCCCACCAGCCACGCCGACGCGCCGCCTCCCCCACTCTATACGCCGCCTCGCCGTTAAGCCACGTTAGACCGTCTCCCCCTTCAGTCACGCCGCCTCGCCGTTCGTCGATCCAAACACCGCCCGTTCACAGAGCCAAACGACGCCCGTTCGCGGCGGCGTCCGTCGCAGAGCCAAGCTCCGCACGTTTGCGGCGGCGTCCGAAAATCAAGGTATTCATAACTGAAAGATTCACACACTACGCGTGAATAATTCTGTTAGAAGAGAGAGAAACGAGAGATAGAGAGATATATAATTGGATTTAATTTTGGCATAAAAGTCCATTTCGAAATGCATTGGGTATTTATATGAAATACCCAGGCTAAAACGACACTGTTTAGGGAAACATAAATAATTGAAAATGCGATTCTTAAAACTAAGAAATGCGACTCTGACTTCATGTGTAACAACTCCCCCCATTCACATTGTACTTGTCCTCAAGTCAATAAATGAGGGTACTTGGTCTGAATCTCTCCGAAGTCCTCCCAAGTAGCCTCCTCGTCCGGCAGGTGGGCCCAAGAACCAGAACCTCCGTCGCTAGTGACTTTCCTCGCTTGACCAATCTTCGAGCTAAGATTGCTACAGCTTGCAGCAGAACTTTACCCTCTTTGTCGAACTCAGGTATGTCTCGAATCACTCCCTCATTACTTCCAATTCGATGTTTGAGTAGTGACACATGGAATGTTGGATGGATTTTTGTAGTGGGTGGGAGCTCCAAAGTATAAGCGACCTCTCCAATCTTCTCTAAGATCTGAAAAGGCCCTGCATATTTCGGGCTGAGCTTCCAGATGTGTTTGCCATGGCCTGATTTCTGGCGATAAGTTTTGAGCTTGAGGTAAACCCACTCTCCCACTTGAAATGCCCCTTCACTTCGATTTTTGTTGGCGAACTAACGCATTCGATCTCTGGCCTTTTGTAGTAATTCTCTGAGTTTTTGTATGATGATTTGCTTGGTTTGAATTGAATCTTCTACCCCTTGAACTTGGCTTTGTAGATGGGGCCTTGGTGTGAGGGGAATAGGTCTGTGTCCATAGAGTGCCTCAAATGGAGAAATCTTTAGGGCAGTGTGAAAATTGGTATTATACCAATGTTCAGCTAGTGGCAACCACTGAGCCCAGTGTTTAGGTGCAGCTCCACACATACATCTCAAGTATGTCTCTAAACACTGGTTCACCCTCTCCGTCTGGCCATCAATCTGAGGGTGATAAGCTGTACTCAAAAGCTGCTGAACCCCCAGCAATTTGAACAGTTGCTGCCAAAAGTGGCTTGTAAATATCTTATCTCTATCAGAGACAATAGTAGCAGGTAGGCCATGTAGTTTGTAGATGGTGTCCATGAACACTTTTTTTTTTTTTATGGAAGTTAAATACCCATCCCTTTTTTTCCCTCCCCATGACTCGAACCCAGGACCTAAGGCCTAGGTAGTGGTGCTCTAACCACTTGAGCTATCCCACTTTGTCATATTTGAAGGTCAACCACTAGTCCATGAACACTGATGCTAGTTGAGAGGTTGTAAATGGGTGAGATAGGGCAATGAAGTGACTGTATTTAGTGAACCTATCCACCACCACCCAAATAGTGTCCTTCCCTTCAGACATAGGCAACTTCTCAATGAAATCCTTAGTGATATCCCTCTAAGCCTGTTTTGGAACTGGTAATGGTTGTAGCAATCCAGGCTGTTTAAGTGTTTCATGCTTACACACTTGACAAATTTGACATTGAGCTATCCACTTTTGCACATCTTACTTAATGTTAGGCCACCAGAATGTGTGTTTCATCCTTTGATAAGTCACCTGAACTCCAGAGTGTCCCCCCTCACTAGAAGCATGCATAAAAAGGATGATTTTTGACCTGAAATCGTGCCCACTGCCCACATACAATATCCCTTTATATCTTACCAACCCAGCCTTGTAAGTGAAGTAAGAAACATTAAAATGATAGGTTAAAGCCTCAATTATAACATGTTGCACCACAACATCTCCCTCATAACTCTCTTGGATTTCCTCAACCCAAGCTGGTTTGATCACAGTCAATGCTTAACATTGACCACCCTCAGGAAAAACTTGCCTTGATAGTGCATCTGCCACTATATTCTCCTTTCCACTTCTGTATTCTATTTTGTAGTCAAACCCCAGTAATTTAGTCAAGTACTTGTGTTGTAGAGGAGTAGAAATCTTATGCTCCAATAAGTACTTCAAACTTTGATGATCTGTTCTGATAGTGAAAGGTGCATGGATCAAATAGCTTCTCCACTTTTCTACAGCCAAAATAATGGCTAAAAATTCTTTCTCATAAATTGACATACCCAAGTTCTTCACCCCCAAAGGTTTGCTAATGAAAGCAGTGGGCCTACTTCCTTGCACCAAAACTGCTCCTAACCCCCCATAACTTGCATCTGTCTCCACAATAAATTCCTTAGAGAAATTAGGTAGTTGTAAGATGGGTGCCTCCATCATTGCTTTCTTAAGCTTCAAGAAAGCCTCCTCAGCTTCACCAGTCCACTCAAATTTCTCTTTCTTAGTCATTTGAGTAAGTGCCTTAGCTATCTGACCATAATGCATGATAAATTTCCTGTAATAGCCAGTGAGGCCTAAGAATCTTCTTAATGACTTCACAGTAGCTGGTTTAGGCCATTCTTGCATCACTCTGATTTTGTTTGGATCAACCATCACCCCTTGATCAGTTATGATATGACCAAGGTACTCCACTTCCCTTTGACCAAACACACACTTAGATGCCTTAGCCATCAATTGATGCTGCCTCATTAATTCAAAAACTTGCCTCAAATGTAGTTCATGTTGTTCCATGTCCAGACCGTAGACTAGTATGTCATCAAAGAATACTAGCACAAACTTCATCAAATAGGGGTTAAACACTGAATTCATCACAACTTGAAATGTGGCAGGGGCATTTGTTAACCCAAATGACATCACCACAAATTCATACAAGCCTGATACAGTGACAAATGCAGTTTTTGGGACATCACTAGGATGTACTCTGATCTGGTGATAGCCTGCCCTCAAATCAATCTTAGAGAAACACTTAGCCTACCCCAACTCATCTAGTAAATCATCAATCAAAGGAATAGGATAGCTGTCTTTGATTGTGATTGCATTCAATTTTCTGTAATCCACACAGAATCTCCAACTTCCATCTTTCTTCTTCACTAGCAACACAGGTGAAGAATAGGGGCTCTGGCTAGGTTTGATTATGCCACTTTCTAGCATTTCATGCACCAACTTTAATATTTATTGCCTTTGTAGATATGGATATCTAATGACATGTTGCTTGATTGGTTCTTCCCCCTCTTTAATTTTGATTTTGTGATCATGTGATCTCTGTGGTGGCAATGTGGTCGGTATTTGAAAGATATCTTGATGTTCTTCCAAGAGTACCTTCAAATCTGGTGTTGTTATGCATTTATCCACCTCTTTGTTTTCCTTAACATAACACATAAAATACAACCCCCTTGTGATTTCTTCTTGATGAGCTTGTTAAGCTGTTTTCCAGTGATCATAGTCACTTGCAAATCATTACTGATCCCTTGCAAGCTGATCACTCTCCCATCCCTTTCAAACTGCACATTATGCTTCTTAAAGTCAAAAGTGACTGGCCCCAATTGACTTAGAAGGTCTACACCCATCACCATGTCACAGCCTCCCAAAGTGAGTACCCTCATAGGTGCACGATACACGCGTTATGCAACACTAAATAAACAACCGCAAGTATACGGCGTCTATTGTAGTGTGATAAGCACGAGGTCGATCCCACAGAGAGGTTAAAGCATAAAAGTGGAGTTTGCTAGTTGAATTCTAAGTAGACGTGATCGAAATTTTGGATAAAATGTTTTACTCTAAAGTTACCTACCAAGTGTCACGAATAAGCAACAAAGAGCAAAGATAAAATCGATCAAATGGCATACAAATCACAAAACGAAAGTAGAATGGATGTAAACTCAAAGAGAAAAGGTGGGTTCCAAGGCAATTGTAGTATTTAGACGTCCGTTTATAAGAGTTATCTCGTTTAAATGGCCATTAAGTTTATCTCAAATAGGGTGATCACACAAGAAGAACTAATCGATCTCTCGATACAAATTAATCCAAAGACGCAATGTAATATAAGCTCGTATGTCTACATCACAAACATTACACCGTCTAAAATAGCTCCTAAGACCATTCGATTCCCTCTCCGATAATTAATCCTCTCTCGAGATCATAATAATACCGGGTTGCACATTCGCATACGATTAAATGGAATAAATCTCTCGATACTACCCCAATTAACAATGAATCAAGCAAATCATTATGGCCACTAACAACATGCTTTGCAATGGATAGTTGAATATGCAAATAAGAAATAAACACCAATTAAAGCAAGAATTTACTCATAAACATCAATCCAAATCTCTACAATGCCTTAGAACCACAAGTTGTTTAGCTACTAACTAGCATAATGAAATTACAAAATCCAAATGAAATAACTAAATAAAAAGGAAAAGTAATAGAAAGCTTAGTCTAGAATGTGGTAGGGAATGGAATTTGGGAGCTATTGCATCCTTTCTTCCTTGATTTGATGAAGAATTGAGAGAGAAATGACCAAAACACCTCCAAGTATGTGTAACTATGTGTGGATTTGGGGGAGAGTGTCTTGGGTTTCAAGAATGAGGCCTTATATAGTGTTGGGGAAGGGTTTGGGTGCCAAAATTGCAAGTTGGTCCCTCAAAAATGGAGAAAATGGCCAAAAACCCCCGAGAATGAGGTCACCCGGGCATGCCACCCGGCCAAAATACGAAGCAAACATTAATTCTGCCTTGCCCGGGTCGAAACCACCCGGCCGGGTGGGTTTCACCCGGGCCAAATTCGAATGCCATCAAGATCTGCCCTTGCCCGGGTGGTTTTGACCCGCCCGGGTTGATTCTACCCGGGCATGTTTTTTTCGTCTCTTCGTATCTCGAGCTTCCGACCTCCGATTGACTCGATTCTTTTTTTCATTCCACTACATTTTTCGAGACGAATCCAACGGTGCACTCCTCTTCCTGATCCAGTAAAGTATGGTTGGTGTTTTGCTCCAAATTCCATCATATTTCCTATAAAATCGACAAAACACAACCTTTCTCTCATTTTGGCTCAAACAATCATAATCAATGCATAAATCAATGAAATCCACATCAAAACATACTTCACATGTGCCCCTAAAACGCGTAAATTCCACCCGAATCAAACTCCCCCAAACTTAAAATGTTGTTTGTCCTCAAACAACTAAGCATTTAAAGCAATGAGGGTGGAATGATCACAATGGAATATTCAATGCAAATCACACATGCAAAGTAAGATGTAATGATATCTCTTTCTCCAAGTGCATTTCTTAATGAAGGTTATAGGCTCACTATTGCAATCCACATTCATAGATCAAAGAATGCACAAGTACACAACACATTGTGAATGGGGAAACATAATCTAAATGCTCAAGTCCTCTACTCACATGATGAAGTGTTTCTCTCAAACACACAAACAAATTAAGGATATTAATGCACTCATCAACCAAGCCATGCTATGCAATCACCATATGCTTGCCCAACTTCTACTTTCTACACACACTCAAATGCTCAACAATGTGATCAATAGGACTTAATCAAGGATGTAACATTGGCTCTTTGGTTAAGGTGGGGTAAATTTGGATGAAGTGACTCATAAACTAGTGGAGAGCGAGAGATAAAGACGTACATCTCAAAAACTTCTCAAGATAAAGTTACAATTCCGCGGATTGCAACTCAAAAACTCTAACTTCCACAATTTATTTGTTCTCTTTTAAGCACATTCTACACCACAAAACCATTGAACACTTTTTTTCTTTTCAAGCTTTTGGGGCTCTTTGTCCCTCTTTTCTTTTCCCTTGATTTTCTTTTCATCTTTCTCTTTTTCTTTCAACTTTTCCACTTTCTCCTTTCCCCAAAGATATTCATTCAATGCACATGCTTTCCACTTTGTCTTTTATTCTCCACTAGATGTAGGTATCAAAGGCTCAAAAAGGCTAAGTGGTTAACATTGTAGTTTGCCAAGAAAATGAGGGATTAAGCTCAAGGGGCTAACTACGGAAGATTACTTCGGTTTTGAGAAATTTTGGCTAAGTGACTTTTCTTAGAACAAGATGGCCTATATCACATCACAAAGTTTCACATAATCATGATTTCAAACAAGAACTTGGGCAAGTTCTAGGATCACTAGCAATAACCTAGTCCACTCTCAAATGAACTAAACCGGATTACATGCTCGATTTAAGGCTCAATTCTCACCGGTTTATTCAATGGGACTCACACATTCATCAAATGTCCCCAAGCAACAACACATCATATATCCATGCTATCCAAGATCACAAATATGAACACAATCATGAAACTATATCCAACATCAATCATGCTTACATTCAAAGCAAATAAACATCATCACAACTACTCAACAATGGACTCCAATGACTATTCATGCTCACATTTCACCAAATGTCTACTACCCAACATATGATCAAAACCAACTTGACCAATATAAACATGTGAAAAACCAAGTGTGCGCCGGTGCAAAATGTGACATAAGTAGAATGACGAACCGGTGCAAGGGTAACAACTAGTAAAAAAAATGAAAGAAAAATAACTCCCCCAAACTTAGAATTTTACTATGTATAAATTCTAAGTTTGGGGCTACAAGTTGTTACCTCCCTCCTTGCACATCCAATGTTCTTCAAAGATCACCATTGCAACACTTGCTTCCTCCACTCCAAAGTTGGCTTTGCTTCTTCTTCATTCTCCAAGACTTGCTATCCATAGTATTCTTCATCCATACCTACAAAATAAACCAAGCTATCAACACTATCAAAGCAATAAAAACAAGAAAGCAATAAAACCTTGGGTTGCCTCCCAAGAAGCGCTATTTTTAACGTCCTATGCCGGACGGTTCTCCTTGAGGGGAATATCAAGTCACCCCCTTGTCATCCTTGTTCTTGTTTTTGACCTTCTTGGCCCATGCAACTTTCTTAAGTCCATCAAAGCATCCACTAGCTAGCCCATCCGGCTCTTCAATCATGTTATAGGAGGTTGATGCCTCATTCATCCCCAAGTCCGTATACGTAACTTTTCTTGATTTGGGGGAGTTTTTGAAGAAAACTCCCCCAAACTTGGCCTTCTTGCCCATCTCTAACTCCTTATCCTTCTCTTTGGGGTTCTCCTCCATAACATTGATTTTGAAATCTTCTTCCACCTTCTCTTTCATTGGTATTGGGGGATATTCTCCCTTGGGAAACCCATACTCTCCATTCTCATCATTTCGGAGCTTGATAGTTCTAAACATGTCAATTGTAACTATCTCTTGGTTCATTCGAAGCTCTAATTCTCCATTCCTCATATCAAGTTTGGCTCCTCCGGTTGCCAAAAATGGCCTTCCCAATATCAATGGAGTGTTTTTGTTTTCCTCCATGTCCAAAACCACAAAGTCTACCGGAAAGAGAAATTTGTCAATTTTGACCAATACATCCTCCACTATACCCAAAGGGTATGTCATATACCTATCCGCCAATTGGAGGCTCATTGTGGTTGGTGTGAGCTCTCCTAAACCAAGTGATTTGAAGAGTGACAATGGCTGAGGTTGATGCTCGCTCCCGAATCACATAGGGCTCTTAATGTACCTCCATCTCCAATAATGCATGGTAAAGTGAAGGATCCGGGATCCCTAAGCTTTGGAGGTAGCTTAGCTTGAATTATGGAGCTACAATGTTCGGCTAAATGCACCGTCTCATATGCCTCTATTTCCCTCTTATGTGACATTATCTCCTTCAAGAATTTGAAGTAATGTGGTATTTGTTCAAGAGCTTCGGCGAAAGGGATGTTGATATGGAGTTTCTTGAACATCTCCGCAAACTTGACAAACTTGCTATCCAAGTTCTTCTTCTTCATCCTTTGAGGATATGGGATGGGCATTACATTTTTACTAAACAAAGGAGGGATTGCCTCTCCACTCTTCTTCTCCCCTTCTTTTTCTTCTTTCTCTTTCATTAAGTCATCTCTTTTGTCAACACCCTCGGGTGCCATTACCACTTCCTCCTCTAACGGCTTTGCATTGCTCCTTGGGATTTAGCTCCGTGTTTGAGGGGAATTGCCCCGGAACGTGTTGCTTTCCAATGATGGTAGCAAGTTGACCTATTTGCTTCTCTATAGCCGTCATGTGGGTGGTCATATCTTTGATCATCTCACCATGCTCATCAATTCTTTGCCAAGTCTTGTTTGCATTCTCCCTAGTTTCTCTCATGAATTTCGTGGTTTCCCCCATAAAAGCACCAAACATATCCTCCATTGATGGCTTTGATGAAGACTCCACAACAGCTCCATCTCTAACATTAAAATTCGGAGGTGGTATGATGGTGTTTCTTGTGTTGGCATAAGAAAAGTTCTCATGGTGCCTCAAATTCGGATGATATTGGTTGGGATTGAAGGGACTTTCATAGGCTTGCCTATCGTTCCAACCTCTCTCTCTAAATTGCCTATCCCTTTGATTGTTCATGTAGTGGGCTTCTTCATATTGCTCATCACGTGGCTCCACTAGTGCCTTGGCCGTCATCAAAGAGATTAGCTTATCCACTTTGTTGGACAAGTTGGCACTTTCTTCCGAATTTTGAGTGGATGCTACCCTTCGATTTTGCCTTCGTTCGGATGGCCATTGATTGCCATTCTTAGCCATTTCTTCCAAAAGCACATAACCCTCATCTATCGTCTTTCCTAGCAAAGAACCTCCACCGGCCGAGGCATCCACCATCCCTCTCGTTCGATGGTCCATCCCGTTGTAGAAATAGCAAATCAATTGGTCTCTTGAGAACCCATGTTGAGGACAACTCCGTATGAGATCCTTGAAACGCTCCCAAGCCTCGGCTAAAGACTCATCATCGTCTTGCATGAAGGAAGAAATTTCTCCTCTTATCTTGATGGTCTTGCTTGGATGAAAGTACTTCATGAGAAAAGCATCTACAAGATCGGCCCAATTTTCGATTGTCCTTAGATCAAGAGACATGTACCATTGCTTAGCACGATCACGGAGTGAGAATGGGAACAATTAGAGACGAATGTAATCTTGAGGAACTCGGTTTATCTTCACCGTCCCACTTATCTCTAAGAATTGAGATAAATGGAGGTTGGGATCCTCCTTCGACAACCCTCCGAATTGGTTGTTTTGCACCATCATGATTAGTGCCGGTTTGAGCTCAAAGTTATGAGCGTCAATGGGTTCCCTACCCGCTCCTCCATAAGGTCTAGGGATGGGACGGAAGTGGTCTCTCAAGACTCTTTGATTCCCGTTTTCCTCCCGTTGCTCTCCATCTCCTTCCACATTTGCATTTCCTCCATTCCTTCGGTTGAGGTTATCTCTCATGCCTCCTTGTGGTCGATTACCACCATTTCCATTTGGCTCCACTATGCCTTCAATATCCTCTTGGTTCCTTTCCTCTTCCACAATAGGATTCTCCCGTCGATTCATTCTTTCCAACTCTAGTCTTCTCCTTTCGGCGTTCCTTCTTCGACAATTGGCCTCAATCTCCGGATCTAAAGGTAGCACGTCTTGGTGGTTCCTCCTAGATCGTGTGATCATAAACCATGTCTATCAAAAGAACGAACAAGAGTGAGATATACAAATAAGCTCAAGGTAACAAACACAAATATTTTTGGATTTTTGCAAATAAGGAAAGCAAGTAAATTGTCTAAACTAAAACTCTCCTAGCCTACACTCTAGAGCTTATAAAAACCTCCCCGGCAGCGGCGCCATAAACTTGATACACGCGTTATGCAACACTAAATAAACAACCGCAAGTATACGGCGTCTATTGTAGTGTGATAAGCACGAGGTCGATCCCACAGAGAGGTTAAAGCATAAAAGTGGAGTTTGCTAGTTGAATTCTAAGTAGACGTGATCGAAATTTTGGATAAAATGTTTTACTCTAAAGTTACCTACCAAGTGTCACGAATAAGCAACAAAGAGCAAAGATAAAATCGATCAAATGGCATACAAATCACAAAACGAAAGTAGAATGGATGTAAACTCAAAGAGAAAAGGTGGGTTCCAAGGCAATTGTAGTATTTAGACGTCCGTTTATAAGAGTTATCTCGTTTAAATGGCCATTAAGTTTATCTCAAATAGGGTGATCACACAAGAAGAACTAATCGATCTCTCGATACAAATTAATCCAAAGACGCAATGTAATATAAGCTCGTATGTCTACATCACAAACATTACACCATCTAAAATAGCTCCTAAGACCATTCGATTCCCTCTCCGATAATTAATCCTCTCTCGAGATCATAATAATACCGGGTTGCACATTCGCATACGATTAAATGGAATAAATCTCTCGATACTACCCCAATTAACAATGAATCAAGCAAATCATTATGACCACTAACAACATGCTTTGCAATGGATAGTTGAATATGCAAATAAGAAATAAACACCAATTAAAGCAAGAATTTACTCATAAACATCAATCCAAATCTCTACAATGCCTTAGAACCACAAGTTGTTTAGCTACTAACTAGCATAATGAAATTACAAAATCCAAATGAAATAACTAAATAAAAAGGAAAAGAAATAGAAAGCTTAGTCTAGAATGTGGTAGGGAATGGAATTTGGGAGCTATTGCATCCTTTCTTCCTTGATTTGATGAAGAATTGAGAGAGAAATGGCCAAAACACCTCCAAGTATGTGTAACTATGTGTGGATTTGGGGGAGAGTGTCTTGGGTTTCAAGAATGAGGCTTTATATAGTGTTGGGGAAGGGTTTGGGTGCCAAAATTGCAAGTTGGTCCCTAAAAAATGGAGAAAATGGCCAAAAACCCCCGAGAATGAGGTCACCCGGCCTGGTGGCTCCCACCCGGGCATGCCACCCGGCCAAAATACGAAGCAAACATTAATTCTGCCTTGCCCGGGTCGAAACCACCCGGCCGGGTGGGTTTCACCCGGGCCAAATTCGAATGCCATCAAGATCTGCCCTTGCCCGGGTGGTTTTGACCCGCCCGGGTTGATTCTACCCGGGCATGTTTTTTTCGTCTCTTCGTATCTCGAGCTTCCGACCTCCGATTGACTCGATTCTTTTTTTCATTCCACTCCATTTTTCGAGACGAATCCAACGGTGCACTCCTCTTCCTGATCCAGTAAAGTATGGTTGGTGTTTTGCTCCAAATTCCATCATATTTCCTATAAAATCGACAAAACACAACCTTTCTCTCATTTTGGCTCAAACAATCATAATCAATGCATAAATCAATGAAATCCACATCAAAACATACTTCACATGTGCCCCTAAAACGCGTAAATTCCACCCGAATCAGTGCAATGAATTTACATTCACCCATTACCCATTCCACTTTAGCACACTTAGTATTGCACTCCACCTTACTGCCATCAGCCACTGTGACAACAAGTGAGCTAGAACCTTCAATCTCATACCCCAATCTTTTTTTTTTTTAATTACATTAAAAACCCTTCCCTTTTCCCCTCCCCATGACTCGAACCCAGGATCTAAGGCCTAGGTAGTGGGGCTCTAACCACTTGAGCTATCCCACTTTGTCATACCTCAATCTCTTTGTTGTGTGAGGATCTATGAAACTATGAGTACTTCCAGAGTCAAGTAACACCATAATTATATGTTGCCCCACCTTCCCTTTAATTCTGACAATATCTGGGCTATTATGTCCAGCTAGAGCATGTAAAGATACAATAGGCTCCTGCCCTGTATCCTTCAATTCTTGCAAAACCAGTTCCTAACACCCCTCTTCCTCTTCTTCCTTCCCCAACATCTATTGATATTATGAATAACCTTTTGCACTTACGCCCCACATGATATATCTCATCACAGTTGTAGCACAAATTCTTCTTCCTTCTAACTTCCATTTCAGCTGGAGTTAACCTTTTATGAAATGGTATCTTCTCAGTTCCATTGCTGTTTTCTTTAGAATCACTATTATGCTTCCACTTGGGATTGGAATTAGGCCTAACAACAGGTTTGATATTCTTATTCTGCACCAATAGCAAATCCTCTTGTTTGATTGCCAATTGCATAACCTCATCCAGCATCATTGGCTTCATAATGTGCAGAAACTTCCCAATCTCCTCTTTCAATCCACTTATAAAGCTTTGGATCCAATATTCCTCAGTAAGATGTTTGAGGATAGTCCCCATATAAGCTTTGAGTATTTTAAACTCCTTGATATACTCTTTAACTGATCATTTTTTCGCTAGCTTGTTAAACTTGCCTATCAAGTTATCATCATCCATATTAGCAAATTTATTTATAACCAACACCACAAATTGTTCCCAAAGCATGTTCTCCCTACCCTCCATTTGATCAACATACCAGTAATCTGCTGATCCCTCCATATTCATAACTGATAGAACAATTTTTTCATAAACATGAAATATTTCCTACACCTTCTAATCCAAGCTCTTGGATCATCCCCATTGAATTTAGGAAAATCCATCTTGAGAGTTCTATCCTGAGGTCTGGTTTCAGTGTTTTTAGTAGAGCTGTCAAGACGGGCCAACGGGGCGGGGCGGGCCAAAACCGCAAAAGCCCGTCATTTGACGGGGCGGGGCGGGCCAACCCGTTTATCAAGCGGGCTGTCGAAACCCCAACCCAACCCACAAACAGGCGAGCCGCGGGTTTCGGCGGGCCAACCTTTTTTTTAAAACAAAAATATTTATAAATATTAAAAGATTTAAAAATACTGTTAATAGCATCATTACCAAAAATCTTCACCTATTGTTTATACAATGTATTTGTAAACATATACATCACTCCAATGAACTTGTCACTTCATCCTGAGGATAAGTTTGTAAACCAATACCATTCTAAGATTTAATTACCCACATACACACAGGAAAATACATTTTCAAATAACATGAAATATTAAAAAAATAAAAAAACTCAGGCAGAAATATGTCACTTTAGTAATTTACTTCATTTTTTTGTATATGCGGCAGTGAATGTGAAATGGGCGTGTAACGGCTAAACTATTAACTAGGGTTTAGATTTTTTTAATTAATTAATAATATAATTTTTTATTAAAAAAAAAAAAAAGAAAAAAAATAGGCGGGCCATCCCGCCAAAGCCCGCTTCCAAACGGGCTGGAAAATTTCTAGCTCAACCCACTCTTTTTAATGGCGGGGCGGGCTGGCCCAACGGGCTCAACCAATTTTGACGGCTCTAGTTTTTAGTAAAATGAATTACCTCAGGTGATGTTTTAGCTCCTGGTGGTGTCCCTAGCAAACCACCATCGGATCTGCCCATTGTAGCAGCTTCTCCTGAGTCTCCTTCCATCATTGGAGCTTTTCCACGATTACTCTTAATCTCATTGGCTAGCATCTCCATTTGTAGCTTGAAAGCATCAGTCATAGCATCAAATTTCTTTAATCAAATTTCTTTGATATTTCATCTTTGATTTCGCCCACTTGATTTTCCAAGATAATAATCCTATCAGTTTTGCACACCATTGTTGAACAACTTGCAGGCTGCAGCAACAGAAAGGATTGGCTCTGAGGCCATTGAAAGATTCACACACTACGCACGGATAATTTTGTTAGAAGAGAGAGAAACGAGAGATAGAGAGATATAGAATTGGATTTAATTCTGGCATAAAAGTCAAATTCGAATGCATTGGGTATTTATATGAAATACCCAGGCTAAAACGACACCGTTTAGGGAAACAGAAATAATTGAAAATGCGATTCTTAAAACTAAGAAATGCGACTCTGACTTCATGTGTAACAATAACTTTGATTTTGATTTTTTTAGATTTGTAAATATGTTTAGGGTTTAGATATTTCACATTTTTTTCGAATTTCTTTCTCTCTTTCGATTTTATTTTTCGAAATTTTGTTTTAATTCAAAAAAAAAAATTGCTGAAATCCGGTTATATTCGAAAATCCTTATTTTTTTTCAATTCTTTGTGGTATTTTGTTTGCTTGGTAATTTTTTTCCTTTTCTGTTTTCGTTTCCAGTTTATTTTGGGATTTCGGTAAATGTTGGTGGACTATTGTGGTGTGTTGGCAAAACGGTGGGGGCGAATATGTTTTAATTTTTGGAAAGGATAGAACTGACATTTTACCACAAATTAATTTGTAAAAGAAATTCGATGGGTGTACTCAACAAAAGCGTGTGTGCGTATAAGCGTGGCCTTGCAGTTTCCTTGCTAAATGGGCCGTGGCATCCTTCAATAAAATTTGTAAAAACAGATTTATATTGGCCTGTTAAACCCTAAAACCCCTTTCCTCTTACACACGAGGAATGTCGACACCGGAGTGCATGTACGACGTCGCATTGAAGCCTAAGCTACTACGGTCCCTGCTCAGGGAGTATGTTCCCGACGAGAAGCACCCTTTCAGCAACCCATCGGAGCTGTCGTACGTTGTCTCCACCATCAAGACTCATAAATTGCTTTCGGAGTGGACCCCACAGCCCGTCGAAGAAGATGTTGTGGAAGCCTGGAAATCGGCTGTTGATTCGTGGGTCAATCGACTTCTCACTCTGGCATCTAGCACTTTGGTGAGACACATTTAATTATTTGCAGTAGTGAGTGTGCAAGCTTTGTTGGATAATGAAATGGGTGCTAATATGCTTGTTTTGTTCATGAATGCTCTTTAGCCAGATAAGTGTTGGGCTGGAATATGTTTGCTTGGATTGACCTGTCAAGAATGCAGTTCAGAGCGCTTTTTAACCTCCTATGCTGTTTGGTTAAATAAGCTTCTCCTACATATTCAGGTATGCTTTCTTATATAAATACCATCCTCCTACAAAAATGAACGAAAATTAGATACCCAAACCCAGACGGAATTAGATCATTGTGTTGGGAGACTGCTTTTTAATGCCCGGGATTTCAAGCTCAGATTGTTGTTTATGACTTTGTATTCACATTTAATTGCAAATGCCCAAATCTTGCAATCAGAATCAATTTGTTAAATGTTTCGAATTGAAGTTCTTGCACTAAAAATTTGGGTGGAGGAACCTTATTTTAGAGATGTAAGCTAATAATAGTTCAGCTGTATAATATTATATGTTTCCCTTACATTTTTCTATGATCTTTGTAATCAGCCTTCTGTAGTTTCCCATTTTGTGAAGGCGGCTTCTTGTGCCTCGCTATCAGATATGTTTACGAGGTATGTGAAGGTGGCGTCTTTATTTTTGTGGAAAATTTGATTACTAGTAAATTGAACAATCCACTATCCCTTATATAAAAATTAAAAACTAAGGCTGGACACATTAGATGAGAAAGTATTATTTCATTACTACACGATCTTACTTAAATTCTTGAGACTTCTGCATCATATTAAAATGCTCTCATTGCTGTATTACCTGTTGCCAAATCTATGGACAGTTCAGTCTTTTCAATTTATTCATTTATTAACATGAATAGGTTGAGTGGATATTCAACTGCGAAAAAGGATGGGACTTCACAGGCTACAAAAGTTGTTCAGCAAGCATCGAAGTTGTTAAATGAGGATAGCTCTGCTGTTGTATTGGTTGGTATAACACAATTTTTTCATAGATTTTATAAAACTGTTTCTTCAGTTAAAGAGAATTCTGATTTTCGTACTGCAAATGCAATTTGAGGTGCATGAATATTCATGTATCTTTTGCATATATCCTACAACCCAAAATAATATGCATATTATACATGGCATAGGTGGATTAGCCATGTCTAAAGCAGGCTACTAGAATTTGTGTTCAAAATGTTACTGTATGTTTATATCAGAGTTATGCTATGAAAGGAAGAACCGTTGTGGGATACCTATCTATCCATCTATCACTTGCTTGGGTATTAAATTAGTTAGTAACTAAACACTTTCATTTTTGCTCATGACCTATATTCAGACATGCTTACAGAAATGTATTTAGGTGATGCTTGGTATGAAATTCTTCAATGGGAATGAGAATAAGTGTAGGGTAATTATGGTGGTTAATGAGAATAAAAGATGGTCAATGACACTACTTCCCTTCCTAAATAAGGTAATCATTACCCCATTTTTTATTAACGATCTCTCCTCCTACAATCATTTCCCTATTCCGTAACCAACAACCACATTTTGCCTTTTTTTTCTTTCCAAAATTAGAGCAGAACACTATTAATGTAACCACAATGGGGAAACCCATCCTCCAACATATTCAGGGGTGTAGGGGGGAAACATTAATTCTCATTTCCATTGAAGAATTTGACAAAGCGCCACCTTAAAAGGAAAAATATTATGTAAAAACTAACTGTACAATGTTTTCCAGTTTATCCTACTCCAATCTTGCATTTCATTATCCATATTCCTGATCATGTTTTTCATATTTCAGCAAGTCATTCTTGTAAAGATGTTGGCTCCAATTAACTCTGTACAAAAATTGTTTTTCGTGTGCCAATTTATTTATTTTCTTTTTTTTCCTGGTATGCTTGGCATGCAGGAAGAAGCTGTATGTCTTTTATGCACCATGATAAATTTCTTCCCATCAGCAGTCCACCGACATTATGATAGTGTAAGTAGCTACCCTTAAAATCATCATTCTCTAACTACATGGGTTTGGATTTTTCTCAAATGGGAGTCATACAAGCACTAAAGCACACTGATCAATTCTCAGGTTGAAGCTGCTATTGTTTCAAAGCTCATATCTGCAAAATGCTCTGCCAGCGTGCTGAAGGTGAGTTTTTTCTAAATTTTTTGTTATGCGGCTTATGCCTTTAGTTGGAACGCAGTTACCAAACTAGTGGTGTTCACTTGTGCAGAAGCTTGGTTACGGCTTATCAGTGCTTCCAAAATCAAGAGGAGATGAGGAGAGCTGGTCCTTAATGCTTGATAAGATCTTGCTATATGTAAACAGTCAGTTGAATGAGGCTTTTCAAGGTCTAGAAGAAGGTACGTAGAGGAGTTTTTTATATACAATTGCTAGTGTTGATGGGATATAACTTAGTCCTTTTGTTGCAGAGGATAGAAGTGCTCAAACAATGAGGGCATTGCTTCCAGCTGGCAAAGAACCACCGTTGCCACTTGGAGGCTTAGCAGTTTCTGAACAGAACTCAGATCTTTCTAGTCGGAGGCCTGAGCGACTGCTGGGGTCTAGAAGTTCTACTCTTCTGCAATGCTGTTGTACCATGCTCACGAGCTCGTACCCTGTTATGGTATCTTCCAAGCACTTATTTGGGTTTTGAATGAAAATTGTTAATTCATCTTTTATGGTTGATTCAATTAACTCTCATGTTATTATTAGGTTCCTGTTCCTATATGTGGTTTAATAGCCCTTGCTCGGAGAGTGCTATTGGTCGATGGATCCTTGTCGCTGTCCTCATATTCTTTCATGACAACCCTGAAACAAGAATTTATTTGTTCAGAAATCCCGCGTCTGCAGTTGCACAGTCTGGAAATTCTCCAAGCTCTTGTCAAGGGTTTGAGCAGGTAAATTTTTTTAAAATAATTGGATTGTATTTTACTCAGCTTCGATTTTTTGGGATTATCAAAATTTTGAGTTATGAAGAGTTGCTTAAGCATCAAGATGAATTGTTAAATCATGTAAAATAGCAATATTTATCAAAGAGTAACTCACTGCGAACAAAATATTAATTCTTATGATATGTTGGTAAGATGTGGTTTCCCCAAACATAAATCATTTGTCTGTGGTGAGTGTTCCTTTTTCTTTTGATCAAGTTTTCCATGTGTTCAAGCTAATCTAATTTTGTTTTTGCAGCCAATTGTTACCACATGCTGCACATATTGTAGTGCTTCTGAAAAAGTACTTGACGAGATGTAAATTTCCAGATCTGAAGATAAAAACGTACTCAATATTGAAAGCCCTACTGATGTCAATGGGTGTTGGTATGTATCCAGAGATATTCTTTATTTTTCTTGGCATCACTTGCATGGAAATCGTCATTCTGCATGAAACAACAAATTTCAAAGAAATAAATAACTTGTATGAGTAACACGTATATCATAATTCCAGGACCTTGATTTTTCAACATTAACACGTGATTTTCAGTGATTAATGGGGTTTACTTGTACGCTCTTCAACTAGACTGTTCATTTCTGTTTCTCTGCATGCCTCACTGTATTAACTGTATGCACGATTCACAGAAATGGCTTCTTGGAGTGTTGTTGAAACTGACACAATGAAGTTTCCATTGACTACTAAAGCGTAGTTACTATGCATGTCATATTATTATCTTGTGAAAACTTCTCTTTGTATATTGTCTCGAATTCTTAACCGTCCTTTTTTACTCTTTTCACAGGGCTTGCAATCCATGTTAGCCAGGATATAATCAGCAATGTATTGGTTGATTTAGATTCTCTTGGTGATGAAAAGGATGGCAAAACCTCAGGTAGCACTAAGGTCCAGCAAGAATTATTGATCGAGTCTCATCAGAAGAAAAGGAAGCATTCAACTATGGCAGGATCCTCTCAAGAGCAGTCTATGCATGATTCGGAAGTGGAAACACCTAATATTACTCCAGTACGCGTGAGGATTGCTGCACTGGAGGCATTGGAGGCTGTTCTAACTGTGGTACGTTTCCTGATGATAATTATAATGACCATATCTAGTACATAAAATGTTAATTTACATCCTAATAGATGTATTTATTATATTTTTGGATAAAGTTTATTTTGTAATCCTCACGACGGTTGATTTACTTGCTAATAGGGTGGTTCAATTAAATCGGAAAGCTGGCGAGGGGATATTGATCATCTACTTATTACTGTTGCTACGTATGCTTGCAAAGGGGGATTGCTGAAGGAGGAAGGGAAGGCTATTCTCTCTGGTGATTGTACGTCTATCTGGGCTGACTTCCAACTAGCTTCCTTACGTGCACTTTTGGCATCTCTTCTTTCTCCTGGCCGAGTACGCCCATCACATCTGGCTCTGGGTTTAGAACTTTTTCGCAGAGGTGATCTATTATGCTCTATCATTATCTTTTGTTCCCTTTTCAAAAGAAGAATTGCATCATACAATCTGTAGATGATATCTCGGTTTAATTCCATAATTATTAAATAGTAACTGAACTATGTCACTTGGATGAAATTAGGCATTAAACATTAATTTGTATTAGAATTGGCGCTTAACATCTAGATTATTTAAATCATATCAGGCAATATACATTAATTTGTATCCAAATGAGTACTAACTTGCATCTTTTATCCTCTTATGCTTACTTCTCTCCATCGATAAATGTTACGTGTTGTGCAGGCACACTAGAGACGGGCACAAAAGTTGCTGAATATTGTGGGCATGCACTTCTAGCCTTGGAAGTGCTCATTCACCCGAGGGTTCTACCCTTGTCAGATCAACTTTCTACTATCGATGAATATAAACTTCGAATCAACAAATTGCATGATACTGTATCTCCCAGTGGAGGTAGACAATTTTCCATGTATCCACCTGGTGAGCCTGAATCAGAAGACGATGACTTGAACGAAAAATGGGTTGGAAATGATGATGAAATGGAGACTCAAGCCATCAAGGAACGACTTGATGCACTTGATTCTGACAAGCCTTCTCTAACTGCAATCAATACTGATAAACTCCCTTCTATTTCTCATGTTCCCGAGGAAACTGGTCCTAAGGATACAATCATGGCTAATGGCGATGATCATATGGCTGTGGTTGAATCACCTACAAGTGTCAAGCTAGGACCAGTGGATCGGTTAATAGATTCTGAAGCTGGCAAAGCGATGACCTCTACTTCAGAACAGCCCGCGTCTGGAAACACGGATGATGGCTCGATTACAATAATGGAAAGAATATCCACAATGTTGTCGAGTGCAGAGAAAAGTAAAGAACCGATGCTTGAATCAGACAATGAGGATATATTACCGGATATTGTCGATGGCGATCCAGATTCTGACTAGCTCCAAGGTTTTACTGCTGGTAATTTAAGAGAGGATGCGCTGATATTTTCGCGGTAAATTTTCAGTGCCAAAGTTTTGACTGATGAGATTAAATTTGTGACTTAGCTACTTCATGAAATTTTGGTTGCCATTCAAATTCACCTTTGTTATGTGAAATTATCCAACTTTATGCCTACATTTGTACGTTTTGAACTAATCAAATATGTCGCTTTGCTTTGTTAAATTTACGCGAAGTCTTGTAGTATGTATTTTTAAACAAGATTTCCTCCGTTCACAGATAAATGATTTTTTTAACTGTCCTATGTTTGTACGATTGTTTTATCTTTTATTGCACCCTCTCTTTCAATTTTATCCTTTTAACTCTAGAAAATAATCATAATATCCTACTTTAAGCTAACATTATGGGAGTTGTAAGAGGAATAATTATTAAATAAGAACAAACTTGTTAATATATACCTCTTTATTTTACAAATTAAAATAAAATTAAAACATCATTTATTTTTTGCGACGGATGGTGCAGTTTTGAGACTAATTGAGATGAGAAACGACGGAAATATGGATCTGAATTTGGATTTTGAAATAAGAAAAACATTGGAATCAGGTCAATTGTGTCATGCCCAAAATAATAAATGTTTATTCAGCCCCACCTAATTTCAGTCAAAATCGGCACACTACTTTGTGGATGGGCATCATATTTCTTTAATATATCATGCTCGGCATTATTAATATATTACTAGTATTCTTATGTAAAATATTACTCCCTCCATTCCCAATTAATTTCAAATAATAATTCAAGTGTTAAAGAGACAATTTTGTAATTTTTTTTATGTATACAATAAAAAGGAACATTTTGAATCTTAAAGTAATTATACTTTGTGTCGTGATAAAATTTATTAAAAAAAATGTTAAAAGTGTAAAAATTATTTTAAGGGTTCGAAAAATGAGGTGTACAACTGTACAAGTTATTACGAAATAAGTGATTAAATATTGTATTCGGTAATAAAAAAAATATAATATGGAGTATATATAAAATTAATTTTTTTGTAATAATGGCACTGAGCTAATATCCCATTTATAGTGGCAGGAAATTAATTGAATCTAGTGTATAGCATTCTCCAGTACTTCATTAAATTATAGAAATCGACACTTCACTTTATTACAAATTTAAATACTAATATTATAAGTTTTATTCCAGCAGCCTTTCCACCTCACCAACCAGTCTGTTTTTTGTTTTTCTTTGAAATACTGTATATCAATTATTTAGTACAATTTCTTGTATTTTAGCTTTCAATTAACTTTTTTTTTAAAATTGTCCTAAAAAAAGGAAAAAAAAGCCATGTTTGAATTTGCCAACTAATAAAACGTGTGTAAAATTTTAAATTTTATCCATAATTTTTTGGTATGCATTTATTTATATAATAAAAAACATTAAATATGTTTATTTTCAATATGCAATAAAAATGAATATTTTAAACAATTTGTTTTATTTGAAACAAACTAAAAAGAAAATTATGATTATTTTTTGTGAGATTAAGGGAGTACTATCTTTTAAAGTTAGAATTGGATTTTAACAGAAATGGGATTGGACCAATTTATTATACTTTCTCAAAATTACTTTCATATTCATATGTAGACGGACACACATATTAAGAAAGTGTAATAATGAGTGAGAGATAATTTTGTAAAATTTTATGTATAAAGTAATAAAAATGAGTTGATTTTTGTGTATGTGTGAGAAAAAATAATACATTTATATAAAATTAAAAATATTTTAAAAATGGAGTTTATAAAGAAATTATTGTGAAATGTTTCAAAAAGAAAAGTATAAAAATAATTGTGAAACAAAGAGAGTATTTACTACTACTCTCACTCTCTTACAATAACATTCACACTTTTCTTTTTAAAATCCTCAATCAATTTTTTTCTTTATTTTACATATGTATAAAGGTTTATATAATTAGTCGATAAAAAATTACTCATTATCACACTTTTTAATTTGTGTTTCCACAGATATGGGTTATTCCGGGACGGTATTATATTAAAGTAGTACGGTATATCCGTCCCTAGTTTCTAACGAAGTCCAAGTGTGTCTCAGTTCATTCAACAATGGTGGTTCCTCTATTTTGACCAATCTACCCCCCACACACACACGCACTGCGCATGCACATATATATACCTACACTACAATAAACAGAACAAACATTCCCACTGAACGATCAAATATATCTCGCACCCCCATTTGTGAGATCCGATCCTCACCGCGTCACTCGGTTGCGACATTCTCGCACTAAATTCCTGAAATGGCGGAAGAGAAATGGATTCTGACTGTGACGGCGCAGACGCCGACGAACATAGCGGTGATAAAGTACTGGGGAAAGCGAGACGAAGACCTGATTCTGCCGATTAACGACAGTATTAGCGTTACTCTCGACCCGGCCCACCTCTGCACCACCACATCCGTCGCCGTTAGCCCTGCTTTCACTCAGGACCGTATGTGGCTCAACGGAAAGGTATAATCACCAATCACTTGTGTTTTTATTATTTTTGTGCTGCTCGATTTGGTCAATTTGTGATATACTGATTCTAATCTGCACAAAAATGGAGAGTTAGTGAAGTCATGAGAGGTTTTGAACAAGAGTGATCAGGCTGATTCATGTTCATGACAGCTGGAACTCGATGAATTTACTTTATTTAGGGAAGGCTAGACTTTTTTTTTATAGATGAATGACAATTTTTCACTTTGAAGCTGAGTAACTTTATAGAACAATCCTGGTTGAGTTTATTGTTGAAAATAATAGTTTATGGTAATAATTGATGTTGATCTGCAAGCTAAACTAATTAGATACTTTTATTGTGAGGTATTTTGAAGTTGAGGAAGTCTTGTGCGAGTGTCGTATAATTTGGGCATGCTTTAACAATTTGGAAGAGATTGATGTTTATTTGTGCTAAACGTGAGACCGCCTCACACGAGTCTTTGAAGTTTAGCAGAACATATTAAGTGGATTTTCATGTTCAATAGACTCTGGTTTTTCTGATGTTTGTTCTGATGGACTGAATTGGCATAGATGAGCTTTTTTCTTTCTTTATTATCTTTAAGATGTTCATGGGTAAATTAGTAAAGCATTGGAGATTTTGACCTTTTCATGTATCTAATAATTTTTTGTTAGTGTAGGAGGTATCTCTTTCTGGAGGCAGATACCAAAACTGCTTGAGGGAACTTCGCTCACGGGCTAGTGATTATGAGGATGAGAAGAAGGGTATTAAGATAACAAAGAAGGACTGGGAGAAGTTACATTTTCACATTGTTTCGTATAACAATTTCCCTACTGCTGCTGGTTTGGCGTCATCAGCTGCTGGTTTGGCATGCCTTGGTAATACAAAATTCCCTCTCAAATACTAACTTATTACCAGCATGTTTTTTTCTCTTTTTCCACATTACCTGATTGATCTTCTAATAGCTCTGAAGAAGGGAGCAGCATGAGAACTGCACTTCTGTAAATAAACTTTCTGATTACTTGAATTTGAAATATGGTCTTACATACCACCAGAATCAACTGATTCATGTTGATCTTGTTTAGTTAAAATCGTCAATGTGTATGCTGATTGTAAAATTTTCAATTAGAAGTATTGGTGATTATGTACTACTTTGATGCTGTTGTAAATTGCTGTTATTTACAGTATAGTGATTGCAATAATTCAGTTTACATTCTTTTATGCACAAGTAGCTCTAGTGACAAAAATTGTGCTGATTTGTATTTTCAGTTTTTTCCCTGGCTAATCTGATGAATGTGAAAGAAGATCACAGCAGACTATCTGCTATTGCAAGGTAATGTGCCTCATCAAATTCATTGTTTTGATACTAATCAGATATTTCTGAAAATTAGACTGAACTTCTCTGTGGATTTACAGTCTTTAGTCTCATGGGACATGTGTAAATTTATATTAAAAAGTATAATTGTAAGATAGCCAAGACCTAAACCACAATTTGCCTGTTAGTTTTCCTTTATTTTGCGACAGATTTCATTATAAAGTCTCTCCTTTTCTCTCTCTGTGCCTGTCTCCTTCTAGAGCTAAAGAGATTTTAGTTCAAAATAAATAATTTTGTTTTGGTGTATTCATATCAGGCAAGGTTCAGGAAGTGCTTGCCGCAGCCTGTATGGTGGATTTGTCAAGTGGATCATGGGAAAAGTATAAAATTTTCCAGCTTTTTCTTTCATAATTCTTTTGGGAAGTGTGTTAATTTTTTTAACGTATAATCCATTTTCCTGAATGATTGAAGGAGGAAAACGGTAGCGATAGCATTGCTGTTCAACTTGCTGATGAGAAGCACTGGGATGACCTTGTTATTATCATTGCAGTGGTAAGCAATTATCTTTTTCTGCACCAGTCTCAGGACCAACTTATTTTGATTTCACTTGTCTAAACCCAAGATCCACATATAATTTTTTAACAGTGAATTCTGTTTGATGGCACACAATTACATACTCATTATGTTCTGGACCTCTGGTGCAATGAGTTTTTTCAAGAAGGGTGAAAAGAATGAAAAAAAATCACCTTTTCTTGATCTTCTCGTCTGAGTTTTTTTGCAGTGACATTTTTTTTATTTGTTAAAGTATTCAATTTATTGTTCTGATTCATCCCTTTTCAATGTACTGATGACTGTTTCCATTTTCATATATAAGCGAATTAAATGCTAAATTTTCTTGCTATTTGTTATCCACCGATACATGTAAAATCCATCAGGGATCACTCTCCTTAAAAGAGGAAATTACACTGCTCATTCTAGTCTGTACTCTAGGATGATTATTCTGCTGGACCTTTCGTATTATCTGTTAACTGACGTTTCTCCACATTTCAGGTAAGTTCAAGACAAAAGGAAACCAGCAGTACCTCTGGAATGCGTGACACCGTTGAAACCAGTGCCCTTATAAAACATAGAGCACAGGTATGTTATAATTAGTCTAAGAACTTTTTGGATATTTGACATCACAACGAATATTGGAAATTATTAATTATCTCTACCATTCTTCTAACATCAACTATTCATTATGCTTTTTTATTGCTGGATGTGAGATATCTGTTTTAAGGTGAGACTTAGAATCTCATGTGTGCTGAAAATTTCACAGGAAGTAGTGCCAAAACGTATCGTAGAAATGGAAGAAGCAATACAAAAGCGTGATTTTCCCTCTTTCGCTAAACTGGCATGTGCAGACAGTAATCAGTTTCATGCAGTCTGCCTAGATACCTTGCCCCCCATATTCTATATGAACGACACATCTCACAGGTGAGCACCCTTTTCTTTTCTTTTTTCTTTTTAATTCGAGGCTCAACGACCATAGTTTTCTCTCATTAGTCTTTTCAAGTTTTCAAGCAGCTAGTATTGTGAATTATTAATTTGAATCATCGAGACATTAATGTTTCAGGATAATCAGCTGCGTTGAGAAATGGAATCGTCATGAAGGATCACCTCAGGTTCCTTTCAATTCCTCTTGCAACTTTGTCTTGTTCAAAAATACAATGTACATTGCATGTCTTCTCCGAAGAACAAAGACTAAAAACAAAGTATCTTTATTTTACTTAAATCAGAATCAACTTGGTCTTTTGGAATCATTGAATGCCTTTTCTATGTGGCCATACTCTATGTGTGCCTTTGCCTTTTTTACAAGATCCTAAAAAACCAAAATGGTCATAATGGGCTAAACTACTTACCTCTGTAGAGTTATATTAGATTAATCGTAACAAATTGCAAGATACTTCACAGGTGGCGTATACCTTCGATGCTGGGCCAAATGCAGTATTAATTTCACATAACAGAAAAGCTGCTACCCTTCTTCTTCAGAGGCTGCTCTATTACTTCCCTCCTCAGTCAGACACTGATTTGGACAGGTAATTTTGACTTGGGTTTTTTGTCTGAGATCACTAAACCCTTTCCCTGCATTTACTCTCAACGCGTGATCTCTTATCTGATTATTTTTCGTACATTTCCACAGCTATGTTATTGGTGACAAGACGATATTAAAAGATGCTGGCATTAATGAAATGAAGGATATAGAAGCTCTGACTCCACCTCCAGAAACTAAGGAGAATGCTTCAACTCAGAGACATACGGGTGATGTTAGTTACTTTATCTGCACGAGGCCTGGGAGAGGCCCCATTGTGCTTACTGATGAAAGTCGGTCTCTTATTAACCCCAAAACTGGCTGTCCCAAGTGAAGAGTGTTCCATCCAAGTGTTTGTGGCTTTAAACATTGTCTCCTTAATTACTGTGGCTATTCCAAACGGTGAGCCATTTTACCTTGTCTTGTGTTGGGAGTGTTTATGTTACGGCATTTCCTCCTGTTTTTACTAAGTTATTGTGTAAGCAAACATCTTATCCCGAATAAATTTAATCTGTTCTTCGCTGCCCTTTCTCTACACCTCTTGTCTGTACAACACATTTGATAATCCATTAAGTTGGGTAATTCCTTATTGTTATTTTTTGAACTACTTAGACAAGTATACTTGAATATGTGACACTGAGAAGTTACTCGAGAAACATTCATCCCGAGACATAACAATACACATTTAAGTCGAATATAATTGAACATTATGGGACATGGCATGAATCATTCTTTATTAGTACGAAATATTTGTCGTATAATCTAGGATCTCGTCAAAAGTGCGTTCAAGACAGCATCTTTGACAGCAGTTTCAGCTAAGAACATATGGCCAGCATTAGCTACTTCATGGTATTGTATCCATGGCTGCTTCTTAGCAATATATCGTTGCAGAGTCGCTGAGACCAGCCCGTCTTCAGCACCCTGCCACAGATGCACAAGTCCTTCTCCCCCTGGAAAAGGGTCATCCATATCCATAGGATCAAATTCCCATTTCCCAAATCCAACCATCAGATCACGGTGAAGTGACTCGTGTACTCCCTGTTGCGTTGCGTATTCCTGTCAATAATTAAGCATTAAACGTAACCCTAAATCTTCTGTTGGAACTGTATCTATATAATGATCAGATTGTCAAGAGAGAAAGAGCAATACCCAATTAACTGGTACCAGTGAAAGTTTAGAGAGAAGCTGAAGATCTGGTTCTGTCAATTTGGCATTTCCAGCTATAATACTGTGAGGAGGAAACCATTTCTGAGTATTCCACCAGTAAACGAGCCACGGAGCGTAGTGAGCGACTCGTAACGCCCATTGATCCTGCACAAGCTCCTTAGAGTATTCTTGTGTGACTAAGTTTGAAGGAAAACTAGGCCACCAATAATTCACTACCGGAGATATCAATGCCGCCCCTGCAAGTCTGTCACCTTAGAAGCTCCAATTATGTAGTAATGTAGTAGTAACACAGTTACAATTACCATTACCATTACCTGTGGGGGATGTAATTGAGGCATCCCCAAACTGGCTGTCCTCCCATGGAAGCTCCAATTATGTAAAACTTGGAACCAAGTTCTAACTTATCCGCCAGCTCTTCTATGTCTAATACTAAGCTTTTTATCGTTCTTTTCGGATCTGGATCACTCTCTCCATAGCCCGGTCTATCAAAATGCACCACGTGTATCCCCAGTCTCTCCACCAATTCCTTAAAAATTAGCAAAAACAAAGATTGTTACAAAACACATTTAAAGAAAAAACAACACATAAAAATTAAGCATTAGTATTACTTCATCAATAAACAGAAATATTACTTTAAAGAAGAAAGTTCGCTCTATTAGAAAAATACAAAGAACTAGTACTCAAAAGACCATTATAAATGTAATATACCGCTGAACCCATAAAATCATCACGTTTGCATGCTCCAAAGCCGTGCACGAAGATGATGTTATAATTTGCTTTGTCTTTAGGAACTCCGCCCTCCTTGTAGGACAAGTATCTTCCATCTCTAAGTTTGATCCGAGGTCCTTGGATGGGATCTTGAATCCGAAGAGATGGAGGGTGAATGGACTTATAAGCCCGTTCTAGAAAGGTGGTCAAGAACCCTAGTGTGATTTTCCAATACATAGCTGAAAAACAATAAAACTAGAAAGGTGATCAAAAACCCTAGTGTGATTTCCCAACATAGTATTATGCTTTAATGAGATTCTTGCATGAATAAGCCAGGTTCTTTATTTGCCTTTTTCTTGGATAAACATGTTGGTTAGAAACATGTAAAGTTGGTCACTATATAATTTTTTATTGATGTTTTCATATTTATCACAAAATCAGAATTTGTCAATTCTTCATTTCGGTTAAGTCTTATTTTTTATGTTGCGCTTACTGCAGTTCTTTATGTTGTAACATACAAAATGAAGTTCTAGAAGGATATACACAGTTTTGGAGGGATTTAAGGATCCAGATTCATGAAGAACATTCTAGATCAGACGGTCGTATGTCAAAGCACCTGGAAGGATCCAGAATCGCCTGGAATAAGTGGTGGTCGCATGGAGAAGGTTGAGATCCTAGAAAATAAGATCTAAGAGATGAAGCTTCTAGATTTCAGTCTATAAATAGTGCAGATACTTCATCAATTGGCAAGAAATAAACGAATAGTATCTATTCTAGTGTGAATCCTGTTTAGATATTAGGGCCATTATTTCCCCTATACATTGTGCCAAAGTGTTATAACTTCCACTGCAACATAACTTATTTAGATATCAATTAATAGGAGATCGTTGATAGATAGATAGGTTTTTGGCAGTGTTTTTACACCTAGCATTTTCAGATTTAATAAATAATTATTAGGTCCTAGGTTCGGTTGTGAAAGTTCTATATTGGAAATATTTTACACAATATTTTGTATTCAGTCATTGTTTAGTGAATGTTTCGCCATGAGTATGTTAAAAATATTTTCATTGTGCATTGTGTGTTTCTAGTCTTCCGCTGTTTTTACTTCTGATTATTCTGTTCTCGAGTCAGTATACAACATCTTTTTTTTTTCTCACACGCACACTTTCAGTTATTTATCACATTGGACTCAAAACATTACCAAAATATGCTATGCAAAAACACTATGGCATCCCATGTGAGAATTACTCCTTTCATTAAGTTATTGGTACCATCTTCTACTTTCAATTGGCAATGTCAAAACTAATCCTTTGTGCACTCTATACACTACATTACTGTCTCTTATAAAGTTTTTGCTTGAAAACTCATACCCCATTTTTACT
Organism: Galeopsis tetrahit; assembly: GCA_963675135.1. Taxonomy (NCBI): domain Eukaryota; kingdom Viridiplantae; phylum Streptophyta; class Magnoliopsida; order Lamiales; family Lamiaceae; genus Galeopsis; species Galeopsis tetrahit. Next base: position 8,291,691 of record OY776124.1, read on the forward strand.
CTCTTCCCCCTTACAAAATCAAGCTGCAGAGTAAGTTTTGGTATTTATTTTTTGACCCCATAACTCAAAGGGGTAGAACCTATAACTATAAGGTGCTAGTTATGGTCTCACAGAACAAGATTTCGTCAGTTTATGTCCTACAATTAACTACCATGCATAAATAGGAAAGAGTAGCTGGGTCATACGGATGTGATGAAATTAAGCCACAAATGCTGATTTGATAGCCTTTTCAGTTTTTGCTCAAAGCTTTTACGCCCCAACTCCAACTCATTCATCTGTTTGATCTTTAAGAATATATTATCTACCCATACACAAAATGAACAGTGTGTTGTATCGAGTTTATGGTTTTACACTCTCCAAAAAATGTCTAGCTTGTCTCAGATTTCACTACATTACTAACCTAAAAAAGGCTCTACAACTCCTAGGCAGCATAAATCAACGTTCCATTTCCATCTGCTAGCAAATAATTTTACACGAAATATTGACAAGTAAAAAAACATTGTTTTACTTCATCTTATTGAGGAAATGTAGGAATAGGGATGCCTACCATCAATTCCAAACAGAGTCTTTGCTAGGGGTGAACTCATAGCCGAACGTGCATTCGGAAAATCTGCACCCCCTGCCCCCATAACTGACGTCCCAGGATAGAACATGAGCGAAGCTGGATTTGGAGTCGACTGTGTTTGGATAAACATGCTCCTCCTCTGCACTGTCCATAGCAAAAATTTGATATTGTTATTGCTATAAACACAAAAATCATTTCCAATTCCATATCTACATGTTAAAGAGCAACCAAGATCGATCAAATCACTACTCTGAGTGGTTGTGTTTTTCATTTAAACATTTGTGTTCTTACTTACATCAGTAAAACAAACAAACAAACCGAATTCGGGTAGACTACATGAACCAACTATCAAATCACATTAGTCATCTTCATGTGCTTCTCAGTTCTCACTCGAAACTTACATGTGTTAAACAAAACAAGAAAAAAAGAGGTCGTATTCAGAGTGACAAAAACAAATTTATGCTATAGTCAGACAAATGCAGCTAAAGCCTACAATTTCGTTAAAACTATTTTTCGCCTACACAAATTTACAAAGTAAATCTCATGGGTTTACAGAAATCTATTTCCCAATTAAGCGATAGATATAAAAAAGAAAAAGCTAATCGAATTCGCGTAAGAAATCATAGATTAACAACATTATTTGGAGAGAAAGAGGTGAAGATACCTCGGAAATTGTCCCATTGGGAGTAGTGTGGAGAAGACTTTAACAAGTTCAAATTGGATACGAATAGGAAACGATTCAATCTTGTAGCAGAGTTTTGTGAATTGAAGAGTTTTGATGGTAATTCGCCATTGTTAGTGCTCAAGAAAACTGCTCGATGCACCAATCTTCCCCAATTTTTCATTACGCCGGCACCAGATTTATTCGATTTCCCGTAAAGGAGAAGGAGGAGGTTTTGTGTCCGTTACTCGATCAGTTGCAGATTAGTGCGATGGAGTAATTATTCCGCTATAAGTCTATAATTTTTTCATTATAGTACATAATTTATTTATTTTTTGTCAATTTTCTTTATTATAAAAGTAACGAAAACTTATGAACATATGTAGAGTGCTAGAGGAAATATTTGTTTTAGTCCTTTAAGTTTGTGTGATTCCAATTTTAAATCTATTTTCTATTTTTCTGTTTTATTGAAGTTATTTTGGAATCACTCAAACTTAAAGGACTAAAACAAATATTTCCTCTAGAGTACTACTCCCTCCGTCCCATAATAACTTTTATACTTTTCTTTTTGGAACGTCCCACAATAACTTTCACACCCTTAAAATGAAAAACCCTTTATAAACTTCACCCTCACAATATTCTCAATTTTACACAGTCATTACTTTTTCTACACACATACACAAAAGTCAACTCATTCTTTATTTTATACATAAAGATTTACAAAATTAACCCTCAAAACTTCACTCATTACTACACTTTCTTAATATTTGTGCCCATCTACCTATGAAAATTAATATGGGACGGAGGAAGTAAAATTCATGTATGAATCAGATGGTGTGTTTTGCTTGGAATCAACCACACATGTATAAAATATTTATACATAATAAAGTGTATAAATGATTTACGAAGATGATAGCTTTTATTGAAGTCAGTTGAATTAAAATTAAGAGAGGAAATGATTATATTGTGTGGGGGCTCAATATCAACTCATAGCCTAGCAAAATAGAAATTGGATCCCAAAATGAGTCTATTTCGGTATTTGGCACACACTCAAAATTCCAAAATCACATTTGATAATTCATTGGATGGGTTATTTCTTCTTCTTCTTCTTATTTTTTAAACTACATCGACTCAAATATATGACATTGACACGAGAAACATTCATCCCATTACATAATTTCTAGACAAATTTATTGAACATTACAAGACGTGACATGAGTCATTATTTATATATGACGAAATATTTGTCGTAGTCATCTTTTGTAAGTAGAGTAACTACGTATCACCCGTCAAAAGTGCGTTCAAGACAGCATCTTTGACAGCAATTTCAGCTAAGAACATATGGCCAGCATTAGCTACTTCATGGTATTGTATCCATGGCTGCTTCTTAGCAATGTATCGTTGCAGAGTCGCTGAGACCAGGCCGTCTTCAGCACCCTGCCACAGATGCACACGCCCTTCTCCCCCAGGAAAAGGATCAGCCACATCCATAGGATCAAATTCCCATTTCCCAAATCCAACCATCATATCACGGTGAAGTGTCTCATGTACTCCCTGTTGCGTTGCGTATTCCTGTCAATAAGCGTAACCCTAAATTAATTAATTTTCCATTGGAACAATATCTATCTATATATATAATGAACAAATTGTCACGAGAAAATTAATACTGAATTAACGGGTCCTAGTGAAAGTTTAGAGAGAAGTTGACGATCTGGTTCTGTGAGCTTGGGATTTCCAGCTATAATCCTGTGAGGAGGAAACAATTTCTGTGTATTCCACCAATAAACGAGCCACGGAGCGTAGTGAGCAACTCGTAACGCCCATTGATCCTGCACAAGCTCCTTAGAGTATTCTTGTGTGGCTAAGTTTGAAGGAAAACTAGGCCACCAAAAATTCACTACAGGAGATATCAATGCCGCCCCTGCAAGCCTGCCACCTTATAAAATGTTAGATGATGAGATTGCTTAATTAACTATTTAAATAACTCCACAATATTCTTAAAATTCGTGTCCAATTCAACGAGAACAATATTGACGACGATTACCTGTGGGGGATGTATTTGAGACATCCCCAAACTGGCTGTCCTCCCATGGAAGCTCCAATTATGTAAAACTTGGAACCAAGTTCTAACTTGTCTGCCAGCTCTTCTATGTCTAATACTAAGCTTTTCATAGTTCTTTTCGGATCCGGGTCACTCTCTCCATAACCCGGTCTGTCAAAATGCACAAAGTGTATTCCCAATTTTTCCACCAATTCCTTAAAAAAAAATAAGCAAAAACAAATATTAATAACAACACATTTAAATTTTCTATAAACATCAATGTGTAGTGAGTAGCAATGTAGAGAGATATAAAGAAAAATGGTAAATTTTGTTATTTCAGGAAATGTGGAGCTTACGAAGATACGTCTGAAATAAGTAAGTAAAAAGTTTACGTTGAGCATACATAGTACTCTCTCCATTCGTGTATAAGCTTTTCATTTTGATTCATCTTCCTATAAGCTTCTTATACATTTTTTTATAAATATCTTCTAAATTTTTATCCTTACACTTCGTGATATCTTCTTACTTCCTCTGTTACACAATACATTTCATACTTTCGAAACAAAATGAGTATTTTTTTTTCTCTCTCACTCACATTACTTGTAATATATTTATTATTTTCAATTCCACCTTCCACTAGCGGAGGTCCCGTTTAAAGTCTGAGTTTTGTGCTCTGTATGGACTGACCCCATAGAAATTGTTTGCACCTGTTTTGAACTTGAGACCTAAAGAGGAACACACTACTAAGTCTCAAGCCTACATCACTATGCCAACTCCTTAGAGTTAGTTAAGCATTAGTATTACTTTAAAGTAGAAAATCAGTTCTATTAAGAAAATTGTTCCATCCGTCCACAATTATTTGCACACATTAAAAATGAAACTTTTTCATAAACTTCATTCTCATAGTATTCACACATTTACATAAAATGACATTACTTTAAACCTAGCTCAATCCAACCAATATCTTTATTTTAATATTCTTAATTAATGTTTGCAAAATTGATACAAACAACTGTGGGACGAAAGACATACCGATGAAGCCATAGCATCGTCGCGTTTGCATGCTCCAAAGCCGTGGACGAAGATGATGTTATAATTTGCTTTGTCTTTAGGAACTCCATCCTCCTTGTAGGACAAATATCTTCCATCTCTAAGCTTGATTCGAGGTCCTTTAATGGGGTCTTTAATTCCAACGGATAATGGAGGGCGAAAGGACTTATATGCCCATGCTACAAAGCTCATCAACAACCCTAGTGCGACTTCCCAATACATACCTGAAATTAAACACAAAGATTCTTGCATGAATTTATAACCTGCATATTCTTTATTTGGAGTCACACTTGTATATATGCACTTAATAATAATGCAATTAAATTACAATTTTAATTAGAAGTATGTTTAAATAAATTAAAATATATATATATATATATATATATATATATATTCAATTGTATATAAGACTTTGTCTTTTCTTGGATACATATGTTGGTTAGAAACATGAAAAACTTGGTAACAATATAATATTCTTTTTGAACAAGAAATTAAATAAATTAATGTAATGTATTAACTAGGGGTGACAAGTGAATGAGAAAAACGTGTAAATTTGGATTAAAAACTCGAAAGTAATTATGTCTAGAATTAATCAATGCTAAAACTCAGATATATACACATCAAGTATCTATTTTTTAAAAATTGGGAATTGCTTGAAATTGAATGAAAATCAATTCTGTGAAGCATGATGAGAGGTGTGCACTTAATCACCTATCTATATAATACTAATGGGGATTTTTTTTTTGTTGGGACAGGCTTAAAATTCGGGTATTATGTGAGTTGAATTATTTTTACTAATTATATCCCCTTCATTACTAAAAAATTCTCATATTTTTCTTTTTTACTTGTTCTCCAAAAGTTTGCATACCCAAAATAGAAATAATCATCACAATCTTCACCCTCACAATCAGTGGAGTCAGAAATTTTCGATAGGAAGACCCGATTATAAAATAATATATACTTATTATACTCAATAAAAAAAAATTATAATAAAATTGTCAATACATTTTATTCCATTAAATTAAACTGATCGAGGTGACTTTCATTATGTTTTATAGTAAGAAGTTTTGATAGTTCAAACTTAAAATGAAGTAAAATAATTAAAAAATCGCTAAAATATTAATATTATTAATTTTTTTTTAAATCACTTCCTTTCTTCAATTATAATTTTTTTTTAGTCTTAGATAAAAATTTAGACCATATATAGTTTCAAATATACTATCAATACCTATTAAAAGAAAAAGGAGTATTAAAAAACAAAATGTATGCTATCATTCAATTTTAGTCCATCTAAAACGCATGTCTCAAAATGAAAATAATATTATTAACATCACTTATTTACTCAAATTGTCATTTATTTTATTCATACATAATGTATATATAATTATTTAAAAAGAAAAAAACTACTCCCTCCGTCCCGGAGGAACTTGCACCCTTTGACCGGCACACATTTTAAGAAGTGTGTAAGAAAAAGTGTAATGATTGATGTTTTGAGGGGTAGTTCTGTAAACTTTTATGAATAAAGTAAAAAGTAAATTGAGTGTGGAAAAGTAATGACATATGGGTAAATATGAGTATATTTCAAGGGTGAGGGTTGTCAAGATATTTCCTTTTATGGAGTGTGCAAATTGGTATGGGACATCCATATCACTACAAGAAAACAACTAAATTCCAATAGAAAAATTCCAACGATTTTTTGCATTTTTTCCGTTGGAATCATTGATTCCAACAGAAATTCCAGCGAAAATACGACCGTTGGAAAAGTGAGCGTTGGAATTGCAAAATTCCAATGAAAAATCCAACGGAAAAAAATTCCGACGGTACATTCCAACGGATCTTGATCGTTGGAGTTTTCACCTATTGAAATTTCTTTCCAACGTAAATTCTATCGATAAATCCAACAGTAATTTTCCCGTTGGAATTCTTTCCAACGAATTTTGACCGTTGGATTTTAGTTGTTGGAAATTATAAATGTAAATTCCTACACTAATTCCAACAACAAAAAAAATTGTTGGAATTTTGATTCCAATTGATATGTATCGTTGGAATATTCAACTATTGGAAATTTTCCGTCACAAAATTCATAATCAATTCCAATAGTTATTGACCATCATTCTTGGAATTTATTATAAAAATTATTAAATTTTCATTGTTATATGAAAAAGTTCTATCAAAATCAATTGAAATTACACAATATATAACCATTACAATTTAAATATATAATAACTTCAAAGTTAAATACAATTTAAAGTAACTAGCGTCATAAAAAAAATAGTAAGTTCTAAACATTATAATCATAATTGATGTTTATGTGCTGATCAACCTTCCAATTCACATCACCAACAAAAATATTCTAATTTATGACCTAAATATTAACTCCTAGAAATCGTCATCTTCATCATCATAATCACCATCATCCATACCAATCACGACATGATCATCCTCTTCATTCCAATTTACATTATCATCATCATCTATGATCTCAGCGTCACGAAAAGACACACCTGAAAAAGATGCATCATGGTTAATGTTGAATGAAGTGTTGTTCATCTTCTAAAAAAAACTATGTACTGAGGCTAATTCACTCTCAACAGTAGTCAAACGAGATCTTAAGAAAATAATAAGAAACACAATGGTTGTGGAGGTCACATAATTTGTATAATTAATAAACAATTTAAATGTGATTGCTACAAACTTAGACGACAACAAAATATCAATAATTTTAATATGTATCAGATCATGTTAAGTGCTTCGACATTAGACATTTTTTCTTTAAGAAAAAAATATGATAAAAAACACAATTTTTGTCATTTTTTCTAAAAACAAAAAAATCTTATATATTCATCAGAATTACAAGTAGACGAAATTTAAATTAAATTCCCTCATTCAAGTTAAAGTATAAACAACTTCATATTCTTTTCTTTCTCACTTTATAATAATATTTACACACGTATATATATAGATAAATTCACAATTTTAAATGAGGGCAAACTAAAATATATTTACATGTCTAAGAAAAAGTTAAACTTAATTCTTCTCACGCACCCATATATACCTATATATATATATGTAATTACACACACATCACTGTAATATATATATATATATTCGCACCCATCACACACGTAATCCACATATAGATATATGTATATATATATACTCACACAAAACACACACAATACATATATAATATATATACACACGCAACACACACATATACTCACACACAACACACACACATAAAGAGATTTATATACTCACACACACCACACATATATACACACACAGAGAAATATAAATTACAGTTTTCCAAAAACAAAAATAATAATAATTAATAATAACATCAAAGTGTAAAAACTAAGAAGAGAGAAGAAAATTCTCACCTTCTATGAGAAATCATCGGATAAATCGAACTGATAAGCACGGAAGGAGTAAAAGGGTTTGAAAGTGAATTGATATAGGAAAATAAAAGAATCCAAATAAATACAGAGGCGCCGATCGAGTAGAAGGGTTTGCGAGATATTTAAATATATGAAAAAAAGGAATTAAGGGGTAAGAATATATCTATATGGAAATTTGAATAAAATCAAATCTTTCCTAATCAAAATTTCGTGAATCCCGTCTATTTAGGCTCCATCTAAATCTATAGGATTTATTAATAGTTTACATTATAATATAAATGACCAGCGTATAATTTATTAAATTCTGATTAAAAAATCTAGAATATTATTTCAGATTTGATTATATATTTTTATGTTATTATATTTTTCTAGATTTTATATTTTTTGTATTTTTAATTAATTAATTATGTTTTAAATAATTTTAAAGTGAGAGTGTTTTTATCACTAAATTATGAGAATAATTCCAATAGTCCAATATTGTTGGAAATTCTATTGGAATAATTAACAAAAAAATTCAACAATAATATGGTGTTGGAAATTCCGTTGGAATTAAATATAAAAATATAATTTTATTTCAAAAAATAATTCCAACCGTCTAGCACCAATGGAATTTCCATTGGAATAACTAAAATAAATTCCAACGATATTCGTATCGTTGGAAATTTTGTTGGAATTAAATATAAACAAATCATTTAATTTAGCGAAACCATTCCAACTGTTTGGTGTCGTTGGAATGTTTGTTGGATATTTCTTTAAAAAAATTCCAATGCCTTTTCCAACGGTAAATTCCAACAGTTTCCACGAGGTGTTGGAATCTCTGTTGGATTTTTCCAACAGTGGCTTATGTCGTTGGAAAAACTGTTGGAATTTTAAAAATTCCAACAATTTATTTTTTCGTTGGAATTTTTTCGTTGGAATTTCACTGTTTTCTTGTAGTGTATATATAAAAAGTGTGCAAATTCCTGTGGGATAGAGGGAGTAATATATATAATAAAAAAAATTGGTGGAAGGCCACTGGGCACAGTGTGGCTCCGTCATTGCTCACAATATATATATATATATATATATATATATATATATATTTACCATTCATGTCATTACTTTTGGACCCACTATACACTCAATTCATCTACTTTATTTACTTTATATATAAAAGTTTACAAAATTACCTCTCAACATTCACATCAGTTCACTTTTTTTTTAAATCAGGTGTCCACTTTTCGGGGATGGAGGGAGTATTAAATATTTCAAATATATATTTAATTTAGTTATAGTCAATTTTTTTTATTTTCAAGATTATATATGTGTAATATATTTCCTTTCAAACTTATTTTAAATTTTCAAATAATACTTCCTCAATCTTTTATTACACATATTTTTAACATTTTCACTATTTTATTTCATAATAGTCAATTATGTGTATTTTTCATCAAATATCTTAAGTTTACTCATAATAATTTTTCCACCATTAAATATATTCGAACTTGCATTTTTATACGGAAATTAGCTATCATTAATTAAGGATATTATTAGTAAAAAAAAATAAAAAAACCTTAATTTGTTCTTAAAAGCTAAAAAGCCATTTAAAAAAAAAAAGAGGGAGTATGTGTTTTTAATTAGATATAATGTATTTACGATTGTGAATATTGACCTATTGATTATTCTTTATGAATAAATCTTATGTAATCAACATATGTGAATGGGTGCTTTTAACAAATAATAACAAAACAACAATAAAAGAAGAGCAACATATAAACACATAAGAAGATGATTATATATATATTATATAGTGATGAAAGACTCACCCACAGACTGAATGCAGAAGGAATGATATGATTCCGGCGGTGGAGGAATTGAAGAATGCTTTCTTACCAGTTAGATAGTATATATTAATAAGGAAAATGTATGTATGCATATATGTTGTTGGAGTATATATGTATTCTATTACTACTATAGCTTTCACGTGGCCGGTATGGTGATTATGATGGTGTGTAGGGTACAGCACTACAGCTTAATTGGTTGCTAATTGCCCACGTCACCTTCACTCTATCTCTATGTAGTAAACCGACATGTACTACAATAATTATTTAGTGATACTTTCTCCTTTCTCCGTTCCGAAATAACTTTCACATATAGATGGACACTGAAAATTAAGAAAATGTAATAATTAATATTGTCTCTGTCTCCTACTTGATGACCCATTTTATCATTTTAAATGTTTTTAATGACGCATACTTAAAATAGTAAAATAGCATTTTAACTATCCCCTCAAAATATCTCAATATTACATCACTTTATCTACACTAAAAAACATCTTTACTATTTATAAAATTGAAAAATCTTTATTACCCTCATTTTTATCTCTCATAATACTAATAAACAATTCATACATTAAAATCCTCAAAATGTTTCTCATATAAAGAGTGTGAAAGTTATTGTACTTAGGGCTGGGAATGAGTCAGGCCTAGCTAGGCTTTAAGAAAAAAAAGTCTGGTCTGTCATATACTCCCTCCGTCCAATTTTATTATTCCCACTTTTTTTTTTTGGTTGTCCAATTTTATTATGCTCATTCCTTTTTTGGAAATAATATTATTCACACTACTTTATCTCCACCCTTCAACCATCACTTATTTACTCAAATTGCCACTAACTTTATTCATAAACATAATTTTACATATAAATGGACCCCACAACATCCCATCATACCCCCAATTTATCTTCTTTATACATAAACTAATCAATATTTATTAAAACTCGTGCCCGAAGAAATGGGCATAATAAAATTAGACGGAGGGAGTACTATTTTTTAGGCCCGAGCTTGGCATAGAGCCTATTATAGGCTTTTTTTTAAAGGCTTGACATTTTTAATAAATAGGCTTGCCCCGAAATCCTTTTAAAAGCCTTTTAGTCATATTAGTGCATTTAAAAAAAACTACAACACTAATATTTATATCAGATTATAAAAATTAACTATTTAAATCTTAAAATGAAGAATTGTTTTTTCAACTATTACAAAGGAAATAACTACTGTTACTAAACTTTCTTACTTACAAAGGAAACTTTATTACAAAGGAAAATCACATACTTCATCCGTTCTACAATAAGTGTTGTTTTAGTCATTTTCTCTTGTACATAAATAAGTGTTGTTTTAAAATTTTATATTGTTTGTTCCCATTATGCCACTCAATTTGAAAATTATCTAAGACATAAATTTGAAATAATTGAAAATGATTGGTTAAAGAATTTGAAAAGATTTAAAAGGAACTAATGTGATTAAATTTTTTATTTTTTATTTAAAGGTATACTTGCCAATACATACTATTTTTTAATTTCAACAAATTTCATGAAAACAACACTTATTATAGAACGGAGGAAGTATTATACGGAGTATATAATATGAAGTTAAATAGGCCGGCATGTTGGACTTAAAAGGCTTACGAAAAAGCTTGAGTCCAACCTATTTAGCTAAATAGACTTCTAAAAAAGCTTGAGCCCGACTTGTTTATTAAACGAGCCGAGTCGAGCCAAACTTTAATAGGTCGAGCTGTAGGTCCATGTTGGTAGCCTGACCCATTTCCACCCCTAATTGTACTCTGCTCTCCAGAAGCAATAACTCTGGGTTGGATTTTATTTTAGTTTTATACTTTCTTTGTTCCATAATTGTTTATACACTTTCTTTATTCATTCATTCCACAATTATTTACACATTTCAACGATGAAACTTCTTTATAATTATATCATCACAATATTCACATATTTATATAAAATATGAGTATTATTTTTATACTCAATTCAAACATTTATTTTACTTGTTGAGATATGAATCCTAGAAACAAAGTTCTAGTTGATGATAATAAGTTTTGATGGCCAAAAAGCAACTTAAAGTTAATAATATATGTGTAAGAAGTCATCTTAACTAAGTCATCTTGAGAAATCATATAAACTAAAGTTACTGATCTTATATGTGAATATATTCTAACTGTTAGGAACTAAGTTGAATGAATAAATTGTATAGACAGCTTATAGAATAAGACTTAGAAATACTCTACTGTATATAGTTCGGTTGAAGTATTGATAGGTTTTATATTTGTAAGTTTGTATTGTATTGTAAATCAGCACAGTTAGATATGAGAAGACTGGTCAAGATCAGAAGACTACAATTTGAGAAGACTACTCTGGAGTAAGAAGACTTCAAATGAGAAGATTAGATTGAAAACTCAGAAGTATTGAAGTTAAGAAGTATTTTGAAGAAGCTAAGTACATATGAAAGAAGTGTACTTGAAGCAGAGTACATAAAGAACATTAAAAATTTAGAAGAGTATTTTACTGTGCTGAAGTCGAAGTTGAAGGAATAAGTTTAGAAAACTTATTAACTGAAGGACATAACTGAATAACTGATTGAGGATATAAAGACTGACTGAAACAAGTGAAGTTAGTTGGAAAACAAGTTATAAGAAACGGTTAAGAGTTAGTTACAAGTTAGTTTCACAAACTACTAACTGTCTAACTAAGTTCTATAAATACCGTAAGATCTTCTACTGAAAAGACTACTGAAAGTACGAGCGTTGAAAGAGCTATTCAAGTGTTAAGAGCATTCAAGAAACTCACAAAGTTCAAGAAGAGAAGATCAAGAAGCCACGTTTTGAAGAAGCATATTCGAAGGCTATACTCAAGAGAAGTTTTAATTGTTTTAGTTTGTGATTTCGTTTGTAAACAAGTGTGCTGGTAAACTTGTGTGAATTACTAGTAGATCGAAGATATACTTGGTGGTATAATCGACAAGATCAAAGTCTTAGTCTTTGGACTTAAAGCCACAAGAAACTCGAGTTAATAAAACATAACAACTGAGATTGTGAGAGTGGATGTAGACATTTGTCGAACCACTATAAAATTATGTGTTCATTTACTTACTGTTTTATATTCTTATAAGTTCTTAAAGAGTTCGTATAAACAACTAGATTGAGAAATCTTGTTGAGTAGACGAATTACTTGATAACAAGAGAACAATATTGTTTACTAAGTAAAATTCATAATCAAAGAGTTGAGTATAAACTGTAAAGGCCCACATTAAAACTAAGAATATTAAGTTGATCTGAGATAAGCATAGTACTACATAAGAACACTATATCTGCATATAACTATGATATTTTAGAAAAGTTTGAAAAGTCTATTCACTCTTTTCCTCTAGACTTTTAGACTCATCCTAAAATTTAACTTAATTTTGGGACCAACATTACTTAATTCATAAAGTTTACAAAATTACTCATAAACACTTTATTCATTACACATTTTTCTTAGTTTATAGTATTCCGTATATCCAATTTTTTGCGCAAACATTTCGGGAACACGGTGGGAGTATTCAGTATTATTTGATTGGTGATGGTGGGTAGGGTACAATTTAACTGGTTCTCATTTGTCCACGCAGATATAATAATTACTCCGTATTTAATATCTTGCAACTCTCCAACTATACTGCAATGGGATTTTATTTTATTTTATTTTTATTTTAATATTATATTCTCTACTCAATGTATAAAAAAAATAAACGGACAACTTTCAAAGCACCCAGAAAATTATTATTTCCATCGTTCCACTTTAATTTTCATATTTTCTTTTTCAAAACGTTCTATAATAACTTTAACATTTTTAAAATAAAAAATCATTTATAAACTTACCCTCACAATATTTTCAATTTTACACCAAATATCATTACTTTTAACTCACAAATCAATTATTTTTTTTAATTTATACAAAAAAATACATAATTATCCCTTAAAATTCTATTAATTGTTACATTTTTTTTAATTCACGTGTTTACTTACATTTGAAAGTTATTTCAAGATAGACAAAGTACGTCAAACTTTACCCAAAAGCTAGCTCAAGAGGGGACCAGAGGAGAATACCCATCGACAATTGCTTTTGGATTTCACGTGGGATTGTATCTATCGAAATTTGCCTCAAATGACAAATTTGTCTTAAAATGCATCTTCAATGCACACTCAAATCTAGTGGCAAGATGCCATAAATGAATAGTAAGTTACAAATTTGTCAACATACTATTTATGGTGACAAATTTAATTACATGATTTTTTTTTAAATTTAAATTTCAACTTTTTTTTTATTGTTTGATTTTAATTTAGTTTTTTATTTTTATTTTAATTAATAATTATGAAGATTTTAAATTGAATATGTAATTGAATTTGTGTTTACTTTTTATTAAATGTATTTTTTTTTGTTTAATTTATTTATTTTAAATAATAATGTAAATATAAATTATATATTTAATTATAAATAAATATTTGATAAAATAAAATATAAAAAAGATAAAATTAAGAATACCCTAAGAATTTTTTTTCATTGAATTAAAATTTGAGTTAAATGATTGGATACAATTTTACAGTTTGACTCAAATTTTATGACAAGTGGATAATTTTAGTGACAAATTCGACATTAGACTTGGAGACGCTCTTATGCCTTAACAACCGTATATATAAAAATAAAAATAAAAAACTAAATTAATTTTGTAATAATGAATAAGATTTTAAGGATAATTTTGTAAACTTTATCTTTATAAAATAAATTAATTGAATTGTATATGTATATGACAAAAATAATTTAATAAGGAACCGAAAGAGTATAATATTGCATGGAATCAAAGTGTATGTGTGTATAATTCCCCACGTCACTTTCCCTCTATGCCTGATCCTATTATAATAATAATAATAATAATAATAATAATAATAATAATAATTACTCCCTCCATCCATAAAATGTAGTCTAGGACACAAGTTTTAAGAAAAAAGTAAATAAAGTAAGAGTATTGTAGAGTATTGTGGGGTCCATTGTGAATAAAATGATTGTTTGTGAATAAAATTAATGACATGCAATTTGAGTAATTAAATGGTTGTTGAATGGTGATATAGTTTCCATAAAGTGAATGAGACTATATTTTGTGGACAAATAATATAAGATAAATGAGACTAATTTCAGGGACGGATGGACTATTATATTTAATATCTTGCAACTCTCCAACTATACCGAAATTGTGGCTCTGCAGGAAGCATTAACTTCTAGGTGAGATTTTATTTTATTTCTTAATCAATGTATTAAAAAAAAATTAAAAAAAAAATTAATATATAAAAAATATTCATTCCCTCTGTCTATAAGCTTTTCATTACTTTTGAGCACATAAATTAAAAAAAAAAAGATTAAATTATAAATATAGTACTCCGTATAAGTGATCTAATTAAAAGAGAGAACGGGATAGAGATAAAAGTAAAATATATAGTAAAGTATATGAATAAAAAATTACTCCCTTCGTCCTATTATTAATGAATATTTATTGTTTGCAGAATTGTTTATTAGTATTAAATGTGATAAAGTTACTTTTAGGAAGGATATTATGAATATTTCTACTTTATTGCAGAGAAAATATTCTGTTTGTGTATAAAAAATAATGGCATATTGAGTGTAAATAATAGATGTTTAAGAGAGATTTTTAAATTTTAAAAAAAAAAGAAAAAAGAGAGAGAGATTTTTTAAAGGAGTAAGGAGTATGTGGCAAATGTTAAAATAATAATGAGACATAAGTTTTTGACAAATGTTTCATCAATAATGGGACAGAGAGAGTAAAGATATTTGTGAAAAAAAGTATAAAAAATTTATAGACGGACGAATCAGAATAGCAAAATGAAAAAATTATAGAGTTTAAAAAAAAAAAAAGGAGAAAAATATTACATCTAACTCAACCCAAAAGCTAGCTCAAGAAGGGACCAAAGGAAAATACCCACCCACAATTGCTTTTGGATTTCACTTGGGATTGATTGTAACTATTGAATCCCATTCGACCATCACTAAGGGTGAGGCTCAAAATGCACACTCAAATCTTAGCGATAAAATGCCACAAATGAATAGTATATGATAAATTTGTCTACATACTATTTATGGTTACAAATTTAATTACATGATTTTTTTATTTATTGTTTAATTTTTATTTTTATTTATTTATTGTTTAATTTTATTAATAATTATGAAGATTTTAAAATTGAACTTGCCAATTGAATTTGACTGGTTTGTTTCAATGAAATTAATTTGTGTTTTTTTTATTAAATTTAGTTTTTTTTAATTTAAATATAAATTATATAGTATTTAATTATAAATAAATGATTTTAATATAAAACCGTTTCTTATGAAATCAACCATTTGCATAAAATATTTATACATATTAAAGTGTATAAGTGATTTATGCATGTAGTTGATTTCATAAGAAACTCACCATCAGGTTTTATATCATTACTCAATAAATAAATATTTGATAAAATGAAATATAATAAAAATAAAATTAAAAATATTCTAAGAGAATATTCTCAATGAGTTAAAATTTGAGTTGAATAATTAGAAATGATTTTATATTTAATTTAAATTAGGTGGTAAATTGATGATTTTAATGGTAAAATTGACATTAGGCTAACAACCGAACATCTCACACTCAAGCGAGTCTTAATTGTGGACATGAACGGAACTAGAGTATGGTCATGGGGAGTCTTAATACGCTCTCCCTCCGTTCCACGATACATTTATACTTTCACATCCTTAAAATAAAAAATTATTTATAAACTCTACTTTTTTAATATTCATAATTTTATAGAAAATGTCATTACTTTTGAAATCACACATATACACAAGTGAACTCATTTATTTAATTTATAAATAAAGTTTTATAAAATTACCCTTCTAAACTTTAATTATTATTACACTTTCTTAAAAAAATGTATCCATTTAGCTGTAAAATGTATTCCGAAACGGAAGAAGTAAAGTGATGGCCCAAATTGTATGGGAAGGTGAGGCTCCCCACATTTTACACACAACATGACAACAAAAACAAATAGAGAAGAAGAATTAAGAGGAAATTACCTTAGATTTAGATGAACCAAGTGAGAATGAGCAACTGGATATCAATTTTGTGAAGCTAATTAGCCACAAAAGTGTAGTTTATATATGCTCTAAACCGTACTTAAGCTAACGTCATATACTATAAATTAAACACACGTGTATTTTATGTGTAGGAATTACGAAACGTGTAAGCTCAAAATTTGGAACTTGAAAACGTCTGGATTAACATCTGTCCCCAGTTAATTAAATTGTATATATTTCCGTTCTCATAATAAGTTTCAAAAGTAAATGGACAAATATATTACTCCATTAAATAATGAATAGGATTTTGAAGACAATTTTATAAATTTTTATGTATAAATTAAAAAGTAAATGAGTTAAACTTGTTTATGTGTGGGCCCAAAAATGATTTAATAAGGAACCGAAAGACTGAAAGAGTATAATATTGCATGTAATCAAAGTGCACATCTGTGTATAGAAATAGTAAATTAAATTTATTAATGTATATTTCCACAATGGGGAAGAATCCGAAGAAATCTTATACACAAATCAATATACACTAACACGACATTGACGTCTTAACCAACAAAATGGTTTTGCAGTTTTTAACCTCACATGCATAACACGACCAAAGCAACCTACCAATTTCTTGAAATAAAATATCATCGAATAGTACATATACAATACGAGTACTATACATGTATGTTAAGTATAATGCTTGAAGAGAACCGTGTTGTTAGATGGACAACTTCACTGAGAGTGGACAAGTCTTCTGAAATGAGTGAGTTTGGACTTCTCAGCTGATAGGTCTTGCCATCTGATAAGAAGTTATCTCATCTACTAAGTTTCTAGAAGACAACTCATTTGAGTCTAGATCATCTGATCTTATCAGCTGAGTGGACTAAGTCATCTAAGGGCCATATCAGTTGAGACAAGTCATATGATTCTCTAATAGTTATCAAGATTAGTTTCTAAACAGTTAATTCAGTTAAAAGTCAGTTATTAGCAATTCAATAGAGTGTTATACATCTATAAATACACCTTAATTCATTTGGGCACACTATCCTCCGTGGACGTATATCATTTTGATCGAACCACGTAAATTTTGTGTTCTTGTTTTGTTCTTTTCATTTGATTTCTTAAGAGTGTGTTTGAATTTATCATTTGGAGTGTTTTGTGTTGAGACAAAACATAACAGTGTACATATGTAAAATAGTTTTATCGTGCAACTTGGTTCATATATATCACTTTAAAGTAGAACAATAAAATACTTTTGAATAAAACAACTAATATTAACAAATTCATACGTTTTAATTTAATGAAACACCTAATACTATTTAAAAATACAAATCAGTTGCACGGTAAAACTGGTTTATGTAAACTTTGTGTACGTGTGCATATGCAATTAGAAACGCGATAGAATTTACCAAACACGGTATTTAATCGTGTGTCAAAAGTGCAGCATTCAAGATAGCATCTTTGATAGTAGCATCACCATATGTGAAAAGATGTCCAGCATCTGGTAATTCATGGTATTGTATCCAATGAAGCTTTTTAACAATGTGTCGTTGAAGAGAGACGGGCACCAAGCCATCTTCAACGCCTTGCCACAAGTGAACCGACCCTTCTCCGTTGGGAAAAGGGTTGTCCAGATCCATAGGATCAAAATCCCAATGCCCAAATCCAACCTTCAGATCACGGTGAAGTGACTCGTATACTCCCTGTTGTGTCACGTATTCCTGTTAATAACCAGGCGTTAAATCTGACAGACTAAACCAAAGTGAACTCCACATTCAGGATTTAAAATCTACTCATTTAAAATTTCAGATTTTAATATTTGTTCATTTTAAATTAGTCAAGAAATTGTAGTCTTAGAGTAATATATTATGCAAATTGGGTTAATCGCATGGCATTTTCTCGTTTTCAATTACAACATAAATTAGTTTTAATCATAACCTTTTAATGCATTGCCACGTCAGCAGGACTTGCCAAAAAATAGACTTGTGATACATTGCAACAATATGAAAGGACGTGTATGGAATTGCGAACTTTAAAAAGATGTGTTGTAATTGAAAAACATGAAAAGATCGTGATTTATTTTGTAATTAAATCAACTAGATTTTATGGGATGTATCAACAACGGAAACGTGACAGAAAGAGAGTACCCTGTTCCTTGGTTTCGAAGCATTTTTTGAAAGAATTTGAAGATCCGGTGCAGTAAGATTAGGTTTGCCAGCTGCAACGCTAGAGCCTGGAAACCATTTCTGAGTGTTCCACCAGTAAACGAGCCATGGAGCATGGTGTGCCACTCGCAGTGCCCATTGGTCTTGGGGAGATTGCTGATAATATGTTTCTTTAGCTAAGTCTGAAGGAAAACCAGGCCACCAGTAATTCACAACAGGAACAATCAATGTTGCTCCTGCCAACCTGGCTCCATTTTACAAGGGAATGAGACTCGATAGAGGAAATATTGTCTTGGCCAATGTGAATTATTGATCGAAAAGTTAAAATTATAGAAAATAAAGTGTTTAGTACTCAATAAAAATAGGTACCTGTGAGGGATATACTTGAGGCATCCCCAAACCACCTGTCCTCCCATGGAAGTCCCAATGACGTAAAACTTGGGACCGAGTTCTAATTGGTCTGCAAGCTCTTCTATGTCTAATGCTATGCTTTTCATTGTTCTGCTTGGGTCAGGATCACTCTCTCCATAACCTGGTCTATCAAAAGATACAAAATGTATCCCCAGTTTCTCGACCAATTCCTGGAAATACTTGCAAGTCATTTATGACAGACTTCGCAAGAACACGTCTCCATAACTTAATATTGCATTTTAATGTAATACCGATTCAGTAATAGGAGCATCGTGTTTACTAGAGCCAAAGCCATGCACCAAGATTATCTTATATCTAGCTGTCTCATTGGGAACTCCATGCTCCTTGTAGGCCAAGTGTCTTCCATCTCTAAGTTTGATTCTAGGTCCTTTGATGGATGGGCCACCGATGGAACCACAGAGTCGAGGAGGTGGAGGATAAAAGCCCCCGTAAGCCAATGCTAGAAATCCAAGCAACAACACTAATATAATTTTCCAAAACATAGCTGAAAACAGAGAATACAGTGTATGAGATTCTTCTACTTATTACACTCCTTCTTAAGATTCGATGTCTCATTACTGAAACTTCTATACTTAGATTAAGCAAGAATCAAATCTTCTCCTTTTCAATTAAATTCAACCGAGTCCTCAGCATGAAGAAGTCTTCCAATCTACAAACTTAAAATTCTAGATTAAGTTGAGGAATCATTCAACGTACTGCATCACACGTCTCTTATTAATAATATGAAAAGTAACATAACTACACTAATCCTATATAGGCCGTTTCCCTACCCATAAGCATGAATAACACAAAAAAGACTAATCCTAGAAATTTTGTCTTATAACTAAAATACAAGAACCATATAATGTAGCCTGAAGGATTAACAGAATCCTACAATTAACACTTGGTACATTTTCACTCATGTAATGTTACTAGTGAGATTTGTCGTATTCTGCATATGCCAGATATTCTGGTTTCAGCAAAAACGAACGAGGTATATGACAATTATCCAAAATTTAAGGATTAACAGGAACGCAGAAGATACCAGTAGCGTGAAACCGAGTTCGCGACTCATTACGGAAGGCCACAGGATCGCCAACAATTGACTCAGCGACTGAACTACTGCTCTGCAATAAACAAATTGGAGTATTAAATCTCAATCACCAAATTAGGGCAAATCACGAAGACAATAAAGATACCTCGGAATTACTTCTAAGTGGCAGAATGGAGGAGAATTTAGAGCTGCCGCCGCGGTTGAGGCGGAGATTGATGTAGTTATTTATGGAGATAGTGGAGAATGGAGAGGTGCGAGGAGACTTGAATAGAATCTGAAGAGTATAATGATTAGAGAGGTCGGAATTAGATCCAAGTGGAGGAATGGTGGATAATTTACGGCCGCCGTTGCTGGTGGAGAAATGAGAGGCGCGAGGAAACTTGGATAGATTTGCAGAGGGCTTGAGAAGATGAAACCGAGCACTGACCGCCGCCATTTCCCCTTAGCTCACCAGTCACTGGAGTCAGAAGCAGAAGGCCCCGATGGGGAATTTTTAGAGCAGCCAAATCGTGCTATCCTGTCGTGTTGTGTTTCGTAACACGACACGATAAGAATTTGTGTCGACACGATAGTGACACGACACGATAAGTCCAAACACGAACACGACACGATAAGAATTTGTGTCGACACGACACGAACCCGATAATTTTCGTGTCGACACGACACGATAATTTTCGTGTCGACGTGACACGACACGTAACACGATAACAACACGATAACACACGATAAGAAAATAAATCAATTTAAAATTGTATTAAATATATAAAAAATAATATATTTATATAAATATAAAAAATTATCGTGTCATTATCGTATTATTATCACATACGTGTCATTATCGTGTCGTGTCATATCAGGTTAACGGGTTGTTAACAGGTTAATGGGTTACCTGTTAATTTTATCGTGCTTAACGGGTTGACACGAACCCGACACGAAATTTTTGTGTCGTTATTAGGTCGACCCGATAACGACACGAACCCAATAAATATGAAAAAAATAGGCACATAATATATTTCGGGACGGGGCATATAAATACCATCCCCGTCCTCGATTTAAAATTTTTCGATTCTCCCCGAAATCGAATTGAAACCAAAAAATTGCGCCGATCGAAGTGGGGGCGAAACGGATCACCGCAGATTCCATATAAATTGTCATTCCTAAATAAGCCCTCCTACTATATATTAACCACTTTTTAAATGTATAACAACTCCAATATTATAAGGGCTTATTTTTTTAGTGGGTTTAGCTGGTGGATTAGGCATGTAAACAACCCAGGATGTTATGATGTATAGAGGATATATATATATATATATATATATATATATAAATAAATAAACAAACAGTAGTCTCTCATAGGAGGTTGGCAATTGGCATATACATATACTTAAAGCAATTTTACATATTTAAATTGTCCACTCGATGGTCGGCCTCCTTCCGAAAGGGTAAGAAGTCATAATCCGACCCACGAATAAGGTAAAGGCTCATGTACACACATACCGGGTTCGTTTCCTAATGAAAACAACCCCACTTATTTAAATTGTCCATTCGATGACCGACCTTTTCCCCAAAGAGTAAGAAGTCATAATTCGGCTCATGAGTAAAATACAGTGTATAACAAATTTGAATCTTAATTTTATCATGTGTTAAAGAGGGAACATGTGCTCACGTTGCATGTGATTACTTCTTCAAGCTACTAGTTTCATCCTCATTAATAATCACATTTAAATCTAATCTTAAAAATAGTATCTAATCTTAAAAATAGTTTAGGGTTTTATTTTTAAGAACTACAATACTCCCTCCTATTCAAAATATATGTCATTCTAAACACATTCACACATATTAAGAAAACAATTAACTTCTCATTTTACCATTAGTCAATGTTTGTAATTCTCATTAAAAAAATACATGTATATAAATATTTATTGATTTTAAGGGTAAATTTAGAATAAATGCAATTAATTTGCATTGAAAAATGTAAAACGACTTATATTTTAAAAAGAAAACGAAAGATTAAAACGATTTATAATATGAATAGGAGGGAGTATTTTTTAAGAACAAAAACTTAGTTCAAAATCAATATCATTAAGATTATTAAATATTTTTTAAACAAAAAGTCTATATAAATATAATTTTAAAAAGTTAAAGTCGTGTGCGCGTATAAATAAATTAGATGAAGATTGAAGAGTGGGGAAGTACCGTAAAACTTGTTAGTATAGCAAATAAAACTTGAATTTGGTAAATTAAAAGTTGAGTTGCACTCTTGTGTACTAGTTACATGTATGTAACTACTATACAGGGCCGGTCCAAGGAATATTTGGGCCTGAATCGAACTTTAAAAAAAGGCCCCGTCCCTTCATATTTTTTATTCTATACGAACTTATAAAATATAATATAAAACAATTTTTTAAAAGACTAACAATATAGAATTTTTTTTTTATCCATTTTAAAATTTCTAATTTTTAATTAATAGATTTTTGATGTGATTAACATAATTTTTTGAAAAATTATCATAATTTTAGGTTATTTAGTTTTAAGAGATTTTTCAGATTTTTAATGTAATTATCATAATTTTTTGAAAATTTAATGAGATTTTTAGAAATTTTTATTTAGAATTTTTTTTATACGAATAATTTTTAATTTTAATGATATTTTTAGAAAATTTTAATATTATGTTTTTATTTTCAAATTTAAAGGCTGTAAATTGAACTATTTGCCCGAGATTTCATTTTTAGACGAAAATGATGTAAATTGAGCACTCTAATACGTAAATTGAAAAAATGAAAACTTAAAAGATATAAACTGTGATTAGGCCTTTGTTGAGATTTTTTCTCCTAATTTTTCCTTCCATTCTCCTTCACTAATTCTTTTTACTTTTTTTTCTGCTAAAAAAAATTATTTTTACTTTTTTTTTTAGCACTTCTCTTTATATGCGTCTTATATAGTTATATTAATATTTTATATTATAATATATATATATATATATATAAAAGATATTTTAAAAAATGGGCCCCTAAAAAATTGAAATATTCCTGGGCCTGAATCGGTCGCCTCGTTGGCCTAACATTAGGACCGGGTCTGCTACTATATCCAATCCAGTAGTTACATGTAACTACTATATCCAATCCAATATATGTAACTACTATATCCAATCCATTACAAATAACACATGACTCATTTATTATATCCAATCAAATAACTCATTACAAATAATACATGACCCATTTACTATATCAATTTAACACATTCAATTAATTTTTTTTTAATTTTATCATTAAAAAATAATACTCCATTAATTTTTTAAAATTTTATTTTTTATTTTACTCAATTGATATTTATATTTATCTTTTTAATATTATTTTTTTTAATTTATTTTTCTTCCTATTTATCATTTGTGTTTCAAATGATAGTTTTTTTAACGTACTTTCTTTTTATGTTATAAATAATTATTCTAAAATTTTAAAGTCTAATAAGAAAATTTTAAAAATAATATTAATTGTTTTAAGTATTAAATAGTATAATAATAATTTATTTTAAAATATAAAACTCGCACCTCTCTTACGCAAGTGTTTAATTTTATTAGTACTATTTTACTTTAATTAATTGGTGTATAATTTTCACCTTATCCTTTCAAAATTTTACTTCATTCCTTACAAATTTAACTTCGTTTTATATTGTTTAATTGTTTTTTTCATTTGAACTTTCATTTTTTAATCACTTTATTTTAATTTTTTATGAATATAATTTTTAGTTTATAAGTGTTATGATAACCGTTGATAAGTATTATGATATATTATTAGTTAATATGCAGTATTGTATATTAGTTTATACTGGTACAAGTTCTATTTTTTTCGAGTTTCAAGTTCACATATTTTATGGTAATAGTTCAAATATAGTATAGTATTAGTTCACATATTGTATAGTATTAGTTCACATACTCTATGATACTAGTTCAAATATAGTATAATATAAATTCAAATATTGTATAGTATTAGTTCATATATTAAATAATATTTTTATACCCACATTAATCTCTAGTACTATACAATATATTAACTAGTACTATACCATAGGCGTACTAATACTATATCGTATTTAAACTAATATTTATATTTAACAAAAAATACATAACTTAACACATTTATAATCCCAGACATACCATGCAAATTAATACATCAATATTAAAAAATTGATATTAACTAACTAGTAAGAAGAACAAAAGTGAGAATGAATCACACTGAACAGACAATTCAATTAATAGACTGATGCAATATTATGCTGGTTTCTTCCCCAATTCTCCACTCATTTAAGTTTCTAAATATAAATTTTATTTTTCAATTAGATTATGTTATTAATTAGTTTTAAAAAATAATCTACAACCTTAAAAAACTTGTAACAAATCAGATATCATTTTAGAAATAATGAAGACATAACAAAATAATCGTAGTTATTATAAATTAGATTAAAGCTAGAAAGTGAGCATGTCATATTCATACATTTATACCCAAATTAGAAAAAAAATTGAATTTTTTTAGTTTAGTTTTTTTTTTTCGATTTTTTTTCTAAATTTTGATTATTTTTTGAAAAAAAAACTGGAAATTTTATTTCATAATTTTATTTTTGAGTTTCATATTTTTTTTAATATTCGTTATGTTTTTTATATTTATTTTTTAAAAGTTAAAAAAATAGAATAATATTTGACTTCGTGGTGTTTCTTTTTATATTTATTTTTTAAAAGTTAAAAAAATAGAATAATATTTGACTTCGTGGTGTTTCATTGGTGAATCGATAGTCGGTGTATAATTATAATTTTAATGAGTTGTATTTTAATTTAATTGATATAATGGTAATATAGTATTTTACATGTATTTTTGTTTTAAAAAATTTGGGGGTGAAATTAATAAAAAAGAAGGTAAATAACTAATAACCCATATAAATAATTGGATTTAGTTACATGTATGTAACTTGTACACATAAGTGCCTAAAAAAAGAGAGTGCCTAAAAGAAGGAAGTGTGGACTTAGTTAAAAAGGAGGGTAAATAGCCAGTTACATAACTGGTACACATAAGTAATTGCCTTAAAAGTTATGGCTGTGAAATATTAGCTGTTAGATAAAAAAGAGGAAAACAAAAAAAAATAATACAACAAATTACTAGTACGGTATGTTTTCATTAAAATGGACAAAATTTTAATACTTCCTATTAAATAAGTATACTATAAAAGGAAAACGTCAGAGGCTAAATGAAATAAATAAAATTAATACTTCATTCGTTCTATAAAATTTGTTGCATTTGATCTTTATTTTTATTTTAAAAACTTTGTCGATTTTTCTATTTTTACTATGAATTTTCTTAAATTATATGTAAGAATAGGTATGTGAACACATGAGATAGGAATAATTAACTATTTATAAGTATTTACAATGAGAAAAATAAGCTAAATACAACAACCATATCAATGAGAATATATATAAGGATATGAGAATATATACTAAGTAGGTTCTATAGTCTCATCAACTTTTTCCTCCTCCATTTTGTCCTCAACACTTTTGGACACATCATTAGTCTTGTCCTGAGTCATCTTGAACATCTCTTCTTCATCTTTATCCTCCTTGTCAGCTACATCTTCATTGGCACTTGTTAAGCCAATATCACTGATAATTGACTTAATGACCTCATCTTGCATCTTTTTGTGTACCAGGTTGGCAAACATCCTCTCATCTGTCAACTCAAATGATGAGTCAACTCTAGCCAACTCTGTTAATCTCATCTCATCCTTCTACCACCAATCAAGTCCATTGGACTCAATGAATTTGCCTATTTCAAACATAGATTTTTTCCTTATATCCACTTGAACTCTCAGTTCATAGAAGGTGGATCTCAACTCAGGGTGTTTGACAAGTTGAGGGTAAAGTTGATCTAAAAGATATTTACATTCATCTCTTAAGGACATCTCATCGGTATATTCTTGAATTAGTGGGGGTGCGTTATCTTTTTCAGAGGGGTTGTTTGTATTTGACTTGGGTGAGGTAGATGGATTGGCTTTTTCTGACTCAATAATCATGGGAATGTGAGTGTTTGTAGTGTAGGTAATTGGGTGATTGTCAATATGTGGGGTATTTTCCAAGATATGGGGTGAGTTAGGTGAATGTGATTGGTGTTGGGGAAGATATTCATGGTGATAAGTATCAATCTCTTTGTGTAATGTATCCACATCATCATCTTCTTCTTGGATTGGGCTTTCTTCATCTTCTCCTTCCCCATCTGAGGTTTTAGGAGACTTTTCTGGAGTTTCTTCATCATCAAAACTTGTTACAACTTGTTTCCTCTTAGAATGAGAGGACATTGCAACTTACTTTTCTTTTCCTTTCGACTTTTCTTTCTCCAAGATGCTTATAACCAGTTTAGTAGCATCAATGCTCTTTTGTTTAGTAGAGTGCATACTTCATCTACTTTTTGGGAATCCTCTCTGGAGACTTGATGTCCAATCCTAGTCTCTTCTGAGTTCTTACAGACAATCTTCTGAATAAGATTTGTGATGTTGAACTTTACACCATCCTCGAGTATGTTATCATGGCCTTTTTCACATTAAGGCAACAATCTTTGTGCAGAATGCAAGTCTCTTGTCTACTACCACTCTTCTTACATCAACAATAGAAAACTTTCTCTTTTCTTCCACAAGTTTACTTAAAAAGTAACTTCTCGAATTCATTGGCTTCTTCCCTCCATAAATGATAGCTTTTATCAGTCTTACTTTTGATCTACTTATCTGGTCATAACCTTGGACCATGAGTTTCTTTTCACTCTGAACTTGTGGTGTGCATTTCCAGCCTACAACATTAGCTTTTAAGTACGTCCACCACCAATAACCTGCCCAACTATAGCACGACAACCACTTGAACCTTGGGCCATGAGTTATAAATAGGTTTGAAATAATGGGCTCAAATGTCCAATAATAGAGATAAGATTAATTAGTAGATACATACAACATACTTACCCTAATTTTTTGTTACATACATTTTTTAATTAAGACATCATTTTTTTTTTAATTTGATAGATATTTGATAACTTTATCATTTTTCATGATACCCCCACTTCTTTAATCTTCTATATATACTAAAATAACATTATAACTTTTTCATTTTTCATGAATATTCCATTCCTATAGTAGTATTATGTATTTATATTGTGTAAAATGTTTTCTTTGGTTATGTGAAAAACAACTAAAAGTATGGTTTGTTAGGTGAATTATACCATGCCAAAAGTTTGTTTGTGATCCTAGAAGATAATGTGTTAGGTGAATTATACCATGCAATAGTTAAATGAGCAGGTGATTGGCCATAGAAGCTAATGTCTATGTGCTACTTCATGAATTTCTTAATTTTTCCAAAATGTATGTGTCAATGTGCTATTTCATGAATTTCATCACTTTGCCCAGATCATGTTTATGTTTATGTGCTACTTCATGAATTTCATCACTCATGTTTATGTTTATGTGCTACTTCATGAATTTCATCACTTTGCCCAAATCATGTTTATGTCTATGTGCTACTTCATGAATTTCATCACTTTGTCCAGATTTATGTGTCTATGTGCTACTTCATGAATTTCATCACTTTGCCTCGATCATGTTTATGTTAGAATTTGAGATGTATTACTTGTTTATGTTTATGTCTATAAATAAATATTAACTCCAATTGAATTGATTATCATATAATATTGTGCCTAAAAATTGATCAAATGTAATTTTTCTATAGAACAATGTTTCAAGGGTTTAATGCTAGTGATTTTTTTGAACTATATTTTTAACCTTACCCGACAAAATTTAAGTTGAACATCCTCACCAGGAAAAATATTTTGGTACCTATTTTTATTGAGTAGTGAGTACTAAACACTTTATATAATTTTAACTTTTCGATCAATAATTCACATAGACCAAGGCAATATTTCCTCTTTCGAGTCTCATTCACTTGTAAAATGGAGCCAGGTTGGCAGGAGCAACATTGATTGTTCATGTTGTGAATTACTGGTGGCGTGGTTTTCCTTCAAACTTAGCTAAAGAAACATATTATCAACAATTTCCCCAAGACCAATGGCACTACGAGTGGCACAACATGCTCCATGGCTCATTTACTGGTGGAACACTCGGAAATGGTTCCAGGCTCTAGCGTTGCAGCTGGCAAACCTAATCTTACTACGCCGGATCTTCAAATTCTTTCAAAAAATTGCTTCTAGACCGAGGAACAGGGTACTCTCTTTCTTTCTCATTTGTCTTGTTGATACATCCCATAAAATCTAGTTGAATTAGTTGCAAAATAAATAATGATCTTTTCATGTTTTTTCAATTACAACACATCTTTTTAAAATTCGCAATTCCATACACGTCCTTCCAAATTTCATCATTCTTGTCATCAGACTACAAAGCACATGACTTTATCTTCCTTAGTCATTTGTGCATCAACCTTCTCAGATCCATCTTGGTTGGAACCTTCTTTCTCACTTTCAACTTTCTCAATAAGTTGAGTTTGATCAATCTCATCAATCTCTTCACCTTCACTAGAAGATTCTCCATCCTTGATCACATCAATGGTAGAATTTATGCCTTCAAAGAAATCTTTAGTTTGATTTCCTTTAGCAACCTTTTCCTCAGTGGTTCTACAGTCTCGTCAACTTTGTCCTCCTCCATTTTGTCCTCAGCACTTTTTGACACTTCATTAGTCTTGTCCTCAGTCATCTTGGACATCTCTTCTTCATCTTTATCCTCCTTGTCACCTACATCTTCATTGGCACTTGTTAAGCCAATATCACTTATAATTAACTTAATGACCTCATCTTGCATCTTTTTATGTACCAGGTTGGCAAACATCCTGTCATTTGTCAACTCAATTCATGAGTTAACACCAGTAAACTTTGTTAACCTCATCTCCTCCTTCTGCCACCAATCAAGTCCATTGGACTCAATGACTTTGCCTATGTCATACATAGATTTTTTCTTCCTTATATCAACTTGAACTCTTAGTTCACAGAAGGTGGATCTCAATTCAGGGTGTTTGACCAGTTGAGGGTAAAGTTGATCTAAGAGATATTTTGATTCATCTCTTAAGGACATCTCATCGGTATATTCGTGAATTAGTGGGGGTGAGTTGTCTTTTTCATAGGGGTTGGTTGTATCTGACTTGGGTGAGGTAGATGGATTGACTTTTTATGACTCAATAATCATGGGAATGTGAGTGTTTGAGTGTAGGGTAATTGGGTGATTATCAATATGTGGGGTATTTTCCAGGATATTGGGTGAGTTAAGTGAATGTGATTAGTGTCGGGGAAGATATTCATGGTAATCAGTATCAATCTCTTTGTGTGATGTATCCACATCATCATCTTCTTCTTGGATTGAGCTTTATTCATCATCTTCTTCCCCATCTGAGGTTTCAGGAGGCTTTTCTAGAGTTTCTTCATCATAAGAACTTGTTACAACTTGTTTCCTCTTAGAATAAGAGAACATTGCAACTTGCTTTTCTTTTCCTTTCGACTTTTCTTTCTCCAAGATGCTTATAACCAATTTTGTAGCACCAATGCTCCTTTTGTTTAGCAGACTTCATTCGCCTTTTGGGAATCCTCTTTTGAGACTTGATGTGCAATCCTAATCTCTTGTTCTGAGTTCTTACAGACATTCTTTTGAATAAGATTTTTGTGGTGTTGAACTTTACACCATCCTCGAGTATGTTATCATAGCCTTTTGCACTCATAAAGACAACAATTTTTGTGCAGAATGCAAGTTTCTTGTCTACTACCACTCTTCTTACATCAACAATAGAAAACTTTCTCTTTTCTTTAGCAAGGTTACTTTAAAAGTAACTTCTCGAATTCATTGGCTTCTTCCCTCCATCAATGATAACTTTCATCAGCCTGACGTTTGATCTATTTATCTGGTCATAACCTTGGACCATGAGTTTCTTTTCACTCTGAACTTGTGGTATGCATTTCCAGCCTTCAACATTGTCTTTTCAGTACGTCCACCACCAGCAACCTGCCCAACCATAGCGCACGACAACCACTTGAACCTTGGGCCATAAGTTATAAATGGGTTTGAAATATTGGGCTCAAATGTCCAATAATAGAGATAAGATTAATTAATAGATACATACAACATACTTAACCTAAATTTTTATTACATGCATTTTTTAATTAAGACATAATTTTTTTTAATTTGATAGATAAATAAAAAAAGAATACCTAAAAAAAATTCATAATAATATATCATTATGTTTCCACATAATACGCGGTTATTTATATTTGATAACTTTTTCATTTTTTATGATACCCTCAATTCTTTAATCTTCTCTATATACTAAAATAACATTATAACTTTTTCATTTTTCATGGATATCCCACTCCTTTAGTAGTATTCTATATTTATATTGTGTAAAAGGTTTCCTTTGGTTAGCTGAAAAAAGTAACTAAAAGTATGGTTTGTTAAGTGAATTATATCATGCCAAGAGTTTGTTTGTTAGGTGAATTATATTAT
This sequence comes from Galeopsis tetrahit, assembly GCA_963675135.1. Lineage (NCBI taxonomy): Eukaryota > Viridiplantae > Streptophyta > Magnoliopsida > Lamiales > Lamiaceae > Galeopsis > Galeopsis tetrahit. Next base: position 8,322,470 of record OY776124.1, read on the forward strand.
GCAATAGTTAAATGAGCAGATGATTGGTCCTAGAAGCTAATGTGTGTGGTGAATTATATTATGCAAGAGTTAAATGAGCAGGTGATTGGTCATAGAAGTTAATGTATATGTGCTACTTTATGAATTTCATCATTTTGCCAAGATGTATGTGTCTGCTACTTCATGAATTTCATCCCTTTGCCCAGATCATGTTTATGTCTATGTGCTACTTCATGAATTTCATCACTTTGCCCCGATCATGTTTATGTTTATGTCCATAAATAAATATTAACTCTAATTGAATTGATTATTATATAATATTATGCCCCAAAATTGATCAAATGTAATTTTTATGCAGATCAATGTCTCAAGGGTTTAATGCTAGTATTTTTGGGACTATATTTTTAACCTTCCCCGATAAAATTTAAGTTGAACATCCTCACCAGAACAAAATTTTTGGTACCTATTTTTATTGAGTAGTGAGTACTAAAAACTTAATATAATTTTAACTTTTCGATCAATAATTCACATAAACCAAGGCAATATTTCCTCTATCGAGTCTTATTCACTTGTAAAATGGAGCCAAGTTAGCAGGAGCAACATTGATTGTTCCTGTTGTGAATTACTCGTGACCTGATTTTCCTTCAGACTTAGCTAAAGAAACATACTATTAATAATTTCCCCAACACCAATGGGCACTACGAGTAGCACACCATGCTCCATGGCTCGTTTACTAGTGGAACACTCGGAAATGGTTTCTAGAATCTAGCATTGCAGCTGGAAAACCTAATCTTACTGCACCGAATCTTCAAATTCTTTTAAAAAAATACTTCGAGATCGAGGAACAAGGTACTCTCTTTCTGTCGCATTTGTCTTGTTGATACATCCCATAACCAACTGAGATCATTAGAACTCTTTACAACTAGGCAAATGTCTTCAGTGGATTTTTCCCAATATGCAAGATAAACATTACCTTTCCTTGACCCAGTTAGTAGTAACTGTTGATTATATTTATTCTTGATATAACACAAGTTACTTGAAAACTCAACACTAAAACCTTTGTCACAGAATTGGCTTATAGAGAATAGGTTGTATTTCAGACCAGAAACATATGAAACATTTGAAATACTTACAGTACCAATTTTGAGAGTTCCATAACTTTTGGTTGAACCTTGTGAGTTGTCACCAAAAATTACTTGTGGTCCATCTTATTCAACAAAATCAGTGAGAAGTTTTTTATTGCCAGTCATATGTATTAAACATCCACTGTCCAAGTACCATGTATGCTCTTTATAACTTCTTTTCTTCTTTGATGGAGCCATTTGAACTTGTTACAAATAAAACTTAGGTTACCTTTGGAAGTTGGGTCCTAGAGGGTTAACCATACATTTTGGAACCCAAACTTGCCTGATTTTCATTGCTTGAAATGGGCTAATTTGTCTTTCATAACATCTAGATACATAATTTTTATATTAAATGACTTAGGGTGAGATTGAGTGTATGTGTAAGTCATTGGAGGCCTTCTCATAGGAGTTGGTCTTCTTTGAGTAACTTTGGGCTTTCTTGCTTGAGTTTGAGAGTTTTTCAGGTGAGTTTTCCTCCATTGACCTTTACTCATCTGAATTATCTTAGGCCTCTAATATTTAATCTTAGGTTTTTCAACCTTTGATTTGGTATTCAGGTTAGTTGGCACAATTTGTGTTTTACCCTTATCCATCATTTGTGACAACTTTGGTTCAATAATTTTAGTTTGAGCTACAAACTTTACAAAGACTCTCTTAGTAATGGTAGTTGAAGCATCACTAAGGCATGGTGAAGATATTTCATCTGGGTTGTAACTAAGTCTAGATTTTTTAGTCATAGCCATTTGGCATCCTTGTATTTCATTTACTGTATTAGATGACTTGAACAATGCATCCAACTTTTGTTTCAAACTCTCTTTCACTTTTTTTTAGAAGTTCATATTCCTTGAAAAGACAATTAAACTTAGCCAAGAGTGCTTTATGATTAGAATCCTTACTCTTATGAAGTTCAGCTTGTTCTTCCAACTGTTTGAGTTGTTCAGATGACTTGACTTTCAGAGTGTTCAACTCATTAGTCAAGTTATTGCACAACTCATTAGTTCTTAGATCATGGTCAACTTTAGATTGAGTAATTTTCCCAATTTGAGCATTCAAAACTTTGTTTTCCTTTAAGGTTTGATCATGAATTTCTTGTAGTCTCATGAAGTCTTCCATCAACTTTTTAAATGAAATTTTTAGGTTGTCATCATTAGACATAATTGTATTTCTAGAGTTGACAGAACAAGAACTAGATTGTACATCATCATCTTCAATCGCCATTAGACATTCTTCACTGCTAATGTCATGTTGGTCATCTTTAAAGGTTTCTTCTTCAGCTTTCAGGGCCTTTCTTTTTCCATACTTCTTATCCCTCTTAGCTTGCCTCTCTTTCCTTTCCTTGGAAGTGAGCTCTAGACAATCATACTGGAAATGTCCCGTCTTCTTTCAATTGAAGCACGCGTCTTCATTTTCATCCTTCTTCTCTTCAGAATCTCTTTTCTTGGATGATGAAGATGGTTCTTCCTTGGAGTTGTCCCTTCTGGATCACCTTTCATCATTCTTCTTTACATGTGAGTTGTACCTTCTTCTTCTATCTCTATTGTCTTGGTAATACCTCTTGTATTGACCAAATCTAGTGTTTACCTTTTCAAATCTTCTAGCCATCATTGCCAACTCATCTGAAAGTTCAGCTTTGGAAACACTTTTTCCAGATTTGCTGGACTTGCTAGTCTTCTTGGATGAAGATTCAGGTTCATTGGTTTTGGCCTTTAATGCAACTCCTTTGGTTTCTGGTTCCTCAGAGCCATTTCTTATGTTCAAGTCATATTCATATGCCTTCAACTCTGAAAACACTTTTTGCATTGGCTTGATTGAGAGATCATTTGTGCTTTGCATCATGACTACATACACATTCCACTTGGGAGTCAAACTCCTAAAAATCTTCAAGGCCACTTATCTCTTGGAATATTCTTTGACAAGTAAGTTGATTTCATTTATTATATCAGTGAACCTTCCATCCAATTGATCAATGTTTTCTTCAGGCTTCATGGTAAATTGCTCATACTTTTGAACAACAACTTGAAGTTTGTTTTCCTTGATATTGTCAGTTCCTTCACCCATTAAAGGTAATGTGAGCTCATCTTCATCTTTTAGAATTTACTGCCTTCCATCTGCTCTTTGTTCAGTTGTTACATTTGTGTTGGCTTTCATAAACACAAATGGTCCTTTGGTGATCACCCTTAGCATTTCATCATGGAGACAAGTCAAATGAGCTCTCATCTTAATCTTCCAAAAGTCATAATTCTCAATAGAGAACATTGAAAACTTTTGATTGGATATCTTGTTGATGGGGTTAGTTCCCATAGTAGTTGGTGTGGCTACTGTAGTTCCTGAAGTAGTCTCAGTAGAAGTGTTAGACATAGTGAGTAAAAATCACAAGTATACTCAAATTATTTGTAAAGACAGAATGTGCACAACTAGATCAGTTTAGTTGACCAAAGTCAGTCTTTAAACCCATGTTCTGATACCACTTGATGGTCCCAATAGGAGTGTGACATATGTATAGGGGGAATACACGTGTATGTATTTTTGAAAACTTTTTACAATCAATAAACACAAGTAATCAAAGTCAGGTTAGTTGTCCAAGTGCCAATACCTATGAAAATATTTTTATAAGTATTTTTACAAATCTTAAGCAAATAAACAAACAATATGTGGAATTATGACAAACCCTTTTATACTCCTTTAAATAACATAGTAAATCACCTCATTTTACTCACACCAAAATCAATGCTTATGTCAACACTTATGAAAAACGATTTTCAAATATAAACTATCTTGTGTAAGATCAAAACAAGTTTTATGCATGCACACTTTAAGCAATTAACAAGTAAGTAACTGCAGAATGTAAATGACACAAGATGTATAATGGTTCAGAGGCTAAACTGCTCCTACGTCTACACTCCTAATTTAATAGGATAATTCCTTAATCTCCTCGGAATTAACTTGTTTAAACAGTGTCAAAGTGCACTCTCTTTTTCTTCTTTTCCTCTTGTCTTGATTTCATACAACCTTCTCTCACTTGAATACTCTCAAATTACTACGAACTCAACAATACTCTCAAATATCTGGGTTTTGTTCTTGGTACCAACTTAGTGTGATATCCTTTACAATTAAGATCAAATGTAAAGGCTAGAATATCACTTTCTAGGTTTTGGATAATACTGTAAAACTGCCAACTATGAACTATTGGATAACACTCATTTTTTTTGCTTAAAAGCTTAATCTCTTGAATGCTTTGAGTGTTGGATGTTTTAGAATGTTTGAATAAAATCTGCTATAACTTCAGCTTTGTGTAGGTTCCCGTTTTTTTTAAATGATTCAAGTTGTGGCCTATTTATTAAGATAAGGAAACTATTGGTGGAGATAGTACCTTGATCCATAAATTTGAACTTTTAAATAGTTCAAAGGCCTGCATGCAAATAGTGCATGTATTCACGTCCATTTCTGAAAACTTCATTCTGTTTTCAGAGTTTGTTATGCCCAGGTGACATGTGGCAATTGATCATTGACCTTCATGGAATGTTTCTGACTCTTTTAAATAACGATTTGATCTTGTCCTAGGTTGATTTCAGTGTTGCATTGTCATTCATTCTTCTTATCCATTAGTAAGCCATGTCCAACTTCTCTCAAAGTCACTCCAGACTCCTTGTCCTCTTTTGCAAAGTCATTTGTATGACACTTTAGTATACTTGTAAATCTTGCAAAGTACTCTGAATGTCACTTCAGGCTACTTGTCCATTTTACACTTAAACTTTTATTTTGAGCCTTAATTCATGTGACTTGGAGTTCCTCTAACTCGACAACTGCACTTGTTTTTCATTCATGTCACTTGTCCAATGCTTTTATTGCAAAGTCCTCTTAACTTATCTTCATGACTTTTGACCAGTCTTCTTGTTAAGTGTCTAGTAGGTCAACTTCAATGAGGTATCTTTTAGACTTGTCACTCTTTCAAAAATATCTATCATAAGTAAAATAAAGGTTCCTAACATGCATGAGTTTTCTAACCTGAAAATCTAACTTGATAATTCATCATACTCAGTTTTTCTAGGATTTTAGTATCTAATCAAAATAAATTTTCTTTTATTAATATAAACATATCCCAATAATATATATATATATATATATATATATATATATATATATTATGCAGGTAATTACGTTTGTTGGATATTTATATTTACATGCTTAATAAACAAAATAGTTTGTTGCATAGAAATAGCCAAATCATAGTTGGTTTATTAATTTATCAATTAAAGACATTTTTAATTCAAGCATAAGTTTGAATTGTAATCTGGATAATTTCAATTTACGTATTGTAAGTCTTAATTTTAATTGAGTTTCATTTTATACTGCACTATCATTTTTTAACTTATACCATCATATGTTAAACTCGTACACCTCATATTAAGATCGTGCCTGCACCTTCATTTTTAAGCTCATACGTAGTACCACCATTTAATTCAGCCACATCATTTTTTTTCAATTTTTTGTTGGCTTTATTAAAGATATAAATGTTTGCAAAATTTAAAAGTTTAATTGGTAGAATATTAATTACTACAAAATAATAAAATATATTAATTAATGAGAAACAAGAATCCGATAAGAAGCATACCCTTCTAAACTTTTATATATTATGGATTCCACATGATTAGTTAATTTAAGTAGAAGCACTCAAATGGAAAATACTCAAATTTATTTTCACACAATTCTAGATGATTATAGTCATTTATAATTTTTGTCTACTAATGACCCTGATTCTTGTAGTGATACTAATTAGAAAAGATCTCAATTGTTAGATTTTCTAATATTTTTTTAACATTTTTTTTCAAAGACATAACTTCAGTTATTACATAAGTATTTATTAGTAGCTAGATAGATCAACCACATAATTCCATGGGTCTATCCAACAAAAAAATTAATAAATCGACAAGACTCTTTAGCCACGTAATTCGATGGGTCAAGAAAGTGTGGAAATATTGGGGATACTAGGATACATTGAAGGAAGGGTCTAATTTGTCGAGTCTGGATTTTGTTAGATTTTTGTATGATAAGATGCCGAAGTATGACATTGAGCGTATTGTTATGGTTGCTTGGGGAATTTAGCCAAATTATAGACTGCCACATTAATTAGCACATCGTTTGACAAATGGAGGCCAACAAGGCCATGCATAAATGAAATCTCTAAATGACGAAAGTATATGAATTTATCGCGTCAACAACCAGCTTAATTGGCGTACTCTCTAGGATGCAGTTGTCTAAATTCTACTCTCTATGGAGTTTTATAAGGCACTTTAAATTCATGGTTGAAAGAGCAGAATTTAGACAATTGTATCGTGGAGGGTGACGTCAAGTTGGTTGTAGACGCGATAAATTCATTGGATATCATACACTCGTCATTTAGAGATTTCATTTATGCATGTAGAGCCTTGTTGGCCTCCTTTTCGAATGTCATTTATGCATGTAGGGCCTTGTTGGCCTCCATTTGCCAAACGATGTGCTAATTTGGCTAAAGAGTTGTCAATTTATTGGGTAGACCTACCAAATTACGTGATTGGTCTATTTAACTACTAATAAATATTTATAAAATAATTGAAGCTAATTCTTTCAAAAGATAATGTTAAAAAAATATTAGAAAATCTAACAAGATCTTTTCTAATCAGTATCAATGTCATTTTCGACTTGACCAACTCTCTCTCTTTCACACCCTCCCTCATAATTAATATACGTATATGCCAACCTCCAACTAGAGACTAGTGTCTATATATATATGTTTAGTGTGAAAATTTCTTGAAATTCATGTGTTTGATTCGCATAATTTTATTAGATTTCGTGTATTATTTATACTAAATTGACTAATTGCATTTGATTTGAAGAAATTGTGTGGTTTGCTATTTTTATAGGAGAAATGAGCATTTTGGAATAAAACATGTCTCAATTATATTGTGAAGTCAATGGAATGATTAAGATGAAAATAAATGGATTAAAAAAGAAAGAAAAACAAATATAAATTGAGAGGCCAATATTGGGCCCAACTTGGTGTGCCTATTTAATTAAATGCATTTGGAATGATGGCCCATTTTGATGGCCTGAATTCAAAGAAGAAGAAAAAGGGTGGGACTATTTACCCTTCCATTTCGGTTTAGAACACTCCACCTTTCAGTTTAATAATATAATAATAATGTAAAAAATCAAAAATACCCTTTAAATCATATTACACTACTAAATGCACCCCTATTACTAATTGCACCCCACCTTCACCTTTAATAAACCCTAAACCTAATTTTTACACACAGCCGCCACCGCCAAACCACAAATAAAAAAAATTCAGATAAAACTTATAAAATTTTCAATTTTTTTTTTCGACAAACCAGTGTTGACCATATTCATTCTCGTCGACAACAGGGTGTCTACGAGAGTGAATATGGTCGACACTGATTTGTCGAAAAAAAAACTTTTGAAAAATTTCGACAACGGTAGGTCGACCAAAAATACACTCGTCGACACCCTGTTGTCGACTAGAGTGTATTTTGGTCGACCTACAGTGGTCGAAATAAAAAAAAAAACAAAAAAATCAAACCTGTGACCGGTGAGGGGAGCGGCGACTGGTGCGGGAGCGGCGACCGGTGGGCGGACGGTGGCGGGAGCGGCAACCGGTGGGCGGGAGCAGCAACTGATTGGCGGCGGCCGTGCGATTTATGCTCTTTTTTTTTTTAACTGATCGAGAACGAGAAGGGAGAGGGGGTCGAGAAGGGGGCTGTCGGTGGGAGGGGTGCGACCGGTGGGCGAGGGGCGACGGCTGATGGGCCGCGGGAGCGCCTGGTTTTTTTTTTTTACCAATCGTGGTCGAGAAGCGAGGGGGAGAGCGGCGGCGGGACACCAGTGAGGTGGGGCAGGAGGGAGCGGTGGCAGGTGGCAGGCGGTAGACGGCGGCAGCCGGAGAGTGTAGATGATGGAAGGTGGAAGGTTGAAGGAGTAGAATGGAAGAAAGTAGGGTTTTGAGGGGGGTGTGTTTAGTAAATAGGGTTTTGAGGAGAAAGGGTATTTAGGACAATTCATAGGGGGTGCATCCATCCTGACATATTTTAGGGGGTGTGCATCAATCGGGGGAGTGATCTAAACTGAAATGGAGGTGTAAATAGTCAGACCCAAGAAAAAAGGCAATTGAGACTTGTGCTATCTCACAGTGCCGAAATGAATTATCAAAGCAAGCTGAATTGTTTGGTATTCTATTTGCCGGGACAGGATCTCCTATTACACAACGCTGTTACATCTTCTGTTGCATAGCTTAGATGAATGTCATGTGTCTTAATTATCAATTTAGTTAATAACTAATTTAGGTTAATTAAATTGATAATTAAGATACATGGCATTCATCTAGGCTATGCAACAGAAGATGTAACACCGTTGTTTAACCGAAGATTCCGTCCCCTATTCGTCGGGGCCCATTAATTAAAATTGTTATTATCCTAAAGCAACTTTTATGTGAAAGAGCGACTTCAAGGAAGTCGGGAGCAATATAGAAACAGGGGCACAACAGCTTATGAAGAGTGGGGGAAATTGGCGTAGAACAGGGGACGCAACTTTATTGGGGAAACCCTTCCGCCTCCCACTTCACTCACTCAAATAGTTTAGTTTAATTTACTCTCATTTCTTAGATTTTCATTGAAGCATTTTATTTTAATGCACGTGTTGGAGAATTTGAAGACATTAAATGTTTGGTTGTTTATCTTTTATGTTTTTTTATTTTATTTTGTTAATTTAATTATGGGTTAAACTCTTATTGTTTTGAGTGTTGGAATTATGTGGGTAATTAGTAGATTTATGAATTAATTGTTTAATTTACCTATGTCTTAATGGTAATTGTTTCTAGTGTTGTAATTTATAAGATTCAATTGATTGATTAATCATATTAGCTAGCATTTTCGATTATGTTAATTGCAACGGGAGTTGGATTTGCAACTTTGCATGATTGTAGTGTGTGTGAGCCTTGATTAATTAATTGAAGTTAAATAGTAATTAGCTTAACCGAGCTAGAGAGGGTTGGTTGCCTAGATCGACAACATTAGACACTAATCGATTAGAGGTCGTCTATTAGATTGGTGAGAGGGGTGAACTGTAAACATTAGTAACAGTGTTGAAAGTGTTTACGGATCACTATCCTAGGAGCTTATGGTACTAATTAGATCTTATAATTGTTAATTAGTGCACGTGTTCACCTAAGCCTCACGGGGGATTGATCTACACATATATGTGATAGGTTTTAGCATAATTCAAGACATTAGGTTTAATTGTTGTGATTAATTTGTTAATTCATTAGCGATCCCACATAAGGAAGACACCTGAAGCAATTCTTTCACTTGCACTTTCATCTTGAGAGTTAGTTTAGTTGTTTGCATTAGTTGTTTATTTTTCTTATTGATATTTGTTTTATCCTCACGTTTAGCTTCTATAACACCATTTTGACTTATAGTTTTGGAGTTGCACGCTCTTTTAGGTCCTTGGACGATAACTACTAAGTCGTATACTTATCATACTACAATCGAACTCATACACTTGTGGGGATCGTAATTGTTGCACGAAAAAGTGCAAAAATACGAACCAAGTCAATATACTCTCTCCGTTTTTTCAATAAGTATTGTTTTAACATTTTTCTCTTGTACACAAATAAGTGATGTTTTTAAAAAAAAAAATTACACCGTTTATTTTCATTATGTCCTCCCTTTAACTTTATAAAATCTCCTAATTTTTTACTTTGAAAATAATTGAAAAAGAAGGAGTGGTTAAGGAATTTGGAAAGATTTGAAGAGAATTAATGTGATTAAAATATTTATTTATTATTTAAGAGGATACTTGTCAATAAATGTCATTTCTTAAATTCAACAAATTTCATGAAAACAACACTTATTGAAAAATGGAGGGAGTATGTATATATCCTCTATGGGTATTACTTGGGTACCCTCAATTGCACTCAATTGGATTTTAATTTCAATTTTGATCCATATTTTATCTACACCCGCTCATTTTATGAGATCACCCCCAAAATAATTTATTTTTACCACAGTTATCTCTGCATCCGCTTATTTTATGAGTTCACCACCAAATCATTTCTTTTTAAAAAATTACATTTAAAAGACTATATTATCCTTTTATTAATTTATACAAAGTATAATACAATCAACCCTAATTTATATATTTACAATCTGCAGCTGAGTCATTGTCGAGTTATCGTCGATTCACTACTAAGTCACCCATATTTTTAGAGAAAAAAAATCGTAAAAACATCATTACAAAAAAAAAAAAAAACTATTGAAATTAACCACAAATCTCGATTTTTTTTCTTGCCTTTCTTTCTTTTCCATTTTTTTCATGTGTATTTTTTAAAATTTTAATACAAAATAATATTATAGGTATTAATTCATTATAGTCGTTAATAACCAGTAATACCCTAAACAGTAATTAATAATATCTTATACAATAACAAATAATTCTACACATCTAATTATATTCAGTAATACCAAAAATAATTATTAGTAATACCACGAACAATGATCAGTAAAATCATGAACATTAATCAGTAAAATTTTATACAATAACAAATAATTCCACACATCTAATTATATCCATTAATACCATGAACAATAATCACTAAAATCTTATACAATAACAAATATTTTAAAAATCTAATTATATTCAGTAATACCAAAAATAATTATCAATAATAACATGAACAGTAATCAATAACACCATGAACAATAATAGTAAAATTTTATACAATAACAAATAATTCCACACATCTAATTATATTCAGTAATAACAAAAGTAATTATCAGTAATACCATGAACAATAATCAGTAGTCGGTTATATGCACACACGAGACTTTAACGCACACCCCGTACGATTAGAACACATCCCATGAAAGACCGAAAATACCATTCTCCTACACAACCATAATTCTCCCCATCATTCTCTCAAACCATATTGCGTAAAAAAATAAAATACGCCACTTGGGACACCCACTTCTCTCCCAGCCTCGTCGGTCGCCGCTCAAAGCCTCGTCGCCACAGCCTTTCTTCGTTGTCGCACAAAGTCTCGCCGGCATGGCCTCGTTTATCGTCGTCGCATCTGTTTCGCCGATTTCACGTGCGTCTGCTTCGCCGTTCGTCCAAGCCTCACCGTTCGTTCAAGGTTGCGTCCCAAGCCATCGCCGTTCGTTTGTGTATGCGTTTGTCGCTTCCTCCTCCTTCCGTCGTGTCCTAAGTCGTCTGTCCCTCTTTCGATTGTAAGTTAGAAAAATAGATTTGTCTCCTCCTCCTCGTTTCTGCCGCCCCTCCGTCGTCAATTTTCTTCTAGATCTCTCAACCTCAAAATCCAGATATGTAAGTATTTTTTTTCAATTTTCTTCTAAACCTCTCAATCTCAAAATCATTGATTTGTAAAAAAATTGGTGGGTGTCCACATCAATATTGTGTGCGCATATAATCGTGGCCTTTCACTAAATTTGTGGGATCCATTAATTGTCTACACCGAAAAAAGTAAATTAGGCTCAAAATTTTAATGAAATTGAAGAGTGTATATACACGCAAGTGTATATAAGAATTTGCCTATATAGATTAGGATTGATTGTATTATATTTTATTTAAATTAATAGAAGGACACTATAGTAATTTTAGGTGTAATTTTTTTTAAAAATTTGGGGGTGAAGTCAACAAAAGTGGCGGTGTAAATAACCGTGGTCAATTGTTTATATATAAATTATGATTGATTGTATTATATTTTGTCTAAATTAATAGAAGGGCATTATAGTAATTTTAGGTGTCATTTTTAAAAAATAATAATTTGGGGCATGAAGTCAATAAAAGCGGGGGTGTAAATATCGTGGTCAATTTATATATAAATTAGGATTGATTGTATTATATTTTTCTCTAAATTAATAAAAATGCACTATAGTAATTTTAGGTGTAATTAAAAAAAAAAGGCGGTGTAGTCCACAAAAGTGGGAGTGTAAATAACCGTGACTAATTGTTTATATAATTTAGGGGTGAAGTCAATTTACTTAAAATTAAGTAACAAAAACTTGGAAAAAAGAAAATTAAGTAAATTAAGCATATGATTTTTAAACAATTTTTACACTAATCAGGCACGTTAATGGAGATTACGCACACGAGTTCGAAACTTGCCCTCCTCATTTCAGGTATTTGATGCAGCGTACGTGATAACTTATCGAACAAACAAGAATTGTTGGTTCAAAAGAACACTCGAATTTTGATAAAATGAAGAACGCGCCTTCAATAATATTCAAAACTTCAAAAACCGCCTCCACAATGTTTGGAAGAAGATTAAAAATGAAAAACCCTATTGTACGAAAATAGGAAATTACAAAAAAAAAAAAAAAAAAAAAAAAACTTAAACAATTGAAAATTGCAAAAATAACACCCAAAAAATAATAGAACACGTTTTTTTACCCTTCAAACGATAGAATTTGGTCAAAAAAACGTCAAACATCACAGCAAAGCAATGAGTTTGACTTGTAGCATCATTTCCACCTGAAAAGGTGTGTTCGCTTGCCATAATCCGATTCTTAAAATTTCAAAAAATTTTCGAATGCTCTCGTTTTTTTAAAAATTGCAATATCACTCGTGCTATATTTAGTTAGAAATAAATAAATAATACGGAGTATAAAATTAGTAAAGGAAAGGAAGAGAAAGTGAGCACAAGTAGTTCGCAATGCAATTTATTTTATAATTTTTGGGGAGATAAGTGGTGTGGGATGACCAATTTGTGCAGTTTTTCTAATACTTTATTTTATAAAATTCTTTTACCCTTAAAAAAAATTATCACTAATTATTAACCACTACAAAAACGCTCGTTTATGCCGACGGACGTATACCGACGGATTACCATTCCGACGGCTGTACTGACGGATTGCCAACGGAACTGAAAGTCAGAAGACTTTGTCGACGGAATTCAATTTCCGTCGGCTTTTCCGACGGAATGCCGACGGAAATGCCGACGGACACTCATAACTCTCTACACGGTGTCGTTTTTGGGTCACCGGCCGACGGATTTTTCAGTCGGTATTTTAAATAAGGATTACCGACGAATATTTTCCGTCGGTAACCGCGCCATATTATTGGCCCCCGCGCGATATTCTTAAACGGGCGCGGATATATTTAAATTCGCGGTTACCGACGGAAATTTCCGTCGGTAACCGACCCGCATTAACAAACCGCCTCTTGAATGACTCCCAAAATTAAATGTGATCATTACCGACGGAAATTTCCGTCGGTAAAGGCAATTTTTTTTAGTATATAAACTGAAGAACAGATTACATATTTCTCTTTAGAGAGAAAGATCGAAAACCTCCCCCCCTCTTCCCTGTTTCGTTTTCGTTCGTCTTCATCGCGCGAAGAGGCTCTGCCGAGGTGATCTCTCGACTCGATTAGAAAATCTATACGGTACGCTTTCTTAATTTGTTAGTAATTAATTTTTAAGTTATATTGTATTGCCTATAATTATGAATTAAATTGCATGTGTTAATTTAATTTGTTATATAGATTAATATGAAATTGTTTGTAGTTGATGTATATAGTTAATTAGTTTAAATGTATGTAGTTGATATATCTAATTAATTAGTTGATATTGTAATGGATAATTGCCTATATATAGTTGATATATATAGTTATTTATAATAAATTGATGTGATTTGTTAAGATCGATATTGCATGTTTTGCATAATTGATGTTATATATATAGTGGATATTATTGTTTAATTTGCATATACGTTGGAGTGGAGTTAATTACGTAATTAAATTATGATATTGTACGTTATAATTAGCTAGATTAATATTGTTGATTTACTAATTATGAAATTATTGATTAAATTAGGGGCTTTGTTAATTATATTAGGAAATTGTTATTTTAAAGTTAGAAAAAATTGTTACTAAATTTATTAGGATATAGATTGTTAATTAAAATAGAAAATTGTTAATTAAAATTGGAAATTATTGAATAAATTAGTTATTGTTGAATAAAATAGGAAATTATTTATTAAAATAGGTTATTATTGATTAAATTAGGTATTGTTGATTGAATAAAAAATTTATTTATTAAAATAAGTTATTATTGATTAAAATAGGTTATTATTTAGGGATTAAATTTTAATTTATTAGATTATTGTTTTTTATTAAATTAAGAAATTTATTATTAATTAATTAGTATTATATATATAATTTATTAATTTAAATGTTTAAATTAAATAGATGACTGGAAATGGTGCTGGTGCCTCTGGTGGCTCGGGATCTCACGGGGCCTCCGGGTCACGTAGTCGATCAAGGAAGAGCCGAGCCAAACTTAGACCCGAGGCGCCGGCGCCTATATTGCCACGAACACCATTATCGTCGCCTCCGCCACCCGTTCCACACCCGTCGCCTCAGCCGTCGTCTCATTCGTTTGTCCGGGACCATCCTGCTGTTCCTGCTCGGGATGGCCGGGAGCGCATTTGGGTTACAAGTGGAGGAGTGTAAGTAATTAAATACTTTTATTGTTTAATAATTAATTTCGCATTCGTTTTAATTTATAATGTGTTTTGTTTGTTAATTAATGTCACAGATTGTTACCTGGTAACGAGGTCTCCATGGCATGCACAATTGCTTTTGGCTCTTTACCGATCTCTGCGGGTGCAATTACTTGGTCGAAGGTCCCAAAACAAAAAAAGTTGGCGTACTTCGAGGAATTTCAGGTAGTAATTAATTACTTAATTATTTAATTAATGTTTGTTAATTTGTTCAATAATAAACAATTTATTATATGTGCAGAAACAAGCCACTTGGGATCGGAATATGTACTCAGACCAGGCTATGTTCAAGTATTTCTGTAAATCGGCGCAAGAGCGGTATAAGGATTTAATGTACGAATGGAGAATGGCATGGCGGAGCGATGGGACGACGCAGAGCTTGGGTAAGGATGATAATGATGTTGTGTTGTGGGATTCATTGACGAGGGAGTGGCTGGATCCTGAGTACATCAGGAAGTGTGAGATTGCTAAGGCCAACCGGAGATCCGACGTTGGGGGTGGGATGTCCAGGCATCGGACTGGAGCCCGGTCCATCCTTGAGCAGTCGATGGTCATTGTAAGTGTTTATTATTTTTTTAATTAATTTCAATAAATTTAATTATATATTTAATATATATAATACATAAATTTAATTATTAGGAACGGGATACGGGGTGTGTACCCACTCACTTGGACCGGATAAGCATTGCTCATCCGTTTAATGCTGATACACAGCAATCCACATACGGGCGCACAACTAACCTCCACGTAAGTAATAAAATTGTTTAATTAAATACATTTTTTATAATTTATTCTATTAATTTAAAATTATTAATTATGTAGTTGGAGATGAACCGGAGGATGGCCGAGATCGGAACTCAAGTCGACCCTACTCAAGCCGGAACCAGCAGTGCCCCTACAGTCGAGGAGGTGGACCGGGCTTATTTGGAAGTTGCCCCCACCACCCGCGGACGAGTTCTGGGCCTTGGTCGTATGAGCGCTGATGTCAGGTCCGGCGCTGGTCCGTCCCATACGGCATCGCAGGGTTCCGTATCTTCCAACCCAACTCCTGACATGATGGCACAATTCAACCATTACATGCATGTGATGCATGTGAATATGGGTCGAGAGTTGGGGTGGTCGGACGAGAGGATCGAGGAGGTTTATCAGAGAACCATGCAAGCTCCTCCACCGACGGCCAACGTGAACGTGTCTGCCCCCCAGCCCACTCAGCCTATGTCCCGACCATGCAGCAGGATGATGACATCATGGGTCAGCAATTCGGTGGTGGCGCCGACGTTGATATTGATTTGTGGAACTTTGGTGATTGAGTGTCTCTAAACAATTTATTTTTTATTTCTGTTGAACAATTTTATTTTTATGTCTCGTAGAACTATTTACTTTTATGTCTCGTAAAACTATTTATTTTTATCTGAACTATTGTTGAACTATTTACTTTTATGTTTAAGTATTAGTTGTTTAATTTTAGTTATGTGTGTTTTATGTGTTAAGAATGTGTATATTAATTTTAGTTATGTTTTATGTGTGATTTTGGATGTTATCTGTATTGGATCTTCATTTATGTTTGAATGTACTCTGTTTTTTCATGTTTGTGTTTATGTGAATGTGATTAGAGACTATATGTGATAGATAAACAACATTTTCATTGAAAATTGCTTTGAAGAAAGGCTGTTGTTGTGGTTACATTACATGCATACACTTAACATTACATAAACTTAGCAATACAAATTAGAGACATAAACTTAGGATTACATCCAACCTATAAACTTGAACACATAGGGTAGAACACAAAATATTATGGCCAAAATAAGAAAGTTCCTCTGCTTCTTTAGCTCTTCAACCTTTCCAGCTTCAAATCCTAATTCTGAGGTTAGTTGGTCAGATGTATCCTTATACATATCCCCAACTAGTTGCGCATGATTCAACTCGTTGTTGAGCTCTTGATTTTCAAGCAAAAGTGAGTCAAATCTCCTCACCATGCCCGGAAACATTCCGTGTGAACCCGTTCCTTGTCCGTGGATTTCGTGTTCATCGGCCCAAATAAAAAAGGAGCATCCAGAACCATTTAGTGAATCTGGGCAAGTATAAAATAGTCTACCTCTGCTTTTTTCTTGCTTCGACATGCACACACGAGCTTCTTTTCCACAATGACATACCACAATTTTCATGGATGCCGAAGATGAAGACATGAATTTCTGTATTTTTTTGTTTTTTGATGTTTGTGAAGAAGTAGGTTGTTTTGAGTGTGGTTGGAGTCTTAAGAATGCGTAGTTTAAATTTTTTATACGAGGCTTTACCGACGGAAAGTGATTCCGTCGGTATTGACAAAGGTTCAATGCCGACGGAAATGTCAGTTGGTAATGTAAATACCGACTGAAAATTGGTCAACGGAATCTAACTGATTTGACATACATTTGAAATCTTTGTTGCCGACTGATATTTTCCGTCGGTAGTGCCAATACCGACGGAATTTAGGCGCGTGTTATACCGACGGACTGACATTTCCGTCGGCATGTAGTATTGAAAAAATTTACAGACTCTAAAACACGCGAAAATTCTAGTTTTGAGTAGAGCGAAAATTTTGGAGTGGAGTTAAAATTTAAGGTATGTTTTTCTATTAAGTGTACATAGTTTTACTGCAATTAATTTTTATGAAATGTATATAGTTTTATAACTTTTAGTGTTTAATTTTTGTGAAAAGTATATAGTTTTATAACTTTTAGTGTTTAATTTTTAGTGTGTAATTTTAATTATTTGTTTAACAGATGGAATTGCCGGATCGTCGGTGGATGTATTGTACTCCTAGGCTCGTTTTAGGAAATGTGAATGCTGAATTTTATGATAAACTTGTGTCATTTGTTGAATTTGCAAAACTACACCCACATTACATGTCTGGGGATTGTATTAGGTGTCCGTGTAATTCTAAGAAATGTCGGAATAGATCATTTAAAAGCATTGATGAAGTCTTATGCCACATTGTCATGAATGGGTTCGTTGATAATTACTATAATTGGACAAGTCATGGCGAACAACGGTGGCCTTATAATTTTGATCAAGTCTTGTACTATTACACTACTGCAATTTATGAACAACCAGTACACGTCGAGCATGTCGGCACCAGTAACGATCAAGAGTTTGGAGTGGAAGAACCCGATATGTATCAAACAATGGTGATGGAAGCCGGTATGTCAAATATAGAGGAGGAACCAACGGATGAAGCATTTCAGTTTTATGAGATGCTCAAATTAGTCGATCAAGATTTGTATCCAGGGTATGATTCTCATTCTCAGTTGTCATTTAATGCTCGACTTATGGCTATCAAGACGGAGAACAAGCTATCTAACAGAGCATATGAGCAAATGACACAATTATGCAGTGAGATTTGTCCTGTCGATAATAAAGTACCTACGACGTTTCATCAGAGCAAACAACTAATGAAGAATATGGGTTTGCCGGTTGAGAAGATTGATTGTTGTGTGAATGGTTGCATGTTATACTGGGGTGATGACGATAGCGATCTTCTTATGTGTAGAATGTGTGGCCATCCCCGGTACAAAGAGCCACGACGGAAGGGACCAAGTGGTCAATCGAGCAAGACAAAAAAGAAAGTGCCACATAAGAGGATGTATTATCTTCCTATTATTCCTCGTTTAATGAGATTGTTTCAATCTAGTGCTACAGCTCAACACATGACGTGGCATGCAAGAAATTCTGAAGATACTGAGGCTGGGGATATGAGACATCCGTCCGACTCTGAAGCATGGAAACACCTTAATAACGTGTTTCCAGGATTTGCTTGTGAATCGAGGAATGTGAGATTAGGCTTGAGTACTGATGGTTTTGCACCGTTTGGGAGTTATGGAAAGAAGTATTCTTTGTGGCCGGTGATACTGACTCCGTATAATCTACCTCCATGGATGTGCATGAAACCTCAAACAATGTTTCTGACTGTATTGGTGCCTGGTCCGTCGAATCCAAAGCATAAACTTGATGTTTATCTCCAGCCTCTTATTAAAGACTTGATCTTCCTATGGGATAACGGAGTCCAAACGTATGATGTTTCTAGGAAACAGAACTTCACGATGCATGCTGCTTTATTGTGGACCATTAGCGACTTTCCTGCATATGCTATGTTGTCCGGGTGGAGTACAGCCGGAAAGCAAGCTTGCCCGTATTGTATGGAACATTCTGAAGCTTTCAGTCTCCCGAAGAGTAGAAAAGTTTCATGGTTCGATAATCACCGAAGGTTTTTACCTCGAGATCATCCATTTCGAAGGAATAAGGTGGACTTCAGGAAGAATAGAACAGTCACAAATAATCGACCGCCCCTTCGAAATGGTATTTTATACATTTTTTTTAACATTTTTTTAAGGGTTACATTTATTATAACATTTATTAATCGTACAGGACGAAGCCTGTTATATGAGATTGAGTGGACGGGTTTGAAAAAAACTACGGAGGAAAATGCAGAAGAACACAACAAAGGAATCCCAGGTAACTGGAAGAAAAAGAGTATTTTTTGGGACTTGCCATATTGGAGTTCACTATTGATCCGACACAATTTGGATGTCATGCACATTGAGAAGAATGTGTTTGACAATGTGTTTCACACAATCATGAACACAGAAGGCAAGACGAAAGATACTCCAAAGTCCAGGGAAGAGTTGAACACTATCTGTCGCCGTGATGAGTTGGAACAGGATACCCGTACAGGTAAATATCCGAAGGCTTGCTACACACTAGATAAGGCACAAAAACAGGAATTGTGTAGGTGGATTAAAGAGTTAAGATTTCCAGACGGCTACGTGTCAAACATGAGTCGATGCGCAGACACAACAAAAGGCAAAGTTGCAGGGATGAAGAGTCATGATTGTCATGTTTTTATGCAGCGCTTGATACCTATTGCGTTTCGAGAATTTCTTCCTCTGAATGTGTGGAGGGCTGTCATTGAATTAAGTCTTTTTTTTAGAGATTTAACGTCTACAACAATCAAGGTTGATGATATGAATCGTTTGGAACGAGACATTCCAGTTATTTTGTGTAAGTTGGAACGTTTTTTCCCACCTAGCTTCTTTGACTCGATGGAACACTTACCTGTTCACTTAGCGTATGAAGCTAGGATTGGTGGTCCAGTGCAGTACAGGTGGATGTACCCATTTGAGAGGTGAACAATTCGATCTATTTCTCTCATTTAATTAGTTTTTAGTATAAGAAGCCTTATTTTAATTTGTTAACTATTATAATTTTAGGTATCTCCACAACTTGAAGCGCAATGCTAAACAAAAGACAAACGTCGAAGCATCGATTGTTAATGCATATTTGAATGAAGAGGTTGGCATGTTTTGTTCATATTATTTTGAAGACCATGTCAACACGAGGATCAGGAATGAACCACGTAACTTCGATGGTAGAGGTACGCAACAAGAAGTCGATGGCATGCTCTCTGTATTCAAGTCTAAGGGGCGACCTATAGGAAAAGGCACTGAACGATATTGGTCAACAAACACAGAGGCTGAAATAGCACAAACGTACGTGTTATTGAATTGTGATGAAGTTCAGCCTTACATTGAATAAGTATTTCATATATTTATCATCTAATTAAATAGCACAAACGTACGTCATTTATCATCTAATTGTGTTGTGAATTATTAGGATGTATACACAAGAACTACGACATGCAGATCAAAACATCTCAGATAGAGACATAGATACTAGTCTTCAACGTCAATTTGCCCGATGGTTCCAACGTTATGTGAGTATCATTAATTGAATTTTACGTGAACAAATAATTGTTTTGATTAATGTTAATTTTAACTGTACGTATAGGGACAATCGCACGATTTTCAGAGCCGGTTCTTACAGGATCTCAGCCAAGGACCACTACGGCGTGTGCGGACTTACAACGGCTATATTGTGAAAGGCTACAGGTTTCATACATCAGAGTATGCATCAACAAGAACGACTAACAACAGTGGTGTTTGTCTTAGGGGTGTGAATTACAATGCAGATGCAAGTGATTACTTTGGGGTGTTGCACGAAGTCGTTGAAATTGAATATCCGGGATATCCAGTGAAAACCGTAATGTTGCTCAAGTGCCATTGGTTTGACACATCCCCTTTAGGAACCAAAATTCATTCGGAGTACAAGCTTGTGGATGTTAATTCGAAAAGGAAGTATAGCGGGGATGATCCGTTTGTATTTGCCTCTCAGGTATCTCAAGTCTACTACTGCACGTATCCAGGAGCTGGAAAACGTAATAGAGAATGGCACGCTGTTTGCAAAGTGAAGGCAAGGTCAATGGTGGAGGTCCCCCAAAAGGAAAACAACGATGAAGATGAACCTCTGTTTCAAATGGAACAAATAGAGAATCAAACTGAAGTGTTTGCGGGAGATTTTAATCTTTCGGTAGACTTGACGGCTGCAAATCCACAATTGATTGTTATTGAAAACGATAGTGGACATGAGGAGGAGGATGAACATGACAAGAGGGAGGATGAAGAAGATGAGGATGAAGAAGATGAGGACGAAGAGGAAGATGTGACAAATAATGAAAATGAAGACGAAGATGAATATTAAATTAATGTAACCTAGCTATTTTATTTTGTACAATTTATAAGATTTCATTATTTATCATTTGGTTTATGTTATTAACTTATAATTTAATTATTTATCATTTGGTTATGTTATTAACTTATAATTTAATTATTTATCATTTGGTAATTGATGTGCCAAAATTTGCACGAGAGGATTATATATCCTCAGGATTAAGCGTCCTGTTCTTTGAATGCGAATAGTTGCTTCAAGTGCGTTGCCTTCGTTCAAAACCTTCAAGAACCTGCAAAGAACACGCCGGAGGGGAGTCCGGCGTGGACACTCCGATGCCTAAGTCAGTATAGGGCTTATTAATCTCTCCCAAGGATCTCGGGATCCTTGATATATGAAAAACAGTTCTTGAAAGATCTCCCAAAGGTAGATTGTATTCAATTTAGTAAATGCGTAATGTACGAGAGTCTAACCTGGAAATCTCCTCGATTTTACCTATTTATAGAGATATTAGCTGGAGAGGAAGTCAAGCCTTCCTCCTTTTCCGGAACTACCCGCCAGACTCGGTCCTGCGGAGTGGACGAAGCCTCCTTTCCTCCACTTCCCGAAGACTCGGCCATATCTCCTCTTTATTTGACTCGGTTCCCCCGGATAATAGAGGATAAGGTCCATCTTCTATCGAGTCCGAGCCGAAAATAGCGGAACCTCCCTACATTCAAGGCTCACGAACTTCCTCCAAAAGTAATTCTTCTGGAAGCTTCTCTTTGGCGGTAGCTCCCTCCAAAGGGATCTCCCGAGAGGATTTCTCCTCAGAGCATATTTCGTAATCTGATCCTTTCACTTTTATCTTATCCCCTATACACGTGTCGACTCCTTATTAAGTGACATTTTTAGGCCGCATCATCACTCCCCCCTACTCTCGTAAAAGGGGGACATCTTTTGTGAGAGTAGAAAAATTTTCCTAGAACTTGTTACAAAGGTCCTCCTGGAGAAACGTGTATCTTCCCTGCTTTGGAGAGGAAGTTTCAAAAACGTCCTTCTCCGAGGGCTTTCCCGCCTCAAATTCTGGGAGACTTTTCGGCTTCCGCGCGTGGACTTCACGCGATCACCTTTCTCTTTCTTCTGTTATTCTCCCGAGGAAAACCCTCGATTTTTCCCCCTATCTTTCCTCATTTTCTTCACGCAACCATCTCCATTTTCTCTCTTTACTTTTCAAATTTCACTCCTCCCAAGGATTTCTCGTCGTCTTCATCCTTCTTCTCCGGTGTTCTTCACCTCGAGTCTCTGCTGTCGTCAACTGCCTCGTCTGATTCCATAGCCCTTCTACTTCAAGGTAACCCAGCTATTCTCTTGTTCTTCTTTTATTAACAGTGTAAATCGATGTCAAATCCTCCCTCTCTTCCGGAAGCTACCAGCCAAAATTCCTCTGAAGCGACTCCCTCTCTAATGGGGAGTCCAGAGAATAGGATTTCCCCCGCTTCCCAAATCGACCATACTCACTTAGTTGACCTTGCTCACGCCTATGGCTTTCCATCGGAGTACGCCTTTCGTGCTCCTCGCTCCGATGAACGCCCAGATATTTCCCAGCCTCGGACCCTTGCTTTTTTCGAAGCCCATCTTAGGGCCGGACTACGGTTTCCGATTCATCTTTATCTGACTGCCATATCCACCCGCATGCAGATCCCCCTTAACCAGTTTACTCCGAATGCCATCCGTACCATGATAGGTTTCTACATCTTGGTGAAGGGGAATGGGGGTGACCCATCTGCCGAACTATTTCTGAACCAACACTCATGTAAGGTGAATGATGGCTTTTTCTATGTTAGTGGTCGAAGGTCCCGTGTTTGTAAATTTCTGAAAAAACTCCATGAGGAAGACTCATCTTGGCGAGATTACTACTTCTTTGCTACCAGCCCTACCGATTGGCCATTTCCTCACGGGGATTGGTTATTCCAAAATCCCGGAGTGATTCCTCCTCCCCTGAAAGCTTACTCAGTTTCCAATCTCACCATTATGAATAATCTCAACACTCATACCCATTTGCACGACTATTTCGATGTTATTGCCATTTGCAACAATCCTCGCATCCTCTCCCAATTCGGCTTTTGTCCCCAAGATTTTCCCTTAGGTTCCCGAGATGGTAAAAAATCTTCTATTGCTATATTTTATTTCTTGCATGTGGTTGTTTTTCTGAATTCTGAAAATTTTCTTGATTACTTGTAGCAATGAGTTGGTTGACTCATATCTCCCGAGATGCCCCTGCTCTCAGCATAGTGAAGACCCCTGTGTTATCCGCTCCAGAAGACATTCCAAAGGCTCCTCCATCTCCTGCTCTCGAGAGCTCTGCAAAGACTCCGGCTCCAGAGGGTTCTTCGAAGATTCCTCCTCTCCCTAGTTCCTCTACTCAGGTCCCAGGCTCAGTTGCCAAGAGAACCCGTTCCTCTGCCAATGCATTTTTTTCCGAATGTGGTACATCTAAGAAGAAGAAGGGGAAAGTTACCCGTGCTGATAAGGGAACTCCTCCTTCTACTGTTTTCGAGCCTCTCCATCGCCTCATTGACCGATGTCCTGCTCCTCCTGATGCTGAGTTATCCGACCCGCCTCTTCCTGAGGATCGACTGATCCGCGGCGCTCATCTTTTCTCTGAGGTATTTTCTGGCATTTTCCCTTTTTATAATCTTTGCTTTCTTCATACCTTCGGGTGTTAATTTCTCTTCCTTTGTAGTTTGGTCTCACCTATACTAAGATACTCGACCAAGGCGTTGAGATGGTAGCTGAGCTTGAACTTCTCCGGGCTGAAGCATCCTCTTTCCAGTCAACCCTCAAGGGTATCACCACGGAGAAAGATAAGGCCCATAAGCGAGCTCAAGCTCTTTCTGAGGAGTTGTCCCTCTTACAGGCTCAAAGCAAGCAAGATGTAGCCAGGATTAAGCGCCTTGTGCTAGAGGTGGAACGGATGGAGCGCGAGCTGCCGGATGTCGGGGTGCAGGCTTGCATTAAATCCTTATTCACTTCTTCTCTGGGTCAAGAGTTCTTGGAAACTCTTCATACTCAGTGGCTGTCCAGCTTTTTAAAGAGCTCGAGCTTCCTCTGTGCCATGGGGCCGCACATCCCTCATTTCATCGACCACGGCTTCAGCAATGCCGTAGCCGAGCACTCAGCCCCGGGGTTTAATGGAACCTACTCTCGCGAGTTCCACTTGGATCGGCTCGCTACTCCTCCGAAATTCTTGGGGGATCCTAAGGAGAGCCCTGATAGTCCTTGGTGGCTATCCGGAATGAGTCAGGCTATCACCAAGCTACAGGCTGTCAAGGTAGGTATGGCTGATCTGAAGCCTCTGGAGCGTCTGGTTTATCCTTATGACTCCGCTCTAATCGTGGCAACCGCAATAGATGGAGAAACTGGCGTTGCAGACACCATGGGAGGTACTACGGGTCCAGAGGAGGGAGGAGGATCTAGCAATCATGCTGCTGAGGAGGGTGGCATTGTTGGAGGAGTTGAGGTCGAGGGGGCCGTTGCCGAAGGGGATGCTGTTGAGAAAACAGTTTAAATTTCACATTCCTATGATCACATCAAACAATTTATTTTCCTGTTGTTTTGCTACACACTTTACTTTCTGCTCATAACACTTGCTCTTCATATTTTGTAGGGGACCCCACACTCCTAGATATGTGGGGGCTTTTTTGCAGTAGTCATATTAACTTGGTATTGGATGCTTTTGTTGTCTTTCTCTTTCGTGCATGGGTAACTTACAAGACCAGCAAAGAATGTGTTGGAGGTGTGGCTCTTTCTTCCCCCCTTTTGTTGGTCTTGTAGGCTATGTTGAAAACCACTCCTTGACTGTACAGTTTTATGTTTTTTATTTCGGGTGCCTCGGTTGTGGGAGGTCATCCTCCCTCTTCTCTTAACTCCCGAATCATAAAAACCTGTTTTCTTCATCATATAATCTTTGTAATTCTCAAGCATGGTTAGGGCTTTCTGGAAGGCTTCGGTTTTCTGAGCCTCTACATATTTCTTACTCTTTCATTCCTAAAAGATCTTAGCTCACAAAATCTTTTCATTTCAGTAACCCTCTTGGGTTTCCAGTAAAGTGAGGGCTCTCTGGAGCACCTCGGCCTCTAGGTCTTTGAGTGTCTCTTCATTCTTACTCTTAAAAGATTTTAATTCATAAAATCTTCTCATTTCAGTAATCCACTTGGGTCTCAAGTAAAGTGAGGGCTCTCTGGAGCACCTCGGCCTCTAGGCCTTTGGGTGTCTCTCACTCTTATTCCGAAAAGATTTTAATTCATAAAATCCTCTCATTTCAGTAACCCACTTGGGTCTCAAGTAAAGTGAGGGCTCTCTGGAGCACCTCGGCCTCTAGGCCTTTGAGTGTCTCTCACTCTTATTCTTAAAAGATTTTAATTCATAAAATCCTCTCATTTCAGTAACCCACTTGGGTCTCAAGTAAAGTGAGGGCTCTCTGGAGCACCTCGGCCTCTAGGCCTTTGAGTGTCTCTCACTCTTATTCTTAAAAGATTTTAATTCATAAAATCCTCTCATTTCAGTAACCCGCTGGGTTCTTAAAAGATTTTAATTCATAAAATCCGCTCATTTCAGTAACCCGCTGGGGTCTCAAGTAAAGTGAGGGCTCTCTGGAGCACCTCGGCCCCTAGGCCTTTGAGTGTCTCTCACTCTTATTCTTAAAAGATTTTAATTCATAAAATCCTCTCATTTCAGTAACCCACTTGGGTCTCAAGTAAAGTGAGGGCTCTCTGGAGCACCTCGGCCTCTAGGCCTTTGAGTGTCTCTCACTCTTATTCTTAAAAGATTTTAATTCATAAAATCCTCTCATTTCAGTAACCCACTTGGGTCTCAAGTAAAGTGAGGGCTCTCTGGAGCACCTCGGCCTCTAGGCCTTTGAGTGTCTCTCACTCTTATTCTTAAAAGATTTTAATTCATAAAATCCTCTCATTTCAGTAACCCGCTGGGTTCTTAAAAGATTTTAATTCATAAAATCCGCTCATTTCAGTAACCCGCTGGGGTCTCAAGTAAAGTGAGGGCTCTCTGGAGCACCTCGGCCCCTAGGCCTTTGAGTGTCTCTCACTCTCGTTATAGTTATATTCATACGTCGCACATTCACATATGAGAAAGATAAACAAGACATAATAATTCTGAATAATTCTTTCTTCAAAAAGGGATAAGGCTTCATTGCTTTATTGTCAATTTTCAACATAGGCCATAGATAACCTACGCCGGCCTCATTAAAAACCTCTTTACGGAAAAACCCCAAAGGGGAAACCCGCAGAGAGGGAAAAAGAGCTCCGGTGAAGCCACAAAATACACCAAGTAAAGTACGAATCAATGCAAAAAATCACAAAACAAAAGTAATAGGTGGTCTCAAGACCTTACACTGTCTTCAAATAAAGAATCTCTTCAAATGGCAAACGTTCCAGGGTCTAGCTATGTCAACCCCCTCCATACTCTGTAGTCTGTATGCTCCTCCTTTCAGCACATGTGTGATTTTATAGGGTCCCTCCCAGTTGGGCTCCAGTTTTCCTGTGTTTTTCAAGGCGTCCGCTCTTCTCAGCACCAGGTCCCCTGCTCTAAAGGACCTCGGGATCACCCTTCGATCATATGTAGCTTTAATTCTGCTTTTATATCTTTCAACACGTACCCTGACCATCTCTCTTTCTTCTTCCATCAAATCTAGAGCCTCTCTCATCAATCTTTCATTCTGATGTTCTTCAAATTGGGCAACTCGATGCGATCGTAAAACGGCCTCTGGAGGTATCACCGTCGTAGCTCCGTAGACCAGCTGAAATGGAGACTCTCCAGTTGCTGTCTTCGGGCTAGTCCTATATGACCATAATACATTATCTAACTCGTTTACCCATCCTCCTCCTATCTTTGTCAACCTAGTTCGGATCCCATCTACTATTGTTCGATTAGTAACCTCCACCTGTCCGTTAGCCTGAGGATGAGCTACAGAAGTGAATCTCTGTATTATGTTCAATCTTGCACACCATCCTCGCACGTTTTCGCCATTAAACTGTGTTCCATTATCGGAGACCAATATTCTGGGTACTCCGAATCTACAGCAGATTTGTTTCTTCAAGAATTTAATCACATTTTCTTCATCTATCGTAGCCAGGGGAGCAGCTTCCACCCATTTGCTAAAATAGTCCACTGCTACTATTAGAAATTTTCTCCCTCCGGAGGCTGGAGGGAAGGGTCCTACCAAGTCGATTCCCCACTTAGCGAAGGGACAGGGAGAGTGCATCGCTCCCATCTCTTCCGCAGGGGTCCTTATCAATGGAGCATTTTTCTGACACTTGACGCATTTCCTCACAAATTCTCTAGCATCTTTTGTCATGGAGGGCCAGTATAACCCTGCCCTTAAAACTTTCTTCACCACCGCTTTGTATCCTTCATGACTGGCTGCATCACCTTCGTGGATCTCTCTAAGTGTGTATATAGCTTCTCTAGTCGATATACACCTCAAATATGGGTGTGTGAACGACTTCTTGTATAAGTGCCCTCCGATAATACAATATTTGATCCGAAGGGCTCGGGTCTCTCTGGTGGTAGGGGCATTTGCTTCCTTGGTGAGTTCTATCCATATAGCCCTTCTCCAATCATCTTCCTCTTCAATGGAGCCAATGGGGTTCTCCAGAGCCTCTCTTTCCGCAACTACTAGAGTTATTGTTCCCTGTCCATCAAACTCTGTGGAGCTAGCGAGTTTGGAGAGACTATCCGCCTGCATGTTCTTCTCTCGGGGTATTTGGACTACCTCGCACTCTTGGAATTTGCCCATCACCGCTTTGGCACGTTCCAAATAAGCAGCCATCCTGCTATCTTTGGCTACATATTCACCATTCACCTGCTGAACAACTAATTGGGAGTCTGAGTATAAGGTTACCTTTGGAGCTCCCAATTCCAATGCCATCTCCATCCCTCTGATCAAAGCTTCATACTCTGCTCCATTATTCGAGGTCATGAATTGAAACCTCACTGCGAATTGTAGGTCCTCTCCTCGGGGGCCTATCAACACAATCCCTGCTCCGCATCCGCTCAGGGTCACTGAGCCATCTACGTACGCCTTCCATCCCTCGACCTCCTCTGGTTTAGTCGACTCTTGGATGAAATCTGACAGAGCTTGAGCTTTTATAGACTTCCGTGGCTCGAAATCTACGTCATATTCTTGGAGCTCGATCGCCCACTTCACCATCCTTCCAGAGAGGTCTGCTCGTCCTATAACCTGTTTCAACAAATAATTAGTGCGGACCAGTATTTTGTAAGAAAGGAAATATGGGCGCAGCCTCCGGGCTGTAACTACCACAGCTAGAGCAGCCTTCTCAATTTCTGAGTAACGATTTTCAGCCCCCTGAATGATCTTACTGACATAATAAATAGGGTGCTGCAGAGATCCCTCTTCTTTGACTAAAGCAGTACTTAGCGAGAATTCCCCTACGGAGAGATACAAAATGAGGGTATCTCCTGGAGAAGGCTTCGTCAGTTTCGGCAACTGAGACAAATGGTGCTTCAGGTCTTCAAAGGCCTTTTGGCATGTTTCGCTCCATTCAAACTTGGTTCCTTTCTTAAGAATTTTAAAGAAGGGATGGCTCTTTTCAGCAGACCTAGCTATGAATCTACTCAACGCTGTAATCCTCCCATTGAGTGTCTGGAGCTCCTTTATGTTTCTTGGTGGCCGCATGTCCAGTACAGCCTTCACCTTGGCTGGATTCACCTCTATACCTCGTTGAGTGACCATATATCCCAGGAACTTCCCTGATTTTACTCCAAAAGAGCATTTGGCTGGGTTCAACTTGATGCCGTTTTCTCGAATTACTTGGAAAATTTCTTCCAAATCCTCTATATGTTGATCTGCTTTCACACTTTTAGCCAACATATCATCTACATATATCTCCATGTTTCTCCCTAGCTGCTTTCGAAAGACAACATCGACCATCCTCTGATAGGTTGCTCCGGCATTGATTAATCCAAATGGCATCCGAACATATCCGAACGTTCCACAGGCTGCTATGAAGCACACTTTGGGGACATCTGCAGGATTCAGTTGGATTTGGTGGTACCCTTGGTATGCGTCCATCATGCTCAGCAACTCAAAGCCTGAAGTTGCATCCACTAGCTGATCTATTCTTGGTAGCGGGTAGTGGTCCTTAGGGCATGCCTTGTTGAGGTCCCTGAAATCGATGCACATTCTCCATTTTCCTCCCCCTTTAGGCACTAGCACAGCATTGGAGAGCCATTCTGGGAATTGGACTTCTACTACATGCCCTGCTTTCAATAGCTTCTCGATTTCGTCCTTCACAATGTTATTCTTCTCACTCCCGAAATTTCGTAGTTTTTGTTTTACGGGCCTTGCCTTTGGATCAACATTAAGGCAATGTATTGCTATCTCCGGAGGGACTCCTGTCATGTCAGCTGGAGAAAATGCAAATATATCGGAATTTCGACGTAATGTAAATATTACCTTCTCTGTGAGTTCAGGCCCCAGTTGGGTACCTATCTTGGTAACAAAGCCGAGTTTCCCTGGAAAGAGCTCCACGCTCATCAGTTCCTCGTCTGTCTTAACATTTACTTGTTCAGGTGCCACTCCTTCTACTTTCTTCCTCTTGACCTCAGGGTCATCTCCTCTCATCCGCTCCAGGCCCCTAGTTAGGGCTCTATCTGCCATTTTCACGGACTCTGCATAGCACTTCCGTGCTTGATACTGGTCTCCTCTCACTTCTCCCACCCCTGTGGCTGTAGGGAATTTCATTTTCATATGAAATGTGGAGATGATTGCCTGAAAAAGATTCAGGCTGGGCCGTCCCATCACAACATTGTACGACGAGGGAATATCTACAATAAGGAACTCCACCACGTGGACCTTCCGAGCTGGAGCATCTCCCAATCCTACCTGTAACATCACTGACCCCAAAGGTTGGATTGCTCCTCCGGAGAAACCATACACAGAGGTATCTACAGGGCGCAGTTTCACATTCAGCTCCATTCTCTTAAAACATTCAAAGAACATGATGTCAGCCGAACTTCCCGTATCTACGAAGATTCGAGCAACATCGAATCCAGCTATGTCGGTAGTGATCACCAGAGCGTCGTTGTGATCTTCCTTAACTCCCTTCACATCTTCTGGGCCGAATCGGATATTGGGCGTCTCCGTCATGCGCCCCACTTCTCTTAACTGGCTCCCTTGCTCTGCTCTTAGAGCCCGGACATTTTGCTTCCTCTTCCGAAAAGAATCTCCATCAGCTGGCCCTCCCACTATCATGTGGATTACTCCTCTCTTCGGTGGAGGAGGGGGCATATCTTCAGCTGCTTCTCTGGTTTCCTTCTCTTCTGGTTTTCTTTCATGATCTTTCCGCTTCTGCCCTCGAGGGCCCTGCCTATCTCTGAATATAAATTCTTTTAGATGACCCGCTTGAATCATCCTCTCAATTTCGTCCTTCAAGTGGTAACATTGGTTTGTATCATGCCCATACTCATTGTGGAATCGACAGAATCGGTCAGACTTGGGTTTCTGAGGTCCTCGATTTCTGGAATATGGGAATTTCAAGTCTGGATGGTCTCCAGCTACCTCCAGTACTTCAGCAGGCTCAATCCTCAAGGGCGTGTATTTCTCGAATCTCCCACGAGGGCCAGACCGGGGACCTCCGGAGGGATTACTATCTCTTGTTGATCCAGAGGTCCGAGGGACCTCGGGGCTGGATCGTCTGGAGGGACCTTCCCTTCTTCTCTCTCGATCTGGTGGCCTAACCTCCAGCCTTTTGGCCTTACGGACCTCCTCTAAAGTGAGGTACTTCTCAGCCCTGTGCAGCAGCTCATCGAAATTCTTAACTGGCTTCTTAGCTAAGGAGGAAAAGAAATCTCCATCTCGTAATCCGTTAGTGAGGGCGTTGATCTTCACCTCCGGAGAGGCTGTAGGGACCTCCAGAGCTGCCTGATTAAACCTCCGGAGAAAAGCTCTTAAGCTTTCGCTCTCCCCCTGCCTCAGATTGAAGAGGGTCAAGGTGGCCCTTGGCTGTCTCCGGGCACTTGCAAATTGATGGAGAAATAACTCACTGAATTCTTCCCAGGATCGGATGGTATTAGGTTCTAACTGAGTGAACCATTGCTGCGCTGCTTTGGCCAGGGTGGTCAGGAACACCCTGCACTTAATTCCTTCTCCGTAGCGATGTAATAGCGCAGCGTTTTCAAACCTTACTAAGTGTTCGTAAGGATCTGCCGTACCATCATATTCAAAGTTAAGGGGCTTGAAGTTGAATGGTAACTCATCCTGTAATATGTTAGGGGAGAACTGGCATCCGGATGTGTGAGCGGATCTACTGGTTCGGTTGTCCATCTGTCTCCTCATATCCTTCATCTCTTTCTGCAGAGCCTGTAGCTGGTCGCTAACTGGCCCTCCGTAGGTATCATCAGTGCTTTCTTCTGTCTCAAGGGGTTCTGTCCCTCGGGGTGCCGGTTCTGTGTTCCTTCTAGTGTTTCGAAGGGGAATGCTTCTTTCCGCGCGCGAGGGCACTTTATCATCCTCTTCCACTCGTATCCCCATCTCTTTGGACAACACTTGGGAGGTCCCAGGTGCCTCATCCTGGGGTCTATGGGGCGGTACCTCTGGATTCCCTGGTGCAGCCTTGGGAATCTGGTCCTTTTGATCCGCAAAGGCTTTATCTACGGCTTGTCGGATGAGGGCGTTCAATTGATCGGGAGAGATCAAGAGTGTCCCTGAGTCTGGAATATCCTCTCGCTGAGGATCTGCGGTCTGGGGCTCTGGGGTTTCAAGATCCCCGGTTGTAGATGTTGTTAAACTCTTAAATGTCTTAACATTATCAACAACATCTGAATTTGACCTTCCGAGATTTTTTCTAAGTCTTTTCTGAAATGCTACATTAAATGTTGATCTAAATGTTGTCGCATTTCTGGCAGGATCTAGAAGCTTCTACAAGGATCTGGAACCTGGAAGATTCCAGAACATTGGAGAACATACTAGAACGGCCTAGATACATTTGGAACGACCTGGAGCAGCCTAGAAGGATCTAGAAAGATCATGGAAGTTGTGGAAGTTGAGTTTCCTAAAAAATAGGACCTCAATGTGGAAGCCTCTAGAATCAGCACCCCACTACTATAAATACCGATGGAAGGCTTCTCAAATCAGTGTACTCTATTCGATCAACTTCCTAGACCGAGCGTATATCCCTGTTAGGAATTGTGGCCAGTAGAACTACCTTTTAGATCATACGTTCGTATCCCACCCGTATGGCTGTGTGTCTTCTTATCTATTGAGAGTGTAATCTTTAGATAGACTAGGCATTTCGACAGTGTATACATTATACACTTAGTTCGTTTTTAGAACAAGGCACCTGCCTCGTTTGTAGTTTCTGTTGTGAATGTTAATGTTGTAACATTTCACACAATATTTATACTTGAAGATAAGTATTGGTTTTCGCCGTAAGGCTAGCATAGATTTTTATTTATAAAATCTATGTGAAAAATTATTTTCATTGTGTCACGTTTTGTTTTTAGTGTTTCAAGTCTTCCGCTGTGTTAGTCATAATTTCTGATATTCTGTTAGAGCCAGTGTTGTACCAATTGTCACAACATTTAGTACAACATTATTCTACTTAAACTTAAACACTTCATATTCATACACACCCAGCACACTTTCAGTTGGTATCAGAGCTGATACCTGACGACACTAGGTTAGATCTTTGGTCAAGTGTGTTTTTAGTGTAGGTTAGCAATGGAAACACATCACATATCCACGGCACTTAGGCCACCCGTATTAGATGGATCGAATTACGCTTATTGGAAGCCTAAGATGCGTATGTACATCAAGTCAGTTGATGAACGTGCTTGGAGGACTGTACTTACAGGTTGGGAAGCTCCAAAAAGACCAGCAGACGCAGATGGTGAAATACAACTCAAGAGAGAAGTTGACTGGACGGCTGATGAAATAACAACAGCAAGCTACAATTCTAAAGCTTTAAATGCAATTTTTACTTCTGTTGATGTTTCAATGTTTAAAATTATATCTAACTGTTCTACTTCTAAAGATGCATGGGACAGGTTGCAAGAGCATTGTGAAGGTTCGGAAAGTGTTCGAAGGACTAAGCTTCGAATGTTGGGAACAAAATTTGAGAATCTCCGAATGAAGGAAGATGAAACAATTACAGCCTACAATGAAAGGTTAAGTGAGATTATCAATGAATCACATTCTCTTAGTGACCCTATTTCTAATGTTAGAGTAGTTCATAAGATATTAAGATCTGTTCCTAAAAGATTTGATGCTAAAATTTGTGCTATTGAAGAGGCAAAAGATACAGATAAGTTAAGTCAAAATGAGTTAGTGAGTATTCTTAGAACATATGAAATAAACACTAATCAAGATGATGAAGCTAATGCTGATAAGAAAGTTGTAGTTTTTAAAGGAGAAACATCAAACATTTCTGAGTCTCAACCTATCATTACAGAAGTTGATTCTGATGAAGAATTGCTTGATGAATGTCTCAACAATCCTAACAACATTGCCTTGCTCACTAAGCACTTTAATAAGTTTCTTAAGAAATCTGTGAACAAATCTAGAAATATTCAGCCTAAGATTCAAATCAACACATCAACACCTCAACCAGAAAGGAGGAAAGCTCAATTCACACCAAGACTATCAAAGAGTGAAGGTAAACCAAGGTATGATCCTGAATTTCGAAAATCAGTTCAATGCAATGCTTGTTCTGGTTATGGCCATTATGCAAATGAATGTGCCAACACTAGACTTAAGCAAAAGCTGAACTTTAGTGCTACCTTGAGTGATGAATCTGATGATGATGATCTTGATGAATTAAATCAGAATGAATATTCTAATTTTACCAGAATTGATTATAATGATTCCTCAGATGATGATCTGGATGAAACAGATTCTGATGCTGTACCTGATGCTTCAACATCTACAGCAACATCAGAACAGAGTCACCCATATTTGAACTGTTTTAATGGTTTAGTTGATGATGCAGGAAAAAGGAATGATGACAATGAATACCAAAAGCTGTTAGAAGATTGGAAGAATCAGAAACTCACCCTTGATTCTCTGAATAAAAGGAATGAGGATTTGACAGACACAATCACCAAGCTAGAGGTTATTCTTACCAAAAGAGATCTGGAAATCTGTAACTTAAAGGAGAAATTGATAAATTCCACCTTATGTTTCAAGAAATATTCCAAGAGTGCTTCTGAGGTAAATAATGCTATAGCTATTGGTCAGTCTAATAATCATGGTTTAGGTTATGATGGTACTACTGCTTCTATTTCTGAGAAATTTAGAAAACCTGTGAAATTTGTGAAGGCAAATGTTGTCACATCTGATGCAACATCTGCACAATCAAATCCTCACAAGGTTAAAAGGAAGTATATCTGTCATTACTATTCTAAAGTTGGTCATATTCGCCCTTACTGTGTAAAATTGTTTGAAGAACAGAAAACTTTGAAAATGCTGCATAAAAAACTGTCACATTCTGGTAAACAGTTTATGAAATCTGCTTGGAAACCAAAAACTACCTGTAATGTTGCTCATACCTCCTTAAAAGCATGTCTACCTGACTCATGGTACTTTGATAGTGGTTGTTCTAGACATATGACAGGTCGTACTGATTTCTTATCTGATTATGTGACCTTGAATAGTGGTAATGTTACATATGGTGGAGGTTCTAAAGGAAAGATTCTTGGTAAAGGAACTTTGAATGTTAAAGGTTTTCCTAAGCTTAAAAATGTCTTACATGTTGATGGCTTACTTGCAAATCTGATTAGCATTAGTCAACTTTGTGATGATAATTTGCATGTGAAATTTGATAAAGATTCATGTTATGTTCTTAATAAAGATGAAGTTTGTGTTATGACTGGTACTAGGTCAGCTGATAATTGCTATCTTATTGGAACAAATATGTGTAACTTGTCAAAATATGATGAAAATGTCTTATGGCATCAAAGATTGGGTCATGCAAATTACAGAGCAATGAATAGACTAATCAAAGCAGACGCAGTAAAAGGGATTCCAAAACTAAATCTTCACAACAACACTGTATGTGGACCATGCCAAAAAGGTAAGCAGGTAAGAATGTCGCACAAAATGCTGTCACATTGTACTACACATCGATGTTTTGAATTACTGCACATGGACTTGATGGGTCCTATGGAAACTGAAAGCATTGGAGGAAAGAGGTATTCCTTAGTTGTGGTAGATGATTTTTCTAGATATACCTGGGTAGAGTCTTTAAGAGACAAATCTGAAGCATTTGCTGCATTTAAAATTCTTTATAAAAGGTTCAAAAATGTGTTTAACTTGAAAGTTGGCCGTATTAGAACTGATCATGGTAGGGAATTTGAAAACAGCATGTTTAATGATTTTTGTGACAAAAAGGGTATCTTGCAAGAGTATTCATCTCCTAAAACTCCACAACAAAATGGAATTGTTGAAATAAAGAATAGAACTTTACAAGAAATGGCTAGAGTTATGCTAACATCCAAATGTCTTGCTAATAAATTTTGGGGAGAAGCATTGAATACTGCATGTCATGTTATTAATAGGGTTTTTATTCGTTCTGGCACAAGTCAAACACCATATGAGATTTTGAACAACAGAAAACCAAGTGTGAAATATTTTCATGTATTTGGTTGTGTGTGTTATATTTTGAATGATAGGGATCAACTTCATAAGTTTGATTCTAAAAGTGATAAAGGTTTCTTTTTAGGCTATTCTAGAAATAGTAAAGCTTATAGAGTTTATAACCTTAGAACTAACACTGTTCAAGAATCTGTTAATGTTGTGTTTGATGATGATAAAGGTCTTACAGATGACAAAGATGAAGAAGATGTATCACAGGTTACTGACACTTCTGAGAATACACTGAAGTCTGAAAATGTTGCACCAAATGTTAACACATCTGGGTCAACATCTACAGAACAGTCAGCTGTAAATTCACAGAATGATCAGTACATTCCCAAAACGAATCCTTCTTCAAGAATAGGCAAAAGTCATCCTTCTGACCAGATCATAGGCGATGCTACAATTGGAGTGCAAACAAGAGGAAGAGTAAGATCAAACAAGGTAGATGTGGTAAGAACAATATGCATGTATTTTATGTGTAATGTTGTAAATGCTGAATGCTATTTATCTGAAATTGAACCTAAGAGTGCTAAAGAAGCCTTAACTGATGAAAACTGGATTAATGCTATGCATGAAGAACTTGGTCAGTTTGAAAGAAATGAAGTTTGGACACTTGTTCCTAGACCTAGTCATACTAATGTCATTGGAACAAAGTGGATATTCAAGAATAAAACTGATGAATCTGGTAATATTGTTAGAAACAAGGCTAGGTTAGTAGCACAAGGTTACACCCAAGTTGAAGGAGTTTATTTTGATTAGACTTTTGCACCTGTTGCTAGGATAGAATCTATTAGATTACTGCTAGCTATTGCATGTTTTATTGATATTAAACTTCATCAAATGGATGTAAAGGCTGCATTTCTAAATGGCATATTGAATGAAGAAGCATATGTTGAACAACCTATAGGATTTGAAGATCCACAGTATCCTGATCATGTATATAAACTTAAGAAAGCATTGTATGGTCTTAAACAAGCTCCTAGAGCATGGTATGGTAGACTTACTGACTTTCTTTTGGAATATGGATTTATTAGAGGAGAGGCAGATAGAACTTTGTTCATTAAGCACACTGAAAATGATATACTAATTGCTCAAATATATGTTGATGACATTGTGTTTGGTTCTACTTGTGATAAAATGTTGAGTAAATTTGTTGAGGCAATGACTGCAACATTTGAAATGAGTATGGTTGGAGACTTGAACTATTTTCTAGGTCTTCAAATCAAACAGTGCAGAGATGGTATTTTCTTTTCCCAGAGTAAGTATGCTAAGAACTTGGTTAAAAGATTTGGTCTTGAGAATTCAAAACCAATGAAAACTCCTATGGGATCTACTTTGAAACTTTGCAAAGACAGTGCTGGAACAGATGTTGATCCAACACTTTACAGATCCATGATAGGTAGTTTACTATATTTAACCTCTAGTAGACCAGATATTATGTACAGTGTGTGTGTTTGTGCTAGGTACCAAGCAAATCCAAAGGAATCACACCTGAATGCTGTGAAGAGAATCATCAAGTATGTTTCAGGAACAAGTGACCTTGGAATCTGGTATACTAAGGACACCAACAACATTTTGATTGGTTATAGTGATGCTGATTGGGCTGGAGACATAGATGATAGAAAGAGTACGAGTGGAGGATGTTTCTACATGGGAAACAATCTTGTATCATGGCACAGCAAGAAACAGAATTGTGTTTCACAATCCACTGCAGAATCTGAGTATATTGCTGCTGGAAGCTGCTGCACACAACTCTTGTGGCTGAGCAAGATGTTCCATGACTATGGTATGGAGAATGGTATACTTACTATCTTTTGTGATAATACTAGTGCCATTAACATTTCTAAAAATCCTGTACAACACTCACTCACAAAACACATTAGCATTAGACACCATTTTATGAGAGATTTAGTAGAGAAGAATATTGTTAAGTTGGAGTATGTACCTACTGAAAAACAGAATGCTGATATCTTTACTAAAGCCTTAGACCATGAGAGATTCTCTATCTTGAGGAAATCTCTTGGCATGAGCACTATCTGAAAAAATTCGGATGGATGTTGTCACAAATGCGGTAGCATTTGGGACAACATCATGGGTTGTATAAATTTTATAAGTTGAATTTATTTCTTACTTAGTTAAATAATTCCTTTGTAAAATATCTACGAATCTAAGAACATTGGAGTGCAAAAATAAACATGTCTTACACCTCTCAAATGCATAAAAATGAGAATGTTATTAGCATACTAAAAGATGTACCAAATCACTGAGTAACTATGGAGCACGGAGTTCACTACTACGATGCCTTCTTTTCAAAAGGTGATTCTTTGGTAAAAACATCAATATATTTGTAATCCATTAAGTAAGTATGGGGTACGGAGTTCGCTACTACGATGTACTCTACAGGAACAATGGATCAATACAAATTAGATGCTATAACACAAAAAGAAAAATATGGTGCAACACTAATGAAGCAAATTCATGTAAAAACCGTGTTGAGGTGTTTGTAACAGTTTTGAGCACAACATTGCCTGATTCGAATTTATTTTTATCTGTGTAATTATTTAATTATTTATTGAGATTCATTTTATTTATTTAATTAATTACTGACCCTTATCTATTTTTTTTTTTTATTATGCGAAATTAATTCTGGAAGCTTCTTAATTATCTAATTAATTTAATTAATTTAATTAATTGATCTTTTCCCACTAATTAACCATGATCTAGATTGTGGCTAATAATGTGGAGCACTTTCGAAAATTCTAGATTAATTCTTCTGTTTTATTTTTTCTTAACCTCCAACTACATTACTCTCTCTATAAATATCGAACATAAGATGCCATTTATTTGCTAAATTGTGATTTCTGATTGTGTTGAGTACTAAGATTGCAAAATTGTTATTTGGTTGTGTATATCTCAAAGAAGTGTGTGCAAATTTCCATCCTTACCTTGAAATTCCAACCGCCTAACTTAAATGGCTGGAACAAACTCAAATTCCTCACAATCTCTCTCTGATTCGAAAACCTCATCTCACTCTCGCACAAATCCTCTCGAAATTCTTGCTTCCATGGCTTCACAAAACTCTACCGCTTCAAATGCTGACTCGAATGTCTCTGCAACTCCATCAACAACTGTTTCCACTCCTCAAACTGCTCCTCAAACCATTCCACCAACAACCAACATTCCTCAAGATGCAACTGTTGAACAGTTCAACAAGGCTATCGAAGAAGTGTCTGATTCTCTTCGAACAACTGGTCATCTGCCCGTGATGACATTTGGAGATATCACAGTGGATATCTCAAGCTATTTGGCTGATCAAACCGCCCAAATGGCTGCCGCTTCAAAAAGCCCTAAATCACCCTCTGTTCACGAACTGCAAACTGAAAATGTTGAAGCTTCTGTTGAAGAAGAAGCCACTGCTACTTCCGACCATGAAGATGTTGAAATGGAGGATGCAAACATCTCTGAAGACGGTACAAACTCTTCACTCTCTGTTTCTGATGAATCTGCTCCCATTCCTTTCAAGAAGAATGCGCAGAAAGGAAAAAGACAGAGGAGTCCAGTTCAAAGAAGAAGATCATACCGTGTGTTCACTCGTGTGGATTATTCTGAATCCATGAGGAAGAAGAAGAAAGCTGGAGCTGATGCTGGTGAACCTATTCAAGTGTTCACAGATTCTGAAGATGAAGCTCCTATTGTTTCTGAGAAACCAAAGAAAACTAAGACTGTTGTTGCTGAAAAATCCAAAAAGAAGGTTGTTGCTGCAGAAAAAGGAAAAGGAAAGTCTGTTGCTGAACCAAAAGGCAAAGAAAAGATGATCACTGAAGATGAACCAGCTGAGTCAGAGTCCAATTCTGATTCTGAAAAGTGCTTGAGAGACATTCTGAAGTCTCTTAGGAAAAATGCTGAGCACAATGCTGCTGCAAAGGAAGCTGCACCAGGACCTGAAGATGGTGGCAGTGGAGATAGCTCTTCCAGTGCAGCAAGCAGCCCTGAACAGAGCTCTGCTAAAAGCTCTACACCAAGCTCAGATGACCTTGCTTCTGAAGAGGGAGGTATTTCTGATTCTCTTGATACACTAGAGAATAGATTGGCCATTTATTCTAAAAGAAAACTGCTGATAGAGAAGAGGATCAATATACCTGATTTTGATAGTAAAGGCATGATTAGTTTCTTAGAGGAAAGGAATTTGATGCATGCTGTAAATTTTGGTGAGTCTTTCTTGACAAATTGGGCATATGAATTCTATGCATGTTTGAAAAAGAGCACTGGTAGGAGATCTTCTAAGTGGTATGGGACTGTTAATTTTAGGGGGAGGGATGTACCTTTTACTCCTGAGTTGATAAATGAGTTTTTAGAAATTCCCAATGTTGAGGTTGATGAAGAACCTGACATGGATGTGGTCATTTCTACTATAACTGCTGGTAGGGTAGTTAAATGGACTAGACACATGCTAGCCAAAGACCTCACTTCCCTACACTCTGTGCTATACAAACTCATCATTTACAATTGGATTCCCACCACAAATACTACCAAGATCACTAAGGATCAAGCTGTTTTGATTTATAGGATTTCTGTGCTTAAGAAGGTTAATTTGGGTCTCACAATATTCCAACATATGATGAGATTTACTGGGAGAGTTTCTGAGAAAGGCAATTTACCCTATCCTGTTCTGATTTCTAACTACTTGAGACATCATGGTTTTGTTGCCAAGAACACTGATGTGTTGAGGGGGAGAGTTCCACTGTTGGCCATAGCTCCTGCCTTACTCACTGGGGATAGAGTAATTGATCTGCCCTTGCTTGCTCCTGGTACTGAACATCGGCAAAGACCCTCTACTTCTGCTCAACCAGAACCAACCAGACCCTCTACTACTGATTATCCTGAATCATCAAGACAAAGACAGAGAAATGCAACCCCAAATGTTGAGAACATCTGTATCAACATTTCTGGTAATGTGTATCTTTCACAGGAATTCATCAAACTCCAACTCCAACACTTGCAGGACACAATAGATGAGCTTCAGTTCCTGAAGAACAGGTGGACCAACCTACTTTCACCTAAAACAGGGGGAGTACCACCACCATCCAACTCCAATGTGGTCATTGAGGAGATTAATGATGATGGAGTTCCAGTTGCTGCTGATGTTGGTGATGGACCTGATGCTGCTGGAGATGCTGATGTTACTGATGTAGTGGCACACCTTGCATCTACTTACTTTGTTGATGAAGGAGATGATGATGATACTACTGAGATGGACACCTTGTATGGTGATCTACCTGGAGAAAGCTGTTAGACAGGGGGAGATCTGATTTCCACAATGGCTATGGTGCAGGAAGATGATGCTGCAGCTGTTACCACAGCAATATAAGCCATTTAATCAGTTCTACCTTTGTAATTAATGTTTAAGTCTGAATTCTGAAATTCTGATACAATTGTTCTTATATTCCTAGATGATAGGGTACTTATTTCTGCAACTTGCTTAATGATTCCACTTGATATTTGTTTACTGCTTTGCTTAAGTTGTTTGCAGATTGACATGTGTTTACTATTGCAGGTTGTAGTGTAGTTTCTGTTTTTTTTTTTTTTTTTACATTATATTTTTTGCTCTGATTTTTTTATTTTTTGTTAGTGTCATACTTAGATTCTAAGTGAATTTCTTCCAGTTCAACTTATTATCTTAGTATAGTTACTTATGTTGTGAATAAGTGTAGTGTTTATACTTGTTCTATTTCGGATAAAATTTATCTTAATCTCATGGCACGGATCATTGTAAAATTATCCCTGATCTTCATTTGATTTGATCGAACGGTTACAACAGGTATTGTCTTGACTAGTGCTTAGCAATGATGTTAACCTCAACTAAGTACATAATACTGAGTATGTATAGAAATATATGTGCATCAGGTGTGTTGTAGTCGAAAGGTCAAATTGGGGGAGATTGTAGATGTTGTTAAACTCTTAAATGTCTTAACATTATCAACAACATCTGAATTTGACCTTCCGAGATTTTTTCTAAGTCTTTTCTGAAATGCTACATTAAATGTTGATCTAAATGTTGTCGCATTTCTGGCAGGATCTAGAAGCTTCTACAAGGATCTGGAACCTGGATGATTCCAGAACATTGGAGAACACACTAGAACGGCCTAGATACATTTGGAACGACCTGGAGCAGCCTAGAAGGATCTAGAAAGATCATGGAAGTTGTGGAAGTTGAGTTTCCTAAAAAATAGGACCTCAATGTGGAAGCCTCTAGAATCAGCACCCCACTACTATAAATACCGATGGAAGGCTTCTCAAATCAGTGTACTCTATTCGATCAACTTCCTAGACCGAGCGTATATCCCTGTTAGGAATTGTGGCCAGTAGAACTACCTTTTAGATCATACGTTCGTATCCCACCCGTATGGCTGTGTGTCTTCTTATCTATTGAGAGTGTAATCTTTAGATAGACTAGGCATTTCGACAGTGTATACATTATACACTTAGTTCGTTTTTAGAACAAGGCACCTGCCTCGTTTGTAGTTTCTGTTGTGAATGTTAATGCTGTAACATTTCACACAACATTTATACTTGAAGATAAGTATTGATTTTCGCCGTAAGGCTAGCATAGATTTTTATTTATAAAATCTATGTGAAAAATTATTTTCATTGTGTCACGTTTTGTTTTTAGTGTTTCAAGTCTTCCGCTGTGTTAGTCATAATTTCTGATATTCTGTTAGAGCCAGTGTTGTACCAATTGTCACAACATTTAGTACAACATTATTCTACTTAAACTTAAACACTTCATATTCATACACACCCAGCACACTTTCACCGGTTATTCCCTCCCGGACCGGTAAGGGATGATTCTCATCACCTAAATCTGGAGTGGGCGCCAACGGCTGATTTGATCCAGAATGAGCATGAATTGGGTTTTTCCCCCGGCCTCCCATTGGTAGGGGATCGATCGGCAAAGGGGGATTCTCACCCGGAAGATTTTTCTTTCCAGAAATAGATGTTTTGTCTCCGCCACCCATTTGCTCAAACAGGTAGAAATTCGTGAGAAAATCTTTCAATTCTTTCCTACAGACGGCGCCAGTTGATGTGCCAAAATTTGCACGAGAGGATTATATATCCTCAGGATTAAGCGTCCTGTTCTTTGAATGCGAATAGTTGCTTCAAGTGCGTTGCCTTCGTTCAAAACCTTCAAGAACCTGCAAAGAACACGCCGGAGGGGAGTCCGGCGTGGACACTCCGATGCCTAAGTCAGTATAGGGCTTATTAATCTCTCCCAAGGATCTCGGGATCCTTGATATATGAAAAACAGTTCTTGAAAGATCTCCCAAAGGTAGATTGTATTCAATTTAGTAAATGCGTAATGTACGAGAGTCTAACCTGGAAATCTCCTCGATTTTACCTATTTATAGAGATATTAGCTGGAGAGGAAGTCAAGCCTTCCTCCTTTTCCGGAACTACCCGCCAGACTCGGTCCTGCGGAGTGGACGAAGCCTCCTTTCCTCCACTTCCCGAAGACTCGGCCATATCTCCTCTTTATTTGACTCGGTTCCCCCGGATAATAGAGGATAAGGTCCATCTTCTATCGAGTCCGAGCCGAAAATAGCGGAACCTCCCTACATTCAAGGCTCACGAACTTCCTCCAAAAGTAATTCTTCTGGAAGCTTCTCTTTGGCGGTAGCTCCCTCCAAAGGGATCTCCCGAGAGGATTTCTCCTCAGAGCATATTTCGTAATCTGATCCTTTCACTTTTATCTTATCCCCTATACACGTGTCGACTCCTTATTAAGTGACATTTTTAGGCCGCATCAGTAATAAAAACTCAATGGCGACGGAACATATCCGTCGCCATTTCCGTCGCTAACGGCAACGAGCCAAAGCCGACCGAAATATCCGTCACCATTTCCGTCGCTAACGGCAACGAGCCAAAGCCGACCGAAATATCCGTCGCCATTTCCGTCGCTAACGGCAACGAGCCAAAGCCGACCGAAA
Source organism: Galeopsis tetrahit (assembly GCA_963675135.1). Classification (NCBI taxonomy): domain Eukaryota; kingdom Viridiplantae; phylum Streptophyta; class Magnoliopsida; order Lamiales; family Lamiaceae; genus Galeopsis; species Galeopsis tetrahit. The sequence goes on from OY776124.1 coordinate 8,366,328, forward strand.
TATCCGTCGCCATTTCCGTCGCTAATGGCAACGAGCTAAAGCCGACCGAAATATCCGTCGCCATTTCCGAATATAAATGTAACTTTCTCTCATTTCACGCGTATTTTCCCTCCCTCTCTCTATGTCTCTCCCTCTCCCTCTCCCCCACTCCACGTATTTTCCGACTGTCTCCTCCTTTAGGCTTCGCCACATGCTGCCCCTTGCCCACGTTCGCAGCAGTGCCACCCCCTTCTCCGACCGTTCGTGCTCCTTCTCGCTGCGACCGTTCGCACACCCTCCTCCATACCACCAGAGTCCACCCATCCCCTCCTTGCCGTGGCCGCGGCCGCCGCCCATCCTCCCTACCTGCAGTCGTCGCCCATCCTCTCTCCAAGAAAGCCGTCGCCCACCGCCTCCTCTGCCGTCGCCGTCTTCGTTTGAAAGGTACGTTTTTTCATATCTAAAAAAAATTAGGGTTTTGGATTTTCCTATGAGGATATTTGCACTAAATCTGTTTTTCTTTTTTTTTTTAATTTATCAAATTGTGGGTTGGGGGCAAAGTTCGAAATTTCTGTAATCAACTCTTTTCGGTAAACTCTAGGTTTAGAATTTGTGGCGATTATGAGCTACCCTAATTTTACAGTTGGTCCTTGTTATCAGTTTTCATTTAATAACTAGATTTCTTTTGAAATGCTATGTTTGAGACTCATGGATATTTGTTACCTAAATCCTGTGTGAAATCTTCTATACAGATAATGTGTTTGTGATGGTTTGTTCTGTGCAACTATGCAATTGTGTGTGTTGTGATAATGCTTTTTTATTTTTTGTTGGTGTTATTTATGCTTTTCTTTTTGGGTTGATGTACTTCTTTTTTTTTTTCACAAAATTAGGTTTGTGTAATTCTAGGTATGTTAATGTTTATTGTTTAGTTGTTTGATCTTAGTAGCTCTCTATGCCTTTGTAAACACTGGAAATTCAGTAAGTTGTTATCAAATTTCGATTTGTAAATAAGGGAAATCCTATTATGTATGTGGGCTTTGTTTAAATTTGTATGGCTTGTTCGTAAGTGTATAGTCTGGGACTTGAACGAAGGCTTTTCGAATTTCTGAAAATATTATGTAAGTGATGATTTTCGTTTAAGAAGATGTAGGAATACGTTTGTTTTATGTTGTACTTTAGGTTTTGTATTGTACTTTTTCTGATTTTCGTTTAAGAATATGTAGTTTTTAACTGTGTTTTATACTCTGAATCTCTTATCTTTGAACTACCAGCATATCGAATATTTGCTGAGACCGACCGAAACTATGCGAGTCTAATGAAGTTACTTGATCTCGTAGTATTGTTGAGGTATGTTCAATTTTTATGATAATTTAATTTATGTTTAAATATATAAAATGACAATTGAATCTTGATTCTTTGGAATTGATTTTGAAATGGCAGGGATGGAGTCGGCGAAGGACAGTTTAATCAAGTTCTTCTCTTTCCTGGTAATTAAACTGATCTAATTCTTACTTTGTGAATAAATGGAAAATAAGATTCTTACCTTTTGTAATTCTTTTTTAAACGATTTATCTTATAATCCTCTTGTAATTTTATATATTAATTAATTTCCTTATGTGAAAAATAGGTTGTGGAGCTGTCTTTAATTTCTCAAACTCCGCTGTCTGATCTCTTACTCAATACTACAACACACAAAGGTTGCTAGATTAATAAAATCTGAATCAACGCCTAAAGCCAAAAGGATGATATTGAAAGTAATGTTTCAAAAATCAACCAACCAACAAGTTGCTGTTTGCTCAAGCAAAGGATGACGATTTTGTTTTTTCTGTTGGATCTAATGTAGATTTATGTCACCCAACTGAGTTCGATTTTGTTTATTCTGTTGGATCTAATGTAGATTTGTGTATTGAATTATTTAAGCAATTTTGATCGGGTCGGATCCCGATCACAAATAAATTTTTTTTTTAATTTTTGGTACTTACCGACGGACTATTCCGTCGGTAATGCCGACGGACAGGCCGACGGAATATAATTTTTTTAAAAAATGTTTGGTACTTACCGACGGAAATTCCGTCGGTTTAGCGTCGGTAATACCGACGGGCGAGCCGACGGAATATCATTTTTTAAAAAAATATTTGATACTTACCGACGGAAAATTCCGTCGGTAAATTAAAATAATAAAATTTAAGTCCAAAATATACCGACGGATCTACCGACGGAAACTTGACCCGGTTTGAAAACGGGTTGGCTTGACTGCCGACGGAATTGAATCCGTCGGTACGGTTGACCCGGTTTGAAAACGGGTTGGCTTGACTGCCGACGGAATTGAATCCGTCGGTACGGGCGACCCGGTTTGAAAACGGGTTGGTTTGAATCCGTCGGGAATCCGTCGGTATATACCGACGGACGCATATTTTCCGTCGGTAACCAATACCGACCAATTCATCGACGACGGATGAAATCCGTCGGTAAATCTGTCGGCAAGAGCCAATACCGACTGAATATCCGTCGGTAAAACACCTCTTTTTTGTAGTGAACATCACCCGTAGTTTTACTACACTTTTCTAACGGTAAATAAAATAAAATTTGACTTTTAACGTAGAAATTATGTTATTATAATTTCTCTGACTAAAAGTTTTTTACATAAATTGATTTTTAGTAACAGGTTCGATCATTTATTTTCAATTTTCTGTCATATAAAGACTTTTAATTAGAGAAACAATAATGAAAAGATTTTATCATTAAAACATTTAATTTTCTTATAGTGTTGTATTCCAATTCTTCATATTTTCTTCAAACGTTACCATCCCCTACACCAACCCAATATGGTAAATGACTGCAGCATTTGACTAAGGAATTAATGTAGATCGTAGATACAGGACACCCAATTTAGTGCAAATTTTATATTGCAAATTAAAAATATGGTAAAATGAAGTTGCAGCTGAAATTAAAAGTCATTTATTAAAGGGAAGTTTGCAGCCACCTCCAACTTCACACTCAATTGTCCAACAAAAGGAAAAGGATGTGAGGTTAATTGCTACTCGTATTTATAATACTTCCTCCGTTCTACAATAAATTTTATAAATAGACGAACGGATGGAGTATAAAGTAAATAAATGAGTTAACTTGTGTGTATATGTGGAAGAAAAGTAATAACATTTGTGTAAAATTAAAGATAATGTGAGAGTAGAGTTTATAAAGTGTTTTCAATTTTAAGAGTGTGAATAATTCCAACAATGTCTCGAAAAGAAAAGTGTGAAAGTTATTGTGGAAACGAGAAAGTAAATTAATTGCATGTGCAGGGGTTTTTATCAGTTTATAATAAATAAATTATTATTTTTTTTGAACAAATAAATAAATTAATTAATTTGTAAAATAATGTAAGTTTAAAAAGTTATCATAAAATGTAGTAAAACGCTCGGAGGCCAAGCGTTTCTGTAATAAAAACGCAAAGCCTCCACGCGTTATCCAAATTTAATTAGGGCCTGACATGATATAATTTTTTTTAAGAAAAACGCCCTGACCTACCCAGGGCGTTTTCTTTTTTATATGTATGTGTACGAGGAAATTTTATTTTTAGTCCTATAAGTTTGAGACATTCCAAAATAAATCCTTTAAGTTTCAACTTTACAAAATACGTCATTTACCTTTCAATTTTAATTCCTTTTTACATCAATTTTAATCTTTTATGTTTTAACCCATTATAAATACCATATATCATGCCACATCACTCTCTCCTATATATATATATATATATATTAAAAAAAATGTAAAACTAATAAACCCCAAAATATTTTATAGGTATATAAAATAACTAAGCAACCGGCCCTTATACAAATAGAGATTAAAACAATTTAAAAAAAAATAACTTGAAAAAATCTTTAAAAAAATGTAATTAAAATTTAAAAGTATTTTAAAAAATTAACTAAATCTTTAAAAATAAATAATTTACATGAATTAATTAATTTTTTTTAAAGAATCTTAAAAAATTAAATAGAATCTGAAATTAAAAAATAAATCATCAAAACAAAATTAAAAATAATGAAAAAATTCAATAAAACGTAAAAAAAAAAGTAAATTAAAAAAAATCAATAAAAATGTAAGATTTCATTTTTTATTTTATTTAGTTATTTTAAAAATTGAATCATTAGTATATTTAATTTTTCTTAAAGCAAAAAATAAGTACTAGTAGTATTAAAAAAACATGCGAGTCACAACTGAATGATAGGCGATATTAATATTATTTGTTTATTTTTATAGTCGTAGTATTTATTTGAGTGTTACGCTATAATGTAATTTTACATGTCTTATACTTAAAAAAAAAAAATTAAATCAAATGTTTTATATTGTATTAATTCTTACATAATGTATATATATTGTCAAACACATAACTGGTAATATAAACAGGTAATATTGTCGTTCTGAGTCGATTATATCTCATTTTGATCCCGGATAATATTGTTGAGTGATGTTTAGAAGCAATTTATTGCACCTGTATATACAATTGAAATTGAACTCTAATGAATTGCGTCAAATATTAATCAAAGATAAAATTATGTAAATTAAAATTTTTAATTAAAATATGTCCATACATCCAATTGCAAAGAAAAATTTGTCAATATTGTAATTTTTCGTTTAGGCCTTTTTTTTTTAAAAAAAAAGGAAAAATTAACAATTTGCTATGTTTCAATTTTTTAATTAATTTTAAAATTATTATATATAGTTTTAATGATTTGGTTGAATTTTAAATTATATTTTTATTTTTTATTCAATTAATAGAGAAAAATAAGATTCACATTGATCATTTGTAACTGCAACCATTTTTTAAAAATTATTTTACTATTTATTTATATTTATTTATGTAAGAGTTTCTTAGTCATTTAAATGAATCTATTTTTGTATTTAAAATTATGAGGTGTGTATAGAGTATTTTGGGGGTATTATTATCTTTTTTTTTTAATATACTATATAGAGAAGAGAGTGATGTGGCATGAGAAGAGAGTGATGTGGCATGATATGTGGCATTTTGTAAAGGATTAAAACATAAAGGATTAAAAATGATGTAAAAAAGGATTAAAATTGAAAGGTAAAGGACGTATTTTGTAAAGTTGAAACTTAAAGGATTTATTTTGGAATATCTCAAACTTATAGGACTAAAAATAAAATTTCCTCGTATGTGTACCATGATTCATGGCATAGTGGCGCATGACTAAATTTGACATGTTTTTTTGTCCAAATGTATGCATACATGATGAGTAATTGGCTAGGCATTTTACATTTTAATATTCTAAAATTCATATATCAAATTAAAATAGAAATGTTAATTTATTTCAAAATTAGGTACATTTTAATTAAAAATACATTGTTCCCTTACTTCCATAATAATTTTTACACTTTTTTCTGGAACATTCTACAATAATTTTCATACTCTTGAAATGTAATTTTTTTTTTATAAACTTTACTCTCACAATATTATAAACAAAATTTTATAAAATTTACACAAAATATTGCATCCACATACATAGACACAAGATAACTTTTTTTTTTAACTTTATATATAAATATTTATAAAATTAATTACCCCCTAAAACCAAAGAAATATCGAGACCTTAAGTTTGTGAAAATATCGACGATATATCAATATCGACATCAATAAATTTTAAAAATTAAGAAGTTTTAATAACAAACTTTTAACATAAATTTAATAAAACAATCTGTACACATTTTACATATGTGATAAATTTATATAAAATGTATATTATGTTATTTCATACGACATTTTCTCAATATGTATATATATATATATATTTTTTTGTATATTTCCGATATTAGGTTCTAATTGTTATTACATATTGATATTTATCATTTTTTTTATAAATATCGTGAAAATATTCGTTTTCATGTACATTTTCAATAGAGTTGGTCTCCTGTGCACAGTGTGCACGTGCACACTAATCAACATTTTGAAAACTGATCAATCAATATGTATTAACTAAAGCGAAATTTTGAACAAAATAACGGTTGTTCAAATGGTTATAGAAACCTAAGTCATATACAAGCTCATGGGTTCGAGACCAGCATAATACACTATTATTTTAACAGTTAAATTTAATTTTTTAACAGCACCATTTTTACAGCACAATACACCAATTTTTTTAACAATCATTTTTTTAACAGCACAATACACCATTTTTTTAACAATCATTTTTTAACAGCACAATGCACCATTTTTTTATCACTTTTTAATAATTAAAATTACACTTTTTAGTTCAAATATCTACCACTTTTCAATAATAAGAATTACACTTTTCAATTAAAATATCTCCCACTTTTCAATAATAAAAATTACATTTTTCAGTTAAAATATCAACCACTTTTCAATAATAAAAATTACACTTTTTAGTTAAAATATCCACCACTTTTCAATAATAAAAATTACACTTTTCAGTTAAAATATCCACCACTTTTCAATAATAAAAATTACACTTTTCAGTTAAAATATCCACCACTTTTCAATAATAAAAATTACACTTTTCAGTTAAAATATCCACCACTTTTCAATAATAAAAATTACACTTTTCAGTTAAAATATCCACCACTTTTCAATAATAAAAATTACACTTTTCAGTTAAAATATCCACCACTTTTCAATGATAAAAATTGCACTTTTCAGTTAAAATATACACCACTTTTCAATAATAAATTTTCCACTTTTCAATAATAAATTCCAATAATAACTTCACAGAATTACAGGGATTGATTAGGCATAACAGGGCAGAAGTGAATCTCCACTTACAAAGCGTGCTATTATTGCCGACCGAGATATAACTTATGTACATTAATTTCTCATTTTTCTTCTATAAGAAAAAATCTCAGCAAAATCAGAGTTTAAATTCGATGATGGAATATAAATAAGAGCAGTCTTACTTATTATGATTGGAGGATGAAAATTCGATTCCAGATTCCACATCAATCTCACTCTACATCTCCGCCGCGGTCTTCCTCCACCTCCTCCTCCTCATCTTCCGCCGCCGCCAAGCCGTCCCCATGGGCCCACTCCCTGTCGCGCCCTCCCTCTTCATGGCCCTCATCTCCGCCACCATCTTCGCCTGCACTCTCCTCTCCACCACCGCCGAAATTCGCAACACGCGGTGGCTGTGGCGGCGCTCCCGCACCACCCCTTCCAGTGGCTCCTCTGTTTCCCCTCGGAACCCGCCCCTCCGGCCGCGTGGGAGAGAGAGAAAGTAAGAGAAAGGAGAAGAGAGAAGAGGAGAAGAGAGGAGAAGTGAGAAGAAGGGGGAAGAATTTGTAGAAAAAACGGTAAAAAAAGCGTGTGCATAGAAAAGGGATTTGTGCACACGGTGCATATAAGATTTTTCCTTTTCAATATCGTTGACCACAATATATTTCGATATATCCGTATATTTTCACCAGGCTAAAAACTGTACTCATTATTATTCCCTCCGTCCACATAAGGTGCTTATATTTTTCTTTTTAGGTTATTCACATAAAATGTTTTAGTTTCCTTTTTTAAAAAATATACACCACCAGGTCCACAACGCTAAGTTAATCTCCTTTTTTTACGTTATCTATTTTATTCTTATTTTTACTTTATAGTATATTTTATTCATACGTGGACACACATATTTTTTTTTTATCAGTAAAAGACTTATATTAAAATTTGCTATAAGGTGTAGCCTTAGTGTACATACGTGAGTAAATACAGAGGCTTACCAAAACTTATCAGAAAGGTTCAGAAGAAACTAATTGGATTTGAACTCCATTCCTCAAAGGATCTATTTTGAAAACTTGCCTCTAATTGCTAACCATCCCCACATCCTGCCCTTTATTTCGTCGATCGTCTTCTCTACCCCGATTTTCTCATCCCGAAACATCAACGCGTTCCTCCCTTCCATATAGACCAAACGGTGCACACCCAAACACAGATATTAAAATGATAGAAACGTTTACCTCAAATCAAACTAGCATGTTGATCGAAGTGTTCTTTCACCGTATTGCACATCGTCGTCGACGCCCCCAACCACTTGTGAATTTCATCCCACACTCTCTTCGCATTCAGGCATTCTAGGAATACATATTAATAAATAAAGTGTAATCATGAATAGAGTTTTAAAGGGTAATTAATTGTGTAAACTTTTATAGAGTATATAAAGTAAAAAAATGAGTTGACTTGTGTGTATATTTAATGTGTGGGTCTAAAAACAATGATATTATGTGTAAAATTGTAAGAGTGGAGCTTATAAATTAGAGTTTATTAACAAACTAAGACAATCCATAAGTCATTTAAACAAAGTAAGACAAAAATTCTAAGTAAAACAATTAAGACCAAAATACAATACAAAATTCCATTTATGCCCTGCAGTTATAAATAATCGAAATTAATTAAAATTTCAAAGTCTTTCAGCATTAATTCCTTTCTCCCCCAAATTTCGGTTACACCTTCCTTTTTCTCCCCCAAATTTCGGTTACACCTTTCAGCATTAATTCGAATTCAATTCAAATTGAAGATTGTATTGTTACTTGCGGTCGATTAGTTTCAAAAAACTTGATGCATTTTCACAGTGTACGATTCACACAATGGAGGTGTAAATCGCCGTCCAGCCAACATCTCTCCAAGCTCTGATCCGCCCCCTCCTTATCGACGACAGTGGAGGTGTAAATCGCTGCACCAGGCCGGCCACCCATTGATTTTCACACAGTGGATGTGTAAAAACCCCCACCCACCCCTCTCAGCTCTCTCTCTTCCGTCTCTTCCGCGACCATAGAAACATATACGTCGCTCTCCAATATTATATGACTCTTCAATTACTACTATGGGATTCAGATTCGTTTTTTCGAATGATTTATTGATTTTTTTTTTATCTAGTTATTTGTATATTACTTGTAGGAATTTGGAGATATAAGTGTTAGTTCATACAAGTATCCATTTTATTCTGTTCTATGGTTTATAAGATTTTTGCACTATTCAAATGGATTGAAAAGTGAAGTAAAAAAATTCTTCAATTTATCTTTGAAATCCTGTGTTTTCTAAGGCAGTGTTATTCAATCTATGTAGTTGAGGAAAAAAATGGAGGGTACAGTGTTTGCCCCTGCTTTGGATTTGGATGGAATGAAGCATGTCAAGTCAGAAAATGGAGTAGTGAGTATCTGCAAAATTGAAGTTTGCTCATTAGATGAACATATCATATACAATAGTAGTTAATTAAGCAGAAATTCAATAATCTTAGATTCATTTGATTAGTTGCTTTGTATAAATTGATTTTGTATATTGGAATGTTTGGAGTCATGATAATTGTAAAACGTCTTTTCGTCTGATTTATATCTGTTTCTTGAATCTGTTTCTTGAAATATCTTATACAGGGGAGTAAGACACCAAGAACATGAATTTTTTAAATTTGGGGAGCTTGAAAACAAGTACACCTAATTTACTAGAGTAGGGTCAATTGTAGATACAAGTAATTTGGGAAGTATATGCAATTATCGGTTGCATATATAAAAAAATGCAAGTATATTTAAAATTATATGCACTTATCGGTTGCATATAATAAAATATGCATATAGAATTTATGATACAATCTTATATTATTATTATGCAATGCACATATTTGATATATGCATCCCCTATAAATATGCAATGCACATATTATGTATATGCAACAAACTATCAAAAATATCATACAAATATGCAATGCACAAATACACATCTTAAAAAACCAACGATTTATTACATGCGAAAACTCCTTTGTACAATCAAACGAGTAGATGAAAAGACGAAACAAACATACCTTCAATCATTTTCCTTCAACTATAATTTAGGGATAATCGCTTACCTTTTTAAAATTTAATTCATTTGATTTTTCATATTTTACATTAATCAAATTAAATGATTCAAATCTGAAATTAAGTATAATTATTTCAATTTCGAGCTTTGGAACATCGAATAAGGAAAACTATTTAAAAAAATTAAGTGTAATTAATTGCACGTTTAAGTTTAAAAAGAAAGAAAAATTATTAACATTGCTTAAAAAATAAAAATTTTAGTGAAGTGATGGTTATAAAATTCATAGAGCTAATTCAAAATTTGGAAAGAATATTATAATGTTGGCGATTTCAGGTTTCAACTCTTCGAAGCTTCGAAATACTCTCTGAAGATCAGGCCACCGCTTAAATATGCACTGGAAAGAAGCTAGGAGAAATTTTGGGTAATATCCTTTCTTAATTAAAAACAGTGCGAGATTCTAGGCAAAATATCTCACACATTAATTTAAATTTAAAAATGTTGACTTTCCTAATTTTGCTTAACATAATTAATTGAATTCGAAAATCATACCTAATTCGAAACCAGGGGCATAATAGACTATAACTAGTTCATTTTGTCCTAAATTGTTTTATTAAAAAAAATTGTCTTGAAACTTAAAGTCTTAGAGTGAATTGTCCTATTCTGTTTTTTCCCCTATAAATTATTTACATTTTAAGGGTGTGAAAATTATTGTGAAAAATTATGAAAAAAATATAAAATTTATTACTCCCTCTGTTCTATAGGGTGTCCCATACTTGAAGGTACATTACCTAAAATTAGGGGTGGGAATGGGTCAGGCCTTGGTAGGCTTTAAGAAAAAAAGTCTAGCCTGTTATATATTTCTTAGGCCCGAACCTGATCCATGGCCTGTCATAGGCTTTTTTTTAGGGCTCAAGCCTGGCCTTTTTAATTTATAGGCCTGGCCCAAAAGGCTTTTAAAGGCCTCTTAATCTTGTTAGCGTATTTTTTAAAAAAAAATCTACAACAATATTATCATCAAATTATAAAAATTAACTTTTTAAATCTCAAAATGAAGAAATGGAAGTAATAGAATATTCCAAAAAAAAAATTCAACTATTACAAAGAATGTTACTAAATTTTCTTACTTATTTATTTATTTGAAAATCACATATTATATAAGTATATACTTATAATATATATATATATACATGTGTGTGAAGTTATATAGGCCGGCCTATTGGGCTTAAAAGGCTTACGAAAAAGCTTGAGCCCGGCCTATTTAGCTAAATAGGCTTATGAAAAAGCTTGAGCCCGGCTTGTTTATTAAACGAGCCGAGCTGAGCTTTAATAGGCCGAGCCGTAGGCCCCTGTTGGGTAGCCTGGCGGCCCATTCCCACCCCTACCTAAAATAGCAAAAACACTTTTAAACACTCTCCTTAAAACATCACAATATTACAACAAATGTCACTACTTTATTACACTAAAAAATAACTTTATTACTATTTATAAAGTTGAAAAGTCTTTACTACCCCACTTTATCTTACACAATATTAATAAACAATTCATTCATTAAAACCCGTGCCCAATTGGTTTGACCCTTTATGGGACGGAGGGAGTATGAAATAGAGGAAATAATATTTTTCTAATAAAATATATCCAACTTTTTTTTTTTGAAGCCGGACAAACTTAGCTTCCTTTATTGCATGTGCAAGGAGTAGTAGATAGCTCAACCACAATATTCGGTGGGTCTATCCATTGATAAGAATTCCCGAAACTACGGGCATCTCTAGTAAGAGTATGAGCCACACCTCTTCGTGAAATTAACTTTAACATTCGTGAATTGATCAATTAGAGCCCTACAAGCATGAATATAATCTCCAAAGGTAGAGTCTATTTGGTTTGTAGATTTGATAGCCGAGACCACCACCTTTGCATCCCCTTCCACGATGCAATTATCCATCCCATGATCTTTCAACCACGACAATGCTTCAAAGAATCCCATTGCCTCGTCAATCGCCACATCCATGCAACCCTGCTTGACTAAAGTTTTTCCCATGATAATATTCCCTTGTGCATCTCTTAATATGAGCCCAATTCCTGTTTGATTAGTATCTCCAAAGAATGATGCATCGGTGTTTACCTTTCTGCTTCCCGATGGGGGTGCATGCCATGCCAAGCATTCATTCATCTCATAGGCAGTGTGTTGTCGTCTTGGTTCACAATTGTGAGCATTCCTCCATTCAAGCCAAAATTAGTTCACCCATGTTATGTTTTGATAGTAAGCCTGCTTCTTCCCAGCACTTTCTAGCATAGCTGCACATGGCAAAAAGGTGCCATTCATCTTCTGATCCCACCTCGCACAACACACAAACGGCCCGTTTTGACAGCAGATTAATTTTCGTAGGGAGACACCCTCGCGCAGCTCTCCATAAAACGTCTCTCACCTTGGGGGCACCTGGAGGCGCCAAAGACCCTTCCAATTACCCTCTATATATCTTCAGTCCGGGGTCCGTCTCAGCTTGCATTAACATTTTACAGGCGGATTTTACCGTGTATTTACCCCTCCTTGCTGGGTACCAGATGCATTTATCAATTGAACTTTGTGGCGGAATTGCAGTATTAAGAATACGATTAACGTCCATGGGGAGCAACTCATGCAATAGATTAGTGTATCCAACTTAGTTAGCATCTCTATTTTAATTTGATATATGAATTTTAGAATATTAAAAAGTAAAACAATACGAAAAAAAAATGTGTCCTCATTTACACCCTTCATTCAATTTAGGCATCCGGCCCATGCCATTATGCCATGCATCCGTATATACATGGTACACATATGTATAAAAGATAAACGCCCTGGGGCAGGGCGTTTTTCTTAAAAAATATATTATATCATGTCAGGCCCTAATTAAATTTGGATAACGGCATAACGCGTGGGGGCTTCGCGTTTTTATTACAGAAACGCTTGGCCCCAAGCGTTTACTCCATTTTATGACAACTTTTTAAACTCACATTATTTTACAAATTATTTAATTTATTTATAATAAACTGATAAAAAACCCTGTATGTGCAAGGTCAAGCAATTTCCTTAGGAAGCCAAACAATACTTTTTTACAAGGCCATACCCAATTCATGTCATCATTCAACGTCGTACATTAAAGATGAATTACATAATTTGTTGGGTTAAAAGTGATCCAAAAAAATCTATTTTCAATTTTGATCTCATATATATATATATATATAAAATGGTCATAACATGCAGAGATATTAATTGAATTGGAAAAAAATGAAACTCAATATTATTTATTATTAATTCAAAATGAAAATTTTGATTCTCAATTATGCAATTTGAAATGCGGTTTTGACAAAATGGGAAGCTTAATAAAAAAGTACTCCATCATTTAACTATTCTTTAAAATTTTACTCCCTCTATCCCCAAATAACTTGCATATGATTTACTACGATGAACTGCTATTATTGGAACACATCAATTTTTACCAGACATAAATGATAAATAAATATGTAGGTTGGAACACATTGTATATTCCCATGAAAAATCCTTACACACTGTGATCAACCTATTGCAATGTAGTTTTACACCCTCCCCATACTCTTAACTTCCTCTACTCATCTGCATTCTGTCAAGAATCGGGACGATACGTAGTAAAGAAACGTCTATTGTCCCAAGAAATAAGAAACGATCAATCATTCGTATCATCACTATCACTTATCGCCTACCAGAAGCGAGTTCAAGATACCGTCTTTGGCAGCAGAATCAGCGTAGGCGAAGAGATGTCCAGCGTTGGATACCTCATGGTATTGTATCCAAGGAAGCTTCTTAACAATGTAGCGTTGAAGAGAGACGGGCACCATACCGTCTTCAATGCCATGCCACACGTGAACAGACCCTTCTCCGTTGGGAAAAGGATTTTCAAGATCCATAGGATCAAAGTCCCAGTGCCCAAATCCAACCCTCATGTCACGGTGAAGTGACTCGTATACCCCCTGTTGCGTCGCATATTCCTGTTGAAACTCGAATGTAAGTTAAGCTACTTAAACATAAATGAACTAGTAGTAAGATTGAAGACAAAAAACCGTGCAACTCAAGTGTATTTTAAGTGATAGTATTAGGTATTTACTAAAAAGTACTCCTATCTGTTTCATTAAAAAGTATTAGTTGCACCTTACAAGAGTGTTACTCAAGATTGAAATGCAATCGCCCCACTTTCCCGCTCATGAATCTACGTAGTATTAATAACTAGGTAGTTTCAAGAGTAGACGATAGTGGGGCGAGGAAAGTGAGACAGAGGATTGCATCACAAAAGAGAGAAAAACGAGTACCCCATAGTTCATTCTCGACCCATGTTTTGCAAGAACTTGAAGATCCGGGGCAGTGAAATTAGGTCTCCCAGAAGCAACACTAGAGGCAGGAAACCACTTCTGAGTGTTCCACCAGTAAACGAGCGATGGAACATGGTGAGCCACTCGTAACGCCCATTGATCTTGAGGGAATTGCTGATAGTATGCTTCTGAAGCTAAGTTTTTAGGAAAACCAGGCCACCAGTAATTCACAACCGGGGCTATCAACGTCGCCCCTGCCAGCCTGTCAACATTCAATCTCAACACACGAGCACGCGAGAGTCTATTAAAAGAAACTACAGTGTGATGCAGCTGATTTATTACCTGTGAGGGATGTACTTGAGGCACCCCCACACCACCTGTCCGCCCATAGAAGTACCGATGATGTAAAACTTTTGGCCAAGTTCCAACTGATCGCCAAGCTCTTCTATATCTAAAGAAGTGCTTTGAACAGTCCTCGTTGGATCAGGATCGCTCTCTCCATAACCTGGTCGATCAAAAGACACGAGATGTATCCCCAGTTTCTCAACCAAGTCCTGAAAAATACACGAAAAATTAGTTACACGTTACACCACTCTTTAGCAAGATATAGATGCAAAAAAGTGTTTGTATACCGATGTAGCAATAGAGGCCTCGTGTTTGCAAGATCCAAAGCCATGAACCAAGATAATCTTGAACTTTGCTGTCTGTTTGGGGACTCCATGCTCCTTGTATGCCAAGTGTCGTCCGTCTCTAAGCTTGATTCTTGATCCATTGATGGGCGGTCCACCAATGGAACCACAGCGTCGAGGAGGTGGAGGGCAGAAGGCCTGATACGCCCACGCTAAACCTCCGAGCAACACCACTGCTATAATCTTCAAAGACATGGCTGAAAGCAGCAAAATACAGTGTTTTCAAACTCAACCAAATGAGCCAAAATCACATTTTTTCAAAAGCTCAGATTGTTCATGTTGTGCATTTTCTTGGAACATAACTTCTCAATCAAGTCCAGTGTGGAATTTAACATAAATCATCAAATCCCTGTCAACGTTGAACTACATGGATCGAAAAATTGGCATATGCCTAGGAAAAATGTACTAAAATCGGGTAATGAAGCCTAACTGATTTGCACCACACCATTCTGCAGAGGATATCTATGTCTAAAGTTACTAACTTAATCAGACTAAAATTATTTGTTCTTCAATCAAAAATTTCAACACACTGAACTGTAAAAGATGCAGGTCATTGGATTGCTTTGGGATAGTAAAGAGGTAATAAAAAGTGGTACAATTTCATCTACTCTTACTCAAAATCCAAAAACTAAAATATCAATCTCATAGTCATAGTGAAGTAATTATGAACAGTAACAAATCAAGAATCAAGGAAAGGAAAACACATATTAAGACAAATCAAACACAGATTAGTATCAGAACAACAACTAAAATTTCAAGAAACCATGAACATGGAAACAAGATTTTCAAGTAGCCCAAGCAAAACACACATACATGGAACATGAATTGGAGGTGAAAATGAGAAATTAATCAATTTTGTAAACCTTTTGAGTGAATGCAGAGTGCAGAGAGAGGATGTTGAAAGGGGTGGTTGTTGAGAGGTTTGATGAACGACTTTAGTTCCACTCTTGACTCTTCCCTTTCTTACTACACACTTTTGCACGTTTCAACACTTGTGCAACTATAGTTGACTCTATAAATCTAAGTCCAAGATCATCAAAAATCAATCGGGCAAAGTTGCCCACACAAGCGGGATGGTAAGTGTATTTCATTTTTAATACGAGACAAATATTTCACATTAATTTATGTTTGTGTAAAGAAAAAAATTAAACAGAAGCAAAATAAAAGGTAGCAATCCACTTTAATTGCTCATTTTTTAAGACAATCTTTACTTTGATTTTTAAAATCCAGATTTTTTAATTTTAAAATCTTACATAGTTTTACTTTGAGATTTAAAAATCGATTTTTAAAAACTATTTAAAACCACAATTATCAAAAGTATTGATTTGACATGAAATTAACTATTATAGTCTTACACCAATAATTATAATTCAACTCAAGAATAATATAATAATACAATTTTATTCAATATTACTCATTAATTAATTAACATAATGTTAAATTATTTACCATCAAACTTGATTTTATTAATACGGAGTACTAGTTTTTATGGGCTAGCTTTTTTAAGAAGGAGATACGCAATTCTTTTGCAATATTTAGAAGTTGTTGGTTCCAATCTTCAAATATTTGTTTCAACAATAATAGCAGCAAGCTATGTATACTTTATTCATCGTAATTATTATCTTATCTTTACGAGTAGTTGGTTGTAAAAATATTTTAGCATCACTTTGACAACGACATGTTTCAATTCATTCATAACGACTAATGAATCTCGTTCAAGTGACGTGAGCCGCTCCTCTTAAATTTAAAAATCGAGCCGGCATCAGTTCGGCACGCAGTTCCGATTTAGCCGGTTCGACCGTTAAGATCTAACTATCAAGATTATACCATACGGTACGGCCGAACCGGCAGTTCAAAAACTATTCAAAATCGAATGGGCTTGTCTAATCTGGGGTACGCCCTACACAAGATGCCCAAGGAGGTGAGCATTCTTGCCAATTTACCTCTTTTTTACAGAAAAATATAAAGAAGTTATTTCAACTGGGGTGAAGGGACTCAAATTGAGAGATAGAATAGTGGGTGCATGCAAATTTCCAGGACACAGGAAGATCAGCTACATATCACAATTGTAAGAAAATACTTCCTCCGTCCCACACTAACTTTCATATGTAGATGGACACACATATTAATAAAATGTCCCAGGAAAATTTTGCAAGGATCCTATAAACTTGTCTCAAAACCAATAAGGACAGCAATTGGATAATTAACTTGTTCCAAAACCAATAAGTAAATTACCAGTCAATCAAACATGTCATTGTGAGCGTTCATCCAACATTCCACTCAACAAATATTTGGCCTAAAATGAATGATTATATGCAGCATGTTGTTTTTATGCTTAGTGATAAATCCACTGAAGATAGATACATACAGAAGTGACTGTATTATAATGTACTCAGCGCAGACAAACTCTGGAACACCCAAAGGAGGGTGTTTATTCAAGAATCCTGCACTTCATATCCTACTCAGAGAACCAAGGGTTTGTGCAAGCCCGTATAGAGAAAACCGAGAATAAGAATAAAGCACAAACCTATACTACGATGCACACCTGCTAGTTTAGTAGATTTTCACAATGGCGTCTTGTCTGCCTTATGTGTAGAGTGATGTTGCAATCATTGCTTAATACAAAATCCCAATTAACTAATCAAAACGGAAATATAGCCTACCACAGAGACCAGTAAAAGGAAAAGAAACCATTGATTAGGGTTGCCGAGCTATTCAGCAAAAATGTATGAAGATAAACTCAAACTTTACCAAACTGAGTAACATAGTTTCCAGCTTCAGTTCTTAGCAACCACACTTATTCAGAAGAAAAAAAGAGCATTCAACCAAAGGTGGGAATGAAAATTACAAGTCACTCCTCTCCTTCTAAGGAGATATGCATTTGTTTAAGTAATGCATCTATAAATGCCTTAATACCTACAACAAATTTGCATGCTTAAGACTATTCATTTTATGGATGCAAGAAACATTCATACTGATGGAGAGAATCTCCTCTTTCCTTCCAGGCTCAATAATTTAGCACTGCCATCCTAATTTATCACACCAATGAATTACCGAAATCGGCAAGACAGACAAAGAATCTAACGCATTGCTCTCAAGTCACAACATTCTTAACATTGAGATAAACCCAAACAAGTCAAAATAATGAACAACAAATAAACAAGGTCCTCAACACCCCATCTAAATCCAAAACCAAACATAAAACCACTCTTTTAACACAAAACTGAAGTAAATTTATGCAAGAATAACTGAATTCCACCTGAATTAGATCCATCAATTGCCATATTCCAACCAATATCCAGCCATCATAAATTAATTCCAAAATCAATACCTTAACACCTTACAAAAATGCTGATGTTACCTCCATTCCATGGAAAACCCTTAATGTAAAGATTGAAAAGGATACTATATAACACACAAACAACATCCGAGCCAAGCTTCAAAACCCATCATCATTTTATGGTTCAATCGTGTACAATGTGTTTTGAACTAGAAAATCACGAGCAGCGAAAAAAGCATGTAAATCAAAAAGCAAGCATACGCTATTAATCCTCGATGCTCGTCTCCACAGTTAGCAAGCTCGACGACCAATCCCGTGCAAACACGCGTAGACCAGATGACGAACAGGCCAGTTAGCACCATGATCACAACTCCAGCTTGTGGAAGGAACAGAGAAAGAGCCGATAACATCACAATGGGGAGCATACAGTACCCGATTAGACTTAAACACTTGTACATATCGAGATTCCCGTTTTTACCCGCAAGCATATTGAAGACGACGTACAGAAACATCGACGCCATTGTTACCCATCCGAGGATAATTCCGAAATGCAATTTTCCGGCGAGAAGCTGGAATAATCCGAAGGCCATGAGGAAGAGAAAGGGGCCGGAGAGATCGGCATCTTCATGGAGGTAGTGATTGATTCGGAAAGGGTTGAGGATTGATAGGGTTTTTTGGTAAATTTGCTTAGTGTTTATGCCGAGTTCTTCGAGGAGTGGGGGTTCATCGTCGAAACCGATGGAGCCGCCTCCGGGGATATTGGAGGGGAACTGGGGAGCGGCGGAGAAGGAGGTGGATGCGGCGGCGGAGTTAACGTCGAAGGAGAGGAAAGGGAGGCTGGGGTTTGAGGATCTAGGGGGTTGGAAAGGGGCGCTGGGGAGGCGGCGTTGCTGGGGGCCGGAGGGAGGGGCTACCGGATTCCCGGCGGAAGGGAAAACAACCGGCGGGACGTTGAATTCCTTCGCCATGGATCGTAGGGAGATCTGGTGAGTAATTTGTTGCTTAATCAAGTCGTTTCGATGCGAGATTTTTCCAGATTCAGACACAGCTGTAAATAACAAGAGAAAATCAGGGCTTTTTCGTAAACGTTGCATTTAATACTTTTTTATAAAACGATTTGATTTTTACTTAAATCATTATATAGTTTTTAAATTTTTGGGTTAATTTTAAATAAATCTTTAGTCTCAATATCAATTTAATCACATAAATTATAATTATTATAAAATATAAAATATCTCAACCTTTTAGATTACACGTATTTTTTTATTTTTCACATCCGATTATATTTTTTAAAAATAAAAATTAAACTTTATAAAAATAAAAATAGTTGAGAAGAGTCAGAAGACGCAGGAGTTTATTTTTATTTTTATAAAATTTTATTTTTATTTTTAAAAAGTATAATCTAATAAAAAAAAATAGGTGTAATGTGACGTGATAAGCTCCGATAAGTCGCGTCATTAATTGTTAACCGGATAAAAAAAATGTGTATTGAATTGTACCACAATGAAATATTGAGGTTTTTATTGAATTTTAAAATTAAATAAGTTAACTGGAAAAAAAAAAAGCATTACACAAAAAAAAAAAAAAATTCTATAAAATTAAAAAAATCAAAATGGAGGAAGGAATGACACGTAGTAAAAAATGAATTCAGAATTAGTAGTAGACTAGTGCAAAATCAAGAGAATGAATTCTGAAAATCACGAATTTCGGGGGATTGTAAAAAAATTATAAAAGAAAATGATAAAAAGAATCAAGAAAAAAAAATGAGGGAGAGAAAAATTTGTATAAGAAAATTTAGGAGATTGAGAGAAAAGGAAGAGATGGGAGAGAGAAAAATTGAAAAAAACTTTGAAAAAAAAAAGTAAAAGAAAATATTGAGAAGATCTATAAAAAGGGAGAGAGATGAGAGAAAAGAATTGAAAAAAACTGTAAAACAAAATAATTGTAAATCGTGAGAAAAATTAGAATAAAAGAAAAGTGAGATGTCACGTAGAAGAGAAAAAGATTCAGAAATAGCATATAACGGTAGATATGTTTCTCTTTTTTATTACTATAATAATTTAATTTTGTAAAAACCATAGAGATAGTTGAACTATTAACATCCCTTTTTCTTTAGACACTAGTAAAATATTTGGGCAAAATTTTATGTATGAAATAAATAAATGAGTTGCTTTTGTATATAAGTGAAGAAAAAGTAATCTTATTTGTGAAAATTGAGGATATTGACTATTGAGAGAGTGAAGTTTATAAATGATTTTTTATTTTAAGGATGTGAAAGTTATTGTAGGTGGTCCTGAATAGGAAAGTGTGAAAGTTATTGTCGGACGTCCTGAAAAAAAAAATGTAAAAATTATTGTAGGATGTCCAAAAAGAAAAGTGTGAAAGTTATTGTGAGGCAAGGGGAATATTATTTTATAGTTATTGTAGACGAGGAAATTCAATTACGAATTAAATTGCGACGCGTGGAAATTACGGGTTAAACATTAAATAAATTTATTATTTATTTGTTGGAATAAATTTAATTCCTAAAATAAAGATATAATTAATTAATATTTAATTGTTCCCTCCAATTAATTTGGGCCTTGAAAGATCAATGAGTTAAAATGGATCTTCGAAGCCCAATAAATAAAGACGGACCTCTAAAGTCCGATAAATAAAGACGGACCTCTAAAGTCCAATAAAGCAAGACGGGCCTCTAAAGTCCCATAAATGAAGATGGGTCTCTAAAGTCCAACAAATCAAATTGAGCCCAAATAGGGTATTCTTAGCCCAAATCAAATTGAGCCCAAATGGGTATTCTTAACCCAAGTAATTCAAAATTTGAAACCCTAACTACTTGCACAAAAATCTCCAGGCCTACACCTATAAATAGAGGTCTCATTTCATTCATTTTCATCATCAACAAAATCAGAAGCATTCAAGGCTCTAAAATTCTCTGCAGAGATTTTAGAGTGTTCTTCAGCAAGCGGAGGATCTTCAAAGGCGTTCTTCGTGCAAAGCGGCGAGAAGTGGTGTTCGAGTGGAGATCAAGGTGCTAAGCCTCTTCGATTCGGCGTTTCTTCAAGGCCTTCTTCGTGCAAAGCAGCAAGAAGCAGTGTTCGAGTGGAGATCAAGGTGCTAAGCCTCTTCGATTCGGCGTTTCTTCAAGGCGTTCTTCGTGCAAAACAGCAAGAAGCAGTGTTCGAGTGGAGATCAAGGTGCTAAGCCTCTTCGATTCGGTGTTTCTTCAAAGTGCTTCGTGGATCTTCAACGGTGTTCGTCCCGAAAAGTCCCGATAAGTCCCGGATAAGTCTCGAAAAGTCCCGAAAATCAACGTTTAATCCAAAATACAGCGTCAAGTCTTTGGATTAACGTTACAAAGTCCCAAATTCAAGAACGATCTTCAACGGCGTTCATCCAAAAAGTCCCTAAATTCGGCGGTTAATCCAAAATACGGTGCTAGGCCTTTGGATTAACGTTATAAAAGCCCCAAATACAAGATCTGAAAGGATTCGGCTGCGGATCCAGCTCCAAAAGCTCAAGAAATCCAAGTGAAGTTCAAGAAGAGAGAATCAGAGGAGAAATTAGAGATTGTAACCCGCAAATACTCGGTTTAAATCCGAAATTAAATAAAATCGTTTACCATTTTCGCGTTTTATTATTTAATTCACGAATTTGTGTTTACAAATTGGCACGCCCAGTGGGACAATCTCTACCTCTCATCTCTACTCTTCAAGCAAATCAAGTCTCGACGATTACACCAATCAAGATTAAGATCAAGAGAGGTGTTGCATCCGGATCAGCTGGTCTTGACTTTGAAGACGTGAACGTAGTCACGAGGAGTATGTCAAGAAGCACGAAGTCATCGTCTTCTTCAGAGGAGACTACTGCAGAGGGTCCACCACCCAACACTGTGAATGAGGAGAACAATCCAGCATGTTCCCCTACTCGTTCCACAGCAAGCTCATCAGATTCAAGCACAGCCTCAGCAATGGCGACAGACACTACGACTATTGAGGAGCAATTGTCAAGCTTAACTCGAGCCATAGAAGGACTCACGAAACATGTCCACGAACAAGATGCTCGGATTGCTAAATTGATGAGCAATACAGACAAAGGAAAGCAAGTCGAAGGGCATGATGCTGAGACGTCTGGTGAACGCCAGCCAATGGAAGTTGACCAAACTCTTAAAGATTTACAAGTTTCTCCCGATGGTTTGGTGCCCGTTGACCGATTGAAAGAAATCATACTTGGGGCAATCAAAGATAAGTTGGAGGAAAATCCCAAGTCCTCATTCACCTACAGCAAGCCTTACACGAAGAGGATTGACAGTTTGAAGATGCCAGCTGGTTATCAACCTCCAAAGTTGCAACAGTTCGATGGCAAGGGCAATCCAAAGCAGCATATTGCTCACTTCGTAGAGACTTGCAACAATGCCGGCACTTACGGAGATCACTTGGTAAAGCAATTTGTACGCTCTCTAAAGGGCAATGCATTCGACTGGTATACCAATTTGGAAGCTAGCTCGATTGACAGTTGGGAGCAAATGGAGCAGGAATTTCTCAACCGGTTCTACAGCACTCGTAGAACGGTAAGCATGATTGAATTGACAAACACTCGTCAATCAAAGGAGGAATCGGTAATAAATTACATAAACCGATGGAGGAACTTAAGTTTGAATTGTAAGGATAGATTGACCGAAGCTTCGGCAATCGAGATGTGTATTCAAGGAATGCAATGGGGTCTTCGATATATCCTACAGGCAATTCGGCCAAGGTTGTTTGAAGATTTAGCGACTAAAGCTCACGATATGGAGCTGAGTATGTCTACAACCAAAGGTGGAGGGCCGCCAACTCAGGAGCCTTGGAAGTTCAAAGACAAGCAGGAAGTTAAGAAAGGGGGCAAACCTTTCACTAAAGATTCGAATAAAGAATCCATGGCAGTGACCGCTACTACTGTCAAATTCAGAAAGGGTGAAACTGATACGGGGAGTAAAGGAAAAGGCGTCGCCCAAGAATGGGGGCAAAGGAGAACAAGTCTGAGGGAATTACAACAAAAACAGTATCCATTCCTAGACTTTGACATCCCCGGAATGTTCGATGACCTGATCAAGAATGACCTCATCGAATTACCAGAAATGAAACGACCGGATGAAGCTGGGCGAACGGATGACCCAAAGTATTGCAAATACCATCGGTTGGTAGGGCATCCAATCCAAGACTGTTTCATATTCAAGGAGAAAGTTATGCAGCTAGCCAAGGAAGGAAAGATCTTGCTAGAGGATAGTGAGACAACGGCAAATGTTGTCACAGTTGAGAACAACAGCGCATGTAGAGACCTCTCTTGCCACATGACTAGCGAGGAAGATGATGAACGACCTCAGACCAACGATGGTCTCGATGATAAAGTTAATGGTTGTTTTTCAACGATAGCTTTCACAGATGAAGACTTAATGCTTGGTTCAGAATCCCATAACAGGCCACTATTCCTAGTTGGCCATACTCGAGAGCAGAAAGTAAATCGGATATTGATTGACGGAGGTTCCGGGGTAAACATTTTACCCTTACGAGTGATGAAAAAGATGGAGATACATATGGATGAACTCGCAGGCAGTCGACTGATGATACACGGGTTTAATCAGGAAGGACAGAGGGCCCTTGGCACCATAGTGTTGGATTTGCTAATTGGTGGGATGCCATCGACTGTAACTCTCCACGTCATAGATGCCAGGACTTCATATAACATGCTTCTAGGGCGCCCGTGGCTGCACGAAAATGGCGTGGTTCCTTCTACCCTACATCAATGCTTCAAATACTTTAGTCAAGGGGTTGTGAAAACAGTGGTCGGGGATGATAAACCTTTCACAGAGGCAGAGTCGTACTTTGCTGATGCCAAATACTTCTTTCGAGGTGCGAAAGAAACAAAAAACGAGGAAGGTCCAACACGGAAGGACTTCAAGGAGGCATCAACATCTCGCCTCAAAGAGAACAAATCAGTTCCCTCTATTGTTGAGGCATTGGAGGAGTTAACATTGTCGTTAACTAAACTGGATGGAAAGAAGCCATCTTCACAGCCAATTAAGGGGTTTGTTCGTCCTACTCAAGGACCTAAGGTGGAACATGGAGAGGTAATGGGACATGATGTTACAAAGTTTTACGGTCCTAAAGCTTACAAGCTTCTAGTCAAAGCCGGGTATGATACACGGGAAAACTGTGCATTGGGGAAGGTTGTTAGTTAGTCAGAACATGGACTTAATGACACCCAGAAAATGTTGAGAAAGAGCGGCTATGCCGTAAAGAGTACCAAAATGGGACTTGGTTATACCACAAAGAATCCGGTTCGCATTGCAATTAAAAGAGCCAATGCCAACCACATTTCTGAAGAAGAATACTCATCGACAAATGATGCGTTCGATGAAGATGGTAAGAAGGTAAGACGACTTTCGGTCTTTGAGAGACTTGGGAAGTCTGCTAGCAAGAAGAGTAAGAAGATGAAACGCCCCTCAGTCTTTGATAGACTCGGACCACAAACCCATCATCAAAAGTTGGGTATTTCCAGAGTTCGGAGCTCAAAGCAATCCCGCATGAAGAAGCAGCATATGTTGACAATAGCATATGGGGGTGTATCCAAAGCCAGAAGGCAAACCATTGTTCTCGAGTATATCGACAAAGAAGATGATACAGAGAGTGTAGCTTCTTCCAATTTTGTCAGTACCTACAACATTCAGCAGCAAATGCCACAAGATATGGAAAGGGCACAAAGAAGGATCGCTCGAATGATTAGAGAAGGGTACGTCTCTGACATTATCAACACTATTCAAACCATCCAAGTTAGGGGAAGAGATGGTCGAATAAGATCACGTGTGGATCTTACAAATACAAATGAATACAATGAAGACATCGCAACTGTGAATCACATCACCGAATGCGAAGATGTTCAGGTGGAGGAAGCGGATGTAGAGGATGCTCCTCCAGAACTCGAAGAGGGCGTCAAGACAACTATTGATGAGTTGAAAGAAATTAACTTGGGTGATGTTAACGACCCGCGACCAATCTATGTGAGTGCTTTATTGTCCGATGATGAGGAAGAAACTTACATTGAACTACTACGTGAGTTCAGAGATGTATTCGCATGGTCGTATAAAGAGATGTCGGGACTGGACCCGAAAGTAGCAGTACACCATCTCTCAGTAAAGAAGGGAGTTCGACCAGTCAAGCAGACTCAACGCCGATTCCGACCAGATCTTGTTCCGTTAATTGAAGTTGAGGTGAACAAGCTTATTGAAGTAGGTTTCATCCGAGAAGTAAAGTATCCTACATGGATCTCGAGCATTGTCCCAATGAGAAAGAAGAACGGACAAATCCGTGTGTCTGTTGACTTTCGGGATTTGAATGTTGCATGTCCCAAAGATGATTTTTCCGTTACCTATTCCCGAACTTATGATCGATGCAACAACGGGTCATGAAGCTCTAAGTTTCATGGATGGGTCGTCAAGTTACAATCAAATTCGTATGTTGCCAAAAGACGAAGAGCTCACTGCTTTTCGAACCCCGAAAGGAATATACTGCTACAAAGTGATGCCATTTGGTTTGAAGAATGCAGGCGCAACATACCAAAGAGCCATGCAAAGGATTTTCGACGACATGCTTCACAAGAATGTTGAATGTTACGTTGATGACTTAGTCGTAAAATCAAAGAGGAGGAATGATCACCTCCAAGACCTAAGGGTTGTTTTTGAACGCTTGAGGCGATACCAGCTTAGGATGAATCCTTTGAAGTGTGCATTTAGAGTCAAATCAGGAAAGTTTCTTGGATTTGTGGTTCGCCAGCGAGGGATTGAAATCGAGCAAGCAAAGATTGATGCAATCTTAAAGATTCCGGAACCTCGAAACATTCACGAGCTTAAAAGCATACGAGGAAAGTTGGCCTACCTCAAAAGATTCATTTCAAACTTAGCCGGACGATGTCAACCATTTAGTCGTCTCATGAAGAAAGATACACCATTTGTATGGGATGAATCTTGCAGTAATGCTTTCAAAAGCATCAAGTCATATTTGATGAAGCCACCAGTATTGATCGCTCTGGTGCCCGGACGTCCGTTGATTCTTTACATCGCTGCTCAAGAGCGTTTAGTTGGAGCCTTGCTGGCACAAGAAAACGAGTCAGGAAAGGAAAATTCTTTGTACTACCTGAGTAGAATGATGACTCCAAATGAATTGAAGTACTCTCCAATTGAGAAGTTGTGTCTGGCTCTTATATTCGTGATCCAGAAGTTAAAGCATTATTTCCAAGCCCATACCATCCATCTTGTATCGAGAGCAAACCCGTTGAAGTATGTTATGTCTAGGCCAGTTCTCTCGGATCGACTCGCAAGATGGTATCTCCAGTTGCAACAATTTGAGATCATTTACGTCCCTCAAAAGGCTGTCAAGGGACAAATTCTGGCCGATTTTTTAGCCGATCATCCAATGCCTGCAGAATGGGAGTTATGTGACGACCTTCCAGACGAAGACGTCCTAACTGTTGAAATAACCCCTCCATGGAAGACGTATTTTGATGGGTCCGCTCATAAAGAAGGAGCTGGTGCTGGAGTTGTGTTTGTAACATCTGATGGAGAAGTATTGCCCTATTCTTTCACTTTAATAGAGAATTGCTCAAACAATGTTGCTGAGTACCAAGCACTCATACTTAGGTTGGAAATGGCAGTCGATATTAAGCAACTACATCTCAGGGTGTATGGAGATTCAAAGTTGATAGTGAACCAGATGCTTGGATCATACGAGGTTAGGAAACCGGAGTTGCTTCCTTATCAAAAGTACGCTCGACGACTCATGAATTATCTCGGAGACGTGGAAATTGAGCATGTTCCAAGGAAAGACAACAAACAAGCTGATGCTTTAGCAAAACTTGCTTCAGCAATAGCATTGCCCGAAAGTAAAGCCCGTATCCCAATATGTAGAAGTTGGGTTGTGCCTCCTATATTTGAGGATGACGGTGATGAAGAAGGTGAAAGTCATGTTATCGAGGTACTTGAAATTGAAGAAGAAGATTGGCGTCAGCCATTTATCGACTACTTGAAATACGACAAGTTGCCAAGTGATCTGAAGCGAAGAGTGGATATCAGACGTCGAGCCCCTCGATTCATATACTACAAGAGTGTGCTTTATAGACGATCATTTGATGGGGTCTTCCTAAGGTGTCTCAGTAATGGTGAAGCCGCCTTAGCAATGGAAGAAGCGCATGCCGGAATTTGTGGCGCTCACCAGTCAGGGCCAAAGTTACACTTTCGAGTGAAGAGGATGGGTTATTACTGGCCAACAATGGTGAAAGACTGTATGGATTACGCACGAAAATGTCAAGCTTGTCAGTTTCATGTCAACCTTATCCATCAACCCCCAGAACTGTTGCACCCAACCGTTGCCTCGTGGCCATTCGATGCTTGGGGTCTAGATGTGGTGGGACCACTAACGAAGTCATCAGGCGGTCATCTGTACATCCTAGCTACAACCGATTACTTCTCTAAATGGGCGGAAGCCATACCTTTGAGAGAAGTGAAGAAAGAAAATGTTGCTGACTTTATTCGAGTCAATATCATCTTTAGATACGGAGTCCCTCGGTACATCATCACCGATAATGGAAGACCGTTCAGTAACAGTCACATCGACAAACTTTGTGACAAGTTTGACTTCAAACAAAGGAAATCTTCTATGTACAACGCAGCGGCTAATGGACTCGCTGAAGCTTTCAACAAGACTTTGTGCAACCTCTTGAAGAAAGTAGTCTCCAAGTCAAAGCGAGATTGGCATGAAAAGATGAATGAAGCTCTATGGGCATATTGAACTACTTACAGAACGCCTACACAAGCTACTCCCTATTCGTTGGTGTATGGTGTTGAAGCAGTTGTTCCCCTTGAGAAGCAGATTCCATCTCTAAGGATGGCGATACAAGAAGGGCTGACGGAAGAAGAGAATGCACGTTTGCGTCTTGAAGAGTTGGAAGCTCTAGATGAGAAAAGATTGGAAGCACAACAAAGGCTCGAATGCTATCAAGCCCGCCTTTCCAGAACGTTTAACAAGAAAGTGAGGATACGTTCTTTTCAAGTTGGTGATCTGGTTCTAGCTGTAAGAAGGCCTATCGTGGTAACTCACCGTGTTGGGAATAAATTCTTGCCTAAGTGGGACGGCCCATATGTTGTTAAAGAAGTTTACACAAACGGCGCCTACAAGTTGATTTCTGAAGATGGCGTGAACGTTGGTCCTATAAACGGGAAGTTTTTGAAACGCTACTATGCGTAAAGAAAACAAGAATGCTCCATAAACGCATGAGCCTAAACTGCTTGTCGCTCCAAGAACGCATGAGCCTAAACTGCTTGTTACTCCATGATGTACGAGACTAAACTACTTATTACTCCTGGTCCGCACGAGTATAAACTGTGTACGACAACCACCAAAGGTAAATACATGTGGTTAAACTGTTAACTTACTCCACTAAAGGTATTTTAGTGGTTAAATATTTAAATCCCTACTTTGTCTAAAGTAGTTAAAGAATAGTCACTCCTGGCCCGCATGAGTATAAACTGTGAACGGTCCCCCCCCCCCTCCAAAATACAAATCATATTTTGCTTGAACTACGTTATGACTTGATCCTCTTTAAAGAGGTACGTAGGCAACTTAATATATTTCTAAGTACAGTCATAAGTTAAAATCGGATCGATGAATACAAAAGTGACGAACATATGAAGCATGAAGAAAATAAAGAAGGAAGAAAGTGAAGGGGGCAATGCCCAAACATCATTTTGCCTTATATTTCCGATTTTGTACTTCAATTTTGTAGAGGGGTGTACCTTTTCCCTTGACCCAGGTTTTGTCCCTAAGGAGGGTTTTCCAAGGCAAGGTTTTAACGGCGCTCCGGCCTCTGGTTCGACATGTGAACTTATGGCTTTAGGCTTTTCTTTTAATAGATAATCTTTCTTCTCCTTCTTCAACTCCTCCAAACGGCGCACCTTATCCTTGACTTTTTGAAGCTTCGTTTGGATAGCCTCGACTTGGAAAAGATTTTCAGCACATTTCTCCTCAGCCTCGTGAAGGGCATGCTTAAACTTCAGTCAACCGTTGATTAAGAGCCTCCCTGCGACATCCATCAGAAGATTTAGACCTCATCATGTCATGAGCATCGGCTCTCTCAAACAAGGAATTAATTTAACAAATAAGAAATTTGGCTTATCTAAATTAATGAGAAGGTTGGGCCTGTTTTAATTAATTTAGCAAATTAAGCCCATAATCCAAACTCAAAATAAGTGAGACACTTTGTTGACTTTGTTGGGCCCATTTCCAAGTCAAGCCCAAATTGTGAGCTGCCCTATCTCTCTCATTTTCACGCTGCTTGAAGATAAGATGAAATTTCCCTTTTCCTTCAGGGAGAACAAGAATGGCTTTGCAATACCATCCCGTCGTATTTCCGCCGCTACTTCATCACAGGCGAAAACCTCACATAACATCACAGTCGGCGGCGCCGCTGTGCTCCGCCTAAAGCCATTCGCCGCGACGCCTATTCACGCACTGCGCTCCATCTTAAACCAACACCGTCGCGTTCAGTCAAACTCCATCACCGGCGAACCTCCGCCGGAAACCGAACATCTGCAATGGCTGTTGCCGCCTAAAGCCGTCGCACCGCCGCGCCTCGCCTGAAGCCCGCGCCGTGCCGCCCCGAAGCCAGTCGCCGACAGAAACCGGAAGTCTACCTCGACTCGAATCCGCCGCCAATCAAACTCCAACGCCGCTGCTGCACTCCAGCCGCGCACTGCCTGAAGGCTACCGCCGTCGCACGCCTAAAGCCGCCACTCCGCCGCGCTCTGTCTAAAGCCACCGTCGCGCCATGGTCGCACTTCACCGTCAACAGCGCCGCCGCGCCCGGAAGTTCGCCGCCTCGCTTGGTTCCAGCCGCCGCGCCCCGAAGCCGGTCATCAACCGCCCTCGCCTAGGTCCGGTCACGACGCCGCTGCAACCGGAAATCAAACTTCCGTCGCTTGAAGCTTTCCGCCGACCGCGACCCGCCTAAAGTCAGTCGTCGACAGCACCGTGACGCCTGTTCGCGCACCGCCTGAAGCCCGCGCCGCGCTGCCCCGAAGTCAGTTGCCGTCACCGAGAGTCGCAACATCGCCACGACCGGAAATCAAGCAGCGCCTCCTTCCGCCGTCTCGCCCACAGACGCCCAAAACAAGTAATTTCAAAGTCCCCCTCCTTTTCAAACTGTCCAAATCCGAAGAGATTAACATACGGACGACTGAAAACCCACTCTCTTTCGAATTTGGTCAATTTAATTAAGAAGGGCTGTTGAAAGAAAGTTGATTTCGGCGAAAATAAATTGTAGATTCTTCCAGTTCATTAAAATCCACAGATTCGAAAGAGTAAGAAGACCCACGGGACACCCACATTCTCTTTCAAATTCTGTGAATATTTAAGAAATCCTTCATTGCATAGGTGTTAATTCTTTTTCGAAATTCACAAGTTTCAAAGAGAGTAAAAAGACCCAATGGACACCGACGATCTCTCGTTTGAAAACTCGTGAAATCGATGAGAATTCGTCACAGGGGCATGAACATAGTTATATGTGGTAAAGGAGAGAAGACATGAAAAGTTGAAAGGCAAATATTTCAAGCAGTAAAGATGAGATAATTTCACAAGCTTAATTTCTTTATAATTTCTTGAATATGAATTTATAATTATAAAGTGAATCTAATGGGTATAATGATTAAACTGTTGGATGGGTCAAATTTCATATTATAAAGAAACAAGCATGGGAATCAAAGATTACATGTATGTGTATAGTACGCGTGTACGTAAATACAAGAAAAGATGACTAAGTTTTATGCAACAAGAAGCTAGAAGAAAAGAATTGAAGCAAATAGAATGGTGCGAGAATTACCTCCGTCGTTGAATTGAGAATTGTTGAATTGAGAATTGGCTCTCGCTGAGTTGAGAATTACCTCCGTTGAATTGAGTTGAGTTTGTGGAAAAGAAATAGAAGAACGATCCCTTTATATAGACTTGAAGGGGAGAAAAGATAAGGATCAACAAGTATATATTTTGGTGTATTTCAACTAAACTCCAAAATTCTTGGAAAATCATATTTCAAAGATTTGGTGACATATATTTTGTGATTTACGTATGAAAGATATGCAAATACAATTGGGCTTCTTGGACTAGACTAATTGTAAGAAAGAAGAATTGGGCTTTAAAATACTCCATACACTCATGAACTTATTTGTTCATTTTGGCCCAAAAGACTACACTATTTGAGCCCATGAGATAAATTTTATTAGTTGTGACAATTCATAAAGTCCAATAATACAAAATTTAGGTATGGGGAAAACATTGAAATAATTTCGCAATTCATCCACTTCAAAGACAAATGTACTTGTGGATGAAATACGAGGGGGCAATTTGTAGACGAGGAAAATTCAATTACGAATTAAATTGCGACGCGTGGAAATTACGGGTTAAACATTAAATAAATTTATTATTTATTTGTTGGAATAAATTTAATTCCTAAAATAAAGATATAATTAATTAATATTTAATTGTTCCCTCCAATTAATTTGGGCCTTGAAAGATCAATGAGTTAAAATGGATCTTCGAAGCCCAATAAATAAAGACGGACCTCTAAAGTCCGATAAATAAAGACGGACCTCTAAAGTCCAATAAAGCAAGACGGGCCTCTAAAGTCCCATAAATGAAGATGGGCCTCTAAAGTCCAACAAATCAAATTGAGCCCAAATAGGGTATTCTTAGCCCAAATCAAATTGAGCCCAAATAGGGTATTCTTAGCCCAAGTAATCCAAAATTTGAATTAAACCCTAACCACTTGCACAAATATCTCCTTGGCCCATAAGAAACCCTAGGTTCTACACCTATAAATAGAGGCCTCATTTCATTCATTTTCATCATCAACAAAATCAGAAGCATTCAAGGCTCTAAAATTCTCTGCAGAGATTTTAGAGTGAGATTTTAGAGTGTTCTTCAGCAAGCGGAGGATCTTCAAAGGCGTTCTTCGTGCAAAGTGGCGAGAAGTGGATCCTCCAAAGGCGTTCTTCGTGCAAAGTGGCGAGAAGTGGTGTTCGAGTGGAGATCAAGGTGCTACGCCTCTTCGATTCGGCGTTTATTCAAGGCGTTCTTCGTGCAAAGCAGCAAGAAGCAGTGTTCGAGTGGAGATCAAGGTGCTAAGCCTCTTCGATTCGGTGTTTCTTCAAAGTGCTTCGTGGATCTTCAACGGTGTTCGTCCCGAAAAGTCCCGATAAGTCCCGGATAAGTCCCGAAAAGTCCCGAAAAGTCCCGAAAATCAACGTTTAATCCAAAATACGACGTCAAGTCTTTGGATTAACGTTACAAAGTCCAAAATTCAAGAACGATCTTCAACGACGTTCATCCAAAAAGTCCCTAAATTCGGCGGTTAATCCAAAATACGGTGCTAAGCCTTTGGATTAACGTTATAAAAGCCCCAAATACAAGATCGGAAAGGATTCGGCTGCGGATCCAGCTCCAAAAGCTCAAGAAATCCAAGTGAAGTTCAAGAAGAGAGAATCAGAGGAGAAATTAGAGATTGTAACCCGCAAATACTCGGTTTAAATCCGAAATTAAATAATTTTTTTTTACCATTTTCGCGTTTTATTATTTAATTCACGAATTTGTGTTTTTAGAATATTTTAGAAAGATTTAATGTATCATATATTAAGAAAATCATTTGTATATATAGACTCGTTGTTATCAAAAATGAAAATTTCATAATCTTCATTAAAGAAGTAAATTAAATGTCAATAGAGTGAAAGAAATATAAAAAGTCACTATCATTAATTTTTGTTATAACAATGAAGTTTTATTTTGTGATCCAAAAACAACTAAAACTAAAACTATGATAAATTATATTGACATTATTCACGATGAAAAGATTTGAGAAAAATTAATGACGTTACTAGGAGATGATAGACTTTAATTCGATGTCCTGATATCTTATATCTTTTGTAATATGTGTAGGATGTATTCATCATATGTGCTTTACGTGGATGTATTTTAATATTTAATTTAATTAATTAAAATATATCATTTTAAAATTACATCTTTATTCTTATACAATAAAATATTTTATTTTATTATATTTATTAATTTAATTAAAATATATAATAACAAAAAATATGTAATTTACGCTTATATTATTAATAAAATTAATAAAAAAAATATTAGATTAAACTATAAAATATGAAAATTTTAATTTTGTTGATAAGGATATGATTTAACAATAAAATGTCACCAATAATTTATCATAAATAATTTATAATTATTTTAAAAAATAAAAATAATTTCAAAAAATTGATTATTTAGATTTTTAAATTTTTATTATAAAAGGGTAATATAGTAATTTGTATTAAAAAGGGAAGGGTAGAATAGTAATTTTATTTGCTTATTTAGATTTTTTAATTTTTTTAAAAATATTCAATTAAATAAAATCTATAGAACATGTAGTAGGTTCATACAACGCATACGACACCACGCAATTCGGCATACTGACTACAGTAGTCGATTTAGAACAGGTAGCAGGTTCATACGACGCATACCACGCCACGTGGCGCAATTTGGCATACTGACTACGAAAGTCGATTTGTATAATTGGACTACCGTAAAAAAAACCTGTATTAAATTAAATTTAAAGAATATGGGTCGGTTTTCTATATATAAGAAACTGGGTTGTCCAAGTCAACGGTCAACCATTGACCGTTGATTTTTTCGATTTCTTTTTTGTTGTGTTACACTTTTCAATTGTAGTGACTTACATTTTTCAAAATAATATTTTAATTATATTTACGTACACTTTTTGGTAATGTTATATTGCACTTTTTATTTGTATAGACGTGCACTTTTCAGTAAAATTGTGTTGCATTTTTCAATTATACTTTAATAACTTACACTTTTCATTAAATATTGTGTTGCATTTTTCAGTTATACTGACTTGCACTAAAAAAAATGTTGTGTTGCACTTTTTAGTTATAATGACTTACACTTTTCATTAAAAATTGTGTTGCACTTTTCAATTATAGTGACTTATATTTTTTAATAAAAAAATGTGTTACACTTTTTAATAATATTGTGTTACACTTTTTAGTTATAATGACTTACACTTTTTTACCGTTGACTGTTGTCACTTTTGACCGTTGACTTACACTTTTCAGTTTTCACTTTTTGAAAAACAATAAAAAAAAAAGTTAGCGATCAATGGTTGATCGTTGACTTTTGTCAACTCAGTTTCTTGTGTAGAAATTATATACAAAACTTTGAAAAAGAATACTGATTTTATAATTTTAATATGATAAAATCAAATTAAATATAAATAAAAATTTATTGATGTGGCATGCAGTGGACACAATTTTCTGTGCCCACCGGTTGTCACTATATTATTTCTGTAAGTGTATGGAGTATATCTGAAGCGGAAAGAAAAGGCTCCCATGACCATGTGAATTTTCAACAAACAATTAGGATCAAACAACCACATTTTAAAATCTGAAAGGTGCCCCAAGCAACCGGGCACCCACAAGACACAGTTCAGGAGACTCGAATAGTGATCTAGAAAGGCACACTACACAAGTAGACATGTGCAACCGCCAAAAACCAACGGTTTCGACAGTTATCCTATTATTTTTTTCCTCTCGTTTTGCTCCTTTTTTTTCGTTAAAAAAAAACTTTACTAGAATTTAATACAAAATATATAACTTAAATTTATACATAGAAAACAGAAGAATTATGTATTAAAAAATAAATCGAAAAACCGTCGATTAACTGCCAAACCGATGATTTTACACTTGAGCTAACAAAACCGTGAAAATCTGGTTACGATTCAATTAAACCGGCGATTCAACCTATTTGTCGGTTCCGGATTGAAAATTGTCCATGTCTATACACAAGTAGTAGTATTATTCCTAATATTATTATTGATGTGGACAAAATGTGTCATCCTAGGAGAAAATGACACGTTGCGTCCGGAGAGGAGGTTTGGATATGATTACGTAATTATTCATTTACTTATATCGATTATTATGATGACAATTGTTGATATATTGACGATGGACCTTTGAGATGATGGATTGGGCCCAATCCAGGCCCAAATCCATAGAGAATGAGACCAATGAGCCTGATGAAGATGAGAATCGGCCCTGAGATGAACAAGTCATAAGCTTTCCATCTTTTTAAGGGAATTGTTGGGCTTGAACCCATATTTCCGGAATTCAAACCTGGAGGTTCTCGAGTACCTCCAAGCCCGCGAGATTCAAATCGCGGAACGTGCGCATCAAGCATGGACCCCACTTCGTGGGTAAGGGGCGTGTGGGGGTATCACACGTATCCCGCTTTTCTCGGAGCTCAAGCGAACTAGTGGAGACAGATTTGGCCTTAGACTTAAGCCCACTACTGTGGCAGTTGAGAGAAAGAGGGGAAGTGGATAACCCTTCCCCAAATGTACTATTTACACGCCCTTTCGTGGGTTATTTATGATATCCAACTACATAAACAGAAACCTAATATTCTGATATACTTATCCATTGGAAAGTTCCCTGACATACTTTTTGGCGCACTGATATAAGTTGAAACAAACCTAAATTACTCTTGAGAAACAGGAATATTGAACTGATATTATCGAGGAGCTTTCTCAAAGATAGATTGCTCTTTACTTTTTCCTTGAGATCGCCGGGTCTGACTTGAGCATCGGAGGACCCGCGCCGGAGATCTCTCCGGTGAATTTTTTGCAGGTATCGAAGTATTTTGGAGACGAAGAGCTCAACTATAATCCAGCATGTGATCGTCGAATCACAGATATGAGATTATTAATCGTTGTGCAATCTTTTTTTACGCATCAATTATAATGTTAATATTATTTATATTTAAAAAATCTTATTACTGCTCTAAAAATTTAAATCTTATTACAATGTAAAAATATACTTCCTCCGCTCCGGAACTGTTTGCACCACTTTATGGGCACACAAACTAAGAAAAAAATGTAATGAGTGGAGTATTGATGGATAATTTTATAATTTTTTTTTTAATAAAGTAAAGTGAATGGTTGGATTGAGGGTAAAAGTAATGACATTTTGTGTAAATATGTGAATATTGTGAGAATTGTGTTTATAAAAAAGTTTCTTTTTTAGAAAGTGCAAACAATTGTGAAATAGACGAATGAGAAAAAAAGTGCAAACAATTGTGGGACAAATGGAGTACAATAATAATATGTTTATTAATTGTTTGAAATGATGTTAAATATTACAATTTGGCATCATTTCAAATGCTTAATAAAAATATTAATGTAATTGTGTAAGAAAATAGTATTATTAAAATGCTTTATAAAAAAATACAAAAGGAAGCTTATTGTTGGAGACGAAATGAGTGTAAGCTTTTGAGAACAAATTTATTATGCTTTTATCTCCTTCACTGTTGCATCTTACAATTTCAGTAGAAACTAGTGAGTGAGCTAAGAGCAATGGCGGCCATAGCTCGATTTCATCTTCTCCAGCCATCTCCGCTCCTCAAGCCCTCTGCAATTCTCTCTAGGTTTCCTCGCGCCTCTTCTTTCTTCACTAGCTCCACCAACAACAACCGCTGCGGCCGTAAATTCTCCACCATCCCGCCACTTCGGTGTAATTCCGAGGTATCTACATCTCTATTGTCTTCATTATGCGTCCTCCGTCGCGGATTGATGAAGTTGAATTTTTTTATTTTTTTTACTGCAGAGCGGTAATTCAACTGAATCGAGCCGGTCAATAGTTGGTGATCTTCTGGATTACCTTAATGAGTCCTGGACTCAATTTCATGCTACTGGTATTGGCATTCGTGTTTCTGGAACTAGCTTGCTTGTATTTGCCAAAATTTGCTTAAAAAGGATATACCTAATGCCTGCATCGGATTTTCTGTTTAAAATTAGAGGTTAAATTTCGAAGTTTAGTCCCTCTAGTTTCATTGGAAGTATTAGGCGTTGAAAATAGTTACTATGATGGGAACAAGATAGTACATTATGTTATTCTCAAATTTGTTGAAACTTGAGAGGATATTCATGTTTCCTATGAATTATTAGGCATTGAAATAATTACAACGATGAGAATGAAACCATCTGTTATGTTATTCTCAGGTTTGAGTCCCACTTTAACTTGCAAGGTCTAATCCCTTTAGGTTGTGAAAGGTTACCTGGTTTGGATTCTCAACAATTTTCTAAAATCAACAAAGTATCTGGCTCTAGCAAATTGTTGTGACTGTTTACACTTTGCATGTCGCCTGCCATTTATTTTGTTGTTGCTCACTGTACAGTGTGCGTAAAGGACACAAGAAACCCAGTGTATTTTGTTGAAACCAACCATTATTTGTATTTCGGTGAACTTATTTTTTTTCTATACCCTTAATTTGCTGTTGCTCTTTATTCAATTGTTAGTTGAAGCAAAACGACAACTTCTTGCTGCTGGATTTCATTTGCTGAATGAGAATGAAGAATGGGATTTAAAGCCTGGT
Source organism: Galeopsis tetrahit (assembly GCA_963675135.1). Taxonomy (NCBI): domain Eukaryota; kingdom Viridiplantae; phylum Streptophyta; class Magnoliopsida; order Lamiales; family Lamiaceae; genus Galeopsis; species Galeopsis tetrahit. Next base: position 8,403,909 of record OY776124.1, read on the forward strand.
GGTCGATACTTTTTCACGCGGAACATGTCTTCTTTAGTTGCCTTTGCCATTGGCGAAAAGTAAGCAAAATGTATCTTACTTGTTATAATCATACCTCAGGGTCCAGCTTCTTATGTACCTCATTCACTAGATCTTATAAAATAATATGCTTTATTTATATCTTATTCCTGGTTTCTTCATACCTTTTCCTTTCTGGCCAATGGAATCAACGTTTTATTTAATGGAAAGCCTATGCTAGTGTTGCAGGTATTCAATTGGCAATGGTTTTCATGTTATTGCTGCGCATACAGATAGCCCATGTCTTAAACTGAAGCCAAAGTCTGCATCATCCAAATCTGGCTATCTTTTGGTCAATGTTCAAACTTATGGCAGTGGTCTATGGCACACTTGGTTTGACAGAGACCTAAGTCTAGCTGGAAGGGTCATTGTTAGAGCAGAGGATGGCTCCTTTTCACATAAGCTAGTGAAAATAAAGAGACCTTTACTGCGAGTGCCTACACTTGCTATTCATCTCAACAGGTCTGTGTTATTTTGTCCAAACATTTTTTGGGTTAACCAGTTAAGGGCTTTTTACTTCTCATTCCCCCTGTTGTTGTGGATCTTTGGACCGATTACATTGTTTTTCTGTTGCACTCTGCTGGTCATGTTTTGTAATCTGGATATCAGCTTTGATTTTGAAGATTTCCTTCTGATACATATACAAGAGCCATGATGAGAACTTACCTTATTTAGATGATAAGAAGTATGGAAAGGTTTATCAAATAAGGAAGGTGGATACTAATGATTAATCAAGTGGTGCTGATGATTAAACCAAAGCCTGCTGTTTTTAATGTGGCTTAATTTAAGTTTCTTCAATCATTTGATTCTTGAGCACCACTTAAAGAATATACATAAATTGCTCTTTATAGGCTTTCAAAGTGTATTTGGACTGTTTGTTCACAATCAAATTGTGGCAACACTGATGTTTGTGGCTTTATGTTTGCTTCTTGAATGTTAGGACAGTAAATACAGATGGATTCAAGCCAAACCTGGAGACTCAACTGATACCTCTTTTGGCAACAGAAACTGACAAAACATCTTCTGAGCCTGATGACAAATCTGGCGCATCTTCAAAAGATCCTCATCACCAACTGCTCATGCAGGTGTCTTTCTGATCCCATTCTTCTACCATAGTATATCTGGATGACTTGGAAAAGTATCAATGAAGTTGTGGTGAACGGTTAAACTATAGTGGTGTTTTAGTAATATGTAAACGAAAAATATATTGCTAGACTATATCCACATAGATGTAAGGCATAATGGTATACAGAACAAGCTATTCTTCTAGATAATTTTCATAGTTCTTATCAAGCTTAATGGGGAAGCATCAGAGCATTATTTATATTCTAGATTGTTTTGGCTTCTCAAATCATTCTGCTATCTGTTGATATATAGACCTCTAACCTATATCATATAAAATTTATGATTCTACATCTGCAAGAGTAAGAAATAAACCAAGAACTTTCAACTCACAACATTTTCGTTCTTCAGTTATATGAACATAATTGTACCGTCAGAAGTGATTTTCATGCTGTCCTCAATCAGCGATCACATCCTATCTTTCTAAAAATTGCATTTGTTGTACAGTTAAGATTTAAGAATGTTTATTCCTGGTAATATTATGCTAGATATTTTCTTCCATCGCTGCATAATTTTCTTTTTAATATTGTTGGAGAATGGTTTAAAAATTTGATGTGTCATTATCAATTTACCTGCTTGCTCTCATAGAATTGCTTCTCCAACTGCTGCCCTCATGATATTCATATGTACTCCATACTTAAACACTCTTCATTAATTTATATTGGTATTTTATAGAAGTCATGGTTGCATGTGAGCAAATCTAGTTTGGTATAGATACAGTATATTTAGAACATCCTCTCATACTGCAAGTATATTTTTCATTGTCCAGATCTTATCAGATGAGCTGGGCTGTGAGGTTAAAGATATTGCTAGTCTGGAATTAAATGTCTGTGATACTCAACCCAGCTGCCTTGGAGGTGCTAATGATGAGTTTATATTTTCTGGAAGATTGGACAATCTGGCATCAAGTTTCTGTGCATTGAGAGCTCTTGTTGATGCATGTGACTCACCTGAAGATTTGGCAAATGAGGATGCAATTCGAATGGTTGCTTTATTTGACAATGAGGAGGTAATTACTATTTACTGCAGAATTTGATCTTTATGCAGAATCATTTTAGTCAAATGCTCGACAGAAAATTTGGTTCAGATTGCATTAAATGTTTTTGTTCTCACTTCTCAGCTTTGGCATTAGAGTTCTGGCTTTGTCTCCACTGGATTCTAGGGATTCTAAAGCATAACAGGATATTTCAGATTTTCATAGTTTTCTTACCCCTTTGTACTTGATGTCAGTCAGGGGTTTCCATTGATGACAGGTTTCTAGAGTTTAGTTTGGACACTTCAAGTCGTGAACACGAGTGTTTCCATGAAAATTCCTATATCTGTCTATAGTGAAAATTTGATAAGAAGAGTGTATCATGCATGCTAAAAGGTATTCTAAGAGAAGAAAAGACAGTTCTAGATGATCTTGTAAAGAAATTCTGAACCTACCTTGTTCACACTGCCCACAGACATTCTCATAAATCTTGTGATTCTTTTCCTAACCAAGATGCTAGTAATTAATTGAATCCCATGAACCCTCAACTCCAGGCTTCTATAGATGATTTAAAATATCCCATGTCTATAGCATGTACATACATCGAACAATGGTTATGTAGGACACAATTGATTTTTTGTTGTACTAGAGGTCAAACTGAAAGACAACTTATCATAGGAAAGCAGGGATTTATGCCAATTTTACTAAGTCACAAGAGAATTTTCATATAAATTCCTGAAGCATCAGTTGATCGAGTATCTGGAATCAGGTCAGATAGATGAATCAGTACTTGATGGATGAATTCAAGACATTTATATAGAGAGAAATCAAACAATGACATAAGAAGAAATGGTGCATCAGTGCATGTTATTAATGTGCAATGCAGCCAGAATTTCTGTAAAAATTGCTCATTTTTATTCATATTTTTCAAACTCAATACGTCAATAACCACTCATAGTCTTACAGGTTGGTTCAGATTCATACCAGGGAGCTAGTGCACCAACTATGTTTGAGGCCATGAGAAGAATAATTTCTTGTTTAGGTCAACAGTCTGTCGGGGAATGTGGCTTTGCACGAGCACTTCGTCACTCTTTTCTTGGTACGCTATCTGTTGCAGGAGCATACACCTTTTTTTTTCCCTCTCTCATTAACCGAAGTACTACCTGAAATTTTTTCCCAAAGTAACTTTGAATTATTGTTAATCTTTCTCTTGGTGGAAGTTTAATGATTTTTCAAATAAATGGAAGACTAGTGCATTATGAAGCATGGTCTCCTCAAAAAACTCATTTTCACTCCACGGAAGTTCACTTCAAAATGATGCAATAAATTATATAAATGGCAATGAAATTTCATCTACGTGGAACACAACTTATGCTCATGTCTATTCCAATCAAATATATGTTTTCTGATATTTTGTTCGAGTTAATCATTTTTAATTCATTGTTGAAGTAGATATATTTAGTCATTTGAATCTGCTTGAAAGTACTGCAGCCATTGAGATCTAGCTTGACTTGACAATCTTATGTTTGAGCGGTTATTCCTAATCTAAGGACATGGTTTAGTCGACTAAGAAAGGGAGGAAAGACCAAAGAATTTGCTATCATACTACGTACAATATGTCCTGCTTACCGCATCTTTAAATAACTTGAGTTTTATCTATATTTGAACAAATGCAGTATCAGCCGACATGGCTCATGGAGTTCATCCCAGTTTTGTGGATAAGCATGAAGAAAACCACCGGCCTGTGTTGCAAAAGGGGCTTGTAATAAAGCACAATGCAAACCAACGTTATGCTACGAGTGGAATTACATCTTTCCTTTTCAAGGAAGTTGCTAAAATTCATAATCTTCCCACACAGGTGAATTAATGCTACTGCTTTAATTGATTTTTCTCTACTATGTAAGCTGCTATTTTCTCTATTGATCTGGAATATAACAATTTATAGCAAGCTTGCCTTGGAACTGGATTAGCACCTTATCCCATTTGGACAAAATCCCTACAAATCTTATTAAGGGTAGGATTTAAACTAATCAACGAAATCGAGATTTAGATGGAAAAGGCGGAGAGAAAGATCTTTCCTTTATTATTACTAGCTATAATTTTACCCGTGCGTCACTCGCACGGTGAAAATAGCATAAAATGTAGTACTAAATTATTTATTTATTTTTTATTGATAATATTAATATAGTATTTTTGTTTGTACACCACAAATTATTTTAAAAACTTATGTAGAACTAAATAACTAAGAACGCAATAAAACTTTGAATCAAGATCACATTAACATTAAAATCATACTAGTATATTTATAATCATACAATAGTTAGAACTCAATAATTAGAATAGATTCCAATAATGTAGTTGACTGTACACAATTTTAGAGGTACGTGTGTTATCACTTATCAGAGTATTCTATATAGCTAGATATACGACCTTTTAATAATTACTATATAAAGGTGCCTACTAACAGTGGGCGCAAAACGTCCAAAACCAACATAATAGGAGTACTAATAAGTAAAAGGAAAAAGGAAGCATCTATTACTTGATTCCTGTAATTTTGGTAGAATGTTTCTTTGTCATCCCTGCATATTATCAATCTCATAAGCTTCCTTGCAAATAAGAAACAGATTAATAAAATAACATACATAACAGATTCGTGACTTTCGTCCTTGCCCAAAACTTGTGGTTATACAACACATTAATTTTTTATGCAGGAATTTGTTGTGAGAAACGATATGGGCTGTGGATCCACTATAGGCCCCATACTGGCTTCAGGTGTTGGAATCCGTACAGTTGATTGTGGCATAGCTCAGCTATCCATGCACAGGTTAGTATTTGAAGTCATATAGTCTCTAGGTCTGTTAAAATGAGAGCATTAAAGCACTCGTTAAAAAAAAATCCATTTCATTAAATTTTTTTATATTTGGCTTCATTTTTTCCCCTCTGTTTGGCAGTGTGAGAGAAATTTGCGGAAAGGAGGACGTGGACTTTGCTTACAGGCACTTCAAGGCATTTTATACTACATTCTCAAGCATCGACAAAAAGCTGAAAGTGGATTTCTAGCCTCTCATTCAGCCTGATTTCAAAGTCTCCTCACTTTCCATGTAGGTGCTGGTTGAGGGTAGGGAAAGAAGAACGAGCACATACATACACACAGTAGATAAGAAAAAGAGAGCTTCATGCTACAACATTTTTTAAAGCCTAATTTTATTCGAATCCCAGAAACGGATGAAAATGGAGAACATGAATAACAAAGCAGAGTCGAAAAACATTATCAGCAGCTCCTAGGGGGTTCACATAAATGATAGAACAATTGTATCAATCATAGAATTCGAAACACGTTTTGGTTGTGTTACTGAGAACGAAACTTATTGCTTTTATTGTGACTTGAAGATGAAGTGGTGTTGAGTTTGAGTTGCAGGTCGAGTTTTTCTTTGGTAGATGCTTCTAAAAGCCTCTGCTTTAACTCAGCTAGCAAGGCCTGATTCTCCCTTTTGAGCTGTTCAGCTCTCTGACGCAGAATTTCGTTTTCACGCATCATTTCACAGTTTTCCTTGTACAGCTTTGAGTTCTGCTTCTCCATCTCCAGCTTTCGACTCGTCTGCAAATCAACAAAGGTTAGTAAAGCTCAACATTAATGTGTATGTGTGTGTGTATATATGTATATATATATATATATATATATATATAGAGAGAGAGAGAGAGAGAGGAGAGAGAGAGAGAGAACCAGTTGCAGAAAGCAGTTGGAAATTTGGATCCCAGGAAGGGGGAAGTGGTGTGGTGTGTTGCAAGAATGAAAGCCATGTATTTATACTGGGTTTAATGGCACAAACAGTGGCTAAATTATGTCACTTGCCTTAAATTGAGTCCTAAATATTAGGAGTAATTTGTGGTTAAGCTGGCTCTAAACTCGTGAGTACAAAATATTAATCAGCATGAAGCAAGTATTAAACTCGTGAATACTAAACACTCCCTCCAATTTTGTTTCTAATTAACTGATGTTTTATTTTCATTTTTTCCTCTTTTACCCTTACCCAAATCCCACTAATCTCTCTATAGGAGGAAAGTGATGTGGAAAGAGGGAAAAAATGGACTAAAATTAAGGAATGTGAGTTTAAAAATAAATTAATTAATGAGGATATATTTGTCATTGTACAACCACTCTTAATTTCACCCCAAAATTATGATTACTTTTGATTTTAAAAATCAGGTTTTGAGTTTTAACATTCTACACCCGTTTTACTTCGGTATTTTTAAAATCGGTTTTCAAAATTCACTTAAAACAATTCATATAAAACATATTGATTTGATATAAAGTTATATTTATATAATATTATTCTAATCATTATAATCTTTTTTAACAATAATATAATAATACTAGAATAATATAATAAATTCAATCATTAAACAATCAACTAATCATTATAATCTCATCCAATAATAATATAATTTTACACATTGATTTGACATAAACCTAAATTTTTTACTATTCCAAAATAAAAAGAGACACGTATTACTCCATCATGATTTTAAAAACCACAAAAAAATCCAAAGATTAATGAGCATGAAGCGAAGTACTAAAATTGTCGTGCTTTTGCAACTCATTCGTTTTGAGATTATAGTAAAATGATACATTACTACTCCATCCAATCACCAGAAGTATGTTCATATCTTTGGACACATGTTTTTATAGAAAAAAATGAACATACTTTTGATGAACAGACAAATAAGAAAAATGAACATACTTTTAGTAAATATTTTATTTGTGAATTTTACATCTTTGTTTAATTCAAAGGATTTAATTATTATAATATAAATTCAAATTAAAAGGAAAAAAGTTGATTAAGATTTTGGATATGGTAATTGGAAAAGAAACATTCCCTGATTGTTGCAAGGGTGTCACGAGAAGAGCAAGAGTTTGATGGATAAAGCAGCAGGAAATTCCGTGCGCTGGTCATGCTAAAAGACATGCAACCATGCTTTCACCGTTGGGGTCGTGTGAACACCACTTTTTGGGGCTTTATTGCACGTTCGTATGAGAATTGGTGTGTTCATTTCAGATTGAGGCCAGGGCAATTCAAACAAGATAAGAATGGATTAACTCAACACAATTTCGTCACCTCAAGTCTAGAGGTGAAAATGAGTCAGGTCGGGTCGGACTTCTCATAAAAAAAGCCTATAAATTACGATTAACACCGGACAATTTTGTCACCACAAGTCCACAACCTTGTGTTTTAGAGCTACTAATGTTGTCGCTCAATACTCTCTTGCATTATCGCTCTTGTACAATACTCTCTTCGCCCGTTTATAAATTTTTTGTTTTGTCGTTTTAATTTGTTTGTCTATAAGTTTTTCGAACATTTTTTTAACAAATATCTATCATTTTTTCTATTTCAATCACATCACTTATATATTTATTATTTAATCACTAGTATGTTCAAAAAGTAGTGAAATGCTTGTCAATTTAGAAATTGTAAATCAGTAATATGAAACACTGTATATACTTTAAAAAATATTCAAATAAAACAACCTGACCATCAATAAATCCTTAATTTTTTAACCATCATTTAATTCAACCGTATCAATTCATACCACTATATGTAAATCTCAATTAATTCAACCCCCAACCCTTTTTTTGTTTTTAGTTGGCTTCATTAAGAATATAATGGTCCAAACAAATTCTCACTAAATAATGATTTTAAACTTTGTAACGCAAAATAACTTTTTCTTTCATTTTACATATTTATAAATTCATCCCTAATTTTTTTATTTAAAAAAAAAAACTAACAAAACATATAAATTTCAATTCACAATATTAATATGATTGTTTTTAAATCTAAATTTTAAGGTGAAATGAGTTTAAAGAACCTATTAAAAAGTCTTATATTTTGCAGGTAATAGGCATACTAAAACACCATGAAACCAAGCTCGACCTATATAATATATATACATCTTCAGCAAACAAATTAGAATTGCCAATAAAAAATGTTAGAACTTAACATAACTGGGTAATATGAGGTTCGATAACACAAACTTTGAATTCACAGATCAAATCACAATCAAAGGATTAAACAAGTTTACAGTTAGCAAACAAGCACCACTCGTCTAAAACGGCAGCAACCCAGCCGAGCACATTCTTCACTGTACCTCGATAGCTGTCTGCAATGGTGCTGTGACAAAAAATTAATAGTAAGTTCAGTTTACGAATCAGGAGGTCAGATTCAGTAAAAAAACGAGAATAGATATGACCGGGGCATATGTATACCTGTGTCTAACATAAGGAACATGATTTCAAAGCTTTCCTGTCTCTATTTTCATCATCATCTTGAGCAGTGGCAAAGAAGAGCTCTAGGGAACTCGTTCAATCTTTTGCAATACCACTGTTAACAAGCTCTGTCAATGCAACAAAGCTTAATTTGAACTGGGAGTGGCTGAATGGACTACAAGATGAAGCACCACCCAGCGTCCCAGTTTCCTATGCCTGCACCCTAGTCAGTTGGGCCGAATGTGCTGCCCTAGCAGTGACCATCAAACCATGCCCAACTGTATGATGCTGCTGTGCTAGGGTGCAGGCATGGCCCACGCCCCTCAACGGGGCCGGGCTAGACCAAAACTTGCATCAGGTTGCTGCTGATGAGACTGAAAATGAAGTAGCAAATGATAATAAGATTATGGCTTTCTTTAAAAACCAAAAAAAAATGTCATAATCGAATGCACAAACACAAATTATCAGTGTTCAATTGCCCTTACGTAATGAGGGGCAGTAGCATGTCATGAATATGGTCCTTTCCCTTGATTTACCAGGGAAAGGGGTTGTATCCATCACAAAATCCTACAAGTATGAGCACTGTAGCTATTTGAATAAATGTTATGGAGTGAAAGTAGCATCTTCCTCCTTAAACATACAACGCTCATAATGGATTGTTAATCTCATAGCCACCAATATGAGTGCATACAGTAAGCACAATTGAATGGTGAACTAAAGATCTAGGCCATCTATGATATTTTAAATGCAGTATTAAGCAGTTCTCGTCAACTCCAAGACATGCAGATCCGTCTTTTGTTAAGTGAACTCTTAATTAGGTTTTAATGAAATGCAGGGGCTATTTACCAGCAGCGAGTCAGCAAAGTGGGCATGTAAAGACAATAACCACTAATGCACATGTCAGGCAAAACACTTTCAGAAATCATATCTAGATATATTCTCAAGCAGACAGCTACGGAATTTTTTTTTACATATGAGGTTTCAGTAAGGACCCAGCAACCCAGACAAAGGAAATACACAAAAAACATGGAACATATTGTATAATATAATGGGTTCCATCATCTATTGGTATAAATTTGTGTAACACTTGTATGAAGAAGAGTTCATTTTTTATGAGATTTCTTTGAGGACTTTGATCAAATACGTTGTATGCATGTTGATTATGGTTTAGGTTTGAAACTATGAAGCATGTGTCGCATTAGGTCACTTCATTTGGAGTAATTGCTTGAGCAGTTGATGAATGAATGAAACCCCAGGCATGTTGTGGTGCCTATGACTTAACCTGGGGGGTGAACCTTGTTAGTTTAGAGGTACATTGATGAATGACGTTGATGGTGACTAGAACTACTATGCTGAAATGTGGTTAACCATGAAGAAGCAAGAACTTTCCACCTCATGCCCCTCTACTATATAAATACAGAAAACACAGAGAAACGTTTTCAGACATGTGACTAAACTGTTTATTTTTTCCTTTCTTATCTTTTCCATGTGCCAAGCGCATGTAATCCAGGGATGTACTCAATAAAAAACCTGCATGTGCAATGGACCGTGGCACAGAGAGCATACATCTTGTGTATCATACCTGTGAATAAGGCTGGTGAACTGGTTCAAGAGGATGGAGATATGGCAGACCAGATCTTTGACAAGGATATTGAGGAGAATGTAAGTAGAGACCAGAGTTAGATCGTGCATTAACATGACCTGAACCAAATGGAGACATTTCAGCTGGACCATATCCAATACCAGCCGGAGCAGATGGAGCAGCCCATTGCGCCGGAATGTGTGGAGGAAGAGGCCGTGGATGGTGTTCAGAAGAAATTGGGGGCATGTGATTTGATCCAAGCTGTGGAAATTCTGTGTTATAGTTCACTGCAGGTGCATACATAGGCTGAACGGGGTATGGGCCACCACTAAATCCGAAGCCAGGATCAAACCTCTGCAGGTATCTGAGAATTTTTTTTGTAATATTATATAAACATGTGCTGATGATAACACAATACGATTATTAGAAGATATTGCGTGGACCTACAACGGCTTCTTTTCTAAATAAATCGTGATGTGTTAGAGAAGGAAGATATGCACACAAAAAATTCTTTATACATCAGAATTTAAAACGAAGAATGTGTATAACACTGAAGGTGAGAAATATTAAAAGATACCTGTCATAGCTTCTGTCATAATCAGGATCTTTACGATCAACCTCACGATCCCGAAAGATTGCCACCCTACTATTTGTCTTTGGCCTACCAATGGGCTCTTTTTCTATCCTACTCCTAGGTAATCTACTGCTAGACGTAGATGATTCAGACAAACTTCGGCCAATAACAACATCAGGTCCACCAGCTCTCTCCTCTGCCTTAGTTATTCCAAATGAACCATGGTGGAAATCTTGAATCCTGGCATCACTTCCTGATTTTCCACTAGAACTCCCACTAGAACTGTTGGAACTAAATATACGAGCTCTAGCCCTATTATATTCCTCCTTCCTTTCTTCAACACTTTTAGCACTATTTGATTTTGAAGAATTCGAATTTGAACCGCCACTACCTTGAGACCCCTTCTGTGGCCTTTGCTTGATTGCGACCTTAACAGAACCAGTATCTTCAGAAGGTAAATTTACAGGGATGTCAGCAAGACGAACCAGAGGAAGTCGGAGATTAGGAGTCTTCTGAACAACAATTTTGGAGCCAGATCCATCAGGCAAGTTATTATCCAACAAAACCATGGATTGCAGTGAGTAGTGCTGTGCCACACGATGAGCAGCCAAGCGCAGGTAAGAAGTCGGCAGCTGTTGAAATTCCATCACTTCCCTAGTACGATCGCGAATGAACTTCTCCACGTCCTGCTCCATTCTCAACACTGAAAAGACATGTAATATGATTTAATTCTTCGGAGTTGAAGGAAAAAAAAACCATACTAGAAGAGTAATAAAAACACTATATATCACAAAGCATAAAGTAAAAGCCATAACTTGTGCAGAATCATATTGCAATATTTGTGCAAATTACCAGTCAGATGCAACAATAATAGTTGCAGTCCACAACTATACTGAAGTTCACAACCATCAACGATTGTTGTTGGTTTTTAGTATATAATAACATACACTTAAAAAAGTGAAGGAAAAAAAAACACTAGCTTAAGTAACACTTTTACGGAGAAAGGCCAAAAGAATAAAATTAAACACTGTTTAACTTATATAGATCTTTGCTATTTGTTCAATTTCGTAGAACAAGCATTTGAGTAAGCCTAGAGTAAGATCTAAAACTATTTCACTCCCTTAAAAAGTAACAATGATAACATACTAATCAATGGAAAAACCTCAAACTTTTCTTCACAGTTCTGCTCCCTTTGATAACTACATAACCTACTTGATTATTAACGCATTACAAGGTGTCATTGTAAATTTGTAATGTTCACAAAATATCTCAGAGTAACCATATTAGATGTTAAGAAAATCAATACAGCTACAAACTATTCGTTGAATTTGAGCCTCAATAAAATCTACGGAGAGTACAACCTAAAGATCTACCAATTTCTTTGTGAAGTTTCTGCCATCTGGTGCAATCATTTAGAAAATTTTAAGGTAGATAGCGCCAAAACTTCCTCATTCAGATTCACAATATCTTTAATAAAATCGAAAAACCCATCTGACTAAGGAGCATAAATATGGTAAGTGTTAAGCCTGGTACAACGGCCACGGCGTGGGAATATCTCCAGAAAATAGTCGCCCAAGTTACCCAACTCAGTCCAGTCTATATGACATAAAAAAATCCCAAAATATAAATCAATAAGTGATTAAGTGCACAAAATTTTATCTCCTTGGGTTCAAACTCTGCCAGGCTTGTCTGCCTGCCTTGAATTTAACAGTGAATGATGGTCCAGCACTTCAGCACAATTTTTTTTTAAAAAATCTATAACCATATGATAGCATAATTTACTTTTTGAAAAATTAATTACCATCTGGATCACAAGCTTCTCCAACATACGTATAAAAATAAAAAAAAATTACAAGAAAGAACTCGTCAACTCCTTACAGAAGGAATATATAACAATAATAACCCAGATTCCAGAAACTATACCATTACACGGAGAGGGGCAGAAGAATCAACTTGAGTCAAACAAAACACTGATTAAGCTTATCGAAATTCTTATTTCTTAATGAGCTAAAGTTGCTCTATTATCAAGCAGTTGAGCTTGAAGTCTTGAACAAGTGGTTGAGCCAAACGTGAAACTTGTTTACATATTCGTCTTTTTAAAGAGAAACTAAATAAGAGGATATTACTGAGCATAGTTGTTAAAGGCCCGCCTAGGGCACACCTAAGGCGCACGGGGAGCAGAGCTTGGCCCCTCTTCATGTCCGAGGCGGGCAGAGATTTAAAAAAAACTTTTTTTTTTAGTAAAAAAGTGGTTAAAGGTTTCAGAATATTAAATACACCATTTTTAGGTTTTAGAAATCAGAATGCGCGGCCTTCTCCCACTCAACCACCTCACGGCCATGAAAGCACATGCTTAAGGTTTAAAAAAAATACACGGTTTTTAGGTTTCAGAAATCAGAATACGCGGATTTTAAGTTTATATTAGGTTTAGCCATCATGTGCAAAAGGCATGCGCCACTAGGCACACCGGCCACACCCTTGAACCTTGGTGCGCCTTACGTACTTAAAAACTATGGTAACGAGGATGAGAGATGCCCCCAATGTTAAATTACAAAGAAACTGCAAAGAGCAACTCCAATTTCAAACAATGTCAGGAAGAAAAAGGCCCTTGAAATCCCTATGGAAACCCACCATACAACTCTCTAAACTTAATCCTATCCATACTTCCTGTATAGATTCCTCTCTAGCTTAAAAAATTCTTCTATTCCTTTCTATTCTATCCATGGAGACCAACAAAGAACAGGTACAAAGACACCCCATAGTACACAGCCCCTTACAATAATAAACTCTCCCATGTAATGCTAAAAAGGTTAGAAATTGAACAAGGAAGATTCCATTGTAGGCGGAAATCCAATTCCCACCCATATATTTTTGAATTTGCTTATAATGTTACCAAAATTCACGCTCCGATGAGTTAATCAAAGAGTTTGATTTGATTTTCTAATCACGGAGTAAAGTACAACAGAACCCTTAATTAATTCACTGACCAAAGGATTTGCGGTAGACCACATGCAAAATTCTTTTGTCAGCAAGATAAGTAACAAATAAAGAAAAGAAAATACGAGTCCGAGAAAACTGACCAGAGAGACGCTCCCGAGGATTCTGTATAGCTTCCCGCAAAAACTGATCCACTGAGTTACTCAAATCATCGGGCATATCGGAACCCGTGTCCAAGCCCAGCGTAGGACCCGAGTCATCAACTATCTCATCCTGCTTATTGGAGCTAATATTAGGATCCTTTCTGGAGGAAAGCATGAGGCGGCGCATGCTGGCTTCCACGTCGGCAACCTCCCACGACTCCGGTCCATCGTCCACGGAGGCCAACGACGTCGTTGCGGAGTTCTCCATGAACGCTTCGAATAATCCTATCTGATTAAGACGCAGCGAGTCTTTAGTGCTTGATCCTTAAACAGAAGAACCATCAAATCCAGCTCAAATTCGGGAGAAGATGAGCCTCCGATTGGAAAAAAGCGACGGATTTCATCTAAATCATGGGTTGGATTAGGGGAAAAACTGAAATTTAGATTAGGGTTTCGAGAGAGGGAGGGAATAGAAGAGAAAAAAAGATAGGGTTTGACGACTGTTGTTGGGTGTTATGCTAATTTGTTTTTGGTTTTGTGTATGCATCTTCGCGTTTGCTTTCGGTGGGTCGGCACGTGCACGCCACGTGATGTGCGTTTCTTCACCAATCGGGATTCTCTATGGTGTGAATATTGTAGTTACTACTTGATTCAATTCTTTTAAGTGGATGATAAATGATACGGTAGTACTATTTGATTCAAAAAAAATTTAATGGATAAATGTTAAATAGTGTATGAAATACAGTATAAACATCCATCCATTCTCAATTATTCCTAATTCCAATGTTTAATGTAATAAAAAAATATATATAGTTCAGAATTTTTAACTAAAAAGTAATAGTTTAGTCTAATATACACTTGAGTTCATATTGTACACTCTAATTCAATTGATTATTATTATTATTATAACTACATAACCTATAACTCTTTTTATTTATTTTTTACTTAAAAATATACACATTCTCCATTTAAATTAAATTTTTATAGAAAATTTTTATTCAATAAAAAGTGAAACACAAAATTACTAAAAAAATGTAAGTCGATATAATAAAAAAGTGCAACATCATATTTACTAAAAGTATAAGTTAGTATAACTAAAAGTGAAATACGATATTTCTGAAATGTGCAAGTCGGTATTACTGAAAAGAAAGAGCATCGCAATATTAATGAAAAGTGTAAGTCAATATAACTGAAAAGTGTAAGAGTCTATAACTGAAAAGTGCAACAATTTTTTTTACTGAAAAGTGCAATACAATATTATTAAAAAGTGCAAGTCAATGTCACAATTTTTAATGAAATTGTAAGTTATTAAATTGAAAAGTGCAATACAATATTACTAAAAAATGTAAGTCACTATAAATAAAAATATTATTATAGAATTTAATAATTGAAAAGTGCAACACCATTTTACCAAAAAGTGTAAGTCATTAAAAAGTGCAAGTTAGTTCAACTGAACTGAAAAGAGTTTAATCACTAAGAAGGACATTCCTATAGACCAATATTCAAATAAAGGAAACAAATTAAAACAATATAATTAAGGTCAAATTAACTTGTTAATATCCAATTATGCCCCTTATCTTATAAAACAATATTAATTCATTAATATAATTAAATTTGAAATTGAAATACCATTTTCAAGAATTTGATATTATTCAAATTCAAACTAAATTTCATTCCCCAACTTCCGTAAATTACTCAAGATTTACCAAAATTTCAAAACTACCAAAATTTCATAAATAGAAAAATTTCCTTTCGTATGCCCATTGACAACTAATTTCCATTCTTATTTTCACTGATTCCAAAATCATAACCCTATCTTGCTCCCACCATGGCCGCTCCGCCTTGCCACCGTAACTCTCACCGGAGTTGTTCACCGGATCGTTGTCCGTCGTCCGCCGACTTTGTGGGTTGAAATCGTCGTCGATCTGTGGGCGATATTACGGGTTTATTCGGAGCCCTAATCGAAGGCCCAAGAATCGGCCGCTTCGACCATTCGATGTGGGTCGTCGCTCTTCGCAGGCACAACACGGTGGCGGCAGCGCGGGCTAATTTGTTAAAAAAATGTGTCGATCTCGGCGGATTTGTGGTTGCAGAGGTGAGGAGGACGAGTTATCTAAAAATTTGACTAATTTCGTTGGCCTTGATTTTGTTTCTGTATAATTTTCTCGAGATTCATTTCCTGTTAGATTTATTCACTGTATAATTTGACATAAGGAATGTGATTGTTCTTGTCTGTAGTTGGTGTTCTCTCCATCTGTTACGGTTTATGGTCAACCAGATGAAATTCCTTGTCTATAAGATTCTGAATTGAAGGCTATGAATTATGATTGGGAGATAATGAATTCATTAGACCGGAATTCATACGATTTGATTGGAAGAGAAGCTAGAACTGACAACAATCTACCTAATTATGATTCAGAAGAAGGGCTTTGAGATGCAGATTTAACATTGGAGTAGATTTTTTTAGAAGGAGAAGATGAAATATTCCTAAGCTTACCATGTGATCTTAATTTTTTTTTATTCATTTGTATTTTTATTAAATATTTGAGGTGTTTATCTCTTAGTATTGTTCATATTATCTGTAATATTTCTTATAATATTTTTTTTGGTTTCGTATTATATACCCTTATCCCCCTCCAATCGAAACGAACACAATTATTATATTATTTTACTAATATACATTTATAGATGTAACTTTATTTCCACATCCAATTAATCCTCCGCACATATGCAATCAATTAATATTATTTTCGTATTTATTCAGATGCAAAATGGACATATGCAGAATATATGATGCACATATTCAAATGTGCATTTTTATTTAGCATATGACCAAACCTATATTATTTTAATCAATAAATAATAAATTAATTAGTTTAATAGAATAATATTATAAGTAGATTTTATCTAAAAAATCTTTTTATATATATAAATTATAAACTGATATAAATTCTGCAAAAAAATTATGTTGATACAAAATATTTAGTTTTCTTATATTAATTATATTATATATTTTTTTAGGTATAACACCATGTTTATATAATAATACTATGATTATATAAATTATAAACGAAGATAAAATTCGTGGATTTTGCATATATAAATGTGCATATCTTTTTAGCATATCACCAAGCATATATTCTGTTAATTGTTAATTAAATAATTAATTAGTTTGTGCTTCTTTATTTTTGGTTTGATACGGTTTTATATCAAGCTTATTTAATTTTGTCGATTGTTGTGCTTAAATGGTTTTTTTAGTTTCCCTAAAGATAACATTAATTCATATTAATTTAAAATTAATGCTTATTAGTAGTTATTCCTAATTTAATGGAGGAGTTACAATCATTAACATGACAATAATTTATTATTAATATTTTATTGATAAATATAATTTAATTCGAATATTTACTTTTCTTTTCTTGTATATTAAATTATATACTATTATATTTTGATTTTAAACTCTTATTTGTTTGAATATATATATATATATATATATATATATAAATATATATCGGTATAAGATTCATGGTATGTTTATATTTCAATTTATTTAAAACTTTAATATTATAAGTAGATTTTTATCTAAAAAGTCTTTCGATATTTCTGTAATTTAACTTCTCCAAAACTCCAGCTCAATTTTAGGAATGTTTTGAATTTTGAGAGTGTAGTTATTACCGTGATTTACGATGATTTGGTATTTATGAAATCTTATTCAGTTAATATAATTTCATATTATTCAAATTATGAATTTTCGGATGTAATTATAAAGAAAGGGTACAATTGTACATCTATCCACCATTTTGTTCTTTTTTTTAACTTTCAAAAATGTTGTTTCTATTTGTTGTTTCTATAGGTGAAATGACTCTTATAACAACTCCCCCAACTGAAAAGTGCAATATGAACTAGAGTGCACAACTTGCACTCGAGTCCATAGCAGATCAACCCAAAAGTAATAGTCACTTTTATTAAAAATATTATCACGTTTTAATTAAAACACTAACATTTTTTTTACAAACAAAAAATTTGAAAAAAAAAAAAAGGATTATTCTACCTAAAATTTTAAAATATCACACAAATTTTTGCCCACAATTTAAATATACTCCAGCGTTGGAGTATCATTTCTTTTTTAACTTAAAGTATGTTTTGCTTTAGTGATGAACAATAGCAAAACCCATGCATGCAAACCCTTTCATCTCATGCATCTAATGCATGCACATGCATGCAACACATTATACTCACACTTTGTATACATACAAATAATATACATATAGAAAGGTAGTTAGATATTTAACAAACTATGGTTAGATAGAAGACTCTAGAATGTGGAGCTATTTATATATAGTGTACTCCCAAACACTTTACAATTGAGTTGAATATACACAATTTAAACATGGTATCATGAGGTCAAGTTTTTCCTTTGTTTTTTATGTGTATTTTGCAAAACCTACCTTTCTTCCTCCTCTCCTTATCTTCAAATTCTGCATTTTTCAGTAACCGTTTTGTTCTTGAACTTCTTCACATCTTCTTCAGTTTGTAACTGTTTTTCCTTCACATCTTCATCTCGCGTTACAAACTGTTCTTCATCCTTTCTTCAACAATTCGACTCCCGATCCTATTCTTTCGCTACTCTGATCCTGTTACTATGTCTCATCCATACTCTTCTCCTGCCCTTCCTCGATTTATTACGTTGTCTATTCGTCTTGATAATGACAACTTTCACCCATCAGCTCTCACTGGTCATGTGAATCATGCTAGTCAGTCAAGTACTTCCCCCTCTGGCTCTTCTTCTCCTTGGTTTGTTGATAGTGGGGCTACTCATCATGTTACATCACAGTTGGCCAATCTTCACATCAACACTCCATACCAAGGTATGGCTTCTCTAACTGTTGGTAATGGTAATACATCTCCTATCATGCACACTGGATCCTTCAGTATCCCTTTGAATGGTGGTTCTACTGTTATGAATAATGTTCTCCATGTGCCAGCCATTACTAAAAATCTTATGAGCATATCTCAATTTCTTAAGGATAATGATGCTGTTATTGAATTATATGCTGATTGTTGTCTTGTTAAGGATCTGAAATCTCACAAGACACTATTGAAAGGGGTGCTTAAAGATGGACTCTATATGCTGGACTTTGGATGCTTGAAGGCTCATAGAGATTCTGCTGTTGCTCATTCTGCATCACACTACTGCACTAGCCTTATGAATAAAGATCAGTCTAGTGTTAGTGTCAATAATACTAGTTTACATATGAATAAATGGAGATTATGGCATTGTAGATTGGGGCATCCTGGTGATTCTACTTTAGCTAGTGTTTTGAGATGCTTGAACATTCCTTGTAAGCCTTATCAGGCACAATTCTGTGATGAATGAAAAATTGGGAAGATGCACCTGAAACATTTCTCTTCTGTTGTGCATCATACTACATCTTCTTTTGAATTACTACATATGGATGTATGGGGGCCTGCATCATGTACATCTATAGAGGGATACAAATATTATATTTCCATTGTTGATGATTACATCAGATTTGTTTGGATTTTCCCACTCACAGCAAAATCTGAGGTGCTTAGTGTATTCACACAGTTTATGAAGTATGTTGAAAGATCTTTTGGTAAGTTGATCAAGGCCATCCAACATGACATGGGTACTGAGTTTCTCCCAGTTGCAAAGGTTGTTAAGTCCCTTGGTGTTCAAGTAAGGTTGGCATGTGCATATACTCACCCTCAAAATGGATTAGTGGAAAGAAAGCATCAACATGTCACAGAATTTGGCTTGGCAATGCTTGCTCGCTCTAAACTTGGTATGGCTTTCTGGTGGCATGCCTTTTTCACTGCTGTACATGTGATCAACATGCTTCCCTCTCCTGTCACCAACAACACATCCCCCTTTGAACTTCTTCACAACAGGCCTCCTGACTATCTCTCTCTCAGGGTGTTTGGTTGCACCTGTTTTCCATTTTTTAGGCCTTACAACACCTCTAAATTACAATTCAGGAGTTCCAAATGCATCTTTCTGAGCTATAGCTCAACTCATAGGGGATACAAATGCCTTCATGAATCTGGTAAAATCTTTATATCTGCATCTGTTTAGTTCAATGAGGATGAGTTTCCTTCTTTTACTCAATCTCTCACTTCCTCTTCATCTCCCAACCCTGATTTCTCAGCTCAACTCCCTATTCCATTGCCCATTCCTCATCCCACATCTATCAGCTCATCTCCTCCAAATTCACCTTCTGAATCCAGCTCATCAAGACAATTACTGTCTCCTGTACCCTCCTCAACATCACTCTTCCCAGTCCATCACTCTCCTCTATCTGAATCAAGCTCCTCCAGATATATGCTCCCCTCTACACCAGCTCTTTCACCATCTGTCTCTTCTCATAATCCTAACCCTTCTTCTCATCCCATGCAAACAAGATTCAAATCTGGAATCTATAAACCTAAAGCTCTTATCTCCACTACAATCATTCCTGAACCTACCTCTGTCACTGAAGCCAGTAAGAGCCCAAAGTGGAAACATGCTATGCAACTTGAGTATGATGCACTGATTCAAAATGGAACCTGGACTCTTGTTCCCCCATCTGCAGATATACACCCCATCACCACCAAGTGGCTGTTTAGAGTCAAATACAACAAAGATAGTACAGTTGAGAGATACAAAGCTAGACTTGTGGCAAGGGGTTTCCAGCAACAAGCTGGTGTTGATTACTTCAGCACCTTCAGTCCAGTAATTAAACCAGTTACCCTGCGCCTTATGTTCACTCTAGATGTCTCTAAAGGATGGTCTATTCAACAGGTGGACATCAACAATGCTTTTCTCAAGGGAATCTTACATGAAACTGTCTACATTGCTCAACCTGAAGGTTTTGTACACCCTACTCAACCTAATTATGTATGCAAGCTCAGAAAGGCTCTCTATGGTTTAAAGCAGGCTCCAAAGGCCTGGTATGATACACTCAAGGCTTTCTTGATTCAGCAAGGCTTCATTCATTCTACCTCTGATCACTGCTTGTTCCATAGATCTTGTCAAGGGCACATTACTCTTCTACTTGTCTATGTAGATGACATATTGATCACTAGTGATGACAATACTCTTGTGCAACAACTAATTGATGCTCTTCACTCTCAGTTCTCACTCAAACATCTGGGAGAAGTCAATTACTTTCTGGGAATAGAGGCTCATTCCACTCATTCTTCCATCAAACTCACTCAATCCAAATATGCCAAAGACATCATCTCCAAAGCTCATCTCACTGAATCCAAATCCTGTCCAACACCAATATGTCCATCCTCCAAACTCTCCTTATCTGACAGTCCCCCATTTGAGAACCCCACTCTATATCGAAGCATTGTTGGAGCTCTTCAATACCTCACCCTTACCAGACCAGACATAGCCTTCAGTGTTAACAAACTATCCCAATTCTTGCAAAATCCAACTCAAAACCACTGGAAGGCTTGTAAAAGAGTTCTTCGATATCTCAAAGGCTCACTATCTCATGGTATATCTTTTTCTCCTATTTCTGATTTCAGGTTGCAGGGTTTTGTCGATGCAGACTATGCTTCAAGTGTTGATGACATGCGGAGCACTTCAGGTTTTTGTATCACACTTGGCCAGAATCTCCTCTCTTGGAGCTCAAGGAAGCAATCTGTAGTGGCAAGAAGCAGCACAGAAGCAGAATATAGGGCTCTTGCCCTTGCTACAACTGATCTACTATGGATAGCAAGCCTTTGCAAGGAACTTCATATTTCTGTTATTACTACTAGTCTCCTTTGGTGTGACAATCAAGGAGCAATCACCTTGGCATTCAGCCCAGCTTTTCATTCACGCACCAAGCACATTGAAGTGGATGTCCACTTTCTCAGGGAAAAGGTACAAAGTGGAATGCTTGATGTTCGATTCATTGCTTCTGAGGATCAACCGGCTGATCTTCTCACCAAGCCTGTTGCACCAGCTCGGTTTGCTCACCTTCTCAGCTGGTTCAAACTGTCCTAAGTCTTCGTGGCTTAGTTTCTTCCGGGGCGTGATGAACAGTAGCAAAACCCATGCATGCAAACCCTTTCATCTCATGCATCTAATGCATGCACATGCATGCAACACATTATACTCACACTTTGTATACATACAAATAATATACATATAGAAAGGTAGTTAGATATTTAACAAACTATGGTTAGATAGAAGGCTCTAGAATGTGGAGCTATCTATATATAGTGTACTCCCAAACACTTTACAATTGAGTTGAATATACACAATTTAAACATTTAGATCATAGATTTAACATCTGAAAACAATTTTACTATCGAATACAGAGAATTAGAAAAAAAAGTAACATTGTATCTCTATAATAAAGCACAACTTTTAAGTATATATTGTGATCGTCACGTCATTTTTTTAATGCGATGCTCAATGTAATTAATACTCCATATTTTGTTTTTCCCATTGTAAACACAAATTTTGTAAATTAAATATTAAAACATAAAAATGCAATACAATTTATTTAACTTCGAATTAAATCGAGAATGTTGCGGTTTACAATTTCTAATTTATTCATCTGATTCTCTCTTCGTGAGCTTCATGACTTGAACTTCTTGAACTTTTAGAGTTGAATCCGCAGTCGAATTCTATCCGGGATTAAAGTTGATTTTAGGGAATTTCGAAACTTTCACCGTTGAAGATCCACAAAGAACTTTCTTGAAGAAAGGCCAAATACTCTAAAGTCTCTACATAAAATTTTAGAGCCTTAAATGCTTCTAATGTCTGATTATCTAAATGAGTGGAATGAGGTCCTAGGTGTAGAACATAGGACTTTTACGGGCTAAATATAATGGTGGAGATATTTGTGGTAAGTTAATTAAGACTTAGTCAAATTCTTATCCACAATTTGACGATAGACTGAATTACTTGATGGGCTCAGAATACCATATTTGAGCCCGATTTGATTTACTGGACTTTAGAGGTTCGTATTAATTTACTGGATTTTAGAGGCCCGACTGAATTTGTTGGATTTTGGAGGCTCATCTTGATTTATTGGACTTTGGAGACTAAAATTAATTGAATTTTACTTGTCTACAATATATATATATATATATATGTGTGTGTGTGTGTGTGTGTGTGTGTGTGTGTTGAGTCAAAAAATGACGGGATGTGATAATGAATCTAACGTGCTGGATTATAACCTTCGAGTGAGGTTTGTGTGGTTGAATCCTTCTAAAGCTCCCGTAGACCTACAAAAACACGTCGGAGGGGATTCCGGCGTGTAATCTCCGACGCTCAAGTCAGATATCGCCCTCGGGAGAATCAAGGTGGAGCTACCCAAATCAAGGGGAAGCTCTTTCGAAAACAATATGATATCGAGTAGATTGTATTCTTAAGTGTTCTCGTGTGTAATTTTGTGTTAATGAATGCAGCTTATTTGATAATGATAATAATAATACTCCTCCTAAAAGCGTACCTTGGGGAAAAGGTTGTCTTTTTCCCTTTTTCCTCAACTACTTAGCACTTGACTCGGTCTAAGGCCCATCATCTCCTTCAACGTCGTCCAGCCCTATATTCACGGAATCCACTCCGCTTCTCCAGCCTCAACTTCCCTCATAATTCAGGGCTTATCTCTAGTTGACCAAGCTTCAGTCCACATAGCCCTGGGCTTGGGCTGATAACATGGGCCGAGGGTTAGGCTTATCGTTTCCTGAGGGAGTTGGGCCCATGGGCTATTCTTCCATTCATCTCTCAAGGGACCTGTCCCCATCTCTCGCTATTGTTAAGTTGGGCCCACTTCGTGGGCCTACTTTTATTACAATTAGGCTCCTAAGAGGCCCATTGGGTTATTCACAAAATATATAATCAATGGTGCATTCATCACCTTATAAAATAAGTATAAATACTTGGTAAGGATAACTCATCGTTTATCCACGTGTCGTCACCTTATAGGGCGACATATTTTGGCCGAATCACCCACTCCCCCTACTCTCGTAAAATATATCAAACTTATGAGAGTAGGAAGGAATAAATGAGTTAACCATAACATCTCTGCACATAAATCATCAATCGTGTTTCTTTAAGGTTTTTTCCCAGCCTTAGAGATAAAAATTGTTGGAATCAGACCTTGAGAAGGGCGTCATATCACTCCAGAAAAGTATCATCAATCGTGTTTCTTTAAGGTTTTTCCAACCTTAGAGATAAAAATTGTTGGAATCAGACCATGAGAAGGGCGTCATATCGCTCCAGAAAAGTTCCTGCCCTCAGAACCCTAGGGAGCTTAGAACCCCTTGACGTCCAAAAATGAGTCGGTGCCCCTATCTCTCCGAACCCCACGCGCTTGCAGGCCATCACATCCACTGTAGACTTTCTCCTACACGCGCCCTTTAAATGGGCCTCCAAAATCTCGATTTCCCCCTTTTCCCTATGATTAGTCAGATTTATTGCATATTTTTGAGCTTCAGTTGAATATTCTTTGTGAATTAAATTGGTATTTTAGTGCATCTTTTCGACTCATTATTTTGTGCCTTCAATTACTTTGATATTTTTATTTTCCGATTTAATTCGGGAGAAATTGGAACATTTTAAAAGTACATTGATGGACTTGTGTGTGGAGAAATTGGCCTAACATTAAAGGGCCCAATATTGGTTCATGACAGAATTATTGGCGGTCAGCATTTTGTGGCTGTGATGATGAAGTATCAAGTTGGGCCTATTTTGATGGGCCATGATTTATGTCCGGAGAAGAGGAGAATAGGATTTTGAGGGATGAAGGCCTTGTAAACACACACACGCACAAATCTGCCATTGGGAGAATTAAATGGAGCATGAATTATCACGTTGGGCCCATTGTGATGGGCCTGAATTAGTTTTTGTGGGCAGGAGGAAACCCACGCAAAAAAAGAGCACAGCCGCCATTGAGGACCGGAGTGCCAGTGAACGCAACGACCATTGAGGATTATGGGGGAAAGAAGTCAATGCTGGAATGGAGATGAGGAATTGGCCATGACACTTTGAATGCAAGAGGAGTATTTTATATATTACATTTGGTTTTGATTGTTTATGTACTCTGTCTCGATCTGAGATTGAATATTATGAATTTATCAACTATTTGTATTGTTTCGTTGATTATGTTTAACTAATTTCTTATTCTAGCCCGAGGACGTAAAACCTCATATTGATTATGCCTGTTTAATTAAACAATTCCTGGTTGATTTTGATTTATTTCTCGATTTTGTTATTACTTGAGTAGATGCTATGCGTGTTTGAATTAGGAGTTTAATAGGCTTGATCACCCAATTTTATTCATATATCAATTCTAGCTATCCCATAAATTGTAATCCGTAATTGTTATAATATTTTGGGAATTGTAGCAACTAAGGCATAACACCTTAGGGAGTAGTAACATTTAGGTTGCATGAAACAAGCGTCTCGTATTCATGGTCTAATTTATCCTATTGTTTTAATTCTTGAATGCGTTCCTCGAGTTGAACCTTAGATACATGTTTTAGGGTTATTCGTAGGGATAGATTAATTGGAGGTCGTACCTGCTGATTAATTAAACGTAAGAAGCAATTCGAACTAGTTTGGTCGTACCACTGGTTTAGGGATAAGATTCGAGAGTAAATTGAGATTACTAGGGTCGTTGATTAAATTGGTATAATTAATCGAGGGGACACTATCCGAGGGCTAGATCGTTCTTATTATTTGAATACATATTATTTTACATGCTCTTTATTATTATTTCTTTGCTATTTAGTAGATTTTAGTTCACCAATCCAACCCCACCCTTTTATTGCTTTCGTACACAAATTAATTCGATTAAATTACATCATTCTCTGTGGATCGACTCTTACTTGCCCTACTATATTAGTGGGTAGTTATGGAATTATTTTTGGGTGCCGGCGACAGCACACCACCCTACCATTTCCTTCCATAACTCCTTATTTTGAAATTAAACCTCCCATCTTTTCAAAACTTCCCCACGTCTTCAAAACTTCTCTTTCACACTTTCACGAATTTTCTCAAGATTTCTCTCTCGTGCTCATCTCTTCGTCATCGTCTTCTCGCCACAGATTTTCGCTCTAGACCGTTCTCTGTTATAGTTTCGCCGGAAAATCGTCCGAGCCCTCTCTTCGAATTTTAGTTAACCCCTATTTTCTCTCCTTTTAAATTTCTTCCTCCACCATGTCTACTTCTTTCTGAAAACCATCAGATACTGTTCTTGTTGAAAGTTCATCCTCTCTATCGACTTCCCGTTTCCTATAATGGACCCTCAACTAGAAAATAATATTTGTGGCCCCTCTCTGATCTCAAAAGATCGTGTAGCCGCTTTCGTCCGCATTGGGATTTTTTCAGCAAATTACATTCTTAGGGTTCCTCATGAGGAGGAGAGACCCAACTTTACTGATTCTCCCACCTTGACTTTTTGGGAGGCCCAACTCAAGGCGGGCATCCGTTATCCAATCTGCCCTTACCTCTTCGAAATTTCCTCCTGTCTCCAAGTGCCTTTAAATCAATTTACCCCTAACGCCATCAGAGCCATGATATGGTTTTATATCTTAGTTGAGGGGAATGGTGGGGAGCCCTGATTCATGTATTATGTAACACCAAAATACAGAACCGCAAGTATACGGTGTATATCATAGCGTGGCAAATACAAGGTCGATCCCACAGATAGGTGTAGTGTAAAAGTATAGTTTGTCGATTAAGTTCTAAATAGACGGCGATCGATAAGTTTGAATGGTGAAATTACCCCTAATTATCTACCAAAGTGTCACAAATAGACAATAAAGAGTAATAAGAAATCGATCAAAGTTCATGCAATTCACGAAAACAAGAAATATACGGATAAAACTCAAATAGGAGAAAGTAGGTTCCAAGGCATTTGCAATATTTAGATATTCATCTATGATTTATGACTCATTCAAATGACAATTAAGTTTGTCCTCTTATAAGGTTGATCACTAAAGAAGAATTAATCAATCTCTCGATATAACTAATCCAAAGGAAAATACAATATAAGTTCGTATCTCTACCTCACAAATATTATATCACCTAAATTAGCCCAAAGGATCATTCAATTCCCTCCCAATAATTATTCCTCTCTCGAGATCATAATAATATTGGGTTGCATGCTTATGTACGATTAATGGAATAAATCTCTCGATACTGCCCAAATTAACAATAGATAAAACACATTATCATGGCCAATAATAACATGCTTTCAAATAATAATTAAGCACATAAATAAGAGACAAACACCATTTAAGATAATAAATTAGTTTATAAACTTCAATCCAAATATTTACAAAGCCCTAGAACCAAAAATGTTCTAGCCAATCAACAACATAATCCAACTAAAACAAACTAATGAGAAAAGCAAATAAAAAGTGAAAGATAGAGAAAACTTAGTCTAATTGATGATGGGGAATAGAATTTCCAAGCTATTGGTTGCCTCCTTGCTTGATTTGGTGAAGAATTGAAGAAATGAATGATGATTACCTCCAATTGTGTGTTTGTATATGTAGGAATTCTTGTGAAAGGGGTAAAGGTATGTTTAAATTCAAGAATGGAAGTATTTATAGTGTTGGGTAGGGCTTGGGATTGAGAATTGCACTTTGATCCCTCGAAAAAGACGAAAATACACAAAAACCACCGAAACAGGGGCCACTCGGCCGAGTTGGGTGACTCAGCCGAGTTGCTGGCTGTCCTAGTTGCAGGTCTTCACTTGTGCTCGGCCGATTATGTCCATTCGGCTGAAAAAATGAATTTTTTCTTCCACTCGGCCGAGTTGCTGAATGTCTAAGTTTACACCTCGAACTTGTTTTGTGTGTAACTTTTGCTTCCGACCTCCAATCGACTCGATTATTTTTTCTATTCTACTCCGTTTTTTGAGCCGGATCTAATGGTTCACTCCTCTCTCTGGTCCAGTGAAGTTTGGTGGGTGTTTTTCTCCCAAATTCCTTCGTTTTCCCTACAAAATTGACAAAACA
This sequence comes from Galeopsis tetrahit, assembly GCA_963675135.1. Taxonomy (NCBI): domain Eukaryota; kingdom Viridiplantae; phylum Streptophyta; class Magnoliopsida; order Lamiales; family Lamiaceae; genus Galeopsis; species Galeopsis tetrahit. Next base: position 8,431,536 of record OY776124.1, read on the forward strand.
CCACCTTTCTCTTATTTTGACCAAAACTATCATAATCAACCAATAAATCAATGAAATCACAATCAAAATGACCTTCACATGTGCATAAAAAATGTGTAAATTCCACCCGAATCAAGCCCTCAGATCAGCTTTTCCTAACCCAATACTCCTGTAAACTGTTATATGGTTTTTTCTATCTCTGTGGTCGTAGGTCTAGGGCCAGTAAGTTCCTGCAGAAACTCCACGAGGGGAGCCAAGAGTGGAGAGATTACTATTTCTTCGTTACTAACCCCTCAACTTGGGATTTCCCTCACCACCAATGGATTTATGAGAACCCTGGAGTGCCTTACCCCTTTCTTACAACTTATTCTCCCCATGATTTGCCCATAATGGAAAACCTTAATGACCACGTTGAGGCTATGGGGTTCTTTGATATAATGGGTATTTGCCAGAACCCCCAAACCTTATCCCACTTCGGTTTCGGTCGTCAAGACTACCCTTTAGGCCTGAACGATGGTAATATCATCCTTCATAGTTTTTGTTCGTTGCACATCTTATTATGCCTCTTGTAAGTCTAAAACTCTTTTTTTTTTCTTTTACAGCCATGAGTTGGTTATCCCAAATCTCCAGAGACGCTGCTCCTCTAGTTATGGTCAACAAACCTCCAACCCCTACCCGTGAGAGCTCTTCGAAGGCTTCTGCTCCTGCTCCCTTAGGCTTTGGGATGCCTACTGCGGGCTCAATTACTAAGAGGACCAGATCCTCTACTGGCAAAGTAGCCTTTGAATTAGGGCTTCCAGATTCGGGGGCCTCAAAAAAGAAGAAGGGCAAGGGTATGGATGGTAATGGGACGGGTCCAAACTCGGACCCGCATTGAACCCGACCCGTATGGGACGGGTATGAACCCGACCCGCATGGGACGGGTATGAACCCGGTTAAACGGGTATGGGACGGGTCGTGGTTTTTGCCAAACCCGCCCCGCCTACCCGTACCCGTACTCGCTATATATAAATATAGTAATATTTAATATATATATATATATATTTCTATTTATATAAACTTATATGTATATTAATGTATATATGTTTGAAAAAATATTTTTTATGTAGTTTTTTAGTATAAAATGAATATGAAATGTTAATTTAAACAATTATATATTTAATTTGAATTATGTAATATCAAAATAAATATATTGTATACATTAAAATTAATTTTAAGAAATAAAAAAAAATTATACGGGACGGGTAAAACCCGAGACCTGCGCCAAGGGGATCCATTATCAACCTACCTTTTTGTTTTATGTGCACAGGTTTTCTCGTCTATTATCTCTTCGGTGGTTGATTTAAAGCAGCTTTCGGGGATTAAGATTGCACGATCAGCTCCATTATTGTCGCATCTGTTCTTTGCGGATGATAGCTTGTTATTTTTCAAAGCCAAAAGACATGAATCGCAAGCTATAACCAATTGTATTTATACTTATGAAAAAGCTTCTGGCCAGCTTGTCAATCGGGATAAGTCATCGATAGCATTTAGTCATATGACATGCCAAGCGAACGTGAATCAATCCAAATTAATTTTGGGAATTCAGTCTTCTCAAGGACATGAGTTTTACCTTGGGCTTCCTGCAATGATTCCTAAGGCCAGAAGGTTAAAGTTTGGATACTTGGTTGATAGAGTTAGAAAAAGAGTGTTATCCTGGAATCATAAATCTTTTTCAGAAGGGGGTAAAGAAGTTCTTATCAAAGCAGTACTGCAAGCATTACCTTCTTATGATATGTCTTGTTTCAGGATTCCAGTTGCGGTTTGTGCGGATATTGAGAGAATTATGTCTGGATTTTGGTGGGGGGATGATGAGTCCGGCAGGAAAAAACATTGGAAAAAAATGGGCTGATCTTTGTATCCCTAAAAAGGAGGGAGGTTTGGGCTGATCTTTGTATCCCTAAAAAGGAGGGAGGTTTGGGCTTTTAGAGTCTTGCTTTGTTCAATAAACCACTCTTGGCTAAGCAACTTTGGAGGATTGTCACATTGCCGGATACACTGCTTGGTAGGGTTTTTAGAGCCAAATATTTTGATAAAACGTGTTTCTCGGATTTCTCGTTGGGCTCTAATCCATCTTTTGTCTGGAGGTCTCTTTTGTGGAGTAAAGATTTGCTTGATTGTGGTGCTTTGTGGAACATTGGGAATGGTAAGGATGTTCATATTTTTAAAGATAATTGGGTATTGGGGTTGGAGAATGGTCGTATTCGATCAAAGAATGTAAGTGCCTCATGTTGGATTTTATACTACCCAACAATGGCTTTACAAAAAGACGGAAAGAAATAAATAACTGTAAATAAAAATTACAAAGTCCTCAAGATTTCCAAAAGAGGCAGCTCTTTTGGGCAGTTTCTTGAAATAGCAGGTACGTAAAGTAGGTCCAAACGCTTTGAATAGCAGCACTGAAAAATAGAAAAATGTTAGGGAAAAAGCCGAGTCAAGGTTATACCTTTTCCCGTAAAACAAACACGTCTCAGCTGGTGTTCACGGTTTGACGAGGTGTTTAGAAAGGTAAAACGGCTTTGTCTTTGCACGAGCAACACCGCAACGTATAAAGCTTCGACGAACTGAATACACGCTTGAACTGGACTGCACTCTAAATGTAATGCAGAATGCAGAAAACAGAATGCAAGTTTGCTGGAAAATTTCAAGTGCTATGTGTTTTGCAAAAAGTGCATTTTTCCAAAATGATGCACTCCTATTTATAGGCAGTGCCACTCAGGTAGGGGGCAGACGGGCATTTATGGCAGTAACTGCCACCACATGACTGTACATTACGGCAGGAATGGTAACTGCCATTTCTGTAACCTCCAGGGTATTAAGACTGCAATTTCGGGAATGGTAACTTCCCTTCTGCTGTAACTTTCAAGTTACTGTTGTTTCAAATTCGAAAGTTGGGCTGGACTCGCATTGGGTTGTAACTCTAATTTCGTATGGGTTAAGATCCAAAACTTTAGAGCTCTAAAAATATAGATGGGCCCCAAACCCAAGCCCAAAGTCCAATTGCCAAGATCCAAGGCCCAGGTCCACAGACCCGGCACGGCACGGCCGGACGGCCGGGCGTGCGGGCGGCGCGCGCGCGCGTGTGGCTAATTGAGTGGTTCAATAATCACTACAATTTGAACTCTCTTAACTAACTCCTATTAATAAGGAGGAGATTAATTCTCACATTTATCAATGTGGGATAGTTATTAACACTAATCCCAATGCATCACTTCGTCTTAATCTTCGTACATTAATTTCTCACTCACCGAAATTCGGTTTTGAGATTTTAAATATACTACGATCATCTACTCCGAGAGTAGAACGATCTTTTATGACATTTAATTTCTCAGAAATTAAATATCCATACCCTCAACTAATTGATTAATTAATAATCAATTAAATATATTAAGAAATTGAATAAAACCCAATTTCTCCAACAATCCCCACATGAGTGGAAATTACCACCTATAATCATGCAGACTCGCAATCCAGTTCCTTTGGGACACCATTGCATCCGGAAAGGTGCCTTGTGACCTTGAACCTTCCGTAGTCAATCACTGTCGAGTACACTAGCGGCTTAGTGGACGCGATGCCTTGAACTACTCCTCCTTAGTGTGCACTGAGACAACGGTGCTGACACAACAATGCCTCAAACGTGTTTCGTTCTCACATTTTTGTCCATTTCGGCCATGGACATCCTTTGAGTTCGTAAGTGCTATTTGTGAAGCGGCCCCACTTCTCACTTATATAGGTGCCTCGCATGATGAGTATCCCGCTATACTCTACCTCCCGGAGGTCTTTGGGAGCCATTAAAAGTCATGGACTTAGCCTTACCAAAAATCTTACGGGACAACACTTGGTGTTGTGCTTTTCTAAGGAATGGTTTGGATAACCAAGTGTTTCAACTCAACATTCACAGCTTAGTTTTTCCATTGAACCAAGTTCTTGGGATCTCCAGTCAACATGGTTGGGTTACCACTGTTTCAACTGTTACTTTGTGGATTTTTAAACTCATTCCTTCTAGAACATTTATTTGATCTCTATTTTAAGCCTTTTGTAGAAGACCTGCTTCAGATCAAACATTTTAAATACCCCCACATTTTGAGGTATTTACAAATTCACCTCTAATAGCACAATCTTCAAATCACATACGTCTATGTGACTTAAGTGTGGAGGTCTAATGTTCATTTTCAAAATTAATTGACAACTCTTGTCAAGTTTTCCATTTCCACATATCTTAGACCTTTCAGGTTTGTTGATATTGAAATATTAATAAATCAACATTTATTAATCGAGTTTTAGATTTACATGTCAAGAAATCTCACACTCTATAAAAGGAACATCAATTACATAAACAAATCCAATTTTATTCAAAATATTACTTTATTACAATATTTTATTTGAATCAACCAAATAAGACCTATTGCAACTTTATTTTTGAATACTACTAGTTCATGCTGACATGTCTTCTTCGGTGAACTCGTGTTCTGCCATGTTTGCATCTGCATTGGACTATTTGCCTTTTCCTTTGTCTTTTTCATCTCGACGAGGAGCCCGACAGTCGCATGCCATGTGGTTTGGCTTACCACACTTATAGCAATCGCCGTTAAACTTTGTCCTTTCCAAGACGAGTTTCTTGCCTTTATCTTCGTTAGGGCGTTTCCTTTTCTTTGACAGTTCTCCACGTTCCGCCAAGTTGGCTCTTGCCTCTATTTTCACTTTATTGGACACTTCGTCCATTTTTCGATTGTCTTCCTCAATTCGAAGTTTTACAATCAAGTCTTCGAGACTCATTTCCTTTCGTTTGTGTTTGAGATAACTTTTGAATTCCCTCCAACTAGGGGGTAACTTCTCAATTACAGCAGCTACTTGGAAAGCGTCCGGAAGGACCATACCCTCCGCGAGGATATCATGTAGGATCAACTGAAAATTTTGAACTTGTTCAACGACAGATTTACCATCTACTGTTTTGAAGTCCAAGAATCTCGCCACCACGAAAATTTTAGTTCTAGCATCCTCGGTTTTGTACTTTCGTTCCAAAGACTCCCACAGTTCTTTGGCAGTACGAACCGATTGGTACATGTTATACAATGCGTCAACTAGTCCTCCAAGGACATAGTTTCGACACAAAAAGTCACCATGAGACCATTGGTCAAATGCGACCCTCCTAGCATTGTCTGTTTCACTTTCTGCGACAACGGGTGGATCCTCCCGGAGGAACCTTGCTAGGTGAAGTGTCGTGAGGTAAAACAACATCTTTTGTTGCCACCTCTTAAAATCAGCTCCCGAGAATTTCTCGGGTTTTTCACCATGAATCATAAAGGGGCGTGATTTAGAGGATGGAAAAATAGAAGGAAGGCCAAAAGGGGAAACCGACGACGTACCAACATTGGTCACATTCGGTGATTCGGAATGAGGAATTATGGTGGTATTCTTGTTCTTAGGGTCACTTCCGTTAGATGCCATTGTGGTATTTTTTTTTCTTCTGTTTGTTTTACGATTGTTGGATTTTATACTACCCAACAATGGCTTTACAAAAAGACGGAAAGAAATAAATAACTGTAAATAAAAATTACAAAGTCTTCAAGATTTCCAAAAGAGGCAGCTTTCTTCTTTTGGGCAGTTTCTTGAAATAGCAGGTACGTAAAGTACGTCCAAACGCTTTGAATAGGAGTACTGAAAAATAGAAAAATGTTAGGGAAAAAGCAGAGTAAAGGTTATACCTTTTCCCGTAAAACAAACACGTCCCGGCTGGTGTTCACGGTTTGACGAGGTGTTTCGAAAGGTAAAACGACTTCGTCTTTGCACGAGCAACATCGCAACGTACAAAGCTCCGACGAACTGAATACACGCTCGAACTGGACTGCACTCTAAATGTAATACAGAATGCAGAAAACAGAATGCAAGTTTGCTGGAAAATTTCAAGTGCTATATGTTTTGCAAAAAGTGCGTTTTTAAAAAATGATGCACTCCTATTTATAGGCAGTGCCACTCAGGTAGGGGCAAACATGCATTTATGGCAATAACTGCCACCACATGACTGTACATTATGGCAGGAATGGTAACTGCCATTTCTGTAACCTCCAGGGTATTAAGACTGCAGTTTCGAGAATGGACCCGGACCCGGCGCGGCTCGGCTCGGCCGGGCGGGCAGGCGGCCCGCGCGTGCGTGTGGCTAATTGAGTGGTTCAATAGTCACTACAATTTGAACTCTCTTAACTAACTCCTATTAATAAGGAGGAGATTAATTCTCACATTTATCAATGTGAGATAGTTATTAACACTAATCTCAATGCATCACTTCGTCTTAATCTTCGTACATTAATTTCTCACTCATCGAAATTCGGTTTTAAGATTTTAAATATACTACGATCATCTACTCCGAGAGTAGAACGATTCTCTGACATTTAATTTCTCAGAAATTAAATATCCATACCCTCAACTAATTGATTAATTAATAATCAATTAAATATGTTAAGAAATTGAACAAAACCCAATTTCTCCAACACCTCAAATGTCAATCGATTCATTTTGGAGTCCGGTAATTGGAATGAACACTTGGTTCCTCAGGCTTTTTTGCCACATGAAGCTGAAAATTGTTTGAGGACTCCGTTTGCGGGGCTACATCAGAAGGATCACCTAATATGGTCATATTCTTCGAATGAAAGATTTACAGTGGTCTCGGGTTATGAGTTTGAGCTGTTAAAACAAATGAGGTCTAAAGAATTTGATCAACCAGGTCCTTCAAAAAAGAGATTTCCAAAGAGTATTCGACATAATCTGGAAACTTCATATTCCACAGAAGGTGAGGATATTTGGTTGGAAATTGGCAAATAATCTAATTGCTTCTGAAGGTAATTTAGCTCTTCATCAAGTTCCTATTAATATTTTATGTAAATGTTGTGGTTTCAGTTTGGCAGATTATATGCACTGTATTTTTTCTTGCCATTATGCGAAAAATACTTGGAAATCCATTGGACTATGGGATTGGATTACCACTACCGGGGGTGGGGGGATGGTTTGGATTTTCTGTGCTGGTGTGTTCATAATCTGAAAAGGGAATATATGGCTTTGGTTGTGATGTGGCTTGGGCTATTTGGAAAGAACAATATAAATATGTTCATGATGATATTAAGGGTCCGACTGGTAGAAATGCCAATATCGTATACAATGTTGAATGGGCAGTCTCTTATTGGCATGATTTTAGGAGGTCAAGCAATATTGAGAACATCATGGATGATTTTGCTACCAAATCAAAGGAGATGTATCCAACAATTGGTGAAGGTAATCTGTTATTTGTTGATGTTGCATTTAATGTAGGAAAAGATTTATTTGTTGTTGGTTATGTGGTGATTGGCCCTAGCTGCAATATACTTTGTGCTGGAACACGCCGGCGAAGGCGGTCCATCACCGAGATCGTTGTCGGATGCCAAACGTATAAATAACGAATTAAAACCTAAACATGTGTCTAAAGCAAAATTTAGATTCGTTACCCTTGAAGATCGAGACGTTGATTCCAATCTATGGATCTTCTAGCCTGTCTCCCAACCTCGCTGGAACACCGGGTGGACGGCGCGCTATCAAACGTGGAGAAGATGCCTTAGTTTCGTCTCCTTGAAACCCTAGCCGGTTTTCTCAATTTCGTGTGTGCTAGGGTTTTCAAGACTAAGTTAAGGCTCCATTATATAACCTTCAAAGGCTTCATGGGCCAGACTAGGGATCCATTAGAAGGCATAGGGTTTGGGCTTCTTTTAGGCCCAAATACTCTTATGTTCAGCCCAGAACATATAATTTGGCCCGAGAACATTAATTCATCCCACTAGAGAATTAATGTTGCACTCCCGTCCTATCCCGAACCGAATCAGGGCTTCTATTAGACTTTATAATTTCCCGTGTTTAAGATATCACACGTCCATTAATTATTAAAGCTTCTGACTTCTTTAAATAATTAATTTCTATAATTCCTTGAGTAGTACCACTCAACCTTGTTATCGTACGAATTAAATCCACCTGCAGGGTTTAATACGATAATCCTTTATGAGTTTTCTCAAGGGGACATCATCAGCCTGGATGTACATGACATGGTGCCCTAATGCCAATAAGTAGACATCATGCGAGAGATGCCACTACCCAAAATACGGAGCGTGAAGAATCTACCAAGATTCTCACCTATGGTACATCAAAGTAGTGAACAAGCACCCCACACATCTAAATATCACACTTAGGGTTAAGAATCATAAAAGTCACCAAGACCTCTAGTTCTTCATAACAGTCAGAACATAAGAACATGTCTTATCTTTTATCCATTCAATACGCCACAACGCACTAGTATAAACTAATGGCCAAGACAAGCCACTAACAAGTTTACATTACAACTTAAACCAATAGTTTTGTCCAGAACTATCTCAGTTGTGAATACTGTTTATATCTTACAAGGAACTGACAATGTGATCTTCTGTGTGACTACAAACCCACCACATCGTAAAAAATGCAAGATAAGCAGACATACAAGTAATCACAAAGAATGCAATAATGTGAAAACCCATTTATTTCAGATAAAAGGAAATCGAATATACGTCACAAAAGCCCACTAAAAGTATACACCAACACTTTGTGCAGGAGCCACGCGAATTAGGAATCCAGGTAATGTTTGTTGAGCCGAATTAAAAGCTATTGAGGTAGGTTTGGAGCAGTGCTTACAAAGAAATATTGAGATTAGAGGTGTGCGCTCTGATTCTACTGATGCCATAAATGCTACCATGCACACTATGAGAGGTGGCATTGATGAGAGTCATGTGATTAATAGTATTATGAGCTTGCTTCAACAACATTCCATCTGGGATTGTCAACATATTCCAAAACACAGAAATCAGGTGGCTTATGAATTGGCTCAAAGTTGTTTACACACTTCAGTTCCTCATGATTGGAATGAAGATGTTTGTCCACAATATTTCAAGGATCTGCTGTTTGTTTCTTCTCTTTAAGAAAATGTTGATCTGTTGTTGGGATATGAATCCTAATACAAGTTCTATTTGATGATGAGATGAGTTTTGATAAAGCCAAAAAGAAGACTTGAATATATTCTAAGTATTGACTAATCTGTTATTGAAGTCGTCTTGTATAAGACAATATCAGTTGACAAAATAAGACCTGAAAATATTCTAAGTATTGAGTGATCTGTTGGAGAAGTCGTCTTGTATGAGACAAGATCAAATGAGTTAAAAAGTAATATGAAATATGACTAAGTATAAAAAGATAGATTACTTTTTATAGGATTTTATGATAAGCTTGAAATGTTGTTATAAAGCTTAATGTAATAGTCTTGTTAGTTTAAATGATAGGACTAGATTAGTTATATATTCAGAAGTCTAAAGTTGAAGACCTGCGCAAGACAAGTCAAGTGGTATCAGAGCAGGAGTTCGAAAGGACTACTGTTTCTTGATAACCAAAAAGACTTTTGGGGAAAGTCTTGTTATTCTCTTTGAACTGATCCGTGAAAGTTTACTTAAAGATTTCGTGTTATTTCTTGATCTCTTGCTATATCTTATCATTTCTATCTTTAAGATGGATACTAATGCTACAAAACTACCTAAGTTGTATGTTACAGTCTATGATTACTCTACAACAGGAAGGAAAGCAAGAAGAGATCATTGTTATGTCAAAGGAAAGAAGGGAGTTGAATGATGAAGTCAAAAAGGGGGAAGAGAAGGAAGTAAGAGAAGAAGAGCAAGTTGAACAAGTCTAGATTTGAAGAAGGTTAGTAAAGACTCATGTTAATATTTTGATGATTATATAAGATAACTACTTAACTGATCTATTTACTTAAAATAATTCAAGTAGTTTTGGCTTCATCAAAAAGGGGAAAATTGTTGGGATATGAATCCTAATACAAGTTCTATTTGATGATGAGATGAGTTTTGATAAAGCCAAAAAGAAGACTTGAATATATTCTAAGTATTGACTGATCTGTTATTGAAGTCGTCTTGTATAAGACAAGATCAGTTGACTTTTGAAGTCATCAAAAAGGAAGACCTTGTTGGGAATAAAATGATTTTGAATTAGATACCAAAACCCCTGATTGATGATGATCAGATTAGTTGAGATATGCTCAAGTCAAGTTCAGGCAAGCTGTCTTAGTACACTTTAGTATGAAGAATGCTTAAGTAAAAATCTCAGAAATGTTATGAGATTTTAGTGATCAGGATAGTTGTCCAAAGCTGGAATGTTAGGCAGCTTGATAGGTCTATAGGACAAAGTTGCTGATCCATTCAAGACAAGCTGATCTAATGGACAACTGAGCTGAAGAGATCAAGAACAATAAAGCTATGTTCATAAATGCAAAAGATCAAGACAGTTGAAGTACAAATGATCAAAAGCATTGAATGCAAAAGACACATTCAATGAAGCATTTATTGCCAATCATGCCTGAAACAAGCATTGAAAACTTAGAGCATTAAAGAGTGAAGCATTGAATGAATGTTGGAACATTCTAAACTGCAGCAGGAATGTTCAGGGAGCTTGTCCCATCTGACCGTTGGTTGTGTATAGAGTTTGCCACAAATCAACCTAGGACAATGTGCAAAATTGGAAACTGACACAAGTCTCCTCAGCCGCATTTGTCAGAAGTCAACACATTCATTCAAGCAACCATTGAAGAGGCCTTTTACACAGTGGATAAAAGGATGCCAAGCTTCATAGCCGTTTCAATGGTGCTGCAAATAGACATATTTGAATTGCTAATCCCTCCAACGGTTAGTTGTTCAATTTGCCTATAAATACAGAAGTGATCAAAGGGATTCATTATCCAACTACAAGCTATCAAACTATCATCAAGCTTTCAAAAGGAAACCAAGCTGTTCTCTAGAATTCCAAGTTTCCTGAATCACTTCTTACTAGCTAAGCCAATCTTTGTAAACATCCAAAGCTTAGCATTGAGATATCCTAAGCCTTTACACTGTTCTTATTGTAAAGGATATCTCTACTAGTTGGAACCAAACCTCAAACCCTTATCTCATTAAGTGAAGAGAGAGTTTGTTGTAGAAGTGAGGAGTTAAGGACTGTTAGTGTGAAACACAGTCTTAACTCAGAGAGATTGAGCACTAGGACTCAAGTTATCCTAGGGATCAAAACACTAAGAGAGTGTTGTTGATCAGTGCACCTTGGCACTATAAAACAAGCTAATTCCATTGAGAAGGAATTATCCTGTTCAATCAGGGAAAGTGGATGTAGGAGCTTGAGTCTCTGAACCACTATAAACTTGTGTGCCATTTACTTACTGCATTCTTAATTTCACTTACATTCAAACATATTTTAAAGAAACATAACTCAGTAAGTAAGAAAATTTGTTTTGGACAAAGTCCCTGATAACCTATATTTTTCAGAAATTAACTTGGAGTATTTCTTTAGTCAAAGGCCAACCACATTCCGCACTTAGCAACTCTTTTAGATATTTAGCCAACTGATCACTCAATAGTAATCAGTAGGACAAGTATCTATCAAAGTTCACACTCAGGCCAGTTGTGAGACAACTTGCCTGATAAGACCAATTTGTCAAAAAGAAAAGAATTTGCATACACATGTGCATCCCCCCCCCCATACACTTGTGTTATACTCCACCAAGGACCAACAGACCTGAAAATATTCTAGGTCATTTTGTCTTTAATTGTTTTAATAAATAAATTTGGCTTGAATCTTAAAGTCTTAGAGTGAATTGTCCTATTTTGTTTTTTCCCCTATGAGTTTATTAACAAAGTAGGACAATCCATAAGTCATTTAAACAAAGTAAGACAAAATTTTTGAGTAAAACAATTAAGACCAAAATACAATACAAAATTCCATTTATGCCCTGCAGTTATAAATAATCGAAATTAATTAAAATTTCAAAGTCTTTCAGCATTATTTCCTTTCTCCCCCAAATTTTGGTTACACCTTCCTTTTTCGAATTCAATCTAATTTGAATTCAATTCAATTCAAATTGAAGATTGTATTGTTACTTGCGGTCGATTAGTTTTCAAAAACTTGATACATTTCCATAGTGTACGATTCACACGGTGGAGGTGTAAATCGCCGCCCAGCCAACATCTCTCCAAGCTCTGAGCCGCCCCCTCCTTCTCGACGACAATGGAGGTGTAAATCGCTGCATCAGGCCGACCACCCATTGATTTTCACACAGTGGATGTGTAAAACCCCCCACCCACCCCTCTCAGCTCTCTCTCTTCCGCGACCATAGAAACAGATACGCCGCTCTCTCTCATAAACAAGAATACAAAGTACATCCCAACATCAATTGAAAAAAAGGGCTTCTAATTGATTTTTTCAAGTTTCCATTTTTCCTTCGACTTTTTATTATTGTTTTATAAGTATATTCTTCTACAAATTTGTAGGTGTGAAAGTGTAGAACCAGATCTACATCACTTGTGTTTTCTTCACCTATTGTGAATTGTGATTTACTTTGCTTAATTGCTTGCTGAACGGTCCTCATTTCTGTGTATTGGTAATCAAAATTTTGTGTTGGTGCTGTTAATTTTTTGGATGAACTAAGGAGATTACAAGAACAATGTGTGGATCAGCTCTACTGAATCCAATATTATATGACTCTTCAATTACGACTATGAGATTCAGATTCGTTTTTTCGAATGATTTATTGATTTTTTTTTTATCTAGTTATTTGTACATTACTTGTACGAATTTGAAGATCTATGAGCTAGTTCATACAAGTATCCATTTTGTTTGGTTCTATGGTTTATAAGATTTTTGCACTATTCAAATGGATTGAAAAGTGAAGCAAAAAAATTCTTCAATTTATCTTTGAAATCCTGTGTTTTCTAAGGCAGCGTTATTCAATTTATGCAGTTGAGGAAAAAAATGGAGGGTACAATGTTTGCCCCTGCTTTGGATTTGGATGGAATGAAGCATGTCAAGTCAGAAAATGGAGTAGTGAGTATCTGCAAAATTGAAGTTTGCTCCTTAGATGAACATATCATATACAGTAGTAGTTAATTAAGCAGAAATTGCAATAATCTTAGATTCATTTGATTAGTTGCTTTGTAGAAATTGATTTTGTATATTGTAATGTTTGGAGTCATGATAATTGTAAAACGTCTTTTCGTCTGATTTATATGAGGCCTTCGAGCTTTAAATCTATTTCTTGAAATATCTTATACAGGGGAGTAAGACACCAAGAACATGATTTTTTTTAAATTTGGGGAGCTTGGAAGCAAATGCACCTAATTTACTAGAGTAGGGTCAATTGTAGATAAAAGTAATTTGGGAAGTATATGCAATTATTGGTTGCATATATAAATAAATGCATGTATATTTGAAATTATATGCACTTATTGGTTGCATATAGAATTTATGATACAGTCTTATATTATTATTATTATGTAATGCATATATTTGATATATGCATCTCCTACAAATATACAATGCACATATTATGTATATGCATCAAACTATAAAAAATATCATACAAATTTGCAAATGCACAGCTTAAAAAACCAACGATTTATTACATGCGAAAACTCCTTTGTACAATCAAACGAGTAGATGAAAAGACGAAACAAACATACCTTCAATCATTTTCCTTCAGCTATAATCTAGGGATAATCTCTTACCTTTTTAAAATTTAATTCATTTGACTTTTCATATTTTACATTAATCAAATTAAATGATTCAAATATGAAAATAAGTATAATTATTTCAATTTCGAGCTTTGGAACATCGAATAAGGAAAACTACTTAAAAAAATTAAGTGTAATTAATTGCACATTTAAGTTTAAAAAGAATGAAAAAAATCTTAGCATTGCTTAAAAAATAAATTTTTTAGTGAAGTGATGGTTACAAAATTCATAGAGCTAATTCAAATTTACCGAGAACGATTTCGATTGTACAACGTTTGAAATCTTCAAAAACTTATATGGAGATGAGCACAGTAATCTGAATATGCAATGTTGGTCCCAAGTTGAGTTAATAACGAGTAAGCTAGTGAAAATGTCTAGAGGGGGGTGAATAGACTTTTCAAAAATTTTTCGAAATATCAAAGTACACTATGCGGAATACGAAATTAACAATGAGCCCAATTCAAGATTATACTCAACTTAGATTCGAGAACTCTGTTCTATACTCAACTAATCTAGTTCAGTTAAGTAGTTAAAACAATTAAGCAATTTAAACAATCAAAACTGTAAAGTAAATCAAACACAAGATTTATAGTGGTTCGACAACTTGTCTACATCCACTCTCACAAACCCAGTTGTGATGTTTCCACTAAACTCTTCCAATCGAGTACAAGTGTATGTTCCTGTCTTTAAAGTCCCAAGAAGAAGACTTAGATCTTCAACAGACTATACCTCCAGATATGTCTACGATCTTACTAGAAATTTTACAAGTATCTAGCACCTTGAAAATAACAAAACAAAACTAAAAACTTCTCTGATTTTCAGTAGTAGCCTTCTTGATTCTTCACTTGTCTTCTGGCTATCTTTCTGAACTTCAATCAACTCTGAGAGTAAACTTCAATTGAATCTTCAATAACGTTTGTAAGTAGTAATTCTCAATATCTTCAGTAATCAGTAGTCTTTAACCAACGAATACCTTGGGGTATTTATAGACTTCAAATTCAAGAACTTTCAGTTGTGTAACAACCTTTCTTGAAAACTAACTTGTAACTGATTCTTTTATTCTTCCACGCGTTTCTTCAGTTAATTAGTTATTCCATAACTAATTCTTCAATTTTATCTTCAATACGCGTTTCTTTCACTAACTTTAAGTTAACTTGTCTTGTGTAGTCTAGTAGATGTACTTGTCTTGTAGTCCACCTGTCTTGAGTAGTAGACGGGTCTTCTCTTCTTGTGCAGTAGACTTATAATAGAACTAATCTAGTCCTATCATCTAACCTAACAAGACTATTACATTACATTAAGCTTTTATAATACAAGCTTAGTCAACTTATACACTATACAAAGAATCTAATCTATTACAAAGAAATATCATAAGCTCTATACAACAATTAAATAGCTCAGTAACAATCTAACATATATGAAGTACTTATAAATCGTACTTATCTTTTGAACTTCTAATACTTGTTCTATGAATTCTACTGATCTGTTCAAGATAGCTTCAACTCAACTAGACTAGATTAGTCAACACTTAGAAAATATTCAAGTCTTCTTTTGGCTTATCAAAACTTTATCTTCTTTATCTTTTATTCATCATTTAGGACTTGTTCTAGGATTCATATCCCAACAATTTCCCCCTTTTTGATGAAGCCAAAACTACTTGAATCTTTTCTTATTAGTAGACTAGTTAAGTAGTTATCTTGTCTTAAACATCAAATAGTACTTTATCTTTTCATTCATTCAAAATAAGATCAGTAGATATTACAAATACTTTGAATAACAAAATATCAGAGCAAAAAAAACAATTAAAAAAAACTAATCTGAAAGAGTACCTTCTTCTGTATTTGGAACACAGAATGCATCAAGAAGTCTCCTGTGAATAACACTGATATGATCTTCATCTTCAATCTTCTCTTTATCAAGTAGCTCTTCTTCAAATTTCTTGATCTGGTTACGATCTACTCTCTTTCCTGAGC
This sequence comes from Galeopsis tetrahit, assembly GCA_963675135.1. Taxonomy (NCBI): domain Eukaryota; kingdom Viridiplantae; phylum Streptophyta; class Magnoliopsida; order Lamiales; family Lamiaceae; genus Galeopsis; species Galeopsis tetrahit. Next base: position 8,447,131 of record OY776124.1, read on the forward strand.
TTGTCATAGGAGTCTTCCATCTTGGAAAGATTGGTATCAGAATGTTGAAATTTGCAGCAGCAGATATCCTCAATATCAGATTCCAAAGCATTCGATTCTGACCTTCCATAAACTTATCAAACATCGAGTATAGTTCATCCGAATTTTCAGAATCACCATACTTTCTGATTATCCAGTGATCAAGTTCCCATTGTCTCTTCACCTTGAGCCAATCTTGACGATGCTCTCTGTCAATAAAATAATCAATGAACTGATCTTCCATTTTCTCTTCATCTTCCTTCAGCTTCTGCAAATTCTCAATATGTTTTTCTATCTTCTTTTTGCTTGCATAGTGAGATTCATCACTTGGATCAACAACCTTCTGCTTTTTCACTTTTGTTGTTGTCTCCATCTCTCTAGGTTCTTCTAACTGAATAGATTTCCTTTTAGATATCATTTTTGTCTGCACTTCAGCTTCTGGAGATGCAATGGCCTTGCCCTTCTCCTTCTTCTTCAACTCATCTATTTCAGCTTTAGCTTGCTCAACTTCTGCAGTTTTAACCAATCTGCCTCTGCCTCTCTTAGGCCTCTTAAGATCTTGCATAGCTTCAGCAGCATCTTTAGCCTCTGGTTCAGCACTTGTCTCTTTCACTCCTTCAGCAGCAAATTCAACTTGACTTGCCTCTTCCCCCTTTTTGGCTTCATCAGATGCCTTGAGAGAGAAAAGAGAAGTGAACCGAGTCATTTCTTCCATCATAGCTTGCTTCATAAGGTCTGTAGCTCTTTCAATTTGCTTCTCATGCGACCTGTTTTGACTTAACTTGTCCAGCTTGGTCGCCACCAACTCTAGCTTTTGAGTAGACAAGTTCAACTCATTCTTAAAATGTGTAGCGGTTAAACGTAACTTCTTGTTTTCATCAGTCATAGCTGAGATAAGTTGTTGAGCTTGAGTTAGCTGATCATAAGCTTCCTTCCGTTGAACATCAGCAACCTCGATTCTTGCTCTATAGACTCTTTCCAACTTCCTGGATTCAGTAGCTAGAACGCGAGCAAAATCGACTGAGCTCTTCTCTGAGTATTCAACTTGATCCTGGAGAAATCCTTCAAGTTGTTCAAACATGTGTTGTCTGTATTCATCATCAATCTGATTGACTGCATTGACGATCAAATCTTTTGAACTTGTCACAAGGACATTGTTTTGTTCAATAAGAATCTTCTGAACATCAGATTTAAGAAACCCATCAATTGACAATTTGATGACAGCTTTCAATTCGTCCTTCAACTCATCTATTGAGGCGGCTGGGAAAGCTTGAGATGACTGTCCAACCTCAACATGAGTAACATCAAGCATGACTTCATCTTCTGGAGTTAAAGCTTTTACCAACTGATCTTCTGAAACAGTAGTCAAGACCTCGTCTTCGACTAGATCAACTTCTGGAAGCACACTTCCAGCAATAGCTTTTAGATTAAGTTGAGGAGAGTAAGAGATAATAGCAAACTTCGCTTCATGAGCCTTCCTTTCAGCAATAGCTATGTCCTTCTTCAATAAGGCATGCAACTTCTCTATGTATCCACAAAGTTCAAATGGCAGTAAATCATCAGAATAACGATTTATAAAAGCAAAATCTGATCTTGGACTATCAGCATGGTCCATCTGAAATTTGAACACAATGCCTCTCAACTGATCTGAGACATTGTCTAAATCTATGACTGGATCAGTAGACTGTATCAACTCAGCTTGATAATCTTCAAATACCACACTGTTTTGCACAACATCAAGATCTGGAACCTGAACACCTACATCAAACTTGAATTCTGAACTCATCAAGTCATCAGAAATACCAAGTAGTCTTTTCGCAAGAGCAGTGATAGCATGATTTGGGAAAAGCTCTGAGTGGTCACTAACACCACTATTCTCCTTCTGCTCCATTTCCCAATCCATGAAATTTGAAATGCCACCTTTTCCTAAGATGACTTCGAAGAGATCATCTGTACCAGACTTCTTCAAGGCTACCCAAGTACAAATTCGAACCAGTTTCTCAAACTGTTCTGAAGAGTAGTCGACTTCAACAGATGAGAGCTGCTTCTTCAAATTCTTGCTCATCTTTGAACGGATTCGCTTCTCTCTTAGACACATGGGATAATAGACCAAGGATTCGAATCTAGCTTCAGTCGGGGTCTGAGTAGATGGGGTCTCTAACTCAGTTGTTGCAGTGGCAACTATCGTCTGATCTGAAGTAGATGGGATAAAGGGTTCAACATATTCTGTTGAGGGAGAGGGTGCGAAAGTACTGGTTTCAAAAAGCTTTGATGTGTCTTGGTTTGGTATGACAACCGTCGGAGTATCAGTTGTATCTAATATGGGAGTGTTTTCAGGTAGGCTGACCCTCAGCGGATATGCTGGCAGCACTTGTGAGGTTGAGGAAATAGGTCTAGGCCTAGATCGGTGTGATCTTGCCTTGGTTCGGACTGAAGAAGATGGGAGAGAGAGAGGAATTGAAACAGATTGAGTAGTGGAACCAACCTGTAAACTTGACTCGGCTGGACGAGTAGGCGAATCAACTCTCACCAAAGTATACATCTCAGGTATTTGTCCACCCGACTCCTGCTCTTGAGTCGACTCTTCTTCTGACTGAGTCTTCTCCGAGTCTTCTGCACTAGCTGAGTCTTGTGCAGCTTCCATTGACTTGTCTCCAGCGGACTCATCTTCTGAAGAACCAGACGCACCAGCATACGGCAAAGCTTCCATGGGGTCAATTCTGGCTTGTCTAGGTGCAGATGGCCTAGCAGCAGCTTGTTTCCTTACTGCCCCTTTCTTCAAGTAAAACTTCAAAGGATGGAATGGCTTTCCTTTGCTCCATTTCGTCTTGTTTGGCATTAGGAGAGGAAGTAGGATACTTAGCTTATTACCATATCCAACGACAGTAGACACTACCCAATTCCGAGTATTGTCATCTACTCGAACACTGCGCTCAAAATACATAATTCGGTCTGCAATTAGCTTGAACCAATTGCATTCAGTGATGCCATCAAAAATTACAGCCATCACCCTTGCCTTCACAAAGGTCACAGAGTCATGAGAACCAGTCGAACTTAACAGAATTTTGCTGGCAATATCCAACAATGTGCGATATTTTTTAAGAAGATCACCCTTCTTGACTGGAGCATACTTGCCATCTGATTTCTGTTTCAACTTCTTCCCACAGAAGATACTCAAGTAACGAATTTCTTGTCCAAGAGCATAATTTTCAATGTCAATAGTTCCGATGGGCAACTGTAGACGATTGAACATAGTTTCTGGAGTGATTTGCACACGATCCTCACCAATGAAGGATTCAAGAATATCACCTTGTCTGATGACGTTGGCATAGAACTCTAGCACCTCCTCCTCCAAGACCACTTGAGGAAATGATTCTAGATACGGTTTGAGCCCACATCGAGTGCATTTAGCCAGAATCTCAGCATCGTCGTCTGAGTGATTGCCTTTGAAGAACACAGATGGTTCAACATTTACTTTGTTATCGGAGATGTACCGGCCTAGGTCGAATGTGACCTGCATGTTAGTTCTAAGATCGAAGATTGATCGAGTAGACATCTAAAAAATAATCAGTAACTAGATTGCTTGAAAATAGGGAGAGGAAAAACTTCTTGAGAGAAAGGAAGTTAGAAAAATTGTGACTAAGTCATGTGAGAACATGGGTTTTGATCAAGACGGTTAAGACCTTTGGCATTCGGTTACGGAACCGAGAGTATTATGTAATTTGATATTGTAAACTTTGAAATCCGCCCCTTCTTAGTTAGAATAGAGGAGTGAACTCATCTGTCCTAGTGTAGATGAGTGAGAACTGGACGTATACACCACATCAAATGAGAGTGTATAAATCTAATTCAAGGGTTTTCAAATTCTATCAATACCTAATTACTATAATATCCTTAATCCGTTTTGATTAAACACTTAGCAAAAAAAAACTTAGCTTGTCTGTTCGAGTCCATCCAGAACAGACGAGTAGACTCAAGCTTCACCAGACGAGTTGACTTAAGTACACAAGACGAGTTCCCCCTTCGTCTGTGCATATCTATTCTGAACATCGAACGACTTCATTTACCTATCTTATCACATTCAACGTGTAATTGATGGTACAAGTAAAGTAACAATAAATATGATGAATATCAATCTAAAGCAATGATCAAGGTTTCGAACAAGATGACTATTGACTAACATAAGAGTCAACACAAGGATATTTAAGAAATCATAGATTCCTCCTTAAATGTTTATTCCCTTAGTATTACCCTCAGCTTTACCAGCTTCCTCATCGGGTTGTCTGGTCACCTTGTCTAGCCTTGTATACCTGTCTGTTGCGTGAGTAGACGAGTGCCCTAGTCTAGTGATCTTGTCTCCATACTTCGTTTGATGTACCTGTCTGGTTAGTACACAGCTATAGGCAAGTAGGATCTAAATCAATTAGCCCTAAACTAATGCATAATTCACGAAATCGTGCCTCAGCTAATGGTTTTGTAAAAATACCAGCTCTTTGAAAATCAGTATGAATCTTTTCCATGCGAATATCCTTCTTTTCTACATGATCACGTATGAAATGGTGTTTCACATCAACATGCTTACAACGTGTGTGTAGAACAGGATTTTGTGTAATGGCAATTGCACTATTACTATCACAGAATATAGGAACATTTGATTCACAAATATTATAATCTCTAAGCTGTTGAATAAGCCATAATAATTGACTACAACAACTACCAGCAGCCATGTACTCGGCTTCAGTAGTAGAGGTAGCAACACTTGTCTGCTTTTTCGAAAACCATGAAATGAGTTTTGTGCCTAAGAATTGACAAGAACCAGATGTAGATTTCCTATCTATTCTACAGCCACCAAAATCAGAATCAGAGTAGCCACTTAGAGATAAATCATCATTTGAAGGATACCATATACCACGATTGATGGTTCCTTTCAAATATTTCAGAATCCTTTTAGTGGTTTCCATGTGACTCTCTTTTGGATTAGCTTGAAAGCGAGCACATACACCAACAGAAAATGCAATATCAGGTCTACTAGCAGTCAAGTACAGTAATGAACCAATTAGACCACGGTAATGAGTTTGATCAGTACACTTACCTTGTTCGTCTGGGTCCATTCTGTATGTAGGTAGCATAGGTACGCCAGCAGACTTGCATGTCTTAATACCATACTTGTCTAGAAGATTTCTAGTATACTTTGCTTGATTTATGAAAATCCCTTCAGGGGTCTGTTTTACTTGAAGTCCAAGAAAGTAATTCATTTCACCCATCATAGACATCTCAAATTTACTTTGCATGAGTGTTGAGAAACTTTCACTCAGCTCTTTGTTAGGTGAACCAAAAATGATGTCATCTACGTAAATTTGGACGAGTAAAATGTCTTTCCCTTCTTGTCTTCTAAACAAGGTTCTGTCTACCTTGCCTTTAGTAAAACCATTTTCTAATAGAAATTGAGAAAGAGTATCGTACCAGGCTCTTGGAGCTTGCTTTAGTCCATATAAGGCCTTCTTTAATCTGTATACCTGATTACCTTTGACTTCGAAACCTGGGGGTTGTTCAACATATACTTCTTCCACAAGAATACCATTAAGAAATGCACTTTTAATATCCATTTGATATACAGTAAATTTCATGTAAGCAGCATATGCAAGAAACAATCGTATGGCTTCTAGTCTAGCAACAGGTGCATATGTTTCATCATAGTCTATGCCTTCAGCTTGTGAATAGCCTTGGGCGACTAGTCTAGCCTTATTACGAACAACTACATCATTCTCATCTTTCTTATTCTTGAAAATCCATCGAGTGCCAACTACATTATGATGTTTCGGTCTATCGACAAGTTCCCAGACGTCGTTTCGAACAAACTGATTCAACTCGTCTTGCATAGCAATGATCCAATTACTATCAGCTAAAGCCTCTTTGATGGTTTTAGGCTCGATAGATGAGAGGAAACAACACCAGCAAAACAGAGATGGACTAGATTGTTCTTGCGACTCAAAGAGTTGTCGTCGAGTCTTAACACCAACAGTAGAGTCACCAATAATATTTTCAGTATTATGCGCTGATTTCCATGTATTTCTATTCTTAACAATAGTACTGTCATCTATATCATGTACAGCATCATGCATGTCAACATCATTATCATCAGAAGATTTCATAGGAGTAGACGAGTCGACTAGTTTAGGCATGTCAACTGGTCTAGTAGAGTTACCTTGAGCACTCACCTTCTTCTGGTCGTCTGACTCGAGAGCTTTTATAAATGGATTGTAAGCTTGAACGGATTCATATACCTCTGAGTCTTTGTCAGATTCGACAGTTGGCTCAGTAACTTTTTCACTGATCTTGTTGGCAGACGGGTCCTGTTGAGATTCTTCGAAAACCACATGTGGTGTTTCTTCCACACAAAGGGTTGAGTAGTTGAATACTCTAAATGCTTTGCTAGTCGAGGAGTATCCTAAGAATATCCCCTCGTCTGCTTTAGCATCAAATGCATTCAACTTGCTTTTCCCATTGTTATGGATGAAACATTTGCATCCAAATATATGAAAATATGAAACTCTGGGTTTTCTACCTTTCCATACCTCATAGGGTGTCTTACCTAGTGCTTTATTGATAGCACTTCTATTTTGTGAGTGGCATGCAGTGTTGATAGCTTCTGCCCAAAATTTCTGAGGCGTATTGTACTCTGTCAGCATGGTCCTGCAGGCCTCCTTAAGAGTTCTGTTCCTTAGTTCTGCTACTCCATTTTGCTGTGGTGTCCTAGCTGCACTAGTAAGGTGCTGGATGCCACGCTTAGAACAAAATTCTTTAATATAGCAGTTAATGAATTCAGTACCCTTGTCACTACGTATCTTGACAATTGACTGATTCTTCTCAACCTGTAACTTCTTCAACAGATCAGGCAAAAGTGTTTGTGTATCACTCTTCTTGTGTAAGAAGACTACCCAAGTGAACTTGGAATAGTCGTCTACCACAACAAGTGTGTACCTTCTACCGTTCAAAGTTGGAGGAGTTATTGGGCCATGTAAGTCCATATGTAGAAGTTCAAGAATTCTACTGGTTGAGAGGGATGGAATAGATTTGAAAGAGCCCTTTACCTGTTTACCTTTTTGACAGGACGTGCATACATGTGACTTATAGTAGACTTCATTGGGAATACCTTCCACAAGGTAGTCTCTGGCTATCTTATTAAGAACCTTAAAGTTTAGATGGCAAAGGCGTCTATGCCAGAGCCAGCCAAGTTCTTTAGGATTTTTAGTAAGTAGACAGGTGTCCCTCGGACAACTGTTCCAGTTCACTATGTACACACTTCCTTGTCTAATGCCGACCAGTAGGACTGTGTGTGTTTTCTTGTCAATGATTTCACATTTCTGACTTTTGAACTGCACCTTGTATCCACGATCACAAAATTGTGAAATAGAGAGTAAATTGTATTTCAAGCCTTCAACATAAGAAACATCTTGAATTTCTATGTCTCCATTCCGAATGTAACCAAATCCTTTAGTAACAGCAATGGAGCTATCACCAAATATCACTTTTGGTCCTTCTTGCTCATGGTAGCTTGATAAGAGAGTCTTGGTACCAGTCATGTGGTGCGAACAGCCACTGTCTATGTACCAAGTTTCTCCTGTTGAGCCACCTTTCTTGTATAGATCGAGTCGACCCTGCAATAGATGATATTACATAATTTAGGTACCCTCCTTGTTTAATGGGGTCCTTGGGGGTTAGTCGAGTTCAATGGAATCCAAATGTACATTGGAGTCCTGAACAAGTTTGATCTTTTAAGCTTTCGACCATATTTGTTGCAAAATAAGACCTTGTTATCCTTATCTGGTCTATCAGTTGAGTTCGGATCTACTCTTTGGAGATAGCCTTTCGACTTGATCTCTACTTGAGCAGGCACTTGTCTATGATAGTCAGAGTAGGGTTTATATGCATTAGGTCCATACGGTTTATAGACATGTTTAGGTCTTTCTCCTCCTTCGATATCATATGACAAAGGTGGAGGATATAGAACAGCTTGAGTACGATATTTTGGACCTACCTGTCTAGGTCTAGACGAGTAGAGTTGAGACTGCCTTATGAAAGGAGTCTAGACTCTTGTCGTCTAGTCTGTACTTGTCTAGTACTAGTCTCCTCAGGATACCAATCCTCGTATCTGACCTGATTTGGTCGTCCACGATTCCTAGTCCTTTGAAGATTAGTTCTAGGTTGAACAGGCTTGTTGTTACCATTCTTTTTACCTCCCTTGGTAATTGGAATGTTAACTCGAGCTTGTCTAGGTACAGTGCCTTTAGACGGAGTGTCAATATCGTATATCATTGGTTCTTTTCCTTTATCATTAGTCAAAGAGCTTGAGATGAAAATAGTAGGGTTCTTAGGAACTAGAGTAGACGAGCTTGATGTCTCAGCACCTATGCCTGTCTTGTCAGCAGGAGCCCTATACCTATCTGACAATTCAAGGTTAACCTTAGATGAGTTAACCAGGTCAGTAAGTTTAAGGTCTAATGTGACAACCTCGGTTTCTAAGAACTTATTACGTTCTTCAAGCTTTTTGAGCTTACTTTGTAAAACATTGAATTCATGTTTCTCAGTAGCATGTGTCTTAAGTAGGTCTTGATACAACTTGTCTGTCAATGCACACTTGTCTTTGAGTTGTCTCAACTCTTCTTGCAAGCGTCCATTTAGGACTGTTATATTAGGATCTACTTTAGACTGAGCTTCCTTAAGATCTATGATTTCTTGTCTTAACATGATGTTTTCGTCACTGACTTCAATGAATGCCTTGTTGGCAAGTAGGAGGTCGTCTTCAACTGCACTAGTAGAGTGCTGAAGACTACTCCCTACTTGGCTACTGGCAGTGTCACTTTCATCAGAATCTGATTCATCACATGATTGAAAGGAAGTAACAGATGATACCTCTTGGTCGATTTTAGTCATGAAGCATAGACCATCATCAACTATGAATGCTTCATCGTGATCTGGTTCAGACGGGTAGCTAGATGAGGATGATGGCAACTCGTCTGAGTCAGAGTCAGAGTCATCATTGGCCATCATTGCCTTCTTACCACGGTTGTATCTTCTTTCTCTTCGTGCTTTGCGTTCTTCTCGATCATCAGTACTCAGGTCCGGACATTCATATATGTAGTGACCTGGTTTCTCACAGTTATAGCACACAAGATCATTAGTAGCCTTTTTAATAGGAGAGTTGTTCCTTCGTTTATCACGTCTATCAGAACGAGTAATCTTCCTACCATCAGACTCTCTATCTTGTCTGTTACCTTTCGAGACTTCGTCTCTCCTTTCGGACGAGTTTCGGTCTCGTCTGGTTTCAGACGAGTTCTTAGAAGCAGACCCTCTATGCTCTCTATAGAACTTCTTATATCTCCCGAAACGTTTATTCAGCCTATCAAACTTTCTAACCATGAGGCTTACCTGATCCTTCAGACTAAGATCAGTATCTAACTCGTCTTTAACAGAAGCAGACCTAGTCTTAGTCTTAGACCTGTCTATCTTAGACGAACTAGCCTTAAAAGCAACGTTCTTAGATACAACATATTCTCTGTCACTACTTACTATGGGTTCATCTTCGTCTAGATCAAACTCATGAGCCTTTAGAGTTTGAAACATAGTCTCTGCTGTCCATACGTCTATATCTTGGGTATTCTTAACAAGCATTTTTACCATCTTCCATCGACTATCAAGGCTTTTTAGAATCCTAAGATTGATTTCACGAGGAGTATAAGATTTACCAAGGACTTCCAAGTCATTCATGATTTTAGTAAAACGAGTATCCAACTGGTCTATTGTTTCACCAGCTTTCATATGAAATGATTCGAATCTTTGGACTGCAGTGGAGAGCTTGCTTTCTTTGATTAGGGATGTCCCTTCACAAATGATAGCTAAGCGATCCCACATTTCTTTGGCAGTTTTACATTTTAACACTTTTCCCAGATACTCGTTAGGAAGAGTGTGTAAGATGTAATTCTTGGCCAAGCTATCCAAATTATTCTGTCTCATTTCTTCAGATGTAAGTTCTGACCTTGGTTTCTTGACGAGAGTACCCACGGGTTGATTTGCGTCGAGGGCAGCAGTGTTTGGGATCATGGTCACTATCGGACCTTCAGTGATGACTGAGATCATTAAGTCATGAGTGGAGCTGAAGATGGCTTCCATCCTTAGCTTCCAATAGTCGTAATCCTGTACCTGGAACTTAGGTAGTTTGTTGGCAGAGACATGATTTCAAGAAATAAGTGCTAAGTAGAGTTATGATCAAGAACAACAGATAAGTCAAGAACAGGGAGCACGAAAAAACAGATGATACAAGAACAGTCAAGGACCAAGACTTCACCCTAAGTCTTGAGTCGGTTATCAAGAAACAACAGTTCGTAAACTACTGCTCTGATACCACTTGTTGGTCCCAAGTTGAGTTAATAACGAGTAAGCTAGTGAAAATGTCTAGAGGGGGGTGAATAGACTTTTCAAAAATCTTTCGAAATATCAAAGTACACTATGCGGAATACGAAATTAACAATGAGCCCAATTCAAGATTATACTCAACTTAGATTCGAGAACTCTGTTCTATACTCAACTAATCTAGTTCAGTTAAGTAGTTAAAACAATTAAGCAATTTAAACAATCAAAACTGTAAAGTAAATCAAACACAAGATTTATAGTGGTTCGACAACTTGTCTACATCCACTCTCACAAACCCAGTTGTGATGTTTCCACTAAACTCTTCCAATCGAGTACAAGTGTATGTTCCTGTCTTTAAAGTCCCAAGAAGAAGACTTAGATCTTCAACAGACTATACCTCCAGATATGTCTACGATCTTACTAGAAATTTTACAAGTATCTAGCACCTTGAAAATAACAAAACAAAACTAAAAACTTCTCTGATTTTCAGTAGTAGCCTTCTTGATTCTTCACTTGTCTTCTGGCTATCTTTCTGAACTTCAATCAACTCTGAGAGTAAACTTCAATTGAATCTTCAATAACGTTTGTAAGTAGTAATTCTCAATATCTTCAGTAATCAGTAGTCTTTAACCAACGAATACCTTGGGGTATTTATAGACTTCAAATTCAAGAACTTTCAGTTGTGTAACAACCTTTCTTGAAAACTAACTTGTAACTGATTCTTTTATTCTTCCACGCGTTTCTTCAGTTAATTAGTTATTCCATAACTAATTCTTCAATTTTATCTTCAATACGCGTTTCTTTCACTAACTTTAAGTTAACTTGTCTTGTGTAGTCTAGTAGATGTACTTGTCTTGTAGTCCACCTGTCTTGAGTAGTAGACGGGTCTTCTCTTCTTGTGCAGTAGACTTATAATAGAACTAATCTAGTCCTATCATCTAACCTAACAAGACTATTACATTACATTAAGCTTTTATAATACAAGCTTAGTCAACTTATACACTATACAAAGAATCTAATCTATTACAAAGAAATATCATAAGCTCTATACAACAATTAAATAGCTCAGTAACAATCTAACATATATGAAGTACTTATAAATCGTACTTATCTTTTGAACTTCTAATACTTGTTCTATGAATTCTACTGATCTGTTCAAGATAGCTTCAACTCAACTAGACTAGATTAGTCAACACTTAGAAAATATTCAAGTCTTCTTTTGGCTTATCAAAACTTTATCTTCTTTATCTTTTATTCATCATTTAGGACTTGTTCTAGGATTCATATCCCAACATGCAAAAAATGAAGTTTTGTGAAATATTTTAGGAATGTTCCTTTGAATTAAAACCGCGCGAGATTCTAGGAGAAATATCTCCCAACTTAATTTAAAATTCAAATGTTGACTTTCCTAAATTTAGATTAACATAATTAATTGAATTTGAAATTCTTAATTAATTCGAAAACAGGGGCATAATCGACTATATATGTATCATTTTGTCCTTAATTGTTTTAACAAATAAATTTGACTTGAATCTTAAAGTCTTAGAGTGAATTGTCATATTTTGTTTTTTCCCCTATATATATATATAACATGAAAAATATTTATATTATTGTGAAATGTTTCAAAATATATATATATATATATATATATATATATGCATTTAAAATATTATTTTCAATTGTGAGAAACAACTTAAATAAATTCAACATGATATTAAAAAACGTTGCGGGGCGATTATCTAGGACCCGTACGGGGCGCGGAACGGGTCCGGGGCATAATAAATTAGAATGGGTCGGGGGCATATACAAGTGTGTTTCATATACATTTGCATCAATCGTTCTAGGGCAGGAGTTTATGAAAATCTATGTAAATCAATAAAAATACATATATTTCATAAATCCTGTCAAGTCTATGAAAATACATATAAATCAATAATAAAAGTCAGTCAAACTCTACATGAACTCTATGAATGTTTAAATCTACAGACTTTTTAAAGTCCAAAAAAATCCAATAGTATTCCAATTGAATACACCCCTTTAAACCCCCCCCCCCTAAAGTCTTAATAAACTAAAACACTTCAAATAAATTAAATACTTAAAGTCTTAATACATCTATAAGTTGTAATTTGTAAGTAATTTATTTTTTAAGTTTTTATCACTTACATTTTTCTGTTAGTATTTATAACATTACAATTTGTCAATTTTCAATATAATGAATAGTGATATAGTAATTTACAACAAGTCAAATAGTGAACAATCAATAAAATTTAAGTTATGAGTATAATTTTAAGTTGTATAAAGTTAAAATGATAAAAAAAAAAAAGAGTAAAAAACGAGCTAAAAAATCGGAAAAAAAAAAAATCGACGAATCGGCGGTTCAAAACCCATAATCGTAATCAACAGTTCGGTTTCGGTTACTGATTTCACCAAACTGTAAGCGGCGGTTTTAAACCGGCGAACATGTCGTCTAAACATAACCGGTTCAGTCACGGTTTGTAGAATGATCAAACCCGACTTTTTTTTTTTACATGTAAATGCAGCACTATATATACTTTATAAAATTTAAAGGAGATTTACATATAGACGAGGTAAACAACGGCCAAACCTCCTACAAGACCGCCGACTCAAAACCTCCTCCTCCTCCTTTACGGGAAATCGAATAAATCTGGTGCCGGCGTAATGAAAAATTGGGGAAGATTGGTGCATCGAGCAGTTTTCTTGAGCACTAACAATGGCGGATTACCATCAAAACTCTTCAATTCACAAAACCCTGCTACGGGATTCAACCGGTTCATATTCTCCTCTTCTTCGTCAAGTGATGTATCCAATTTGAACTTGTTCAAGTCTTCTCCACGCTACTCCCAATGGGACAATTTTCGAGGTATCTTCACCTCTTTCTCTCCAAATAATGTTGTTAATCTATGATTTCTTACGCGAATTCGATTAGGTTTTTCTTTTTTATATCTATCGCTTATTGGGAAATAGATTTCTGTAAACCCAAGAAATTTCCATAAGCATTTATTTACTTTATAAATTCGTATAGGCGAAATATAGAAATTGTAGGCTTTAGCTACATTTGTGCGACTATAGCATAAATTTGTTTTTGTCACTCTTAGGGTGAAAATCAAACCAAGCTATTCCATACTCATTCGAGATCGTTCGAATCGTGTTCGCTGTTCGGTAGTTTGAGCTCGGCTCGACATAGATATTAAACAAGTTTGAACATATATTTATATTCAGTATGGTCTAAAGCTCGAGCTCGATAAGTAAAAAAAGATAAATTTAGCTTAAAAATCTCAAACCACTCGAGCTCGGCTAGAATAAAGCTCGGTCGAGCTCGGCTCGTTTAATTATCAAACAAGCTCAAACAATAATTTTAAAGCTCGATAATATTTCAAACAAGCTTGAACTACATCGCGTTCGGCTCAGCTCGACTCATTTACAGCCCTAGTCACTCTGAATACGCCTTTTATTTTTTTTCTTGTTTTGTTTTACTGATGTAATAAAGAAATGGTTAGTTATATGAAAACCACAACCACTCAGCGTAGTGATTTGATTGATCTTGGTTGCTCTTTAACTAAGTAAATGGAATTGGAAATGATTTTTGTGTTTATAGCAATAACACCATCAAACTTTTGCTGTGGGCAGTGCAGAGGAGGAGCATGTTTATCCAAACGCAGTCGACTCCGAATCCAGCTTCGCTCATGTTTTATCCTGGGAAGCCAGTTATGGAGGCAGGGAGTGCAGATTTTCCGAATGCGCGTTCTGCTATGACTTCACCCCTAGCAAAGACTCTGTTTGGAATTGATGGTACTTTCATTTCCTCGTTAAGATGAAGTAAAACAATGTTTTTAAGTTGTAAAATCGTTTGCTAACTGATGGAAATGGAACTTTGATTTATGCTGCGTAGGAGTTCTAGAGCTTTTCTTTAGGTCAGTCATGTAGTAAAATCTGAAACCTGAGACAAGTAGACTTTTTTGTCGACGTCTCTAAAATCTTTGAAGAGTGTAAACCATAAACTTGATACAAGTATACAACACACTGTTCATGTTGTGTATGGGTGGATAATAGATTCTTAAAGATCAAAACAGATGAATGAGTTGGAGAAGGTAAGGTGGGCGTAAAAGCTTTGAGCAAAAAGGCTATCAATTCAGCATTTGTGGCTTAATTTCATCACATCATATGACTGAGCTACTCTTTCGTAATTAGTAATTATGCATGATAGTTAATTGTAGGACATAAGATGATGAAATCTTGTTCGGTAGGACCTAACTAGCACCTATAGGTTCTAACCCTTTGAGTTATGGGGTCGATAAAATACGAAAACTTACTCTGCAGCTTGATTTTATAAGGGGAAAGAGAGTGAAAAACGGGCATGAGTTTTCAAGCAACAAACTTTGTAAGAGACAGTTATGTAATGGAATGTAAAGAGTGCAAAAAGGATTAGTTTTGACGTTGCCAATTGAAAGAAGATAGTACCATAGTGTTTCTGCATATTTTGAGTCCAATGTGATAATTATTTCTATTTGTACAGGAGTTGCCAGAGTCTTCTTTGGATCAGATTTCATAACCGTAACGAAATCAGACGAAATGTCATGGGATTTGCTGAAACCTCAAATCTTCGCAGCAGTCATGGATTTCTATTCGTCTGGGCAGCCATTGATACTGGACTCGACCACTGCAGCTTCAATGGACACAGCCATCCGTGAAGATGATTCAGAAACAGTTGCGATGATCAAAGAGCTGTTAGAAACGCGCATTCGTCCAACAGTACAAGACGATGGTGGAGATATCGAATATGTTGGGTTCGATGTTGAGAGTGGAATAGTTAAACTAAGAATGCAAGGAGCCTGCAGTGGCTGCCCTAGTTCATCAGTCACTCTGAAATCTGGGATAGAGAATATGCTAATGCATTATGTGCCTGAGGTCAAAGGCGTCGAACAAGAATTCGATGCTGAAGATGAAGACGCTGCGTTAACTGGAGCAGCACACGAGTAATGGACCATCCAAATAATTTGCCAGTTTAAACAACATTGTAATTTGATGTTAGTTATTGCCTCTATTTTGAACAGGGACATCCTAACAAAAATTCCCAATTATTTTAGACAAACACTCATATTTAAACAATAATTATTTTTTAATTTTGGTAGGCTAGCTTGCGTTGCCCATTATTGCTACTTGTTTCATGACTTCCTAGTCACAATAATTTATATGTGGCATTTTCACGCTTTCGCATCTGACTGTCTTATTTTCTCTTTTTTATTTGTTCAAAATTTCCCCTTATCCTTTAACTAAGTTGTAAAAAGGAAAAACTTGAAGGAATATATATATATATATATATATATATATATATATATATATATTGAGAAAAGCCAATCAAAGGTCATCATCAAGACAATTTTCTCTCTTCGTTTCTTTTGCAAAAGTAAAAAGATAAACTCGCTCTCATATCGGTTTACAATAACACATGTCTGAAATTAAAAAATCGTAAAAGGTCCCGTGACTTTTTATTTTATCAATTTTACTCATTGTAATCTCAATTTTAGTCATTTTTTATGATAATTTTGGATTTCAGTCGAAATTTGCCACATAATCAATATTTTCGGTCATAAGATACACATGGACTGCCACATAAGTTGTTGGAGGGAAAATACAAGTGACAGTTTTTGTTAATATACTCCCTCGGTCCAATTTCATTATTCTCACTTTTCTTTTTTGGTTGTCCAATTTTATTATGCACATTCCCTTTTTGGAAACAATACTATTCATACTACTTTATCTCCGCCCTCCTACCATCACTTATTTACCCACTTTGCCATTCACTTTATTCATAAACAATCATTTATTTACAAATGGACCCCACAATACCTTATCATACCCTCAACTTATCTACTTTATGAATAAACTAATCAATATTCATTAAAACCCGTGCCCGGAGAAGTGGGCATAATAAAATTGGACGGAGGGAGTACATGGTTTTGAGGCTTAGATTATTTTAAAATTTTCATTTGCATAATATATTAAGAAAAGAATAGGATTTATCATCTCTCCCCAATAGCAAATTGAACGACAGAACAATCTCTACCATTTCGCAAACCGAACGAGAGAACCCTAACCGTGAAAATGAAGAACTCTATTAGCGCTACTTAATTGCATTACTCAATACACACACTTATCACACTAAATCTCAAATTCCAAATCGCACAACCCTAGCTAATCGCAAAACCCTTCATACCCAACAAATCCCAAATTGCACACTTATTACACTAAATCAAATGGCTCGATGTGGATACGAGAAAATAGTTTCAATTCTTGTGATATATTGTTGAATAACCGTAAATATATATTATGTGCAATTAAAAAGTTTAAAATGGCGAGTAATAAATAAAGCTTATACATAGTTTATGTGACAGTCCATGTGTATCGATTATGTGGAAGTCCATGTGTATCTTCTGATCGAAAATATTGATTATGTGGTAAATTTCGACATAAGTTTAAAATTATTGTCGGAAATGACTAAAATCAGATAAAAAGAATTTAAAAAACTAAAATTAATAAAATAAAAAGATTTTTATAATTCAAACCAAGCCGATGTATGATTCTTTGAAGATAACCCCAATCCACTCTATCGTAGGCTTTACTGATATCCACTTTAAAGGGAACATCACCTCAATTCCCTCTCTGTTTGTTTTTCATCTCTGTTTGTTTTTCATCATGTGTAAGGTTTCAAAGGCAATTAAGATGTTATCTTGAATTGCTCGTCCCGTAACAAAAGCGGATTGCGCTTTGTCCACCAACTCCGGGAGTACGACCTTCAGCCTATTGCATAGTACTTTCGAGAGATTTTGTATACGACATTGCAGAGTGCAATAGGCCTAAGTTCCGTCATAGATTTTGGGTTCTCACATTTTGGTATAAGCACATTTGTCGAATTTAGTCAGTCACTCCACACAAGAAGTAAAAGATGTCATCCCCTACAATTCTCCAACTATTTTGATAGAATGCCGGATTGAACCCATCTGGACCTGGAGACTTGTCTCCGTTCATCCGCTTGACCGCAGCCGTAAACTCCTCCTTATCAAAAGGTCGAGTAAGGGCCATATTGTGCTCTTGAGATATAATTTGAGGTACTGCCTCTAGGAAATTCTGCTCCCCCTTACCAGTGTCAGAAGCTTCGAACAGACGAGTGTAGTATTCCCCAACTAGGTTGCACAACCCAGGCTGCCCTTCAACCCACCCCCCCATATCATTTGTTAATCTTAAAATCTTTTTGCGTCTCTTTCGAGTGGAGGCCGATTGGTGAAAGAATCTCGTGTTGATGTCTCCATCTTTCAACCAAAATATTTTTGCCCTTTGCCTCCATACAGTTTCTTCTTGAACAAGCAGTTTTCCTAGTTCTATTCTCGCTGCCGCAATGCGTTGAGCTCTGTGGCAAGTAGTGGTCTCACGTAGCTATTCAATCTCACGTTCCAACTTTTTCTTACGGAGTCTAAACTCCGAATCCGATCTTTGCCCCCATATTTCGAGTGTTTTCGACATGGCTGCCAATCTATCAAGCAAGGCCAAGTCTCCAAAACCACTCCAACAAGAACGAATAACCTACTTTAAGTCACCCTCCATAAGCCACCGATTCTCAAATTTGAATTTGTGTTTACGCATGATTCTGGCAGTCGGACTTGTGTCGAGCAATATGGGATTATGATCTGATACGGGCGCCACCAGATTATGTAAAACGGCTCCCGAAAATCTCGCATGCCACGCTGAATTGCCCATAGCCCTATCAAGTCTCTCTTCTACCTCATTTGGCGTGCCTCGACCCTTGAACCAAGTAAATTTATGCCCTGTCAGTTGGATATCCGAGAGATTACAATCTTGGATCGCCTCCCTAAATCACCGGAATAACCATTGGGGATGATCCACCCGCCCTTTTTTGTCTTCAGCAAATAACAAATCATTGAAATCTCCAATACACATCCAAGGTAAATTGTTCACACTTGCCAAATGTCGTAAGAGATTCCATGATAGATGTCGTCGATTTCTCTCCGGGTACCCGTAGAAACCCGTCATCCTCCATTCCTCCCCACCTTCATCAACAATTAAATCAATGTGGTTTCTCGAATAACTCAACACGTTGCATTTATTTTTATCGTTCCATAATACTGCCAATCCACCACTCCTGCCAATACAGTCGATAGAGAAGCAGGAAGAAAATTTAAGTTTTACACGTAAAACTTCAAGCTTGACTCCGTGCGCTAATGTTTCGAAAAGAAAAATCACTTCGGCTCGTCGTGTGCGGGCAATCTCACAAATATTAGAGATTGTAGTGGCTTGGCCAAGGCCCCTACAATTCCAGCTTAGCACTATCATATTATGTTCAGCGGCTAATGAAGAGAATGATATATTGTTTCTAAACCTTTCAAACACACCCACCAAAATCAACAAAGGATAACTCTACAACAATCTCCACGAGGAAGATGACAATCGAGATCCCCACAAGAGAGAGGTAGAAACACAGGCTCCCAAAAAAGTGGAGAAACAGCAGCGGCTTCCGACGACGGGAAGAAATACGTCAATTGAGAGTCATCAAGAAATCAAGGAAGAGACAAACCTTGGAGGGCAAGGGATACCAGGCGGAGTGAGTCGGCAGCGTGATCGGAGTTCCGCCGGTGGGAGCGTTAATCTAAATTATCGGCATAAATTGCGGCATGACCCACGGCATAATTCGCGAGAGCGTTTCTTGACCCACCTGTATGTTACAATAACACATGTTTGAAATTGAAAATTTCGTAAAAGGTCCTGTGACTTTTTATTTTATCAATTTTACTCATTGTAATCTCAATTTTAGTCATTTTTTACGATAATTTTGGATTTCAATTGAAATTTGCCACATAATCAATATTTTCGGCCAGAAGATACACATGAACTGCCACATAAGTTGTTGGAGGAAAAATACAAGTGTCGTTTTTGTTAATATACATGGTTTTGAGGTTTAGATTATTTTAAAATTTTCATTTGCATAATACTATATTAAGAAAAAAATAGGATTTATCATCTCTCCCCAATAGCAAATTGAACAACAGAACAATCTCTACCATTTCGCAAACCGAACGAGAGAACCCTAACCGTGAAAATGAAGAACTCTATTAGCGCTACTTAATTGCACTACTCAATACACACACTTATCACACTAAATCCCAAATTCCAAATCGCACAACCCTATCTAATCGCAAAACCCTTCATACCCAACAAATCCCAAATTGCACACTTATTACACTAAATCAAATGGCTCGATGTGGATACGAGAAAAGAGTTTCAATTCTTGTGATATGTTGTTGAATAACCGTAAATATATATTATGTGCAATTAAAAAGTTTAAAATGGTGAGTAATAAATAAAGCTTATACACAGTTTATGTGACAGTCCATGTGTATTGATTATGTGGAAGTCCATGTGTATCTTCTGATCGAAAATATTGATTATGTGGTAAATTTCGACATAAGTTTAAAATTATTATCGGAAAGGACTAAAATTAGATAAAAAGAATTTAAAATACTAAAATTAATAAAATAAAAAGATTTTTATAATTCCCATGTGAAATTATCTCCATATTTTATGTTCACTGTCTTATAATGTATACCTTGGTACAAGGTTGTCGTGGAACCCCCACCAATTGAACTTTTTCTGAAATAAAATAAGATTTTAACTTTTTCTAAAAGCTGAAATAAAATAGGATAAACTTTTTCTAAAAGCTGAAAAAAAAATAAGATTAATAATAAAAATTCGACGGCTCTTTCTCTATTGGCCAAGATTGAAGCCATAGAAGCACGCAAGGCATTCAGTTTCCACACGCCCAATCCATCAGACCACGCGAATTCACCGTGTCTCTCTCACTCTATGGCCTATCCCCCTCATTGTACATTCTACCAAGCACAACGTACACCTCCACAAAGCATCCTTTTCTATTTCTTTATTAGGCTTCAGCTTCTTGATTTCCAGAAAAGCCCACTTTCGCACCATACTTGGCACGTCACCATTGATGAGAATTGAAATCAGACATTTCAACTGCTACCCACACTCATTACTGCTACCATAACCCTTATCTGTGAATTCTATTTTTGGAACACATTCTTGAATATATATAGCTGAGAGAGACTAAGAGATAGAGATAAAAGTTGGGATCTTTTTGAAATTGGTGGGGTTTTGAATATTGATAGATATAGTGTACTGTACTGATTGTTGGGATTGATCAAGAATTTGGTGGGAGGTGAGGGAAAGTTGTAATCTTGGTGAAAATGGGGTGGTTGTGGGAGAATATGAGGGAGCTTAGGCCATTGGTGCATCTATTGTTGCCACTCTGTGTGCACTGGGTTGCTGAAGAGATGACTGTTTCTGTGCTAGTTGATGTCACAACTAATGCTCTTTGTCCAGGCAGCAAGACTTGCTCTGAAGCCATCTACATTAATGGCATCCAACAAACTGTCAGTTTTTGCCTCTGTTTTTCTTCTTATGCTGTTATGCACATCTTTCTTTCTTTCCCATTTCCCACACATTAAACTGTTTGCTTGAGCAATTACTTAATCAAAATTGTTGGGTCATTGAAGTTTGACTTTTTTGGGCCTGGATATGTGTCTACTGCCATATGGGATTTGGTGTTTTTAGATTATGTTTTCTTTATATTAACACTGAATTGTTGGTTGTGTTGTGGAGTTTCTGAGCATACTATACTTTACACATTTAAAAGCATACTATACTTTTAATCTTAGCTATCAAACACGGCCTAAGTGTCTGAGAATACTGGATTTTCTTGATCTTAAGTGAATTTCTTTGGATTTTTTGGATCCAGTTCAGCTGTGTTTAACATTTTCAAATGGTGAAGTAGAGTTAAGTTTGCAACATCTTTGGGCTGTTTAGTGTGTATTCAAGAAAGTAGAGTCCCAATCAATTGATTATGGTGGTTGTAGTTCTAGAAAAGATCATCATATTACCCCACTTGTACTTGTATGACCCATGTTCCTTGTTCATACAAGCTTCTTCATAATGAAAGATATTGGCATTTAGCTGACTTTCTCGACTTCTGTTCAATTTTACTACTAGTTTGGGACCACATTGACATCTACATCTGTTATATTCTGGTTGAAATTATTACAGAGAGTGATTAGCATGTGCCACACTGTCTTTATTGAGAAAAAAATCATTTTCTTTTAATGGGGATGTACCGATCAAGATGTTGCAGTGTGTGGAGGGAAAAAGTATCTGTATTCATTAATCTAGAATTCTTGAGATATGTTCCGTTTCAAACTTGCATGGTACCAATTTGCCAAGCATTTCCACCAATGTTTCTGGTTTTACTACATAAGCCACCTTAACCTTAATCTTCCTCTGGACACGTTTGGCGTTAATATCACACAATATTTTCGTAAAGATCGACTGTTAGAATAGATGCACTGCTGGAGTTATAAATTTAAATCAGGTACATGCCATTTTATCCAATAATTGGACCAACCAGATAAGATATGCTTTAATAGGGAAGGATAAAGGCACTTGCAAAAGTAATATGGTCCCATCTTTCAATTGACATATCACAATCAATATCTCCATAAATGACAACTTAGGCACATGTTTGTTTATTTTTCGATTGGATTTTCACGTGAGTTTTGTTCACAAACTTTAGTGGAGTATTATCAGAACGCAATAATATAGAATATAAGGACAATAATTGAAAAAGGGCTGCTGCACTGTGGGGCTTTTACTGCTAACTGCTGAGGGTTGGGTTCGAGTGAATTGATGAAGTAGTTTGGTTTAAGATGATAAAAAATTGAAGTAACTATTATGTATCACAGTGTCTTAATATGGAAAATAATACAGAAAAAATGAACTTCCAAGGATAGGTAGTCCTTATGAATGCAATTAACTATATAATTAAGCATGTGTACCATTCTCCATGTGTTTTCTCCTCTCAAGCTTTAGTTGTGTTTTGTCCTTGTAGGTTGTCGGATTATTCAAGATGATAGTTCTTCCACTCTTAGGTCAACTATCTGATGATTATGGACGCAAACCGTTGCTGCTTCTCACTTTATCGACAACTATTGTTCCTTTCTGTATGTTCTATTTAACTTGTTTCTGTATTGTGAAGCTTCTGTTCGATTATCTATTAGATTGTTAAATGCATGTACTGGGGTATGGAAATACACTCTTTAGTCGTCAACTTTGCTAATAATTGTCACTAAATATGGTTCTATTCTGTTTTGGATATTAAACAAGACTGATACAACAATTAAGATGTGTCGAGTGGACGATATCTTCTATCGCATGATTCTTGATTTTTATCTTGGATTATTTAGTTGCATAATTTGACTCAATATTATAATCGTTTTCAGCTTTACTTGCCATTGATAAATCAAGAGGATCAGTATATGCTTATTACGGGCTTCGTACCATTTCTTACATAATAAGCCAGGGGAGCATTTTCTGCATTGCTGTTGCTTATGCCGTAAGTTCATTCTTTCCTGCTATCTTCAGACACAGCTTGTAGAGACGAGAACTAGATTTACGAACTCTTTACCTGTTTTTCAGGCAGACGTTGTTGATCCCCGCAGGAGGGCTGCTGCCTTTAGTTGGATCACAGGCCTTTTCTCTGCATCGCATGTCGTTGGGAACATGCTAGCACGTTTTCTTCCAGAAGATTACATTTTCGTGGTATGCTTATTTTTGGGGATTTTGCTCGTTTTTTTAAAATCAAATTTTACCTAATTATACATATAACTATACTTCAATTTCAGGTTTCAATAGCTCTGCTGGTCATTGTCCCAATTTACATGGGATTGTTTCTGAAAGAAACTGTCAGACCAACTGAAAAACCGGACCATAATATGCCTTTCTTTAAGAAATCCACCAAGATTGTCAAAGAACGATATCACTCCATGAAACATGCTGTTAATATTGTTACTAGCAGGTAAACTGAGCTTCTTCATCTGCCGTTTTAAGTATTTTGTTCATTTTAAACTAATTACATAGTGTCTTTTTTTTCTTTTAGCTCAACGCTTAAACGGATTTCTTCTATTTCGTTCTTCTATGAACTGGGAATGTCTGGCATCAGCGGTGTCTTACTGGTATGTCTCTAACAGGACATTAAGCATAATTACAAAACTCTTGTTACTTTTTTTTTTCTCCATACACAGTGAAATATTTTGTATCAGAACGATGTTTTGTGGTGAAATCACCTCCAATTTGTAATCTTGAACATATTAAAAATTCTTGTTATCTTTTATGACCCTGCAGTACTATTTGAAGTCACGTTTTGGTTTCAACAAAAATCAATTATCAGAAATCTTGATGATGGTGGGAGTAGGCTCGATTTTTTCCCAGGTACATCACGATACGCTCGTTTGAATCCTTCAAATGTTAGTTCATCCGCTTAACTTTCTCCTTCACTTGAATGTTTGAAGATGGTGGTGCTTCCTCTACTCAATCCGTTGATTGGAGAGAGACTGATTCTCTGTATGGGCTTGCTCGCCTCAGTAGCATACGTAAGTTGTTAAATAAAATGACTAGAATTTTTTTACAACAAGCTTTTCTTGCTGAAAGGAAATGTCCTAAAATTTTTTTTTGCAGGGATTGTTTTATGGATTCGCTTGGGCATCATGGGTACGCAACTTAAGAGCAATCAACTATTTGTGCTTCAATTCTCGTTTATTATTGTTTCTAACTTTTGTGGAGAATGTAATGTTACACAGGTGCCCTACTTGAGCGCCTCGTTTGGAGTCATCTATATCCTTGTGAAACCCGCTGTAAGTAAATTGTCTCTCAATTACCTCTGTTTATTAGACCTGTAGCTATTATGTTCTGTCGTCCATCTTACTGGATCTTTGAAAAAAAATTGCAGACTTACGCGGTGATATCTAAGGCATCAAACTCAGCAGATCAGGTTCGTCTAGTTTATTGCATATTCTTGATCAATCATTAGAAGAGGGACTGATTTAGTTGTTTTGTCAAACCAGGGAAAAGCACAAGGGTTTATAGCTGGGGTGCAATCGGTTGCAAGTCTTCTTTCACCCCTGGCGATGAGTCCTCTAACCAGTAAGTCGGTTATTCTGTTTCAAGAAAGTTGAAAACATGTGTTGATGAACGCGTCTTCTGTCTGTCTGTTTGCAGCATGGTTTTTATCAAGTGACGCGCCTTTCAATTGCAAAGGTTTCAGCATCGTATTAGCGTCTCTAAGCATGGTAAGAATCAGCACGTTGATACACTCGTATCATATGGTTGGAACTGGGAATTCACGTGCTATATATTATTGTGCGTAGGTGATCGCGTTTTACTTTGCATGGACACTCGTCATAGATGCTCCTCCGTCTAAAGCGGGTTCTGAAGTGTATACAGAAGACGTTGAAACTCCACTTCTATCATGAGAGTCGACGAGTGTTTAGCGTTGCGGTTGAAATCTGAAGATGTACGAATCGAGAAGATGGACGCAGATATCGTATATTCGACTTCGTCTTACCGTAGTCATAGTTGTAGGTTGATGCTGGAAATAAGCTGCTGGCTTTGTATGTTATCAACTTATGTTATATTAATCTATGGAAATTAGGCTCATCCCATCTATATTGTATTTATTTTTCATTTTTTACCGAAATTACTTATAATAATCAATACTCAAAATCACGTAAATATATTGAATAAAAGAGCTGTTAATCAATAATTTTATGATTCAGAGAAAAGAACTGTGCAAAATAAAGTGCATTATTATAAGAATTTGTAATAAATAAGAAAATTTCCACACTTTTGTGCAACTAACAATGTTATAATGTTGTGTCGACATGATAAAAATACGTATCAACACAAAATAATGCCATTTTTCGTGTCAACATGATAACAAAATAATGTCATTGCTATTAGTATATGTAATTATTAAATCACTAAGAAGTTGAGGGGTAAAGTAGTAATTATTGCAAATATCAAACCTCTGAAATAAGCTCAAATGTTGTGCTCTGTCTATCCTTTCATGGCGCTGCCACTAACCATGGAAGCGCTCTCTCCTAACGCCACCACCGTCTCCGCCGCTTCCACCGCAACTATCTCAACATTCTTCGCTAAACTCCCCCCTAACTTACACTGCAAAAGCTCCTCGCTCGCCCTCTCCTTTCCCGCCAAGGCAACGCCCATCTTTCCAATTTGCTGTATTTCATCTTCCGTACCCAGAACTTTAAGAGTAGAAACTGCTTCAAATCCCACTTCTTCGACTGCCACTTTTGGTGTAGATGATAGTGGTGGCGGTAATCGGCATTGGATGGTGCTCGTGGAAGCACCTCCGCTAGAGCTCACTGCTAAATCCCAAATAATCGATTACTACGTGAGAAAACTTGAAAGAGTTTTAGGCAGGTAGGCGATTCTTTCCGTTTTATAGGTTTCTTCTATTTTCTCGTATGTGTTGTTTATGGCTCTTTTTGATGGTTTCGAGTTTGTGATTTTTGTTGAAGTATTTTTGGATTTGATCATGCCTTTCCCTGTTTGATTTATGTTTTTGTGCGATGCTCAATGCCGAGTTGTTGTGTTTCTTTTTCATTTTTGCTGGTTTATTGTGTATGGTAGAATTGCGTCGTTATAGTTGGTTTTGGTTTCTCAGTAAAAAGGAAGCTCAGAGGTGTATATATGATGCTTCCTGTGATACAAATTTTGGTTTCTGCTGTGACATTGATGAAGAAAGAGCTCATGAGCTAGCAAGTACGTCCATGTGCTGTAATCCAGCTACTTTGTTTACGCTTTCGAAGTTTATAGCCAATGTGAAAGATAAAAGGTCCTATCAATATGCAAATTTATTGCGTTTCTTGAATAATTCTGTAAAGAGTGATTTCGAGTGATAAATTCTTGCTTTGATGCATCACAGGCGTGCCTGGTATATTGTCCATTAAGCCAGACCATGATTTAGATTCTACACCTAAAGATTACAGCTCTTCAAAAATCAAATTGAATACTGATTCTATCCCTGCCTATGGAAGCACACTGTTGTTTCTTGCGGGGACTGCTAAACATTGGCTTGTTCGAATGGAGAGACCAGCAATTGGAGTCATTAGAAAAGCTCAGGTGGTTGATTATTATGTTCAAGTCTTAATGAGGGTTTTGAGGAAGTAAGTGTAATTTTCTAATTGTCAGTGTTCTTTCAACTGACTAATTCTCCATAAGGTGTTTCAACTTTCAATTATTAAAATCATGTTTTACAGTGAGCAAGATGCTCAAATGTGTATGTATCACATTTCGTGGCAATCCAACTATGGTTTCTGCTGTGAACTGGATGATGAGTGTGCTCAAGAGTTAGCGGGTCTGTATTCTATGCTACATCTTATTTCATATGCATATGCATTATTGGTGTGATGATGGATATCTTTGTTGCAGCTTTGCCTGGTGTTCTATCTGTTCAGCCAGATGAAAATTTCAGTTCAGATGATAAAGATTATACAGGTTTGTCATCATTAATACCTCTTGTTACCTTTTTTGTTGGTTTGTTGGTTTCAGATTTTTTTTTCCTTCATGATTGTTGTTTTCCTTCACGGAAATGTAGACTTTTGAATCTAGGTATCTTATATTTTTTTTCATGCCTAGCGTCTATATTTTTTTTTATCTTTGAGAGTTTGAAAGTGAGCCAGATTCTTCTGACTGGTAGCAAGCCAAAACCAACCTCAAATGTTCAATTCGTCAAGCAGAAAATTCTTGTCTGTGGCAAATTTGCAAGTAAATTAGAGGTTTAAAAGGGGATTCATAATCGTATGGATTGTGTTTATCCTTTGTAAATATGTCGAAAGTCTATGCATGTTGCTTTCCTCTGCTTTTGAGTCAGAGAGAGGAAGATGAATCTGTAATAATTTGGTCGTGCGTGTAGTTGCTTAAGCTTGAGGTGATGGCTTGATGAACTGTTATACTTATATGATGGATTCATGGTTCTCAGAATGCTCAGCTAACTTTTTTTTTTTTTTAACACATTTGGTTATTTATGGTCAATTAATCTAAATAAAAAATATAAAGCTGGAATAATGCATGTGCTTCTTGCAGGTGGATATTTTAGACCCTCCGAAGATTCTTCAGCATCAAGTCTGACAAGCAACATTGCAACAAAGAAGCTCTTTGTCACTGGTATGATGGACTCATAAACCTTTGAAATTTGTATTCTTGAATTTCTAATCATGATCTGCCATGAAGTAATAGTTCTGAAGTGCTACCATTATGGAAGCTAGCATTTTTTCCTGTGTTTTATTGAAGCCCTGAAGGTTGAAAGATTTTGATTTCATAAATTTTGTTTTGGAATCGACATAAAAGTTCTTCAACAAATTGAATGTTGTCGTATTTTGCATGCTTCGAATTAATTGTACAGTAGATACATTCTGTTCGTGGTTGAAGGGATATGGTAAAAGCAGCTAAAATAATTGAAGCTTTAACTTGGATTAATGTTTTACACTTGATGCATTCACGTGGGACATGAGATTGTTTTTGAAAAAAAAGGACTAAAAAAGTTGTTTATTGCAGGTCTGTCATTTTACACATCCGAGAAAACCTTACGTGCAGCTTTTGAAGGTTTTGGCGAATTAGTTGAAGGTAAAAATACACCCTTAGAAATCGGCCATATTTGAGAAGCTTTATTTATAAAGATTTTTAATTTTTTTCCCTTTCACTGGCAACAGTTAAAATCATAATGGACAAGATTTCCAAGAGGTCGAAAGGTTTTGCTTTTGTAGAGTACACCACCGAGGAGGCTGCAAGTACTGCTCTCAGAGAAATGAATGGAAAGGTAACTACACTAGACGATCTATCTCTATACACGATATCATGACCTTTTTCTGATAGAGGGAAAGCTACCGGAATAAGGGAATTAATGTAATAGATGGATAAATCCTCAAACACGAGGCCACAGAGAATTCTCTGCCACAACCTGAAGGTGCAAAATACGTAATATCTGAGATAATCCTAACTAGGCTACGAAATCAACAATAAATAATACTTTGTCCCATGATTTATTCCACACTTTCTTTACTGAGACGTCCTAAGATTACTTGCATACTCCCAATATTGAAATAATTCACAAAATTAATACATCATTTTATTTTCAAAATCGTCACGGCCCACGTTTTACTCTACACTTCACTGACCTTACTGAATCATCCAAAATACCCCTTCTTTATTTGACCCCACACCCCACTAAATTTCATTTTCTTAAAGTGTGCTGGTCTTTGAATGTAAGTCATCTCGTGACGGATGTAGTCTTATTCAAAGGCCCATGCACAAAGCCTGGCTAACATAAAATTAGAAAACTAATTATTAACTCTAATAACTCAACGAGGCCCAAGCGTTCCTTGGTCCGCTGAGAATAGACCTGAACGGGTGTACCATGTTCTCATTCTCAACAAGTCAGCTAAAATTCATCTCTTTTTCATGCTTTCAGATCATCAATGGCTGGATGATAACTGTTGATGTTGCCAAGAAGAACCCACCAAAATATAATCGGGGGCAACTCATACCTACATTATGATGCAGTGGCATTAGATTTCTCAGCCCAATACGTCTTTTGTCTGCCCAAGTATTACACGAACTGATCCACGTGTGGTAGAAAAGGTGGTTTGATCTACCAAGAAACGAAGAAAGTGCAATAGTATAGGACTAGGATTGATGATGCTGGATGGATGGATTCAATGTCCATCTCAAAATTTTGCAGGAATAGGTTTTACACTCATTTTTGACTCTTGAGCATCATGATTCTTATTTCTGAAGGATTTACATCAATTGTATAAGGTTGCACAAGATCTATATTAAACCTTTTTTTAATCCATGTATATCCTTGGTCATTATGGATATATTTCAAGTCTAGAAAGGTGTTTTGATAAAATTATGTAAAACAATTTTATCAGCTTCTGCTCATTAATGCTCAAGAAATTGTGTTCAAATTTCAAAATTTTGCATAATTATTGGTATGCATTATTAAAAATTATACTTAGAATAAATGTCCCATTCCCATAAACACAATCATAAATCCTAAGGAGTACAAATATAATTCTACACGATTTATGTATTCCCTTATTTAGGTGCTTAGTCAGTGGTTAGATTAGCTAGCATTGTGGATAGTGAGACTATAAATATGTATTGATTGTAAGTGTTGTAAATAATCAATCAAACAGTTTCTTTCATTCATCTTGAGACAGACAAGATTATGGAGCACAAGAGATTGCTCTTCTTCTTCTTCTTCTGGTCTCTTGCTCTTCTTTTCACAGGTTCATAACTTTCTTTAATCTTCCACAAATGAACGTTTACACACACACACACTGATATATATATGCCAATTAATGTGTATAAATAAAACTAGTTGCAGAAGGTGCAAGGGAAGATGGAAAAGTGAAGCAGATCTTTGCCTTCGGGGATTCTTATGCTGATACAGGAAACTCACCAATGTCAGTTTCAAGATCATGGAAGGCACCATATGGCATCACTTTCCCAGGAAAACCTTCCGGCAGATTCTCCGATGGTCGCGTTTTCACGGATTACATTGGTACGTACTACTTACTATTATTTCTCCACCATAAACTACTTCAACTCTATATGTATCAATTATTCATAGGAATCCCAATATAACTATCTTCCAAGTACAAATAATCAATAGTAATGTTTTTTGTCTTCATATTGATTTTATTTTCTTTATATATACCTACCTTAAAAGTTGAAATAAAGTTTTCATTTGAATTCATAGTGAGCTAGATTTTTATTTGATTTAGAAGTGGTTGATTTTCTTCAAGTTATCAGATTTAATATTGAAATTTTTCCTTGCCTGTATATTTTAATTTTTTTAAAAATAAATTTCGTGTATATATTACACCAAAGTGCTAATCCTCTATATATTATCGTACTAATTAAACAAAACTACACAAGAGTTTGATCATACATTTTATAGATACATAGATGAGAATTATAAAAATAGACGACAACATGGTTTTTTTGTTTTTTTTAGCTTCATTTTTGGGTATAAGCTCTCCAGTGGCGTACCAATTGATGAAGACGAAAACATTGTCGACACGAAACGGAATCAACTTTGCCTTTGGAGGGACAGGAGTGTTCACAACACTGGTTGATCAACCAAACATGACTACACAGATTGATTTCTTCCAACAACTTATCCATAAAGACACTATTCAATTGACCTCCTCCATTGCCTTAGTCTCCCTGGCAGGCAATGACTATGCTGCTTATCTAGCCAAAAATGGCACCTTTCAGGTAAAGTTGTTCAACTAACCTTCAATCCTTCATATATCTAGTTTAGCTCTATATAGCCACATCTATATTAACAAATTACAACATTGCATTATGCATATATATATATATACTCACTTTTTAATAAAAAAAAAGGTGGGTAAGACCTAGCTTAAAAAAAGAGAGATTTTAGTGTTCAAATTTGGTTTGAAAACAACACTTAAAGAGGGAATCTTATGGAAGACGTTTTCATACATGAAACGAAAATCTACTTTGATTCTCACTTTGTTTTAAAATATAATTGTGCCAAGGTCATAAGCTTGTGAATCATATGTCGAAACTAAAACATATACTCATGTCCATACACATCGATCAAAGGATTAAATGGTAGGTCTCCAGAGAATTAGGTTCACGTAAACTCTCTTCTTTCTTCATAGTGATAATGTTTAGAATACGAAGTATCACGTTCACGACTTTATTTCTCAGTCTCATGTTTTCGTTTTACCAGTTCATTCTATATATCTTAGTATGTATACTGACAAGGTTGTATGATATAATTGTCTCATCAGGGATTGCCTGAATTTACAAGATCAGTGATTAATCAGCTGATGGTGAATGTTAGAAGAATACATGGAATTGGAATAAAGAAAATAGGCATAACAGGGGTTGGACCATTGGGGTGTTTACCTCGAAATATAGCCTCAATTTCATATAAAAATTGCAATGCAGCTTTAAATAATTTTTCAGTTTCTCACAACCAAATGCTCAAGGAGCAGATATGGAAATTGAACAAAGAAGCAGGTGCCCCTATATTCATTTATCTCGACATCTACACTGCTTTCACCTCGGCCCTTCAATTACGCCAAGGTATTATATATAGAGTAATGACATAGAACCCGATGATGGGTTCCATAAGAAACCCACCATTTGGTTTTATATCAAATCCAATTATATATAATTAACAATATACTCCATAATCTTGTTTTTATTTATTTTTCATTGCAGGAAATTTATCAAATAAATTGAAGCCATGTTGTTATGGGGATTGTGGAATAGTTGAGAAGAATGGGAAGAAGAATTATGGTGTTTGTGAGAATCCCAGCCAATCATTTTTCTGGGATTCAATTCATCCTTCCAATTATGGTTGGGGGGCTGTTTATTCTGCTCTAAAAACATCTCTCCACTCTCTTTTTATCTAAACATTTCAACTCTTGTTCACCACATGGATAAACGTTGTGTAATAGTAGAGACGACACGTGCTAAAGATCTAGTAGGGTAAAACATATTCTCATCATTTTCACGTCATGAAGAAACACTTTTTAAATCGAAGCGATTTCGTAAAAGTTGATTTTATAATTTTAACCCGCTATGATCTTTCTCTCTATAATTGTCATCTCAACTAAATGATAATCTCGAATTATATATTTCTAACAAGGGATGATCGCAATGTGATTTTGTTTTTGTTTTTTATTTTTGTCTAAATTCAAATTGTCTTGCCACATCGATTGAATGTACAATTCTAAGAATCTAAATCGTGATTTATCAGGTAAAAGTGACCGTGCATGATTATTGTGGATGTCGTATTCTTTAATGAACAAGTTGAATATGTGAGTTTGTTATCTGTAAAAGCTAAAAAATTTCAACATGCTTTTAAAATGTTAAAAATTGTGTTTGTCGGGGTCGAACTTGATTATACAACAATGAGCCAAATTTCATTATCATTGACTAAAATTTTTACAACTTTACTCTTAGGTAGACTATGTTTTTCTTACTTTTTTTTTACATAAAAATATAATTTTTTTAAAATGTTAAAATTTATGTTTTCCGTTAGTCGAACTCGGTTATATAGCAATGAGCTAAATTCCATTTTCATTGTGCTACAAACACTCATTGACTAATTTTTTAATTATGTTTGCCGGGAGTCGAACCGGTAATATAGCATTGAGCCAAATTTATTTTTAATTGTGCTACAAACACTCATTGACTATAGTTTTTACAACTTAATTCTTATGTACATTATTTTTTTCATACTTTGTTTTACATAAAAAAATAATTTTTCAAAATGTTAAGAATGGTGTTTGCCGGGAGTCGAACCCGTTTATATAGCAATGAGCCAAATTCATTTGTCATTGTGTTACAAAAACTCATTGATTATATTTTTTACAACTTAATTCTTATGTACACTATTTTTTTCATACTTTTTTACATAAAAAAATAATTTATTCTTAAGTGAACTGTGTTTTTCTTATTATTTTTTTACATAAAAATATAATTGTTTAAAAATGTTAAAATTTGTGTTTGCCGGGAGTCGAACCCGGTTATATAGCAATGAGCCAAATACCATTTTCTTTGTGCTACAAACACTCATTGACTAATTTTTTTTAAACTTTATTCTTACGTGAACTATGTTTTTCTTATTTTTTTTACATAAAAATATAATTGTTTAAAAATGTTAAAATTTGTGTTTGCTGGGAGTCGAATCCGATCATATAGCAATGAGCCAAATACCATTTTCTTTGTGCTACAAAAACTCATTGACTAATTTTTGTACAACTTTATTCTTCTTAATTTTTTTACATAAAAATATAATTTTTTAAAAATGTTAAAATTTGTGTTTGCCGAGAGTTGAACCCGGTTATATAGAATATAGCAATGAGTCATTCATTGTGCTACAATGAAAATACCATTTTCATTGTGCTACAAACATCCACTGACTAATTATTTTACAACTTTATTATTATATAAACTATGTTTTTCTTACTTTTTTAACATAAAAATATAATTTTTAAAAAATGTTAAAATTTGTGTTTAGCGGGAGTCGAACCCGGTTATATAGCAATGAGCCAAATATCATTTTCATTTTGTTACAAACACTCATTAGCTAATTTTTATACAACTTTATTCTTATGTGAACTATGTTTTTCTTACTTTTTTTTACATAAAAATATAAATTTTTAAAAATGTTAAAATCTGTGTTTGCCAGGAGTCGAGCACGGTTATACTGGCCAAGTTCCATTTTCATTGTACTACAAACACTCATTGACTAATTTTTTTACAACTTTATTCTTATGTGAACTATGTTTTTCTTACTTTTTTTTACATAAAAATATAATTTAAAAAAAATGTTAAAATCTGTGTTTGAAGGGAGTCGAACCCTGTTATTTAGCAATGAGCCAAATATCATTTTCATTGTGCTACAAACACTCATTGACTAATTTTTATACAACTTTAGTCTTATATGAACTATGTTTTTCTTACTTTTTTTTACATAAAATATAACTTTAAAAAAATGTTAAAATCTGTTTTGCCAGGAGTCGAGCACGGTTATACAGGCCAAGTTTAATTTTCATTGTACTACAAAAACTCATTGACTAATTTTTTTACAACTTTATTCTTATGTGAACTATGTTTTTCTTACTTTTTTATACAAAAAACTATAATTTTTTAAAAATGTTAAAATCTGTGTTTGCAGAGAGTCGATCCCGGTTATATAGCAAGGAACCAAATTCCATTTTCATTGTGCTACAAACACCCATTGACTAATTTTTTTTTAAACTATAGTCTTATATTAACTATGTTTTTCTTACTTTTTTTTACATAAAAAAATAATTTTTCAAAATGTTAAGAATTATGTTTGTCGTGAGTCGAACTCGTTTATATAGCAATTAGCCAAATTCCATTTTCATTGTGCTACAAACATCCACTGAACAATTTTTTTACAACTTTATTATTATATGAACTATGTTTTTCTTACTTTTTTAACATAAAAATATAATTTTTTAAAAATGTTAAAATTTGTGTTCGCCGAGAGTCGAACCCGGTTATATAGCAATGAGCCAAATATCATTTTCATTGTGCTACAAACACTCATTGATTAATATTTTTACAAATTTATTCTTATGTGAACTATGTTTTTCTTACTTTTTTTTACATAAAAATATAATTGTTTAAAAATGTTAAAATTTGTGTTTATCGGCAGTCAAACCCGGTTATATAGCAATGAGCCAAATACCATTTTCATTGTGCTACAAACACTCATTGACAAATTTTTTACAACTTTATTCTTATATGAACTACGTTTTTCTTACGGTTTTTTACATAAAAATATAATTGTTTAAAAATGTTAAAATTTGTGTTTGTCGGGAGTCAAACCCGGTTATATAGCAATGAGCCAATTACCATTTTCATTGTGCTACAAACACTCATTGACAAATTTTTTACAACTTTATTCTTATATGAACTACGTTTTTCATACGTTATTTTACATAAAAATATAATTTTTTAAAAATGTTAAAATTTGTGTTTGCCGGGAGTCGAACCCGGTTTATATAGCAATGAGCCAAATATCATTTTCATTGTGCTACAAACACTCATTGACTAATATTTTTTACAAATTTATTCTTATGTGAACTATGTTTTTCTTACTTTTTTTTACATAAAAATATAATTGTTTAAAAATGTTAAAATTTGTGTTTGTCTGGAGTCAAACCCGGTTATATAGCAATGAGCCAAATACCATTTTCATTGGGCTACAAACACTCTTTAACAAATTTTTTACAACTTTATTCTTATATGAACTACGTTTTTCTTACGTTTTTTTACATAAAAATATAATTTTTTAAAAATGTTAAAATTTGTGTTTGCCGGGAGTCGAACCGGTTATATAGCAATGAACCAAATACCATTTTCATTGTGCTACAAACACTTATTGACAAATTTTTTACAACTTTATTCTTATATGAACTACGTTTTTCTTACGTTTTTTTACATAAAAATATAATTTTTTAAAAATCTTAAAATTTGTGTTTGCCGGGAGTCGAACCCGGTTATATAGCAATGAGCCAAATATCATTTTCATTGTGCTACAAACACTCATTGACTAATATTTTTACAAATTTATTCTTATGTGAACTATGTTTTTCTTACTTTTTTTTACATAAAAATATAATTGTTTAAAAATGTTAAAATTTGTGTTTGCCGGGACTCGAACCTGGTTATATAGCAATGAGCCAAATACCATTTTTATTGTGCTACAAACACTCATTGACAAATTTTTTACAACTTTATTCTTATATGAACTACGTTTTTCTTACGTTTTTTTACATAAAATATAATTTTTTAAAAATGTTAAAATTTGTGTTTGTCGGGAGTCGAACCCGGTTATATAGCAATGAACCAAATACCATTTTCATTGTGCTCCAAACACCATTTTCATTGTGCTACAAACACTCATTGACGAATTTTTTACAACTTTATTCTTATATGAACTTCGTTTTTCTTACGTTTTTTACATAAAAATATAATTTTTTAAAAATGTTAAAATTTGTGTTTGCCGGGAGTTGAACCCGGTTATATAGCAATGAGCCAAATATCATTTTCATGGTGCTACAAACACTCATTGACTATAGTTTTTGCAACTTAATTCTTATGTACACTATTTTTTTCATACTTTTTTTACATAAAAAAATATATTTTCAAAATGTTAAGAATTTTGTTTGTCGGGAGTCGAACTCGTTTATATAGCAATGAGCCAAATTCCATTTTCATTGTGCTACAAACACCCACTGACTAATTTTTTTACAACTTTATTATTATATGAACTATGATTTTCTTACTTTTTTAACATAAAAAATATAATATTTTATAAATGTTAAAATTTGTGTTTGGCGGGAGTCGAACCCGGTTATATAGCAATGAGCCAAATATCATTTTCATTGTGCTAAAAACACTCATTAGCTAATTTTTATACAACTTTATTCTTATGTGAACTATGTTTTCTTACTTTTTTTTACATAAAAATATAATTTTTTAAAAATGTTAAAATCTGTGTTTGCCAGGAGTCGAGCACGGTTATACAGGCCAAGTTCTATTTTCATTGTACTACAAACACTCATTGACTAATTTTTTTACAACTTTATTCTTATGTGAACTATGTTTTTCTTACTTTTTTTTACATAAAAATATAATTTTTAAAAAATGTTAAAATCTATGTTTGACGGGAGTCGAACCCAGTTATTTAGCAATGAGTCAAATATCATTTTCATTGTGCTACAAACACTCATTGACAATTTTTTTACAACTTTATTCTTATATGAACTAGGTTTTTCTTACGTTTTTTTACATAAAAATATAACTTTTTAAAAATGTTAAAATTTGTGTTTGCCAGGAATCGAGCACGGTTATACAGGCCAAGTTCCATTTTCATTGTACTACAAACACTCATTGACTAATTTTTTTACAACATTATTCTTATGTGAACTATGTTTTTCTTACAAAAAAATATAATTTTTTATAAATGTTAAAATCTATGTTTGACGGGAGTCGAACTCGGTTATTTAGCAATGAGTCAAATATCATTTTCATTGTGCTACAAACACTTATTGACAATTTTTTTATAACTTTATTCTTATATGAACTAGGTTTTTCTTACGTTTTTTTACATAAAAATATAACTTTTTTAAAATGTTAAAATCTGTGTTTGCCAGGAATCGAGCACGGTTATACAGGCCAAGTTCCATTTTCAATGTACTACAAACACTCATTGACTAATTTTTTTACAACATTATTCTTATATGAACTATGTTTTTCTTACATTTTTTTACAAAAAAATATAATTTTTTATAAATGTTAAAATCTGTGTTTGCTGGGAGTCGAACCCGGTTATATAGTAAGGAGCCAAATTCCATTTTCATTGTGCTACAAACACTCATTGACAATTTTTTTACAACTTTATTCTTATATGAACTAGGTTTTTCTTACGTTTTTTTACATAAAAATATAATTTTTTAAATATGTTAAAATTTGTGTTTGCCGGGAGTCGTACCCGGTTATATAGCAATGAGCCAAATATCATTTTCATTGTGCTACAAACACTCATTGACTAATATTTTTACAAATTTATTCTTATGTGAATTATGTTTATCTTACTTTTTTTTACATAAAAATATAATTGTTTAAAAATGTTAAAATTTGTGTTTGTCGGGAGTCGAATCCGGTTATATAGCAATGAGCCAAATATCATTTTCATTGTGCTACAAACACTCATTGACTAATATTTTTACAAATTTATTCTTATGTGAACTATGTTTTTCTTACTTTTTTTTACATAAAAATATAATTATTTAAAAATGTTAAAATTTGTGTTTGTCGGCAGTCAAACCCGGTTATATAGCAATGAGCCAAATACCATTTTCATTGTGCTAGAAACACTCATTGACAAATTTTTTACAACTTTATTCTTATTTGAACTACGTTTTTCTTACGGTTTTTTACATTAAAATATAATTGTTTAAAAATGTTAAAATTTGTGTTTGTCGGAAGTGAAACCCGGTTATATAGCAATGAGCCAAATACCATTTTCATTGTGCTACAAACACTCATTGACAAATTTTTTACAACTTTATTCTTATATTAACTACGTTTTTCTTACGGTTTTTTACATTAAAATATAATTTTTTTAAAATGTAAAAATTTGTGTTTGTCGGGAGAAGAACCCGGTTATATAGCAATGAGCCAAATACCATTTTCATTGTGCTACAAACACTCATTGAATTTTTTTTTACAACTTTATTCTTATATGAACTACGTTTTTCTTACGTTTTTTTACATAAAAATATAATTTTTTAAAAATGTTAAAATTTGTGTTTGCCGGGAGTCGAACCCGATTATATAGCAATGAGCCAAATATCATTTTCATTGTGCTACAAACACTCATTAACAAATATTTTTACAAATTTATTCTTATATGAACTATGTTTTTCTTACTTTTTTTTACATAAAAATATAATTGTTTAAAAATGTTAGAATTGTGTTTGCCGGGAGTCGAACCCGGTTATATAGCAATGAGCCAAATACCATTTTCATTGTGCTACAAACACTCATTGATAAATTATTTACAACTTTATTCTTATATGAACTACGTTTTTCTTACGTTTTTTTACATAAAAATATAATTTTTTAAAAATGTTAAAATTTGTGTTTGCCGGGAGTCAAACCCGGTTATATAGCAATGAGCCAAATACCATTTTCATTGTGCTACAAACACTCATTGACAAATTTTTTACAACTTTATTCTTATAAGAACTACGTTTTTCTTACGTTTTTTTTACATAAAAATATAATTTTTAAAAAATGTTAAAATTTGTGTTTGCCGGGAGTTGAACCCGGTTATATAGCAATGAACCAAATATCATTTTCATTGTGCTACAAACACTCATTGACTATTTTTTTTACAACTTTATTCTTATGTGAACTATGTTTTTCTTACTTTTTTTTACATAAAAATATAATTTTTTTAAAATGTTAAAATCTGTGTTTGCCGGGAGTCGAACCCGGTTATATAGCAAGGAGCCAAATTCCATTTTCATTGTGCGACAAACACTCCTTAACAAGTTTTTCTACAACTTAATTCTTATGTACATTATGTTTTTCTTACTCTTATTTACATAAAAATATAAATTTTCTAAATGTTAAAAATTGTGTTTGCCAAGGGGTCGAACACGGTTATACAACAATGAGCCAAATTCCATTTTCATTGTGCTACAAACACTCATTGACTAAAGTTTTTACAACTTTATTTTTATGTAGACTATGTTTTCCTTACTTTTTTTTACATAAAAATAAAATTTTTAAAAAATGTTAAAATTTGTGTTGGCCGGGAATCTAACCCGGTTAGATAGCAATGAGCCAAATTCTATTTTCAGTGTGCAACAAACACTCATTGACTAATTTTTTAATTATGTTTGCCGGGATTCGAACTCGGTAATATAGCATTGAGCCAAATTCATTTTTCATTGTGCTACAAACACTTATTGACTATAGTTTTTACAACTTAATTCTAATGTACACTATTTTTTTCATACTTTTTTTACATAAAAAAATATATTTTCAAAATGTTAAGAATTTTGTTTGTCGGGAGTCGAACTCGTTTATATAGCAATGAGCCAAATTCCATTTTCATTGTGCTACAAACACCCACTGACTAATTTTTTTACAACTTTATTATTATATGAACTATGATTTTCTTACTTTTTTAACATAAAAAATATAATTTTTTAAAAATGTTAAAATTTGTGTTTGGCGGGATTCGAACCCGGTTATATAGCAATGAGCCAAATATCATTTTCATTGTGCTACAAACACTCATTAGGTAATTTTTATACAACTTTATTTTTATGTGAACTATGTTTTTCTTACTTTTTTTTACATAAATATATAACTTTTTAAAAATGTTAAAATCTGTGTTTGCCAGGAGTCGAGCGCGGTTATACAGGCCAAGTTCCATTTTCATTGTACTACAAACACTCATTGACAAATTTTTTTACAACTTTATTCTTATGTGAACTATGTTTTTCTTACTTTTTTTTACATAAAAATATAATTGTATAAAAATGTTAAAATTTGTGTTTGTCGGGAGACAAACCCGGTTATATAGCAATGAGCCAAATACCATTTTCATTGTGCTACAAACACTCTTTGACAAATTTTTTACAACTTTATTCTTATACGAACTACGTTTTTCTTACGTTTTTTTACAAAAAAATATAATTTTTTTAAAATGTTAAAATTTGTGTTTGCCGGTAGCAATGAGCCAAATACCATTTTCATTGTGATACAAACACTTATTGACCCTGTCAAAAAAAAAAAAAAAAAAACACTTATTGACAAATTTTTTACAACTTTATTCTTATATGAACTACGTTTTTCTTACGTTTTTTTTACATAAAAATATAATTTTTTTAAAATCTTAAAATTTGTGTTTGCCGTGAGTCGAACCCGGTTATATAGCAATGAGCCAAATATCATTTTCATTGTGCTACAAACACTCATTGACTAATATTTTTACAAATTTATTCTTATGTGAACTATGTTTTTCTTACTTTTTTTTACATAAAAATATAATTGTTGAAAATTTTTAAAATTTGTGTTTGTCGAGACTCGAACACGGTTATATAGCAATGAGCCAAATACCATTTTCATTGTGCTACAAACACTCATTGATAAATTTTTTACAACTTTATTCTTATATGAACTACGTTTTTCTTACATTTTTTTACATAAAATATAATTTTTTAAAAATGTTAAAATTTGTGTTTGCCAGAAGTCGAACCCGGTTATATAACAATGAGCCAAATACCATTTTCATTGTGCTACAAACACTCATTGACAAATTTTTTACAACTTTATTCTTATATGATCGAACTACGTTTTTCTTACGTTTTTTTACATTAAAATATAATTTTTTAAAAATGTTAAAATTTGTGTTTGCCGGGAGTTGAACCCGGTTATATAGCAATGAGCCAAATATCATTTTCATTGTGCTACAAACACTCATTGACTATTTTTTTTACAACTTTATTCTTATGTGAACTATGTTTTTCTTACTTTTTTTTACATAAAAATATAATTTTTTTAAAATGATAAAATCTATGTTTGCCGGGAGTCGAACCCGGTTATATAGCAAGAAGCCAAATTCCATTTTCTCATTGTGCTACAAACACTCCTTAACAAGTTTTTCTACAACTTAATTTTTATGTGCACTATATTTTTCTTACTCTTATTTACATAAAAATATAATTTTTCAAAATGTTAAAAATTGTGTTTGCCAAGGGGTCGAACCCGGTTATACAACAATGAGCTAAATTCCATTTTCATTGTGCTACAAACACTCATTGACTAAAGTTTTTACAACTTTATTCTTATGTAGACTATGTTTTTCTTACTTTTTTTTACATAAAAATAAATTTTTTAAAAAAGGTTAAAATTTGTGTTTGCCGGGAGTCTAACCCGGTTAGATAGCAATGAGCCAAGTTCCATTTTCAGTGTGCTACAAACACTCATTGACTAATTTTTTAATTATGTTTGCTGGGATTCGAACTCGGTAATATAACATTGAGCCAAATTCATTTTTCATTGTGCTACAAACACTCATTGACTATAGTTTTTACGGGGCCTTCTAAGGACAGTCCAATGTCGCTTGGACTATCAACAGTCCAGTAATCTGAGCCATCAGATCTGAAATCTAATGGCTTATATTTGATGACCTGCTACCTGTTGCATTTGGCGTCGCAGAATCCATCGCCTTGCATTGCACTTATTATCGTTTTTTGTTGCCCTATTACACTTTTAAATTAAATTTAATAATTTTAAATATATAATTATAAAATTACAAATTTATCCTCACATGATTAATAAAAAAATTAATTGATAATATATAATCTTTATTTTAATTCTCATATCATTAATAATCATAATAAACAATAAATTATCTTTTTTTATTTGAATGAATTGAATTTTAGGTTAAATTATTAATTTAGTTGAATTTTTTATACAAATTTCTGTTTCGAGATCATAAAATTGGGCGCGACTATTGTATGTGCTATTGGTCGGTCGTCTATTCAGAATTCAGAAAACCAGTTGTTACAATTTATGATCATGGAGTAATTGATATGTTTATTTATATAATCTAACAGAAAGAGATTCGTTTGGGTTTTTTAAAATCAGGCGAAAACCTACAAAATTCCATTCCGATCCCAAACACGTTCAAAAAAAAACTCTTCCATTTCGATCCCAAACACGTTAAAAAAAAAAACTCTCTGCACATACGCTGCTCGATCCAGTTAACATTATGTAATTTATATTTATATTTTTTATTTTTTTGTTCATTTTTAGTCGAATCATGAGTATTATTAGTAAGAAGTATTCTCAAATTGTTGATAATTACTCCTAGTTTTTTTTATGTGATATTGAGCATTCCTCTGATTGAACTTTTGATTTTTTTATGTGTTAATACTCTGTTTTTTCTGCACAATCACATTAACGCAGTATTCTCAAATCTCAATTGTTATTCATATAAAATTTGTAATTGTTATTCATATAAAATTTGTATGATTTCTATACGGTTATTGATTTGTTATTCATATAAGATTTGTATGATTTCTATATGGTTATTGATTTATGAGATTTATTTGAAATTTATGAATTTTATTTATGAATATAATAAGATTCTGACATTTATTAATTTTATTTTTAATATATATTATGTCTTCTCAACATGAGAATGATGACACAACTTCATCTAATAATACCTAAGATAATGATTTTGTCATTAAAAAGAAAAGACAAGACATCAATTGTGTGGATTAATTTTGAGGAATTTTTTGTTCATTCATTATAAAATTTCAGCATATTTTATAATATTTTAGGGGGCTCAACATGAAGATGAGATTATTTTGAAAAACTGGTGTATTTTTTCGTTGTAATTGTTGAAAGAACATTCTGTTTTTTTTTTTTTTTTGAACATTTGTTATTACTCACGCACAATTCAAGAAATTTTTGGCTGTTCAATTTGATTATTTTCGTTGATAAAACAATTGGGCTGCCCACTTTTAATTAAATGTTAGCCCAAAACATTCTCCACTTTTAATTAAATGGGCTAACATTGTTGGCCCAAAAAGTCTCCACTTACTCGGTTTGCTCTCGATCACAATTTCTTTTTTTTTTTTTGACGTAAAGGAGGGACAATGTCACAATGGGCAACGTAGGACTGTTAGTGCCCGTAAAGAATTCAAATAAATTTATAATATATTTTAAGTTTAATTTGTCAATTAAAAAAATATTTGAAACATGTACTCCATAGTATAAATTTGTAAATTTGTTATTCATTTGAATTTAGGTAAATATTTTTCAATACACTCTTAACTCTAGAGGGCTGCAACATATAATTGTCTATGCATGAACATGTTTCAGAAGGTACACATTACACACCTACTATGAAAAGAGACTGACCTTTAACTTTTATTTATCGTCATTGCAAAAGACAATAGAATAAGAAATTATCTTATTCGAAACTTTATGGGAGCCGTGTCATCGAAACACTCAATATTATTCTCAAAATAAAAACTTTACTACCAACATTCCTTCCAAAATAAAAATGTGTCCTCAATAATGTAATTTTCAAGTTTGGTA
This sequence comes from Galeopsis tetrahit, assembly GCA_963675135.1. Classification (NCBI taxonomy): domain Eukaryota; kingdom Viridiplantae; phylum Streptophyta; class Magnoliopsida; order Lamiales; family Lamiaceae; genus Galeopsis; species Galeopsis tetrahit. Next base: position 8,490,742 of record OY776124.1, read on the forward strand.
ACAATCAATCTAGTTACATTATACAAATCGGACATTAGGTCAATGTTCGTAAGCAACATTATATGGACACATAATTTTTAGAACTAATCGATGGTCTGATCATGACGTTTTCCTATAGTTCCATTCACATTTTCTAAAGTTTTTTTTATTCTGATTTCACCAAAATTTTGCTTTCCAAAACATAGTTTGAGAATGACGTTTTAACACTTTGGAAAAAATAAAGTGTTTATTTCTACTAATTTATGAACAGTGTCGCCATAAGACCATCTCACTTTGAATAAGATAAGTGTTTATTCGTACTAATTACTGTTAATGGTATTACTGATTACAGTTTATGGTATTACTCGTTATTACTTATTGTATTAACGACTATAATAAAATCATACATATAATATTATTTTGTATTAAAATTTTAAAAAAAATACACATGAAAAAATGGAAAATAAAAAAAAAAGTAAAAGGAAAAAAAACGAAGAAATTAAAAGTTTGAAATAAAAACTGAAAATGGGAGAAAAAGAGGAAAGGGAAGAAAACTTAGAAAGAAAAAAAATCAAGATTTTTGCCTAATTTCGATAGTTTTTTTTTTTTTTAAATTATGTTTTACGATTTTTTTCTAAAAATATGGATGACTTGATGGTGAATCGACGGTAACTCGGTAATGACTTGACTACAGATTGTAAATATACAAATTAAGGTTGATTTTATTATATTTTGTGTAAATTAATAAAAGGATAATATAGTATTTTAAATGTAACTACTTTTTTAAAAATATTTTTGGGGTGAACTCATAAAATGAGGGGTGTAGATAAACGTGGTAAAAAATAATAATTTAGGGGTGAACTCATAAAATGAGCGGGTGCACATAACCGTGATAAAAAATGATTTGGGGGTGAACTCCTAAAATGAACGGGTGCAGGTAACCGTAGTAAAAAAAGATGTTGGGATATGAATCCTAAATACAAGTCCTAAATGATGAAAAAAGTAAGATAAGTTTTGATAAGCCAAAAGTAGACTTGAATATTTTCTAAGTGTTGACTGATCTAGTCTAGTTAAGAAGAGTCATCTTGTACAGATCAGTAGAGTTCACAAGACAAGTACTAGTACATAAGACAAGTAAAGTTAACATGATAAGTATAAAAGAAAAAGACAAGTACAGTTTATAAGTACTTTGTATACTTGATAGGTTTTATACTGAGCTGTTTGAGATGTATAGAAGCTCATGTTTCGTTTGTATTCTGTGTATAATTTCTAAGTTGACTAAGCTTTGTAACAAGAGCTTAATGTAATGTAATAGTCTTGTTAGGATTAGATGATAGGACTAGAATAGTTCTTGATGTAATCTGAAGAAGAAGTCTACTACTACTGAACAAGACAGGTGCGCAATAGAGTTTATTGACATTATAGACCAATATTCTAGCCCATCTTTTAATTCAAGACAAAAATTATTGATATTACAAATTAAGACAAATTCATATTTGACATTCCTAATATGCCCTCAAATCAATATATTAAAAGAATTAATATTAAAATTGAATGAACCTTCCTTGTTTTTTGCCGAATTTTCCTTATTAGATTTATTTTCAATTGAATCATTCATTTCCAAATTTCCATCAAAAAATCTCTCAGCGTAATCAATATCTCTCATCGTCTCCCTCTTAGTTCCTCCAAAAAAACTGCATTCAATTTCAGCGTTTATCTCCATGAATCGATGATAACCTCTATCATCGTCATTCATTTTTTTTAAAAATTTGGCGTCGATCTGTTCAAGGTTCGGCCAAATCCGTCACGAACTGCCATTATTGCACCGACAAGCTATGTAATTCTGTCCAAGGTTCGGGCAGATCCACTTGAATATGACGTCGTCGATCTGTTCAAGGTATGTAATTTTGTGTTTTAAAATTTGCGAGCTTATCTCGCAAGTGGGGTGTTTTGAAGTCATCGATCATGGGATTTCTCCAGATTTAATGAAGATGGTTTTGTTTATTGCCGGTGGAATTTTTATGATTGCACCGGAGAAGAAGAAAACGGTGGCAAGGTCGCCGGAGCGGTCGTACGGGTTCGAGGAGATCGTCCACGGTGAGGAGGAGATTAAAGATCAAGGTGAAGATTTGACTGTATATAATTATATGCATTTAATGTATGCACTATTTTATGCATATATCAAAATATATGCGTTAAATATATTCTTTTCAAATAGTGTTAAATATAATCACAATATCTTGTTTTGCCACACAGTCAAATAATATGCATGTTATCAAAATAATGTATTAAAATCCCCCGCCCAAAAAAAAATGTACTAAAATAATTTATCTAAATAAATTATAAATTTTATAGTACTGTTATACAATTTTTCTTTCGAGATTATTTAATTTTCATATACTATAGATTTGTATTTTAATTATATAAAATTAAATATTAAACAATTTTAAACTATCAATAATAATCTTGGGCATATTGACATTTCCAAATATAATAAATTAAACATATTTATAAAAGTGGTATGCAACATATTTTTGCATATCAATTAGAATATGCAACAATTTTTTCTATATGCAACATTTTTTTTAATGTCAATGAGAATATACAACATATTTATGGGAATCGAATTTGGAGATTAATAATTTTTTTAAATTTTGGAAAGTTATAAATGGGCAGAATTTTAGAAATATTTTTACAGATTTTGTTTTTTAATAGTTGACTTTATAATAATAATACTAATTTTGTTGAAATTAATTTTTTTAAATTCGAAATTCATTTTAATTAGTAACAATCGAAAAATAATAACATGCAAGACACGATTTGTGCTCTAAATACCAGCTTTAAGTATTCTATGCACAAGCTTTTTTCTTCTTCTGCGTTATCTTCTTTCACCTTCAATGGCGAGAGAATTCCAATGTTGGGAGGAATTAATGTGGAGTTGATGTATAAGGAAAGTGTTTTTGAATTAATATGAGTGCGCGATTTTCGAGGAAAATATCTTCCAGATTTTATTGATTCTCTTCTACTAGTTGAGTTTCTAATAATTATAGAGTTTAAATCTAATTATTTCAAAATTTAAATTTGTATCAACACATTAGGGGTATAATTGTACTTCAATTTGTTATTTTGGCTTGATATGTAATAGCAAATAAATTTTCCTTGATTTACAAAAACTTAGGGTGAAATGGTCTATAGTGTAATTCTCCCGTGCGCAATATTACAAGACAAGACAGGTCAACAAGAAGACAGAAGTTAGTTACAAAAGCGTGTTGAAGATAAAGATTGAAGAGTTAGTTAAGGAATAACTAATTAACTGAAGAAACGCGTGAAAGGATAAGAAGAATCAGTTACAAGTTAGTTTTCAAGAAAAGGTTGTTACACAAACTGAAAGTTCTTGAAATTAGAAGTCTATATATACCGCAAGGTATTCATTCATTAGAGACTACTGAGACTACTGAAAAACTACTGAAACATTGATATTTTGCATTCAAGTTAAGGAAATACTCTCAGAGATTGAAGATTCAGAAAGAAGCCAGAAGACAAGTGAAGATCAAAGAAGGCTACTACTGAACGAAGAGAAGTTTATTTTTTTGTAACTGTTTCAAGTTGCTAGACACTTGTAAATCGCTAGTAAGATCGAAGAGGCACTTGGTAGTGTTTTCGAGAAGATCTAAGTCTTATTTCTCGGGACTTAAAGCTACAAGAACATATTACTCCATTGGAAGAGTTAATAAGAATTTCACAACTGGGTTTGTGAGAGTGGATGTAGACAAGTTGTCGAACCACTATAAAATCGTTGTGTGTTGATTTATTTCACTGTTTTTTTTGTTGTTTAATTGGTTAACTGTTTGATTGATTGAATTACATAATTGAACAAGACTAGTTGAGTAAACATTAAAAACAGAGTTCTCGAAATAAGTTGAGTATAAACTACTTAGGCTCATTGATTAATTTCGTTATTCCGCATATTGTACTTTGATATATCGAAAGATTTTTGAAAAGTCTATTCACCCCCCTCTAGACATTTTCACTAGCTTACTCGTTATTAAACTCAACTTGGGACCTACAAAAGATTTGGGGTGAACTCATAAAATGAGGGGTGTAGATAATTTAGGGGTGAACTCATAAAATGAGCGGGTGCACATAACCGTGATAAAAAAAATGATTTGGGGGTGAACTCATAAAATGAACGGGTGCAGATAACCGTAGTAAAAAAATGATTTTTGGGTGAACTCATTAAATGAGTGGGTGTAGATAAAATATAAATAAAAAATTAAAATTGGTGTGTACCGGTATCTTGCATGTACTCGAGTATTACCCTACAAATTAGGGTTGATTTTATTATATTTTGTGTAAATTAATAAAAGGATAATATAGTCCTTTAAATGTAATTACTCCATTTTAAAAAAAATCTTCTGAGGTGAACTTATAAAATGAGTAGGTACAGATAACCGTGGTAAAAAATAATTTTGGGTGAACTTATTAAATGAGCCATTGCAGATAACCATGGTTAAAAAATGATTTGGGGTGAACTCATAAAATGAGCGGGTGTAGATAACCGTAGTAAAAAAATAATTTGAGGGTGAACTAATTAAATGAGCAGGTGTAGATAAAATATAAATAAAATAATAATTTAATTCTATTAAAAAAATCTAATTTTACGTTCGTATTGTTTAATTTAAATAATATTATTATTAATTTTAATAAAGGATAAAATAGTAAATAATAAAATAAAATTTAAATAATTATTTTAAAATATTAAAAAAAGGCAACAGGTATCAAGTTAGGGCGACACAGAGAGCGACACAGAGTGATGCAATTTGACATCCGAACTATTAATAGTCCAGGCAATACAAAAACTATCCTAAGAAAATCCCTAGTTTTTACAACTTAATTCTTATGTACACTATTTTTTTCATACTTTTTTTACATAAAAAAATATTTTTTCAAAATGTTAAGAATTTTGTTTGTCGGGAGTCGAACTCGTTTATATAGCAATGAGCCAAATTCCATTTTCATTGTGCTACAAACACCCACTGACTAATTTTTTTACAACTTTATTATTATATGAACTATGATTTTCTTACTTTTTTAACATAAAAAATATAATATTTTATAAATGTTAAAATTTGTGTTTGGCGGGAGTCGAACCCGGTTATATAGCAATGAGCCAAATATCATTTTCATTGTGCTACAAACACTCATTAGCTAATTTTTATACAACTTTATTCTTATGTGAACTATGTTTTTCTTACTTTTTTTTACATAAAAATATAATTTTTTAAAAATGTAAAAATTGTGTTTGCCAGGAGTCGAGCACGGTTATACAGACCAAGTTCCATTTTCATTGTACTACAAACACTCATTGCCTAATTTTTTTACAACTTTATTCTTATGTGAACTATGTTTTTCTTACTTTTTTTTACATAAAAATATAATTTTTAAAAAATGTTAAAATCTATGTTTGACGGGTTATTTAGCAATGAGTCAAATATCATTTTCATTGTGCTACAAACACTCATTGACAATTTTTTTACAACTTTATTCTTATATGAACTAGGTTTTTCTTACGTTTTTTTACATAAAAATATAACTTTTTAAAAATGTTAAAATCTGTGTTTGCCAGGAATCGAGCACGGTTATACAGGCCAAGTTCCATTTTCATTGTACTACAAACACTCATTGACTAATTTTTTTACAACATTATTCTTATGTGAACTATGTTTTTCTTACATTTTTTTACAAAAAATATAATTTTTTATAAATGTTAAAATCTGTGTTTGCCGGGAGTCGAACCCGGTTATATAGCAAGGAGCCAAATTCCATTTTCATTGTGCTACAAACACTCATTGACAATTTTTTTACAACTTTATTCTTATATGAACTAGGTTTTTCTTACGTTTTTTTACATAAAAATATAATTTTTTTAAAATGTTAAAATTTGTGTTTAACGGAAGTCGAACCTGTTTATATAGCAATAAGCCAAATACAATTTTCATTATGGTACAAACACTCATTGACAATTTTTTTTACAACTTTATTCTTATATAAACTACGTTTTTCTTACGTGTTTTACATAAAAATCTAATTTTTTAAATATGTTAAAATTTGTGATTGCCGGGAGTCGAACCCGGTTATATAGCAATGAGCCAAATATCATTTTCATTGTGCTACAACCACTCATTGACTAATATGTTTACAAATTTATTCTTATGTGAATTATGTTTATCTTACTTTTTTTTACATAAAAATATAATTGTTTAAAAATGTTAAAATTTGTGTTTGTCGTGAGTCGAACCCGGTTATATAGCAATGAGCCAAATATCATTTTCATTGTGCTACAAACACTCATTAACTAATATTTTTACAAATTTATTCTTATGTGAACTATGTTTTTCTTACTTTTTTTTACATAAAAATATAATTGTTTAAAAATGTTAAAATTTGTGTTTGTCGGCAGTCAAACCCGGTTATATAGCAATGAGCCAAATACCATTTTCATTGTGCTACAAACACTCATTGCCAAAATTTTTACAACTTTATTCTTACATGAACTACGTTTTTCTTACGGTTTTTTATATTAAAATATAATTGTTTAAAAATGTTAAAATTTGTGTTTGTCGGCAGTCAAACCCGGTTATATAGCAATGAGCCAAATACCATTTTCATTGTGCTACAAACACTCATTGACAAATTTTTTACAACTTTATTCTTATATGAACTACGTTTTTCTTACGGTTTTTTACATTAAAATATAATTTTTTAAAAATGTTAAAATTTGTGTTTGCCGGGAGAAGAACCCGGTTATATAGCAATGAGCCAAATACCATTTTCATTGTGCTACAAACACTCATTGAAATTTTTTTTACAACTTTATTCTTATATGAACTACGTTTTTCTTACGTTTTTTTACATAAAAATATAATTTTTTAAAAATGTTAAAATTTGTGTTTGCCGGGAGTCGAACCCGATTATATAGCAATGAGCCAAATATCATTTTCATTGTGCTACATACACTCATTGACTAATATTTTTACAAATTTATTCTTATAAGAACTATGTTTTTCTTACTTTTTTTTACATAAAAATATAATTGTTTAAAAATGTTAGAATTGTGTTTGCCGGGAGTCGAACCCGGTTATATAGCAATGAGCCAAATACCATTTTCATTGTGCTACAAACACTCATTGATAAATTATTTACAACTTTATTCTTATATGAACTACATTTTTCTTACGTTTTTTGACATAAAAATATAATTTTTTAAATATGTTAAAATTTGTGTTTGCCGGGAGTCGAACCCGGTTATATAGCAATGAGCCAAATACCATTTTCATTGTGCTACAAACACTCATTGACAAATTTTTTACAACTTTATTCTTATATGAACTACATTTTTCTTACGTTTTTTTTACATAAAAATATAATTTTTTAAAAATGTTAAAATTTGTGTTTGCCGGGAGTTGAACCCGGTTATATAGCAATGAACCAAATATCATTTTCATTGTGCTACAAACACTCATTGACTATTTTTTTTACAACTTTATTCTTATGTAGACTATGTTTTTCTTACTTTTTTTTACATAAAAATAAAATTTTTAAAAAATGTTAAAATTTTTGTTTGCCGGGAGTCTAACCCGGTTAGATAGCAATGAGCCAAATTCCATTTTCAGTGTGCTACAAACACTCATTGACTAATTTTTTAATTATGTTTGCGGGGATTCGAACTCGGTAATATATCATTGAGCCAAATTCATTTTTCATTGTGCTACAAACACTCATTGACTATAGTTTTTACAACTTAATTCTTATGTACACTATTTTTATCATACTTTTTTTACATAAAAAAATATATTTTCAAAATGTTAAGAATTTTGTTTGTCGAACTCGTTTATATAGCAATGAGCCAAATTCCATTTTCATTGTGCTACAAACACACACTGACTAATTTTTTTACAACTTTATTATTATATGAACTATGATTTTCACTACAAGAAAACTGCGATTTAGCCGTGAAAATATTTGTCGCCAATTATAATATTTTCGTCGCTAACGTGAATTAGCGACGAAATAATTTTGTCGCGGGATTTGTTGCTATACGCCCGTCGCTAACGTGTTTTTGACAAAAAAATTAATTTTATCGCAAATGTTTGCGACTAAAAAATTATTTTTGTCGCAAATGTTTGCGATGAAAATTTGAGTTTCATCGCAAAATATTAGCAACGAAAATTTGAGTTTCATCGCAAAATATTAGCGACGAAAATATGAGTTTCATCGCAAAATGTTTGCGAGGAAAATCAAATATTTGTCGCAAACACGTTAGCGACGGGTGTATAGCAACAAATCCCGCGACGAAATTATTTCATCGCTAACTCACATTAGCGACGAAAATATTAGAATTAGCGATAAATTTTTTCGTGTCTAAAATAGTAGCTCCTTTCTTTGTGGCTAATTTTTTTGCGATAAATATTTTAATTTTGTTGCAAATGTTAGTGATGAAACCCAAATTTTTGTCGCTAATATTTGGCTATGGATATCCGATTTACGAATTTGTTCTCTAAGCCCACTTCCGCAATCGACCAACCCGCACCCACACCCGTCCCGCCCCAACCCGTATCCAAACCACACCCGATCCGCCCCAACCGACCCTAACCCAATCGTTCTCTAAACCCACACCCTACCCGCCCCAACACAACCCGTACCGCATCCACACCCGACCCGTTCCAATCGACTCGCACCAACCCATACCGCACCCTCCCCCGACCCTAACCCAACCCGATCCGCACCGACATACCCCCTCCCCCATTTTATTTAAATGACTATTTATTTGGTCTTGGTGGGAATCGATCCCGGGTGGGTGAGCGCCCATAGCTGGGCGCCCACCACTCGAGCAGACAACTCTTTGATTCAGTTTTTAATATTAATTATATATGTATTCAATTTTTACTAATTTACTTATTTAATAATTTATTTCACATATATTAATTGATTAATTTTAACTTGTATATATGTATATATTTTTGTATATATATTGTAATTTTTAAAACAATTCCAATTGTAAAAAATCAATGTTACTTTAACAATTTCAAAAAAATAATAAATATTACATCGAATCTTCATCCTCTCATCTTTATGTCCATCTTCATTTGCATCATCATATTTATAAGTATTTTTATAAACATTCAAACTGATTTATAAGACACAAAATATGGAGAATTATTAAACATTTAATTATATAAACCGATTTCTTGATTTAATATGCATAATTGAAGTGGTACTCTTCCCTCATTCTTAGCGGGAATAACAATAAATAATTAATGAAATCAAGAAAACAGAAAAACATAAAACAAATTATACAGAATGAAATCAAAAAATTATACCCCAAAATAAATCAAATAAAAAACTTAATATGTCAAATTAATGAGTAAAAGTAAATGAAATTACATTGATCCTATTATTTCAAACATCATAGTGTTGGAATCGTCTCTATTATTTCACATTGTGCATGAACTCAAACTTTTTTCCTTTATTATGTTTAAACGACAACCATTTTTAATTCATTAGAATTAAACATGAAATAATCTATTTCATCACTAAAATATTAGAGACGAAATATAATTTTCATTATTGTTCTAGTTATTAAGAATAAGTGTTGCTAATATAGTGATGAAATATTTTAATTTTCTCTCGAATATTAAATCCACAAAATTAATCATGCAAATTTCAATTTTGAAATATAATTTTAATTGTTGTTCTTATTATTAACAACAAAATAAAATAATTTGTTGAAAGTGTGGTGATGAAATATTTTAATTAATTTTGTTGCAAATATTAATTCCAAGAAATTAGCCACAAAAAATATATTTCATCGTAAAATAATAGCGACTAAATATAATTTTCATTGTTGTCCTTATTATTAACAACAAAATAAAAGAATTTGTTGCTAGTTTAGCGATGAAATTTTTTTATTTCATCGCAAAAATTAATTTCAATAAATTAGCCACAAAAAATTATATTTCATCACAAAATATTAGCGACGAAATATAATTTTCATTGTTGTTCTGATTATTAACAACAAAATGAAGCAATTCGTTACTATTATAGCGATAAAATATTTGAATTTCATTGCAAAAATTAGTTTCAATAAATTAGCCACAAAAATTTCTATTTAATCGCAAAATATTAGTGACGAAATATAATTTTCATTGCTGTTCTGATTATTAACAACAAAATGAAGCAATTTATTGCTAATATAGCAATGAAATATATAGAATTTGTTGCAAAAATTAATTTCAAGAAATTAGCCACACAAATTTCTATCATCGCAAATTAATAGCAACGAAATATAATTTTCATTGCTGTTTTGATTATTAACAACAAAATGAAGCAATTTGTTGCTAATATAGCGATGAAATATATAAATTTTGTTGCAAAAATTAATTTCAAGAAATTAGCCACGAAAATTTCTAATTCATCGCAAAATATTAGCAACGAAATATAATTTGCATTGTTGTTCTGATTATTAACAACAAAATGAAGCAATCTGTTGTTAATATAATGATGAAATATATAAATTTTGTTGCAAAAATTAATTTCAAGAATTTAGCCACGAAAATTTATATTTCATCGCAAAATATTAGCGACGAAATATAATTTTCATTGTTGTTTTGATTATTAACAATAAAATGAAGCAATTTGTTGCTAATATAGCGACGAAATATATAAATTTTGTTGCAAATATTAAATCTAACAATTTAGCGACGAAAATTTCTATTTCGTTGTTAAAAGTTGATTTTAGCGATGAAATTTAGATTTGTCTCAAAATTTTCGTCGTTATTCCCCCTATTTCTTGTAGTGTTTCTTACTTTTTTAACATAAAAAATATAATATTTTATAAATGTTAAAATTTGTGTTTGGCGGGAGTCGAACCCGGTTATATAGCAATGAGCCAAATATCATTTTCATTGTGCTACAAACACTCATTAGCTAATTTTTATACAACTTTATTCTTATGTGAACTATGTTTTTCTTACTTTTTTTTACATAAAAATATAATTTTTTAAAAATGTTAAAATCTTTGTTTGCCAGGAGTCGAGCACGGTTATACAGGCCAAGTTCCATTTTCATTGTACTACAAACACTCATTGACTAATTTTTTTACAACTTTATTCTTATGTGAACTATGTGTTTGCCGGGAGTCGAACCCAGTTATATAGCAAGGTGCCAAATTCCATTTTCATTGTGCTACAAACACTCACTGACTAATTTTTCTGTAACTTAATTCTTATGTGAACTACTATATTTTTCTTACTTTTTTTAACATAAAAATATAATTGTTTAAAAATAATAAAATTTGTGTTTGCCGGGAGTCGAACCCGGTTATATAGCAAGGAGCTAAGTTCCATTTTCATTGTGCTACAAACACTCATTAACAACTTTATTCTTATACGAACTACGTTTTTCTTATGTTTTTTAACATAAAAATATAATTTTTTAAAAATGTTAAAATTTGTGTTTGGCGGGAGTCGAACCCAGTTATATAGCAATGAGCCAAATATCATTTTCATTGTGCTACAAACACTCATTGGCTAATTTTTATACAACTTTATTCTTATGTGAACTATGTTTTTCTTACTTTTTTTTACATAAAAATATAACTTTTTAAAAATGTTAAAATCTGTGTTTGCCAGGAGTCGAGCACGGCTATACAGACCAAGTTCCATTTTCATTGTACTACAAACACTCATTGACTAATTTTTTTACAACTTTATTCTTATGTGAACTATGTTTTTCTTACTTTTTTTTACATAAAAATATAATTTTTAAAAAATGTTAAAATTTGTGTTTGACGGGAGTCGAACACGGTTATTTAGCAATGAGCCAAATATCATCTTCATTGTGCTACAAACACTCATTGACTAATTTTTATACAACTTTAGTCTTATATGAACTATATATGTTTTTCTTACTTTTTTTTACATAAAAATATAACTTTTTAAAAATGTTAAAATCTGTGTTTGCCAAGAGTCGAGCACGGTTATACAGGCCAAGTTCCATTTTCATTGTACTACAAACACTCATTGACTAATTTTTTTACAACATTATTCTTATGTGAACTATGTTTTTCTTACATTTTTTTACAAAAAAATATAATTTTTTATAAATGTTAAAATCTGTGTTTGCCGGGAGTCAAACCCGGTTATAAAGCAAGGAGCCAAATTCCATTTTCATTGTGTTACAAACACTCATTGACAATTTTTTTACAACTTTATTCTTATATGAACTAGGTTTTTCTTACGTTTTTTTACATAAAAATATAATTTTTTAAAAATTTTAAAATCTGTGTTGCCGGGATTCGAACCCAGTTATATAGCAAGGTGCCAAATTCCATTTTCATTGTGCTACAAACACTCACTGACTAATTTTTCTGTAACTTAATTCTTATGTGCACTATGTTTTTCTTACTTTTTTTTACATAAAAATATAATTGTTTAAAAATGTTAAAATTTGTGTTTGTCGGGAGTCAAACCCGGTTATATAGCAATGAGCCAAATACCATTTTCATTGTGCTACAAACACTCTTTGACAAATTTTTTACAACTTTATTCTTATATGAACTACGTTTTTCTTACGTTTTTTTACTTAAAAATATAATTTTTTAAAAATGTTAAAATTTGTGTTTGCCAGGAGTCGAACCGGTTATATAACAATGAGCCAAATACCATTTTCATTGTGCTACAAACACTTATTGACAAATTTTTTACAAATTTTTTATTATATGAAGTACGTTTTTCTAACGTTTTTTTACATAAAAATATAATTTTTTAAAAATCTTAAAATTTGTGTTTGCCGGGAGTCGAACTCGGTTATATAGCAATGAGCCAAATATCATTTTCATTGTGCTACAAACACTCATTGACTAATATTTTTTCAAATTTATTCTTATGTGAACTATGTTTTTCTTACTTTTTTTTACATAAAAATCTAATTTTTTAAAAATGTTAAAATTTGTGTTTGCTGGGAGTCGAACCTAGTTATATAGCAATGAGCCAAATACCATTTTCATTGTGCTACAAACACTCATTGACTAATTTTATACAACTTTATTCTTATATGAACTACATTTTTCAAACGTTTTTTTACATAAAAATATAATTTTTAAAAATGTTAAAATTTGTGTTTGACGGGAGTCGAACCGGTTATATAGCAAGGAGCCAAGTTCCATTTTCATTGTGCTACAAACACTCATTGACAAATTTTTTACAACTTTATTCTTATACGAACTACGTTTTTCTTACGTTTTTTTACATAAAAATATAATTTTTTAAAAATGTTAAAATTTGTGTTTGGCGGGAGTCGAACCCGATTATATAGCAATGAGCCAAATACCATTTTCATTGTGCTACAAACACTCATTAGCTAATTTTTATACAACTTTATTCTTTTTTTTGAGCAAAAGGATAAAATTTTTATTAATGCTCAAAAAACACGCTCAACCCCGAAGGGAAGACGCCGGCGCTACAACTCTCTCAACTCTCATCTTCCCCACCCATCGGGACTCCGGATGAAAACCCCCTCTCGGTAAACCACGTGGGATAAACCCGGGAAGGGGGAAACCGTGGTCCGTCCTACAGGTGGGTACTCCTCCCAAATAAACTGTTCTATTAGTGCTATTACACCACCTACTCAAAACGGAAATTACAACGAGAAAATTATAATTTTCGAGATTGGTCCTTTTCCTTGTTATGCAAAAAATTCTAGCCATGCAGAAATTCCTTGCCACGCAACTGTACTGCCTGGAATAATACTTCCTCGCCATGCCACTCCTTCTCGCCGCCAAGCAACAAACTCTCGCCATGCCACTCTTTCTAGCCATGCAATAACTCCACGCCATGCAGCAACCCCACATGATCCTTTTATTAGCCATGCACCAAATCTGGGACAGCATATTAGTTGCCATGCATGCACAGCAACAATCCTTATGCACCATGATCTCCAATGCAGCACCTGTAATAATCAAACACCCACAGCAGTACACATTCCAAAGACCAACAAGGCCAATTTTCCAGCTTCCTATACTTCTATAACAGCCACTCATGCACCAACAACCAAGGTACCAAATATCAAGTAAGCATGCACACATTGCCACGCGTATTAAAGCATTCTTCCAGATTTTTGAAACCATGACCAAATTGATACACACTAACTTTCACCTTACGAGTAATATCAGCCACGTTAAAACGCTTTCCTTGAAAAATATGCCAATTACGAGCCATCCAAATATGATAAATTGTAGAACACATAATGAAGCGCAAAAGGTCTTTCTTATGCCTCGTCACCGCCCTAGTACGCCTAATATTCTTACACATATGAGCAATGGAAGTAGCCTCCATATTATAGCCAACCCAACTCCCCATACATCTCCAAATATTCATAGCAAAAGGGCAACCAAACAACAAGTGAATAATAGTTTCTTTCGCATTAATACACCAATTGCACTCCTTATCATTCATATTGTACAATCTATCTTTAGTGGCAAGTCTACCACGAGCAACAAGCCAAGCAATCATAGAGTATTTTGGAGGGATGCAGCCCTTCCAAATATCATCAAATCGAAAATCAAACGTATTAGAGCAATGGTTCAACTTGGCATATAATAATTCCACATTCACGCCCTTAGGCGAAGCCACCGATTTGAACAAAGTAATGATATTCTCCACACTACCACATTGCATAATAAGCTCATTTTTTACTCTCACAAGATACCTACGAAGGTTAGTGCCACTAGCGCCACACTCCATGTCCCACACACTATCCCCCTTAGTCCAATAGTTATGAACCCATCGAATCCAAAGACAATCTTTTTTGTTATGAATATCCCAAAGTTTCCTCCCTAAAAGGACTTTGTTCCACTTTTTAAGATTTCTAAGGCCCAAACCCCCAACATCTTTAGGTTTACAAACCTCCTTCCAAGCCACCAAGTGTCTCTTGCCTCCCCACAAAAAAGCACTACACATGCTATTAATACGATTTATCACCATTTTAGGAATAGGCAAAATACCAAGCCAATACGCACAAATACCTTGAATAACAGCCCTAATAAGCTCTAATCTACCCGCATACGAGAGAGTCCTAGAGCCCCACTTCCCAATTTGCTCCCGGATTTTAGTGATTAAAGGATCAAAATGGCGTGTTTTAAGAAAAACCGAAGCAAGGGGTATACCCAAATATTTAATGGGCAACGTACCTTCCCCAAACCCCAACACACTCAAAATCTGCCTTTTATCATTTTCTTTCATGCCCGTAAAAAAAATTTTCGATTTATGAGGACTCACACCCAAACCCGAAGAGCTCTCAAAATCATGCAATATATCACAAATAGTCCTTGCCGACTCCACATCACCTCTCGCAAATAAGAGTAAATCGTCGGCAAACATAAGATTAGTAATTCTATAAATATCACACTTAGGATGATATCGAAAATTACTAATTTCAGTTCGCGACTTAATAAGACGGCTAAGATATTCCATGCACACGACAAAGAGAAAGGGAGAAAGAGGGTCACCTTGCCTAATGCCGCGTTTGCCCTTGATAAAACCATGCGGCAACCCGTTGATGAGGATCGAGTACATAGGGGTAGAGACGCATTGAACAATCCAGTTGACGAATATTCTAGGAAATTTCAGCCTATGAAGAAGGTTCTCCAAAAAACTCCAAGAAATCGAGTCATAAGCCTTTTTGATGTCGATTTTCATAAACAATCTAGGAGACTTATTCTTATTCCCATAATGCCGCACCAACTCTTGAGCGAGATGGACATTCTCCGTGATAGAACGGCCCGGAATAAAAGCACCTTGAGCTTCACTAACGATGTCCTTAAGCGCTGCACATAATCTATTAGCAAGGATTTTCGAAATAATTTTGTACGCCACATTGCAACAAGCAATGGGCCGAAAATCCTCCACCGACGGATCATGGCTAGTCTTAGGGATCAACGTTAAAAATGTACAATTTAATTGCTTTAAAAGAAGCCCACTCCGAAAAAATTCCTTAACGGCCTCACAAACGTCCGTCTTGATAACACTCCAACCTTTCTTGAAAAACGCCGCTGAATACCCATCCGGACCCGGAGCTTTGTCGTTGCCCATAGCGAAGATAACATTCTTAATTTCCTCCTCCTCGACCTGCCTACACAGCCACTGCCCCATGTCGATATCAATGCACCTGCCCTTATTCACGACCTGGTCATCAATATCGCTCACGTTCGTCGAAGTGCCAAGCAGCGATTCATAGTATTCTACTAGTTTGCTCGACACCTCATCCTGCGACTTGGTGCGATTCTCCCCAGCCTTCAAATGGGTGATGAAATTTCTTTTTTTATTCTTGTTGATAAGGGCATAAAAATACTTGGTGTTCTTGTCTTGATTCACCAAATATTTAGTTTTGGCAAGTTGGCTAAGATATCTTCTCTCGAACCCTCTAAGCTTGGCCACCTCCTTCTTCTTGTCTTTGATGATCTCACGAATCTGCTGCCTATCACCCCTATCTTCCATAACTTGCTGCTGTAACTCGATAAGCTCCTTGTCTTCACGATCGGCCCTCTCGGAAATATGTTGAAAGTGTTTTTTATGAAGAGTTTTTAACGGACTCTTCAAACTTCTCAATCTCGAACAAAGCTGGAACTGTTTAGTGCCATGCACGTTCGTTTTCCAATGCTTGTTGATAATGTCCATAAACTCCTCATGGTCGCACCACATGTTGAAGAATCGAAAAGGCTTGTTACCCTTCTTACTTTTGTCGAAAACCCTAGAAATTGCAATGACATGATCCGACTCAATTCCAACGGCCCTAAAATCCGTCATAATAGTCCAGCCCTGTTCTCGCCATGCACAGTTTGTCATAACACGGTCGAGCTTGCATTTTATCGTGTTACTAGACCACGTAAAAAAGCACCCGGATGAAGGCGTATCCACCAAGCCCGTACTTGCCATGCAATTCTGAATTTCCTCAAGGGTGTTGATGGAACCAGCAGCGCCACCTTGTTTCTCATTGTCGGCCAAAATGCTATTGAAATCACCAACCACGATCCACGGCCTTTCGTCATGCTCGCTGAAATTAATTAAATTCTCCCACAACAGCCTTCTTTCAAGACTCGTATTCCTGCCATAGATAGCCGACATAGTGAAAGCATTTAAAGAAATATTGCAAGTTATATGGAAGTGCATAACCTGGTCATTCTTGTCGATGAGGGTAACTTCCGCCTTTTGGGATTTCCAAATCACCAAAATTCTCCCCATATGACACGTCTCAAAATTATGCTTATTCTTATGTGAACTATGTTTTTCTTACTTTTTTTTACATAAAAATATAACTTTTTAAAAATGTTAAAATCTGTGTTTGCCAGGAGTCGAGCACGGTTATACAGGCCAAATACCATTTTCGTTGTACTACAAACACTCATTGACTAATTTTTTTACAACTTCATTATTATGTGAACTACGTTTTTCTTACGTTTTTTTACATAAAAATATAATTTTTTAAAAATTTTAAAATTTGTGTTTGCCGGGAGTCGAACTCGGTTATATAGCAAGGAGCCAAATTTCATTTTCATTGTGCTACAAACACCCATTGACTAATTTTTTTAAAACTTTAGTCTTATATGAACTATGTTTTTCTTACTTTTTTTTACATAAAAATATAATTTTTTAAAAATGTTAAAATATGTGTTTGCCAGGATTCGAACCCAGTTATATAGCAAGGTGCCAAATTCCATTTTCATTGTGTTACAAACACTCACTGGCTAATTTTTCTGTAACTTAATTCTTATGTGCACTATGTTTTTCTTACTTTTTTTTACATAAAAATATAATTTTTTTAAAATATTAAAATTTGTGTTTGCTAGAAGTCGAGCCAGTTTATATAGCAAGGAGCCAAATTCCATTTTCATTGTGCTACAAACACTCATTGACTAATTTTTTACAACTTTAATCTTATATGAACTATGTTTTTCTTACCGTTTTTTACATAAAAATCTAATTTTTTAAAAATGTTAAAATTTGTGTTTGCCGGGAGTCGAACCCAGTTATATAGCAATGAGCCAAATACCATTTTCATTGTGCTACAAACACTCATTGACTAATTTTATACAACTTTATTCTTATATGAACTACGTTTTTCAAACGTTTTTTTACATAAAAATATAATTTTTAAAAATGTTAAAATTTGTGTTTGACGGGAGTCGAACTTGTTATATAGCAAGGAGCCAAGTTCCATTTTCATTGTGCTACAAACACTCATTGACAAATTTTTTACAACTTTATTCTTATACGAACTACGTTTTTCTTACGTTTTTTTACATAAAAATATAATTTTTTAAAATTGTTAAAATCTGTGTTTGCCGGGATTCCAGTTATATAGCAAGGTGCCAAATTCCATTTTGACGGGAGTCGAACCCGGTTATTTAGAAATGAGCCAAATATCATTTTCATTGTGCTACAAACACTCATTGACTAATTTTTATACAACTTTAGTCTTATATGAACTATGTTTTTCTTACTTTTTTTTACATAAAAATATAACTTTTTAAAAATGTTAAAATCTGTGTTTGCCAAGAGTCGAGCACGGTTATACAGGCCAAGTTCCATTTTAATTGTACTACAAACAATCATTGACTAATTTTTTTACAACATTATTCTTATGTGAACTATGTTTTTCTTACATTTTTTTACAAAAAAATATAATTTTTTATAAATGTTAAAATCTGTGTTTGTCGGGAGTCGAACCCGGTTATAAAGCAAGGAGCCAAATTCCATTTTCATTGTGCTACAAACACTCATTGACAATTTTTTTACAACTTTATTCTTATATGAACTAGGTTTTTCTTACGTTTTTTTACATAAAAATATAATTTTTTTAAAATTTTAAAATCTGTGTTGCCGGGATTCGAACCCAGTTATATAGCAAGGTGCCAAATTCCATTTTCATTGTGCTACAAACAATCACTGACTAATTTTTCTGTAACTTAATTCTTATGTGCACTATGTTTATCTTACTTTTTTTTACATAAAAATATAATTGTTTAAAAATGTTAAAATTTGTGTTTGTCGGGAGTCAAACCCGGTTATATAGCAATGAGCCAAATACCATTTTCATTGTGCTACAAACACTCTTTGACAAATTTTTTACAACTTTATTCTTATATGAACTACGTTTTTCTTACGTTTTTTTACTTAAAAATATAATTTTTTAAAAATGTTAAAATTTATGTTTGCCAGGAGTCGAACCGGTTATATAACAATGAGCCAAATACCATTTTCATTGTGCTACAAACACTTATTGACAATTTTTTTACAAATTTATTATTATATGAACTACGTTTTTCTTACGTTTTTTTACATAAAAATATAATTTTTTAAAAATCTTAAAATTTGTGTTTGCCGGGAGTCGAACTCGGTTATATAGCAATGAGTCAAATATCATTTTCATTGTGCTACAAACACTCATTGACTAATATTTTTTCAAATTTATTCTTATGTGAACTATGTTTTTCTTACTTTTTTTTACATAAAAATATAACTTTTTAAAAATGTTAAAATCTGTGTTTACCAGGAGTCGAGCACGGTTATACAGGCCAAGTTCCATTTTCGTTGTACTACAAACACTCATTGACTAATTTTTTTACAACTTCATTATTATGTGAACTATCTTTTTCTTACTTTTTTTTCATAAAATATAATTTTTTATAAATCTTAAAATCTGTGTTTGCCGGGAGTCGAACCCGGTTATATAGCAAGGAGCCAAATTTCATTTTAACTGTGCTACAAACACCCTGACTAATTTTTTTAAAACTTTAGTCTTATATGAACTATGTTTTTCTTACTTTTTTTTACATAAAAATATAATTTTTTAAAAATGTTAAAATATGTGTTTGCCAGGATTCGAACCCGGTTATATAGCAAGGTGCCAAATTCCATTTTCATTGTGTTACAAACACTCACTGGCTAATTTTTCTGTAACTTAATTCTTATGTGCACTATGTTTTTCTTACTTTTTTTTACATAAAAATATAATTTTTTTAAAATATTAAAATTTGTGTTTGCTGGAAGTCGAGCCCGTTTATATAGCAAGGAGCCAAGTTCCATTTTCATTGTGCTACAAACACTCATTGACTAATTTTTTACAACTTTAATCTTATATGAACTATGTTTTTCTTACCGTTTTTTACGTAAAAATCTAATTTTTTAAAAATGTTAAAATTTGTGTTTGCTGGGAGTCGAACCCAGTTATATAGCAATGAGCCAAATACCATTTTCATTGTGCTACAAACACTCATTGACTAATTTTATACAACTTTATTCTTATATGAACTACGTTTTTCAAACGTTTTTTTACATAAAAATATAATTTTTAAAAATGTTAAAATTTGTGTTTGACGGGAGTCGAACCGGTTATATAGCAAGGAGCCAAGTTCCATTTTCATTGTGCTACAAACACTCATTGACAAATTTTTTACAACTTTATTCTTATACGAACTACGTTTTTCTTACGTTTTTTTACATAAAAATATAATTTTTTAAAAATGTTAAAATTTGTGTTTGGCGGGAGTCGAACCCGATTATATAGCAATGAGCCAAATACCATTTTCATTGTGCTACAAACACTCATTAGCTAATTTTTATACAACTTTATTCTTATGTGAACTATGTTTTTCTTACTTTTTTTTACATAAAAATATATCTTTTTAAAAATGTTAAAATCTGTGTTTGCCAGGAGTCGAGCACGGTTATACAGGCCAAGTTCCATTTTCTTTGTACTACAAACACTCATTGACTAATTTTTTTACAACTTTATTCTTATGTGAACTATGTTTTTCTTACTTTTTTTTACAAAAAAATATAATATTTTATAAATGTTAAAATCTGTGTTTGCCGGGGGTCGAACCCGGTTATATAGCAAGGAGCCAAATTCCATTTTCATTGTGCTACAAACACCCATTGACTAATTTTTTTAAAACTTTAGTCTTATATGAACTATGTTTTTCTTACTTTTTTTTACATAAAAATATAATTTTTAAAAAATGTTAAAATTTGTGTTTGTCGGGAGTCAAACCCGGTTATATAGCAATGAGCCAAATACCATTTTCATTGTACTACAAACACTCATTGACTAATTTTTTTACAACTTTATTCTTATGTGAACTATGTTTTTCTTACTTTTTTTTACAAAAAAATATAATTTTTTATAAATGTTAAAATCTGTGTTTGCCGAAAGTCGAACCCGATTATATAGCAAGGAGCCAAATTCCATTTTCATTGTGCTACAAACACCCATTGACAAATTTTTTAAAAACTTTAGTCTTATATGAACTATGTTTTTCTTACTTTTTTTTACATAAAAATATAATTTTTTTAAAATGTTAAAATCTGTGTTTGCTAGGATTCGAACCCAGTTATATAGCAAGGTGCCAAATACCATTTTCATTGTGCTACAAACACTTATTGACAAATTTTTTTACAACTTTATTCTTATATGAACTACGTTTTTCTTACGTTTTTTTACATAAAAATATAATTTTTTAAAAATCTTAAAATTTGTGTTTGCCGGGAATCGAACCCGGTTATATAGCAACGTGCCAAATATCATTTTCATTGTGCTACAAACACTCATTGACTAATATTTTTACAAATTTATTTTTATGTGAACTTTGTTTTTCTTACTTTTTTTTAAATAAAAATATGACTTTTTAAAAATGTTAAAATCTGTGTTTGCCAGGAGTCGAGCACGGTTATACATGCAAATTTCCATTTTCATTGTACTACAAACACTTATTGACTAATTTTTTTACAACTTTATTCTTATGTGAACTATGTTTTTCTTACTTTTTTTTACAAAAAAATATAATTTTTTATAAATGTTAAAATCTGTGTTTGCCGGGAGTCGAACCCGGTTATATAGCAAGGAGCCAAATTCCATTTTCATTGTGCTACAAACACCCATTGACAATTTTTTTTAAAACTTTAGTCTTATATGAACTATGTTTTTCTTACTTTTTTTTACATAAAAATAATTTTTTTTAAAAATGTTAAAATCTGTGTTTGCCGGGATTCGAACCCAGTTATATAGCAAGGTGCCAAATTCCATTCTCATTGTGCTACAAACACTCACTGACTAATTTTTCTGTAACTTAATTTTTACGTGCACTATGTTTTTCTTACTTTTTTTTACCTAAAAATATAATTTTTTTAAAATATTAAAATTTGTGTTTGCCGGGAGTCGAGCCCGTTTATATAGCAAGGAGTCAAATTCCATTTTCATTGTGCTACAAACACTCATTGACTAATTTTTATACAACTTTAGTCTTATATAACTATGTTTTTCTTACTTTTTTTTACATAAAAATATAACTTTTTAAAAATGTTAAAATTTATGTTTGCTGAGAGTCGAGCCCGGTTATATAGCAATGAGCCAAATTCCATTTTCATTGTGCTACAAACACCAATTGACAAATTTTTTTAAAACTTTAGTCTTATATGAACTATGTTTTTCTTACTTTTTTTTACATAAAAATATAATTTTTTGAAAATGTTAAAATCTGTGTTTGCCAGGATTCGAACCTGGTTATATAGCAAGGTGCCAAATACCATTTTAATTCTGCTACAAACACTTATTGACAAATATTTTACAACTTTATTCTTATATGAACTACGTTTTTCTTACGTTTTTTTACATAAAAATATAATTTTTTAAAAATCTTAAAATTTGTATTTGCCGGGAATCGAACCCGGTTATATAGCAATGAGCCAAATATCATTTTCATTGTGCTACAAACACTCATTGACTAATATTTTTACAAATTTATTTTTATGTGAACTTTGTTTTTCTTACTTTTTTTTAAATAAAAATATGACTTTTTAAAAATGTTAAAATCTGTGTTTGCCAAGAGTCGAGCACGGTTATACATGAAAATTTCCATTTTCATTGTACTACAAACACTTATTGACTAATTTTTTTACAACTTTATTCTTATGTGAACTATGTTTTTCTTACTTTTTTTTACAAAAAAATATAATTTTTTATAAATGTTAAAATCTGTGTTTGCCGGGAGTCGAACCCGGTTATATAGCAAGGAGCCGAACTCCATTTTCATTGTGCTACAAACACCCATTGACAAATTTTTTTAAAACTTTAGTCTTATATGAACTATGTTTTTCTTACTTTTTTTTTACATAAAAATAAATTTTTTTAAAAATGTTAAAATCTGTGTTTGCCGGGATTCGAACCCAGTTATATAGCAAGGTGCCAAATTCCATTTTCATTGTGCTACAAACACTCACTGGCTAATTTTTCTTTAACTTAATTCTTACGTGCACTATGTTTTTCTTACTTTTGTTTACATAAAAATATAATATTTTTTAAAATATTAAAATTTGTGTTTGACGGGAGTCGAGCCCGTTTATATAGCAAGGAGTCAAGTTCCATTTTCATTGTGCTACAAACACTCATTGACTAATTTTTTACAACTTTATTCTTATATGAACTACGTTTTTCTTACGGTTTTTTACATAAAAATATAATTTTTTAAAAATGTTAAAATTTGTGTTTGCCGGGAGTCGAGCCCGATTATATAGCAATGAGCCAAATACCATTTTCATTGTGTTACAAACACTCATTGACAAATTTTATACAACTTTATTCTTATATGAACTACGTTTTTCATACTTTTTTAAATAAAAATATAATTTTTTAAAAATGTTAAAATTTGTGTTTGCCGGGAGTCGAACCCGGTTATATAGCAATGAGCCAAATATCATTTTCATTGTACTACAAACACTCATTGACTAATATTTTTACAAATTTATTCTTATGTGAACTATGTTTTTCTTAGTTTTTTTACATAAAAATATAATTGTTTAAAAATGTTAAAATTTGTGTTTGTCGGGAGTCAAACCCGGTTATATAGCAATGAGCCAAATACCATTTTCATTGTGCTACTAACACTCTTTGACAAATTTTTTACAACTTTATTCTTATATGAACTACGTTTTTCTTACGTTTTTTTACATAAAAATATAATTTTTTAAAAATGTTAAAATTTGTGTTTGCCGGGAGTCGAACCGGTTATATAGCAATGAGCCAAATACCATTTTCATTGTGCTACAAACACTTATTGACAAATTTTTTACAACTTTATTCTTATACGAACTACGTTTTTCTTACATTTTTTTACATAAAAATATAATTTTTTAAAAATATTAAAATTTGTGTTTGGCGGGAGTCGAACCAGGTTATATAGCAATGAGTCAAATATCATTTTCATTGTGCTACAAACACTCATTGGCTAATTTTTATACAACTTTATTCTTATGTGAACTATGTTTTTCTTACTTTTTTTTACATAAAAATATAACTTTTTAAAAATGTTAAAATCTGTGTTTGCCAGGAGTCGAGCACGTTTATACAGGCCAAGTTCCATTTTCATTGTACTACAAACACTCATTGACTAATTTTTTTACAACTTTATTCTTATGTGAAATATGTTTTTCTTACTTTTTTTTACATAAAAATATAATTTTTAAAAAATGTTAAAATTTGTGTTTGACGGGAGTCGAACCCGGTTATTTAGCAATGAGCCAAATATCATTTTCATTGTGCTACAAACACTCATTTACTAATTTTTATACAACTTTAGTCTTATATGAACTATGTTTTTCTTACTTTTTTTTACATAAAAATATAACTTTTTAAAAATGTTAAAATGTGTGTTTGCCATGAGTCGAGCACGGTTATACAGGCCATGTTCCATTTTCATTGTACTACAAACACTCATTGACTAATTTTTTTACAACTTTATTCATATGTGAACTATGTTTTTCTTACTTTTTTTTACATAAAAATATAATTCTTTAAAAATGTTAAAATCTGTGTTTGCCAGGAGTCGAGCACGGTTATACAGGCCAAGTTCCATTTTCATTGTACTACAAACACTCATTGACTAATTTTTTTACAACTTTATTCTTATGTGAAATATGTTTTTCTTACTTTTTTTTACATAAAAATATAATTTTTAAAAAATGTTAAAATTTGTGTTTGACGGGAGTCGAACCCGGTTATTTAGCAATGAGCCAAATATCATTTTCATTGTGCTACAAACACTCATTGACTAATTTTTATACAAGTTTAGTCTTATATAACTATGTTTTTCTTACTTTTTTTTACATAAAAATATAACTTTTTAAAAATGTTAAAATCTGTGTTTGCCAGGAGTCGATCACGGTTATACAGGCCAAGTTCCATTTTCATTGTACTACAAACACTCATTGACTAATTTTTTTACAAATTTATTCTTATGTGAACTATGTTTTTCTTAATTTTTTTTACATAAAAATATAATTTTTTATAAATGTTAAAATCTGTGTTTGCCGGGAGTCGAGCACGGTTATACAAGCCAAGTTCCATTTTCATTGTGCTACAAACATTCATTGACTAATTTTTTACAACTTTATTCTTATATGAACTACGTTTTTCTTACGGTTTTTTACATAAAAATATAATTTTTTAAAAATGTTAAAATTTATGTTTGCTGAGAGTCGAGCCCAGTTATATAGCAATGAGCCAAATACCATTTTCATTGTGCTACAAACACTCATTGAAAAATTTTATACAACTTTATTCTTATATGAACTACGTTTTTCATACGTTTTTTTACATAAAAATATAATTTTTTTAAAATGTTAAAATTTGTGTTTGCCGGGAGTCGAACCCGGTTATATAGCAATGAGCCAAATATCATTTTCATTGTGCTACAAACACTCATTGACTAATATTTTTACAAATTTATTCTTATGTGAACTATGTTTTTCTTACTTTTTTTACATAAAAATATAATTGTTTAAAAATGTTAAAATTTGTGTTTGTCGGGAGTCAAACCCGGTTATATAGCAATGAGCCAAATACCATTTTCATTGTGCTACAAACACTCTTTGACAAATTTTTTACAACTTTATTCTTATATGAACTACGTTTTTCTTACGTTTTTTTACATAAAAATATAATTTTTAAAAAATATTAAAATTTGTGTTTGCCGGGAGTCGAACCGGTTATATAGCAATGAGTCAAATATCATTTTCATTGTGCTACAAACACTCATTGACTAATTTTTTACAACTTTATTCTTATATGAACTACGTTTTTCTTACGGTTTTTTACATAAAAATATAATTTTTTAAAAATGTTAAAAATTTATGTTTGCTGAGAGTCGAGCCCAGTTATATAGCAATGAGCCAAATACCATTTTCATTGTGCTACAAACACTCATTGAAAAATTTTATACAACTTTATTCTTATATGAACTACGTTTTTCATACGTTTTTTTACATAAAAATATAATTTTTTAAAAATGTTAAAATTTGTGTTTGCCGGGAATCGAACCCGGTTATATAGCATTGAGCCAAATATCATTTTCATTGTGCTACAAACACTCATTGACTAATATTTTTACAAATTTATTCTTATGTGAACTATGTTTTTCTTACTTTTTTTACATAAAAATATAATTGTTTAAAAATGTTAAAATTTGTGTTTGTTGGGAGTCAAACCCGGTTATATAGCAATGAGCCAAATACCATTTTCATTGTGCTACTAACACTCTTTGACAAATTTTTTACAACTTTATTCTTATATGAACTACGTTTTTCTTACGTTTTTTTACATGAAAATATAATTTTTTAAAAATGTTAAAATTTGTGTTTGGCGGGAGGCAAACCCGGTTATATAGCAATGAGTCAAATACCATTTTCATTGTGCTACAAACACTCATTGACTAATTTTTTTACAACTTTATGCTTATGTGAACTATGTTTTTCTTACTTTTTTTTACAAAAAAATAAATATTTTTATAAATGTTAAAATCTGTGTTTGCCGGGAGTCGAACCCGGTTATATAGCAATGAGCCAAATACCATTTTCATTGTGCTACAAACACTCATTGACAAGTTTTATACAACTTTATTCTTATATGAACTACGTTTTTCATACGTTTTTTTACATAAAAATATAATTTTTTAAAAATGTTAAAATTTGTGTTTGCCGGGAGTCGAACCCGGTTATATAGCAATGAGCCAAATATCATTTTCATTTTCCTACAAACACTCATTGACTAATATTTTTACAAATTTATTCTTATGTGAACTATGTTTTTCTTACTTTTTTTACATAAAAATATAATTGTTTAAAAATGTTAAAATTTGTGTTTGTCGGGAGTCAAACCCGGTTATATAGCAATGAGCCAAATACCATTTACATTGTGCTACAAACACTCTTTGACAAATTTTTTACAACTTTATTCTTATATGAACTACGTTTTTCTTACGTTTTTTTACATAAAAATATAATTTTTAAAAAATATTAAAATTTGTGTTTGCCGGGAGTCGAACCGGTTATATAGCAATGAGCCAAATACCATTTTCATTGTGCTACAAACACTCATTGACTAATTTTTTACAACTTTATTCTTATATGAACTACGTTTTTCTTACGGTTTTTTACATAAAAATATAATTTTTTAAAAATGTTAAAAATTTATGTTTGCTGAGAGTCGAGCCCAGTTATATAGCAATGAGCCAAATACCATTTTCATTGTGCTACAAACACTCATTGAAAAATTTTATACAACTTTATTCTTATATGAACTACGTTTTTCATACGTTTTTTTACATAAAAATATAATTTTTTAAAAATGTTAAAATTTGTGTTTGCCGGGAGTCGAACCCGGTTATATAGCAATGAGCCAAATATCATTTTCATTTTCCTACAAACACTCATTGACTAATATTTTTACAAATTTATTCTTATGTGAACTATGTTTTTCTTACTTTTTTTACATAAAAATATAATTGTTTAAAAATGTTAAAATTTGTGTTTGTCGGGAGTCAAACCCGGTTATATAGCAATGAGCCAAATACCATTTTCATTGTGCTACAAACACTCTTTGACAAAAATTTTACAACTTTATTCTTATATGAACTACGTTTTTCTTACGGTTTTTTACATAAAAATATAATTTTTTAAAAATGTTAAAAATTTATGTTTGCTGAGAGTCGAGCCCAGTTATATAGCAATGAGCCAAATACCATTTTCATTTTGCTACAAACACTCATTGAAAAATTTTATACAACTTTATTCTTATATGAACTACGTTTTTCATACGTTTTTTTACATAAAAATATAAATTTTTAAAAATGTTAAAATTTGTGTTTGCCGGGAGTCGAACCCGGTTATATAGCATTGAGACAAATATCATTTTCATTGTGCTACAAACACTCATTGACTAATATTTTTACAAATTTATTCTTATGTGAACTATGTTTTTCTTACTTTTTTTACATAAAAATATAATTGTTTAAAAATGTTAAAATTTGTGTTTGTTGGGAGTCAAACCCGGTTATATAGCAATGAGCCAAATACCATTTTCATTGTGCTACTAACACTCTTTGACAAATTTTTTACAACTTTATTCTTATATGAACTACGTTTTTCTTACGTTTTTTTACATGAAAATATAATTTTTTAAAAATGTTAAAATTTGTGTTTGGCGGGAGGCAAACCCGGTTATATAGCAATGAGTCAAATACCATTTTCATTGTGCTACAAACACTCATTGACTAATTTTTTTACAACTTTATGCTTATGTGAACTATGTTTTTCTTACTTTTTTTTACAAAAAAATAATTTTTTTTATAAATGTTAAAATCTGTGCAATGAGTCAAATACCATTTTCATTGTGCTACAAACACTCATTGACTAATTTTTTTACAACTTTATGCTTATGTGAACTATGTTTTTCTTACTTTTTTTTACAAAAAAATAATTTTTTTTATAAATGTTAAAATCTGTGTTTGCCGGGAGTCGAACCCGGTTATATAGCAATGAGCCAAATACCATTTTCATTGTGCTACAAACACTCATTGACAAATTTTATACAACTTTATTCTTATATGAACTACGTTTTTCATACGTTTTTTTACATAAAAATATAATTTTTTAAAAATGTTAAAATTTGTGTTTGCCGGGAGTCGAACCCGGTTATATAGCAATGAGCCAAATATCATTTTCATTTTGCTACAAACACTCATTGACTAATATTTTTACAAATTTATTCTTATGTGAACTATGTTTTTCTTACTTTTTTTACATAAAAATATAATTGTTTAAAAATGTTAAAATTTGTGTTTGTCGGGAGTCAAACCCGGTTATATAGCAATGAGCCAAATACCATTTTCATTGTGCTACAAACACTCTTTGACAAATTTTTTACAACTTTATTCTTATATGAACTACGTTTTTCTTACGTTTTTTTACATAAAAATATAATTTTTTAAAAATATTAAAATTTGTGTTTGCCGGGAGTCGAACCGGTTATATAGCAATGAGCCAAATACCATTTTCATTGTGCTACAAACACTCATTGACTAATTTTTTACAACTTTATTCTTATATGAACTACGTTTTTCTTACGGTTTTTTACATAAAAATATAATTTTTTAAAAATGTTAAAAATTTATGTTTGCTGAGAGTCGAGCCCAGTTATATAGCAATGAGCCAAATACCATTTTCATTGTGCTACAAACACTCATTGAAAAATTTTATACAACTTTATTCTTATATGAACTACGTTTTTCATACGTTTTTTTACATAAAAATATAATTTTTTAAAAATGTTAAAATTTGTGTTTGCCGGGAGTCGAACCCGGTTATATAGCATTGAGCCAAATATCATTTTCATTGTGCTACAAACACTCATTGACTAATATTTTTACAAATTTATTCTTATGCGAACTATGTTTTTCTTACTTTTTTTACATAAAAATATAATTGTTTAAAAATGTTAAAATTTGTGTTTGTTGGGAGTCAAACCCGGTTATATAGCAATGAGCCAAATACCATTTTCATTGTGCTACTAACACTCTTTGACAAATTTTTTACAACTTTATTCTTATATGAACTACGTTTTTCTTACGTTTTTTTACATGAAAATATAATTTTTTAAAAATGTTAAAATTTGTGTTTGGCGGGAGGCAAACCCGGTTATATAGCAATGAGTCAAATACCATTTTCATTGTGCTACAAACACTCATTGACTAATATTTTTACAAATTTATTCTTATGTGAACTATGTTTTTCTTACTTTTTTTACATAAAAATATAATTGTTTAAAAATGTTAAAATTTGTGTTTGTCGGGAGTCAAACCCGGTTATATAGCAATGAGCCAAATACCATTTTCATTGTGCTACAAACACTCATTGAAAAATTTTATACAACTTTATTCTTATATGAACTACGTTTTTCATACGTTTTTTTACATAAAAATATAATTTTTTAAAAATGTTAAAATTTGTGTTTGCCGGGGGTCGAACCCGGTTATATAGCATTGAGCCAAATATCATTTTCATTGTGCTACAAACACTCATTGACTAATATTTTTACAAATTTATTCTTATGTGAACTATGTTTTTCTTACTTTTTTTACATAAAAATATAATTGTTTAAAAATGTTAAAATTTGTGTTTGTTGGGAGTCAAACCCGGTTATATAGCAATGAGCCAAATACCATTTTCATTGTGCTACTAACACTCTTTGACAAAATTTTTACAACTTTATTCTTATATGAACTACGTTTTTCTTACGTTTTTTTACATAAAAATATAATTTTTAAAAAATATTAAAATTTGTGTTTGCCGGGAGTCGAACCGGTTATATAGCAATGAGCCAAATACCATTTTCATTGTGCTACAAACACTCATTGACTAATTTTTTACAACTTTATTCTTATATGAACTACGTTTTTTTACGGTTTTTTACATAAAAATATAATTTTTTAAAAATGTTAAAAATTTATGTTTGCTGAGAGTCGAGCCCAGTTATATAGCAATGAGCCAAATACCATTTTCATTGTGCTACAAACACTCATTGAAAAATTTTATACAACTTTATTCTTATATGAACTACGTTTTTCATACATTTTTTTACATAAAAATATAATTTTTTAAAAATGTTAAAATTTGTGTTTGCCGGGAGTCGAACCCGGTTATATAGCATTGAGCCAAATATCATTTTCATTGTGCTACAAACACTCATTGACTAATATTTTTACAAATTTATTCTTATGTGAACTATGTTTTTCTTACTTTTTTTACATAAAAATATAATTGTTTAAAAATGTTAAAATTTGTGTTTGTTGGGAGTCAAACTCGGTTATATAGCAATGAGCCAAATACCATTTTCATTGTGCTACTAACACTCTTTGACAAATTTTTTACAACTTTATTTTTATATGAACTACGTTTTTCTTACGTTTTTTTACATGAAAATATAATTTTTTAAAAATGTTAAAATTTGTGTTTGGCGGGAGGCAAACCCGGTTATATAGCAATGAGTCAAATACCATTTTCATTGTGCTACAAACACTCATTGACTAATTTTTTTAAAACTTTATGCTTATGTGAACTATGTTTTTCTTACTTTTTTTTACAAAAAAATAAATTTTTTTATAAATGTTAAAATCTGTGTTTGCCGGGAGTCGAACCCAGTTATATAGCAATGTGCCAAATACCATTTTCATTGTGCTACAAACACTCATTGACAAATTTTATACAACTTTATTCTTATATGAACTACGTTTTTCATACGTTTTTTTACATAAAAATATAATTTTTTAAAAATGTTAAAATTTGTGTTTGCCGGGAGTCGAACCCGGTTATATAGCAATGAGACAAATATCATTTTCATTTTGCTACAAACAATCATTGACTAATATTTTTACAAATTTATTCTTATGTGAACTATGTTTTTCTTACTTTTTTTACATAAAAATATAATTGTTTAAAAATGTTAAAATTTGTGTTTGTCGGGAGTCAAACCCGGTTATATAGCAATGAGCCAAATACCATTTTCATTGTGCTACAAACACTCTTTGACAAATTTTTTACAACTTTATTCTTATATGAACTACGTTTTTCTTACGTTTTTTTACATAAAAATATAATTTTTAAAAAATATTAAAATTTGTGTTTGCCGGGAGTCGAACCGGTTATATAGCAATGAGCCAAATACCATTTTCATTGTACTACAAACACTCATTTACTAATTTTTTTACAACTTTATTCTTATGTGAACTATGTTTTTCTTACTTTTTTTTACAAAAAAATATAATTTTTTATAAATGTTAAAATCTGTGTTTGCCGGGAGTCGAACCCGGTTATATAGCAAGGAGCCAAATTCCATTTTCATTGTGCTACAAACACCCATTGACAAATTTTTTTAAAACTTTAGTCTTATATGAACTATGTTTTTCTTACTTTTTTTTACATAAAAATAAATTTTTTTAAAAATGTTAAAATCTGTGTTTGCTGGGATTCAAACCCAGTTATATAGCAAGGTGCCAAATTCCATTCTCATTGTGCTACAAACACTCACTGACTAATTTTTCTGTAACTTAATTCTTATGTGCACTATGTTTTTCTTACTTTTTTTTACATAAAAATATAATTTTTTTAAAATATTAAAATTTGTGTTTGCCGGGAGTCGAGCCCGTTTATATAGCAAGGAGTCAAGTTCCATTTTCATTGTGCTACAAACACTCATTGACTAATTTTTTACAACTTTATTCTTATATGAACTACGTTTTTCTTACGGTTTTTTACATAAAAATATAATTTTTTAAAAATGTTAAAATTTATGTTTGTTGAGAGTCGAGCCCGGTTATATAGCAATGAGCCAAATACCATTTTCATTGTGCTACAAATACTCATTGACAAATTTTATACAACTTTATTCTTATATGAACTACGTTTTTCATACGTTTTTCATACGTTTTTTTACATAAAAATATAATTTTTTAAAAATGTTAAAATTTGTGTTTGCCGGGAGTCGAACCCGGTTATATAGCAATGAGCCAAATATCATTTTCATTGTGCTACAAACACTCATTGACTAATATTTTTACAAATTTATTCTTATGTGAACTATGTTTTTCTTACTTTTTTTACATAAAAATATAATTGTTTAAAAATGTTAATGTTGGTCCTGAATGGAGTATACAACAAGTGTATGGGGGGGGGGGGAAAATACACTTGTATGCAATTCTTTCCAACTTTGATCAAACCAGAACTCAGCAAGGTTGTCTTGGACAACTCTGCTGAAGATGATTAACTCTTCTAAGATAGTCAAATTACTAAGTACTATTGAGTACTCAGTTGAATAACTATCTAGGGGAGTTATATGTGCGGAATAATGGTTGGCCCTTTAAGTTTAGACTCCTTAAGTTTCTGAAATCACTTTGTCAATCCAAAATAGTCCAGTTTAGTTTCAGGGAACTTGTCCAAATCAGTTTTGCACAGTCTTTGAATATATATCTTTTGAAGATCAGTTTTGTGTGCAGTGTTGAATGAATGTAAGTACTTTGTAAGGTAAATCAACACAAGAGTTTATAGTGGTTCAGAGACTCAAGCCCCTACATCCACTTTCCCTGATTTAACAGGATAATTCCTTCACTCTTGGAATTAACTTGTTTTATAGTGCCAAGGTGCACTTGATCAATAACACCACTCCTTGGTGAATTGATCCCTAGGATGTCTAGAGTCCTAGTACCCTCTTCTCAACTCAGAACTGAACTGTTCTTCTCTCAACAGTCAGATCCTACCACTTCTACTACTACAACCTTCTCACTTTCTCACTTGAAAGGGGTAAGGATTGAAGTAAGGTTCCAACTAATGAGATATCCTTTACAATGAAGATCAAGGTATAAGGATAGGATATCTCTCTAAGCTTATGTATGGATATACAATTGGGTTCAGCTTAGAAGAAGAAGTGTTTGAAGACTAAGAATGTCTTTTGGAGACTTTGAAGCTCTCAGAATAGTTGATCAGTTGGATGTAGAATGGATGCTTCAAATGGTCTTCACACTCCTTGTATTTATAGACAAAATGGAGATTTGCCCGTTGGAGAGGCAGCCCCAAATTGCTATAAATGTCTTCCTTGAGTTCTTCAAACTGGAAGACAGTTTCTTGATAGTGACATGTCCTCATTTGGGTAATAAACGGCTTGTAAGACTTTGTCTTCTTCCTGCAGCACTTTTCCCAATGTTTGACTTCTTGTTAGGACTTGGACATGGCTTCTGAAGGTTGATCCATTGATAGGACAACATTCCTTATCAACTGGACAACTCTCCTTATCACTATCAGCATATTTGCTTATCAGCAAGGTTGGCTTGCTCTTCTTCAGATGACTTGGCTCTTTCCCTTTCTTTCACTCCAAGTTGATCTTAGCATGTTTCAATGAAGTTCTTTTGGGTATGGTTGTCTCAAGCTTCTTCAGCATAGTTGACCTTCAACCTTTAAAACTTCTGTTCTGATTAAATCTTGCTGAGACAACTCTTCTGGTCAACTCTCCTGATCAGCATACTTGGTCTTTTAGCATCAGAACTCTTTTCTCATAGAGTTGACTTCTCTGGACAACTCTCCTGATCATAATATTTGATTAATCTTGTCCTTTTGAGCTTTGCAATCTTCTTCTTGCATAGAGAAAGCTCTTCTGGACAACTCTCCTGATCAAGGTTTTAGGTTTCAAATGGAGTTTTCTTGTCCTTAGAGTTTGTTCCAGATTTTGAGCCTTGAGGGAACTTGATCTTGATCACTTTGAAGTCATAGGTTCCCCCTCACATTGTGCATCTAGTCATCTAAGAGCTGCCTAACATATCAGCTTCTCATCTAGCCTTGTGCTATGTATTCTAACATATTTTGAACACAGTCATCTTGACTTAGGCATTTCTTAGGGGGTTTTGGTATTTAATCAAAACATGTATCATTTTATTTCCAATAGTTAAAATTTGTGTTTGTCGGGAGTCAAACCCGGTTATATAGCAATAAGCCAAATACCATTTTCATTGTGCTACTAACACTCTTTGACAAATTTTTTACAACTTTATTCTTATATGAACTACGTTTTTCTTACGTTTTTTTACATAAAAATATAATTTTTTAAAAATGTTAAAATTTGTGTTTGGCGGGAGGCAAACCCGGTTATATATCAATGAGCCAAATACCATTTTCATTGTGCTACAAACACTCTTTGACAAATTTTTTACAACTTTATTCTTATATGAACTACGTTTTACTTACGTTTTTTTACATAAAAATATAATTTTTTAAAAATATTAAAATTTGTGTTTGCCGGGAGTCGAACCGGTTATATAGCAATGAGCCAAATACCATTTTCATTGTGCTACAAACACTTATTGACAAATTTTTTACAACTTTATTCTTATACGAACTACGTTTTTCTTACGTTTTTTTACATAAAAATATAATTTTTTAAAAATGTTAAAATTTGTATTTGGCGAGAGTCGAACCCGGTTATATAGCAATGAGCCAAATATCATTTTCATTGTGCTACAAACACTCATTGGCTAATTTTTATACAACTTTATTCTTATGTGAACTATGTTTTTATTACTTTTTTTTACATAAAAATATAACTTTTTAAAAATGTTAAAATCTGTGTTTGCCAGGAGTCGAGCACGGTTATACAGGCCAAGTTCCATTTTCATTGTACTACAAACACTCATTGACTAATTTTTTTACAAGTTTATTCTTATGTGAACTATGTTTTTCTTACTTCTTTTTACATAAAAATATAACTTTTTAAAAATGTTAAAATCTGTGTTTGCCAAGAGTCGAGCACGGTTATACAGGCCAACTTCCATTTTCATTGTACTACAAACACTCATTGACTAATTTTTTTACAACTTTATTCTTATGTGAACTATGTTTTTCTTACTTTTTTTTACAAAAAAATATAATTTTTTATAAATGTTAAAATCTGTGTTTGCCGGGAGTCGAACCCGGTTATATAGCAAGGAGCCAAATTCCATTTTCATTGTGCTACAAACACCCATTGACAATTTTTTTTAAAACTTTAGTCTTATATGAACTATGTTTTTCTTATTTTTTTTACATAAAAATAAAAAATTTTAAAAATGTTAAAATTTGTGTTTGCCGGGATTCAAACCCAGTTATATAGCAAGGTGCCAAATTCCATTCTCATTGTGCTACAAACACTCACTGACTAATTTTTCTGTAACTTAATTCTTATGTGCACTATGTTTTTCTTACTTTTTTTTACATAAAAATATAATTTTTTTAAAATATTAAAATTTGTGTTTGCCGGGAGTCGAGCCCGTCTATATAGCAAGGAGTCAAGTTCCATTTTCATTGTGCTACAAACACTCATTGACTAATTTTTTACAACTTTATTCTTATATGAACTACGTTTTTCTTACGGTTTTTTACAAAAAAATATAATTTTTTAAAAATGTTAAAATTTATGTTTGCCGAGAGTCGAGCCCGGTTATATAGCAATGATCCAAATACCATTTTCATTGTGCTACAAACACTCATTGACAAATTTTATACAACTTTATTCTTATATGAACTACGTTTTTCATACGTTTTTTTTCATATAAATATAATTTTTTAAAAATGTTAAAATTTGTGTTTGCCGGGAGTCGAACCCGGTTATATAGCAATGAGCTAAATATCATTTTCATTGTGCTACAAACACTCATTGACTAATATTTTTTACAAATTTATTCTTATGTGAACTATGTTTTTCTTACTTTTTTTATATAAAAATATAATTGTTTAAAAATGTTAAAATTTGTGTTTGTCGGGAGTCAAACCCGGTTATATAGCAATGAGCCAAATACCATTTTCATTGTGCTACTAACACTCTTTGACAAATTTTTTACAACTTTATTCTTATATGAACTACGTTTTTCTTACGTTTTTTTACATAAAAATATAATTTTTTAAAAATGTTAAAACTTGTGTTTGCCGGGAGTCGAACCGGTTATATAGCAATGAGCCAAATACCATTTTCATTGTGCTACAAACACTTATTGACAAATTTTTTACAACTTTATTCTTATACGAACTACGTTTTTCTTACGTTTTTTTACATAAAAATATAATTTTTTAAAAATGTTAAAATTTGTGTTTGGCGGGAGTCGAACCCGGTTATATAGCAATGAGCCAAATATCATTTTCATTGTGCTACAAACACTCATTGGCTAATTTTTATACAACTTTATTCTTATGTGAACTATGTTTTTCTTACTTTTTTTTTACATAAAAATATAACTTTTTAAAAATGTTAAAATCTGTGTTTGCCAGGAGTAGAGCACGGTTATACAGGCCAAGTTCCATTTTCATTGTACTACAAACACTCATTGACTAATTTTTTTACAACTTTATTCTTATGTGAAATATGTTTTTCTTACTTTTTTTTACAAAAAAATATAATTTTTATAAATGTTAACATCTGTGTTTGTCGGGAGTCGAACCCGGTTATATAGCAAGGAGCCAAATTCCATTTTCATTGTGCTAAAAACACCCATTTACTAATTTTTTTAAAACTTTAGTCTTATATGAACTATGTTTTTCTTACTTTTTTTTACATAAAAATATAATTTTTAAAAAATTTTAAAATTTGTGTTTGTCGGGAGTCAAACCCGGTTATATAGCAATGAGCCAAATACGATTTTCATTGTGCTACAAACACTCATTGACTAATTTTTTTACAACTTTATGCTTATGTGAACTATGTTTTTCTTAATTTTTTTTACAAAAAAATATAATTTTTTATAAATGTTAAAATCTGTGTTTGCCGGGAGTCGAACCCGGTTATATAGCAAGGAGCCAAATTCCATTTTCATTATGCTACAAACACCCATTGACAAAATTTTTTTAAACCTTTAGTCTTATATGAACTATGTTTTTCTTACTTTTTTTACATAAAAATATAATTTTTAAAAAATGTTAAAATTTGTGTTTGTCGGGAGTCAAACCCGGTTATATAGCAATGAGCCAAATACCATTTTCGTTGTGCTACAAACACTCATTGACTAATTTTTTTACAACTTTATGCTTATGTGAACTATGTTTTTCTTACTTTTTTTTACAAAAAAATATAATTTTTTATAAATGTTAAAATCTGTGTTTGCCGGGAGTCGAACCCGGTTATATAGCAATGAGCCAAATACCATTTTCATTGTGCTACAAAAACTCATTGACAAATTTTATACAACTTTATTCTTATATGAACTACGTTTTTCATACGTTTTTTTACATAAAAATATAATTTTTTAAAAATGTTAAAATTTGTGTTTGCCGGGAGTCGAAGCCGGTTATATAGCAATGAGCCAAATATCATTTTCATTTTGCTACAAACACTCATTGACTAATATTTTTACAAATTTATTCTTATGTGAACTATGTTTTTCTGACTTTTTTTACATAAAAATATAATTGTTTAAAAATGTTAAAATTTGTGTTTGTCGGGAGTCAAACCTGGTTATATAGCAATGAGCCAAATACCATTTTCATTGTGCTACAAACACTCTTTGACAAATTTTTTACAACTTTATTCTTATATGAACTACGTTTTTCTTACGTTTTTTTACATTAAAATATAATTTTTTAAAAATATTAAAATTTGTGTTTGCCGGGAGTCGAACCGGTTATATAGCAATGAGCCAAATACCATTTTCATTGTGCTACAAACACTTATTGACAAATTTTTTACAACTTTATTCTTATACGAACTACGTTTTTCTTACGTTTTTTTACATAAAAATATAATTTTTAAAAAATGTTAAAATTTGTGTTTGGCGGGAGTCGAACCCGATTATATAGAAATGAGCCAAATATCATTTTCATTGTGCTACAAACACTCATTGACTAATTTTTATACAACTTTAGTCTTATATGAACTATGTTTTTCTTACTTTTTTTTACATAAAAATATAACTTTTTAAAAATGTTAAAATCTGTGTTTGCCAGGAGTCGAGCACGGTTATACAGGCCAAGTTCCATTTTCATTGTACTACAAACACTCATTGACTAATTTTTTTACAAATTTATTCTTATGTGAACTATGTTTTTCTTACTATTTTTTACAAAAAAATATAATTTTTTATAAATGTTAAAATCTGTGTTTGCCGGGAGTCGAACCCGGTTATATAGCAATGAGCCAAATTCCATTTTCATTGTGCTACAAACACCCATTGACTAATTTTTTTAAAACTTTAGTCTTATATGAACTATGTTTTTCTTACTTTTTTTTACATAAAAATATAATTTTTAAAAAATGTTAAAATTTGTGTTTGTCGGGAGTCAAACCCGGTTATATAGCAATGAGCCAAATACCATTTTCATTGTGCTACAAACACTCATTGACTAATTTTTTTACAACTTTATGCTTATGTGAACTATGTTTTTCTTACTTTTTTTTACAAAAAAATATAATTTTTTTAAAATATGAAAATTTGTGTTTGCCGGGAGTCGAGCCCGGTTATATATCAAGGAGCCAAGTTCCATTTTCATTGTGCTACAAACACTCATTGAAAAAAAAATTACAACTTTATTCTTATATGAACTATGTTTTTCTTACGTTTTTTTACATTCTATTGGTGTTGGATCCTCATTGTATTCTAAAATTGAGTATTCACTGTAAAAAATCTCTCCTTCAATACTTTTTAATAATTCCCAAATTTCCTCGAACATTTAAACACTAGCAACATACCTATGATGATGTCAATGTCTATCAATCTCTTTTTTTTTTCCTCAAGTATTTCGATCCTCCCAGGTTTCTAATTAGTATTCTTGGTACTAGATCATACCTAATTTCTCGAGGGTCTGAAAAGTAGTTTTTCTCTCTTGGCAGCAGTCTTACTTAGTTGTTCTACATCGTCTATCGATCGGCTACCAAGTAGTTCAGGACAATAAAACATTTCGTGCCCCGATTGGCGACACTTGTAAGATATCATTTTCCTATATCTCCAAGGATATCCCACATGATCTCTACCACATGAAGGGCGTGATATTATATGATTTGTAGTCCTATAGACTTAGCTATTTGTTCTACGAGCTTCTTTGGTTTAAGGATTGTATTTCATCTCGTCCTAAAGTATATATGCTCACAAGCTAATTTTCACCATACTTCCGCTGCGTCCTCTGATGGTTGGCATCGAGCATTAACGACTTTTTATGCTTTAGTTATATATGTACATCCAAAAAATTTCTCGATCTCAATAATCCATTCTTCTATTGCAACTGGACATTCATGTCCGTTGAATTAGGATGGTCGTAAACAAATAATTTGTTCGATAGCCTCTATAGTTTCTAGACCAAGGTTGAGGCATTAGCACAATTGGGGCGGGAATTGATATGTACGAGGGGCTGTGTACTACTGTTTCCTCATAAAGGTTACGGGTCTTATCACGTAGTGTTCGTATTGATGTCATGTAAAAGGTAGGAAAGAAAAGAATAGTAAATTATATTTCATATATAGGTATGATAAAACTTTCAAAAAACAGAACCCAAAAAATCGTAACGACAAGGTACTAGCACCATATC
Source organism: Galeopsis tetrahit (assembly GCA_963675135.1). NCBI lineage: Eukaryota > Viridiplantae > Streptophyta > Magnoliopsida > Lamiales > Lamiaceae > Galeopsis > Galeopsis tetrahit. The sequence goes on from OY776124.1 coordinate 8,531,187, forward strand.
TACATTAGGAGTACGCAATACATTGGAACACACTGTGGCCATTCAGCTGCACAATGACGGTACTCGAAATTTGTATGTTAGGAACCATTGATCGCATGTCATTAAAGCGATAGTCAGGTAAAAATAACAGATAGAATAATACAATCTCACTCGAAGTAAGTTGCATAACATTATATATATATAGTTTAAAACATGGAGTGACCTTCCCCATTGAAAAAGAACAGCAGTCCCAATAAGATAAAACAAGAGCATAAGCATCTAACGTTTTCTACCCTATATGAGATAGGGAATGGAGTCAAAGTAAATTGTGGCATTTAGGTCGGCCCTTTTTATTTTTAAAAAGCGAAGAGGTCTAACTGCCTATAATAAATGTGGGGGGAAAAGTATCGTAAGTATCGTGAACGTACATAAAATATATTTTAAAACTTACACTTGTATCATAGGAAACAAGTAAATTATTTCATAGCACTTTCCACATTCATAATCATTGTTTACTTCATAAACTTATCATATCAATCATAACTTACTTTTCTTCTCCTTTCATAACATTATCATGATATCAACGCATAATCTCATTTATTTCCTTTAAGTAACTTTCATAAACAATTACATACCTCGAGGGCGCTTCGGCTGCAGCAGGACACATTTTCCATGGTTATACCTTTTAGTATTATCTTAATATTTTTGACATACTTTAGTAAAATGCTTTATAATAATTATTGAATAAAATTTATCTTGCTTGTATATATTTATGAAGATAAATTCCTTTTAGAAAGAATTTTGCGGAAAGAGTTTACTTTATAAGATAAAATTTTTGAAAGAAGAGAAAATAAATCATTTTGTCCGAAGGTTTGAACTACTAGGCCAACTGATCGAACCTATTCAAACTACTAGGACGTTTTTCTACCCTTTAAATGGTTAATTTTCATGTGTGACAACCTCATTACAAATTGTCGTGTCTTCTAATGATAGAGTATTTTAGACATCACATCACTTATACAACGATTTACAATTTTATAATGTTTGGGTCAAGTACACGTTTGGCTTAGAAATGTGGGTGACACACGAGTTAGGCACAAGCATGGTTAGCCACTTTAAGAAAAGAAAGAAAAAAAAAAAAACTCGTGTATCTTTTATTGAAAAGTCTTCCGCTTGAATTTATTTAATTCAAAAAGTGTTATTTTTAAATCGTAGCGCCCATCGGGATTTTGGGGGCGTTACAGCGTGGTATCAGAGCCGAGGTTGGGTTTTTCCTCCTCGGACTCTATGTCAAACATTTTCAATGCAGTGATATGCATGATAACCATACATGGAAAATTTATCATATGAATATTAAGAATGAGAAAGAACAAAAGGCCCACAGTCAGCGCATATCTGAATCGTCTCAAGGTAACCGTTTATTATTATTTTTAAAGTTAATGAGAAGTTTTATGGAAAATGAATATTTAAAGAAAACGAGATTTATGTTCATGATTAATGGATATGACAAAGAGTTGTTTCAAAGGAAATGTATACAAAATGAGTCAAGGATTAATGAAATGTATTAATTGATAAATTATTCATTGTTTGGATTCACAAATGTTGTTTCTTCAAAATTTCATGTGTTGTTTTAAATGTAAACCCCGAGATCGTGCGATTAAACCCGACTTAGAAATGGTAACTTATGATAGATCGTGATGAGGCGTAGAGAGCGTTTTTAGAGTGAGTGTCGAGACCGTTACTAGCATAGTAAAAATAAAATAAAATAATGGAACCAATAGGTCAATATTATTACGGAATACGAGCGTAAGTTCAACTCTCTCTCTCTCGGTATGGTCCACATTTGGCGGAACCAATGATCGGAAGGCATGTAAGTTCGAGCGTGGACGACGTTCGAAAGTTGTAAAAAAAAATAGTATCTAGGTTGAGATTGCTACACTTTAGAGACGTTTTCGAAAGAGCAAGAATTGTGTCAATGAGTTTAAGGTTAGATAATGAACAACCACAAATCTCGATCCAACTTAAGAGGAAGGGTGCGCTATAACCTGAACCGAGAGGGAATACCATAGTTAGGAATGTTCGACCTTCTTCAGCCCCATATCCCTCGAGAAACGCCCCACTTTTCTCAACGTGCAACAAGAATCACCAAAGAGAGTGCCTCCTGGGAACGCGCACCTGCTATCAGTGCCGAAAATCAGGTCACCTGGTCAATGCGTGTCCTGAAGCGATGGGTGCCCAATCTGGAGTTGCTAGGGGTAACAAGCCGCGACCACCAAGGGTGCTAAACCCTCGAGGAGCGAACTAGAAGGGTAAGACTAAGTTGAACGCAGTGCCTAGCATTGAGTTCGCTGAGGAGGATGAGTACATAAAAGATGAGCAAATGGAGGAAGGCGATAGGGCTAACGAAACTGTGGCAAGTACGATACTTGTCTCAAATATGCCTGCGTATGTTTTATTTGATACTGGAGCATCGCACTCCTTCATATCTGATGCCTTTAGGAAGGAACTTAGGTTAAACTGCACTAAGAATGTAAACTTAGAAGTTAGAGTTCCTTCAGGAGAAAATATTATGATTAGAAGCTTAGCCAAGGATGTTAAGTTAAGTTAAGTATCGGTGGGAATGACCTACCTACCGACTTACACGTGATCGGAATGAAGGGCTTTGACATCATTCTAGGGATGGATTAGTTAAGTAAAAACAAAGCTGTGATTCGGTGCATGGATCGAGAAGTAGACCTGGAGACATTGGACGGTCAACGTCTTACTTTCCACGGGAAAGATAAGCAATGGTGCATACCTGTCACATCTGCCGTGAAGGCAGCTAAGTTGTTGAAGAAAGGAGGGTGTCAAGCGTACTTAGTGAATATTGTAAAAGTGGAAAAGGAGAAGTTGACACCGGTTGACGTATTAATAGTGAAGGACTACCCTGATGTATTTCCAGAAGACCTTTCTGGACTCCCGCCAGATCGATCCATAGAATTCACTATCGACTTGGTCCCCGGAGCTGCACCAGTGTCAAAAGCCCCATATCGAATGGCACCAAAGGAATTGCAAGAATTGAAGGTACAGTTAGAGGAGCTGTTGGATAAGAAGTTTATCCAACCCAGTGCTTCGCCGTGGGGAGCACCAGTCCTTTTCGTAAAGAAGAAAGACGGGACTATGAGAATGTGTATTGATTACCGAGAACTTAATCGACTGACCATAAAGAATAAGTACCCGTTGCCTAGGATTGAAGATCTCTTCGATCAATTGAAAAATGTGAGTGTATTCTCCAAGATTGATCTCAGGTCGGGATATCACCAACTTAGAGTCAGGGAAAGTGATATCCCAAAGACTGCATTTAGGACTAGGTATGGTCGTTACGAGTTCACTGTAATGCCATTCAGAGTTACGAATGCGCCCGCAGTCTTCATGGATTTGATGAACCGTGTGTTCCACGAATACCTAGACAAATTCGTCATCGTATTCATTGACGATATTTTAATTTACTCAAAGGATACTAGACAACATGAGGAACATCTTAAGGCAGTCTTAGAAGTTGTACGCTAAGTTCAGCAAGTGTGAGTTTTGGCTCAATAAAGTGGCTTTTCTAGGACATGTAATCACGGCCCAAGGGATAGAAGTTGATCCCGCGAAAGTTGAGGTAGTTTTGAATTGGAAGGTACCAACCAATGCAAATAAAGTTCGCAGTTTTCTTGGTTTGGCTGGGTACTATCGAAGATTCATACAGAACTTTTCGCGTATCGCAAAACCACTCACGCATCTCACAAAGAAGAGTGAAAAGTTCAAGTGGACGCCAGAATGCGAAGTTAGCTTCCAAGACTTAAAACTGAAACTTACAACTGCACCAGTTTTAGCAGTCCCGGATGGGTCAGGAGGGTTTGTAATCTACACAGACGCCTCCAAGTCAGGACTAGGGTGCGTTCTGATGCAGCATGGAAAGGTCATAGCATACGCATCACGACAGTTGAAGGTTCATGAGCAGAACTATCCAACACATGACCTAGAGTTGGCCGCAGTTGTTCATGCACTAAAAATCTGGAGACATTACTTGTATGGTGAGAAGTGTGAAATATATACAGATCACAAAAGTCTGAAATATTTCTTCACACAGAAAGAGTTGAACATGCGCCAACGAAGGTGGCTAGAATTGGTAAAAGATTATGATTGTACCATCCTCTACCACCCAGGTAAGGCAAATGTAGTAGCTGATGCGCTTAGTAGGAAGGGAGATGGATGCTTAGCGTCATTACTCACCCAACAGGACCATCTGATCGAAGAATTTGATAGAATGAGTTTAACCATCGTCAAATCAAACCAAACAACTTCAATGTTAACCACCATGTCAGTCCAACCAATGTTGAGAGAACGAATAATAAAAGCACAAAATGACGATCGGTTTCTCCAACTAATGAGCAAAAAGGTCAAGGAGAACTCGACCAAGGACTTTACGTTAGCCCCCGATGGTGCGTTAGTGTTCAGAGGAAGAATCTGCATACCAAAGAAGGAGGAATTGCGAGACGAGATTATGAGGGAAGCTCACAACACACCATATACCGCACATCCTGGTGAAACAAAGATGTATAGAGATCTTAGGAGCAACTTTTGGTGGAGGGGCATGAAACGGTCGATCTCACAGTTTGTCAAACGATGTCTCACCTGTCAGAGAATCAAACCAGATCATCAACGACCGGCTGGACTATTGCAACCATTAGAAATTCCAGAGTGGAAATGGGAACATGTGACAATGGATTTTGTGACATGCTTACCTAGAAGCCCTAAACAACACGAGGCCGTGTGGGTAGTTGTCGATAGGTTGACCAAAGTAGCTCGATTCATTCCAGTCAAAATGAATTATTCAATGGATAGGTTGGCTAAACTGTACGTTGATGGGGTGGTACGACTACATGGAGTGCCGACGTCGATTGTATCCGACCGGGATCCACGGTTTACGTTAAAATTTTGGAGGAGTTTGCAATCAGCTATGGGAACTAAGCTAAATTTCAGCACTGCTTTTCATCCACAGACAGACGGGCAAACGGAGAGAACGAACCGAATTCTAGGAGATCTTCTGAGGGCATGTACCTTGGACTTTGGAGGAAACTGGGAAGAATACTTGTCCATAGTAGAATTCGCGTATAATAATAGCTATCAATCCTCCATTGGGATGGCACCATACGAAGCACTCTATGGACGGAGATGCAGAACGCCCATCCATTGGGACGAAGTTGGAGTGAGACAAATTTTGGGCCCAGAAATAGTAGAAAGGTCTGTGGAGGCAATCAAAAGGATTCGGGAAAGAATCAAGGTTGCCCAAGATCGCCAAAAGTCTTATGCAGACTCGCGAAGAAAGGACTTGCCGTTCGAAAAAGGTGAAAAGGTATTTTTGAAAGTTTCTCCCATCAAGGGGATAGTTCGGTTTGGAAAGAAGGGGAAGCTGAGACCAAGATACGTGGGACCGTTCGAAATATTGGAACGAGTTGGGGACGTAGCTTATCGACTCGCCTTGACCCCAGAGTTGTCCAAAATTCACGATGTCTTTCACGTGTTAATGCTTCGGAGATACGTCTCAGACCCAACTCACCACATTGAACTCGAAAGTTTAGAAGTCGACGAGGATCTTACATACGAAGAACGACCCATAAGTATCCTCGGCAGAAAGGTTAAAACCTTGAGGAATAGAGATATACCCTTAGTCTTAGTTCAATGGAATAGGCACGGAGAGGAAGAGGCGACTTGGGAACGCGAGGGAGAAATTTTAAACAAGTACCCAGAACTTTTCGCACAGGCCTAATTTTCGGGGACGAAATTTTTTAAAAGGTGGGGAGAGCTGTAACACCCCGTTTTTAAAATCTAAATTTTTGCATTCCATGATTTTTAGAAATTAAAATATCTTTTTATTAAATGACAAATTTATTTGAAGTGTTAAAGATATATGATTTTATATAATTTATGAACTAATGTTTTCAATAAGTTGTACAAAGTTTGCAGGATAGCTTACTGAGGAGATCGGACTCGATTTGTGACTCACTGACACGATTTAATAAGATGATGAGATAAGTTTAAAATGAAGTAAATTATAATAGAATTTAATGATAAGAAATTTATCCAGTGAATTATTAATATGAAAATAAGCTAAATAATAGAGTAAAAAAAAATATTTATAATAATAATAATATTACATTAAATTATGATATTCTTTTAAATTAAAATTTAACCAAGAACCAATGATTTTTATTTAAAACGCGGAGGAATGCGAAGAGTCTTCCTCTATTTAAGACGCTATTGAGGGGTGCGAAGAGTCATTCTTAAGCATCTCTACATGAATCTCCTCAACTAACGCCATTCCTGAAGAGTTGAGAACCTCCTATTTCACTGTCATTTCTAAAATCTGAGTCAGGTATGAAGGCCTTCTTCTTTTTAAACAGTTTTAAAGAAATAAAACCATTTCTTTTCTTTCTTTAAGCGATGTTTCTGGTTATTGTTATTTTTTCATGGTTATTACTCTATGGTTACTGAGTCGTCTTTATTTGAAGTAAGAATGCCTTATGAGTTGCAGATTGAGTTTTTGTGTCGATTTCTTCTTAAAACTTGTGGGATTTGAATATTATGTGACTCATTTAGGCTTATATTTGGATTACATGTGGTATTTGTCATTGCATGTGAGATCTGAGTTCATTTTACCCACTGTATGCCTACGGTTTATTACCTGAGTAATTTATGTTGAATTTCTTGTTGAACTCATGGGATTTGCATACCATTGAAGCTTATATTTTGATTGCATGTGGCATTTGCTATTGCATGTGTGATTTGAGTTCCTTTTTCTTGATGAACACCTTTTCTTATGGTACTGGGATATCCGTTTGAGGCCATGAATGTTTTTAAAATAGGTTGAGAAGCCTTTTGTTATTGCATATTAATTTTAAAAGAGTACAGCCCTTTCCCCAATGTTTTAGCTCAAACCCTTTACCACATTGAGGTACTTGAAACCTGGGATATGAGGTTACGTTTTCAATTTTAACATTGAGGTACTTGAAACCTGGGATATGAGGTTACGTTTTCAATTTTATGAGATTTTTCTTTGAGGCACTGTACAGGGCTTGGAACTGAAAAACTGCCCTATTTTTGGGTTGAGATTACAAAAATTCCCTCACACATCTCGCTTCGTTTTTGGAGCTAATTTTCATAAAACTTAATGTGTCTTATATTTCATAAGAATTTTACCTAGACACATTTGGATTTATATTATATTTTTAATGATTTTTCTAACAAACAGTGTTTGTTCTTTATAAAAGTAAACTGTTTTGATGTTCAAAAGGAATACAAGATTAAATAACAATGGATAATATTAAAATGAAATGTTTTATAGATATTGCTACTGGCTTTATAGTTGTGTAGGTTTTGGCCTTACATTTTTATAAGAAACGAAAAAGTTTTAACAAATTCTAGAAAATCTCTTATCACGGTCCATTTCGGTCTAATTTTTCAATGGTCTTACAAAATTTATAAGTAATATTCTATAAGTTATTTTTAAATGAAAATTTTATTATGTGCACCACTGAATATTTGGAGTTTACTGTACAAAATTTATGAATTTTAAGAATTTCTATGATTTATGATAAATAATTTACTACAGGCTGTCTCTTTAGATAATTTAAACATATGAAATGAATTTGACAAAATTTTGTGAATAAACTGTTTATTAAAAAGTTATTATTTTTCCAGGACAAACAAATTGGAATTATATGTGTAATTGAAGCATTTTTATAATACACTTTAAAGGTGCTTAGGATTAATTTAATTATCTTCTCCAATGTGCATTTTCATGTGATTCCAAATAGCTTCATAACTAGGTTTGACCATTTGATATGTGACGAAACTTAAATAGAGATGTTCTAAACTTATTGATAATTTGATAGTGTCACCTATATAGATATACGTACAAGAGGATATATGAATATATATATATACTTTAAACCTAAAAGTTAAGTAAATGTGTCGAGTGCAGTGCAAGTCAGTCGGATCCTCAGGAAGCTAGCCCGCTATCACCAAACGACAAAGTGGGTAACATTTATTTACATTTGCATTGTTTAGATTAATTTATGTGTGAATACGAGCAGGCAGATCTTCGGATTATGCTCTGTGTGAACTCTGTGTGAGAAAATAAAGTCTACGGACTATACTCTGTGTGAGAAAATAAAGTCTACGGACTATACTCTGTGTGAGAAAAGAAAGTCTACGGACTATACTCTGTGTGAGAAACAGACAAGTCTTCGGACCAAGTTCTGTGTGAAGTGAGCCGGGTTCATGGGACTCGGCGTGTACTCGATTGACATATTAATTAGCCTTCTTAATGTGCATGCATGGTAAATGTTATCCCACTGGGCTTCTCCTCCGGGAGAAGACTCATGATGCTACTTTAATTATTTCAGGTTTCGTAGACGACGAGGAGGACGTGTGACTGACTGGGCAAACTTTAATAAACGTTCTCCTAAATTTTTAAGTTTTACGTAAGAAACGTTTTTAGTATTATTACGACTGATGTTATCTTTAAGTTAAATTCCTAATTAGGTATGAACTACTAGGCCAACTGATCGAACCTATTCAAACTACTAGGACGTTTGTCTACCCTTTAAATGGTTAATTTTCATGTGTGACAACCTCATTACAAATTGTCGTGTCTTCTAATGATAAAGTATTTTAGACATCACATCACTTATACAACGATTTACAATTTTATAATGTTTGGGTCAAGTACATGTTTGGCTTAGAAATGTGGGTGACACACGAGTTAGGCACAAGCATGGTTAGCCACTTTAAGAAAAGAAAAAAAAAAAACTCGTGTATCTTTTATTGAAAAGTCTTCCGCTTGAATTTATTTAATTCAAAAAGTGCTATTTTTAAATCGTATCGCCCATCGGGATTTTGGGGGCGTTACACTGGTAGCGACTCTACCACATGCAATCCCCATAAACACTTTCCCACCTCCTCCGTGAAACTCATATTTGGGACACTGGTAGCGACTCTACCACATGCAATCCCCATAAACACTTTCCCACCACCTCCGTGAAATCGTGATTCATATATCATATATCATAATATTATAATGTCATATAATAATTATTATTGTATTCTTGTGTTCTTAGTTATATGTTCATGTTTGTTTAATTGCATTCAGAATACACCAACAGTCCATACAACATTTACATCGGCAATACAGTAGTGACACCCACCTGGTTAACTTTTAAGAAAAGTTACAAACTTCTTGAATAGTTTTTAGCAAGCGTAACACAGAAGAGGCCGTCTGAGCTCCGATTAGGTCACACTTCGCCTAACACGTTTTCTTGAATATTTAGGTGTTATTAGAACTCTTGTCACTTAATTTACTTAATAATTTTCCTTTATGAGTAATACCAAAATAATAAATTTAATCAAATACATTTGAACATATGTCAGTTTACGTGCTTCAACTAATAATAATCATTTATGTAATAACTCAGAGATAATAGAAACATGTTCCTCACTTAACAATCATATAAGAGTACCTCATAAAATAATGCAATTAAAATAGGATGTAACTTAATTATATTGAAAACATCATTATCGATGTACTAACACTTGCACACATAAAATTCACAAACGAAATACCAATCATACATTTAGCATATAATAATAAACATGAATGGATTGTTTGCAGAAAAATGGTTTAACTATAAAGTAGGTATTTAGAATATTTCAAGATTTGTTCTTTAAAAGATTTAACACATGCCGAATATTTTTTATTGATTTTGGTAAGATTTTGTATGTTTCAATATTGGTCCTTTTAGCTTGGAAAATTATAATAAAATAGTTATGGCTATTTGATTCTTACGAAAATTATTGGTATAGCATTTCAACAAATCTCTATCAACATAGATATTTTTTTCAGAATTTAATTGTGGTTCAAAAGATAATATTTTTGTAATTTTGCAAAATTGGACATTCTTTAAAATAGTGAATTTTTGCATATGTTCGTCAATCATTTTTCGTCAAACGGTTAATTCAATTAACATGAAATCTTGGGGTAATTACACTATGATATATCAATTTTACTGGCAATAAAAGTTTTTGTGAAAAATACGTCTCGAAGTCGAGTAAAAATTACCCCGAAGTACTGAACATAAAACGAATGCTCTGTTTTTTTCCAGTTTTCCCAGCTTACTGGTTGATTTTCAAATATGAATATCTCCCGATCTATCACACCAATTTATGTAAAATTTCACATTCAGACTCTCTACCATATGGAGAATATACTCGAGTTGGTTTCGTGTCAAAATCAATTTTCGTTTAAAAGATATAAGCCTCCAAAGTCAGTGCTTTAGTAGTTTCGAAACATTATCTTTAAAAATTCATATCTCTTAAACCGTTGGCTCAATTCGTACAAGATTTATACAGTAAGGTTATAACTCGACATAGTTCATTTCCATATTTTTAGTTTTAGCAAAAACTCCCCGTATGAAAAGTCGAAGTACAGGGCAGTAGCTTTGTCCTTCAATTTCAGTTTTTCGGTTTCCGACTTACCATGTTCGTGCATAAAAATGGGCAGCATAACGTTACTATAATCGAAAACTAAAATTACGAATGTAAAGTACAACTATCAAGAAACACACCAGAGGTTCAAACTAACAAGTATCATCAAATATAAAGAAGTTAAGAGCAGATATAAAAACAACACCGTGCAGTTTTAGTTTACGGATTTACGGAACAACCTTGTTGATTTAGGCTGGACAGAGCTGATCGTTTCGTTCTTAGGCCTGAGGAATGATAGAAGAACAACAGGTGCTTGATTCTTGAAGGATTTAGCAAGAAAATTTGAAGAACAAGTTAGCAAATGTAATATGTGAAAATGAACACGAAAAAAAAAAAAGAGTGGATTTCTTCACTTTGCTTAGATGGAGATGACTGATCCTCAAACTCAAACACCAGCTGGGAGACGTTTCTGATGGATGGAAAAGCTTCAAGACGAGCTGGAATTGTAAACTCAAGTGTTCTGAGACAACTTGTCTGAACTAGACTTAAGCATATCTCAACTAATCTGAACATCATCAATCAGGGGTTTTGGTATCTAAATCAAAATCATTTTATTCCCAACAATTTCCCCCTTTTTGATGATGCCAAAACCTATTACAAAGGGAACTTGACTTATACTATTCTTTACTTTCAGGATGAGTGAACTGGTCAACTTCCCTGAAAGAAACTGTTAGCACAATAAATCAAGTATGATATGTCATGTTAGGTTAGTTGAGATAATGATTTGTTATCTCTTGATAGAAACATAGTGATCCTTTTATATAAATCAAAGAGCATTACAGATCAGAAAATTAAAAAGGACTCACTAGTCTAATACTGCAGAATAACAACAATCATAAACATCATAAAAACAGATAGGGAAGAAATGAACTTATCCATCAGAGAGTTCCATCATCTTGAGGAGCAATGCCATATTGAGCCCATACCCTTTTCTTCAGTTCCCAGATATCTTTGTTGGTTCCTTTAGGGCCAGGCTTCATCTTCTCCATCCTCATGATGTTGATGAACTCTTCCAGAATCTTTACCTCATCAATTAAGTTCCCATTGAACTTAGGAGGTATGTACAGAATAGGACCAGGGGCCTTGAATTCAACTCTTGCCATCTCAGCTGCTGCAAACAGCTTTTGGTAGAGGTCCCTATGGTTCTCAAACATAAACTACACAAAGACTTCATCTACACTCTCTTCAAGCCACTTCCCAATGACATAAAAGTCATATACAAAACTTCTCTTGGCCTCCTCCCATGCATCATTCAGTGAGATTGGAACCCACTTATCATGGTGAGGGTACTGAGTGTCCCATCTTTGCAGCATTTGTGGTTTGAGTCTTCTGTAAGAAGCCCTCCTTCTTGGAGCTTTGAAGTTTGCCCTTCTTCCATCTCTTGCCTTGTTGGCCTCAACCAACTGATCCATTCTCTCTTTAGCTCTTTGAAGAGCTAGCTTCTCCTGTGTCTCTGGATCCTTTCCAAATCCTTCTTCAAATAGCTTAGAAGGATCATCAGCAAGCTTGGGCACTCTAACTTCAGGCTCTTTGTCCTGTTCTTCTTCTTCTGCTTCTTCTTCAATAGGCAACTTGGCTGCTTTCTTCAACCTCTTGGATTGTCTTACTGGAGTTGTTTCTTCAGTCTGAAATTCTGATGGCAGAGTCAGGCTAGTTGGGAATTCATTAAAGGCTTGCAATTCCTTCCTCTTTCTTTCAGATGCTCTTGTCACTTTCCCCCTTACTTCAGCATCCTTCTCCTTTGGGTCAAGTCCTGCAGACTCACCACCAGGCCTCTGAAGCCTCCTTGCCTGACTTTCCATTGCTGACATCATAGACTCCTTGACAGCAATCTGAATTTGCTCTTCTTCAGTCAAGTTTTCAATATTCATTAGGCCTTTGCCTTTCCCAATGTCTTCTACTTCCTCCTCCTCTACATCAGGGACCTTCTCCTTTCCTTTGGGTTCACCAATTACCAAGGTTCCCTTTGCCCTAACTCTCTCTCTCTCTCTTTCCCCCTTTTTGGCATTATCAAAACATTGGGGCTTCAACTCACTCATTGAGACTGAGAGATGTGAGTGGGCTTGAGTGAGGGACTTCAACTCCTGCAGTAAGTAAACATTCTCATCATGAATGTTTTGCATTTTGTTATCTGCCATGCTCAAGAATGTGTGAACAGGTTTCATCTTTTGAGCAACAATGGCATCCAAGGTGGCTTTCAGTGATTGATCAAGTTTGGCCTGAAGTTGATCAGTGAGGTTGGTCACAACTTGATCAGACACTTTGGCCATAAGTTCAACAGTGAACTTCTCTGCAGCCTCTTTCACCATTGCAGCTTTCAATTCTTCAGCCTTTTTCCTTTGAGCAGTTGTTCTTTGCCTCAAGGCATCCTTTATTGTCCTTCTTAGAGCTCTCACATTGTCCTTGTAGAGATTCTTGAGGTCCTTCTGCTCTTTCTTCACAGATTTTGTGAACTTCACCATCTCCTCCTTTGCCTTTGTCACTTCTGTTGAAACTGTTTGCAGTCCAGTTTCAACACTACAAATCCTTGCATCCAATGTTGGCAAGATTACTTCCTCTGAGCCAGTAAGCCTCATCTCCACAGAGGCAAGAGTTTTGCCTTGGTCATCAAGGGTGTCTACTGTTGCAGCATGAGCTTTCCCAACTTCCCTGACCAATGTATCCAACTCTGACTGTTGCTCAATGGATGTTGCAGTTTTTGATGCAATTTGCAAGCTGGCCTCAGTTGCATTTGCTTGCTCAAAGTAGATCTTGTTCAAGGTGGACACATTTGCTGAGACTGCTTCTAGGTCAATGTCAGCATCAACTGGAATATCTGTGAGGGAAGCATCTGCAAAAATTTGCTCAAGGGTGACAGCTACTGAATCTGCAAAACTAAGAGTGTTAGTAAAAACTCCCTCAACACCCTCATTCTTTTTATCTCCCAATAAGCCTGATTCATCAGCACCTATACTCTCATTTTCAACTTCTTTCTTTTCTTCAGTATCAATAGATAAACTCACATTCACTGGAGAATCAGGCCTCCTTTCACCAAGGGATTCATCAAGTTCAGATTTGACTTGAAGAATAGCCTGACTCTCATATTGGGCTGCACCCAATATTTCTACTTCCTCTCCCTCTATAATTGGTGCACTCAGGGAACCAGTAATCATACACTCATCCTCACCATCTCCCTCTGATTTTTCATCACTATCAGCCTTTTCAACTCCTTCATTTCCTAAACTTGACACCTCCATATCCTCAACAGGATCCACAGAGGGCAGTTGTTGGGAGATCACAGTGCTTGGGCATCCCAAAGCCACTGAGTCATCCTGAATGACTAAAGGCTGGTCAATGTCCAACTGTCCTGACATTGATGAGGCTTTAGCCAAACTAGCTTCTCCCATGGAAGTCTCAACATTGTCAAGCTGTGCCTCAGGTTCAGGAGAACCATCCTTGGCCAATGCATCTTGGACTGAGTCACCATCTTTGGTCAACTCCTCTGAATGATCAGAGTCCTTAACAGAATGATAGGTCAAGTAATGTACCTGAGCAGAGTTGAGGCCAGGAGGATTGGGATTGGTGTTGTCATCATCATCATCATTGTCATCATCAGATGGGCTGTCTGGATGCTTGATCCCTTGTGCAATTATTTTTCTTTCAGCAAGCACCTTTTCATGAACAATGGTGCAGAATAAGGCCTCAGTGGTTAACACACTGGTCTTCTTTACATTTGCAAAATGTAATAGCCTATTTTCTTCAACTTGCCACCAGCTAGCTCCTTTATCCTTGATAGCTTGTGATATCTCCACAATTGGTTTATCCTTGATCTCAACAAGTGCCCTGAGATCATAGAACTGTTATTGCAGCCTAGGATATGCCTTCAATCCTGGATATAACTCATCCACATTGGCTCTTGCAATCTGCCTCAACATCCCTTCATAGGTGTACTCTTCACCACTATCTTCTTCATCAGAAGAGTTGACTTGGGATTCAGGAGGGTTGGATTTGGATTCAGGTAGGTTGAGCTGGGATTCAGGTAGGTTGGATCTAGAAGGATTGGGTTCAGAAGAGCTTAAGACAAGTTGGGATTCAGGTGCTTTTGAGAGCAATGTTCCTGAAGAGGTAATTGGAATGGCTGGAATGGGTGGGAGAGTAAATTGATCACCTTCTTGAAGAGCAGTTTCAAGAAGTTTGGTGTAGGACAAAAGTCGTGGATCAAGAGGGGAGAATGGCCTATCTTCAATGTCAGTTAAATCAGCCAACACATCATTTCCTGTCCTATCAGGAGCCCCTTCAGGAGAGTAGACCTTCTTTGCAACAATTGGGGCATCTTCAGGGGTCTTGCACTCCTCTTCTTCATTCCTTGATGGAGATATTCTTTGAGATTGAATGTCAGGAGAATTGGCTTCAGGGTTGTTGGGCTTTGATTTGGACTTGGAGTTAGACCTACTTGCTTGTCTAATCTCCTTGAAAAATTCCTTCTTTTTCTTCTCCTCTTCCATCAACTTCTGCTTCTCAGAAGTTTTGATGATTCTTCTTCTTCTTTCTGACCTAGTTGGCTTATCAAGGTCCCTAAACTCTGTTACAGACTCAGGTTGCAAGGGGACAACCTCTCTGACTTCTTCACTTTCTTCAGGAGGGTTGACTCCTTCTTCTTCAGCAACCTTCTCAATCTCTTCAGAAGTGGCATCTTGTAATATCCCTAAAATTTTAGAATAGATATAATTTATTTTATTTTCAACAAGAGAAATTTCAAATATTAATCTCATTATAATATCTCCTCATATTCCTAGCCTTATTTTAACTACCATTTTTAGACACGTTGCAATATTAATATCCATAATTTCGTCAATGATTTCAAAATGTGTAACGTCCGCATCATAAGTTTTGTAAATTACTCCAATTCATAGAAATAAAACCCCCTTATTTACAACAAATTATTACATGTTAATTTTTGTAACTCCCTTCCTTAATGGTGGAAGGCAACGGCCAATTTAAACCTCATACAATGTTCTCTCATCTCCTTTATATCGCACGCTATCTATATATATATATGTTAGTAGACAGTAATTGGTTGTGTATAAAACCACATGTCTTTGGCCCTTTAGTTTTTCTTGTTATCTAATAATTAAACACAATCTGTAGTTACATATAAAATTAGATCCTTTATGTTATTCTTTGCATGTGACGATTAGATAACTACGATAATTAGTGCAAGGCGACAATATGTACAGTTATGAAGGTTATTTTGCACGAGGCTTCCACGTATCACTTTTACGTTCATCTATTGAGGTGGGTTTTTAATTGCTTTATTCTCTACGGTGGTTTGTAGAGCACTATTGCAATGTTATTCATTATTTAATGTTTTAGATAAATGTTTAAGTTAATTGTCTACTATGTGATTTCATTTCTATTGACAAAGTTTATGGCAAAGTATATTATTCTATTGGCAAAGTTTGTGGCAAAGTTATCTAATAGCCAGGGGCTCCAAATGGGGTCCGGGACCGACGGGTCTTCGGGCGCGACCCGCCGTGCTCACTACGTGTGGGAATACCTTAGTCATTAATTTGGCTTTGGGAAGGTCCACAAACATGCGATGTCTACGTGTGGGAATACCTTAGTCATTAATTTGACTTTGGGAAGGTCCACAAACATGCGATGAAGTTACAATGGCAAAATTGGCAAAGTTACAATGGCAAAGTATATGTGGCAATGTGAATGTTATTTACTAAGTTGCAATTACTTGATTATTTATTTTTAGCATTAACTATTGAATGACTTAATCCCACTGAGTGTGCTTGCATGCTCACCCCCAACAATTTACAATTTCAGGTTGAAGAGTTGGATGGCGAGGAGTGGTGATGGGAGACGACGATTTATTTAAAGGACTATTTTCAAGCATGTTTATTTAATTTAATTATGGTTATTTTTATGGATAATTTCTTGATGAGTTATTTATGAATTTCTTAATTTTATTTAACAATTTCCGCTGCAATGCTTAACGTGATTTAAGTGTAATAGCCGTTGCGTCCCTTACTTTATCGTTGTAAGTTTAAAATTCAATTTTTGGCGTGTTTAAAATTAGTTGTTTTAACTACTTTTTGAAAGGTCAATATTTTTAAATTTGGGGCGTAACACATCTCTACTTCTAGATTGGCTTTCTGGGGAAGATTCACTCAGAATCTTTTTCACCTTCTTCATCTTTGGCTGAGCTTTCACAGGTGGAGCTTTCCTCTTTCTTGGAGAGGATCTGGTGGTTGGTACAACAGCTACTGCTTGCTTGGAGGCTGCCTCTTGCTTCCTCTTTTCTGTCTTTGAGGACAGCTTCCTAAACATCACCTTTTGGGCAGGAAAAGGCTTTGGCTTAGCTTGGAGATGAGTATAGTGAGCAAATCTTTCCAAGAGCAGGCTAGCCCTTGTGCAAAACTGGAGTCTCCCTTCTACCACCACCTTGTGGTGCTTCACCTCCTTAAACTTGAATTTTTCATTCATCATCTTGTCCAGAATGAAACTTTTCCAATCAAACTTGACTTTCTTTTCAGCAGAGTCAATCACAGCAGCCATTACTCTCAATTTTGGCATACTGATTTGTTCAACACTACCAGAGTGGCTCAACAAGCTCTTCACAACACAGTCAAACAAGTGCCTATAAACAGGCTTTAAGGTGTTCTTGTTCTGAGCACTTACTAGCTTTTTGGGAACTAGCATCCATGGGTTGGAGAACTCCTGCTCCTCTCCTTCTCTGTATACTTCTGGATTTTGGCCTTCAGAAGGTAGCCCAAAACTGGCATCTAGATCCTCAGTAGTGAAGATGATGGTGTGTTGGCTTTCTTCACCTTCATCCTCCTCAGCATAAGTCAACTTGGTGCATACATCACCCTTTTTGCCCTTCCATCTGAGATAGGCAAAGAACTCTGCCATGAAAGGATTCAGGCAGGAATCAGGCTTGGTGCCAAGAAATTTCTCTAGCCCTGCCTCCCTTAGCCATTGGAGGACTTGATGAACTTCTGTGTCTGGGTTGTCAAAAGCAACCAATTTTTCAAACCAAAGAGAATTTGGGTTGCTAAGATAGGAGAAATCAATGTCCAAAGAGGAGTCATTGAAATCTACAAGTTCTTCTCTCTTAATTTTGGGAGCCATGAATAATTTTGAGAGATAGAAAGGATTTTTGAGAAAAGTTGCAGGTTTTGAGAGGTTTTCAAAAGTTTGTGGATTTGGAAAATATAAGTGCGTAAGGAAGAAGGTAAAAATCGAGGAGTTTATATATTTGAGGAATTTATTAACCGTTGGTTAATAGTGAATAATGGTGGGTAAAATTAAAAAACCAATTGGATAAAGTGGGGTAGGCGGTTAAAAGAATGTTTAATGCAAATCAATGGCCTTGATGATGGCTCAAGAATTCATGAAATCTTAATGGAGATTTTGCATTAAATGCTGATTTGCCATTTTGGGGGCAAAGATCTTAATAGCACACGCCATCCTAAAATGGCCTACTCTTAGATCAAGAAACCTTTTAAATGTCTAATCAATGCTAAAAATAGCAATAATTATCCAATTTACTCGGACAAACATCCTGAGATGTGTTTTGACTTCTTTAAGGTCAAAATGTCTGACCAACATTCCTGAGTGGGTCCCAAAGTTGCTGAGTGGGTCCCACTAAGCCAAACATCCTGACCAACATTGCTGAATGCACTAGGGACAACTTTGCTGATTTTCCCTTTTTGACAGATTGCTTCAGTGAGGTTGGTCAACCTTGCTGAAGTTCAATTTAATGAACTTCCCCCTTCTTATGAGCTTCCTTCCTTCATTCCTCCATCTTTCCTGGATCAAGTAAGCCTAATTCAGCTGAAAGTTTCAAGAACCTTGCTTCAGCTAGTGGCTTAGTCAAGATATCAGTTTTTTGCTTATTAGTGTGAATCTTGACAAGCTTGATATCTTTCTTCTCCACATGATCCCTTATGAAGTGATGCTTGATATCAACATGTTTGCATCTAGTGTGTAACACTGGATTCTGTGAGATGGCAATTGCACTATTGTTGTCACAGAATATTGGAACTTCATTTGTGATGACTTTGTAATCTCTAAGTTGCTGCCTGAGCCAAAGTATCTGAGCACAGCAACTTCCAGCTGCTACATATTCTGCTTCAGTTGTTGAAGTTGCAACTGTATTTTGCTTCTTGGAGAACCATGAGATAAGCTTGCTGCCCAAGAACTGACATGTTCCAGAGGTGGATTTTCTGTCAATTCTACATCCTCCATAGTCTGCATCTGAATATCCAGTGAGCTCAATGTTGTCGTCAGCTGGGTACCATAATCCAAGATTCTCAGAACCTTTGAGATATCTTAGGATTCTCTTGGCAGCATCAAGATGGCTCTTCTTTGGATTTGCTTGAAATCTTGCACAAACTCCAACTGCAAATGTAATATCAGGCCTGCTTGCAGTGAGATATAGTAAAGATCCTATGATTCCTCTGTAGTTAGTGGAGTTTGTTGATTCTCCACTTTCATCAGGATCCATTTTCCAGTTAGTATTCATAGGAATTCTGACTGGCTTGCTTGTAGCACATCCAAATTTCTTGATCATGTCCCTTGTATACTTGGCCTGATTGATGAATATTCCTTTCTTAGATTGAGTGACCTGAAGTCCTAAGAAGAAATTCATCAATCCCATCATGGACATCTCAAATTTGCTCTGCATGAGTTTGGAGAACTTCTCACATAGCTTCTCATTTGGAGATCCAAATATAATGTCATCCACATAGATTTGGACTAACAAAATATCATCTCCTTCACAGATTCTGAACAAAGTTCTGTCAACAGTGCCTTTGACAAAACCATAATCTAGAAGAAACTGTGATAAGGTGTCATACCAAGCTCTTGGAGCTTGCTTTAAGCCATAGAAGGCTTTCTTCAATCTGTACACCTTGTCTCCTTCTTCAAAGCCTGGGGGTTGTTCAACATATACTTCTTCTTTGAGCGCCCCATTGAGAAATGCACTCTTCACATCCATTTGATACACCTTGAATTTCATGTGAGCTGCATATGCTAAGAAGAGTCTGATTGCCTCAAGTCTGTCCACTGGAGCAAAGGTCTCATCATAATCAATCCCTTCAGATTGACAATATCCTTTGGCCACCAGTCTTGCTTTGTTCCTCACAATGATGTCATTTTCATTTTTCTTATTTTTGAACACCCATTTGGTTCTAATGACATCTTGATGAGTTGGCCTATCCACCAGCTCCCATACTTCATTTCTGGTAAACTGGTTCAGCTCTTCTTGCATGGCTATGATCCAGTTGGTGTCCTGTAGTGCTTCCTCAATATCTTTTGGTTCCTGTTATGAAAGGAAACAACAAAACAAAGCACTTTCTCCATGAAATCTTCTAGTTTTGATCCCTTCACTTGGATTTCCAAGTATCAGGCTAGTTGGATGGTCATGCAACCAAGTCCTTCTAGACCTGATCCCTTCAGGAGGATTGTCCTCATCTGAAGTTGGATCACTAGATTCATTAAATTCAGGAAAATTAATTGAAGGATCAAGTTCAGGATCATATTCAGGGGTATTGTCCTCATTGTCAGATAAGTTGACATTTTCATTGGTTCCCCCTTGAATATTGGATCCATTAACTACCTCAGCATTGCCTGCTTCTTCATTGGTAGTTGTTACCTGGTTTTGAACTGGGATGGGATCAGTCAGTTCAATTTCTCCTTCAGGTTGGTTGTCCTCTGGTTGATTGCCATCAGGTAGGTTGTCCAGTTTTTGATTTTCATGAAGTGCAGGCTGGGCAACATCTACAAATACTGTTTCCTTGCTTTGAAGCCTTAATCTGGTTGTTCTTTGTGTTATCTCATCAATATTCAGGTTTCTATCCCTGAACTCATTAACAGATTCATCAAACACAACATGAGGTGTTTCTTCCACAATAAGGGTTTTGCAATTGTAGACTCTGTAAGCCTTGCTGATTTGTGAATATCCAACAAATATTCCTTCATCAGCTTTGCTGTCAAAAGCTTTCAATTGTTCTTTCCCATTATTATGAATGAAACACTTACAACCAAATGTATGGAAATAAGAAACAGTGGGCAATCTACCTTTCCATATTTGATATGGGGTTTTACCTTGTCCTTTGGTGATTAAGGACCTGTTTTGAGTGTGACATGCAGTGCTGATGGCTTCAGCCCAGAACCTTTTAGGCAGTTTGGATTCAGCAATCAATGTTCTTGCTGCTTCTTTCAAGGTTCTGTTTCTTCTTTCAGCAACACCATTTTGTTGAGGTGTTCTTGTTGCTGAAGTCTCATGAGTGATGTCATTCTTGCTGCAATACTCATTGATGTATGAGTTTATGAATTATGTGCCTTTGTCTGATCTGATTTTGACAATACTTAGGCCCTTTTCATTGCTCAATCTCATCATCAATTCAGGTAGCTTGACTTGAGTCTCCTTTTTGTTCAGCAAGAATACTACCCAAGTGTACCTGGAAAAATCATCATCAACAACTAATGCATATTTTCTTCCATTCAAACTTACTGGGATAATTGGACCAAATAAATCCATATGCAGTAGTTGAAGAACTCTCTCAGTTGAGATGACAGGTTTTCCTTTGAATGAAGTTTTAATCTGCTTTCCTTCTTGACATGGCTGGCATATATGTTCTTTGGTGAACACTTGATTAGGCAGCCCTTTAACTAGAGAGTTTCTTGCAATCTTGTTGATGGTTTTGAAGTTTAGATGATTCAATCTCTTGTGCCACAGCCAGCTTTGCTCACTTGTGCTTTTGGCAACAAGACAAACTGCTTCAGGGGTTTTGCTCCAATCTGCAAAATAGACATTTCCCTTTCTCACCCCTGTTAGTAGCACCTGTTGTGTTGAATTGTTTTTGATAATACATTCATTTGGTGCAAATTCAACACTATATCCTTTATCACATATTTGACTTATGGACAGCAAGTTGTATTTTAGGCCTAGGACATATGAGACATCAGTAATTTTGACACTACCAATGTTTAATGTACCATAACCTCTTGTGATTCCTTGAGAGCTGTCTCCAAAGGTTACTGAGGGACCATATTTTTCAATGAAGTCTGAGAGAAGCTTTTTATTCCCAATCATGTGTCTTGAGCATCCACTGTCCAAGTACCATGCTGTTTTCTTGTTGATGCTTCTCTTGTTTTTGTGGTCCTTGCAGTCCTGCAAAGTCAAAATTTAGGTACCCTTTGAGTGTTGGGATCTAGAGGGTTAGCTGTACCTTTTGGAACCCAAATCTGCCTGATTACTCTGATTGATTCAAAGTGACTGACTTGGTTTCCATTTACATCTACATACACAGTTTGACCCTTAAATGCCTTGGGTGGCTTCTGTGTATAAGTGTTGGCCTTGTAAGGTTCAGGAGAGTTGGTGAATTTCTTTGGGACATTTCTCCTGAAGTTACTAGACTTAGGTGCAGCTTGGTAAGACCTTTGAGGATAGGGTTTTGGATGGCCTTTTCCTTTTGGCATGTAAGGTCCAGGCTTCCTGAAGGTTTTATACCTGTCAGAGGGAATTGGCCTTAATTCATTCAGTTGAGGTTGCCTCATTTGAGATGGCCTCTTCTGAACAGATTTTGGACAACTCTTCTGATGAGGATTCAGATAGGTTGACCTTCCATTGGTTCTATCTTTCTGAACCTCATTCCTCTTATAGACAATGCCTTTAACCTTTTCCATAGGTATGGGTTTAGGTACATTGTTTACTTGAGTTGGTATAAAAATTCCTTTACCCTTATCCTTGACCAGTGGTTGATTTACTTCCATTTCATTTTGTTGTGCCACTGATCTTACAAAAGTCATCTTAGAATTGCTTGATGAAGCAATACTAAAACCAGGTGAGGGTTCAAATGGATTATAGCCTAATCCATCTTTTTGAGCAAATGGTCTTTGAAATCCTTGAATTTCTTCTATTGCTTTAGCAGATTTATTCAAGGCAGACATATTTATTTATAAGTTCCCCTCACTTAATTTAAGAGTATCAAATTCACTGGAGAGATTGTCAAATTTAGCTTGAAGGATTCTAAGATCAAAATCCTTTTTCCTCAAGGCCAGTTCTTGTTCATCAATCAACTTTTGTTGTTCAGTGACTTTGAGAGACATTTCATCATGTTCTCTCACAGTCTGCTGATACAACTCAGTTGATTTAATGTCAAACTTTGGTTCAGGAAGGTTGGGAGTTTGAACTTTAGAATTCAAGAGCTCATTTTCTCTCAGTGCCATATTGCATACCTCTTGTAGCCTGGTGAAATCCTCAAGTAACTTTCCAAAGTTAAGTTTCAAGTGGATTTCACTGGACTCATGTGTGTTAATGGAAGAGTTGGAAGATGAACATACCTCTTCATTCTCAAATTCCATTTGACAGTCATCATCACTGTCACTGTTGGAGAACAGTCCATCATCAGATGAGTAGACACTCTCTTCACTTGCTGATTCCCCAGCTACCATGGCCTTCTTGTTGCTTAGCCTCTTGTCTCTCTTGTTCTGCCTTTCTTTTCTTTCTTTGGCAGTTAGGTCAGGACAGTCATACTGAAAGTGACCCTTTTTCTGGCAGTTGTAACACACATCTTCATCATCATTTTTCTTGCTTAAGGACTCCTTCCTCCTTGATGATGATGGTTCAGTTTTGCTGTACTTCTTTCTGTCAGCATATCTGTCTTCTTTCTTCTCATCAGAAACTTTGTCCTCTGATTTGTTGTCAGGAGAGCTGAATCTCCTTCTGGTTCTGTTGTCTTGGTAGAACTTCTTGTACCTACCAAATCTAGAGTTGAGTTTCTCAAATCTCCTAGCCATGAGTGCCATTTCCTCCTTCATTTCAGATTTTGATACATTTTGAGAAGATTTTTTAGTGTTCTTCTTTTCTGTTTCAGCAGCTTTGAAGGCAACACCTTTGCTTGAGGAGGATGGCTCATCATGCACCTTCTTTCTGTTGAGATCAAACTCATATGCTTTGAGTTCAGAGAATACTTGCTGCATTGGCATGTTGTCAAGATTGCTGGTATTTTGCATCATGACAGAATATATGTCCCACTTTGATGTGAGACTTCTCAGAATCTTCAAAGCAACTTCTCTTTTGGCATAGAACTTGCCCAGAGAATTCATCTCATCCATGATGTCAGTGAATCTGCCATCAAGATGATCAATAGTTTCATTGGGCTCCATAGTGAATTGGTCATACTTTTGGATGGCCACTTGAAATTTATTTTCTTTGATCTTCTGGGTACCTTCACACATAAGTGCTAAGGTATCCTATATCTCCTTTGCTGTGGTGCAGTGATACACTCTTCCCATTACTGCATCTGGAATAGTCTGGTACAAGGTGTTCATGGCAATGTAGTTCAGATTGTGCTTTTTTCTCTCTTCTGTTGTCAGCTCATCTTCATCTTTTGGCAATTGCTCCCTTGGGTCTGCTTTTTGAGCATCAGTGACTTTGGGATTTAGCTTGGTGAAGGTGAAGGGCCCTCTGGTGATGACTTTAAGCATTTCATCATGCTGGCAAGCAAGATGTGCTCTCATCCTGATTTTCCAGAAATCATAGTTCTCAATTGAGAACATTGGCAGTTTGTGATGAGAAATATGATTGACTTGGTTAGGACCCATGTTGTTGATGGTGTTGACAGCATCTCCTGGAACTGCATTCTTAGCCATTTATATTATAATAGAATCAGATTATCACAAAAGTTTTTCAGAAATTTGGATCAGTTCAGTGACCACAGAAATGATATGATTTTGAAAATCAGTGCTTTTCAGAGGCAGTGGTCTATGAACCCCTGCTCTGATACCACTTGTTGGTCCTTGGTGGAGTATAACACAAGTGTATGGGGGGGGGAATGCACTTGTGTATGCAAATTCTTTTCTTTTAAACAAACTGGTCTTATTAGGCAGGTTGTCTCACAACAGGCCTGAGTGTGAACTTTGATAGATACTTGTCCTACTGATTACTATTAAGTGATCAGTTGGCTAAATATCTAAGAGAGTTGCTTAGTGCGGAATGTGGTTGGCCTTTTTCTCAATAAAATACTCCAAGTTGATTTCTGAAAAATACAGTTATCAGGGACTTTGTCCAAAACTGTTTTTCTTAACTTACTGAGTTTTGCTCTTTGAAATATGATTGAATATAAGTGCAATAAAGAATGCAGTAAGTAAATGGCACACAAGTTTATAGTGGTTCAGAGACTCAAGCTCCTACATCCACTTTCCCTGATTGAACAGGATAATTCCTTCACAATGGAATTAGCTTGTTTTATAGTGCCAAGGTGCACTGATCAACAACACTCTCTTAGTGTTTTGATCCCTAGGATAATCTGAGTCCTAGTGCTCAATCTCTCTGAGTTAAGACTGTTTTCACAATGACAGTCCTTAACTCCTCACTTCTACAACAAACTCTCTCTTCACTTAATGAGATAGGGTTTGAGGTTTGGTTCCAACTAGTAGAGATATCCTTTACAATAAGAACAATGTAAAGGCTTAGGATATCTCAATGCTAAGCTTTGGATGTTTACAAAGATTGGCTTAGCTAGATGAAGTGATTCAGGAAACTTGGGATTCTAAAGAACAGCTTGGTTTCCTTTGAAAGCTTGATGATAGTTTGATAGCTTGTTGTTGGATGATTGAATCCCTTGATCACTTCTGTATTTATAGGCAAATTTGAGCAGCTAACCGTTGGAGGGATAGCAATTCAAACTTGTCTATTTGCAGCACCATTGAAACGGCTATGAAGCTTGGCATCCTTTTATCCACTGTGTAAAAGGCCTCTTCAATGGTTGCTTGAATGAATGTGTTGACTTCTGAAAAATGCGGCTGAGAAGACTTGTGTCAAATTCCAAATATGCACATTTCCCAAGGTTGATTTGTGGCAGAAGCTACACTCAACCAACGGTCAGATGGGACAAGCTCCCTGAACATTCCTGCTGCAATTTAGAATGTTCCAACACTCATTCAATGCTTCACACTTTAATGCTTCAAGTCTTCAATGCTTGGTTCAGGCATGATTGGCAATAAATGCTTCATTGAATGTGTCTTCTGTGAGCTTTGGCATTCAATGCTCTTGATCATTTGCACTTTAATTGTTCTGATCATTTGCATTTATGAGCATTGCCTTAACATTCTTGATCTCTTCAGCTCAGTTGTCCACTTGGTCAGCTTGTCTTGCAAGTTCAGCAACTTTGGCCTAGAAACTTATTACATATCAAGCTGCCTAACATTCAGCTTTGGACAACTATCCTGAACTCTAAAATCTCACAACATTTCTGAGATTTTTGACTTAAGCATTCTACTTACTCAAGTGTTCTGAGACAACTTGTCTGAACTAGACTTAAGCATATCTCAACTAATCTGAACATCATCAATCAGGGGTTTTGGTATCTAAATCAAAATCATTTTATTCCCAACAAATAGTATTTGGTGAGGTGGACCAAAAGTGACCACATGAGTTATGTGGTTAAAAGTTAAAGTTGTTGATATTTATTTATCACGGTATTCGTTAGTACTCGGTATTTACTACAAAGTCGTTACTTATTTTCGTGTTAGTTTTTCGTGAAAAATTACGTACGGGCTAGAAATATTTATTTAAGATTTATGGTAATAAAATCGGCGCGTTTTGAGATGGAAATATTTAGTTATAAAATTCGGCTCAAGACTGCCTATGTTATTTTTGTTTTAAATTCTAATATTAATTTAATAGCGTATTATCAAAATGGTTCACAATAAAATCAGATAAGACGAACATAAAATCACATAGACACGAAGAAGCATGATGGCCAAAGAAATGAAATCTTTCATTCATATTATATCAATTATGATCAAATAATTAGTTATTAAATAAACCAGGCCTCTATATTTCGTATTTTAAGACTAAGATGGTAACTCAATACTATTTATTAAAATGAATTTATGTTTTGTCAAGTTATTTATTATGAGCTTGATAAAATCATTAATTTGTAAAGTGTTGTAAAACTAATACTTTTATTCCTTTCATCGAGTGTACAAAATGGGGTGGCATACCACCCTTTTATAGGGAGCAAGAGAGGCTCCTAGAATTCTAACATAAAGATCATCATAAGTGATCATCAAGAGAGGCTCCTAGAATTCTAACATAAAGATCATCATAAGTGATCATCATAAGTGCTTATACTAGAATCATCTAAAAGTATTTGAAAGGACATCCATTTTATATATTATTTTATAACACTCCCTCTTGGATGTCCGTCATTACACAAAGAATATGCCTCGTTAAAAACCTTACTAGGGAAAAACCCAGTGGGACAAAAACCTAGCAAGGGAAAAAGAGTACATATTACTTAGTGTATTCAATCTCCCCCTGATCCAAGCATCATGCGGAATCCTTTAATCGACGCATTCCGATACGCTTCACCAACTTCTCAAATGTTGCAGTAGGTAGTGCCTTGGTAAATAAATCTGCTAAATTGTCACTTGAGCGGATTTGTTGCACATCGATCTCACCATTCTTTTGCAACTCATGAGTAAAGAAGAATTTTGGTGAAATATGTTTAGTTCTATCTCCTTTAATGTATCCTCCTTTTAGTTGAGCTATACAAGCTGCATTATCTTCATATAATAGAGTTGGAGGATTTTTATTGTCATGAGACAATCCACAATTCTTTCGAATATAATTAATCATTGACCTTAACCAAACACATTCCCGACTGGCCTCATGAATTGCTATAATTTCAGCATGATTTGAAGAAGTGACAGCAAGTGACTGTTTTGTAGATCGCCATGAAATGGCTGTACCACCACATGTGAATACATATCCAGTTTGAGACCTTGCTTTATGTGGGTCAGATAAATACCCAGCATCAGCATAACCAAGCAATTCAGGTCGAGATTTATTTGAATAAAATAGGCCAAGATCAAATGTTCCTTGGAGATAGCGAAAAATATGTTTTATACCATTCCAATGTCGCCTTGTGGGAGATGAACTAAATCTTGCTAGTAAATTAACTGCAAATGATATATCTGGCCTTGTGCAGTTAGCAAGGTACATAAGTGCACCAATTGCACTGAGATATGGTACTTCAGGACCAAGTATCTCTTCATTTTCATCTCGCGGTCTGAAAGGGTCTTTATTAGGATCGAGTGACCGGACGACCATTGGGGTACTTAGTGGATGTGCCTTTTCCATATAGAACCTCTTTAAAACCTTTTGGGTGTAAGCAGTTTGGTGGACAAAAATTCCACCTTCGAGGTGTTCAATTTGCAAACCAAGGCAAAATTTTGTCTTTCCAAAATCCTTGATCTCAAATTCTTTCTTTAAATATGCAACTGCCTCTTCGAGCTCTTCAGGAGTCCCGATTAAATTGAGATCATCAACATACACTGCAATTATCACAAAACGTGATCCATTTTTCTTTATAAAAACGCATGGACATATTGGATCATTGGTATAACCTTCCTTGACTAGACATTCGGTAAGACGATTATACCACATACGTCCGGATTGTTTGAGCCCATACAAAGACCTTTGCAATTTAATAGAATAAATTTCTCTTGGATTTGATTTACATGCTTCAGGCATGTTGAATCCTTCAGGGACTTTCATGTAGATATCTTTTTCAAGATTACCGTATAAGTATGCAGTGACTACGTCCATTAGACGCATTTCAAGTTTTTCATGCACGGTAAAACTTACAAGATATCTAAATGTAATTGCATCCATCACAGGAGAGTATGTTTCATCATAGTCAAATCCAGGTCTTTGTGAAAAACCTTGGGCTACCAATCGTGCTTTATATCTCACAACTTCATTTTTCTCATTTCTTTTTCGCACGAATACCCATTTGTATCCCACTGGCTTTACACCTTCAGGTGTTTGGACTACAGGTCCAAATACTTTTCGTTTTGCCAGTGAATCCAACTCGGATTGAATTGCATCTTTCCATTTTGGCCAGTCATTTCTACGCCGACATTCATTAACCGATCTGGGTTCATGATCCTCAAATTCTTCCAAAAAATCAAGTGCTACATTATATGCAAAAACATTGTCAATGACTGTTTCTCTTCGGTTCCAACTTTTTCCCGTAGTGATATAATTTATTGAAGTTTCTACAACCTCATGCTCTTCAGGAGCAACATCTTCTGAGACAACTTCTTCAGGAAGCTGAATTTTCTCACTACGTGCGAGTTGTTCATCCTCATTTGACTCGTCAATCTTAATTATTCCTCTTTTCTTTCGAGGGTTTTTATCTTTGGAACCAAGAGGTCTACCACGCTTCAGGCGTGCTTTAGATTCATTAGCACTTGTTATTTGTCCTTCAGGGACATCAATCTTAACCGGAACATTTTCTGCAGGAATATGTGATTTAGTAACTCTTCTGGAGTCACTAAATGCATCCGGTAATTGATTTGCAATTTGTTGCAAATGTATGATCCTTTGAACTTCTAGTTCACATTCTTTTGTACGAGGATCAAGGAAATCTAATGCAATTTTCCAATTGATTTCTTTTTTCGGTTGATCCTTACCTCCCCCTAATGTTGGGAAATGAGATTCATCAAAATGACAATCTGCAAATCTAGCAGTAAATAAATCACCTGTTAATGGTTCAATATATTTAATTATAGAAGGTGATTCATACCCGACATATATTCCCAACCTTCGTTGGGGGCCCAATTTAGTTCGGTGAGGCGGTGCAATTGGAACATAAACCGCACACCCGAAAATTCTTAAATGGGAGATATTGGGCTCATAACCAAATGTTAATTGAAGGGGAGAAAGGTTATTATAACTTGTCGGCCGAATTCTCACAAGTGTTGCTGCATGTAGTATAGCATGTCCCCAACCAGATAAAGGGAGTTTTGATTTCATTAACAATGGTCTAGCAATTAACTGCAATCGTTTGATAAATGATTCGGCTAGACCATTTTGTGTGTGAACATGAGCTACAGGATGTTCAACACTTATTCCAATCGACATGCAATAATCATAAAAAGCATGTGATGAATATTCACCAGCATTATCTAAACGAATTTTCTTTATTGGGTGATCTGGAAATTGTGCTCGCAACTTTATTATTTGGGCAAGTAATCTTGCGAATGCCAAGTTGCGAGAGGATAAGAGACATACATGTGACCATCTCGTTGATGCATCAACTAGCACCATAAAATATCGAAATGGTCCACATGGTGGATCTACAGGCCCACAAATATCACCATGAATTCGTTCTAGAAATGCAGGGGATTCAATCCCCACTTTAGTTGGTGAAGGTCTAACAATTAACTTCCCTTGAGAGCATGCAACACATGAGAATTCATTAGAATTTAACACCTTTTTATTTTCTAATGAATGGCCATGTGAATGTTCAATTATGCGCCTCATCATGGTGGAACCAGGATGTCCAAGTCGATCATGCCAAACCATAAAATCATTGGGAGTAATAGACTTCTGGTCTATTAGGTGATATGTTTCAGCTGTATTTATATTCGTGTAATATAGGCCAGAAGAGAGTGAATACAGCTTTTCTAACACACGTTTCTTTCCAGAAACAACTTGTGTAATCAATAGACATTCACTATTTTTCTCATTTAGAGTCTCGATATGATACCCATTTTTGCGGATATCTTTAAAACTTAACAAATTTCTTTGAGACTTGGGAGACAGTAGTGCATTATTTATAACTAGTTTAGTTCCTTCAGGGAGAAATATTGTGGCTCTTCCGGAGCCATCAATCAAATTTGCACTACCACTTATAGTGTTAACATTTGTCTCCCCCTTTTGCAAATGAGAAAAATATTTTTCATTTTTAAGTATAGTGTGTGTAGTAGCACTATCAATTAGACAAATATCACCATCACTATTCATTCCCAAATGTTTGGCATCCATTGCTACTTCATAAAAAAAATAAAACATAAATTAGAAATTAATATTAATAAAAGATGCAAAATATATAAATATTTTATTCATCATGAAATACTTATAGGGTATTCATCATATGCTTAGTTAACATCGTTAAAGAAATCGGCTACATCAAGATGGGTCATAACCACATCATCACCATCAAGAACAATATTGTTATCAATAAAATTTGTCTCAACATTTTTTGCCTTATTTTTCAAAGAAGCTTGATAAAGCTCAACAAGATGATCCGCTGTTCGACACACGCGGGACCAATGACCTTCCATTCCACACCGGTAACAATGTTCCTCATATTTCTTCTTTTCTCCATTCTTTTCTCCATTGTCTCTCTTCTGGGAGACAGCTTGTTTCTTGTCACGATCATGGTTGTTGTTATTATATGGAGTAAATCTACCACGACCGCGACCACGATTATTACCACGTCCTCGGCTACCACCACGTCCACGTCCACGACCACGACCAGAATTTTGAGATTGAGTCGCATTCGCTTCAGGGAATGGACTAGAACCGGTGGGTCGGGACTCATGATTTTTCAACAATAATTCATTATTTTGCTCGGCTAAGAGAAGGCATGCAATGAGTTCAGAATATTTCTTAAAACCTTTTTCTCGATATTGTTGCTGCAGGAGCATATTCGAGACATGAAAAGTAGAGAATGTCTTCTCAAGCATATCATCATCAGTTATGGTTTCACCACATAATTTTAATTGTGAAGTAATTCTGAACATAGACGAATTATATTCATTGACAGTTTTGAAATCTTGCAGACGTAGATGAAGCCAATCATACCGGGCTTTTGGAAGGACGACCATCTTCAGGTGGTCGTATCTTTCTTTTAAATTTCTCCACAAAACTAGTGGATCTTTCACTGTTAAATATTCAGTTTTCAATCCTTCATCCAAATGATGACGAAGGAAAATCATTGTTTTGGCACGGTCTTGATTTGATGCACTATTATTTTCAACAATAACATCACCAAGACCCATAGCCTCAAGATGAATTTCAACATCTAAAATCCATGACAAATAATTTTTTCCGGTGATATCAAGTGGTGCAAATTCAAGTTTTGTGAAAGTAGCCATAATGAAGAATGAAATGAGAAAGGAGAAAAAAAACACTACCTTAATCTACCTTGAAGAGGTTCAAGTATATAATACTTGAAAATATTATTTTGGCTCAACGTAGAGACTCGTGCTGATAACGTGTTGTAAAACTAATACTTTTATTCCTTTCATCGAGTGTACAAAATGGGGTGGCATACCACCCTTTTATAGGGAGCAAGAGAGGCTCCTAGAATTCTAACATAAAGATCATCATAAGTGATCATCAAGAGAGGCTCCTAGAATTCTAACATAAAGATCATCATAAGTGATCATCATAAGTGCTTATACTAGAATCATCTAAAAGTATTTGAAAGGACATCCATTTTATATATTATTTTATAACATAAAGTTTTTAATTAGGCTTCTTTCACTTTTTTGACACTTAATATATGTTTATCAGACCTTATACTTTTATTTATTTCTTTATTATGTGCTAGGAGTGTTCCCCGATCAGAATGCTTGTCCGCCTTCCTGAAAATCAAGGTCTTTTTAAAACAAATAGCGACGTTAATATAATTGAAAACTCTCATATTACTTATTAATTTATTTCATATCAATTTTGGGACGGGGTGTTACAGTTAAAATATGTGTTTGCCAGGAGTCGAGTACGGTTATACAGGCCAAGTTCCATTTTCATTGTACTACAAACACTCATTGACTAATTTTTTTACAACTTTATTCTTATGTGAACTATGTTTTTCTTACTTTTTTTACAAAAAACATATAATTTTTTATAAATGTTAAAATCTGTGTTTGCCGGGAGTCGAACCCGGTTATATAGCAAGGAGCCAAATTCCATTTTCATTGTGCTACAAACACCCATTGACAAATTTTTTTAAAACTTTAGTGTTATATGAACTAAGTTTTTCTTACTTTTTTTTACATAAAAATATAATTTTTTAAAAATGTTAAAATCTGTCTTTGCCGGGATTCGAACCCAGTTATATAGCAAGGTGCCAAATTTCATTTTCATTGTGCTACAAACACTCACTGACTAATTTTTATGTAACTTAATTCTTATGTGCACTATGTTTTTCTTACTTTTTTTTACATAAAAATATAATTTTTTTTAAATATTAAAATTTGTGTTTGGCGGGAGTCGAGCCCGTTTATATAGCAAGGAGCCAAGTTCCTTTTTCATTGTGCTACAAACACTCATTGACTAATTTTTTACAACTTTATTCTTATATGAACTACGTTTTTCTTACGTTTTTTACATAAAAATATAATTTTTAAAAAATGTTAAAATTTGTTTTTGCCGGGAGTCGAACCCGGTTATATAGCAATGAGCCAAATATCATTTTCATTGTGCTACAAACACTCATTGACTAATTTTTTTTACAACTTTATTCTTATGTGAACTATGTTTTTCTTACTTTTTTTTACAAAAAAATATAATTTTTTATAAATGTTAAAATCTGTGTTTGCCGGGAGTCGAACCCGGTTATATAGCAAGGAGGCAAATTCCATTTTCATTATGCTACAAACACTCACTGACTAATTTTTCTGTAACTTAATTCTTATGTGCACTATGTTTTTCTTACTTTTTTTTACATAAAAATATAATTTTTTTTAAATATTAAAATTTGTGTTTGGCGGGAGTCGAGCCCGTTTATATAGCAAGGAGCCAAGTTCCTTTTTCATTGTGCTACAAACACTCATTGACTAATTTTTTACAACTTTATTCTTATATGAACTACGTTTTTCTTACGTTTTTTACATAAAAATATAATTTTTTAAAAATGTTAAAATTTGTGTTTGCCGGGAGTCGAACCCGGTTATATAGCAATGAGCCAAATATCATTTTCATTGTGCTACAAACACTCATTGACTAATATTTTTACAAATTTATTCTTATGTGAACTATGTTTTTCTTACTTTTTTTACATAAAAATATAATTGTTTAAAAATGTTAAAATTTGTGTTTGTCGGGAGTCAAACCCGGTTATATAGCAATGACCAAATACCATTTTCATTGTGCTACAAACACTCTTTGACAAATTTTTTACAACTTTATTCTTATATGAACTACGTTTTTTTAAATAAAAATATAATTTTTTAAAAATGTTAAAATTTGTGTTTGTCGGGAGTCGAACCGGTTATATAGCAATGAACCAAATACCATTTTCATTGTGCTACAAACACTTATTGACAAATTTTTTACAACTTTATTCTTAACTGAACTACGTTTTTCTTACGTTTTTTTACATAAAAATATAATTTTTTAAAAATCTTAAAATTTGTGTTTGCCGGGAGTCGAACCCGGTTATATAGCAATGAGCCAAATATCATTTTCATTGTGCTACAAACACTCATTGACTAATATTTTTACAAATTTATTCTTATGTGAACTTTGTTTTTCTTACTTTTTTTTACATAAAAATATGACATTTTAAAAATGTTAAAATCTGTGTTTGCCAGGAGTCGAGCACGGTTATACAGGCCAAGTTCCATTTTCATTGTACTACAAACACTCATTGACTAATTTTTTTACAACTTTATTCTTATGTGAACTATGTTTTTCTTACTTTTTTTTACAAAAAACATATAATTTTTTATAAATGTTAAAATCTGTGTTTGCTGGGAGTCGAACCCGGTTATATAGCAAGGAGCCAAATTCCATTTTCATTGTGCTACAAACACCCATTGACTAATTTTTTTAAATCTTTAGTCTTATATGAACTATGTTTTTCTTACTTTTTTTTACATAAAAATATAATTTTTTAAAAATGTTAAAATCTGTGTTTGCCGGGAGTCGAACCCGGTTATATAGCAAGGAGCCAAATTCCATTTTCATTGTGCTACAAACACCCATTGACTAATTATTTTAAAACTTTAGTCTTATATGAACTATGTTTTTCTTACTTTTTTTACATAAAAATATAATTTTTTAAAAATGTTAAAATCTTTGTTTGCCGGGATTCGAACCTAGTTAGATAGCAAGGTGCCAAATTCCATTTTCATTGTGCTACAAACACTCACTGACTAATTTTTCTGTAACTTAATTCTTATGTGCACTATGTTTTTCTTACTTTTTTTTACATAAAAATATAATTTTATTAGAATTTTAAAATTTGTGTTTGCCGGGAGTCGAGCCCGGTTATATAGCAAGGAGCCAAGTTCCATTTTCATTGTGCAACAAACACTCATTGACTAATTTTTTACAACTTTATTCTTATATGAACTACGTTTTTCTTACGGTTTTTTACATAAAAATATAATTTTTTAAAAATGTTAAAATTTGTGTTTGCCGGGAGTCGTAACCGGTTATATAGCAATGAGCCAAATACCTTTTTCATTGTGCTACAAACACTCATTGACAAATTTTTTACAACTTGATTTTTATATGAACTACGTTTTTCATACGTTTTTTTATATAAAAATATAATTTTTTAAAAATGTTAAAATTTGTGTTTGCCGGGAGTCGAACCCGGTTATATAGCAATGAGTCAAATATCATTTTCATTGTGCTACAAACACTCATTGACTAATATTTTTACAAATATATTCTTATGTGAACTATGTTTTTCTTACTTTTTTTTACATAAAAATATAATTGTTTAAATATGTTAAAATTTGTGTTTGTCGGGAGTCAAACTCGGTTATATAGCAATGAGCCAAATACCATTTTCATTGTGCTACACACACTCTTTGACAAATTTTTTACAACTTTATTCTTATATGAACTACGTTTTTCTTACGTTTTTTTACATAAAAATATAATTTTTTTAAAATGTTAAAATTTGTGTTTGCTGGGAGTCGAACCGGTTATATAGCAATGAGCCAAATACCATTTTCATTGTGCTACAAACACTCATTGATAAAAATTTTACAACTTTATTCTTATATGAACTACGTTTTTTTACATAATAATATAATTTTTTAAAAATCTTAAAATTTATGTTTGCCGGGAGTCGTACCCGGTTATATAGCAATGAGCCAAATATCATTTTCATTGTGCTACAAACACTCATTGACTAATATTTTTACAAATTTATTCTTATGTGAACTATATGTTTTTATTACTCTTTTTTACATAAAAATATAATTGTTTAAAAATGTTAATATTTGTGTTTGCCGGGAGTCGAACCCGGTTATATAGCAATGAGCCAAATACCATTTTCATTGTGCTACAAACATTCACTAACTAATTTTTCTGTAACTTAATTCTTATGTGCACTATGTTTTTCCTACTTTTTTTTACATAAAAATATAATTTTTTTAAAATGTTAAAATTTGTGTTTGCCGGGAGTCTAGCCCGGTTATATAGCAAGAGCCAAATTTCATTTTCATTGTGCTACAAACACGAGCCAAATACCATTTTCATTGTGCTACAAACACTCATTGACAAATTTTTTACATCTTTATTCTTAATTGAACTACGTTTTTCTTACGTTTTTTTACATAAAAATATAATTTTTGAAAAATGTTAAAATTTGTGTTTGTCGGGAGTCGAACCCGGTTATATAGCAATGAGCCAAATATCATTTTCATTGTGCTACAAACACTCATTGACTAATATTTTTACAAATTTATTCTTATGTGAACTATGTTTTTCTTACTTTTTTTTACATAAAAATATAATTTTTTAAAAATGTTAAAATTTGTGTTTGCTAGGAGTCGAACCCGTTTATATAACAATGAGCCAAATACCATTTTCGTTGTGCTACAAACACTCTTTGACAATTTTTTTTACAACTTTATTCTTATATGAACTACGTTTTTCTTACGTTTTTTTGCATAAAAATATAATTTTTAAAAATGTTAAAATTTGTGTTTGTCGGGAGTCGAACTCGGTTATATACAAAGAGCCAAATATCATTTTCATTGTGCTACAAACACTCATTGACTAATATTTTTACAAATTTATTCTTATGTGAACTATGTTTTTCTTACTTTTTTTTACATAAAAATATAATTGTTTAAAAATGTTAAAATTTGTGTTTGCCGGGACTCAAACCCGATTATATAGCAATGAGCCAAATACCATTTTCATTGTGCTACGAACACTCATTGACAAATTTTTTACAACTTTATTCTTAGATGAACTACGTTTTTCTTACGTTTTTTTTACATAAAAATATATTTTTTTTAAAATGTTAAAATTTGTGTTTGCCGGGAGTTGAACCCGGTTATATAGCAATGAGCCAAACACCATTTTCATTGTGCTACAAACACTCACTGACTAATTTTTCTGTAACTTAATTCTTATGTGCACTATGTTTTTCTTACTTTTTTTTACATAAAAATATAATTTTTTAAAAATGTTAAAATTTATGTTTGTCAGGAGTCGAGCCCGGTTATATAGCAAGAACAAAATTTCATTTTCATTGTGCTACAAACACTCTTTGACTAATTTTTTTATAATTGTTTAAAAATGTTAAAATTTTTGTTTGTCGGGAGTCGAACCCGGATATATAGCAATGAGCCAAATTCATATTTCATTGTGCTACAAACACTTATTGACTAGATTTTTTACAACTTAATTCGATTTTTTACAACTTAATTCTTATGTATACTATCTTTTTCATACTTTATTACATAAAAATATAATTTTTAAAAATGTTAAAAATTGTGTTTAACGGGAGTCAAACCCGGTTATATATAGCAATGAGCCAAATTCCATTTTCATTGTGCTACAAACACTCATTGACTAATTTTTTTACAACTTTATTCTTATATGGACTATGTTTTTCTTACTTTTTTTTACATAAAAATATAATTTTTTAAAAATGTTGAAATTTGTGTTTGCCGGTAGTCAAACCCGGTTATATAGCAATGAGCCAAATTCTATTTTCATTGTACTACAAACACTCCTTGACTAGTTTTTCTATGACTTAATTCTTATGTGCAATATGTTTTTCTTACTTTTATTTGCATAAAAATATAATTTTTCAAAATGTTAAAAAATGTAAGGGGGCGGTTGATTCGGGTGAAATTTTCACATTTTAGATGTACATGTGGAGCTCATTTTAGTGTGATTTCATTTATTTATGGATTGAATATTATGGTTTTGGTTAAAATAAGAGAAAGGTGGTGTTATGTCAATTTTGTAGGAAAACGAAGAATTTTGGGAGCAAAACACCTACCAGACTTCACTGGACCGAAGATAGAAGCATACCATTGGGCTCGTCTCGAAAAATGAAGTGTAATAGCAAAAAGAATCGAGTCGATCGGACATCCGGAGCAAAAGATATGCACAAAACAAGAAAGGGTGGAGGAGAGGAACGACCGAGCTCACGGATCGAGCAAAGTGTGCTCGATACCGTGAGTTTTGACATCAAGCAAGGCACAGCAGAGCTCCTCCCAAGCCAAAAATTCATCGAGCACGGCCGAGCTCTTAGCTCGAGCTGGACGTGCTCGAGACAGAACCTCTTTTTTTGCCTTTTTTGTGTATTTTCTCCTATTTTCAAAGACCCAATTGCAATTCTCACCCCCAAACCCTACCCCAACACTATAAATACCCTCATTCTTGAATTCAAATAAACTTACCCCCTTCCACAAGAATTCTTACACATACAAAAACACACTTGGAGGTAATTATCATCCAATTCTCCACCAAATCAAGCAAGGAAGGCATCAATAGCTTTGGAATTTCATCACCCCATCATCCATTAGACTAAGCTTTCTCATTCTCTCTTTTTTTATTTACTTATTTCATTAGTTTGTGTTAATTAGATTATGTTGATTGTTGGCTAGAACACTTTTGGTTCTAGGGCCTTGTAAATACTTTTGATGAAGTTTATGAATTGGTGTTTGTGTGGCTTAATTCTATTTGAATGCTTGATTTTCACTTCAAAACATGTCATTAGTGTACAATAGTGACGTGTTGATCTTAGTTAATTGAAATTGGATTGAAAAATCTCTTTTGATTAATTGATTACAAGTATTTGACCTAGTTTATTGAGAAATCGAGAGATGATCAATGATTAGGAGAATGTGTGATGATCTTAGGGGCTTAATTGGGTCTTATGATGCAATTTAGGTAGAGATACTAGATTGGATTGTATTTCTCTTGGGTTATTTGGATTGAAAGAACTTTTAACTCACTATTTTGTGATCAATCTTATAGAAAAAACACAAAACCACTTAAGTAGATTGTTAATCATAGATGGATTCATTAGTATTGCACGTGCCTTGGAACCTATTTTCTCCTATTTGAGTTTCATCCGTATTTTTCTCGTTTTCGTGAATTGCATGAGCATTAGTTGATCGAATTTCCTTGTTACTCTTTATTGTTTATTTGTGACATTTAGTAGACAATCCTAGGGTAATCAACACTTCAAAATTTCGATCATCGTCTATTTAGAACTTAATCG
This sequence comes from Galeopsis tetrahit, assembly GCA_963675135.1. Taxonomy (NCBI): domain Eukaryota; kingdom Viridiplantae; phylum Streptophyta; class Magnoliopsida; order Lamiales; family Lamiaceae; genus Galeopsis; species Galeopsis tetrahit. The sequence goes on from OY776124.1 coordinate 8,570,033, forward strand.
ACAAAATACACTTTTACACTACACCTCCTTGTGGGATCGACCTTGTATACTTACTTCACTACGATATACAGCGTATACTTGCGGTTGTGTATTTTAAAGTTGTAGAATACATGAATCAAGTTTATGGCGCCGTTGCCGGGGAGGTTTTGTAGTTCTAGAGTGTAGGTTGATAAAGTTTTAGTCTAGACACCTTATTTGCTTTCTTTATTCTTCAAAAATCCCAAAAATATTTTTGTTTGTATTTCTCATCTTACTTGTGATTCTCACTGTGTTTTGAACATTTGATAGACATGGCTTATGATCACGCGATCTAGGAGGAACCATCGAGAATTGTTGCCTCTAGACCCGGAGATTGAAGCTAGTTGTCGAAGAAGAAACACCAAAAGAAGAAGAGTGGAGTTGGAAGAGATTAATAGAAGAGAGAATCCGATTGTAGAGGAGGTCGAGGAAGAAGTAGGGAATCGAGATGTTGATGGATTTGAGGAGCCGAATGGAAATGGTGGAAACCGACAACAAAGGGCCGTGAGAGACAATCTTCACCGGAGGGTTGGAGAAAATCCAATTGAGAATGAGGAGAATGGTCCACACCGAGTTTTGAGGGATCATTTCCGCCCGATTCCGAGGCCATATGGAGGAGCGGGTCGGGAACCCGTGGACGCTCACAATTTCGAGCTCAAGCCGGCTTTCATTGTTACGGTCCAAAACAATCAATTTGGAGGACTTTCCAAGGAGGATCCTAACCTCTACTTGTCTCAATTCCTCGAGATAAGTGGGACAGTTAAGATCAATCGAGTTCCTCAAGATTACATCCGGTTGCAACTCTTTCCATTCTCACTCCGAGACCGAGTTAAGCAATGGTACCTCTCCCTTGATTTGAAGACTATTGAAAATTGGAATGATCTTATCGATGCATTCTTAATGAAGTATTTCCCCCCAAGCAAGACCATCCAAATACGAGGGGAAATATCTTCGTTTCGACAAGATCATGATGAGTCTTTGGCCGAAGCATGGGAGCGCTTCAAAGATTTGATTAGAAGTTGCCCACAACATGGTTTCTCACGAGACCAACTTATTTGCTACTTCTACAACGGAATGGACCACCGAACGAGAGGAATGGTGGATGCTTCGGCGGGTAGAGGATCGTTATTGGGGAAGACTACGGAGGAAGTGTATGTTCTTTTGGAAGAGATGGCTAAAAACGGGAATCAATGGCCATCTGAGAGAAGACAAAACCGAAAAGTTGCTTTAACTCAAGAATCGAAAGATTTTGCCACTTTATCCAACAAAATGGATAAGTTGACTTCTCTAATGACGGCCAAAGCATTAGTGGGGCCAAGTGATGATCAATACAAAGAGGCTCACTATATGAACAACCAAAGAGACCGGAATTTTAAAGAAAGAGGTTGGAACGAAAGGCAAAACCGTGAGAACCCTTCTAATCCGAACCAATATCATCCCGGTTTGAGGCAACATGAGAACTTTTCCTATGTCAACCCAAGGAATGCCATTCAACCACCATCAAATTTCAACGTGAGAGATGGGATGATCGTTGAACCTTCATCAAAGCCATCATTGGAAGATATGTTTGGGTCATTCATGGGGGAAACCAAGAGTTACATGGCAAAGACTTGATGAACAAGGAGAAATGATCAAGAATGTGGCAAACAACATGAAAGCCATGGAGAAGCAAATAGGCCAACTTGTCAATATCGTTGGAAGTCAACACACTTCGGGGAAATTCCCCTCTAACACGGAGCTCAACCCCAAGGAGCAATGCAAATCCATAAAACTAAGAAGTGGGACAAGCTACGAAGGGCCCAAGATGCCGCAAGAGGAGGAAGTGGTAATGGCACGCGAAAGTGTTGACAAAAGAGATGGCCAAGAGAAAGAAAAGCAAGAAGAGCTAGTGAGGGAAGAAAAAGAGGCAAGAGGGGAAGAAGAGAAAGAAGGGGAGAAGAAGAATGAGGAGAACATTCCTCCACAAGACAAAGGAAAGAATGTAGTGCCTCTTCCTTATCCTCAAAGGTTGAAGAAGAAGGGCTTGGACAAGAAATTTGCCAAGTTCGTGGAGATGTTTAAGAAGATACACATCAATATTCTCTTTGCCGAAGCTCTTGAACAAATGCCTCATTACTCCAAGTTCTTGAAAGAAATTATGTCAAACAAGAGGAAAATGGTGGAGTATGAGACGGTGCACTTAACCGAAGAGTGTAGCTCCATAATCCAAGCTAAGCTACCTCCAAAGCTTAGGGACCCCAGATCCTTCACTTTGACATGCGTCATTGTAGATGGAGATACATTTAGAGCTTTATGTGATTTGGGAGCTAGTATAAACCTTATGTCTCTATCCATCTTTAAGACCCTGGTTTGGGAGATCTCCCACTAACCACAATGAGCCTCCAATTGGCCGAATAGGTCTATGACATACCCTTTGGGTATAGTAGAGGATGTGCTTGTCAAAGTTGAGAAGTTTATCTTTCCGGTGGACTTCGTGGTTTTGGATATGGAGGAGGACAAGTACATCCCTTTGATATTGGGAAGGCCGTTTTTAGCAACCGGAGGGGCCATTATTGATGTGAGGAAATGAGAGTTGGAGCTTCAAGTGAACAATGAGAAAGTGTTGTTCAAAATTTATAGAGTTGTCAAAGTCCATGATGATGAGGATGGAGAATATGGGAACCCCACGAAAGATCATTATCCAATGCCCATGAAATAGAAGGTGGAAGAAGATCTCAAGATAAATCTTGTGAAAGAGAACCCTAAAGTGGAAGACAAAGATTTGAAGATAGGCAAGAAGGCCAAGTTTGGGGGAGTTTTCTTCAAAAAATTCCCCAATTCAAGAAAAGCTGCTTGTTCAAGATTTGGGTTGATTGAAGCATCAACTTCCTATGATATGATTGAAGAGCCGGATGTGCTTGCTAGTGGGTGCTTCAATGTATTTAAGAAAGTTGGATGGGGAAAGAAGTTCAAGAGCAAGGATGATGATGGGGTGACTTGACAAATCATCTCAAGAAATCCGTCCGGCATAGGACGTTAAATATAGCGCTTCTTGGGAGGCAACCCAAGGTTTTATTGCTTTCATGTTTTTCTTGTTTTAGTAGTTTTTGATAGCTTAGTCTCTTTTATAGATAATGGATGAAGAACATCATGGATATACTCTCTTGGAGAATGAAGAAGAAAGCAAAACCAACTTTGGAAAGAGAGAGCAAGTGGTGCAATGGTGATCTTTGAAGAGCATTGGATGTGCAAGGAGGGAGGTAACAACTTGTAGCCCCAAACTTAGAATTTTTACATAGTAAAATTCTAAGTTTGGGGGAGTTTTTTTTCTTTTATTTCTCCACTAGTTCTTATCCCTTGCACCATTTTGTCATTTCGTTTGTGTTACATTTTGCACCGGCGCACACTTAGCTTTCATATGCTTATATTGTTTGAGTTGGTTTTGATCATGTGTCAGGTAGTGTACTTATGGTGAAATATGAGCATGGATAATCTTTGGAATCCAGAGTGAGTAGTGTGGGGGTTTCCATTTGCTTTGAATGTATGCATGATTGGTGATGGATAGTAGTGTCATGTTGTGTTCATATTTGTTGATCTTTGATGCTTTGAGTGCATGATGTGTTGTTGTTTGGGGACATTTGATGAATGTGAAAGTTCTATTGAATAAACCGGTGAGAATTGTGCCATAAATCGAACTTTAATCCGGTTTAGTTCATTTGAGAGTGAATTAGGTTATTGCTAGCGATCCTAGAACTTGCCCAAGTTCTTGTTTGAAAGAATGATTGTGTGAGATTTTTTGACATGACATAGGTCATCTTTCATTTTGAAGAGTCACTTAGCCAAATTGTCCAAAAATCGAAGTAATTATCCGTAGTTAGCCTCTTTGATTCCTCATTTTCTTGGCAAACTACAATGTTAACCACTTAACCTTTTTGAACCTTTGATACCTATATCTAGTGGGGGATAAAAGCCAAAGTGGAAAAACATGTGCTTAAATAGCTTTGGTTTAAGGAGAAATTGGAATAAGTCAAAGGAGAAAAGAGGAAAAGAAAATCAATGAAAAAGAAAAGAGGGACAAAGAGCCCCAAGAGCTTGAAAAGAAAGAAACTTGGTTAAAAAAGATGAGGTGATGAATGCATGAAAAATAAAGAAAATGAAAAGTGAAGATAGAGTTTGTAAGCTTTGAAAGTGAAAGCACAAATTGTAAAACAACAAACTTTGTCCTCCACTAGAAGAGTCACAATTTCCATATTCATCCCACCTTGTCCAAAGAGCCAATGTTACATCCTTGATTAAGCCACATTGATCACATTGTTGAACACTTAAGTGGTGTAGAAAGTAGAATAGGGGTAAGCCTATGGTGATTGCATAGAATAACTTGGTTGTTGAGTGCATTTATATCCTTAATTTATTTGTGTGTTTGAGAGAAACACTCTATCATGTGAGTGGAGAGCTTGAGCATTTGGATTTTGTTTCCCCATCACAAAGTGTTGTGTACTTGTGCATTCTTTGATATATGAGTGTGAATTGCAATAATGAGCCTATTACCACCATTGAGAAATCACTTTGAGAAAGAGACCTCACCACACTTTACCTTGCATGTGTGATTTGCATTGAATATTCCATTGTGATCATCCACCCTCATTGTTTTAAGTGCTTAGTTATTTGAGGACAAACAACATTTTAAGTTTGGGGGGGTTTGATTCGGGTGGATTTTACACATTTTAGATGCACATGTGAAGCTCATTTTAGTGTGATTTCATTGATTTATGGATTGAATATGATGGTTTTGGTCAAAATAAGAGAAAGATGGTGTTTTGTTGATTTTGTAGGAAAACGAAGGATTTTGGGAGCAAAACACCTACCACACTTCACTGGACCGAAGAGAGAAGCATACCATTGGGTTCGTCTCGAAAAATGGAGTGGAATAGCAAAAAGAATCGAGTTGATCGGACACCTGAAGCAAAAGATATGCACAAAACAAGAGAGGGTGGAGGAGAGGAATGACCGAGCCATTAGCTCGAGCAAGCCATGCTCGAAGTAGAAAATTCGGACATTGGGAGAGCACGGCCGAGCCCTTAGCTCGAGCTGGAAGTGCTCGAGACAAAAAATTGCGGAGCGAGGAGAGCGCGGCCGAGCTGGGTGCACGAGCACACCATGCTCGAAACCGAAAAATTGAGAAGTTGGAAGGGCTCGACCGAGTTCAATGACATTGCAAAAATGGAAAGGCACGGACGAGTCCCTTGCTCGGCCGAGCTCATGGGCCGGCTAAATAATACTCTTGCTCGGCCGTGAGTCGAACCCGATTATATAGCAATGAGCTAAATTCATTTTTCATCGTGCTACAAACACTTATTGACTGCCCCATCCTCTTGGGGATCAAGGTAACAGATTGGGGACAAAAACCATTCAGAAGCCTCAACGCCTGGTTAACCCACCCGGAGTTCAAGAGTTTCGTTAAAGAAAAGTGGGAAAGCTATCAAATACAGGGTTGGAGTGGATATGTTGTCAAGGAAAAGCTGAAGGGACTCAATGCAGATCTGAAGGTGTGGAACACCAACACGTTCGGAATCATTGAACACAATATAGAAACACAAAGGGCAGAAATCCAGAAGATGGATATACTTGACGAAGTCTTCGGGCTGGATGACACTGAGGTGATAAACAGGAATAAGGCAGCCGCCCTCCTGATCCGAGGGCTGAAGAAGAAAAGCATAACCAACTACCAAAAATCAAGATGTAGATGGGTAAGAGAGGGTGACTGCAACACTCGCTTCTTCCATAACTACATCAACAGGAGAAGGAAAAGAAACGAAATTCTTGGGCTAATGGTGGAAGGCGAATGGAGTGAAGAAGTCTCAACAGTGAAAAAAGGGGGTTTTGAACACTTCCAAAACCACTTTAAGAAACAAGGGACCACCAGACCAATCCCTACGACAGACTTTGCAAGAAGACAGATCTCGTCCACAGAAAATGACATGCTTACAGCCACATTCTCAAAAGAAGAAATTCGTGAAGCTCTAGAGGCATGTGATAACTCAAAAAGCCCTGGACCGGATGGATTCAACTTTGGATTCATCATGGAGTTCTGGAATCTTTTGGAACCAGATTTTTTAAGGCTTATGGAGGAATTCCACACCCATGGAAGACTGGTGAAAGGCCTCAACCCAACATTCATCGTGCTCATCCCTAAAAAAGAGGTTAGTACGGACTTAACTGATTTCAGGCCAATCTCCCTTGTAGGGGGAATTTACAAGATCATAGCAAAAATCTTGGCACAAAGACTTGGCAAAGTGCTACCCTCCATCATATCGGACGCCCAATTGTCCTTCGTTGGGGAGAGGAACATCCTGGATAGTGTGGTCGTATTAAATGAAGCAAAACGGGAGAGATTGGTATGTGTTTTCCTAAAAATTGACTTTGCAAAAGCCTATGATTCGGTCGACTGGGGCTACCTGGATATCATGATGGAGAGATTCAATTTCAAACCCAAATGGAGGAAGTGGGTAATGGAATGTGTGTCGACAGCTTCCGCAACGATCCTGGTCAATGGAAGTCCATCTGGAGAATTCAAATTGGAAAGGGGATTAAGGCAAGGGGACCCCCTATCCCCTTTCCTTTTCCTGATCGCTGCAGAAGGCCTGAGCATCCTCATGGAGAGAGCAACTGAAGAAGGCCTGTACAAAGCAGCAGAAATTGGGAGGGAAAAAATTAAAGTATCACATCTACAGTTTGCAGACGACACAATCCTAATGGGGGAAGCTAGTCTAGAGAATGCCTGGGTAATGCGGCGACTGTTGAGAAACATGGAACTGATGTCCGGACTGAAAATCAGCTTCAACAAATGCTCGATTATGGGAGTGAATATGGAAGATAACACTCTTAGTGAAATGGCAGAAATCCTTGGATGCAAAGTGGACACCATTCCCTTCACATATCTGGGAATGAGAGTGGGGGCAAACCACAGGAAAGCAATGGAATGGGTCTCGATTGTGGAGAAAGTAAGAAACAGGCTAGCAAGATGGGACGACAAGAAGATCTCGATGGAAGGCAGAATCAAGCTATTGAATTCGGTTATCTCTTCTCTTCCGACGTACTACCTGTCTTTTTACAGTATACCAAAGAAAACCTTGAGTGAGATTGTGAGCCTACAACGTAATTTTCTCTAGGGGGGTGGGAGCAATGGGAAGAGAGTGGCATGGATCGACTGGAAAAGAATATGCAACATGAAACATCTAGGAGGTCTAGGGGTAAGAGATATCAGGATATTCAATAAAGCATTATTGGGGAAATGGGGTTGGAAATTCTTCAATGAGAGGAACAGTTTGTGGGTGAGGGTTCTTCGGTCTAGATATGGGGTAGTTTGGGGAGATGGCTTCGGCCTATTCCCAATAGGGAGGGATGGGAGGGTGTCTCTCTGGTGGAGGGATGTTCTAAAAGTGTTAGGTGAGAGTAACGGGGGTTGGTTCCACGGAAATCTGACTAGGGTCTTAGGGGATGGGAAAAGTTCATTCTTTTGGGAGGAAAACTGGACGGGGGAGGGTAAGCTTAAGGATAGATTCAAGAGATTATACTTAATTAGCTTAGACAAGGGGAAAACAGTAGGGGAAATGGGTGTATGGGAAGGGAATTTGTGGAGGTGGACCTGGGGATGGAGAAGACCACTGCTCGACAGGGAACAAATATATCTTAATGATCTCTTATCTGTGATGGACAGGTTCAAACTAAGAGAAGGAACTGAAGACTCATGGACATGGAAAACATCGAAGACAGGGGTTTTCTCCACAAGAGAGACGTACTTAACCTTGTTCAACCAAAACCAAGACACTCAACTAGAAGACAAGCTGATGCAAGGCTTCAAGACCATATGGAAGAATTTTGCACCATTGAAAGTCAAGGCTCACGCATGGAGGCTGCTATGGGGAAGACTACCGACTCGGTCCAACCTAAGAAGAAGAAACATCCTCAACCAGAACGACGACTTAAGGTGCGTACTCTGTGGAGACTGTGAGGAAACCGAAAGACAAATTTTTCTGGAATGCCCCCAATCATACCAAGTCTAGATGGAATGTCTGTCGTGGCTCAAAACCCCGGCAGCACTCCCATCAAACATCCTGGACAACTTCCTAGGATTCGGGGGTATATTGAGATGTAGAAATGGAAAAAAGATTGCGGCCTGTATATGGCTTTGTGTGGTTTGGCTAATATGGAAATGGAGAAACGCAGTACTCTTCAAGAACGAAACCTTCTCGATCATAAAAGTCAAGGAGAAGATGAGAGCAAGAATATGGAGTTGGTTTACGATCAAATACCCCAACCGGAATAACCAATCCTTTAGGTCATGGGTGTTAGATCCAATTCAGTGTATGAAATGAAAGTAGTGTAGTGTAACAGCCTTTACTGTTTTCCTTTTTCTGTTACTTCATGTACAATGATTTTCTTGGGTATCCTTTGTACCCAATAATAATAATAATATAACATTTTACCGATAAAAAAAAAACAAACACTTATTGACTAGTTTTTTTACAACTTAATTCTTATGTACACTATTGTTTTCATACTTTTTTACATAAAAAAATAATTTTTCAAAATGTTAAAAATTGTGTTTGCCGGGAGTCGAACCCGGTTATATAGCAATGAGCCAAATTCCATTTTCATTGTGCTACAAACACTGATTGACTAATTTTTTTACAACTTTATTCTTATGTGAACTAAAATCTGTGTTTGCCGGGAGTCGAACCCAGTTATACAGCAATGAGCCAAATTCCATTTTCATTGTGATACAAACACTCATTGACTAATTTTTTTACAACTTTATTCTTATGTGAACTATGTTTTTCTAATTTTTTTATTTTTTTTACATAAAAATATAATTTTTCTAAAATGTTAAAGATTGTGTTTGCCGAGAGTCGAACCCGATTATATAGCAATGAACCAAATTCATTTTTAATTGTGCTACAAACACTCATTGACTAGATTTTTTACAACTTAATTCTTATGTACACTATTTTTTTGGTATAGCAATGAGCCAAATGCTCATCTGTTTTGGTATTCAAAAGTTCATATTCAGCAGACACCAAGTCTGCTGATTCTCTAAAATGTGTTTATGTATGAAATAAGTTTTTAATTCCATATAGACAGTATAGACGAGTATAATCCTTTTAAAATGGGCACACTACAAATTCCGCACACGCTTCTCTACCAGCTGATATAATCAGTTATATAGCAATGAGCCAAATTCTATTTTTATTGTGCTATAATCACTCATTGACTAAAGTTTAGCAATGAGCCAAATTCTATTTTTATTGTGCTATAATCACTCATTGACTAAAGTTTTTACAACTTTATTCTGATGTATACTATGTTTTTTTTTTACTTTTTTTTACATAAAAATATAATTTTTAAAAAATGTTAAAAATTGTATTATTGGGATTCGAACCCGATTATATAGCAATGAGTCAAGTTCCATTTTCATTGTGCTACAAACACTCATTGACTAAAGTTTTTACAACTTTATTCTTATGTACACTATGTTTTTCTTACTTTTTTTTAGATAAAAATATAATTTTTCAAAAATGTTTTTAATTTTTTTTTTCCGGGAGTCGAACCCGTTTATATAGAAATGAGCCAAATTCAATTTTCATTGTGCTACAAACACTCATTGACTAGATTTTTTACAATTTAATTTTTATGTACACTATTTTTTCTTACTTTTTTTACATAAAAATATAATTTTTCAAAATGTTAAAAATTGTGTTTGTCGAAAGTCGAACCCGGTAATATAGCAATGAGCCAAATTCCATTTTCATTGTGTTACAAACACTCATTGACTAATTTTGCCGGGAGTTGAACCCGGTTATATAGCAATGAGCCAAATTCATTTTTCATTGTGCTACAAACACTCATTGGCTAGATTTTTTACAACATAATTCTTATGTCTATTTTTTTCTTGAACCCGGTTATATAGCAATGAGCAAAATTCAATTTTCATTGTGCTACAATCACTCATTGACTAATTTTTTTACAACTTTATTCTAATGTACACTATGTTTTTCTTACTTTTTTTTTTACATAAAAATATAATTTTTCAAATTAAAAATTGTGTTTGTCGGAAGTCGAACCTAATTATCATATAGTAATGAGCCAATTTCATTTTTCATTGTGCTACAAACATTCATTGACTATGTTTTTCTTACCTTTTTTTTACATAAAAATATACTCCCTCTGTTCCATACTTGAAGACACATTTTACCATTTTGGGCGTCCCATACTTGAAGACACATTACTTAAAATAACATTTTATCATTTTGGGCGTCCCATACTTGAAGACACATTACTTAAAATAGCAAAAACACTTTTAAACACTCCCCTTAAAACATCACAATATTACAATAAATTAATGTCACCACTTTATTACACTAAAAAGTAACTTTATTACTATTTATAAAGTTAAAAAGTCTTTACTACCCTCACTTTATCTTACACAATATTAATAAATAATTCATTCATTAAAATCCGTGTCCAATTGGTTTGAGTCTTCAAGTATGAAATGGAGGGAGTAATTTTTAAAAACTAGTGTTTGTCGGGAGTCTAACCCAGTTTTTACAACTTAATTCTTATGTACAATATGTATTTATTACTCTTTAACATAAAAATATAATTTTTCACAATGTTAAAAAGAGTCGAACCAATTAAAAAAAAAAAAACATATACGGGGTTTATTTTATGTTTTAATGGGCTTGGGCTTCCTTATTTGCTCGGCAAGGCCTAAATTAGGGGTTTGACTATATGCACCTCCATTTCGGAGAGATGCACGCCCCCGATAGATGCTACCCCAAAATTTGTCTAAATAAATGTACCCTCCCCTCGAAATTGTCTAAAATACCCTTCTCTCATAAAATTCCTATTACTACCCACACCACACCTCAAACCCTAATTTCTCCTTCATCTTCTTCTTCTCTCCCCATCCCCCCAAACCACTCCACCAGCCCCTGTCGCCGCCGGCGGCGGCACCCTCCCTCAACCCCACCCTCGCAACTCCCGCCACCGCGTCCGCCCTCGCCCCCACCCTTCGCCCCTCACAGACCCTCCGCGTTTCTGCAAAAAAAATATATATATATGTTGTCGTCGTCGGCGGCACCCTCCCTCACAGCCCCCGCCACCGCGGCCGCCTTCGCCCGTCGCAGCCCCTCTGCGTTTCTGCAAAAAAAAAAAAAATATGTTGCTGCCAGCCGTCGCCGCCATCCATCTCATCACCGGAGCGACCGCGCCGCTGCCGCCGCTCCAAACCTGTATATAAAAAAAAGTTATACAGCGGTCGTCCCTGGCCTCCCTCTCTTTTCTCTCCATCTCTTCTCTCCCGATTCGTCGCCGCCAACGCCAGCCCACACCCCAGGTTTGTCAGCCCCGTTTTTCGCGTTTGTTAGGGTTTTCTGTTTTTGCATAAATGTTTTTTTTCAACTATGTAATGTCGACCAAATATACTCTCGTCGACAAATTGTTATCGATGAGGGTGTATTTGGTCGACATTACATAGTCGAATTTTTTTTTAAAATAATTTTTTTTTTCGACCAATCTTTTCGACCATGCCTATACACTCCCGTTGACTTATAATAGGACTAAAAAAAATGTCCTCAAACTTATTGGACTAAAAAAAAATATGTCCTCCAAATTATACTCTTTTATCAAACTAACCATAAAACGGTTTGATTCTTTTGTTCCACTTTTCATATTTGACTCGGTGTTTTATTCTATTAAATTTTTAACACGTGTCACCTCCATATTATAAAGTGATGATTATTTTTTAATATTACACACTTCAACAATCCATATAGTTGAGTAAACGTGAAACACCAAAATTGAAACGTATGATAGATAATTCACACATTTAACATTTTCTTCTCCTTCTTCAATTTATTCTCATTTTCCCCAAAACCCTAGTTCTTCCTCTTCTTCTCCAACCTCAATGTCCATTTCTTCCACCAGGTCAAATGTTTAATTTTGATTCTTTAAAAATATTAAAAAACTGATAACATTTAAAAAATAATGATTTTTATTGTAAATTTTTTAAAAACATCATTAAAATATTTTTAAAAATAAATAAAAACTAAATGAATTTGAAAATTATAAAATTTATATTAATAATCTCATGGGACGTGTATTGAAAATTAAAAAATTGAATAATTTATTTTAAAATTAGTCAAACTAAGAAATTATAAATAATTTAAATTGATATGACATCCAATATGTATGTATTTGAAGAGTGCTATATAGATTTGAAAGCTTATGTAATCTAGTTAGTAACTGAAATTGTTTTTTAACAGAGGAACTCGCCGTCGTACGTAGCGTTAAATTGTTTGTACAATAAACAAGGCTGTTCCATTCTTCAAAATTACTTCATGGTATTTTTTTTTTAAGCTATGCTCACTTTTTTATATAAATGTTTTAAAAAAATATATATTTTTATTATAAAAAAGATAAGTGAGATAACGAGTAAAAAATATTATCGGTAGATATTCAATCTTGTTAATATAAACATATCTTTTGTGGACCCAAAAATACAACTGAACAAAATTTTATAATACAGTTTTGATCATTGGTAAAATACTTATATTTTAATTAAGTTTGACCCATGTTAAGTCACATTAACTCGGGTTTGATCCACAATTTTTTACTTTAAATTTACCTTAATTATCGATCTATATTTTATGTATATATAAAATATTTCATATAAGTTTCGGTGAATTTCGGATACTCATCAAACAAGTAGAGTAATTAATTTTTTTTTGTCAATTTTTTTTTTTTAAATTAAAATTTGAATGGATATTTTTGTAAAGAAATTTGTTTTACGATTCAACTAGTTCAAGAAAGTCTCACACGAGCATTTGCCTTTTTTTTTTAAAACAATGCACACGTAACCATTGAAAATTAATTAATATTACTAATACTAATACCCAATTAAAACTTAGCTTCTATATTTTTTTTACCAACTAATTGCCAAAATAATACTTTTGGCTATCATCTTTGGGATTATTTTATGTTAAGTAAGTTATCAACTTTAATAATTTAAAATGCAAGCACCTAATTACTAAGTGCTAACGTGAACTTCACGTTCATTTTTATTGATCAATGATCTTGTCATCAATCGACAATCATGTTGCTAAAAAAAACACCATACAAATATTCAATGCCTTCAACTAAAAATGTGGTTGTCAAAAAAAAACTAAAAAAAACATGAAAACATTACGTATGAGACGATCTCATTCCATTTTTTACACAATTAATCATTAAAGTGAAGCAATATCTCATGTATGAGATTATATCATACATAGAGTATATATACTATTCAAAACACTATTATAGACCATCCATCTATAAAAATAGTTAACTATTCATTTTTTATTCGTCTCAAATTTAAAATTTCATGAAAATATATTTTCTCTATATCATTTCGTTTTTCTTCTCTGGATCATGCAATGACTTACTAAAATATAAATAACTTTTTTTTTTCATTAAAATTGGACTACTCAAAAAACTTTCAATAATTTTAAATGTATAATTTTGTCAAAAAATTTGTGAATTCAAATTCACGTAATTTTTTTCAAATATCACTGTTGTACATACGATATATCATCGTTGTGCATACAATGTGTCACTGTTTAAAAGACACACAATATGTAACACTTTATATGTACAACAATATTATTCGAAAAAAGAAAAAAAAAAAGTTCACGTTAGCTAAAATTCATGCGAGTATTAGTCTAATTGTTTGCTAATTTTGGGAAACATGCTTGGATTTAATTTCTTTTATTTTTCCAAGAAAGATTCCAAGGAGTATTTCATTCACATGCTTGTACTTCTTGAAATGTGGTAGTACATTTTTCTTTTAGTACCACAAGATATAGCATATGTGTTTGTACTACTAATAATACGACCCCTAAAGAAGTATTTGTTGGTCCACTTATTCAAAATATGCCTTGCTTCTAAGGGATGCCAATATCTTCTCTTCAACTATCCCTAAATTATGCAATGATGTTCAACAACTTTAGGTATGTTTTGAGTATTTTAATTTATTTTATTGGATTAATACACTTCTCTCACCATCTCCTTGTCACTTATCATTGAAGGACATGTGTGGTATACACAATCAGATACGCACTCTTATTATAATGCTTTTTGAAACGTTTAGAGAGCCGTCTGTGAATTAGATACGCATCTGTCATGTCATAACATTCTCTTTTGATGATATTTTTAAATTGTACTCCACCTGCCTCTATGTCAACTATCCATTTGACACGAGACTTGTGTTTCAATGTAAGCGTTGTTTAATATGAGTGGTATTTAAAGCGATAAAACAAATAATTTATTTTAATGTCAGCGTTGTTTAATATGAGTGGTATTTAATGTAAGCGTTGTTTAATACTTTAATATGAGTGGTATTTAAAGTGATAAAATAGATAATGCATTTTAATGTAAGCGTTATTCAATATGAGTGGTATTTAATGTAAGCGTTGTTTAATATGAATGATATTTAAAGTGATAAAATTAATTTTTTTTAGAAAATGAGTGATGCAATAAAAGACAGATAAAAAAATGAATAAACATGTAATCTAGTAAAAAGACGGAGGCAGTACTACATTTTAATTTAAGAGATTTTGTGAGAAAATAAAGGTTGTACTGATTTTTTGAAGAGTAAGTCTTATATTGTGGGAATTAAAAGGCTTGGTCTTTGGGATTTCTTAGTAATGCACTAATGATGGACATTTGAAAACTAATTTAAAATCATATTAAATGAATTTTATAGTTTTTTTTTTAATTAAAATTTGCAAATGTAATTATCATTTATTATTTGTTAACTTATTATAATTATATTATGTCTAGCATATTATTCATAGTTATATTCCAAATTAAGCAACTCATACGACATGTATAGTTGACATAAATGAGAGAGATGCACAAAAAATGGGTGCACATTAATTTGATAAGCATAGTTAAGATATTTTATGTTAATGGGAGTACAAAAAAATTAAATGCATGTATTTATAAAAAATAAAATAAAAATAAAGGCAAATATCCAGCGTCTATGAGTCTATGACCAAATGTTGACAAAATCGGATAAAAAGCTTTGTTGTAAAAGTTTGCGCCTCGGTCACTCCAGTTTAGGCGTAAGTTGCTGGTCTACCGTCCGTCTATCGATTTTTTATTAGATATTTTTTCTTTTATTTGGACTTTTTGGCATCGAAGTCCGATTTGAACAATTGAACACACATTTTCAATTGAAATTGACGCTTCGTGGAAAATACCTGATTTTACTATGATGTATAACATTTTTTTGTAAAATTCTATCATTTAAGGAATAAAAACTGCATTTTTATATTTTCAGCATTATTTTTATAAGTTTTAATTTCTTCATGAACCTTTTTACAATTTTATATTTTTGTTAAATTAAAAAAGTATTATAGGCGGGTGACAAGGCGCTGCCTAGACCCTGCTTAGACGATCAAAACACTTCAATCCGTTGGACTGCCGATTTTTGAACTTCTGTAATCTTAATAAAAAGTATTTCATTTTCAATTTTTAGTCTTAGAAATTTTGTACTGAGTAGTTGGGAATCTTCCGTGATTAAATAAAATTTTCTATTATAGAGATGCAAAAGTCTTATGTTGGGAAGTTAGTTCTCTGGCTCAACCAACTATATAAACTATGTTCTCTTTAGTCAACACATGTATTTTTTTTATTTTTTTTTAATGTAATTTACAAGTTGTTATATAAGAATTAAATTAATCAATTCACATCTATGAATAGCACGTTTGCGATCCTGTGATCCCTAATTATAAAAAACAAAAAGTTATGTAAGAGTGAACTGATGTACACAAGTGTTACTCATATCTTTTTATAGCGTAACGAAAATGTTACTCCAATTAAATACAAGTGTTACTCATACTTTTTAGTGCTACGAATGTTGTGGACGAGTTGACCCAATCAGACCCAAATTTTAAAAAATCGGATAAATTATGGCAAACAAAATTTGGACCATTAAATTTTAAAGTTTTATTTTATTTAAGTCTTTCTACATTCTTTTATCTTATTATTAGGCCCTTCTATATTAATGATACTTTAACAAGCTCTTTTTTTTTTTTAAGTTTAATAAATCCTTCTGAATTTTTTTATTTTATTTTATTAAACTCTTCATTTATGTACAAAGTAGTATATATATATTTTTTGACAGGATACAAAGTACATCTTCATATGTACTGCTGAAAGTGAAAAGAAAAAAAATAATTGCTTATTAATTAATAAAGAAAAGGTCTTGAAGGATTATATTTGTAAAGTTCACATATTCAGTAATACAAAATGAATATAGAAGAAATTAATAAAATTAAATTTTCAAAATTCAAAATATATTTTGGTAAAAAAATTATTTTTCACCAAACCAAATTATGTAAAAATATTGTAAAAAAAGGACACCACACCAAGAAAAAAGAATAGTACAAGAAAAAAGAGGAAACGTAAATTCAATGCAAATTGCAGATCATATACTCCTTATTTCACTTTTTTATAGTGTACTTTTTATTGTACTATCTAATTTAATGCAGAGAAAATAATACATATAGATTAAAATATATTAAAAGTGGAATATAATATAAGAATTAAAAAGGCATCAAATTGACAATCTGTTTTTTTATTTTCAAGAATTTTGTGCCTATAAATACCGTCTCATTCCTCATCCCAGCGCCAAAGTCTCATTCCATTATCAATTTTCATCATAATCTTCTGACTTTTTTGGGAGGAGTGTGTTTGTTGATTTCATCAACTAGAAAAAAAAAAAATCATTCATCATGTCGCAGGTGAGACCTCTTTTTTGTTTTTTCTTTCTGAAATTAGTATAATTTTGTTGAACTTATTACATGATTTAATGATAGCCCATTTTGTCTTTGTTCTGTTGTTTGAATCTTGAATTGGCGATTTAGCTTAAGCCCGGAAGAAATAATTTGATTTGTTGAATTGGGGTTTGATTTTCTTTGCTAAAGATTGAGGAAATTGTTAATTTTGGTGTAAACCCTGTACTAAATCTGAATAACTCTGTGTGTTCTTCATGTTTTGTATCGATTTTCTTTGACCTTTTCTGTTTGAATGATTGTTCTTAGTTTCTCATCACTGAAATGCTGATATTTTGGCTTGTAGAGATTGAATCCTGCTGTTTATATCTGAATTTTATACTTGCAAATTCTTAATTTCGATTCTTGTTCTGATATCATCAGGTGGGAAACCATTGAGCTGAATTTGATTTATAAGTTGTTTAAATTTGATTTAGATCCAATGGGATTTGTATCACATAGATGGTATTAGTTTACTGGCAATCTATTTTGGATCAGTTATGAATTATGATGATCTTATGACAATGTCTTCTATTGTAGACTGTTGAGCTTAAGGTTGGCATGTCGTGCCAAGGCTGCGTCGGAGCTGTGAAGAGGGTTCTCGGAAAATTGGAAGGTTTGTTAACTTATCTAGTTCAAATGTCAATAACTTGAAGGATTTCGAGTTTTTGTTATGGATTTAATGAACTCTTATATTCACCATTTGTTACAGAACCAATAGGGTTGAGTTTTCATTCTGTGAGGTGGGGTTATTCTTTAAATTCGAATTCAGGTCGTGTTATGCATCGTTGGCATGTTAGGATTCAATTTTTGTACATAGATAATTGGTTTCGTATACTTATAATCGTGCGAAGTTCAAGATATGATCATGAATAAAAAAATTGTGATCTTGCAGTATCATCATGCTTTTGATTGATGGTTTTTTGGATTAGCTTTGCTCGATTTCGTTGAGTAGGTCCTGTTTCCGGTTTCTTGGATTCTGAAATCACTAATTCACAATCATCTTAAGAGGCTATAATTTGAAGTTGTTGTGTTGTTCTTAACAGGTGTCGAATCATTTGACATCGATATTGAGCAGCAAAAGGTGACCGTGAAAGGCAGTGTCCAACCGGACGTGGTTTTCCAGACTGTTTCCAAAACCGGGAAGGCAACTTCCTTCTGGGAAGCTCCACCAGCTGAGGCACCAGCAGCTGCCGTTCCACCCCCCGCCGAGGCACCAGCTTCCGCCCAGCCACCACCAGCTGAGCCAGAATCAAAGCCCACCGAGACTATTGTTGCTGCATAATAGACTTGTCTCTACAACCATTACTATGTAACAAATCCCACCTTTTAGATTTTAAGTACAATATGGGAACTATTCGGTGTGTACGTTGTTGTATTTGCCAATCTTATCAGCTTATGTAATGCATAATAACTTGTTCAAGAAATTGAAGCAATGATGAAGTTTTCTTTAATATTTTCGTAAGCAAGATACATAAATTCATGCTCGATTCGTGTTCGTATTTACT
Organism: Galeopsis tetrahit; assembly: GCA_963675135.1. NCBI lineage: Eukaryota > Viridiplantae > Streptophyta > Magnoliopsida > Lamiales > Lamiaceae > Galeopsis > Galeopsis tetrahit. The sequence goes on from OY776124.1 coordinate 8,588,415, forward strand.
TAGTGACTCTTGATATGTCTTCTCATAGATTGGTTCTGAATATGATAGACATTCTTCCTTGATTCAGTTAGAACTCCCCTGCTACATTCATCAGCTAATTTATCGACACTCGCGTTCTGATGAAGCTTTCTGTAGAAACTTACCTGCCTAAAATGGAAGATCTCAGATACATTACATAAATTTACACATCTTTTACTTGCATCATAAGAGCTGTAAGAAAACTTCCCCTTACCTTAACTTGTTCAAGATTAACTCCGTTTTTCTTCAGAAAGGCGAGGAAGACGCTGTGATTCTCGGCTGTTGGCTTGTAATGTCCACTGTAAGCAAACACAGACTGCAAAAACACAACAACATTCAACTCTCTTCCATATATCAGTGTATCATACTGTATTGTTTGCACCGTACCTTGAGTTTTCCTCGTTCTACAACGAGTCTTCCAGCTGCCAGAAGGGCACCGCCTGCTAAAAAACTCGAGTGATGAAAGTTTCCCTTCTTTTTCTGAGGGTAAAAAAGACAATCTGCATCACTTTACATTAAGAAAATAAAGTTACATTCATATCTGATATTGATCTAACCTCTCCTGCATATAATCTATTAGATGTGCTCATAACAAATATCCATTTTGAGCCCGTAACTTGATCGTTTGTGTCAAGAGCATCTCCGGTCTGCTTGTGCATCAGTTTGCCTTCAACTATCACGTATTCGTACCTCTCTCTTTCTATCTTAATTCAGAAATAAACAAAAAGTCAATTATTTAAACAGAGTTCATATCAGAGGCATGTTGTGTTGATAATCTTACAGGTCCTAGGTATCTGATGCATTCGTCACGAAGCCTTGATCGTTTGCATTCATCAAGATCGACAGTTTTTCCATCTCCAACGTCCAACCTAAAACGAGGTACGATTGATTGATCATAACAGTACTTGGAATTTGTTAAGCATTGTGAGAATCATATAGAACTAATTACCAGTAGAAAAATGGTTGGTGCGTTTCTCTTCTGCGCCACTCGCCAAAGTATATGTTCAAGTTATGTCCGTAACGATGCCTTGGATCAATCTGCAAATCAAGAATCATGATGGTAATAATCTAGTAATTGTAATAAAGTTTTCAAGTGACAATCTTACAGCTTCGATCCAATGCTGGAAAGCCAATTTTCGAGCCTTGGCATCCTTGATCAGTCCTTTCCCAACCTGTAAATGATCGTAAAAAACACGATTTTTAATTAACTTAATGCATGATCATACCTTGGATGCATTCCAGCTGATCCTGCTCCAACGCAAAGATGGCTTTTCGTGTTGAAAGAATTTGAAAAAGGCCGTCGTGCTGTGATTGAGGCGAGCATATTCAATCGCTTGCCACCTTCGAATAATTCTTCAGATTAGAGACTTTTCCATTTTGAAAGATAGTATAATGTATGATGATATGATATTTATTCACCATAGTTGCTCAGCTACAACTGCTGAATCTGCTAATATTCGTCGTGTTCGATGGCTTCTGTAAACCTTTTGAAGCTTCACAGCAGCTTTTATGCATTGGAAGCAATCAGTTTGTTGATCTGACTTAACATTAGAAGTCTGAAAAGTTTGGTTTTTGAGAGACATTTTTTGTTTGATTCTACATAAGATAAGATGAATAACATGTTTATAAATCATGAAACCAGATCATTAAATGGGCTCATACATGAATTGAATGATTTTAAATTTTTGTGTTTTTTAGGCAGAATACCAGAAAAAATAAGGGGCCAACATGATTGTGACATTGTGTGTCTTGAAATTGTGTTTTTAATTTGGTTATCTTTTATTTTTACTAATTTAATCGTGGGTATTATTAAAGATATCAATAATTATAAACATGTCGTGAACAAATGATGTCTTGAAATTGAATTTCGGTTGCGTGTCTTGAAATTTATGTTTTTGATATTTTCTTGGTGTTATATATTTATCTCAAAATCATCTATATTCAATGCTAAATAATATCCCTTTGGCTGAATACATGTTTAAAAAAAAAAATGGATAAAGTAGGGTTGTTGTAAGATAAAAATAAACATATTTTTTTAATAGACAGATAAATTAGAAAAATAAGCATTTTTTTTGTGGACGGAGAGAGTAGTATGCTATACTCAGTCAACAACCTAAAGGTGAAGTGTATAAATTCATCAACCATTTAAGCGACCAACGAGTATAGCGAGAACACCTCAAAGTCAGAGGAGACTAATTAATAGTCATTGACCTCACACACACTAACTCGCCTCACCTTGTTCGGCCATTTAACCAACCATCCCTGCGGAAGTGTCATCTTACAAAGGAAACACAAGTGACATCGGTCATTAAACACCTCACTAAAGTTTGTGAAACACATACTAAAGACGCTCGATAACGTTTAAAACCACATTTACTGTAATAGGAAGTAATAGGAACGACAATTAATTGCATGTTGTATAAAATGTCAGAATTGCAACTCACATTATCAAATACTTGCAAAACAATAAAGATGGTTATCCAAATTTTGAATATTCAGAATACAATGTAATGACTATTTAACCATTAATAAATTTTGACTCTTTGTTGTCAAAAAGGATATTTTAAACATTTTATTAAAAAACCACTTTAATGTTTGGTTACTCATGAGCAAAATCTACGAATGTGATTAGGCTGGGAAAACATAATGGCACATGTGTCTTGCATCGACTTCAAGAAAATTTGTTGTCCACAAGATGTGCTTGAATTTGACCTCCAATCAATCATATTCATGTACAACTTTTCCCTACCACGATTTTGATTTTTTTTTTTCCTTCTAAATTAGTATTAGTTGGTTAACTGAAAATTTGTTAAACCAAATTATAACCGTATAATTCGGGAAATCGGCAGTTAAATTGTCGGTTAAGTCTTATTTTTTCAATTTAAAATTGACTATTGAGATCATATTTTAAAAATTAAAATGAAATCCGTTAAATCACGGTTCAAAATCGAATTTCTTACGGTTCAATTTTAGTACCATTTCCAAAAAATTATGGAATCAACGATTCTTAAACCGCGAGCATGTCTAGGGGCCATATATGACCCTTAATTAAATGGCTGCTTAGAGGCGAATTCAGGATTATAGTTACAATCATTAATATTCAATGTAAAAAACAAATAAAAATTATTTGTGTGCCCCTTTTATTTATAAAACTAGTCTTCAACATGCATTGATTATATTTTGCGACAAAAACTTATATAGCACATATTATGAAAGAGACATAAAAATTTGTGGGGGTGAAAAGCTGGTCAATCAGATCTTCCCAAAAGAATCGCATAAGACCAACAAAAAAATTTGATCTTAAATTTGTGTCACTATAATGATAAATATGTGTTAGTGTAGCGAGAAAAATATGTTACGGTAAGAACAAGTAATGCATATTTACCTTTACAGTAACATATATTTTCTCTTATAATAACACATACTCCCTCCGTCCACCAAAAGTGTGCTCATTTCTTTTTTTGGGTCACATAAAACGTGCTTATTCTATTTAAATAGTTAACTTTTGAATATTTTTTCTACTTTACTAACAACATTGAGTATCTACCAAATATAATTTTTACTCATTATATTAAATATATTCTTTATAATTAAAATATGATTTTTTTAAAAGCATATATAAAAAAAAAGTGAGCACACTTTTGGTGGACAGAGGGAGTATTTAAGAGCGATTTTTTTTATTTATACTCCATTTATACAAATTTTGTAAGAAATTTCATTTTACTGGGTCAAGACCTGCAAGTTTTTTCGGCCCCTCCCCTCCAAACTCCTCCCCTAATATAATGATACTCCATTACATGTGAGATAAGTTCTTTTCATATTTTGTAGCCACAAACCTCATTTTGAACCAGCCACTAATGAATAATGACCCCTCCCAAAATTACTTTTTACTATATTTATATATATATATTACTCCATATGATAAAAATTACGAACATAAATGAAAGTTTTGTTTGAGAAAGTATCATATATATGAGATGAAATTTCACTTTCATATTTATAAGTTATTATGTTTCAAAACACGATAAAGGTATAATTTATAAGTAACAAGAACTTATCACATTTTCATGAAAATTTTTATTCATATTTTATGATTGGGTTGGTCTGCTATGGACTCGAGTTCATGTTGTGCACCCTAGTCCATGTTGCACTTTTTAGTTTACTGACTTACACTTTTTGGTAAATAAACTGTATAATACCTAATATTTTTAGTAATAATTGAAAAGTGCAACACCATTTACCAAAAAGTGTAAGTCAGTAAACTGAAAAGTGCAAATGGACTAGGATGCACAGCATGCACTCGAGTGCATACTAGACTTTACTTTTATGATTTTCTTGCCAAATAATATACATATTTTTTTGGGTGGTGCTAAACATATATAATCTATATGTATATACAGGGGTATTTTAGTTCATTTCTTATTTAAGTTGTGCTAAAATGACTAGTATACCCTTAATGTAAATATAATGCTAAACATTATTTTTGAATAAAATATTCAAATCTAACACCCCTTTCTCTCTTTTTATTTGTTCAAGATGAGCAATAATTATACGAGACAAGTTTCAATGTTATATTTAATTAAAAGCTTTCTCTTCCTTTTGTTACAGTTTGCCTCCTTCTTTATTTCTACCCTAAAAATAACTTCATCTCCTTGAAAAAAAAAAAATCGAATTTCATCTTCTACCAAAAAAATGTACAGTACAAACGGAAAAAGGATCGAGAAATATTATTTGGTGTTGTCGATTGAGAAAATAGGGGGAAGATTTGTGTAGACTAATTTTAGGGCGATTTTTTAGGGAAGTTTAGGATTTTTTTTAATTGATATTTGTTAGGATTTTTTTTTAGGGAGTTTTAAGATTTTTTTTTAATTGATAATTTGTTAGAATTAATCGGGTTAATCCTTTTGAATTTGTATTTTTACAATTAACTTCAATTAAATTGATTGATTTAGGGTTCAATTATTTTGAAATTTTGGATAAATATTTTACAAACTTTTGAAATTTGACCGATTTAATTCCATTAATTGATAGAGAAATTAGGAAAGATTACATATAACAGAAAAATTTCTAAAATATACTACCCTAATCCTCATCTTCCACTTCATCCTCTGTACCGCCATCGCCACCTCCACCTCCGCCACCAACCCTCAAGAAATGTCTTTTAGCCTCGTGCCTTTGTCGTAACTGTTCCAACGCACGCTGGTTTTTTTCCACAATTTCCATGAGTCCCTCGAAGACAAATAGGAAAGAAAAAAAAAAGACATTAGATAGTTGTGTTAGTAAATAGAAAACAAAAGAAAATACATGATTTTTATTTAAAGGAAAACCTACCAATCCTGAAGGCAATGATTTTTATTTAAAGGAAAACCTATCAATCCTGAAGGCATTTTTCAGAGATGAGAGATGGGATATGAAGGTATATTTTTTTATCTAAGTGTCTCTATTTATACTAAGTGAAGGGGGTGGAGTGAACACTTGGACGTGAAGGGGTGCGTTGAAAGTGAAATATTATGACAATTTTATTTAATTTTTGTGGATTTAATTTAATTTACTTAAGTGTCAATTTTAATTTTAGTAAATACTCCTATAATGTAATAAGCGTGTGTTGATTAGCGAGAAAGCGAAAATGCGTGTGTCAATTAATAAATATTTAGTCATTATCTCTAATTATTAGGTACCTGTATTTTTTTTTCCCCTTTCTTTTAAGTTTTAACTAAGTTCTAAAAAGTTTAAAAAAAAAAAAAAATCTAAGTTCTAAAAAAAAACGGTGTGTTATTGCTCTATTTTTGGAAACATACACAAGCCCATATATAATAAGGCTGCGGCTATTTACACCACTTTTTGTTTCACCCTCAGATCAAATTTACTTAGACTTCACAGTTCACCACTTAATTTTATTTTCCCCCCTTCTCCTCTTCTTCCATCCCGTCCGCCGCCGCCCGACGACGTGCTACGCCGCCATCCTCCGCGCCTGCGTCGCGCAGCAAATCGCCCCTACCGACGACGACGCCCCTGCAAAAAACCTCGCCTAGCTTCCAGGTTAGGTATATATGTGTGTCTCTGAATTGTTTTTGCTTTTCATGCGTTTGGAGTTTCAAGCAAGAGTTAATTTGCAAATCTCAAAGCTGTAAATCGTTAGTTCTTTTTTTTTTTTTTTAGGTTATTGGTGAAGAATATGAAATAACGGTGGGCATGTTATGAATTGCGTTATTAAAAATTTAAAATCGACATAATTGTAACTCGTAAGTACGTTTTCCAGTAATGGTCGACAACGCTAATACCCTTACTTTATCTAGTTTAATTTGTGTGTCACCCCAATCAAACTAAATTTGATGGATGGAGTATTATACTCAAATGACTTTAATGACTTAAAAATAAATAAAAGAGAATATTTTAATTGATTTAGTGAGATGTAATTTTGATTTTATTGAGTTTAATATGACTTTAGTGATAGGATCTCAGTTTAAAAAATGAAATGATGTTGCTTATTAATTTTGTATATTATTTTGGTACCTAAAGTGGGTGATTTTGTATATTTTGTGTTTTTTAATGACCCTTGAATGTATTATTTTATTAAATAATTATGTTTTGCTGTTAATATATATATATATATATATATATAGATATTTTATAAAAAATATAATTAATATATTTTTTTAACTTAGTATTATTAATATGTAAATGGAAATTTTCTTTGAAATTGTGTTATAACTCAATTATTGTTGATTGTCCCCTTTAAATCAAGAAGTTTTTGTTGGAGTTTCGTCTCATATGCTTAATGGCTTGTACGAGGGTCTCACACGAAATAAAAGTAAATAGGTTTAATTAGTTTGATTTGGCTTTTATGGTGAAATTCTTATTTTAATTATTTATATTAAAATATAACTATCTCAATTATCCATATAAAATTTTAACAATGCCAAATATACTTTTTAAAATTAATATAGATCTTTCAGATTTGACTAAATTCAAATACAAATAGCACTTCTCCCTCACGTCGGTTCTGTAATAAAAAGTACTGATATTATATATATATATAATATGGCACTTGATTATTTTATAAATTAAACGATATTAAAAAATTCAATGTGAAACATTAAAGAATTATTATGCATGCTAAAAAATTCCCCCTTGCAAAAAAATCACACAAGGCTTCCATGTGCACAACATAGTTTGTCACACATAAATTTGTACTATATACAATACTCCATTCGAACTCACAATTATTCACATATCTTTTTTGTACAATTCAAAATTATTTGTACACTTTTAATAATATAATTAATATTTTTATATTTATTTTTAAAATCGATATTTGATATGAGTTCACAATTTACTTCATACTTTACTTTCTTTTAAGTTCCACTAAATTCTAAAATTATAGTGTTTTTTCATTTTTTATACCAATCAATAAAATATTATTTATAGTGTAAATTTTATAAATTGTACATATAAATTTTCAAATATAGCTTTATTTATTGAATTAAAATAATAATTACTCATTAAATATGATTATTTTAAATGTTTTACACATTTATTTTAAAGGAATAAAATTATATTTTGGGTCAAATAAGAGAGGATAGAAAAGCATTATTCGTGATATCAACTTATCAAGTACACTCTTTAATAATGAGCGTATTATTATAAATTCTTAAATAAAAGTGATTTATTTAATTTCCAGATTTTTGCTTGAAGGTGGAATCGATCTCACAACCCTTCAAGATCAAGGTTTATTGCAATACCGTTGGGCCATTTAGGGTTTTCAAATTGAATTCAGATAGAAGGATTATCTCCACCTCTCCATAAACCGCTCCCCTCGAAGTTTTGGCGGGCAACTCTCTTCCGCCGCCGACCGCCGCCGCCATTTCAGTTTAGCCACTCGCGTCATCTTCTCGGTGAGTTTTTACTTCCACTTGCTCTGAGGCGCTTTTTATATCTTATGCTCTGTTTATGTTGAATTTCGTCCTCCATTCTGAGTCAAGACATTGGTCTCTTGAATCTGATCGTCATAAACCCTAGATTTAGGCGACAATCTATTGCATATATAAAGAGCATCCGTTTGTATACAGCATCTGTTTGTAAATTTTTGTCTTGTTCGCGTCGTGAAATTCAATACGGTTTGTGGTTATGCTAATGTTTTGCGATACTTCAGAAATTTGCTTTCTTAGTGTCGATCCTTAAGCTTCTAATATGATGTGTTTTTCTGATCAAGTTTGTTGGTCTGTTTTATTTTATGACTAAGAAATTGTTTGATACAGGATAATTTGCAATGAGTAATGATGATTTGGATGATATTTTTGCTGATGAAGCAAAGAAAGGTAATATATGTGATGTTTAATCATTTTCCTGTTCCGAATCTTTTTTTTTAACTCACACTTGCCTGCCTTTGCAGCTAAGCCAGCTGGAAAATTTCAGCCCAAGCCAAAGTTTCGACCACAAAGAAAGGATTCAGCAAAAACTTCAGTTGCGCCCTCGCAGACTGTACAAACCGTTGTATCTGCACCGAGTCAATTAAGTGAACCAATTGTGAATGCAAATCCATCTGCTCCCTCGCAGACTGTACAAACCGTTGTATCTGCACCGAGTCAATTAACTGAACCAATTGTGAATGCAAATCCATCTGAGCAAAGTTAGTATTTTCCTTGGCTAATCGCATCAGTATTATTTACTGGACAGATATTAATTTTTTTTAAAGTCACCATGTTCTCGTTATGAAGTTATCATCATTTGAAGATAGAACGATATTAATTCATTGTTAGTTCCTTTATGTATTTCAGGTTCAAATGTTGTGTCTAATGAAAAAGCAAACTTGAATGCTGTCACAGAGCAATCAGTAGGAGGGGTGAGTTTTGTTGTTTTAATCATTATTGTTAGTTTAGTGTGCTGATGCATATATGACTTTCATATAGAATGCTTATGCATATAATTTTTGTTTTTAGAATGCTGATATATCGATTGGGTTGGAAGCACTTGGAGTTGTTCTTCCTCAAACTACGGCTGACAAAGGTGATGACAAAGTTCCACAATTTGAATCCATAATACAATGATTAAATGAAGTACAAAGCTCACCAAGTTCTGGAACTAAATGTGTAGGTACAAATTAATACTCACTACTAAATAATAAAACAATTACACCAGAAAGTATTTTAGTTGAAAAACCAACATGTTCAGGTTAATCTAGGGAAAGTACCACTAACCACAGATTTAAAAGATGTCAAGATGATCAATATACTTTGATAATGTTGAACCAGAGTAATTACAAGTTGATTCAGTTGTGATTTTGCTAAAAAATCACATAAAAAATGGCTTCCTTGCTAGATAGTTAATGGCATCCCTCTTCTGCTTCAGAACTTGACCGAAGGTGTGGAATTTCACCAGAACTCATTTTGCACGCCTGAAAGAAGTTCTAAAACTGATCATCTTTCGGCACATGTAGATTTAAACAAAGACTAAAACTTTTTATTCTAGACCCTTGATTATTTTCAATATGTCGAGTCCAACAGATATAGTAAACATCTGATCTTATTCTGTCACAATAACTCAAAAGCCCAATCTTGATTCTTGAGTAACGGATATGCCTGTCAAAACAGAGACAGAAACAAAGTAGACACTCAACAAAAAAATAGATGTAGATATAAAAAAATGTGGCTCAGGTGACAAGCAATCAATATCACAAGGTATAAAATAGAAATGCCTTTTGGTCAAAAGAACAGTCATATTACTAGTCCTACTTGTTAAGGTAGTATGTGAAAAGATTGCATGATTATCCAATTTGAATGGGCTTTAGTTATGAACTCAACTATGTTTAGACAAATTCAACTCACCCAGTTCCTTCAAACTATGTTACAGATTATTCCGTTCCTCCTTCAGCAGCAGTAGCTCTTAATGCCCCCAATTCCGAGAACATAGGAGGGAGTGAGAGCTCCATTCTTTTTTCCTTTGAGGATTCTACCCATACATCTAATGTGGTTGATTTTCCAACATCTCCTGGCTTATTAGCTGAAGTAGCTCCTGTAAATGCTGATGGGCCTATTGTATCAAAGGCTGATTTACATGATACTGCACACGATAGAGATCTGGGAAGAGAGGTAAAGTGCCATTTGGTCTGGAGCCCGTTTGGCTAAGCTTATTTTAAACATCTTATAAGTTGTAATTTTAAGTAGCTTATACGTTGTTAAAGTGTTTGACTTATAAAACTTATAAGTTCTTTGATAAAATCTTCTAATTATTTAAGTACAGCTTAAATGATATTAGAAATATGAGTTGTGGTTTTGACACTCTTTTTTTTTTTTTTTTTTTTGAGCTTATAAGTTGTAAAGAGCTTATTTTAAGATCTTTTAAGCTGTTTAACATCTTTTTTTACCAAACACTTTTAGAAAGCTTATACACTCCTAAACAATTTATAAGCTATTTTAAGGAGCTTATAAGCTCAGCCAAACGGGCTCTTACTTTCTGCGCTGTTTCTCAACCACAGATTCACAATTGCATTTCATCGAATTGAGGTCTAAGTGGGTCAATTGCAGGTGATGGATGCCTTGGATTCTATAGATATGACTGAGTTACCAGCTACAAATGGTATTTTAAGTTTTACATTACCCGCTTTATGAGCTTTATTGATATTTCAAACATTAAGATAGTAATATGGTCATTGTTGTACAGGACAGAGAAAAGGAAGATTTCAGCCAAAGCAAAAGCTACAAATGCCAAAAAAGACACAAGCCAGTGAGCCCGTTTCCAACTCAGTTGGTTCACAATCTGTTCCATCTGAAATAGAGTACGTTGAAATGGATTCGGTTCCTACATCTCATCAAGATGATGTTCTTGATCTTTCATCATTGGGATTCACTCATACGTTGCCCTCAGAAGCAACCTCAGAACTTCCTTTGAATCAAGAGTCTATGAATTTTGTGGAGGTGGCTGAGTTGGACACGTGCATCCATCTGGACGATTTGCCTGAAGTTCCTGCAAAACTCGTAAGCTATTGATGCAACAAGTTGTTCTCATGCATACACATATATTTATATGGTTGATTGTTCATATCGTCCAAAATATTATGGATTATTTTATATTTATTAGGCTTCTCGTCGGGCAAAGGCTGGAACTAGTAAAACTCATGCTGCATCAGATTCTTCTTCACAACAGCAATCAAGTCAGGAGAATGGAACTGGAAAATCATTACGGCCAAGAAAAGGCAAAAGAAATATGTGTGAACTAGTGGATGAGGATAGAGATGAAATCCTTGCCACTGAGGAGACTGAAGAACGTTCTCCAGTAGAGGAGGAAAACACTAACAATGATGAAAGTCAAGTGGAAAATGAATCACAAAAGAAAAAGTCGAAGCGGAAGTCTAAGAAAACTGATGATGGTAAAGAAAAACCACCCAAAAAGAGCAAGAAGGCCAAGGAGGTGTCAGAACAGGAGGGTGCAAAGCGTAAAAAGTTCCCTCATTCTACTCGGCGAAGACGAGGTATTTGTATTACCTAATTTTTAAGTTGATATTGCTTCCTATTTAGTGTACTAACTAGAAACCGTTTAAACATAGTTGTTGACAAGACTTTGCTTGACACTCCTGAAGATGAGATTGACCATCAAAAGTTGCCTTTGAGGGATTTAATTATCCTTGCAGAGCACAGAGAGCGGGAGATGGTATGTAAATTATCCACTGTAGTTTTGTTTATTTATAGCCTGAAGGTGGTTGCTACTACCAATGGATGTGAAATCACTTGTGTATGGTCTAAATCAGTATTTTGAATGGACCATCTCCAGTACTTTCCGATACCAGTTGGCTTTATTGAACTGATATTTAATTTCCGAATTCAGACTGATCTTATCATTTTCATTTTGCAGAAAAAAGCAGGGGCTGCAGCTGAAGCACCAGCCACGAACCAAAGGTGCTTTATTTTCATTATCATTGATTAATAAAATATAAAAGATGCATGAATTGAGTCATATTGGGAATGAAGAGTTGGGTATCCTTGGTGGCTGCTAATATCTAATGTTTATGTTCTAGAATACCCTTAATTGATGAGGTGCTTTATTTTAATTTAATAGAAAAAAATTGTAAAAAACTTTTTAAAAAACAACAGGCTCATGAGGGTGGATAAAGAGGGTTATTATATTAAGCTATTAGTTTTATGAAGACATGCTGAATAGTAACTGGACTTGGTAGATGCTGCAGTGCAAGAAACCCTTGCTTCCAAATTCTGAAGAAATTGCTGTTTTGGATCCACGAAATTACTTATATTGCAGTGGGTTTCCTTAAGGAAGTTTAACTGATACAATATATATAAAATTAACAAGCTGGGTTTTATAATGTTATGCACTTATGCCTTTCTTATTTGTTGCACTTGAACAAAATGTGATGCATTAGCAAATATAGAGCATACAAGTTAACAAAATACTGTATAATTATATTTTTTCTTATATCTGAGTTTCTATAGAAAATCATGCATTGTAATGTGCATATTTCCTTTCAGTGTTGATATATAACATGTTTGTGTACTGTATTCACCTTTCCTTTCCACTTTGAAACTGCTTTATCATAGTTTATATTTGACTTTGGAACAGTATATACAATGTATATTGCACGCATCGTAATGAGGAATGATATAAGGTTCTGGTTATTTGTGCTTTGCAGTACTGGTAATTCTTCAGGCCTCTACAATAATGAAGACTTTAATTATGAAGAAGGTGGAGAAAATTATGACGAGCCTCAAATGGTTGACACCACCGAATACTTCAATTATCAGAGCCATATGGACAAAACACGCACCAAAAGATGGTCCAAGCAGGAGACTGAATTATTCTACGAGGTATGCCTCCTTGGTACTTGTACATATATGTACAATAACAATGAGAAATCAGTTTTTTATTCTATGTTGCCCTTTCAATGCTAATTGAAGGTCTTGTTATTTGTCATTGATTGGTAGGCTGTACGGATGTTTGGTTCGGATCTTTCTATGATAACAGTGCGACTTCCTGGCCGTAGCCGCAGAGAAGTAAAGCTGAAATATAAAAAGGAAGAACGGCAGCAGCCATTGATGCTTCATGAAGCTTTGGCCAACCGCTCTAAAGGTAGACTTATTTCTCTACTCTTACAAAGACGAACAATAGTATACATTTCGAATAACATAATTTGGGAAGTTAATCATCACTTGCTGTATATCTTCATTTTGTAGATCGTTCCCAATTTGAAATGGTAGTCAAGCATTTACGGAAAATAGCAGCTGAAGAAAATGAGGATGCTGATATGAACGAGTCGATGGATTTGCCCGATGAGGGGATTCCAAATGCTGATGTATGTTGTTTGCAAAAACATCGTGTTATTAGTTGGTTTATAACTGTCTTCTTTTTACCTAACATTTAATTATCGTAAAGGATGATGAGGCGAAACAAGAGTGCGTTGAAGAGGAAGAGAATGAAAACGCAGCAAACGATGAGGCGGATGTTGAAATTCCCGTGAAATTGGACAAAGACGTGAAGTTGGATGAAAATGAAGAAGAAGATGACGAGGACGATGATTATTTTGGATGGGCAAATTACCAGAGTTAACATCATTAATGGTAAAAATCGATTGGTGCCATTGCCGTACCATTTAATTTTTTAAGGAAAAAAAAAAACACGAGAAAAAGCATAATCTTCTCTCGTGTATTTATTTTTTCTCAATATTAACTTATTTTTTGTAACACACATTTTTTTGAGTAATACTCTTAAAAAAAAACTTGAACACACTATTTTCACTTGTATAAATGAATATCTGTACTGGCGTACATATTTACAGTTGTTTCTAACATCAATTTCGTAAATATTTTCTATGTATATTATATTATGGCTGAAATAAAAGTAAAATCATTTGCATTTACTTTAGTCTGTCATCAAATTGGATGTAACCCAACTCCTCTAAAAAATTGTCACGTGTAGTTTAAACTATTGTACAACTTTATTTTTTTATTGAAATTTATGCTTTTTTAATGTGATTGAAATTTAAATACATATTACTCACCTGTTTCCAATCTAGTTTCCAATCTTATGATTCATTTTGTCATTTCTGATTTTCTTTACTTAAAAACTCATATTTAAAATAATAAAAAAAATATTTTAACTATCTGTTGCGTCAGAAAATAACGATTAGGGATACCGAATCTTCCTATCTGGATTACGGTGGTTGTGGGCTTAGATCGTCACTTACCCGCGAGCTTTTCCACGAATAATCCTCCTTTAAGTTCCCACAAGACCTGCAAAAACACGCCGAAGGGGATTCCGGCGTGGAATCTCCGACGCTCAAGTCAAAACTTTTCTCGGAAGAGTTAAAGAGGAATTTCCCTGTAGATCAAGGGAAATTCTTGCAAGAATCGTAGGATTTTCTATATTTTCAGTGTATTCTTCGTATATTTTTTGGAATAATGTAAAAATGTGTTTTCGTAATGTAAAAACGTAGTCAACAAAGTAAAACAAACTTGCCTTTATACCTGACCCCTTTTCGTGGGAGAGAGGGAGAATCCTTCTTCCTCTTCTTTCTCAACCGCCCCTTAAGACTCGGTCTTTCGGTGGACTTCTCCCACTCCCTCTGATTGGCTTCTTTCGGGCCTTATCCATCAAGACTGGATCCTAGGGATTTCTCTCATGGGCTGGAAATACTTAGCCCAAGAATAATCGAGCCACATATATGGGCTAAAAGCCCAAATACGCTTATTTCCCTCTTTGGGCTTAGGGGTGTATTAATCCCCTTCACCAAACCATCACTCATAACAAGACGGATTTAATTCATCTTATATCCACGTGTCGTTATCTCCAAGGACGACATATTTTGGCCGCATCAACTATTCCCCTCTACTCTCGTAAAAATGTTCGTAATTTTATGAGAGTAGGAAAAGAAGATAAGATGAATTAAGCGGAATATTTCCTTGCCTTGGTCACCCTTCATTCACAACTTTTCAGAGCATAATATATTATTCTGGGAAAAAATATCTCTTTTTTTTTTTTTTTTTTTTTCTGTTAACCAAATTTAATCCAATCTCGGATTCAGCATTTATCGCTAATTAATGGATTCCCGAACCTTTAATAATACCTTCAACTTTACGCTCTTACACAACCTTGAACCTCCCACCTGCCTTTATTCTACACGTCTGCGAAGGACAAGACATTTCGCCGCCGTTTTTCATCCACGCGCGTTCTCACTGGGCTTCGATTACACCCCTTCTCGATTTTTCCCCCCGCTTTTACTTAGCCATCATAACTTCTCCAATTCAAAATTCCCCACGTCTGTAAAACTTCTCATTTTCGATCCTATCGGTTCTTCTCAACCTTCATCTCCAGTGTCTTCCTTTCGTTTTCTGCGACCAACCACCTCACTCGCACGTTCGCCGGCAAATCACTCACATTCGAAAGGTGCCTTCATTTCAGGTACCCTTCTCCTTTCTTCATTTTCTTTTATTTTATCTTCATGTCATCCTCCTCCGAAGCTTCATCGGACCAGGTTTCTATGAAAGGTTCCGACTCCTCTTCCAACTCGGTCCCTCTATTTCCCATAACCGATCCTGCCTTAAAAAATAGAATATCTACCTCCTCCACCCTTCCAAAAGAGCGGGTAGCCGCCTTCGTCCGTTCTGGGATTTTTCCGGCGGATTACCTAGTTAGGGCCGCCCACCCTAAAGAACGCCCAAATTTCGCCGGCCCTATGAGTTTAGCTTTCTGGGAGGCTCAACTAAAGGCCGACCTTCGTTTTCCGATTAACCCCTACCTTGCCGAAATTTCCTCTTACCTCCGGATACCCATTAACCAATTCACCCCAAACGCTATCCGAGCAATGATAGGGTTCTACATTCTGGTTAAGGGGAATGGTGGAGAACCCTCGGCCCAACTCTTTTTAACCCAGTATATGTGCAAATTTGCGGATGGGTTTTTCTACGTTTGTGGTCGCCCCTCTAGAACCGGGAAATTCATGGAAAAACTCCATGAAGGGGTTCAGGAGTGGAAGGACTATTACCTCTTCGTTACTAGTCCTTCTTCCTGGGATTTTCCTCATGAGGGGTGGATCTATGAGAATCCTGGGGTGCACAGTCCTCCTTTCTCTGTTTGTTCCCCTCTTAATCTGGATGTAATGGAAAATTTGAATAAGCATGTAACTCTTCATGGGTATTTTGATGTGATGGGCATATGTAAAAATCCTAGGGCTTTATCCCATTTTGGTTTTGGTCGCACTGATTATCCTTTAGGTTAAGATGATGGTAATATCGTTTCTTTTCCCTGTTGCTACCCTCTGGGTTTAGATCTTTATAGCTTCTGATATCTTCGTTCTTTTTTCACAGCTATGAGTTGGTTGTCTCAGATTTCTCGAGATGCTACTCCACTTTCTATGGTGAACAAACCGTCTGCTCCTGAGAGTTCCTCAAAGGCCCCCCTTCCTCCTTCTCCGATGAAGCCTTCGGTAGGGTCTGTTGCCAAACGGACCAAGTCATCCACTGGAAAGACCGCTTTCTCTTCCAGACTCCCCACTTCTGGAGCCTCTAAGAAGAAGAAAACTAAGGGTAAGTCCTCTGCCGTTCCTTCAGAACTATTGATCTGGAAGCTATAGATGATATCAGTATCGAACGGTTCACTGCCTTTGTGGAACGCCACGTTCCCGTGCCAGCTGTCAAAGCCTTTAGCACCCTGACCCTGGAAGAGAGGATGGTATACACAACCCACAGCTTTTCCCAGGTAAGTTTTCACTGTACATTTTCCTTATATAGTCTGTAAAGAGCGAGATGGGCCTCTTGACTTTCTTTATCATTTCATGAACTTGCACAGTTCGGCCTTCTCCATTCTGATGTATTCGACCAAGCCTTCCAATCTCTTCGACTTCATGAAGACCTCCGCAGCCAGATAGAGCAGGAAAGGTGAAAAATGAGATGGTCGAGGCAGAGCTTCGGGAGGCTACCTTAGGGAGAAAGGCAGCCATGGCTGAAAAGGTTCAAGTCTCAACGCAGAACCAGGTCTTGTCGGGAGATCTCTCTCTGCTCCGAGCCCAAGTTGCTGAGCAGGATACGAAGATCCAGCGTCTGAAGACTGAATTGCCCTCGACTGGGGTGAAGCTTTGTGTTGAGTCTCTTTTTACCTCTTCGGTAGGGCAGAATTTTCTGGGTACTTTGCACCGGGAGTGGCTACAGGCCTTTCTTAAGAGTATCAG
Organism: Galeopsis tetrahit; assembly: GCA_963675135.1. Taxonomy (NCBI): domain Eukaryota; kingdom Viridiplantae; phylum Streptophyta; class Magnoliopsida; order Lamiales; family Lamiaceae; genus Galeopsis; species Galeopsis tetrahit. Next base: position 8,605,600 of record OY776124.1, read on the forward strand.
CTTCTTGGGGGCTATGAGGGCATACATTCCGCATTTCATTGATCAGGGTTTCTCCAACGCCGTAGCAGAGCATTCCGCTGCAGGATTTGATGGCCATTACACTCGTGCCCTCCGTCTAGATGAGTTAGCTACTCCCCCGAAGTTCCCAGGAGATCCCAAGGAATATATCAATACTCCTTGGTGGTTGCCTGGCATGAGAAGGGTTGTCTCGGAGCTGAAAAGTGCAGCCCTATGAATGGGGGACTTGGTGCCTGTGAGCGATTTGGAATTCCCCATTCATATAGCTAACCCCGATCCACTGGCCACCGTAGCTACTGATGTCTCGGAGGAGAAAGAGGAGGGTGGTGGCTCCAGCGGACAAGTCAATGAGGCGACGGAAGGCACTGGAAGGGCTTAGATTCCTTCCTCTTGATGAACTTTCTTTACTTTCTCCGATAACAACAATGTTCTGGTACTTTTTAAACACTTTTTTGGGGGCCTCTGTGTCCCTTTGGTATTTTCAGGAGACTCCACACTCCAGTGTTTTTCTGTGGAGGGCCAGGGCATGGTGCCTTTGGTCTTGAATATTTTTTGCCTTTTGATGTTTTATCTTACTCCTTCTTATCATACCTGCATATTGTCTCATTGTATGCATACATATGTGTTGCTTTTTCTTCATAAGCATGCCATGTATTATGTTTAGGATAGTGAGCATGTCATATATTGCGTTTAGCATCTCTTAGTTAGGCTTTGAGGCTTCATTATCGCAAAAATAGAGAATTCAAGCTTTTGTACTTACTTGATAATACTTGTAGAGTTCCTACCTAGCTCCTACTCCCCCTAGCCTCAGAGGCTATATTGGATGGAGATTTTTTCCACAGGAACAGGTTCGATCTTAGAGCTTCGAGTGCCCCCTTAGGATGAAGTTCATTTCGGACTTGCATTATTTCTTAGAGTAAGGTTCATTGAGACCTACTCTTTTTCTTAGAGTGAGGTTCATCGGAACCCACTTATTTCCTCAGGGTGAGGTTTATCTAAACCTGCACATTTTCTTAGAGTGAGGTTCATCGGAACCCACTCATTTTCTCAGGGTGAGGTTTGTCTAAACCTGCGCATTTTCTCAAAGTGAGGTTTGTCTAAACCTGCGCATTTTCTTAGAGTGATGTTCATCGGAACCCACTCATTTTCTCAGGGTGAGGTTTGTCTAAACCTGCGCATTTTCTTAGAGCGAGGTTCATCGGAACCCACTCCTTTTCTCAGGGTGAGGTTTGTCTAAACCTACGCATTTTCTTAGAGTGAGGTTCATCGGAACCCACTCATTTTCTCAGGGTGAGGTTTGTCTAAACCTGCGCATTTTCTTAGAGTGAGGTTCATCGGAACCCACTCATTTTCTCAGGGTGAGGTTTGTCTAAACCTGCGCATTTTCTTAGAGTGAGGTTCATCGGAACCCACTCATTTTCTCAGGGTGAGGTTTGTCTAAACCTGCGCATTTTCTTAGAGTGAGGTTCATCGGAACCCACTCATTTTCTCAGGATGAGGTTTGTCTAAACCTGCACATTTTCTTAGAGTGAGGTTCATCAGAACCCACTCATTTTCTTAGGGTGAGGTTTGTCTAAACCTGCGCGCTTTCTTGTTTTATCCTTTGTCTCAACACTAGTACATATCAATCATCTCATCACATTTTCAAACATCTATTTCACATAATAACTCTTTAAAAATCAAGAGAAATCACTGCAGTTTCTTCAAAAGTAAAGCTTCATTGATCAAAAGTGTTTATCAACATAGGCAAAAAGGAAACCTATCTTGGCCTCATTAAAAACCTCTCCATGGTAAAACCCAAAGGGAAACCCACGCAGAGGGAAAAAGAGTGCCAGTGAAGCGATGTGTACAATTATTCGAATGGAAATGAATGTCAAAATTGCAAAAAAGAAAGATAAGGGACTGACACGTTTTCAAACGTAAAACCTCTTAAGGTGACACACGTTCCATGGGCGCATCACCTCATTTCCCTCCATATTCTGGAGCATGTAGGCTCCTCCTTTTAGCACTTGTACTGCTTTATAAGGACCTTCCCAGTTGGGCTCCATCTTTCCAGTATTCTTCAGGGCATTAGCTCTTCGAAGGACTAAGTCTCCGGCTCTAAAGGATCTGGGGATTACTCTACGATCGTATGCTGCTTTGATCCTGCTCTTGTATCTCTCTGCTCTCAGTTTCGCTATCTCTCTCTCCTCTTCTATCAGATCCAAGACCTCTCTCATTAACTCTTCATTTTTCCTTTAATCAAAGTGTGTGATTCGATGTAATCCTAACCGGGCCTCTGGCGGTATTACTACTGTTGTCCCGTACACCAATTGGAAGGGGGACTCTCCCGTAGCTGACTTAGGGCTAATTCTGTAAGGCCAGAGGACATTGTCCAGTTCCTTCACCCATCCTCCCCCTATTTTTTGTAGGCGGTTTCGGATGCCATCCACTATGATTCTGTTCGTGACCTCCACCTGACCATTGGCCTGTGGATGAGCCACTGAAGTGAACCTCTGCAGGATATTCCATCTCCAGCACCACTTTCTCACTCTCTCCCCATTGAACTGCGTACCATTATCTAAGACTAGAATCATTGGTACTCCAAACCTACAACAAATGTGCCTTGCTAAGAAATTAATTACATTGTCTTCCTCTATCTTGGCCAGCAGTGCAGCCTCTACCCACTTGCTGAAATAATCCACCGCCACAATTAAGAACTTCCTCCCTCCAGGTGCCATAGGGAAGGGCCCTACCAAATCTATTCCCCATTTTGCAAATGGGCAGGACGAATACATGGCCCCCATTTCTTCCGCTGGTACACATATCAATGGTCCGTTCTTCTGTCATTTCTCACACTTCTTCACAAATTCTAGCTCGAGCATCCCTCATCACATTAGGCCAGTAAAAACCTGCCCTAAACACCTTCTTCACAATAGTCTTATAACCCTCATGACTGACCGCACAACCTCCATGAATATCCTTGATCACAAATTATGCTTCCTGCTTTGAGAGACATTTCAGGTATGGCTGAGTAAAGGATCTTTTGTATAACTGATCCCCAATGATACAGTATTTCAACCTCAAAGCCTTAGTTTCTCTGGATGCTGGAGTCGCAGGATCCTTGTTCAATTCTTCCCATATCTCCTTTCTCCAGTCGTCTCTTTTTTGTTATCTCCCTGACTAAAGCTTCTGTCGCTAGCCGATCTGCTACTAACAGGGTTATCTTTCCTTGACCCTCGAACTCAGTAGAGCTGGCCAACTTGGACAACCCATCTGTCTTCGTGTCTTCATCCCTCGGTATATGTATTACTTCGAAAGCATGGAATTTATTCCTCAAGTTCCTCACTTGCTCCAAATACGCAATCATCTTCTCATCTTTGGCAAGGTATTCCCCTGTTACTTGTTGCACCACCAGCTGCGAATCTGAATATAGAGTGATCTTTTGCGCTCCCAGCTCCGCTGCCATGTTAGCCCCTCTGATCAGGGCCTCATATTCTGCTCCGTTATTAGAGGTTGAAAACCGGAATTTAACCGCAACTTGTATCTCTTGGCCTTCAGGGTCTACCAATACTATCCCTGCTCCACATCTCAGTGTTGATGCGGAGCCATCGACATACACCTTCCAGCCCTCCATCTCCTCTGTTCTAGTGGATTCTTGAATAAAATCTGTCAGGGCTTGGGCTTTAATAGCCCTTCTGGGTTCATAATCAATATCGTATTCCTGCAATTCAACGACCCATTTGACCATCCTGTCTGACAAATCTGCCCTTCCTAGTACCTGCTTCAAAGGGTAGTTAGTCCGCACAATGATTTTATATGACAAGAAATAAGGGCGTAATCGCCTAGCCGTCACTATCACCGCTAGAGCAACCTTTTCCACCTCTGAGTATCTGGTCTCTGCTCCTTGGATTACCTTACTCACATAGTATATGGGCTGTTGTGTGGAGACCTCTTCCTTCATCAAGGTTGTACTCAAGGAATGCTCCCCCACTGAAAGATATAGGAGTAGGATATCTCCCTGAAAGGGTTTTGTCAATTTTGGAAGTTGTTCTAGATGAAGCTTAAGTTCTTCGAAAGCTTTCTGACAGCTTTCATCCCATTCGAATTTCGATCATTTCCTTAGTGTCCTGAAGAAGTGATGACTTTTCTCCGCTGACCTTGCTATGAATCTGCTCAGGGCTGTTATTCTGCCATTCAGGGTCTGTAGCTCTTTCAAGTTTCGAGGGGGCTGCATGTTGAGTACGGCCTTCACTTTTGCAGGGTTGACTTCTATTCCCCTCTGAGTCACCATGTATCCTAAGAATTTTCCTCACCTTACTCCAAATGAGCATTTAGCTGGATTCAGCTTAATGCCATTACTCCTGACTACCTGGAATATCTCCTCCAGGTCTTTTATATGTTCCTCTGCCTTAATGCTCTTAGCCAACATGTCATCCACATAGATTTCCATGTTCCTACCAATCTGTTCTCGAAATACTGAGTCTACCATTCTCTGGTAGGTGACTCCTGCATTTATTAGTCCGAAGGGCATGCGTATATAACCAAAGGTACCACATGTTGCAATAAAACATACCTTCGGGATATCAGGGGGATTCAACTGAATCTGATGGTATCCCTGATACGCGTCCATCATGCTGAGCAACTCGAATCCTGATGTCGCGTCTACCAATTGATCGATTCTGGGCAGGGGGTAATGGTCTTTGGGACATGCTTTGTTCAAATCCTTGAAGTCAATGCACATTCTCCATTTGTCGGCTCCTTTAGACACCAACACTGCGTTTGAGAGCCATTTAGGGAACTGCACCCTCTTTACATGTCATGCGCTCAACAATTTATCAATCTCTTCTTTCACAATAAGATTCTTTTCTTTACCAAAATTTCTCAGTTTTTGCTTTACTGGTTTCGCCCTGGGATCTACATTGAGGTGATGTACTGCTATCTCTGGAGGGATACCCGTCATATCCGCTGGGGCGAAAACAAATATGTCCGCATTCTCTCGAAGAGTGGCTATCATTCTTTCTTTAAGTTTTGGGTCCATATGGGTACCAATTCTGGTTATGAATCCTTCTTTTCCTGCGTAGAGCTCAATATTCATCAGTTCCTCATCTGCTTTGATTTTGGGTTGTTCCCCTGCCAATTCACCCACACTTTGTTTTTTCAACTCAGGGTCTTCACCTTTAAACCTTTCCAACCCTCGGAACATAGCCTTGTCTGCTATCTTCACTGATTCTACATAACACTTCCTTGCTTGATATTGATCTCCACGTATCTCTCCCACTCCCCCCGAGGCGGGAAATTTCATCTTCATGTGGAAGGTGGAAATTACTGCCTGAAAGATGTTCAAGCTTGGTCTTCCCATCACCACATTGTATGAGGATGGGACGTCTACTATCAAAAACTCTATCATTTGTACACGTCGGTTAGGGACAGTCCTTAGCCCCACTTGCAATAATGCCAAACCGAGGGGTTGGATTGCACCCCCTGAGAATCCATAAGGAGCTGTTTCCACTGGCATGAGCTTTATGTTCAACTCCATCTTTTTGAAGCACTCCAAGAACATAATGTCTGTTGAGCTTCCCGTATCTACAAAGATTCGCGCCACGTCATACCCTGCGATGTCCGTGGTAATGACTAAAGCGTCATTGTGAGTTTCTCTGGGCACTCCAATATCTTCTGGTCTGAAATGGATGTTAGGGACCACTGTCATTTTCCCTATCTCTCGATGTTCCACATTCTGCTCCACCTTCAACGATCTAACACTTTGTTTCCTTTATCTAAAGGAATCTCCATCGGTAGGGCCCCCCATAATCATGTGGATGGTTCCCCTCTTCTGGGGAGGAGGGGGTTGATCCTTCGTATCCTTCCTCTATTCCCTCTTGTTTTCCTCTGGCTTCCCCTCCGGATCCTTTCTCTTTTGCCCTCGAGGGCCCTGCCTGTCCCTGAATGTGAATTCTTTAAGATGACCTGCTTGGATCATCCTTTCTATTTCATCCTTTAAGTGCCAACACTGATTTGTATCGTATCCATAGTCATTGTGGAACCGGCAAAACTTATCAGATTTAGGATTTTGGGGACCTCTGCTTCTGGAGTAGGGGAATTTCATGTTAGGGTGATCCCCTGCTACTTCCAAAACTTCCGCTGGCTCTATTCTCAAAGGGGTATATTTCTCGAACTTTCCCCTAGGACCTGAGCGTGTTGCTTCTTCTTCCTTTATATTTTGAGACCTTCTCGAACCTCTATATCTCTCTAGACTGGGCCTCCTAGGTATTATTTTTCTCCTTCGTTCTCCATTTCCTCCCATTTGTTTAGTTTCCGAGCGTTTGGCCTTCCATACTTCTTCCAGGGTGAGGTATTTATCGGCCCTCCTTAATAATTCATCAAAGGTCTGTACTGGTTTCTTAGACAGGGAGGTGAAAAGGTCTCCATCCTTCAACCCGTTGGTAAGGGCATTAATCTTAACTTCAGAAGAGGCAGTAGGTACCTCCAGGGCCGCTTGATTGAATCTTTTCAGAAAATCTCGAAGGCTTTCATTATCTCCTTGTCTCATGTTGAATAGGGTGAGGGTAGCTCTAGGCTGCCTCTTGGCACTAGCGAATTGATGCAAGAACAGTTCGCTAAATTCTGACCAAGAGTGAATGGTGTCAGGTCTCAATTGTGTAAACCACTGTTGTGCAGCTTTAGATAGAGTGGTTAAGAAGACCCTGCATTTGACACCCTCTCCATAGCGGTGCAACAGAGCGGCATTTTCAAACCTCACCAGGTGTTCGTAGGGATCCGCCGTACCATCATATTCAAAGTTCAAAGATTTGAAATTAGAAGGTAATTCATCTTGCAAGATATTCGAAGTAAACTGGTAACCAGTAATATAAGGAGATTTACTTACACTGTCAGCCATTTGTTTCCTCATGTCCTTCATTTCTCTTCCAAGGGCTTGTATTTGATCGCTGACTGCTCCTTGATAAGTGTCATCCGTACTTTCTCCAATCTCCATATCCAAAGTCCTTTCAGGGACTACTTCTGTGTTCCTCCTGGGGGTTCTGTTGGGAACACTCCTCTCAGCTTGAGAGGGTACTTTATCTTCCTGATCTCGAGGGACCCCCTCGTTTCTGGAAGGGGCCAGAGAGGAGTCAATCACGTGCTTTGAATTTTTCTGCTTTGTATTTTCGTTCCCTAGCGGAGCAGCGCCAGAAGTATGGACTCCTCGAGAAGCAATTATCTTCTCCACAGCCTGGGCTATCATATCATTTAGCTGGTCCTGAGAAATAGTAAGGAGCTCAGGGTGGGTGTTGGAAGGGGGTGTATCCTTATGGATCCCACTTCCGGAGGCTCCAGAGATACCGGTTGTATTTCCCTCAGGTGCAAGAGGGTTATCATCCAGTACTGTGGTTGAGGGTTGTTTCCCTAGGTTCCTGTTTGAGGGAAAACCCAGAGGAGGCGGAGGGAAATGAAAGGTAGTATCTCCCTTTTCCTTAGTCTGCTTCATCAGATCCTGTTCTCCGTCCATTTTTTATGAAACTTTCTCACTTCTTAGCTCGAAAAGTTCCCACAGATGGCGCCAGTTATTGCGTCAGAAAGTAACGATTAGGGATACCGAATCTTCCTATCCGGATTACGGCGGTTGTGGTCTTAGATCGTCACTTTCCCGCGAGCTTTTCCACAAATAATCCTCCTTTAAGCTCCCACAAGACCTGCAAAAACACGCCGGAGGGGATTCCAGAGGGGATTCCGGCGTGGAATCTCCGACGCTCAAGTCAGAACTTTTCCCAGGAGAGTTAAAGAGGAATTTCCCTGCGGAATGCAGATCAAGGGAAATTCTCGCAAGAATCGTAGGATTTTCTGTATTTTCAGTGTATTCTTCGTATATTTTTGGAATAATGTAAAAATGTGTTTTCGTAATGTAAAAACGTAGTCAACAAAGTAAAACAAACCTGCCTTTATACCTGACCCCTTTTCGTGGGAGAGAGGGAGAATCCTTCTTCCTCTTCTTTCTCAACCGCCCCTTAAGACTCGGTCTTTCGGTGGGCTTCTCCCACCCCCTCTGACTGGCTTCTTTCGGGCCTCATCCATCAAGACTGGATCCTAGGGATTTCCCTCATGGGCTGGAAATACTTAGCCCAAGAATAATCGAGCCACAGATATGAGCCTAAAGCCCAATTACGCCTATTTCCCTCTTTGGGCTTAGGGGTGTATTAATCCCCTTCACAAAACCATCACTTATAACAAGACGGATTTAATTCATCTTATATCCACGTATCATTATCTCCGAGGACGACATATTTTGACCGCATCACTATCTCTTCAAAATATCACAATATTACTTTGTACTAACCGTAAGTTGAATTGAGTACGTGAAGGGAAGAAAAATGAATTACTTTATTAAGATGCTGAGTTGTGAAAAATTGTGATAAAGGTCTTCTTATGAAATAAAAGAAAGAGAGAAGTCATCTAGTAAATCCTTACAAAATATATAAATTAAAAGGAACCCCGTGAAACTCATAAAAACCCCAATTTAACCGATTTTTACTCGCTCCACTTTCATATAAGGTCCCATTTTTGTTATTTGAGTTTTGACGTATTTAGAGTTTTTTTTTTCAATGAAGTCATGCATTGTGACTAGGGGTCACGGGTCCAAAATCACCGGAATCGGAATGGTTTGGACCTGGATCGGAATCTACCTAAATGGGTGGATCGGAGATTGAATCGGAATTAATATGGTTCAAATCCAGACCAGACTGAAATTTGGATCGGTTCGGATCGATTTTTAATTTATTTTTTTCAAGTGTATTTTAGTTTTTGGAAGCGAGAACAAGAATAATGAATTTGTGTATGAAAATTAATGTTTGTTTTTTCATTTGAAATCAATTACAGCCAATGTGAATTTTATTTACAATATTATTAATGGTATTTTGACACAGAAAAATGCACTTTTGGTACCACCATCCACGGGCACTCATGATTTTGATCCCAACATTCTGAATTTTGGTCGCGAAAGAGAAAAACTTGATACATTCGGTTCCAAAGTTAGTCAACCGTTAGTTGAGCTTAGTCAAACTTGACACCCTCGTTCGATGAGTACACACCCTAAGAAAGTACAAAAATACCCATATCCACTATAAAGCTCTAATTCATTCATTAACACACTCACAATTTACTCATCTCCTTCCTCGCGTCCATCCTCCGCCACGCCGTCTCCCTCACCAGCCACTCCGCCACGCCGTCTCCATCACCAGCCACGTCGACGCGCCGCTTCCCCCACTCGATACGCGGCCACACCGCCTCCCCCACTCGATACGCCATCTCTCCCTTCATCCACGCCGCCTCGCCGTTCGCGACGGCGACCATCGCAGACCCAAGCGCCGCATCTTTGCGGCGTCGGCCCTTTTCCCTCGCGCGACCATCGTTGTTTCAAGAAGAAGGGTTGACGACGTCGCTCCAAACTGGTCCAGGTCGCATCGCATTTCGCCGCCGCCCGTTCGTACCTCGCCGCCGCTCCTCCGCGCTTGGTCGTTGCCACGCCGCTCGTTCGCACCACTACTCCCCCAAGCCTCGCCACCGCTCCTCCCTGTTTCTGTCGTTCGCCACGCTGCCCTCCGCCGTCGATCTTCACAGAAAGTACATCTCCTCCGCCTTCACCCGCCCCCCGCCGTAAATCTATCGATCTCCCTGTTTCTGTCGATCTCTTTTGTCGTTCCATTTGCCTCGTCCAAAAAGGTATTACCCCTTTCAATTTTTTTGACCGAATTTTAAGCCTTCACCCTTTCAATTTTTCTGTCGATCTCTCCCCCTTTATCCATTTTCGATTTTTTTTTTTTTTTTGACAGAGTTTTAAGTCTTAATGTGGATGATGTATTTTGTTTGGGAGTTTTTTATATTTGTTCTTTGGAAAAAATCATTTTGGATTAAATGGACCTGAGAGTTACGAGTATATTTCCGGCGTGAATGTGGCTGCGAGAAATGATGGTGACGATGGAGGCGATTCTGTAATGAAATGGGAGGTGGGTGTACTAATCACGGAAAATTTATTTAAGTTTAGTTGAGGGGTAGAACTGGCTTTCAAAAAGATTCTCGGTGGGTGTCCTCAGTAAAGTCGTGTGTGCGTATAACCACGTGACACGCACGTTAGTCGTTCCGTCAACATTTAACGTGGGTGAGACCAAATGTGTTAGCTTTTTCGACTTTGGGACCAAATGTGTCTAGTTTTTCTCTTTCGGGACCAAAATTCAGAATGTTGGGACCAAAATCATGAGTGCCCGTGGATGGTGGGACCAAAAGTGCATTTTTTTCTATTTTGACACTAAAAGTAAATTGAATATTTTTGCTCAATTATATACTTAAAAAATGTAATACATCACAACATTTTTACCTCACACCCTCACCAATTATTTAATTCGAAGAATATTGCGTTTCTATTTTTTTTTTTTTAGAGTTTTAATGAAAAAAATATTTTTAAAGTTTTCAAATTACCGATCCTTTTCTTTTATCAGTAAATGAGTAATTTTATTCCATCAAAAGGTTCCACCCACAAGTTATGACCAAACGAGAAACATACAATCAGATTGTCCAAATATTACAGAAGTAAATATGCATATCACACTCTGTATCAATTTTCAAAGTAACAACTAGGATTAATCCTCTAGATTTCAAATTAACAATCCTATATTTATTTAGTTTATAATAATTAAAGTTTTATTATTAAAAAATATAAAGAATATAAATAAATAAAAATTTTAAAAAATCGGTTTTCCGATTCGGACCGGTAAATTCCGGTCTTCATCCGAACCGAACCGAAAACCCGAAACCCTAAAAATCAATGAACCGAAGATCGGACCGAAAACTAACCGATCGGTTCGGTTCCGATCTTTAATTTTTCCGGTCCGGTCTATATTTGCACACTCCTAATTGTGACAATCAAAAGTGTTGAGCACTTTAAAATTTTTGTTTTTAACTTCTTGTGTGATATATGAATTTGGAAATGAATTTTTTCAACCTTGCATTGAGATGAAAATTTTAAATTAAGACATTTGTAAATTGGACACTTGCATTGAATTGGAAGGAGTATTCTTCATTTTGACTGCTAAATTTGGTGAGGGGTAGAAAAGGAAAATGAGAGAATCATCGTGGAAATTAATTTAATACGGAGTATAATTTTCTAAAAGTCGATGATATACCACAATTTTTCAAATTATACTGGATTAAATAGTTCAATGATATACTTGCGGACTAAAAGAAAAAAAGTAAATAATTATATGAAACGAGTTTCATTTTCTATATTATACTATTACTTCTAAGTTATAATCCATCTGTGAAGAATCATGTTTTAAAACAAAGTATGACCCAAAAATTAAAGCTAGAGTTTCATTTATACTATTGCTTCTAATTTATAATCATCTGAATCATGTTTTAAAAGAAAGTATGACCCAAAAATTAAAACCGGAGTTTCATTTATACTATTGCTTCTAAGTTATAATCCATCTGAATCGTGTCCTAAAGAAAGTATGAAACAAAAATTAAAGCGGCCTCCGTCGAAAAAAAAAAAATCCACGGATGCTGTATATCTGCATGCTACACTGGATTCTCTGATCACTTTTTTCCTGTTACCCTTGAAACAATTTCCCGCTCAATCTGTAAGAAAATAAAGTACGTACAGTCAGAAGTTGATACAAAACTAATAAAACACACCATAAGCAAATAAATGTCCACAAGATCACAGAGCTTTGTAATGGATATTGTTCAAACTGGCTTAGCAAGTCTAGTAATAAGTTAATGTGGGAGCCTCCATGTCGAGCTAGTGCTGTCAGAAGATGATTTGCGATATAATCGACTCATCAACAGCACTTAACTAGTATTCAGATATTACTGTGTCTGGAAACAGAATGCATTCTTTAGTTTAAGCCTATATATGTATAGATGAGCAACGGTAACTTGAAATTTTCAAAAGCTGCACGAACACAAATTCTGTTACCGTTGTGCTATTAATATAAGAGTGGTTCACTTAATTTTCAAAACCTGAAATATATTTGCATATCCACTACCACACTTATATGGTGTAATGTTTGGTTTAAGAATAAAGTTGCAATGAACACCTACTTTCCTATTAATATCAACCTTGTGCTATATTGAACTCACAAGTTGCATAAAACATCTATAGCTGTTAAATTGCAGTGTAGTTAGTTCAGGTTGTTGTATAAGAGAGAAAGGCTGAATCTAGTGAATAACGAATAGCATTAATGATGCAGCAGGATACAATAATTAAAAGAAATAGATACGAGAAAGTAGCAAATACTAATTAAGTTCTCCTAAATGGTTTCCATTTAGTATCTACGTAAAAGATTTTGGGCAGTCTAACATACTAACAAACGGAGGTGCATCTGCTTTCAGTATGGAAGTTATGAGTCTATTATAAGCATAAGTAGTAATTGTGTCAGTTTGGTCTATTTCACGTGTTAAAATCCGACATCTTACAAAATCAGACCGTAAAGGAATGATGGGAACTATAGATTCGATCAACTTCACCAGCTCGATATTAACTTATGACCAATCGAGGAAGAGAAATAAAAGCAAACTTGGTTACCATGTACAAAGATAATTTCTACGTAAAATATTATTATTTGCTCACCTTAATGACGCAATCCAATTGGTCATGCAGACAGTTGTATTCACCTTGTATACTACGCAATGCCTGGAAACACCTGAAATGAGATGTTTGGAAGTTAAGAATCAACATGCAAACGACTCCAATGCTGTAAGAAGAATCATCATATAAAGTAATCCACGGAAGATTGAGGCAACAGGTTGAAAAGGAGGAAAATGTAGTTTTTGAGTAGCCTATTGATGGATGGCGATCTTCTAAGAGGTATCTAACAATAACTGAGGAAGCTGAGCTATATAACCAAATTCCAGATACTCTGATTCATTATTTCTGCACACTTCAGATTAGCTATATAACAAAGTCATAAGTGACTCGATAAGTTAGATAGTTCAGACCCTAAAGGGCTACCTAAGGGCTATGAATATAACATATACATTTATTTAAAAATGATAAAATCTCAACATCACCAACTAGCTTTTATAATACGAATAGTAATGATCGTAGATAATATTATCTTGAGCAAATGAAGGTACAAGATTAGAATAATATGTAAGAAAAGCAAGTTTTATGAATACAGATGTGAGGCATTCAGAAAAAAACAATATAATTGGCTGCCAACAAAAACGACATTTTCCCAAGATAAGCATTGGGGGTCTATTTTCATTAACAAGATAAATATGAATAGTTTCTTCATACGAGATTCCAATTCTGTTACGGCTTTCCCTTCTCTGGAAGCAGTATTCCATATACTGATGGCATTTAATGTTATATCTATGCTTATAAATAAACGAGTTATTTCAGCTTTCCTGAATTTAAGATCAAATTCTAAAAAAGATGCTCACACGACGACGTTGAAGGAAATTACTGGAGTTCACTAATAATGAAAAGTGCAGCTGTGTAAAAATTTCAGAGGTAGAGAATCATATTACCCTTCATTGGAATTGTTCTTAATAGCAACACGTAAATGTGAACAAGCATCCGTAATCCGACAAGCACCAAAGCTGCAAATCAAATAATACAAGAGCACGAAAATAAGCCTTCAAAAGTAAACATCCAAAAGTAGGTTAAATTGCTAAAAGATAAAAAAAAAAAAAAATTGTCTTATTCACATAACAAGATCTCGTCGTCTGAAGTATATAGCCTCATTGTGCACAGAAAGATAACCTCCAAATCAAGCTCAAGATACCATAGAAATTTATATTTATGCAAAAGCTTAAAGGGAGAAATAAAAAGGTGTGATAATATACCATGCAGAGCTTCCTTTAAGCTTTATGTAATGTGAATGCAGATTTTTGTAGTCCACATCTCCTTTGTTGTACCTAGTATCGAACAGGATAAACTGAACTTAACTAATCAACTCTAAAACTATAAAACAAAAATGCAATAAACAATATCATGAGAACTTACAAAATCTTTAGCATATCATTCAATACTGTGCTGGCATCAGTGAGAAATACAACCATGAGTTCCAAGAAAAATGATGGACTACTGTCCTCCTTCAATGTATGCAACCACAAAAAATGGCCATCTACCAACCCCTAAACATGTGATGAATCAGTCATAAACATGATCTTGATGTAAAGGATAAATAATGGCATTGTTTCGAATAAATAAAAGTAAATATTGTTTATGTACGATATACATGTAGATGCATGATGCATGGGCGTAGTAAAGAGCCACTCACACAAACAAGATAAATGACATTTCCAATATGTTCAAAAACTGATTAAATTGTCTACATCTTTAGATTTTGCAAGATGCATGACAAAGTACGCGATGCAGGCAATACAGCAGTGCATAAAATTCCTTGTGTATGCCTAACTTATACTTAGAACTCCGATGATTTGATTAAGCTGCTCCAAAAAATAGGAGATACATAAAACAAATTTCCGGCTAATTCAATCGTCAAAGGCATGTTCTCATTGTACACAAACTCTGAAATTCATGTGTTTCCAGTACCCTTTTCTATTGTAGCCCTCTATACTCTTTTTTATTTTTTTATTTCTTTTGAAGTACATTGAATAAATTGTGGATGGATCCGTGATTTTTGGGATTGAAATATAGACTCATAGAGGATCCAAATTCGAATCTAAGACTCAAAGGAGACCACAATTTAGTTTCTAATTACTCATATTAACTCAAAACAGTACTTCCAAAATTATAATACACTCATTTATTCAAATCATTGTTTTAATTAATTGAATTTAATCTTTTCGCAGAAATCTGTTATCTAGATTTTAAGCAAGGAAAAGCAAAATTGGAAACAAATTCCGCGAAACGCACGAACAACAAAACTAAAAAACAACCACAGACTCAAAACACAAAATCAACGGGAATCAAAATAAACAAAAAATTACTTGTCGCGCGAGTTCGTGTATGCGATCAAGCAGCATCCGGTTGAGTGATTCCGTATCAATCTTCCCGCAATCCATCCTTTCCGATTAAACAAACGCACCACTAACACACAAAATTAGGTTAAAAAAAACGATGTGAGTTTCTCAGTGCATGTATATATATAGATAGATACAAAAACAGAATTATGCATGAAACCTGTGCAGGAAGGCGCAGAAAGTATGAGGGTGAGAAGAAGTATGCAGGGGAGTAGTTTCCAGTCACGTTTTTCTCGTATATGAGTATGAATTTGAGGGATTTGTATGTATTTTGTGCGCCACTTTTTGTTCGCAAAGTTTGAATAATGGATGGAAATTCGAAAATGTGATAATAGAGGCGTTGGAAAGTTACCGTTTTCTACATAGGGGTTTTTTTTTTTAATTTCATTTCATTTCATTTTTTGAGCTCTTATTATTATCTAATTCTCCTTTCATTTTACATTTTTATCGAAATTTGCACACTTATCGTATTATAATTTCTCGCATTAATTTACATTTTCATTCTCAAAATATACACATATATATTCATATTTTCTTATTTTTTTAACCTCACCCATACCATTAAAGTGGACTCTTGTAGTGTAGTATTAACTATTAAATGGATATTATCTTTCTTTTTTTATTACTCTATCCATCTAGAAATGATAGTTCCTTTTTTATTTTCTATACATTATAGTTAGTTTTTTTTCGATAACTAACTTTTTTATTTATTGTAAAATCGGATATTTGGAGGAAGTTCAACCACAAATTTCAATGAATCAACCTAAAAATGAGGGCTCTCATATGATTGAGCGGCCCTAGCGATAACTTGTGCATACTATAAATGAAAAATGGTATAATTTATCTAAAATACTAGTAACTACTTATTTAGTGTGTAATAGAAAACAAAGTTTTTGTCATTCAATAAATGTTATTACTCCCTCCGTCCACGAAAAGTAGTCTCATTTGCCCTATATTCTTTGTCTACAAAATGTAGTCTCATACCCTTTATGGAAACTTTCACCCTTTCAACCATCACTTAATTATTCAAATTGTCATCAACTTTATTCACAATGAACCCTACAATACCTTTACTTTATCTACTTTATCTACCTTTTTCTTAAAATATGTGCCCCACTCTAATGGGACTACTTTTCATAGATGAAGGAAGTATTAAATAAGGGTATATTGGGAACTTTCAAGTAAAACCTAAATTTAAAGAATAATAAGTAATACTGTATTCAATAATTTTATCACTTCCCTTTTGGGGATGTTTACCATAAGTTTCTCATTTTATTATTTAACATAGTATTATTTTCTCATTTCCTTAATTACATCATTTATACTATATTTATTGTTTTTTCTCTATTAATCACATCACTTATACTACATTTATTGTTTTATCGTATTTTATTAATTTATATAAAAAAAAAAGTGAACTATCCTTTTATTAACAATTGTTTTACTGTAAAATTATAAATGGGACTATAAATCTTCTTCACCCATCTTTTAATTTGTTATTGCACGTATCGTACAAATATTAGTATATTTATAGCATGTAATTCAAGATAAATAAATTTAAGAGAAGAGAGTAAGTTTATATAAAATGTAGAAATTTGTAGGTCGAAATAAATTATATTTATTTTATTTTAGGTAAAATGAAAATTATAAAATTTTCAGAAAATATTTAAATTTGGATTATGGAGGGAATTAGTTTGGAGGGAAGAGGTAACTATTTAAATTTAGTTACAGTATAATAATGCAATTAATACCTTTAACATAAATTAATGATGTTGACCACTTTGCATACTCAATTTATTACACCCCTTATTAATTTGAAATCATTATACGTAATTAATACAGTACTGTATATGAGTAATACTCCTTCCGTTTTTTAATAGGTGATGTTTTTGAGAAATTTATTAAAATTAAGAAAGGATATGTATTGAAAAGTATACCCTTGCATAATAAAGAATGTTTCTAAATTCTAATCACATCAATTCCGCAACGCACATTAATTCCCTCAAATAATAAAAGTAAGTTATAAATTACTCTCTCCGTTCAATTTAGATAGGTTCGTTTGACTTTTTACAAATATTAAAAAATTGTATTGGAAAGACACACTAGATAAGTGAAATTTCTATTAATTATAACCCTATTTAATGAATGTTATACTTTTTAATGTAATTAATGCATATGGTTATATTAGTAAATGAATTAAAAAAATATTACTCTATTTAGAAATAAACTTATTTAAATGGGACATCCATAAAAGAAAAATAAGTCTATCTAATTGAGACGGAGGGAGTATGAGATTTTATAAAGTTAAAGGGATGACATAATTTGAATAAACAATATAAAAAAATTTAAATCTAAAACATCATCTATTAAAAAATCGATTACACTAATAATTATGTTTTCTAGTTTATACGTTATTAATGACTCAAATACCTTTTAAATATGTACGTAAATTAGGGGTGGCAATTTTCGACACGACACGATAGCACGATACGAATCCGACACGAAAATTGCGGGTTAGTGTTTGGCCTTATCGGGTTCGTGTCGTTATCGGGTCGACCTGATAACGACACGAAAATTTCGTGTCGGGTTCGTGTCAACCCATTAAGCACGATAAAATTAACAGGTAACCCATTAACCTGTTAACAACCCGTTAACCTGTTATTTACCTGATAAATATTTATATAAATATAATATTTTTATATATTTAATACAATTTTAAATTGATTTATTTTCTTATCGTGTCGTTATCGTGTTGTTATCGTGTTACGTGTCGTTATCGTGTCGTGTCACGTCGACACAAAAATTATCGTGTCGTTATCGTGTCGTGTCGTGTCGACACGAAAATTATCGTGTTCGTGTCGTGTCGACACAGATCCTTATCGTGTCGTGTTCGTGTTTGGCCTTATCGTGTCGTGTCACTATCGTGTCGACCCGAAACACGACACGATAGCACGATTTGCCAGCCCTAACGTAAATAATGAGTCAAATACCTCTTAAATATGTCATTCCAAAATTCAAGTTGATGTTACTTTTAATTGTACGTACAACTTATCAAGTTTTGGATAGTTTTTTTATCTTCTTCCTAAAATTTTAAATCTTCATACTCCATTAATCATTCTAATTTATTGATAAAGTTGCTTAATTTTCAATGAGTGTGCATTAAAAGATGAAAACAATATATTAATTGATGATTTACACACTCACACGCACATATTTAATGAATGTTTTTATTTAATTTCGCACGTGTTAATATAACCGTTCAAATTATGAGCTGTAGTGTAGTAACTCATGTTCTCACAAAATTTTCAGCTTCTTCATCTACCACCTAACAATGGTATTTTTTTTTCCAATAAACATAATCAAGACTACACTTCGAAACAAAAATGAAAGATGAACCATGTCTATTGGTCTCCCACCCAAAATCATGACTTCGCCCTTAAACTTGTCTCTTGCTTAACTACTTATGGGTTAAGGTGTAGTTAGTGAGCTATCATTTTTCGTGTTTTTTGTTTGACTAGTTATTATTGCATTATTTTCTTTTACATAAACAGAAGAAACACTAGACAAATAAATAAAACAAACGAAGATTGGGGAATCCCTTGGGGACGGAGATGAACATTATTTTTTTTCTGTTCACTTTGCGGGAAAGTGAGTGAGAATTGTCCCCTAATCCTCGTCTATCTTGTTGACATCCCTATCCGCAAAGACTTGTTCCATGCTCAAATTCGTAATTCATGACAAAATTTGATGCAATCCCATTGCCTCTCCATCCACCCTAAGCCTTCTTGCCATGACCAATGTTCGACGAGCGACAATAGACCTTTTACCATCCCTCAAATTGTATGTATTTTTTACTCTGATTTATTGAAAGATGATTATTGTAACAACAAATTTTGTGTAATTGAAATATTAACACAAAAATTGAAATACAATTTATTAATTTCGGATTAAACCGAGTATTTTTTGTGGGTTTACAATCTCAATATTTTATCCTCTGATTCTTCTCTTCGAATCTTGACTTTGACTTGAAAGATTTTTGTGGCGTGATCCTCGTTTTGATCTTGACCACGATTGAACTTGAAGATTTGTAATGTTTGTCCAAGGACTTGGCGTCTTGTTTGGGATCAAACGTTGATTTGGAGAGCTTTTGGATGAACGCCGCTGAAGATCGTTGAAGATCCACGAAAAACTTCCTTGAATAAACGCCGATTTGAGGGGGGCTTAGCACCTTGATCTCGGATCGAACGCTGTTTTTTGCCAACTTGTATGAAGAACGCCTTTGAATTTGACTTGAAGAACGCCGAAATGAACAGTTTAGCACCTTATTTCCAAATCGAACGTTGTTTTTGGTCGATTTGTACGAAGAACGCCTTTAAAGCTCCTTCGAATGCTCAAGAACACTTTATATCTCTGCAAGAGAGTTTTAAAGTCTTGAAAGCTTCTTGTGTTGTCTCTGAAATGAATGAAGGAGACCCTATTTATAGGACGAGGGAGTGAAGACTTTCCCTCTTTACCGTGCCACGTGGCGCCTTCTTATTGGTCGATGTCGATTTGATTGACTTGATTGGTTTTAATTTAATTCTCTTCCCTTTTTGAAGAGATGTGATTTGATTTCCTCCATATATGGTAAGTCAAATTTATTCTTAACAATTACGAGTATTTCGATACTCGTATAATTTGACCGGCTTGTATCGTGTATATTAAATATCACTAATTTAATTATTTAATTCGAGAATTAATTTAATTAAATTCTCAAATTGAAATAGTAAATTAATTTGATTTTAATATATATTTGTCCATGTGTCACCGTTTAATTGGGTGCAATTTTAATGTGCTTACAAATGCCCCTCGTGCTTTGTTCACAGACGTTTTATGTCTTGGAGTGAATGAAGCACAAAATTTTTTTGGACTTTAGAAAGTTTTCGCTCTTATCAAGGAGCTTTGACTTGAATGACTCGATTTGAGAGTCTCAAACAGTTTATTCTCTTATTAAGGAGATTTTATTTGAGGAGCTTTAAATAGTTTCATCCAACACGATTTCCCCTTGTTGGACCAATTGCATGATTTTCTCTTTAAACGTGATGCAATCATGAATTGGATGACCTATGAGTCGATGGTACTTGCAGTACTTTGGGTTATCAGTTTGTCCAGCTTCTTCTGGTATTTTCATCATAGGCAACTCAATGAGCTTTGCTTCGAGCAAGTCATCAAATATCCTAGAGACATCAGAGTCTAGAAATGGATACTGTTTTTGTCGCATTTCTTTTAATGTCAACCCACTTTGCCCCTAGTCTCGAGGTATGTCTATAATATATTCTTTACTCGAAGGTTTAGCACAAGCCTTACTGCGGAGTTCTTGAATCGGCGGTGATGCGACTCCATTAGCAAACATGCTTAGCTCCATGTCGTGAGCTCTTGTTGCTAACTCTTCAAAAGTATTTGGTCGGATTCCTTGCAGGATGTATCGGAGGCCCCATTGCATTCCTTGAATGCACATTTCGATTTAAGAAGCTTCAGATAATCTATCTTTGCAATTCAAGCTTAGATTTCTCCATTGATTAATATAATCGATCACAGGCTCGTCATTCCATTGACGAGTGTTGGTCAGTTCAATCATGTTAACCGTTCTTCTTGTACTGTAGAAGCGGTTTAGGAATTCTTATTCCATTTGATCCCAACTATCGATGGAGTTAGCCTCCAAATCGATGTACCAATCGAAAGCATTTCCTTTCAAGGAGCGAACAAATTGCTTGGCCAAATGATCGCCATAAGTCCTAGCATTATTGCATGTTTCAACGAAATGAGCCACATGCTGCTTTGGGTTTCCTTTACCATCAAAATGTTGAAACTTTGGAGGTTGGTAGCCTGCTGGCATTCTCAAGTTGTCAACTCTTTTAGTATACGGCTTGGTATAAGTGAAAGATGATTTGAATCCTTCTTCGTGTCTATTTTTCACCGTATCCAATATTAGCTCCTTGAGCTGGTCGACGTCCATCCCTCCATTATAAGAAATTAGCAACTCTTTAGCAACATGTTCATTTTTCATTGTCTGATGCTTGGTTGAGGTTTCAGCATCATGTTCTTCCTCAATTTGTTTCCCATTAGTACGACTTGCGTCACCATTGTCCACTTTATCCATTAAATTAGCAATCCTGGAGTCTTGCTCTTGGATGTGCTTTGACAGTCCCTCAATAGCTTTCATGATGCTAGCCAACTGTTCCTCAATAGTTGAGGTGTTTGCCATCATGGCCGGGGCAACGCTTGAAGTCGACGAGTGGGGAGTGGAACTAGTAGAGTTGTTTTCTTCGCCTTCGACAACGTAGGGTGGTGGCTGGTTTGCAGTTGTTCCAGCTGAAGAATTCTCTCCTGAAAAAGCATGAGACAACGTTCTCTTCGTCATGCTTCTTGTGACAACGTTGACATCAATAGTCTTGGAAGGACTTATCCTTATAAACAAAATCTTGCGTGGAGACATCTTGATGGTCTTTGAATTTCTTTGGTGAAGAGAAGGGATGAGAGGTAGAGAGGTCCCACTGGGCGTGCCAAATTTGTAACAACAAATTTTGTGTAATTGAAATATTAACACAAAAATTGAAATACAATTTATTAATTTCGGATTAAACCGAGTATTTTTTGTGGGTTTACAATCTCAATATTTTATCCTCTGATTCTTCTCTTCGAATCTTGACTTTGACTTGAAAGATTTTTGTGGCGTGATCCTCGCTTTGATCTTGACCACGATTGAACTTGAAGATTTGTAATGTTTGTCCAAGGACTTGGCGTCTTGTTTTGGATCAAACGTTGATTTGGAGAGTTTTTGGATGAACGCCGCTGAAGATCGTTGAAGATCAACGAAAAACTTCCTTGAATAAACGCCGATTTGAGGGGGGCTTAGCACCTTGATCTCGGATCGAACGCTGTTTTTGGCCAACTTGTATGAAGAACGCCTTTGAATTTGACTTGAAGAACGCCGAAATGAACAGTTTAGCACCTTATTTCCAAATCGAACGTTGTTTTTGGTCGATTTGTACGAAGAACGCCTTTAAAGCTCCTTCGAATGCTCAAGAACACTTTATATCTCTGCAAGAGAGTTTTAAAGTCTTGAAAGCTTCTTGTGTTGTCTCTGAAATGAATGAAGGAGACCCTATTTATAGGACGAGGGAGTGAAGACTTTCCCTCTTTACTGTGCCACGTGGCGCCTTCTTATTGGTCGATGTCGATTTGATTGACTTGATTGGTTTTAATTTAATTCTCTTCTCTTTTTTAAGAGATGTGATTTGATTTCCTCCATATATGTTTATGAAATAACTTGCACGGTTTGACCTACACAATTTTTAAGAAAATGAGATTTAGTGGTAGGTGATGTAAGATAAATGAGGGGTATTTTAGATTATTTAGTGAGGTGAAAAATGAATTTGATGAGGTATAAAGTAAAATGTATGTAAAACATGTGTGACAATTTTGAAAATAAAATGATGTTGGGACTTGGGAGGGTATTGATTTTGTGGGTATTTTCATATTGACAGTGTACAAGTAATCTTGAGACGTCCAATAAGGAAAGTGTGCAAGTAACCACGGGACGGATGGAGTAAATGACTAAATTCAAAGTCAAAATTGATATTCCCTCCGCCCCACGACTGTTTGCACACTTTCCTTATTCGTCAGTCCAACAATAGCTACTCGTGCTCGACTCGGAAAAAGATCAAAATCGACTCGAAGTTAATCGAGTCGAGTTTCGAACTACTCGAGTAGTTATCGAATTCAAGCTCATAAATACTTAGCTAGAAAGGCTCGCAAGCCTAATCGAGCTTGGACAATATTTATCATTTTGCCATTAATATGTAGTAATTTATATTTATATACAAGTAATCGAGTCGAACTCGAGTTTATTTTAGAAAAAAATATCTTTTAAATTAATTTTGAAAATTATATAGATAATAAAGTCAAGTCGAGCTCGATCTTTAAAATCTTAGGCTCAATCGAGTCGAGTTTCGAGTATACAATTGAGTCGAGTTTTAAACTCGGCTCATTTACACCCCTAATTTTACAATAGGTAAAAAGCCTCATAGGGTTAAAATGTATGCTCATATAAATTTAACAAATCGTGAAAGTAAAACCAAAATGTTGAAGAGCTTGAGCTAGGGGGGCATAATACGATTATAAATAATTAATACACCAAAAGAGTTGATGGAGCATCATAGATATAAAAAAGCAGGGCAGTTTTGGGACATAAAACAGAAGCGACGGCTACATGCTACCTCCTGCCTTAGTCCGAACCCTTGTCTCCATCACTTTCAACTATGTGTTGTTTTTTCCGACTTCCACTTGGTGTAGATGGTGGCTCTTTCCTTTTTCCCTTTCTGTTTAAATCATTTGCCTTTGATGATGATGCATTTTTACCAGCATCCTTTGGTGGTGTCGACTTCTTCCCAGTATCCTTTGATGGTGTCGACTTCTTCCCAGCATCTTTTGATGGTGTTGACTTCTTCCCAGCATCCTTAGACGATGCTGCCTTCCTCCGAGCATTCCTTTGTCTGAACTCTGTCAGAAGACACCAATCCAAAATGCAACGAGCAGGGAGAAGATTTTGTCAATGCATATCGTAATTGGAGAACATCAAAGAATACTACCGAGATACACAAGAATGTCATAGTCTGGAGATGAATATCAAAGAACATCAAATGCATTCATGATCACCGAACTTCTAGTCAAACTTTACCTAATCTATAAATGGTTACCAGCGCACAGAAGCATATCAACAGAGAAATAAAGATGCTGAAATTGTCCCACGAGGCCACAATTGTTAAAAATAGGCGATCAGCCTAATCTAGACAGCTGAAGTGAAGTTAGCCAAAACAATCAAGTTGAAGAAATGCTACTTGAAAAGCCTTTATAAAGTGCCATGAATAAAGTCAAAACTGTCGAATGAATATCAGTTCCAATATAGTTCAAATGGATACTGGCCTATTACTAATCCCACCCCAATGGATGACACAAGAATTTCATAAAAGTCATGACTGTCATGTAATTTAAAAACACATGCGATATAGGTTTATGTCCAGTAGATTTTTCAGTATTGATATGTTTGATACAGTACAGAGGGGAAGTTTATTTTAAATTTTTTTAAAAAAAACATTGAAGAATTAAGATGATTGTAAAAAAATTCATTACAACAAGAAACAAAGTACAACCATAGCCAACCGCCTAATGGATCCCTTCTGGTAACAGGAGAAATCCGAGAAGGAAAACCATGAGCAGTATACTGGATAATACTATAATAGGCTCAAAACATTGCTAGAAGTGAACAAACAACACAACAGAAAATGAAATACATCCATTATGTTTAGTTAACAATACAGTTGTCTGCAAGAGCAGCCGTAACATGATTTTTCTCAGAAATTTCCATAAATCCATTCAATTGCAAGGAAAGAGATGACAAGCAGGCTTTTATTTTACTAGTTTTTTCCTTCTACTGCATACAACCATTTATCTTTCCTTTCATTGTCATTGCTGAAAGATACCTAACGTGAACAAACCACAGCTTTGGGAATTCCTTATTTAGACATATAACAGAGTTTCTATCTACATGTTGGTGTATTATGGAATTGTGAGTGTATACACTTCAGAATAGAGAGCATGATTCTGTGGTTAGGAAATAATAATACTGCAACAGAGTTTTGATGCACCCAATTAATTTCACAAAATGGAAACAAAAGGTGATAAAAAAAAACCCAATGTTTCACAGATGCTAACCTTCAAGAGAATCTCTAAGAGGCTCAATGAACTCTAGAAACTCTATCTCTTCCAGGGCCTTGAATACATCTTCTGCATTGATTATTTGTCTGTTAGACTCCTTGCATATGTCATTGGCACTGCAGATATCAGAAGATAACTTAGCATAAACCATAGAAACAACTGTGTCACATAGAACAACCTATATATGGCCTCAGAATTTCAAACCATGGCACTTAACAAACAAACAGAAGAAACATAAGCATGTCATGGGAAGCTACTCATGACTATGAGGAGAAGCAACTAATGGAGAAATAGCATTGTCCCATGCAACAACACTAAATAAGACACTCATTGAGAGATGTCTCACTTGCCATAAAGCAGCAGACTTCATATAAGGCTAGTCAGAGATAAGTTAATTAGGAAAAATAAAAGGAAAAAGATTCAGGCTGCAGCTAAGTTTTTTGAAGGCAGTAATGCAGGTTCTCCTTTTTCCCTTCTGATTGTTTCCAATCATTTTTCCCTTCTTATATTCCCTTCCCAGTTTTTATCTTGTGAATTTCCACTAGATATCTCCTTAATTGATTTGTTTTAATTATAGTGAAGTGAAGTACTTTGGTTCATAACACAAGACCTCAATAAAATAATCAGAAATCGAACTCACAATAACAAAGTGGCAGTGACCATATATTTCACCAGAATTTTGGCATATAGACCTAACTGTGGTGTTTCTTATATACATACCATAAACTTAAAAGGCTAATTCACAAGAAAACCCTAACAATGGCAAAAAATTAGGAAAACGTGTATGAAATCCATTCACTAAATCAATCAATCAAACAAATCCTGAAACAAAATTCAATTAGAAAACAAAAAACGCAACTCAGGCTCGTCATAATTAAATAAAATTACGAAAACACTCATAGCAATTGAAACCACATTGAAAATTATATTGTTCAGCATACGTCGCAGAGAGGTAGTGGATGAAGATGCGAGCGCTTTCAGAGAATGCCTGGAGTGAGTCGCGGAGGACAGAAATCTCGTAGTCGGCGGAGATCTGGGAAAGCTTCTCCTTGACCACTCGGCGCACGATAGCCTTGGGCAGCGCCTCCACTTCCGAAACCAGGTTTTCCGTGACCTCTTTATCTTTCTTCTCGTCCGCCATCTCCTCCTCAAACGACGGCGCTTGTGCTTCCGTTAGCGATGGACGACACAATTCAGTGTGAATTTTGGTGGAGAGATTATTTTCCCCTTTTATTTTCCCGCCATCCCTAGTGATACTTTGTAGCTGTATCTGTTTATAGCGATTTTATTCCGTATGGACGCATAAATTTTATATGTAAAATATATATGTACAATACAAATAATATACTTTTATATATATATATGAAATAGATATATGTAAATAAATGTGTGAGTTGTAACTATTTCGATAAAATATAAAACATAAGGGTTTAGATGACTTAATGTTATACTTGTAATTTTCGTTATAATTTTTGTTATAGGAAAAATAAGGGTTTAATGATAAAATATATGTATGAACGTCTATTTTTTATAAATAATAAATTTAAAATGAAATGAAAGGAGTATAAAATAAGTTCAAAACATTTAAATGAATTTAGAAAATAAATGGTATTGTTGATTTTTCATCTTCGTTCACCTATTTATTATTATAAAAAAATTGTACATAATATATATTTTTAAAAAAAAACTTAATTTTTGGGAATTTTTACTTTAGGCATAAAATGTTTACAAAACTATCTTTTAAAATTTCATTTTACTAATTATTATCTTATACAATTGAATGTATAGATACATTTGAATTTTAATTGATAATTTACTTAATTTAATATTTGATCTAACATTTGATTCAATTTATTGAAGTTCAATTTCAATTAATTGCACTCAAGTATCACTCTATTAAAATAGGGTTAATTGCAAATTAAATCACCACCTTTCTCTGAATTGCAATTTAATCTAAACTCTTGAATAATTGCAAATAAAATCACCATCTTTCAATATTGTTGCAATTTAAACTTCTAGACAATACCATTTGTGTCCGAATTTAACGTTTCGAGATTATATCGAAATAAAAAACAATGTTGTATCATTAAGGAGGTGTCACATAACCTATATAGATACGTTAGATTATGGCACAAATGAAACTATCAAGAAGTTTAAATTGCAACAATATTAAAAGGTGGTGATTTTATTTGCAATTATTCAAAAGTTTAGATTAAATTGCAATTCAGAGAAAGATGGTGATTTAATTTGCAATTAACCCTAATATTATGTAATGAAAACTTATTTAGAGAAAAAAATGTATTATATTCTAGTGTAAAACATGTAATGCGGAGTACTAATTTACAATAGTGAGAGCCGAAGTGAATTTTAATATACGAAGTGAAATAACTTAAGGGTCCATTTGGATGAAATGATTTAATCTATTGATTTCAAATACTTCATTCAAATTCATTCCGCTTGTTTAGATTAAAAAGTAAATGAATGAATTTAAAATCCTTATCATCTTTTTTTAAAAATGAAGAGGATTTTAAATTCTCACTAAAACAATGTCATTTAAAATATATTCGTCTATTTTTAAAACATTTTATTTGAAATATCTTCTCAAATTAAATCCCCTCACTACTGTGGAACAGAATGACTACCAAGGTAAACCTTAGAAATAAAAATGCATTACCGAGCAAAGCAGGTGTGGCTTGCGCTTTTTGTGGAAATCACGAGGAAACTGTCTCGCATTGCTTCTTCGAGTGTCATTTCGTGCATAAATTCTGGATGGAGTGTTATAAATGGTTAGGGGTGGCCACTGTCATTCAACTGGAACCGACAAGAAACCTACTAAGTCACATTCAAATTTTTGAAGGCAAGAGGGGAACAAACATTGCTGTTTGTATTTGGAATGGTATAGTATGGCTAATTTGGAAGTGGAGGAACGAGCATATATTCAAAAACAAGGAAATCGTGCTCGACAGGATGATCACGGAACTAAAGGCTAGAGTATGGAGTTGGGTGTCGATTAAGGAGGGTAACCGAAGAAGCTTCACCTATGCAGACTGGATCGCAGAGCCAAGGAGAGTACTGGAGCTGTAAACATAAGCTAGCACATTCACTGTCTAAACCTTTCATCACTACCAAGGAGGTTTTCCTCATGTAAAATTGCTAACTATATGTACTGAAGTATTTACATACTAATAAAATTAACACATTTTCTGATAAAAAAAAATCCCCTAATCCAAACACAACCTAAGTGGTTAGAGGAGTTGAGAATTTTCAAAAACAAAAAAGAAATACAAATTTATAGGATTAATTGCATCTAAAACTACCAAGAAATAAGGGTCTTATTAATAGCTACAACTTTTTGTTGGGAGGATCTAAGACACTCAAGTTCCATTTGGGTGGAGGGATTTGATCTATAAATTTTAAATTCACCATTCAAATTCACTCCACTCGTTTGGATTATGAATGGATTTTAAATACTTAAATTTTTGCTCACATACTTTTTAGTTAAAATTGAAAGAATTTTAAATCCTCACTCATTTGAAATTCATCTATTTTTAAATTCTTTCATAAATACCAACTCAAATCAAATTCCCCCATCAAACCACAACCTCAAAGTTCATCTTTGGAATTAATAGTATTTGTGATTTAAGGGTGTGATTTCCAACTTTTTTAACAATTAAAGTTCTTCCATTTTAGTTTTTCAAAAAAAAAAAAAAGTTCTTCCATTTTACAAATATGACTTTTTATTAATGTTCTTGAGAAAAAGAAAACATTATAGACACGCAAGCTTCAAAGTGATTTGTTAAATTTTAGGATTTTAACAATAAAAATAAATAAATTTATAGTAGTACTTAATTTTCAAAATTAACAGTATTTTGGAGTGAACACAATCAAATAATCCACAAATCGGATTCAAAATTTAAATACATTTCAATCATTTGTGTCCAAATCGAATATAATTTAAATTTCTTGATAACATGACACATTGTTAATTAAACAATATTATTCTTTAAATATGATTAGACATAAATGAGTTTGTCAATAAATTTAATTTGACACAATATATAAGGTGGTGATTTATTTATAATTATTAATTGCAACAATATGTAATTGCAAGTGAATGAAATGAAATAATTTATTTACAATTAACCCAAAATAAAACAATGAATTATATTTAATATTTTAAAATGTATTACTTCCTATTTTCCATAATAACTTTCACACTTTACGAAACATCCCACAATAACCTTCACACCCATAAAATGAAAAAACTTTTATAAACTATATCCTCACAATATTCTCAATTTTACATAAATGAAAAAACTTGTATAAACTATATCCTTACAATATTCTCAATTTTACATAAATGTGATTACTTTTTCTTCACACATACACTTTCTTAATATATGTGTCCATTTACATAAAAAAACATATATATTATTATGGGACAGGGGAGTAGTATTTAACATAAAATACGAAATCCATGCAACATTAAGCATAAAATGGTAAAATTGAACAAAATCACATAATCAACAAATCAATGGATTCCAACCTAAAAGAAGGAATCTAAATTTCCAAGATTAAAATTCGTAAATTATGTAAAAAAAAAAAATTAATCACATCATATCTATTTTTAAAATTATTGTAAAAATTATGTCCCACACACTGACACGTTGCTGGTATGATAATTGAAAATTGGCATCAAATATGCAAATTGTAGGTGCTTCAAGACAAGATTTTTTTTAAGACACATGCAAAAACAGACATCACATCAAAAGTGGTAATGACAATTACAAGTAGAGAGCTAAGTGGTCATTAGGCCTCTTTTTTAATCTTCTTGGCTATAGCAAAAATAGCTCCAATAACTGCTACCGCCACTCCTGAAATTATGAAGGCAGATTTCAGGTTATGCACTCCCTCCTCCCCATCAGTACTCTCCTTCTTATCTTCTTCAGCTTGTTCCTTCAACAAAAAATTAAATCCATTAAGCCCCAATTTGGTAGGTAAATTAGTCTTAATCGGGCTGAAGATAGATGTCAAATCGGGCTTATAAACGTAAAAATACATTCGAGTGTGTATACATGTTGGATTTTGGTGTTGCCGGATGTTAATTGACTCGATTGTACATAGACTCAAAACTTTTAGATAAGACATAAATTTTTTCATGATATTAGAGTCTACAGGCTCACACCCGTACATCTACCCTCACTTCCAGAGGGTAGAGTTGATAATCCGACCTCACTCCACTAGCGAGAGTATTAGGAAATTAATATAATTTTAAGTGATAAATGACATGTATATTTGAACATTTTTTTAAAATAAATGTAACACTTTTAAAGAGCTCATTAATTCTTTGCCACTTTTTTATTAAAATATTTTCACTTTTGAAAAAATTGTTTTTTTCAAGTATAAAATAATATACTTATTCGTGAAAAATAATTACTTCACTAATGTCAGGCAAAAACATAAAATATCGATCATTGAGTTGTGGAAGATAAAAATGAGTTAACTTAAGTTTGAACATTTTTTTTTTTTTTTTTGAAAACAAGTTTGAACATTTTATTCACGTAATTCGTGATTGTCTTCTTCCCAGTCAAAATCCAACTATTTCTCGACAAATTAAAGGTTATGCGATATAGCAAACTGCTCGTCTCTCCGAGCTCGTCATTTGATATATAACTCGTCTTTTAATTTATTTGAGAATGGTTGAAAAACAATATCGGTTCTTGAATGAATTTGAGCAGTGCGACACAGAGTTTTTCCGACTAATTCTTGACTAATTAAACACATTTTTATTATTTCCAATAATTGAAAGATGATCGATACATATAAAAAAATAATAATGTATAAGATATTCAACTGCTTCATATGTAAGCTCCACTAATATTTGAAGTATTTAAATGTAAAATTAAATAATACTCCTATAAGGGTTTAAGAGTCAATATATATAAATATATATGAAAATAAATTCTTGATTTAAATTGTTCCAAAAAAGATTCCTAATTTAAATTATTTAATTATATTATATTGTGAACACTTTGCTTGTTTGTCGGCAGTCGGCACACATAAATCATACCTCCTGCGCCCTACATTTATAGTTCAAAATATTAAAACTTTAAATTTATAGAAATATTCTATGAATATATCCATTTCGATAATTTTAAAAATTATAAAAAAAAATAATAATAAACTTTTAATTCATAAATTTAATAAAATAATTTAAACACATTTACATCCGTGATATATTAAACTTCATATGATTTTTTTATTTATAATTTATCTACATTTTTTTGATTATTTTCTAATATTCTTTAACATTTTACCGATATTAGTTTACATATTATTTGCATATTGATATTATTTGAAGAATAACAAACAATTTTTTTTTAAAAATATCAAATAATCATATCATCATAGTCTCCATAGAATCGTAACTATTTGAAAATGGAAGAATATAGACAATGAAAAAAATTATATGATTCAATGATTCATGTGTTATTATATGAATAAAAATATGTTACGACATGAATTAGTATAACATTTTTACTCATATTACATACTTTTATTCATATAATATCATAACTTTTAGCAGCATGATAAATAGAGCTTGAAGACAAGAAAAAAACCAAATTTAAAGAACAAAAATGAAAATAAAAGAACCTGGATAAGGAAAAATGTGGGGAAGAAAAATTTAAAACTGTTTAGTATACGAAGTGTCATTGTTAATTAATATTAAATTTTATTATTGTTCATCTCAAATTTATAAATAGTGACACTTTTTATGCTAAATTTTGTATATAAAACATTTCTAATACTTTTTTTTTTTGTCTTTTTTACGTGAATCCGTTTTCGCATAAGGTTTCCCTAGTCAATTTTTTATTTTTCATTTTACTAATATAAGTACAAATTTATCATTTTTTTTCTAACAATGCATCTAATAAATATTACTCCATCCAAATGTCATAAATTACATTCATCTCAATTTTTAATTGGGTAATAAAATAGTAATTTTTTCACTTTAAAGTATGCCCTTTAAATATCTTAAAATTACAATACATATGATTATTTTATGAGTGAGTCACTTTTCTTTAAATATCTTAAAATTACAATACATATGATTATTTTATGAGTGAGTCACTTTTCATTTGTACACATTTCAATAATATTTTCAGTTATATTGACTTACACTTTTTGTTAATGTTATATTGCACATTTTAGTTACATAGTGTTACACTTTTCAATTGTAGTGTCTTACACTTTATAATAAAATTTTCATTTATATATTTTTTACTAATATTGTGTTGCACTTTTCAATTATAATAACTTACACTTTCATTAAAAATTGCGATAATAACTTGCATTTTTTAATAATATTGTGTTGTACTTTTCAATAATATTGTGTTGCATTTTTCAATTATATTGACTTGCACTTTTTTATAATATTGTGTTGTAATTTTCACTAGTATTATATTGCACTTTTTAGTTATAATGACTTACACTCTTCAGAAAAAAAAAAAATTATGAAAAAAAAAAGTCAACACGGTCAACTCAAATTTTTATATGAACTCGAGTCTATTTAAGACTAACTTTTATTTTATTACTCAAAAGACTTTCACACTTCTATTTTATTTTATGCAGTGTTTAATACTATTAATAAACAACTTCTAAAAAAACTAAATGAGTAATAATTCTTGTGATTATGAAGTTATTAATTATGATTAACATGAATAAACAAAGTATAAGAATGTTATAATATTGTACTCCAATTAATAAAGAAAAAGGAAATGAAAAGTCACAAAAATCCATCATAATGATTAATGATAAGCGTCCACCTGAAGTAACATACACCACCACCAAATTCAACCCCCTCCCACGACCCTGTGTTTCTGTGTCTCTTCAATCTTTATTATCAAGACTTTTTCTTTCATCTTTCCAAGAATATGCACAAATTATGTTATGTGAATAATAAATTAATGACTTCATGATTCCCACGTCTTGTTTTCTTTACCATTCCTTCAATCCAACTCCACTACTCTACTTGTTGGGACTAAAATAATTCTTCAGATTTCCCTCCCTCCACAAACCGAATCCCTTTCTTTAATCCCAACAATTTCAACATATTTTCTTGAATTAAAAAACACAAAGATCCCCCATTTCTTTGATCTGTTCAATGACAGAGGTGCTCCACTCCCCCTCTTCCTCATCCCCTAGTTCAATATCTACACCAACCCACAATGCCACGTTATTTCATCAGACTGATTCATATGTTGGGGGGGATGAGGGTATTTCTGACGAAGAAGAAAATAGAGTGCGAGAGAAGAGAGAGAAAGATAGGAGAGATCAGTTGTCTCTCCTAGCCCTTCTGCTCACCCTCTTTAGGAAGAGATTTGGTTTCGCTGGTAGTAGTAGTAGTAAAACTGCTGATAGAGACAGTTTTTCTACCCCCACTATGGAGATTGGTTGGCCTACTGATGTACAGCATGTTAATCATGTCACATTTGATAGGTTTGATGGCTTTCTGGGCTTGCCTGTTGAGTTTGAGCCTGAGGTTCCTAGGAGGGCTCCTAGTGCTAGGTACATTTTTCCTTTAATCATCCTGCAATGCTTGTTTTTTCAAGAATCCATGATGATTGTTGCTTATGTTGGTGTTGGAATCTGTGTGTTATTGTTTGACTTGTGATGGGGTTACTGATTTAGACCATATTCTGTGGGATGATGGAAGTTCAGCCTTCTTTTGCAACAACTTTTGGTTGATTTCTGAATTGTGATTTTCTTGAATTTTGTCTATGGTGGCATTGCTCAATCTTCTGTGCAACAATTTTTGGAGTTGGGTTTTTGTTGGTAGTTATGTTTGACTCATTTTCTCAATTGTGATTTTCTTTAATTTTGTCGATTTCTTAATCAAAATGATGTGTTTTTGTTGGCTGTTGTGCTTGTTGCACCTGAACTCCACGTGGTGTGTTTTGTCTAACTGGGTTATCAACAATCATCTCTTGGTTAGTTACCTGTTAATGGGGATGTTTCCATCTAAATAAGTATCAATAGACTTACATACTGTAGTTCATGAAGATCTATAAACGATATACGTGTCCTTTCACTGTTCAATAAATGGACCTCAGCTAGATTAGATATTTATGTTAATCATGGAAGTTGTAACCAATTGGATCTGAAGTGCCATGCATCATTAACTGTTCAGTAACTGAAACTTGAGCTTCATAATTAAACTTCCTTGAAAATCCATTTGATCTCCCCAAACTTGGATCATGAATGATTTTGGGAACAGCTTCATCTTCAGAAGTTTCAATGGAAGTTTTGATGAACAATTGCCTGTATTCCTGTTTGGCTAATGTAATATCCAACAGGTTTCTGTGAATATATGTATGTCTTGTAGATCAAAATGAATTCATAAAGAGTGTAGTACCTCCATTATCCTATTTTAAGCTACATCATTTTAATGCCAGAAATAGCTTTCAATTGGTATTTTGCTCAATAAACTCCATGCATGATGCTTTATGTATTATGATATTCAAAGTTTCTGTAGTCTATGAATCTAAGTATTGTAAGCATAACAATAATTGGTTTCTTTTGAGTTATGATATCTATTTGTGATAAAAGTTTTGCATGTTTTAATGCGCGCATTCTCTTTAGTCTTCGGTTTTAGGTGCTGCTTTTGGGGGTAGTTATGGTAATGCTTCTTTGCTGTTTTAACTGATTCTTGTTTGTTTCGACTCTGTTTGTGATGTAATTCTGTGTTGTATTTTGGTCTGTACTGTGTATAGGGAGTACTTCTTGTACTCTATTGAAGCAGTACAATTTTTGTTGATAAAAAAAAAGTAATTATTTC
Organism: Galeopsis tetrahit; assembly: GCA_963675135.1. Classification (NCBI taxonomy): domain Eukaryota; kingdom Viridiplantae; phylum Streptophyta; class Magnoliopsida; order Lamiales; family Lamiaceae; genus Galeopsis; species Galeopsis tetrahit. The sequence goes on from OY776124.1 coordinate 8,640,173, forward strand.
AATGCAATTCCATCATCACTGAATTTTTGTTTGGAAATCCATGTCTAGTACCACTGTTTTTGGAGTTTCTACCGGATCGATGCAGCTTTCTTATGATCCACGAGGCAATAGTATCCCAAGCATCCTCCTGCTAATGCAAAGGCATTTGTATTCGCAAGGTGGCTTGCAGGTTTGTTATCGTGTTTCTCATGGTCTTTATCTAAAACTGTGTACAAAATTATCCAAAACTATATTCATTAGTTGTACACTATTTTAGGCTGAAGGGATATTCAGAATAACAGCGGGAAACAGCCAGGAGGAGTATGTTAGGGACCAATTGAACAGAGGTGTGATTCCTGGAGGCGTCGATGTGCACTGTTTGGCAGGCCTGATTAAGGTAACTAAAATTGTAGCAACATGCTATTATAAAGATCCCGTTTCTTTGATTAGTATTGGTGGATATTAGAGAAACGTGATTTTCATTAAACCATTTTTCACTTGAACTTTTATAATTGCTATTAACTGGAGCAAGTGCCCATTCTACAATACTGAGCCAGATGCAGTGAAAACTAAGTAGCCTTATGGATGTGACCAAATATTCTCGGCAACGACTTAGATAATTGTGTTGTTTCATTTGTCAATTATGGTGATGAAATAGCACGTCTACATTGATCTGAAACTGAAGCTGAATTGATTCTATCTTTTCTTCAGTTGCTATTTTTGTATTTTCCATTTTGAAGTACAAATGACTAGAGTCCCTTGCGCACTGACATATATTCCGATGACTTGTATCTACTGGAAATAAAACTTTAAGGGGGTGCTTTGTTTGAAATTCTCCGATGGGTAATTGTGAGCTTAATGAGGATAAAATATGATCAATTAACCTTCATCATACTTCGTATTAGGTTTCTTATTTGTAAAACAACGACTGTTTTGTGACTTGTGAGCATATCCATGTAGGCTTGGTTTAGGGAACTCCCTCGAGGGGTGTTGGATTCTCTGTCATCGGAGCAGGTCATGCAATGCCAGTCAGAAGAGGACTGTGATGCACTGGTAAGGCTTCTACCACCAACGGAAGCTGCTTTGCTGGATTGGGCCATCAATCTAATGGCTGATGTCGTTCAAGAGGAACATGTAAACAAGATGAATTCACGCAACATCGCTATGGTCTTTGCTCCAAACATGACACAGGTCTATTTTTCTTTCACATATTTACCCGCTACCCAATTGGCTCTTTGCTAATATTTCTGGAGTTGTGTTTGCAGATGGCAGATCCATTGACAGCATTAATGTATGCAGTACAAGTAATGAACTTCCTCAGGACTCTAATAGAGAAGACTCTACGAGAAAGAAGAGATCATTTAATCGAACAGGCCTCTGCCCCCAATATGGAGCCTTCTGATGACAACGGGCATCAAACCTATTCACGAGTTGATGGGGTGATTCCTGCTGAATCAATCGAAGAGCCAGTGCAACGGGCTTTTGTCGTGGATGATCCTGGTTCAGAGAGTGGGCCCAAAGCTAAACAAATCAATACCATCACTGATGACGATTATCATAGTTTTTCTGAAGAATCTGATGGGAGTGAGTCTAGTGAAACTCCACACAAAGTAATAAATGGTCCTCTGAATGAGTCCAGCAGAGCAGCAGGACAGTCTAACAATTCCAATCAGATGAAATCTGAATCAAGAATCGATGATCAGCAAGTTGTAGATGTAGCATCGAAAATGAATAAGGGGGTTAGCAATTTGAGCCGTATAAACTCAATAACAGAAAGGTGTGAAGCTTGGCGGTGAATGAAGGTCCATGTTCTTCTATTCCTTGACTGATTTTATGACAACTTTGATTCTGAATCTGAAGTATAAGCCTGTCTGTCTGTGTGCGTTTTTAACTGCTACTCGTTGCTGCTTAATTTGTTTCGTATTGTTAGAAAAACACGTTTATTGAATTGAATACTCGGATGTGATTTCAATTTCTTGATGTTAATGAAAGGCTTGTTGTAGATCAATTTCATTTCATGATAATTGTCTAGGACCACAACAAGGTCACAGAAGCTTTCACTACACCACTTGCAACTCTGTGGTTGGATTTTTTACAGCCTTTCGCTTGTCGTTTTTCGAGCAGTCAACATCTTCTATTGCTTTAAATAACTTTAAATTAAGTCATGAGATTTTAAGATATGTTACATCATTTTCAGAAAATATTCTGAACAATCATGAAGGGGATCAACCAGGAATATTCTCAATTAGATGCAGTATTTGGACAGACAGATGATATTATTACATGTAACTCTTACTCTTGTTATGGTAAAGAAACAAAGATTTAATGGAAAACCCAAGTGTTTTTTTCTTTGTTTGGATTGTTCAAAGATGGAAAAATATGAAAAACTTGAGCAACTTCCACTGATGATACATATATTGAGGGACTATGTTCTTCCACCAATCACATCTAAGTGTATATTTTTTTTTCCTAATGTGAATAGACATTGCAAGAAAGTTAGAAAACTTTTCACAAACCAAAACCCATCATTCTTGAGTTGTTAAATTTATAAAAAAAATTGAATTGTGTGCTAAAATATGCTCCCTCGTTCTGTGTATTGCGTGTTTGTTTATTAATAAAGTAGATAATAAAATAGATGGAAAAAAAATACTCTTTTGCGAAAGTCGACATTTAATCGCTAGTTTTCGGTCTATCTCCTGCCTAGCGATTTCCAATTAGATGATTTTATTTTTTTATTGGACTTCCCAACGTCGAAGTCCGTTTCGAGCAATCGAGCACACTTTTTAAAATGAAATTGACGCTCCGAGCAAAATTCATGATTTGACCATGATTTATAAAAATAAAACTCTAGTCGGCGCCTTAGTTGAAATCTGTTCGACTATTGATTTTCGACTTCTGCACCTTTGAGTTATTATTATTATTATTATTATTATTAAAAAAATTAGAATGTGTGCTAAAATATGCTCCCTCCTCCGGTGTATAACGTGCTTGTTTATAAATAAAGTAGATAAACAAATAGACGGAGTATAATTGAAAGTGGATGTCTAATCGCTAGTCGTCGGTCTACCTCCCACCTAGCGATTTTCAATTAGGCGTCTTTATCTTTTTATTGGACTTTTTGGCGTCGAAGTCCGTTTCGAGCAATTGAGCACACTTTTTCAAATGAAATTGATGCTCCGAGCGAAATTCATGACTTAGAACATGATTTATAAAAATAAATCTCTAGTCGGCGCCTACCTCGTAGGTAGCCTTGACTGAAATCTGTCCGACTATCGATTTTCGACTTCTGCACCTCTGATAAAGTATAGAAGAGATAAAGTAAGTGTGATGTAGTATATTTTCAAAATTAAATTGATAGTTCGAAAAAAAAAACACACTTTATGTGGACGGAGGGAGTTGTACGAGGGACTAGGACATACGTGTAGATGAATGGTAGATACTAGAGTAACGTTTTAGACAAGAGAGGAAAAAGGTGTCTATTTTTAGATGAGTTGAACTAATATTATGGGATAAAAACAGCTGATAAGTATAGAGAGAGTTCTATTTTTACCAAAGGGAAAGATAAGATGGGAATCCAAAACTTAAAAAATTGTGGCCTGCCGTTCTCTCTTCACTGTCATTTGAGAGGTGGCCCTTAATGCAACTTCCCCCATAAATAGTTGCCATTTTCTTTTCTTGACTTTATCAGCAACCTTCTCGTGTATACTCTCTCTCCTCACCAAGAAAATAGTGTAATGAATTGAGAAGTCAAACAAAGCATGGCAGCCTTTGGTCACATCTTTGAGAAGCCATTGTCTGAACCTCCTATGTTTCTTGAATCTCTTTCACCATGGAAACACATCAAAAATCCCCTTGATGATTCTTCCTTCACTGAAATATTTGGTGAATTGCATTTCAAAGAGAAGGATAATAATCATTTGAATGGCTATTACCCCTCAAAATATGGCAGCAGTGAGGCCTTTTGTTCCAAGAATTCAGAGAGTTTGTCTCTGTGCACGGAGGGGCTGGGGTTCGAGAGCTTCGATGATGTGGAAGATTCGTCGAATCATGATGAGAAATGGGAAGAGAAAAGTGTTGGAGCTGTAAGAAGTTTAGAGCAGCAGAATCATCATAGGTTTGAAACATCAAAGATTTCATCAAGAACAAGTACAGGGGAGTTTCCGCCTCCGATTTCGTGTATAGGAAGGAGTGGGAAGCCATGGGTGTGCTTCAAGTCGTTTAGGGAAGATGGGAGGTTTATTCTTAAGGAAATAAGGATCCCAACTCAAGAATTCTTACATGCATGTCGTGAGAATGGACGTTTGAAGCTGCACTTCATTCATTCTGAATCTGATGATGATATTCTTCAAGAATCTGAATCTGAATCAGAACAAGAACAGAATGATGATGATGATGATAATCAAGAAACAGATTGGAACAAGAATCAAAAGGATGATGAGCAGAATGTAGAAAAAACAGAATTTGATTTAAAGTGCACTTCATAACAGCATATGTAGGAAAATTTCCTGCTTTTTGTTAGTTTAGCAGTTATTTTTTTAGATGTTCTTCTCAGCAAATAAGGCTCTGAGAAGAGGGTCATAAAATAGAAAACCAAAAAGAAAAGAAAGAAAAAAAAAAGCCTTTTTCTTGATCTTTTGATTCTGTTTGATTTTTTTTTATCTGTATATATTATAAATATGCTTTATGATGAAATAGACAATGCAACTAATGAGTAATGAATCAATTTGGCATTATATATCTTTTTCTTGAGTTCTCTAGTCTATGTTTACACTTAGACCTAACAATTGAATAATAAATAAAATTCAAGATTCAATTATAGCACTAGTGTTCATATAGAATCAAGAAAGAAAGTGTTCATACCAGATTTAGTAATTCAACTAACCACAAGAAGATTTGCAAGAACCAAGTATGTTACAATTTGTACTTGGAACTAGTTAAAGAATTAATATAAACAAATTAATTATACACCTCTCTATAAGTTGGACTTTTAGATGCTATGAAACTCTTTCATAATATCAAAGTTTAAGACTCACGTCCACATGTCCTGAGTTCAATTTCCACTAAAAACAAACTCCACCCATGTTGTTTACTTGATGAGCCTTCTCTTTAAAAAGTAGAAGTGATAATTTAGCCTACTACAAGTGAGGGAGAGTGATATAGAATTAATATAAATGAATTAATTGCACACCTCTCTACAAGTTCGGACAAAATCTTCCGATCCCTAAAAACAGAGCAAGAGCCTTACTGTTGCTTTCTCTAGTCCAAAATTTCTGCATATTGTTTAATTATTTATTAGAAACATTGTGTTCAAGTCAACACAACTTAGAAGTGGTATTTATCCAAGCTGAAATGAGTTTCTTCTAGCAACTACATACATATAAGCTTCCGACATATAAAAATGACACTGATTTCAAGTTTATCAGCACTCTAAATTTAGAGCCAGATGTAAAGATACAACAGAACCAAATCCTGCACAAATAGTTGATAAATGAGACTGATTTCAAGTTTATCATCACTAAACAATTACTGCAAATTCTGTGCTTGTACACGTGCATTGAATATAAGATTTAACGCGTAATATGGATATTTGAGCCTTAATCGAACTTTAAAATGAGGCTCCCTTACTTCATATCATTTATTCTATATGAACTCATAAAAAATAAGGTAAAACAATTTTTAAAAGAGTATAATTTTGCTAAATATTTAAAATTTCCTTCCCCACAAAATAAGAGTGTGATAAAAAAAAAAATGTCAATCATCTTTTCTTTAGAACATGCTCTACAGTTAATTAACATGACAAATTCTATTAGATAATTGAAATAGAAATTTGTCCTACAAACTTTGTTTATATCAATTTATATATATAGGTATTTAAAAAATGGACCCCTAAACAACTGAAATATTTCTGAACCTAAATCGACCGGTTCGTTGAACTCATACGAGAATCGAGAACCGAGAACCGGACCTAATTTAACATTACTTCATACTTCAAATGAATATAAAAAACTAGCTGTTGAAGTGGTCCAGACCCATGATTAGATCCAAAACAGAATCATGAAACAATTGTTGGCTTCCTTAAGAACATTAAAGGTGTAAAGTGTCAAATTTTTAAAAAAATCATGTCAAAATCTCTCGGGACCTATCTATATAATCCATACGCTAAATGGACAAGAGATTTAATGATGCAGCCCTACCTACAGATCATTGATTCGTTTGAGGCCTTTATGCTTCCAGGTGGATGTGGAATTCTCACAGGACTTTTCACAAACAGGTAGAGTGCATTTACTTTATCACGAGAAAAGACACTCAACTAATCATTATAGAAAGATATTTCTGCTTTCAAAATCACAGTTTATGCAATCTTGTAGGTTGATTCTTAATATTGGAGACAGATGGCGGAACTACGTACATAAAAAAAACGTTGCAATTGTAAACCAAAAAAAGAAAGAAACATTAGATAAAAAGAAAGTGATAAGGGGAAAGATATTATGATTAGTGAGCCACCTAAGTACATGATTTGATTTCATGGTACTCATGATGCCACAAGTTAGTTATGCGTATGACAATTCCAAATCCCTTTTGATGTTGACAAATTTAAGGTCTCAAGTGACATGTGTAAAATCGAAATCGAAATCGATCGGTTTTGAACCGTCGATTTCAGTTCGAAAATCGAACCGTAACTTCAAAATTAAGATACGGTTTTGATTCCAAATATTTGAAACCTAAACCGCGGATTCTGGTTAAATCACTGATTTTTCCTTTAAAAAAAAAAATTGTTCTTTTTTGTTTGTTTTTTTTAGGATTTTGTATGTTATATTTATATTTAATTTTAGTAGTTTATTTAAAAAAAGAGTGAAACGAACAAAAAAAAGAAAAAAAAAAAGCGAAAACAAGATTAAAAAAAAAGGTACTAAATCGGTCATGTGAGGTTTATCTCATAATCTCAAATCAGATGAGTTCTACTCGTCTGGTGGAAATCAACAGAGTACTAGTCTTCTGATGGACTCAACTGTTGGGCGTATCAGCTGGTGGAGTCAGGTAAGCTAACTTAGACCTGATCAGATGAGTGGGAAACTAACTTAGACCTGATTAGATGAGTGGTGGTGATCCAATCAGATGAGAAGGTGCTGCTTAGGATCAGCTGAGTTGGTAAGATCAGAAGAGTTCTTATCAGACTAGTAGAGTTCTGTTTGCAGAGTTAGTCTTTTGGCTAAGTGTTGGGATATCAAAAGAGTAAACATAAGAGGGGGTCTTCTGATTGTCTTCTAATTGTGTCATCTGTTTGCAAGAAACAAGTGAAGGGCATTGCAGTCAATTCAGATTGGGCAATGCTGAAAACGTGAGTTTGTTAGGCAGTTACAACAGAGTCCATCCTGACAATGATCACGCAATCAACATACGCTGCAATCATCCTTGGCTTCTATAAATACCCCATAGCTTGTAATTGTGAAAGTTTGACGCTCACGAGCATTCGTTCTTGAGTTGAGAGTTCACGAGTGAAGTGAGGAGAAATCCCTTTCCGAGTGTTGAGTGTGTAAACATTCATTTATCAATCAAGATTGAAGTCGTGTGTCCAGTTGATGTAAATCAAAGTTGATCGAACCACTTAAATCACTGTGTACGCTTTGTTTTCTGTTCTCGTTCTTTACATTTGTGAATTGCTATTGTTTGTTGGATTGTTTGAGGGTCTGATTATTTACTTGGATTAGAGACGTCTAATAGAGTGGATAATTAACAGACAGGTCGAATCGATGGTTTAAAAACCGAATCGTAACCGACTCGATTTCGATTATTAATTTTTTAAAATCGAGAATGGCGGTTTGTAACCGTTGTGCACCTCTAGTCTCTGGTCTTTCGTCTTCTCAATCTATTAAGTTGTAATTTAGCTCAATCCGTTGGAGTTGCAAAAAAAGCACGCCGGGAAAGGAGTATTTTATCATGTAAATATGTAGAAGAGAGGCCGAAAAGATGAAAGTGGGACTTGCTTTGCTCTAAAATTGTGTCACACCCGGTTATAGTGGCGGATCTACACTATATTTTTTGGGTACAAATGCACCCCAAATTGTAAAAGAACACAATATTATGTACTTGTACAAAATATTAAAAATGAGAAAAAAAAAAAATTCAATCCAACTATTTTTCTTGTAATTACAAAATCATTATTGTTCATATTTCCAAATGTTAAATTCACCACTACTCAGTTATTCGTACTTTGATCATGAATTGAACTTGACTTAATATCTGTTGTGGAAGGTGTTAAAATCAGAGTTGGTTGCTCGACGCAGCGAAATGCACAAAAGCAACAATCACTTCCACAAAAGTTCAATAGACAACAAACCAAATGTGTAAATTAACCGTAGAAAATAAATACGCAATAACACCAAGAATTTTTACGTGGAAAACCCCTTCACAAGAGGGTACAAAGTTTCTTTCTCTATTACATATAGAAGAATCAACACCAATAACACCAAACTATCCTAAAAAATAGGAGTACTATTCTTGGAACACACAATAAATATGAGAAGAGAGCAAACTAAGATAGTACAATGAGAATGAAATCACGATTTTCTCTTTGTACCTCTTGGAGACAATTTGTGAAAATCTACTTCAACCAAAATGAAGAGCACGTCACCACGAACTCCCCCTTGAAATTTGAGGCAAAACGGTGAAGAAACGAGTCCCCAAAAGACAAACCCTTCTTCTCCCTCTCTCTTTTCTTTCTTTTTTTCTTGGTTGCTGTCTAGTCAAAAGGTCACGGTTGCAACCCTTTAAACAACATATCCAAATGGGCTTCTTTTATTTATTAAACTCTTGGCCCAACTAATATTGGGCAAGCCCAACAATCTCCCCCTCCCAATATAGTTGGCCACATACGTCACTTCTACCTCGAGCTCACGCCGGTCAATCCGCCGCACAAATCATGCTTCTCACGAGTAACCACCTTAGTCATCATATCCGCAGGATTTTTATCGGTGTGAATTTTCTCAAGCTTCATAAGTTGTTTCTCCAATACCATTCTAATCCAATGGTACCTCACATCAATATGCTTCGTTCGAGCATGATACATGGAATTTTTGCTCAAGTCAATAACACTTTGACTATCACAAAAAACCATGTACTCCTCTTGCTTCAAACTCAATTCCTGGAGAAATCTCTTCATCCACATCATTTATTTTCCACCTTTGTTCGCTGCAATGTACTCTGCCTCAGTGGTGGATAAGGCAACACACTTTTGTAATTTTGATTGACATGAGACAGCTCCCCCTGCGAATGTAAACAAGTAGCCTGAAGTGGATTTCCTCCCATCGAGATCACCTGCCATGTCTGAATCTGTGTATCCCATAAGAATCGACTTCGAACTTCCAAAACTCAAACATGATTTTGAAGTTCCTCTCAAGTATTTGAATATCCACTTCACGGCTTCCCAATGATCTTTTCCTAGATTGGAAAGAAATCTGCTCACCAAGCTAACAACTTGAGCAATATCCAATCGTGTACACACCATAGTGTACATCAAAGAACCAACTGCAGAGGAATAAGGAATTGTTGCCATCTCTTCTCTATGCTCTCGAGTCATGGGACAAGATTTCTTACTCAACTTGAAGTGGTTAGCAAGTGGCGTGGACACAGGCTTAGCATGTTTCATGTTGAACCTCTCAAGTACTTTCTCAATGTAAATTTCTTGTGACAACCACAATTTTCCAGTCTTTTTGTCACGAATAATCTCCATGCCCAAAATTTGTTTTGTTGAGCCTAAATCCTTCATGTCAAAGGATTTGGACATCTCCCCCTTCAACTTGCTAATCGACACAATATCCCTTTCCCACAATCAACATATCATCAACATAAAGCAACAAAATAATGAAGTTACCATCAGTAAAGTGTTTGACATAAACACAATGATCCGCCTCCGTTCTTTTATAACTTTGGCTAGCTATAAAAAAATCAAACTTCATGTACCACTATCGTGAAGCTTGCTTCAAGCCATACACGCTCTTTCTCAATTTGCAGACCAAGTGCTCATTTCCCTTAACCTCAAAACCTTGTGGTTGATTCATGTATATGTTCTCCATTAACTCTCCATGCAAGAATGTTGTTCGAACATCAAACTGCTCAATCTCCAGGTTCAAGCTAACTGCTAATCCCAACACAATGCGAATAGAACTCATCTTCACCACTGGTGAGAATATCTCATCAAAGTCAACTCCCTTCTTTTGAGTAAATACCTTGACGACCAATCGTTCCTTGTGTCTGATTACCTTATCACCATCTTTCTTTAGCTTGAATACCCACTTGTTCTTCAGAACTCTCTTACCCTTAGGCAGCTCAACCAAATCAAAGGTATGATTCTTGTGTAAAGAATCTATCTCTTCTTGCATCGCCTCAAACTACTGATCTTTGTATTTGAGGGAATATACCTCCTCAAAGTTCTCTGGCTCTCCCTCATCCGTAATCAACGCCCAATCTGAACTCGGATACAATGTAGTTGGTCTTCGATTTCTCACTGGTCTTCCACGATGTTCTGCATTTTCTGGTGGTGCATGTTGAATCTCCTGCTCAACATCTACTGGCTCTTGGGCAACTGGATCTGGGTCAAGTGCAGTTGGGTCATCATTTTCCATCCCAACTTCATCTTCATTCTCAACTTCCTCTCCACCATTTTTAGCATCAATGGTAGGAGTCTCATATGGTGTTAAATCAGCAACACCAGTAGGCATCGGAGTGGAGGTCTCCCCCTTCTTCAAATCTTCCATCGTCTCATTTTCATGGAAGATGACATCTCTACTCCTCACAATCGTCTTTTTCTATGGATCCCATAATCTGTATCCGTACTCTTTATCTCTATATCCAACAAATATACAAGGTGTATATTTGCTATCTAACTTGTTTCTCTGCTCCTTCGGTACGTGCACAAAGGCTTCGCACCCGAACAAAGTGGGAATAAGAGACATTTTTCCCACTCCATACTCTCTCCGAAATATCAGAATCTAAAGGAACTGATGGAGATCGATTGATCAAATAACAAGCAGTCAACACAGCTTCACCCCAAAATGACTTGGGTAGCTTGGCCATCCTTAGCATACATCTCACTTTCTCCATAATGGTTCTGTTCATCCTCTCTGCCACACCATTATGTTGAGGAGTGCCCAGAACAGTTCCTTCATATCTAATCCCACGCTGAGCACAATATGCCTTGAACTCTCTAGAAGTGTACTCGCCACCGTTGTCAGTTCGTATACATTTCAACAACTTTCCTGTCTGTCTCTCAACCATAGTATGGAACCACTGAAATTTCTGAAATACTTCACTCTTGTTCTTCAAGAAGTACACCCAAGTCTTCCTTGAAGCATCATCAATGAAAGTGGGGAAATATTTATTTCCATCCAACGACTCCACCTCGAAGGGACCACAAACATCAGAATGTATTAGCTCCAATACATAATCTTTCGATTTGAATGTGAACGAAAAGAAATTCTATTTTGTTTGCCTAATAAACAATAATCACAAGGGTGGAGTGTCTTACTTTGAGCAGTAGGAATCAGAGACTCTTTGTCTAGGATGTGCAATGCTTTCTCACTCATGTGTCCCAGCCTGTTATGTCACAAATTTGGTGAAGATTCATCCTCGGCTGCGAATAATTGGTCTCGAGCCATCTTGAGCTTCGTCCGGTACAACGTACAACAAAACTTTCCTTTGCCAACCAACAAGGAACCCTTCACAAGCTTCCAATTACCATTTGTGAATTTTTGCTCGTATCCCTCTCTATCAAGGACATTAACGACAATCAAATTGTAGCGCAACTGTGGAATATGTCTCACATCTTTCAGCGTCAGTGTGAATCCCAAATCAGTCTCAACAACCATATCTCCAATGCTGATAATCAGTGCAACACTCTTGTTTCCCATGAACAATTGGCCATAATCTCCAGCTTTGTAGTTTGTAAACAACTCTCTCTTCGGAGCACAATGATGAGAAGCACCCGAATCAACTATCCACTCAACGTCGGGATTCTCCACATGGAGACACTCATCGTTAACACAAACTACGGTCTGATCATCATCGGAGTGAGTGACAATGGCTGCTGTATTTTTATATCTTCTGACTTCTTCTGATTCTCTTCCCTTTGTTCTTGCTTCCAAATTCTGCAATTTCTCTTCATGTGGTTGGATCCACCACAATGGTAACACTTGAATCTTTCCTTGAACTTAGACCTCTTATCTCTTGATTTACCACAACCTTTAGGTCCTCTACTCTCTGCTTCTACCTCTATTCTCGGTGACAAGTGCTTGCGAAGAGCTAGCCCCAAATTCCTTTCTTCGAGTCTCTGCATTGAACATACTTTCTTTAACCATGTTCAATGTCAACTTTCCATTTGAGGCTGTATTACTGAGCGTCACCAACATAGTCTCCCAGCTATCAAGTAGAGAGCTCAACAAGAATAAAGTCTGCACCTCATCATCGAATGCAATATTCATGGTAGAAAGTTGATTTACCAAGTCGTGAAAAACATTCAAGTGCTCTATTATAGAACTCCCATCTTTGTACTTCAAGTTCACTAACTTTCTGATAACAAAGGCCTTGTTCTGCACATTCTTCCTCTCATACAATTCTTGCAACTTTTTCCACAAATCACACGAATCTGTCTCCTTAGCCACATGGTGAAAAAAAACACTGATATCTACCCATTGTTTAATTGTACCAATTGTTTTTCTACTAAGCTTCTCCCATTCCTTGGCTTCCATACCTTTGGGCTTAGCATATTTTCCTTCAACAAGATCATACAAATCTTTGCAGTAAAGTAAATCCCCCATCATGGGCTTCCATATTGAATAATTTTCTGTAGTCAGCTTAATCATCGAGGTACTACCAATGCCCTCCATGGTCCGAGCCTAGTTTGACATAGGCTCTGATACCACTGTTGTGGAAGGTGCCAAAATCAAAGTCGGTTGCTCGGCGCAGCAGAATGCACAAAAGCAACAATCACTTCCACAAAAGTTCAATAGACAACAGACCAAATGTGTAAATTAACTGTAGAAAATAAATACTCAATAACACCAAGATTTTTTACGTGGAAAACCCCTTCACAAGAGGGTAAAAACCACGGGACCCCGTCTAGCAAAATACTCCACTATATCAAATGAGAATTACAAATAGATGAATCAACACCAATAGCACCAAACTATCCTCAAGAATACTATTCTTGGAATACACAATAAATATGGGAAGAGAGCAAACTAAGATAGTACAATGAGAATGAAATCACCAATTTCTCTTTGTACTTCTTGGAGACGATTTGTGAAAATCTACTCCAACCAAAATGAAGAGCACATCACCATGAACTCCCCCTTGAAATTTGAGGTAAAACGGTGAAATAACGAGTCCCCAAAAGACAAACCCTTCCTCTCCCTCTCTCTTTTTCTTTCTCTCCCCTTTTTTTTCTTTTTTTCTTTGTTGTTGTACAGTCAAAAGGTCACAGTTGCAACCCTTTAAACAACATATCCAAATGGGCTTCTTTTATTTATTAAACTCTTAACCCAGCTAATATTGGGCAAGCCCAACAATATCGACCAGGTCTGACATGACCCACGTCACCTTTCATTAACACAAAAAAGAAAAATATACGAATTATTCAAATCATCTACCTCACTTTTCACTTTGTCGAGGATTAAAATGGAGGATTCAACCTAATTATTAGATTATTAATTAATTGAGTGAAGCAAATTTTGAGGGCAATGTACTTCCAAGTGGATGTAGAATTCAGAAATTCACTCAGGACTTTCACAAACAGATGTTTCTTCCTTTCAGAAATCAGAATACTACAAGACAGTTCTTCCAAATATAATTTCAAGATTTTCTTCTAACCTATATTATCTTATTATCTACATTTCATAAAAGTCCACGTTTCGTCATCCTAAAACCCCCAAGTAGACTAAAGTAGATTAATTAAGTCAAACTCCTAACTTAATTAATAGTAATCGGTCTTAGTTTAGTTTAAATTAAGATTATATGAGGCTAATTTATAATCAACCCTTAAATGGAATTAATCATTCGATTTTTAAATAGAGTAGGTTATTGTTCATGTATATTCAGTCCTTTGTGCATGCATTCTCAAAATTACAGGGCTGCACGTTCTAAGAGATATATCGTGCAAACTGCACATTTTCACCTTTCATTGCATATAAATTGGCCTACAATGCTGCTTCTATTATCATCAACAAAACAATCAACATTCCGGAACATAAATAGTTTTTTTTTTTAATTATCAAAATGTCGAGCTCGAGCTTAGCTTCAGTAATTGTGATGCTAAGTTTAGTTATTGCCACCTTGTATCAGGGTGGTGATGCGGCACTTCAAAATGGTTTCTACCAACGAAAATGTCGCTCCGTTGACGTTGAGGCGATTGTAGGCGGTGTTATTCGAGCATGGTATCGGAGAGATCCCACCATTACACCTGCTCTACTTCGCATGCAATTTCATGATTGCTTTGTCAATGTGAGCTTAATGTCATCAATATAATTCAATTTTGAGTATATAATTGTTATAATCATATGCATGACTTTGGTATACATTTTGTGTTGAAGGGGTGTGATGCATCAATTCTATTAAATGGAACCGCAAGTGAGAGAACTGCAATTCCAAATTTAAGTGTCCGAGGCTACGAAATCATCGACGCTGCAAAAGCAGTATTGGAGGCTCTCTGCCCCGGTGTTGTGTCGTGTGCTGATATCATTGTCATGGCCACACGAGACGCAATCGCCCTGGTAATGACATTTGTGTTTCTAAGTAATATATATATCGATGGTCCATAACATAACATAACCAAGACAACTGATCTGTATGCATGATCATTAATACACAGAGCGGAGGCGGACGATACATTGTGCAGACAGGACGAAGAGATGGGACGATCTCTCTCGCTACGAACGTGGATCTTCCATCTCCTTCAATTTCAGTCACCGATTCCATCAAAGCATTTTCCAAGAAAGGACTTAATGCAATTGACATGATCTATCTTCTAGGTATATTATATTTTGATATAAACTCCTCTCAGATACTTTTTATACTAAAAAGTGATACTTCACAGGATACCTCTTTTATACATAACTTTATTTATCCTTGGTAGAATATCTTCTCTAACACCTTAAGCTTTACGTGCATAGGTGGCCATACCGTCGGAATTTCTCATTGCTCGCTCATCACGAATCGTCTTTACAATTTTCAAAACACGGGAAAGCCCGATCCAAGCATGGATCCAAGCCTACTAACAGCACTGAGGGCAAGATGTCCTCAGAACAATACTAGTAATATTGACAACTCTGTGAATCTTGATCAGAACCCTTTGAGTTCAATGACTCTTGACAATTCTTACTACAAGCAAATAGTTTTACGAAGAGGGATTTTGCAAATTGATCAAGATTTGGCAGTTGATCCACTTTCAAAGCCAACAGTCAACGCCATCGCCAAAGGATATGATTTCAATGCTAAGTTTGGAGAAGCCATGATCAAGTTGGGGGGTGTCCAAGTCCTTACAGATAAACAGGGCCAGATTAGGACTAAATGCTGGGCAATCAACAAACCTTAGAGTCTAAGAATTCTATTCATAATTAATTTGTGTTCATTTTACATTCTTTTCATTTGTTTCGTATATGTGTGATTTTTTATTCACTTTGATTTTTAGATTATACTTTATTTAATTTGTACTGTTCAGTTAAATTTGAGCTGAATTATATTACACTGAGTATATATACAAAACCATAATATATTTTTTGTGATAGATTTGAAAGTTATGAGAAGATGTTAATATTCCCTCTGTTCAACAATGGTAAGGGTGATGCTAAACATACAGAATCAGTATGTACAGACAGGGGTATTTTTGTCCATTTTTGATTTAAATTGTGCTAGAATGACTAATATACCCTTCATTCAAATATATTGCTTAACTATTATTTTTGAATAAAATATTAAAGTTTGACGCCCTTTTCTCTCTCTTCTTCTTTCTTCAAAACAGGTAATAATTACACATAATTACACAAGACAACCCTTTTCTCTCTCTCTCCATTTGTTACCGTTTCATCATCTCTTCTTCTTCCTCTCTTTCTTCTTCTTTCTTCTAAGAGCTTCATCTTCTACATTGAAAAAAACAAATCTTCTACCATAATATTTAGTAGCACAAGTGTAAAAAAGGTTGAGAAATATTATCTCAACCTCTACCCACATAATTATAAAATAAAATATAAGAGTATTTCTTTTCTTTTTGCCGCTATTTTTTTTTAACAAATTTTAATAAAGCATACATATTATTACAAAACTATTAAACGTTTCATTTATTTTTATGTAATTTTTTTAATAACCAAAAAATGAAACTAAATATAAATAAAAAAATCTATATACATTTTAACATAAAATACTAATTGTTATACACATTACAAAAAAATTAAAATAGCTTCGAAAAAAAAATTAAATATATAAAAAAAACTGATATATGCATTTTAATATAGAATAATTGTTATATGCATTTTTCTAGGGTAATTATTTTTGCACAGATTTTAATAAAATAGATTACTACATTAATTGTTGAAAAACTAATTATATACTACTAGTAAAAAATAATTAATTAGTTAAAAAAAAACGTAAACAGAAAAATTAAAATAAACAAATTATACGTTTAATCTTTTAATAGTTTTGTACTAATATGTAATATGCTTTATTAAAATTTGTTTTAAAAAAATTAACGTTAAAAAAAAAAATTGTATATTTTATTTTCTAATTTTGTGGAGAGAGGGGGAGAATGTGAGATATGCATATGGTAATATATTTTTTATATATTTAATTTCCATAGATATGTATTAATTAATTATAATATAATGATTTGAATAATGTTAAATCATCATTTGGCTCACATTATGGGTTTAATATCATTTTTGTAACACTATATTATTAATAAACACTTAGTATGTCATTAGTAAATAAACTTCAAATGTGTATTATGAATTTATGTTCAATATGGTACACTTATCTCCGATTACTCGTTTCTCAACATATATTGTTTAGGGTTTAGGGCAAAGTGTTTGATTACCCATTTCAACGTGCACACTCAATATTCATTAATAAATAAATTTCAAATGTGTATTATATATGAATTTATGTTCAATATGGTACAATTATCTCCGATTACTCATTTCTCAGCATATAGTGTTTAGGGTTTAGGGTTCAAGGTTCAGGGTTTAGGGTTCAAGGTTTAGGGTTTAGGGATCAGGGTTTAGGGTAAAGTGTTTGATTACTCATTTTAACGCGCACACTCAATATTCATTAATAAATAAATTTCAAATGTGTATTATGAATTTATGTTCAATATGGTACAGCATATACTCGTTTATCAGCATATAGTGTTTAGGGTTCAAAGTTCAGGGTTTAGGGTTCAAGGTTCAGGGTTTAGGATTTAGGGTAAAGTGTTTGATTACTCATTTCAACGTGGACACTAATTAAGATTCATTAATAAATAAATTTCAAATGTGTATTATGAATTTAAGTTCATTATGGTACACTTATCTCCGATTACTCGTTTCTCAGCATATAGTGTTCAGGGTTCACGGTTTAGGGTAAAGTGTACACTTATACATACTTAAGTCTCACTCAATTTAATTTTTTTTAAGTGTACACTTATACATACTAAGGTATCACTCACTAATTTAATTTTTCAAAGTGTAAACTTGTAAATACTTAATTCTCACTTACTAATTTAATTTTTCAAAGTGTAAACTTCTAAATACTTAGGCCTCACTCACTAATTTAATTTTTTAAAGTTTGGATTAAAATTAAAATTAAAATTAATTGTCAACCGTGTTAATTTAATCAATTCATTGTCAACGGTGTACAAATTTAATTAATTAACAAAACATTAGTTAATTACCAAATTTAATTAATTAACCAGAGTTAGTTAATTACCAAATTTAATTAATTAACAAAATTAGTGAATTGGAAACTTGGATCAATAATGAATTAAATTGATGGGTTCATTAAATTAATTTTCAATGTGTTATTAAACTAATTTCAAATAATGTACCCTTAGACTTAAAGTTAATTAAATTAATTTATGTATGATAATGAAATTACTTTATTTAAATTAATTTTTTAGTGTTAAAATTAAATTAATTAACGCCTTGATTAAATTATCACTTTTATATTCACTTAGACTTAACAACATTTTCTTCGCCGTTTGAATCGTTTTAAAAAAGTGATTGGAATAATTCACGATTAGCTATTGTTGATAATGAAACGTTTTAGATTTTGTGTTTGTTGGAGAAGGAAAAAAAAATGAAAATTTAAGTTATTGTTGCAGCACACATCAATGATGATAATAGTGAGATAAATTTTTAATGAAGGTTGCACCATAAATACCATTTCAAATTAGATGTAATGATGGTGTGCTATAATTATGCGTGTTGGGAGAATAATTGCGTGTTTTGATCAACGAGAAAGGAGGAGAGATAAAATTATCCTATTAATTAATATATTGTCATTATCTCTAATTAAGGGTACAACAGTAATTAAATAATTAATAAAACATTAATTAAATAAAAAAAAAAGATCTGTATGTACAGATTCTGTATACACATCATTACCGCAATGGTAATCCCATTTTGAGTATTATAAAGATCAATGAAACATCGTTATTGTAATTGAAATTTTGAATTTTATCTATAAATTTAGAGATGTACAGTTGTTTATTGAATACAAAAATTATTGAAATTTTGAATTTTAATGATTCTTGTAGTTGTTCTTGTTCTTCACAACTGTACATGATTCCCTATTTTATAGTTTCAAAGCTCCTCAAGTCCAAAAAACAGAAGAAATTGGCCTTCAACTGAGCTATCAACGACAGTTGTAATTCCATGCAGGCCAAAATAAAAACAACAACATATATTTTAGAAATTTTTCTCGTCTAAAAGTCCGAATTTGTAAAGATGTGTGTAATTCATTTATATGAATTCTCCAACACTCCCCTTACCTGTGCGCCGGATTATCGTCTCTACCATCTGGGGAGGAGGCCGATCAAGTAGACAATTTAATATGAATGAAGTTGTTTTAGACAGAATTTGAAAATCCATGACCTGGGTGTGAGTCAAAAACTCTGATATTCCCTAAAACAATTATCGCCCAATATTCTAAGCAATTTTCACTTTGTAACCTCAAAAACTTAAACACATCAATACTATATATATCATTCTTCAATTAACACCATCAAATCTCAAGCAAAAAAGAAAAGAAAAATTCAATGGGTCTTCCAAGCACGAAACAAGTGATGTTCCTCGTCGTAGCTGCACTTGCCGTTATCCGACCAATCGTGGCCGGAGATCCCGACATCCTGACAGACTTCGTAGTACCAACAGACACGCCGCCGATCAACGGAAACTTCTTCACCTACACGGGATTTCGAGCCACCATCACTGATCCACTCCCTCCAGCATTCAAGGTTTACAAAGCGTCACTGGAACAATTCCCCGCGCTCAACGGACAGAGCGTTTCGTACGCAGTGCTGATGTACCCTGCCGGTTCAGTGAACCCTGTTCACACTCACCCCCGGTCTGCTGAGCTCTTGTTCCTCGTGATGGGGTCGTTGCAAGTGGGATTTGTTGACACCAAAAACACGCTTTATACTCAAACTCTGCAACCAGGGGACTTGTTCGTCTTTCCAAAAGGGTTGGTGCACTTTCAGTACAATTCTGATGCAAAGAATCCTGCTGTCGCTATTTCTTCTCTTGGAAGTGCGAATGCTGGAACTGTCTCGTTGCCGAATACGCTGTTTAATTCCACCATTGATGACAACACTTTAGCCCTGTCTTTCAAGACTGATGTTGCCACCATTCAGAAGCTTAAAGCTGGACTCAAGGGATAGAATATAGATATACTTAATTTATTTGTTTGTATTTCTTTTTTTCAAATAATGAGCTTTCACATGAGGCCTAAGCCGTTGATCAATGACACATGCTGGTTTAATTCTTCGTACACACTGTCATCCTCAAAGTCTGAAACTCTATCACATGAGTTCCACAAATTGCTTCCAATGTTTGCTTTGTAAGTGTCTTTTTAACTATGGACTATGCCAATTTCGCTGATAGACAGCGGTTTTTAACTGCGGTAAAATGGTATCAGCAACTGCTGTGGTACTTAGCGCTATAAAAAAGAGGACACTGATAGACAGCGGTTATGTACCGCTGTTGTATCTATAGACAACTGTGGTTATTAACTGCTGTTATTTCTTCAAAACCGATATTGTATTTGTTATGTTTTATCCCCTACAATACCTACGACATCTGTGTTTAACTGTTGTTGTAAATATCCATATTTTAATATAACCTATTACAACGGTGTTCAAATTCGGGATTTTTTTCAGCTAATGAATATAAACGTAGGGGATGACAATCGGACTGCTATTAAAAACTTCTTGGGTGTCCATAAATGAAAATATATAAATAGATATTTCGAACCAAAAAAGTCAAAAAGCTTGAATAATTTGGTGGTCTGCAATTAGTTAAATGAAGGTTGAAAAACCTCACAACAGTCACGTAGACCTGATTTATTTAGATTAATTAAGTCAATTTACTCCTAACTTAATAGTGATCAGTCTTGGTTTAAACCAAGATTAGACTAGGCTTATAATAAATCCTTATTAGTCAGCTTGTTTTATAATACAATATTTAAATACATACGTATAAATAGAGTAGGTTCATGTTCATGAATATTCACTACTTTTGCATATTTTGTTAAAATTACAGGGCTGCACGTTCTAAGTGTTCCACAACATGATCGTGCAAACTGCAAAATTTCACCTTTGCATTGCATATAAATTGGCCAACAATGCTGCTTCTATTATCATCAACAAAACACCCTACACTCTTCCCCCTACCAACATATATAAATAGTTTTTTTTAATTATAAAAATGTCGAGCTCGAGCATAGCTTCAGTAATTGTGATGTTGAGTTCAGTCACTGCCACCTTGTATCAGGGTGGTGATGCGGCACTCCAAACTGGTTTCTACCAACGAAAATGCAGCTTCGTTGACGTTGAGGCGATTGTAGGCGGTGTTATTCGAGCATGGTATCGGAGGGATCCCACCATTACACCTGCTCTCCTCCGCATGCAATTTCATGATTGCTTTGTCAATGTGAGTATATATAGACTATAGTTGTTATAATCCTTGTGTTACACATGAAATCTAACAGAATGGTATATATTTTGTGTTGAAG
Organism: Galeopsis tetrahit; assembly: GCA_963675135.1. Lineage (NCBI taxonomy): Eukaryota > Viridiplantae > Streptophyta > Magnoliopsida > Lamiales > Lamiaceae > Galeopsis > Galeopsis tetrahit. The sequence continues at coordinate 8,661,401 of OY776124.1, forward strand.
GGGTGTGATGCATCAATTCTTCTAAATGGAACCACAAGTGAGAGAACCGCAATTCCAAATTTAAGTGTCCGAGGCTACGAAATCATCGACGCAGCAAAAGCAGTATTGGAGGCTATCTGCCCCGGTGTTGTATCGTGTGCTGATATCATTGTCATGGCCACACGAGACGCAATCGCCATGGTAATGACATTTGTGTTTCTATGTAATATCATCATTGCATACATAACATAACCAAGAAAACTCTGTTTGCATTATCAATACACAGAGCGGAGGCGGACGATACATTGTGCAGACGGGACGAAGAGATGGGACGATCTCTCTCGCTACGAACGTGGATCTTCCATCTCCTTCAATTTCAGTCACCGATTCCATCAAAGCATTTTCCAAGAAAGGACTTAGTGCAACTGACATGATCTATCTTCTAGGTATATTATATTTTGACATAATTAAACTCGGTGATTGATACTTCGTATGCTAAAACATGATACTTCTAAGTCCTTTTTGGTACATAATTTTATTTATCCGTCATATAATCTCTTCTCTAACAGCTTAAGCTTTACGTACATAGGTGGCCATACCGTCGGAGTTTCTCATTGTTCACTCATCAATGACCGTCTTTACAATTTCCAAAACACGGGAAAGCCCGATCCAAGCATGGATCCAAGCCTACTAACAGCATTGAGAGCAAGATGCCCTCAGAACAATACTAGTAATATTGACAACTCTGTGAATCTTGATCAGAACCCTTTGAGTTCAATGACCGTTGACAATTCTTACTACAAGCAAATAGTATTGCGAAGAGGGATTTTGCAGATTGATCAAGACTTGGCAGTTGATCCACTTTCAAAGTCGACTGTCAACGCAATTGCTAAAGGATTCAATTTCAACTTCAATTTCGGACAAGCGATGATCAAGTTGGGGGCAGTCCAAGTTCTTACAAATAAACAGGGCCAGATTAGGACAAAATGCTGGGCAATCAACAAGCCTTAAGAGTCCAGAATTATATTCATAATTAATTTGTGTTCATTTTACATTCTTTTCATTTGTTTCATATATGTGTGATTTTTTATTCACTTTGATTTTTACCATTTAATTTGTACTACTATTCAGTTAAATTTGTTGTCTTATCATATAACAAGAGACATTTGTGTATCTTGAGCTGAATTATTACACTGAGTACACAAAACCGTAATATATTTTTTGTGATAAATTTGAAAGTTATGAGAAGATGTTAATATTCCCCTCTGTTCAACAATGGTAATCCCATTTTGAGTATTATAAAGATCAATGAAACATCGTTATTTGTAATTGAAATTTTGAGTATACAAAAAATATTTACATTAGATAGATATGAACATAGATGAATATAATGTCTAGTAAACTCCACCTTGAAGTTAATTATTCCTGTATTTGTTCTTCACAACAGTACATGGTTTATAATTTCAAAGCTCCTCAAGTCCAAAAAACAGAAGAAATTGGCCATTCAACTGAGCTATCAACGACAGTTGTAATTCCATCAGGACAAAAGAAAAATAACAAAATCAACATTTAAAAGACTGAACTTGTAGAGAGTTGTGTAATTCATTTACATTAATTCCCTAACACTTTTCCTCACTCGTGGGTTGGATTATCGTCTCTACCTTTTAGGGAAGAGGCCCATCGAATTTCACGACAATTTAATACGAGTGGAGTTACTTTCAATAGAATTTGAACACATGATGTGCGCGTGAGCCAAGGACTCTGGATATCATAAAAAAATTCTATCTCATCTAAAAGTCCCAACATAGAAAACTGTGAATTTTTTTTATATTAATTCCCTGAAATAAGTATATTCTCCTAAAAAATTATCGCCCAATATTGTAATCTCAAAACTCAAACAGGCCAATAGGCCTCCTTTGCTATATATATTTCTTCAATCAAAATCAAAAGAAAAATACAATGGCTCTTCCCAGCACGAAACAAGTGATGTTCCTCCTCGTAGCTGCACTGGCCGTCATCCGACCAATCGTGGCCGGAGATCCGGACATCCTGACAGACTTCGTGGTACCAATAGACACGCCGCCAAACTCCCCGCCGATCAACGGAAACTTCTTCACCTACACTGGATTTCGAGCCACCATCACTGATCCACTCCCTCCGGCATTTAAGGTATACAAAGCGTCCATGGAACAATTCCCTGCGCTCAACGGACAGAGTGTCTCGTACGCTGTGCTCATGTATGGGGCCGGTTCAGTGAACCCGGTTCACACTCACCCACGGTCTGCTGAGCTCTTGTTCCTGGTGATGGGGTCGTTGCAAGTTGGATTTGTTGACACTAAAAACACTCTTTATACACAGAGTCTTCAAGCAGGGGATTTATTCGTGTTTCCAAAGGGGTTGGTGCATTTTCAGTACAATTCTGATCCAAAAACTCCTGCTGTGGCGATTTCTGCTTTTGGAAGTGCGAATGCAGGAACTGTTTCGTTGCCGAATACGCTCTTTAATTCTACGATTGATGACAATACTTTAGCTATGTCTTTCAAGACTGATGTTGCCACCATTCAGAAGCTTAAAGCTGGACTCAAGGGATAGATGGATCATATACTTAACTTATTTGTTTCTACTACTTTTTTTTGAAATAATGAGCTTTCACATGGAGGCTTATAAATTAAATCCATTGAATTCTTCGTACATATTGTGATCCTCAAAGTATGAAACTCAATCACGTGAATTTCACAAATTGCTTCCAATGTTCGCTATCAAAGTGTCTTTTGTACTATGGATGTGATGTACACACACATTAGGCCAAATTCGCTGATAAAGAGCGGTTTTTAACTGCTATAAAATGATATCAACAACCACTGTGGTACCTAGTGTTGTAAAAAGAGGGGGATGATAACCGCTGTCGTATATATATACGCCAATGGTTATTAACCGTTGTGATTCCTTCATAAGAAATGTATTTGTTCGGTTTTAACCCTTTACCATACCTATGACAAAAGTTTTATTAGCTACGGTGTTTAAGCGTTGTTTTGATTTACTATAGCGGTTTTTAATTGCTGTTGTAAATATTCATATTTTAATATAACCTATTACAACAGTGTTCAAATCCAGGATTTTCTTCAACAAGAACCTAAGGGATGACAATTGGGCTACCAATAAGGATATCTTGGGCGTATATAATTTAATAGCTTGGGGTATATACCCCTCCAAGAATGTTAGATGCACTCCCACGATACACATACCCCTCAAAACAGATGTAAGATACATGCACTTCACCCAAATTACCTTTTGTACCATTTTCTCTTAATATTTCCTATGATAAATACACTCCCCACAAAAACCCCAATTTTCACTAAACCCTAATTCTTTCCTTTTATTTCTTCCCCCAACTCATTCTTTCTCCTCCCTTCTTCATTCTCAACTAGTCGCCGCCTTTCGTCCAGCCTCCACCCATCGCCGCGACACACAGGGAAGCCTTTTTTTTTTTATCTGTTGCACAAGCCGGCTGATCTCCCGCTGCCCAGCGCCGCGCCGCCCTTCGCCCCACCCCAAGAAGCGTAGTCCGGCCTCCGCCGCAAACATAGGTAAGCCTTTTTTTTTTTTGCACAAGCCGGTGGCGGCGACGGTCGTCCCCCCGCTGCCTAGCGCCGCCGTCGCCCTTCGCCCCACCCTAAGCAACGCCGCCCTTCGACAATGTTAGATGCATTGCCCGTCTCCTCTAGTCCAGGGTTTTTTTTTTTTTTTGACAATATTGAGTCGACCAAAAACACTTTGTTGTCGACGTGTTTTTGGTCGACTCAATATTGTCAAAAATTTTCAATTTTTAAATTTACAAAAAAAAGATCTTTCGAAAAAATCTTATTGAGAAGGGCATTTTTGGTCAAACCAGAGTCGACCGGAGTGTTTTTGGTCGACAAACCAGTGTCGACCGGAGAATTTTTTGTCGACTCTGGTTTGTCGAAAATAAGTTTTTTTTTTCTAAGTTATGTATGTTTTTTAATTTCTGAATCTTTATTTGGGGGTGGCGGTGGCTGCCGGAGATTGGACGACAGTGGCGGGGGTGGTGGCTGCTACCTTTCAAATTAGGGTTAGAGTTAGTTTAAATTATGGGGAGTGTATGTATCTTTTTATAATTTATTAAAAGGGTAAATTAGATATTTTACATGAATATTTAATTAATAAAAGTGGAGGGGGAGTGCATCTAACATTCTTCGAGGGGGTAGATGGGGAAATAACTTGGGACTACCTTCACTGATATGTAGGAACAAATTTGATATACATTTCACGTCCGTAACTTAGTCATATTCCACTTTAAATCCTTTAAGTATTCACTTTTTTAATTTATGTTCTAAGGTATCTAATTTACATCATTTTTGTTGGAAAACTTTTAAATTCGCCGAAAGCGTGAGTGTAGCCACGCATGTGGAATGAATTGGGTATTCCGACAAATTGTCCAATTGACATCCTTTAAATTTGAAAATTAAATATTAAAAATTTCTAAAAATTAATTATTAAAAAATAAAAAATTCTAAAAATGAAATTATTCAAACTTAAATGACGTAAATTGGACAATTCGCCGGAATCTCCCATTCATTCCACATGTATTGCAAGCCACACGATTTGATTCCTCTGTTCTACCTTTCGTATTCCACCCTACTGGATATTTAACGTGTGTTGCCCCCATATTATAGGACATTGATTATTTTTTATTAAGACATACGTCAACCATCCATACAGTGGATTAAAATATGAAACACCAAAATTGGAAAAATTGGAAAATATATAATTAAATAGATATTTCAATCCAAAAAAGTCATAAAGCTTGAATAATTTGGTGGTTTGCAATTAGTTAAATGAAGGTTGAAAAACCTCACAACAGTCACGTAGACCTGATTTATTTAGATTAATTAAGTCAATTTACTCCTAACTTAATAGTGATCAGTCTTGATTTATACTAAGATTAGACGAGGTTTATAATAAACCCTTAGTCTTGTTTTATAATACAATTTTTATATACATACGTATAACTAGAGTAGGTTCATGTTCATGAATATTAATGTTAAAATTACAGGGCTGCACGTTCTAAGAGATATATCGTGCAAACTACACATTTTCACCTTTCATTTCAAATGATTCATTACATTGCATTGCATATAAATTGGCCAACAATGCTACTTCTATTGTCATCAACACTCTTCCCCCCACCCCTCCGAACATAAATATATATTTTTTTTAAATATAAAAATGTCGAGCTCAAGCTTAGCTTCAATATTTGTAATGCTAAGTTTAGTCGTTGCCACCTTGTATCAGGGTGGTGATGCGGGCCATGCGGGACTTCAAAATGGTTTCTACCAAGGAAAATGTCGCTCCGTTGATGTTGAGGCGATTGTAGGTGGTATTATTCGAGAATGGTATCGGAGGGATCCCACCATTACACCTGCACTCCTTCGCTTGCAATTTCATGATTGCTTTGTCAATGTCAGTTTAATGTCTTTAATATAATTAATGAGTATATAGTTGTTATAATCCTAGTGTTATGCATGATTATTAAGTGACACATGAAATCTTACATAAATGTAAATGTCATAAGTGACTTTGGTATAAATTTTGTGTGTTGAAGGGGTGTGATGCATCAATTCTTCTAAATGGAACCACAAGTGAGAGAACCGCAATTCCAAATTTAAGCGTCCAAGGCTATGAAATCATCGACGCAGCAAAAGCAGTATTAGAGGCTCTCTGCCCCGGTGTTGTGTCATGTGCTGATATCATTGTCATGGCCACACGAGACGCAATCGCCATGGTATGTAATATTCAAATCCCATATATAGGTGGTCCATCATAACATACATAACATAACCAAGACAACTCTGTTTGCATGATCAATAATCAGAGCGGAGGCGGACGATACATTGTGCAGACGGGACGAAGAGATGGGACGATCTCTCTGGCTAAAAACGTGGATCTTCCATCTCCTTCAATTTCAGTCACCGATTCCATCAAAGCTTTTTCAAAGAAAGGACTTAGTGCAACTGACATGATCTATCTTCTAGGTATATATTTTGATATAAACTCTTGATACTTTGTATACTAAAACGTGATACTTCACACGAGACCTACTCATATACCTCTTTTATACATTACTTTATGTATCCTTCGTATAATCTCTTCTCTAACAGCTTAAGCTTTACGTACATAGGTGGCCATACTGTCGGAATTTCTCATTGCTCGCTCATCACGAATCGTCTTTACAATTTCCAAAACACGGGAAAGCCCGATCCAAGCATGGATCCAAGCCTACTAACAGCACTGAGAGCAAGATGCCCTCAGAACAGTACTAGTATTGACAACTCTGTGAATCTTGATCAGAACCCTTTGAGTTCAATGACTGTTGACAATTCTTACTACAAGCAAATAGTGTTGAGAAGAGGGATTTTGCAGATTGATCAAGATTTGGCAGTTGATCCACTTTCAAAGTCAACTGTCGACGCCATCGCCAAAGGATTCAATTTCAACGTGAATTTCGGACAAGCCATGATCAAGCTGGGGACTGTTCAAGTCCTTACAAATAAACAGGGCCAGATTAGAACTAAATGCTGGGCAATCAACAAGAACAAGAACTGATGATCAGAGTTATATTGAAAATTTGTGTTAATTTTACATTCTTTCCATTTGTGATGTTTGTTAATTTGTACTCCACTATTCAGTTAGTTAATTAACTGAATTCTATTCAAATTTGTTGTCTTATTTATAGTACTACATTTTGTTATCATATACTCCAAGAGAAATTTTTGTATCCTGAGCTGAATCATTCCACCAGAATATGGGACGCGACTAGTCTCCTTCACTAATCGGGTGCGTTTCAATGTCTAGTGACGTAGATCCACCTTGAAGTTAATGATTCTTGTTCTTCACAATTGGATATGGTGGTGGTATATGCCTTTAACTCACTCATTACTCATATAATTTCAAAACCGAGTCCAAAAAAACAGGACAAAATCGACAGTTGTAATTCCATACAGGTCAAAAGAAAAACAACAAAATCAACAACATATATTTCTAAAAAATTATCGCCCAATTGTTTAAGAAATTTTCACTATGTAGTCTCAAAACTATATATACCCCATGCATGCATATATCTTTCTTCAAATCAAAACCAAAAACAAAACAAAACAAAAATCCAATGACTCTTCCGACGAAACAAGTGGTGTTCCTCCTCGTAGCTGTACTTTCCATTATCCGACCAATCATAGCCGGAGATCCCGACATCTTGACAGACTTCGTAGTACCAACAGACACACCTCCAAACTCCGCGCCGATCGATGGAAACTTCTTCACCTTCACCGGACTGCGAGCCACCATGACCGATCCATTCCCTCTGGAGTTGAAGGTGTACAAAGCGTCCATGGAACAATTCCCTGCGCTCAACGGGCAGAGTGTTTCGTACGCTGTGCTCATGTACGGGGCCAGTTCCGTGAACCCGGTTCACACTCACCCACGGTCGGCCGAGCTCTTGTTCCTGATTCAGGGAGTGTTGGAAGTGGGATTTGTGGACACCAAAAACACGCTTTATACTCAAACTCTGCAAATAGGGGATTTATTTGTGTTTCCTAAAGGGTTGGTGCATTTTCAGTACAATTCTGATACAAAGAATCCTGCTGTGGCGGTTTCTGCTTTTGGAAGTGCAAATGCAGGAACTGTTTCGTTGCCGAATACGCTGTTTAATTCGACGATTGATGACAATACTTTAGCTCTGTCTTTCAAGACTGATGTTGCCACCATTCAGAAGCTTAAAGCTGGACTCAAGGGATAGATAGATATACCTAACTTATTGGTTTGTATTTTTTTCCCTAAATAATGAGCTTTCAAATGAGGCCTAAGACATTGATCAATGAAACATGCTAATTAATCCGGTTTAATTCTTCATACACACTGTGATCCTCAAAGCCTGAAACTCAATCATGTGAATTCCACAAATTTCTTCCAATGTTCGCGATGTAAGTGTCTTTTGTACTATGGATGTGATGTACGCACACACTAGGCCAAATTCGCTGATAGAGAGCGGTTTTTAACTGCTGTAAAATGATATCAGCAACCGCTGTGGTATCTAGTGTTGTAAAAAGAGGGCGCTGATAGACAGCGGTTATTTACCGCTGTCGTATCTATATACAACAATGGTTATTAACCATTGTTATTCCTTCATAAGTGATGTATTTATTCAGTTTTAACCCCTTACCATACCTATGACAACAGTTTTATTAGCTACGGTAGTGGTGTTTAATTGCTGTTGTAAATATTCATAATTTAATATAACCTATTACAACAGTGTTCAAATCCAGGATTTTCTTCAGCAAGAACCTAAGGGATGACAATTGGACTGCTAATAAGGACATCTTGGGCGTACATAATTTAATCGATAGGGGGAATAACTTGGGACTACCTTCACTGTATGTAGGAACAAATTTGATATTCATTTCACGTCCGTAACTTAGTCATATTCCACTTTAAATCCTTTAAGTATTCATTTTTTCAATTTACGTTCTAAGGTATCTAATTTTCTAGTTTTCAGATCTCCTGGTCTTCTAATAGCTAGGTTTGATCTTCATCTTAAGCATACGCGTGTTCTAGCTGATCAGTTGAGTTCTTCCTTAACTGTAAGTCTAAGACTAAGTTCTATACTAGATAGCTAATTTATACAAATTCAGCTTAAGTTATATTACAATCTGTTTTGGCATAATCACCAAAACTAATATAAACACAACGAGCACAATTGTTTTGGTTATGTCATGGAGATCTCAACGCAAGTTTCTTCACCAGTCTGCTTCCACAGAAAAAATAGAATAAAATCACGAGACTGCAAATCATGAGTTTGTGTGGATTGGTTGAAGACTATTTCATGTCTCTTTTCACATCTAGTTCTGACCAAGGAGTCGAGTTTCGAGTATAGCAATCAAGTCGAGTTTGACCTCAGCACTACTCGTTTCAACTCGACTCATTTACACATCTAGTTGTTGGTGAATATATATAAATAATTCAAGGTAAAAAATTACACACATATATAATCTGAAGGAAAAAATTCAAGTGGTCCATACCCATGATTAGATCCAAAACAGAATCATGAGACAATTATTGGCTTCCTTAGGAACATTAAAGGCGTAAAGTGTCGACTTTTTTTAAAAATCATGTCAAAATCTCTGGACAATTCTATATAATCAAACGCTAAATGGACAAGATATATAATGATGCAGCCCTACCTACAGATCATTAATTCAGAGAGGCCTGTATACTTCCAGGTAAATGTGAAATTCACACACGACTTTTCACAAACAGGTAGAGTGCATCTACTTTATCACGAGAAAAAACACTCAACTAATCATTATAGAAAGATATTTCTGCCTTCATATTCACAGTTTATGCAAAAGAATCAAACCTTGTAAGTTGATCCTTTAATCTTGGAGACAGATGGCGGAACTACGTACATAGAAAAATGTTGCGGAACAAAAAAAGAAAGAAACAGTAAATAAAAAGAAGGTTTTTTCTTACGGTAGTCAAATTGTACAAAGTGACTATATAGTCAGCACGTCGAATTGCATCACGTGGCGTCGTACGCATCGTATGAACATGTTACATGTTATTAGGGCTGTAAATGAGTCGAGCCGAGCCGAACGCGATGCTGTTCAAGCTTGTTTGAAATATTATCGAGCTTTGAAATTAGTGTTTGAGCTTGTTTGATAACTAAACGAGCCGAGCTTGAACGAGCTTTATTCGAGCCGAACACGAGCCGAGCTCGAGTAGTTTGACATTTTTACACTAAATTTATCTTTTTTTACTTATCGAGCTCGAGCTCGAGCTGAGCTTTGGACCATACCGAACGTAAATATATGTTCAAGCTTGTTTGATATCTATGTCGAATCGAGTTCAAACGAGCTTTTACCGAACGATCTCGAATCGAGTATCGAATAGCTTGGTTTGATTTTCAGCCCTACATGTTATACAGATTTATTTTAATATAATTAATTTTTAAATTGTATTTTGTTATTTACTATATTACCCTTTTTTAATATAAAAAAAACAAAAAAAAAACTTTACTAAACCATAATATTATTTTTCGAAACCTTACTAAATCATAGTAATTAAATACTTAAAAAAAACTAAATCATAATTAAAATTTTAAAACTGAAGAAAAAATAGCAATTTAGGTCATCTTCTTCCCTCGCAAATAAACCCTCAATCGTTAACGTGAGACCACTCCCCTCTCTCTTCATTGCCGACATTCTCTCTTCACCTTTGTGCACGAGTCTTGTCGCCGCCGCACGAAGTCGTTTTCGTCTTCGTTGCAATAAGCCTTCGCTATCGTGCACGAAGAAGGCGCTACCGCCGTCGCAATGAAATTAGTCTAGAACCCCTGGTTCTCTCTTCATCGTTGTACACGAGTATTCTCGCCGCCGCTGTTGCACACAGAAGGCGCTTCTGCCGCCGCACCAAGCTTCCGCTGTCGCGCACCAAAAAAAATCTCAGGTACTTCCATTTTAAGCTATGTTAATCCTTTAGGTGTATGGGCGTTTATTTTTTTTTGTTACAGAGATGCTACAATTTTTTTTTTTTTTTTTGTTGGTGATTATTTTGAATTTTTGGGTGTATGGGCGTTTATTTTACTTGCACCGTTTGAGTAGTTGGGTTCATAATATTTTTCTTTTTCTCCAAGTTTTAACTTTCTCGTTGTGGAATTAATTCACTCGTCTTTGTTAGTTTGTCACTGCAGAACCAAATTGTTAGGCACATGAGGTTCTTGTTATGTTATGACTGATCTAATGTAATTATATAACGTTACTAATTTGATGTTGCTTGAATTCTTGGTTTTAAAGTGTGTATAGAGTTTGATATTATGAACACTAAATCTTGCTACATAAATTTTATCCATGAAAAAATGTTGGGAAATTGGTATGTATTTGGAATAGTTTGGTCAACTTGATACAACTTTACCACTACTTTCAGTCAGCTACTTTTCAAGGTAGAGAGGCATCATTAAAAACATGTTTTTTCTAGGGTTGATTTGTTATGCCAATTCCTTCTTGAATCTAGATCTTAATTGTGGTTTGTATAACTGTTGTGTGGGTGAAACGACATAACAAAAAACAAATTATCTTGTAAGTTAACTGAGTGAGTTAATTAATGTTAGTTCACAGTCTAATTTATTACTGATGTGTTCCTGGTTTTCCTTTGAGATTTAGTGTCCATTTTACACTGCAACAACATTGGTTTTTGTACCACAATAGACAATATTTATCCTTCCTTTCATTATGATGTTGTTTAAGGAATGTGCATCCTTTTGTCCCTTATTCGCCTCTTCTAGTGATGCCACACAACCAGTGTTAGGAAAGTCTTGGAAGGATTGTAAATTCTTATATATCCCTTTTAATTGTCTCGAGCATTGGATTGCACTGAAAGTTGACATGAAATCCGGGGTGATTGAAATTTATGATAGTATGAATTGCCGTCGTAGACATAGCATGATGAGGACCTTTGCAAAGATCCTTCCTAAGTTGATACGATCAAAAGTGGATGAGAAATACGACATCGAGATTTTCAATTAAAGAGTATACCACGTGGTCAACAGGTTAACGGGTAAAAATGTTATAATTTTTTGAGTGTTTGTTTTTGTATATATTCGTTATATTAAAACTCTTTCTGATGCAAATTTGATTGTGGCATATTCATGATAAAGTACATTGAGTGTTTGACACTAGCTCCAGGAACTGATGGAAGTTAAATATCCATCCTTTTTTTCCCCTCCCCTTGACTCGAACCCAGGACCTAAGGCCTAGGTAGTGGTGCTCTAACCACTTGAGCTATCCCACTTTGTCCACTAGCTCCGGGAAGATGTCAGTACAATTTGTTGCAATGACATGCCGGAATTGAGGAAGAAACTAGCACTCGACATTTTCGGTCATCATTTTGATCATTGACTTCTTGTAATTGAAGTATATAGTACACAAAGAATGTAGATTTTTTTTTTTTTTTGTTCATGAACATAATATGAATGTTTTAATATTAAATTTATATTTAGAATTTCATCTTTGTTGTTAATATTTTTGTTGAGGTGTTGATTAAATTCTAGAATGTAGTCATTTAAAATTGATGTATATTGTAAAATTTTATTTAGGTGAAATTTGATTGTAAATTTTATCCCTCAAGATATCGTGATAAAATAGATGCTTAAATTATTATTTTTGCATCAAGAGTACTAATAATAATACCTATTTAAAATATTTCGGTCTAAAAACAACATAAAATACATGTCTTAAAATTTAGAGAAAAAAGAATACTAATATCTATTTCAAATATTACGGCCTAAACAAAACATAAAATACATGTTTTAAAATTTAGATAAAAATGACGGAAAAATACCCCGATAAACGAGAGAACGACCCCTGTGACATTATAACGGAACCAGGGTCGTTAAAGTCCCTAACGACACCGTACCGACCATTCCACTAGATCCACCTGATATTTTATATGAGTATTGTGTATAACATGGATATCGACGTTTAAGGTGTGTTGAACACCCCGATAAACGAGAGAACGACCCCTGTGACATTATAACGGATCGAAGGTCGTTAACGTCACTAACGACATGATATGTTGTGTACAAGTGTCGAATAACTTCTATGACCATTATTTTAAAGGGTTTAGAGTGATTATTTGTGTTTCGGATGCCATGTTCATTGGATAGTACACCACTTATTAATAATCAGTCATTTCACTCAATCACTACATTCTAAGTTATATAAATCATGTGTTGTTTATCAATCAAACCATGCATCATTTTCGAACACGTTAAATTTAGTAAAACAATGTCGTCATCTTCGTAAAAACATGTTAAATTGTAAAATGATGACATCGGGGAACTTAAGTTTCACATTTGACACACGAAAACGAGATAATGACCCGTGTGACATTATAACAGAATGAAGGTCGTTAACGTCACCAACGACACCGTACCGACCATTCTCCTAGATCCACCTGATATTTTATACGAGTATTGTTTATAACGTGAATATCAATGATATATAGCGTGTGTTGAATACCTCGATAAACGAGAGAACAACCCCTTTGAAATTAAAACGGAATGAAGGTCGTGCAAAATGTTTTTTAATTTGCACGGTGTAATAGGAATTGGTCGTGTAGTGGTGCACGAACCCTGAGTCGTGCATGTGAGTACTTATAAAAAGTTTTTAATTTAGCACGATGTAGTAGGCATTGGCCGTGCAGTGGCGTACGGCTCCTGGATCGTGCACGTGACGAGTTACATAAAGTTTTTCAGTTTGCACGGTGTATTAGGCATTGGTCGTGCACTTCGACATGACTCCTGGGTCATGTACGTGACCACTTACATAAAGTTTCTCAGTTTTCACGATGTAATAGGCATTGGCCGTGTACTTCTGCACGTCCCTTGGATCGTGCACATTTAAATTACAGAACGATAAATTTGATTCGTGCACAATCAAATTTTCGAAATTATTTTTATTTTTTCAAATAATTATAAATATAAATTTGATTTGTTTTTTATTATTAATTTTATTAATAATATAAGGGTAAATTGGTAGTTTCAACATTACATATTTAATTAAATCAAAAAATATAATAAAATATTTTATTGTATAAGGATATAAATGTAATTTTCAAATTATATTTTTTAATTAATTAAATTAAATATAAAAATATCAACGTACGAAATCATACGACACATAAATTGAATAAATACAATTTATAGTACAAAAAGTAACCGGTCATCAATTTTAAACCTTTGGATTTAAATTTTAATGGCTCAAATTTAACTGACTACGATAGTCATACGACATCAGACGACACTCTGACTACAAATAGAAATTCCCTAAAAAGAAAGCGATAAGGGGAAAGATATTAATCTATCCGTCCCATAGAATTTTTGCACAAGGGGCTATCAACACCCAAAATAGTGTTATTCTTACCCCAATTGTTATACACACCCCACTTAAATTTAAAAATCAATTTAAAATACTATACACACCCCAATTTATTTATTTTCTACCTTCTTCTTATTTTAAAAGTTAAAACATTTTTTATTCTTAACCATTACTATACACACCCCATCTCATTTAACTTATTCCTTCCTCTATTCCTCAAAACAACCGTACATTTGCAAAGAGAACAGAAAGGGAGAAAATATTCAAGTGTTCAATCCGTGTTGACCGAACAATCTCATCCTACCTCTGGTAAAAAAAATCCTAATAAGATGCATTGGGTATGAATGTATAACATACTTCGAGTTTGATTTTGAGTTTTGTTTCTCCTGTTTTGGTGTCACAGTTTGGGTCTGATGTGTTCGTGTTCGACCATTAACGCGGCCGCGCAGCGCACATAGTGCACAACTGATTTGGCCACACGCAACAGAGGGTGCACGACCGGTATTGGCCGCACGCAACAGAGGCTGCACGGTCGGTATTGACCGAACAAAACATTGTGCACTACTGATTTTTGGCCGAACATGATGAAACCAGATATGCGCAGCAAAATATTGATTCTCATTAATGGAATATAATGAATTGAAATTGTCGTACAGCAGCGTGCGAGTACATATACAAAATTATTGAAGTCCTAAAAGTAAATGGGCTTTAATCTAAACATTAATTCCAATAGCAGTGTTGCTTTTTTTTTTTTTTTTTGGTGATAGGGTTTATGCATGAAGAGAAAGGGTTTTAAGAATAAAGTGAATTTTTGAAGTAAAAGTAAAAATAGTTGAATGAGGGTTAAATGAAGTAGGATTTAAAAATGGAGTGTGTATAACATGGGGTGTGTTTAAAATTATTAAGGGTGTGTTTAACATTTTTTAAAAAGATTTAAAAGGACATTTTAATAAATGCAATTGTGTCTATTTTTGTCCAAAAAATTTTGGGGTGGGAATAACACTATTTGGGGGTGTTGATAGCCCCTCCCTTTGCACAATTGGGATGACTAAAATGTGTAAAAAAATATGTAATGAGTGATGTTTTGAGGATATTATTGTAATTTTTTATGAATAAAGTAAATAAAAATGTAGATTGAGTGTGAAAAAATAACTATAAATATGTGTATATTTTAAGGATGGGAGTTATAAAAATATTTATTCGGGGTGTGCAAATTGGTATGAGACATCAAAATATAACAAATGTGCAAATTTATGTAGGACTAAGATGGTTAGGGTGTACATCAAAATAGAATTAAACAATTTAAGTTCCCGGGTCTTCGTCTTCTCGATCTACTGAGTTGGTTTTGAGCTCAATCCATCGACTTGCAAAAAAAGCACTCCGGGGTAGGGTATTTTATCATGTAATGACTCGGTTGCTAGCACTACAGGAAAACTGGTTTTTAGTCACAAAATCCTCTCACTATTGCTTCTCTAGCTAAAGGTCTATAGTGAAAGGAAATTGAGAATTAATGACAGGACCTGTCACTAAAAGTCAATTCCTGTCATTAAAGGTTTTTAGTTAGAGAAACTATAATGACATGATTTCTGTCACTAAAAGTAATTTTTCTTGTAGTGTAGTGAATTTAGAGGGTAGGTTAGGTGTGTTAATTCATCATAACTTACCCTCTAAACTCACTAAGCAAATTAATGAGCTCTATAACTATATATATATTTTTTATTTTATTTTTTTGACACGGTATTCGGTTCAAGAAATGACTAATTCGAGCAGACCAATCTCATCGTCCACTTTAAATATGTAAAAGAGAGACTGAGAAGATGGGTGTAGTTATGATATGTGTCACATACGTGTGTTTCGAGTAATTAGGGTATTCAGGACCCTAACTAGGCTCCTTAAGGTTCGCTAACAAACTATTATGTTTGAGTCTGGACCACTTATAATTATTTATCTAGTATAGATTAGAGTTGCACCGTAATTTTCTTTGGAAGTAACTCTATTTTGCTTTAAAATTGGGTCACACTATATATATATATATATATATATATTTTATTTTATTTTGATACAATTGCACCCCAAACCGTAAAAGAACACAATATTATGTACTACTCCATAAAATAGTTAAAGAATAATAATTTTCAATCAATTTTTTTTTGTAATTACAAAATGAATTATTATTGTTCATATTTTTAAATTTTAAATTCACCACTACGGTTATTCGTACTGTGATCATGAATTGAACTTGACTCAATTTCGGTCAGGTCTGACATGACCCGGCGACATCATCTTTTATTAATATAAAGGAAAAAAAAAACAAGAATTATTCAAATCATCTAGATCATTTTTCACTTAGATAGATATGTAATGCATATGTGAAGTTGAATCTTGCACATTTTCCACTTGACCTAGTGATGTTTTTTTTTTTTTGTGTTAGAACAATTGAGCTGTTGTAATCAAGCAAGAATATTGTTGGGGATATTAAAATGGAGTCGGTGCATTAAATATCAGGGTTCAACCTAATTAGATTATTAGTAATTAATTGAGCAAGGTTTGAGGCCAAAGTATGTAGAATTCAGAATTCACTCAACACTTTTCACAAACAGATGGCATGCATCTAAGCTAACACGAGATTAGCAGTACATATAGAGCTTAGTTTAGACTTTAAACGAGATCCCGCTGGTATAGACGGTGAGATTGATCCTCCAAATTAGTTGGTCCTAGCTAATCCTAAAAACCTCACAGTCACATAGACCTTATTTATTACTCCCTCCTATTCTTTTTAATTGACGTCCTGTAGCTCTACACACATATTAAGAAATAAACTATTTTCCTAATATGCCCTTAATAAATAAATAAATGACTGTTAATTTAATTGAGTACATGCCTGATTTTATGGGAATGATGGATGACTCATTCTTATCAATTAATTACATAATTAAGGAAATAAAGGGTACATTAGAGATAAATTTACAAAACGTCAATTAAATTGCTAATTCTAAAAAATCTAAAACGACAATTAAAAAGAATAGTTGTGAAATTATAGGCATTATAAATTATATTCAAATTATAGTATATATGGATGTTTATATATAGATTAATTAAGTCAAACTCCTAACTTAATTAATAGATGTCGGTCTTAGTTTAGTTTAAATCGAGGTTTATAATCAACCCTTAAATGTAATTAATCATTAATCAACCCTTATTGTGCTCTAATTTGATGTTGTGCTGAATCAGCTGCACCTTACTAATTTATTTATAATCTGGATAAGGTAATTTGATTTTTAAATTTTTTTGTTAGGATATATATATATATATATTTTTCTACAATAATGTCAATAATGGAGTATATAATACTAGGAAATATAGTTATACATATTCGATCTGATTTTAAAGAAAAATCATTACCTGTCAAAATTTTAGGATTAGTGATAATACATAAATACATACTTTCCTAATACATACACATTTTTTTATATATAAGTATAATCATATAATTAATCTTATTTAAATGTCTTTTGATTGTTGCCTAATTTTAATTTTTTTTATATCTAATTTTAGCTAAATTTATATTTTCTCAAATATGGTAATGATGTGTCAATGTTTAGATGTTGCATGATCATAAATATTAAATTGATTTGAAATAGTTGGAATGATGTATAAATGACTATGGAATGTTGAATATCAATTAGTTTTTAATCTGAAAATTCTAACAGTGAAACAAATATTATAAAAGGAAGATTTTTAACGCATTCCTTAAAATCGGCTATGATTTATAATTAATTAATATAATGAATTATGGAGTACTATTTATTTATTTATTTTTAGGAAAATAGGTAGACGCGTGTGTACTGTGTGTGTAGATTCTATAACATTGATATATATCACTTTTAAATTGGGGTGGTGTTGGGTAAAATATTGCATGTATGCATATTAGTCCAATTAGATTAAAGTCAAAATTATAAGTTCATTTAGTTCAAAAGTAAAAATAAATATTGTGTTCCATCACTTTAATTTAATATATATATATATACTTTAATAATTAAAAAAAAAATCATCTTTTTTTATTCATTAGAAAAATAAATTAAATAATCTAAATATTTAATATGGCTTGAATTGCTATATCCATATTTAATAATCGGAGTACTACATATTATTATAATGTAAGTTAATAAATCAACAAAAATACCAGAATTCTTTTTTTTTTACTACATAGTTTGTAATATTACTACATGTAATAATGTGTGTAACTACATAAAAACGATATGTTACTATATACTACAGTTCGAATTACTACATTGAATAATGTTTGTTACTATATGAATGATTTAATATTTGTGCATCATCCTGCAATAAAACAATCGGTATTACAACAAGGTTATTGTGTATTACTACATGCAATAATATATGTTATTATATATTATAATGTAAGTTACTAAATCAACAAAAACACTAGAAAAAAATATTTTACTACATAAAATAATCTATATTACTATATAAAATACTACATAAAAAAATATATGTTACAACATACTACAATTTGAATTACTAAATTGAACAGTATTTGTTACTATATTTAATTTTATCAAATGATCTAATATATTTGCATCATCCCGCAATAAAACAATTGGTATTACAATATTATAATGTGGACTACTACATCAACAAAAACACTAGAAAAAAAAAACATGTTTCCACATAAAAGAATTTGTATTACTATATAAAATAATTTGCGTTATTACCACATTACATAATGTGTGTTACTACATATTACAATTTGAATTACTACATTTAATAGTGTTCTGTTACTACATTAAAAAAAATTGTCACTACCGTTGGAGAAAAACGTCTTAAGAAGAAATCACCAACCTCTTGAGAAATAGGAAAGAGGAGACGAACTGAAAGAAAAGAATTCGAAAAGACAAAAATAAAACTCACGTTCGACATTAAAAGTACGTAAAAAATACCCCCTCTGTCCCGGAGGAACTTGCACCCTTTGACTGGCACACATTTTAAGAAATGTGTAAGAAAAGGTGTAATGATTGATGTTTTGAGGGGTATTTTTGTAAACTTTTATGAATAAAGTAAAGTAAAAAGTAAATTGAGTGCGGAAAAGTAATGGCACATGGGTAAATGTGAGTATATTTCAAGGGTGAGGGTTGTGAAGATATTTCTTTTTATGTAGTGTGCAAATTGGTATGGGACATCCATATATGGAAAGTGTGCAAATTCCTGTGGGACAGAGAGAGTACAAAAAATCACAAAATCGGGTCAAAATTAAAACACAAGCGGGTCAGTTGATAAATAGATTAAAAATTGATCCAAATGAATTAATGTTGGTTCAATAGCATATAGAAGTATTTTCAGCTCATTGACTTAATAAGTCAATATTTTTAGTTCATGACTTAATAAGCCAATATTTTCAGTCAAATTGACTTAATTGGTCAATATTGCATACACGTTTTTGCATTATAAATTTTACTTTCACAATATTTTTAATTTTACACAAATAATATCATTACTTTTTGACCCAATAATTAATCATGGATATCCTAGAATTATATATCAATAAAATTATAATTATCTATTCTCTCTGTCTATATAAGTAATTTATATTGTTACAAAATATATACAAAGATTGTTTTTTTAATTAAAATAAAAATATAATACAGAATATAAATTTATTTCAATCCCACGTAAAACGCGGGTCTTACACTAGTTATAGTATATATGGATGTTTATATATAGATTAATTAAGTCAAACTCCTAACTTAATTAATAGATGTCGGTCTTAGTAATTAGTTTAAATCGAGGTTTATAATCAACCCTTAAATGTAATTAATCATTCAATTTTCAAATGCATATAACTAGAGTAGGTTCATGTTCATGAATACTCACTATTTGTGCATATTTTGTCAAAATTACTGGGCTGCACGTTCAAAAACATGATCGTGCAAACTGCAAAATTTCACCTTTGCATTGCATATAAATTGGCCAACAATGCTGCTTCTATTATCATCAACAAAACACCCTACACTCTCCCCCCTCTCAACATATATAAATAGTTTTTTTTTAATTATAAAAATGTCGAGCTCGAGCTTAGCTTCAGTAGTTGTGATGCTAAGTTTAGTTATTGCCACCTTGTATCAGGGTGGTGATGCAGTTCTTCAAACTGGTTTCTACCAACGAAAATGTCGCTCCGTTGATGTTGAGGAGATTGTAGGTGGTATTATTCGAGCTTGGTATCGAAGGGATCCCACCATTACACCTGCTCTCCTTCGCTTGCAATTTCATGATTGCTTTGTCAATGTGAGTATATATAGTTGTTATAATCCTTGTGTTATGCATGATTATTAAGCTACACATGAAATCTAACGGAATGGTAAATTTTAATTTGAGTATATATATAGTTGTTATAATCCTATTGGTATAATTTTTGTGTTCTAGGGGTGTGATGCATCAATTCTTCTAAATGGAACCGCAAGTGAGAGAACCGCAATTCCAAATTTAAGTGTCCGAGGCTACGAAATCATCGACACAGCAAAAGCAGTATTAGAGGCTCTCTGCCCCGGTGTTGTGTCGTGTGCTGATATCATTGTCATGGCCACACGAGACGCAATCGCTCTGGTAATGAAATTCGTGTTTCTATTAAATCCCATATATTGGTGGTCCTTCATCATTGCATACATAACATAACTAATACAACTCTTTTTACATGACCAATGCACAGAGTGGAGGCCAACGATACATTGTGCAGACGGGACGAAGAGATGGGACGATCTCTCTGGCTAAGAACGTGGATCTTCCATCTCCTTCAATTTCAGTCACCGATTCCATCAAAGCATTTTCCAAGAAAGGACTTAGTGCAACTGACATGATCTATCTTCTAGGTATATTATATTTTGACATAATTAAACTCGGTGATTGATACTTCTTACACTAAAACATGATACTTCTAGGTCCTTTTTGGTACATAATTTTATTTATCCATCATATAATCTCTTCTCTAACAGCTTAACCTTTACGTACATAGGTGGCCATACTGTTGGAATTTCCCATTGCTCGCTCATCACGAATCGTCTTTACAATTTTCAAAACACGGGAAAGCCCGATCCAAGCATGGATCCAAGCCTACTAACAGCACTGAGGGCAAGATGCCCTCAGAACAATACTAGTAATATTGACAACTCTGTGAATCTTGATCAGAACCCTTTGAGTTCAATGACTCTTGACAATTCTTACTACAAGCAAATACTTCTGCGTAGAGGGATTTTGCAGATTGATCAAGACTTGGCAGTTGATCCACTTTCAAAGCCAACAGTCAACGCCATTGCCAAAGGATTCAATTTCAACGCGAATTTCGGACAAGCCATGGTCAAGTTGGGGGCTGTCCAAGTCCTTACAGATAAACAGGGCCAGATTAGGACAAAATGCTGGGCAATCAACAAGCCTTAAGAGTCAAGAATTATATTCATAATTAACTTGTGTTCATTTTACATTCTTTTCATTTGTGATTTTTTATTCACTTTGATTTATGTTAATTTGTACTCCACTATTCAGTTAGTTAATTAACTGAATTCTATTCAAAATTGTTGTTTTTTATAGTACTACACTTTGTTATCATATACTCCAAGAGGAATTTTTGTATCCTGAGCTGAATCATTACACGGAGTATACAAAACCATAATATATTTGATGAATAATGGATTTCACATTGAAAGAAATGAGATTAATGTGTAAACCTAACGAGCTACTCCTCCTATCACTAGGGACGTGACCAGTCTCCTTCACTAATCGGGTGCGTTTCAATGTCTAGTAAACTTCACCTTGAATTAATGATTCTTGTTCTTCACAATTGGATATGGTGGTATAGTCCAAAAAAACAGGACAAAAGCACCTTCAACTGAATTATCAAGAAATCTTAACAGTTGTAATTCCATACATGTCAAAAGAATAACAACAAAATCAACAACATATATTTCTAAAAAATTATCGCCCAATTTTATAAGCAATTTCCACTCACTTTGTATTCTCAAAACTCAAACAGGCCATCCTATATATACCCCCATGCATATGTCTCTCTTCAATCAACAACCAAAAAGAAAAGAAGAATCCAATGGCTCTTCCAAGCACGAAACAAGTGGCGTTCCTCCTCGTAGCTGCACTTGCCATTATCCGACCAATCGTAGCCGGAGATCCAGACATCCTAACAGACTTCGTGGTACCAACAGACACGCCGCCAATCGACGGAAACTTCTTCACCTACACGGGATTTCGAGCCACCATCACTGATCCACTCCCTCCAGCATTCAAGGTTTACAAAGCATCCTTGGAACAATTCCCTGCACTCAACGGACAGAGCGTCTCGTACGCTGTGCTCATGTACCCGCCGGGTTCAGTGAACCCGGTTCACACTCACCCACGGTCAGCCGAGCTCCTGTTCCTGGTTCAGGGATTGTTGCAAGTGGGATTTGTTGACACTAAAAACACTCTTTATACACAGAGTCTTCAAGCAGGGGATTTATTCGTGTTTCCTAAAGGGTTGGTGCATTTTCAGTACAATTCTGATCCAAAAACTCCTGCTGTGGCCATTTCTGCTTTTGGAAGTGCAAATGCAGGAACTGTTTCGTTGCCGAATACGCTTTTTAATTCGACCATTGATGACAACACTTTAGCTCTGTCTTTCAAGACTGATGTTGCCACCATCCAGAAGCTTAAAGCTGGACTCAAGGGATAGATGGATCATATACTTAACTTATTTGTTTGTATTTCTTTTTTTTTGAAATAATGAGCTTTCGAATAAGCCGTTAAACAATGACACATGCTAATAAAAAATTAAATCAGTTGAATTCTTCCTACACTGTGATCCTCAAATCTGAAAGGAAATTCCACAAAATTGCTTCCAATGTTCGTTATCGATGTATCTTTTGTACTATGGATGTCATGAGTATTTTTCTATGGAAGAAATCACTATGCATGTATATTACTACATACTAGTTGCAAGACCTGCCTAATCCGTAAGATTGAAAATAATTTGTTAGTTATATTATATTTTGGGATTATATTTTTTTTAGTCCATTAGTAGGTTACCAGAATTTATTTTGATTTTGGTCCAATTATCTGCTATAGTAGGTTTAACAAGTCATTTTATAAAACACACCCAATAAAATGTTATACACACCCCAAATGTTAAACACATCACACTAAAATTTAAAAATAATTTTACACACCCCAATTCTTTCCTATTTAATAAATTTTCAAAAAAAATTTAATTAAAAAAATAAAAATTCATATTAATATAAAAAATATAAATAAAACCTATAAAAAATTGTCAAATCTTCAAAAAATTAAACAAAGCTAAAAAATTTAATTAGTTTTGAAGATATATTTGATTTTCTACTATTTTAAAATTTTATTTAACCTTATTGTCGACATTTTTATAGAAGTTAGAACACAAATAAAACATTAATAAAGCATTGAAGTTTTAAATTATTTTATTTTATTTTTCTTTTAAATATTTCTTTTATATTACCTGAACCTACTAAACACAAAAATCAATTAAAGTTAAATAAAATTATAAACATATTTAATAAATTATTAAAAATAATTTAATTAAAAAGTAAGAATTCAAATTAATATGAAAAATATAAATAAAACCTATAAAAAATACCTAAATCTTCACAATTTTAATAAAGCTAAAATATTAATTAATTTAATTAGTTTTAAAATTTTAGTTAATTTTTTAATATTTTTATTTGATTTTTTTTAATTTATTAAAAATCTTCAAAAATAGTAAAAAATCATCTAAATCTTCAAAACTAATTAAATTAATTAATTTTTTTATCTTTGTTTAATTTTTGAAGATTTAGACGACTTTTTTATATGTTTTATTTATATTTTTATATTAATTTGAATTCTCACTTTTTTTAATTAAATTATTTTTGAAATTTTATTAAATTGGAAAGAATTGAGGTGTGTATAGTAAAAAAAAAAAAATGATTTTTAAATTTTAGTGTGATGTGTTTAACATTTGGGGTGTGTATACCATTTTATGGGGGGTGTGATGTGTTTTAAAAAATTACCTGTTAAACCTGCTATAACAGGTAACTGGACCAAAATCAAAATAAATCGAAATTTAATGGAGTAAATTCAAAATATAGTAATTTGGTGGACCAAATTCAAAAACGTGGTAACTTAATGGACTAAAAAAAATATAATCCCTTAGGGCATGTTTACTTTTGGTTTTAAAAATCAGGTTTTGAATTTCAAGATCCAAAACCCGTTTTACTTCGGGATTTTAAAATCAGTTTTTAAAATGCACTCAAAAACACCCCTATCAAACATGTTGATTTGACATAAAGTTATATCTATATAATATTACTTCAATCATTATATTCTTTCTCAACAATAATATAATGATACTATAATAATATAATAATACAATAATATAATACATTTAATCATTACACACTTAACTAATCATTATAATCTCATCAAACAATAATATAATAATACAAACTTATTCAATCTTACAACTTGATTTGACATAAAATTAAATCCTTCACTATTCCAAAACCCAAAAGAAACACTCATATTACTATTTATTTATTGGAATTTTAAAAATCAGGATTTCAAAATTCTGGTTTTTAAAACCACCCAAAGTCCAAAGTAAACTCTCCTTATATTTTTGTGATGTAGCGGAAGTATAGGGGACAACTCACAAGTTTATTTCAATATAAAAAATCAACCAACGTAACGTACCACAAATTTGTTCACGACATTAGACTAAATAGTCTGCGCATAAAAAAACTAACAGGCCTCACATAAAACATAATTGTGGGCTTTATTTAATAACTAGACTAAAATTGAAAAAGGCCTTCAGTACTAGGGGTGTGCACCGGTCCAAAATCGGACCGGACCAGACCGGGACCAGTTTGGACCGGGACCGGAATCTTATCAAATGGTCGGATCGGAGACCGGACCGTAATCTATCCGGTCCGGTCCGGGTTTGGACCAGATTTTTTTTTTTAAGTTTATGGAAGCAAGAACAAGATTGATGAATTTGTGTATGAAAATTAAAGTGTTGCTCTTTATTTTAAATCAATCTACGCCAATGTGTATTTTATTTACATTATTATTAATGATCTTTTGACCCTAAAAATAAATTAAATATGTTCGTTAAATTATATATTTGAAAAAATGTAATAGATCTCAACAATTTTACCTCACATCCTCACCAATTACTTGGTTTTGAAAAATAAGTGAGAGTGTATTAGTAAAAAAATATTTAAATTTTTTTTTAAAAAAATTCCGGTCCAAACCGTTCCGGACCGGAAAATTCCGGTCTTAGACCGGTCCGGTTCGGTTCCGGTCTTTTTTTCGGTCCGGTCTTATTTTGTGCACTCCTATTTAGTATTAATTACGGATCACAAACATTAATGAATGAATTAGTTTGGGCTTAATTGCTTAAACACCCTGTTGAAGGCCTCCATGAAACTTTGTGATGATCTTTGCAAGAACCTCCAAAGGGCCAATCTTGTGTGCAGCTAATTTATTATACTCACGGGCGGGGTAACGATCTCGAGTGAGGACAGTGGACACGAAGTTACGTAGTTCAAACTCTATATGGCGACAACCACGACCAGCTTCTGTCTTGTAGTCGAAAGTCGAGGCCACAAGCTGATCATGCGTCGCACGGTGCGTGTTGTGCACAACTTCAATCGAATCGACCGCTCTGGGGTCTGCGCGGGCTGGAGACGGCAAAGACATGAGGTTGGTTGGGCCGCGAGGGAGCACAACATACACAATATGGAATGGTGCCAAACCTGTGCTGCGATTAACAACGGAGTTGTGCGCAAATTCGACTTGGCTAAGGCGAGAATCCCAAGAACGAATGTGCTCTCCAACCAAACAGCGCAGCAAATTTCCAAGGGAGCGATTCACCACCTCCTTTTGGCCATCGATTTGGGGTGATAGGCCATGCTGATATCCAATCGAGTATTAGCCATTCACCATAAACTCTTCCAAAAGAAGCTGATAAAACGGGTGTCACGGTCCGACACGATCGAAGAAGGCAGCCCGTGGAGGCGATACACCTCACGGAAAAACAGTGTAGCTACATGCAAGGCATCCGAAGTCTTCTTGCAAGGAATGGTGGTGCACCATCATAGAAAATTAGTCCACTGCCACAAAAATGGAGTCGAAACCCTGTTGTGTCCGAGGCAAACCCAAGACAAAATCCATGCTTATCGCCGACCAAGGGAAATTTGGGATCGGGAGTGGGCGGTACAGGCCCACATTTGTAGCAGTGCCCTTCGCCATATGACACACACGACAGTGTTCCAAATATCGGGATACAAGTTGGGCGTGAGAATCATAGACATCAATTCGAGACAAGAATTGATAAAACTCCTCTATATAAGCATCAACAGATTGGGTACCTTGGCGAAGGGTATGGAGTCGTTGATACAAAGTGCTCTCATAGTTATGTGGTAGAAATTCGCGTTCCGGGTGTTTGCTAAATTTCCCCCACGAAACAATTCGAGTCTTTCCCTCGCGAACATGCAATTGCTTTAGTTGCTGCCACCTAGAAGATGCCTGATGAAAAAACGAGTTGCGGCCAACGCAACCCGGCGGTTATCAGGGACTGCCTTAAAGTCCAAGACATCCTCCACAGTAGAGATCCAATCAAGAAAGTCACACGGGTTGAGACCTCCCGCGAATTCCGGAACTTCAAGTTTGAAACCTGTCTGCCACCGACGATCATCGGGGCCTCGCGCGGCCTGATCGCGGGCCAATGGTGCGAAAGGATTGATATCAGTCATCGTTTCATCCCCATCGAAATCCACATCGTTTGGGGGAGTAGAACGCATGCGAGGAAGGTCGCGGCGTTGACAATGCCCTTCAACATGGTGTATGGGCGACTGTTGGCCGTGTTGTGCTCCAGTGGTGTTATTAGCAACAGCATGTCGTAGATCCTCAAGGCATGACGTGAGAGCGGTCACTTGACGGCTCAGATCGGCGACCGCATCACGATGTGCATCAGCTTTTGCGGCGGCGCCGCCGAGTGGAGGTTGACGGTGAGGAGGCACCGTACCTGGTCTCTGGATACCAACTGACGTAGCAAAAGTATATATAACGAACACAACGAGATGAACACGACGAATTGTATAAAACGGTTTCGTACGTGACAAGGTTTTCATCACTTATAAATTCTATGATTCATGAATTATAACCCTATCCGAATTGTATTTTGAAATAACTTAAAGTGTAAATACATAAGTAAAATTTCATCTCATATATGAAATCATCTTTCGCAAAACATCCTCCATTATTTTTAAGTAATACTAGTATTAAAAATTAAGATTTCTTCCACTTGTAGAGGTTAGCAATCTCTATCCATTACATCAGGTGCGTAAATGATAAGATGGTGATATAGTGTTTAAAAACCTTCTCCTTAATTCTATTAGGAGATGGTCTCTCATGCGTAGTGTGCACCGTGCACACTATGCCACCAGTCAACCAATATTATTTACAAACGCGGGAAATTCAACCAAAGGAACTGTTGCCGAGACGGTTACAATATTTTGAAGTGGATATGAGGTCACGGGTTCAAAACCACTTTTCAGTATATATTTTTTTTTTTTTCACTATTTTGAATCACCACTTTTCAGTATTTTTTTTTTTTATTATTTAATAGGAGTACTTTTAATAGTAATAATAAACACCACATTACACTAATAACATACACCACTTTTAAGTAATAACAAACACCACTTTTCACTATTTTGAATCACCACTTTTCACTATTTTGAATCACCACTTTTCAGTATTTTGAATAAAACTTTTAAGTATCAACAGTCACCACATTACACTAATAACATACACCACTTTTAATAATAACAGACACACTTTTCACTATTTTTTTATTTAATAGAAGTACTTTTAACAATAATAATAAACACCACATTACACTAATAACATACACCACTTTTAAGTAATAACAGATACCACTTTTCACTATTTTGAATCACCACTTTTCACTATTTAGAATCACCATTTTTCAGTATTTTGAATAAAAATTTTAAGTATTCACCGTAATAATAAACACCACATTACACATTTACACTAATAACATACACCACTTTTAAGTAATAACAGACACCACTTTTCACTTTTCAGTAAGTAATAACAGACACCTTTTTTTTCAATAATAACAAGTATCACTTTTCAATAAGAAAGAACTACACTTTTCAATAACAACATTACCACTTTTCAATTAAAAAAATACACTTTTCAATAACAAAATTACCACTCTACTTTTTTAAGGGAGAATTACACATTTTGTAAACCTGCAGTCAAGAAACACCAAGAATCAAAATATGTTGATATCAACGGTTTAAATTCAATCACATCTCTCTGTTTGATTACATCTTTGGCAGGGGTTGGAGCAGGGGGATTGTTTCCCCTTTCATTTGGGATTCCATTTTCTCTTTATGGAATTGGGATGAATTTCGCTGCGATCTGCTCGGAAATGGAAGGATTCTCCCTTTAATCGCCATTGTCAGGCGTTGAAGATCTGGAGAATCGCTCCAATTTCGAACTTCCGTCTCAATTTTCTTCAACTAAAACCCTATAAATTTTACCTGAATCCGATTTGAGGGGAATTTCAGTGAAATCCTTGTTCGCAAAGCAAGAGAATCTGGCAGCGCGTTTGACGAAGGATGGATCATTAGTTGCGAAATTTGGAAATTGAGCCATAATTTGATGATTCTCCATGATTGAGAGGTTGAGCTTTTCAACCAAAATATTTCAAAGTTTTTTCTGGTTCTGGTCTATGCTTAAACGTATGCGAGGAGAAAGAAAAAAAAGAAGAAATAAGGAGAAAAAGA
The DNA here is from genome assembly GCA_963675135.1 of Galeopsis tetrahit. Lineage (NCBI taxonomy): Eukaryota > Viridiplantae > Streptophyta > Magnoliopsida > Lamiales > Lamiaceae > Galeopsis > Galeopsis tetrahit. The sequence goes on from OY776124.1 coordinate 8,690,211, forward strand.
CGTGGTTACAAAATAGAGTGCACCAAATCTTATCTGGTGTGTAGGGTGCATATATAAGACTTTCCCTTCTATTAGATTAGAAATTATATGTTGATCAATGCCTGCTTCTAAAGGCATTTGAACATGTAAGGACAATCATAGAAGAAATAATTAAAATATGAAGTACAAATTAACTCATCTTCAAAACATGAGATGCCACTTATGACTTAACATTAACTTATATGTCCGAATCATAAGTGAAATCAACGGAATAAAGAGTCCACGTTTCCTCATCCTAAAATCCACAAGCAGACTAAAGTATGTATGCATATATTTAAATTAATTAAGTCAAACTCCTAATTAACTTAATAGTGATCGGTCTTAGTTTAGTTTAAATTAAGATTTAGCCGAGGCTTATAATCAATCCTTAGTATCTACCGTCCAAGAAACTCATTTAAATAGAATTAATAATTCAATTTTTAAATACATACATAGATTTATAACTAGAGTAGGTCCCATGTTCATGAATTGCATAAATTACTGGACTGCACGTTCAACTTGATCGTGCAAACTGCACATCAAAATCTTTCATTTCAAATGATTGCATATAAATTGGCCAACAATGCTACTTCTATTATCATCAAACACTCTTCCCCCCACCCAACATAAATAGTTTTTTTTTTTTAATTATAAAAATGTCGAGCTCGAGCTTAGCTTCAGTAATTATGATGCTAAGTTTAGTCATTGCCACCTTGTATCAGGGTGGTGATGCGGCGCTTCAAACTGGTTTTTACAAACGAAAATGCAGCTTCGTTGACGTTGAGGCGATTGTAGGTGGTGTTATTCGAGCATGGTATCGGAGAGATCCCACCATTACACCTGCTCTACTTCGCATGCAATTTCATGATTGCTTTGTCAATGTCAGTTAATTTAATGTCTTCAATATAATTCAATTTTGAGTATATAATTGTTATATATATGCATGACTTTGGTATATATTTTGTGTTGAAGGGGTGTGATGCATCAATTCTATTAAATGGAACCGCAAGTGAGAGAACTGCAATTCCAAATTTAAGTGTCCGAGGCTACGAAATCATCGACGCTGCAAAAGCAGTATTGGAGGCTATCTGCCCCGGTGTCATGGCTACACGAGACGCAATCGCCCTGGTAATGACATTCGTGTTTCTTCATCATTGCATACATAACATAACATAACCAATTAAGACAACTCTGTTTGCATGATCAATACACAGAGCGGAGGCGAACGATACATTGTGCAGACGGGACGAAGAGATGGGATGATCTCTCTCGCTACGAACGTGGATCTTCCATCTTCTTCAATTTCAGTCACCGATTCCATCAAAGCATTTTCCAAGAAAGGACTTAATGCAAATGACATGGTTTATCTTCTAGGTATATATTTTGGCATAAACTTGGTGATCGATACTTTGTATGCTAAAACATGATACTTTACAGGAGATCCAATCATACTTTTTTATGTATAACTTCATTTACATACATAGGTGGCCATACCGTCGGAGTTTCTCATTGCTCGTTCGTCAATAACCGTCTTTACAATTTCCAAAACACGGGAAAGCCCGATCCAAGCATGGATCCAAGTCTACTAAGAGCATTGAGAGCAAGATGCCCTCAGAACAGTACTAGTACAAGTATTGACAACTCTGTGAATCTTGATCAGAACCCTTTGAGTTCAATGACTCTTGACAATTCTTACTACAAGCAAATACTTCTGCGTAGAGGGATTTTGCAGATTGATCAAGACTTGGCTGTTGATCCACTTTCAAAGTCAACTGTCGACGCCATCGCTAAAGGATTCAATTTCAACACGAATTTTGGACAAGCCATGATCAAGTTGGGGGGTGTCCAAGTCCTTACAAATAAACAAGGCCAGATTAGGAAAGAATGCTGGGCAATCAACAAGAAGCCTTGATCAGAATTATATTCATAATTAATTTGTGTTCATTTTACATTCTTTCCATTTGGGATTTTTTATTCACTTTGATTTTTACCAATTTGTATGAGCTTTCTACCATTTTTTTTGTACTACTCAGTTATTAAACTGAATTCTATTCAAATTTTGTTGTCTTATACCACACTTTGTTATATCATATACAAGAGACATTTTTGTATCTTGAGCTGAAATACACGTTGAAAGAAGTGAGACTGGTTGTAAATCTAACCAATTGGTGTTAGGATTGAACATCATCAGCGACGTGACTAGTCTCCTTCACTAATCGGGTGCATTTTCAATGTCGATCTAGTGACGTCCACCTTGAAGTTAATGATTCTTGTTCTTCACAATTGGATATGGGGGTGAATGCTCTCAACTCGTTAACTCATTCATCACTCATATAATTTAAAAGCAAATAGAACATAACAAAATCTGCTTCAACTTAACTATCAAGAAAGAAACATCAACAGCTAGTTAGATCAAGCAAAAGTCCCATAATTGATGGAGAATGAAGTTGCATCAATAATCCATACAACATTCAATTGAACCTTCCAGCTATTAACAAACACGAAAAGCTTACATGCATTGCAGCTTGCTCGGAGAAAAGTTGGAGGATTTGTGCTTAAAAAAAGTTTGAAGCACACTAAAATACATGCACATAAAAGAATATTATACTCATATGTCTTAAAAAAAGTAACAGAGCATTAAGAAGTTTTAGAGGAACAAGAAACATAGGTCAGCATACCAGCCAGCACGACAACAAGGAACACAGAATTGATCGAGTAGAAGAAGATAGAAAGTATCGATTTTTTTTTTGATTGAGGATTTTAATCTAGGATTTATTATTTAATTTTAATTTTGTAACGAGTTAAATCTTTTTTTTTTTTTTTTTTTTTTTTATCTCTAAACCTATTTTATGCTCTCAAACCTTGTGTTTTTTCTTGTTGTGGACAGACCTGGTATATATGTATTTATCCTATTTTATGCTCTCAAACCTTGATCCATTCATCTATCATATATAATTTCACACCTAGGACAGTTGTACTTAGAAATGAATCCAACAAAATTATCGCCCAACCCAATATTCACTTGGAAGTCTCAACAACTCAAACTATTTTGACACATACTGAATTTTTACGTTCCACCTACTGAATTTTTAACACGTTGTCCCTTACTATTTTGACACATATCAATATATCATATACTAAAACATTAAAACTGACACAAGTGATCTCATACCTCACTATATATATCTTAATTTTCTTGAATGAACACCATCAATAACTAAAGGGGAGCCATGAAACAAATAATCTTCTTCCTCCTAGTAGCTTCCCTTGCCATTCTCCGACCAGCCCTAGCCGGAGATCCCGACATACTCACAGACTTCGTCGTACCACCAAACTCGCCACCAGTCGACGGAAACTTCTTCACCTTCACCGGACTGCAATCCCTCATCCCCGGTCGATTCCCTCCGACATTCAAGGTAAACAAAGCGTCCATGGAACAATTCCCTGCACTCAACGGACAGAGCGTTTCGTACGCCGTGCTGATGTACCCTGCCGGTTCGGTGAACCCGGTTCACACTCACCCACGGTCGGCCGAGCTCCTGTTCCTGGTGCTGGGGTCGTTGGAAGTGGGATTTGTTGACACCAAAAATACGCTTTATACTCAAACTCTGCAAGCAGGGGACTTGTTCGTGTTTCCTAAAGGGTTGGTGCACTTTCAGTACAATTCTGATGTAAAAACTCCTGCTGTGGCGATTTCTGCTTTTGGAAGTGCAAATGCAGGAACTGTTTCGTTGCCGAACACGCTTTTTAATTCTACCATTGATGACAATGTTTTAGCTCTGTCTTTCAAGACTGATGTTGCCACCATCCAGAAGCTTAAGGCTGGACTCAAGGGATAGAATATAGATATGCCTAACTTATTGGTTTGTATTTTTTTCCTAAATAATAAGCTTCCCACATGATGAACATTATCAATATCACACATTCATAGTAGTTCTTGTAATTTTTCTACTCTTTAATTTGTACTAGGTATCTTATTTTATTTACACTATATCATTCCCGGGCAAAAAATTTTATATATTGCAATTTTGAAATGAAATATTGCAATTATGGTAAAAATTAAACTTATTTTCAATTTAAGTATACTTTTGCTTACAATCCGCGGCTATTTTAGAGTTCTGTTTTCAACCCGCGACTATGAAATTGTTTATAAATTGATGTGCCAAAATTTGCACGAGAGGATTGCGTGTCCTCTAGATTGGATGTCCCACTCTTCGAACACGTACAATCACTCCAAGTATGCTGCCTTTACTCGAAATCTTCAAGAACCTGCAAAGAACACGCCGGAGGGGGGTCCGGCGTGGACACTCCGATGCCTAAGTCAGTATAGGGCTTATGAAAATCTCCCAAGGATCTCGAGATCCTTGATGTATCAACTCAGTTCTCAAAGAATATCTAAAAGGTATCTTTCGTTTAGTATATTAAGTTTGTAAAATAAGAGTGTCTAACCTGGAAATCTCCTTGAATTTACCTATTTATAGGAATCCTCCCTCGAGAGGAAGTAAAGTCTTCCTCCTTTTTCGGAGCTGCCCATCAGACTCGGCCCTGTGGAGTGGACGAAGTCTTCTCTTCTCTCCACTTCCCGAAGACTCGGCCGCATTCCTTCTTACTTGACTTGGTTCCCAAGATAAAGGAGGATAAGGTCTACCTTTTATCAAGTCTAAGCCGAAAATGGCGGAACCTCCCTACATTCAAGGCTCACGACCTTTCATCAAAACTAATTCTTCTGAAAGCTTCTTTCCAGCCGAAGCTCCCTCCAAAGGGATCTCCAGGGAGGATTTCCCATCAGAGAGTATTATATAATCTGATCCTTCAACTTTTATCTTATTCTCTATACACGTGTCGACTTCTTATTAGGTGACATTTTTAGGCCGCATCATCTACTCCCCCCTACTCTCGTAAAAGGGGGACATCTTTTGGGAGAGTAGAGAAATTTCTTAAAATCTAGTTCAAGGGTCCTTCTGGAGATACGTGTATCATTCCTGCTTTGGAGAGGAAGTTTCAAAACATGTCCTTCTCCGAAGGCTTTTCCCGCCTCCAACTAAGGAGACTTTTCGGTTTCCACGCGTGGGCCGCACGCGATCGCTTTTCTCTCTCCTTTGTTATTCTCCCGAGAAAAGTTCTCGATTCTTCCCCACATCTTCTCTCATTTACTCCACACAACCTCCTCTTTTCTCTTCTTCCCTTTTTCAAATTTCATCTCCTCCCAAAAGTCTCATATCGTCTTCATCTTTCTCCTTCGGTGTTCTTCCTCCGAGTTTTCGCCGTCGCCGGCCACCCCGACCGATTCCGTAGTCCTCTTAATCAAGGTAACCCAGCTATCTTCCCTTTTTTTTTTTTTTCCACTTTTATTAGCACTGTAACTCGATGTCCAGCCCCCTTTCTCCGCCTAAAAATCTCAGCCCAGCCTCTTCTGAATTGACTCCCTCTCTGATGGGGAGTCCAGAGAATAAGATTTCCCCTTCATCTCAAATCGACCATACTCATCTAGTTAGCCTTACTCGTGCTTATGGTTTTCCATCGGAATATACCTTTCGCGCTCCCCGCTCAAATGAACGCCCAGATCTCTCCCAACCCCGGACTCTTGCTTTTTTTGAAGCTCAACTTAGGGCAGGACTAAGATTTCCGATTCATCCCTATTTGGCTGCCATATCGACTCGCATGCAGATCCCTCTTAACCAGTTTACTCCGAATGCTATCCGTACTATGATAGGCTTTTTCATCCTGATGAAAGGAAATGGGGGTGACCCATCTGCCGAACTGTTTCTGAGCCAACATTCTTGTAAAGTGAACGATGGCTTCTTTTATGTTAGTGGGCGAAGGTCCCGTGTCTGTAAGTTTCTGAAAAAACTCCACGAAGAAGACTCATCCTGGCGAGATTATTATTTTTTTGTTACAAGCCCTACTGATTGGTCATTTCCTCATGGGGATTGGATATTCCACAACCCTGGAGTTCTTCCTCCTCCTTTGAAAGCTTATTCTGTTTCCAATCACACTGTCATGACTGATCTCAATACTCACATCTATCCGCATGATTATTTCGATATTCCTAGTATTTGTAAAAATCCTCGCATCCTCTCCCACTTTGGCTTTTGCCCTCAAGACTTCCCTTTAGATTCTCGAGATGGTAAAAAATCTTTTATTCTTGTTTCTTTCTTCTCGTATGTGGCTATTTTTCTACATTCTGAACATCTTCTTGGTTATCTGCAGCAATGAGTTGGCTAACTCACATCTCCCGGGATGCCCCTGCTCTTAGCATAGTGAAGACCCCTGCACTATCCGCTCCAGAAGATCCTCCAAAAGCTCCTCCGTCTCCGGCTCTCGAAAGCTCAGCAAAGACCCCGGCTCCAGGGAGCCCTTCAAAAGTTCCTCCTCTCCCCGGTTCATCCACTCAAGTTCCTGGTTCAGTTGCTAGGAGAACCCGATCAGCTGCCAACGCCTTCTTTTCTGACTGTGGCACCTCTAAGAAGAAGAAGGAAAAAGGGATCCGTGCTGAGAAGGAATCTCCCCCTCCTACTGTGTACGAGCCTCTCCACCGTCTTATCGACCGATGACCTGCTCCTCCCAACGCTGAGTTATCCGACACGCCTCTTCCTGAAGACCTACTGCTCCGGGGGGCTCATCTTTTTTCCGAGGTACTTTCTATTATTTTCAGATCTCTGCCTTCTTCACATCCTAAACATTGTTTCTTTTTCTTTTGTAGTTTGGTCTTATCTATACTAAGATACTCGACCAAGGCGTTGAGATGGTGGCTGAGCTCGAACTTCTCCAAGCTGAAGCATCTTCTCTCCAGTCAACTCTCAAAGGAATCACTAAGGAGAAAGACAAGGCTCATAAACGAGCTCAAGCTCTGGCTGAGGAATTATCTCTTCTACAGACTCAAAGCAAGCAGGATGCAGCCCGGATTAAATATCTGGTGCAGGAGGTGGGACGGATGGAACGCGAGCTACCAGACGTCGGAGTGCAGACTTGCATTAAGTCTCTATTCACTTCCTCCTTGGGTCAAGAGTTCTTGGGGACCCTCCATACTCAGTGGCTGTCCGGCTTCCTAAAGAGCTCGAGCTTCTTATGCGCCATGGGGCCCCATATCCCTCATTTCATCGACCATGGCTTCAGCAATGCTGTGGCCGAACACTCAGCTCCGGGGTTCGACGGGACCTACTCTCGTGAGTTCCACCTGGACCAACTTGCTACTCCTCCAAAATTCTTGGGGGATCCTAAGGAGAGCCCCGACAGTCCTTGGTGGTTGCCCGGCATGAATCAGGCCATCACCAAGTTGCAGGCTGCTAAGGTGAGCATGGCTGAGCTAAAGCCCCTGGAGCGTCTAGTTTATCCTTATGCTTCTGCTCCAGAGATGGCAACAAAGGTAGATGGAGGGACAGGCGTTGAAGATACCGTGAAAGGTACAGAGGGTCCAGAGGAGGGCGGAGGATCTAGCAACCATGTCGCTGAAGAGGAGGGCGCTGCTAGAGGAATTGAAGGAGTTGAGGTCGAGGGGGCCGTTGCCGAGGAAGCTGCTGCTGAAAAAACAGTTTAGATTTCATATTTCCGGTGGCCACAATGAACAATTTACTTTTCTTTCGTTTTGCTGCACTCTTTTCATTTTCTGCTCATAATACTTGTTCACATACTTCGTAGGGGACCCCACACTCCTGGATATGTGGGGGCTTTTGTAGTGGTCGTATTGGCTTGATATTGCTTGTCTGTTGGCGTGCTTTTTCTTCTCTGTTTGCATGAATAACTTACAAGACCAGCAATGAATATGTTGGAGGTGTGCTCTCTCCACCCCCTCTTTGTTGGTCTTGTAGGCTACGTTGGAGTCGTCTTTTGGTTGTCCTATCTTTTGATTTCAATTGGCTTGGTTATGGGGAGACATCCTCCCCCTTCTCTTGACTCCTGAATCATAAAATCTATCTTTTTCATTATCCAGTCTTTGTAATTTTCAAGCATGGTGAGGGCTTTCTGGAGCACCTCGGCCTCTAGGCCTCTGAGTGTTTCTCACTCGAACTCTTAAAAGATTTTGATTCATAAAATCTTCTCATTTCAATAATCCTCTTGGGTCTCAAGTAGGATGAGGGCTCTCTGGAGCATCTCGGCCTCTAGGCCTTTGAGTGTTTCTCACTCGAATTCTTAAAAGATTTTAATTCATAAAATCTTCTTATTTCAGTAACCCTTTTGGGTCTCAAGTAGGATGAGGGCTCTCTGGAGCACCTCGGCCTCTAGGCCTTTGAGTGTTTGTCACTCGAATTCTTAAAAGATTTTAATTCATAAAATCTTCTTATTTCAGTAACCCTCTTGGGTCTCAAGTAGGATGAGGGCTCTCTGGAGCACCTCGGCCTCTAGGCCTTTGAGTGTTTCTCACTCGAATTCTTAAAAGATTTTAATTCATAAAATCTTCTTATTTCAGTAACCCTCTTGGGTCTCAAGTAGGATGAGGGCTCTTTGGAGCACCTCGGCCTCTAGGCCTTTGAGTGTTTCTCACTCGAATTCTTAAAAGATTTTAATTCATAAAATCTTCTTATTTCAGTAACCCTCTTGGGTCTCAAGTAGGATGAGGGCTCTTTGGAGCACCTCGGCCTCTAGGCCTTTGAGTGTTTCTCACTCGCCATTTCTTGTACTCATATATCGCATATTCAAATATGGAAAAGATAATCAAGACACAATAATTCTGAATAATTCTTTCTTCAAAAAGGGATAAGACTTCATTGATTTATTGTCAGTTTTCAACATAGGCCATAGATAACCTACGCCGGTCTCATTAAAAACCTCTTTACGGAAAAACCCCAGAGGGGAAACCCGTAGAGAGGGAAAAAGAGCTCCGGTGAAGCCACAAAATACATTAAGCAAAATATGAATCCATGCAAAAATCACAAAGCAAAAGTCATAAATGGTCTCAAGACCTTACACTTTCTTCAAATAAAGAATCTCTTCAAATGGCGAACGTTCCAGGGTCTAGCTATGTCGACCCCCTCCATGTTCTGTAATCTATAGGCTCCTCCCTTCAGTGCCTGTGTGATTTTGTAAGGCCCCTCCCAGTTGGGCTCCAACTTTCCCGTATTCTTTAGGGCATCAGCTCTTCTTAGTACCAGGTCCCCTGCTCTAAAGGACCTCGGGATCACCCTTCGGTCATATGCGGCTTTAATTCTGATCTTATATCTTTCAGCGCGTACTCTAACCATCTCTCTTTCTTCTTCCATTAAATTTAGGGCCTCTCTCATCAATCTTTCATTATGATGTTCTTCAAATTGTGCAATTCGATGCGACTGCAACACGGCCTCTGGAGGTATCACCGCCGCGGCTCCGTAGACCAGCTGAAATGGGGACTCCCCAGTTGCTGTCTTTGGACTAGTTCTATATGACCACAATACATTGTCTAACTCGTTCACCCATCCTCCTCCTATCTTCGTCAGTCTTGTTCGAATACCATCAACTATCGTTCGATAAGTAACCTCCACTTGTCCATTGGCTTGAGGATGAGCTACAGAGGTGAATCTCTGTATTATGTTTAGTCTTGCACACCATCCTCGTACATTTTCTCCATTAAACTGTGTTCCATTATCAGAGACCAATATTCTGGGTACTCCGAATCTGCAACAAATCTGTTTTCTCAAGAATTTAATCACATTTTCTTCATCTATCGTAGCCAGAGGAGCAGCTTCCACCCATTTGCTAAAGTAGTCTACTGCCACTATTAGAAATTTCCTCCCTCCGGAGGCTGGAGGGAAGGGTCCTACCAAATCGATTCCCCACTTAGCAAAGGGACAGGGAGAGTGCATAGCTCCCATTTCTTCCGCAGGGGTCCTTATCAATGGACCATTTTTCTGACACTTGACACATTTTTTCACAAATTCCCTAGCGTCTTTTGTCATGGAGGGCCAATATAACCCAGCCCTTAAAACTTTCTTCACCACTGCTTTGTATCCTTCATGACTAGCTGCATCACCTTCATGGATCTCTTTAAGTGTGTACATCGCTTCTCGGGTTGATACACACCTCAAATATGGTTGTGTGAACTATCTCTTGTATAAGTGTCCTCCGATAATACAATATTTGATCCGAAGGGCTCGAGTTTCTCTGGTGGTAGGGGCGTCTGTTCCCTTAGTGAGTTCCACCCATATGGCTCTTCTCCAATCATCTTCCTCTTCAATGGCACCAATGGGGTTCTCCAGGGTCTCCCTTTCTGCCACTACCAAGGTCACTGTTCCTTGTCCATCAAACTCTGTAGAGCTAGCGAGTTTGGAGAGGCTATCCGCCTGCATATTTTTCTCTCGAGGTATCTGGACTACCTCGCACTCCTGGAATTTGCCCATCACTTCTTTGGCTCGTTCCAGATAGGCAATCATCCTACTATCTTTGGCTATATACTCTCCATTCACCTGTTGAACAACTAATTGGGAGTCTGAGTATAGGGTTACCTTTGGAGCTCCCAATTCTAATGCCATCTCCATTCCTCTAATCAAAGCCTCGTACTCCGCTCCATTATTCGAGGTCATGAATCGAAACCTCACTGCAAATTGTAGGTCCTCTCCTTGAGGGCCCGCTAGCACAATCCCTGCTCCGCATCCGCTCAGAGTCACTGAGCCATCTACATATACCTTCCATCCCTCAGCTTCCTCTGGTTTGGTCGACTCTTGGATGAAGTCGGACAAAGCTTGGGCTTTTATGGCTTTCCGTGGCTCGAAATCCACGTCATATTCTTGGAGCTCTATTGCCCATTTCACCATCCTTCCAGAGAGGTCTGCTCGCCCTATAACCTTCTCTGTGAGTTCAGGTCCCAGTTGGGTGCCTATCTTAGTGGCAAAGCCGAATTTCCCTGGGAAGAGCTCCACGCTCATCAGTTCCTCGTCTGTTTTAACATTTACTTGTTCAGGTGTTGCTCCCTCTACTTTCTTCCTCTTGACCTCAGGGTCATCTCCTCTTGTCCGCTCTAGGCCCTTAGTTAGGGCTCTATCTGCCATCTTCACCGACTCTGCATAGCACTTCCGTGCTTGGTACTGGTTTCCTCTCACTTCTCCCACCCCTGTGGCTGTAGGGAATTTCATTTTCATATGAAATGTAGAAATGATTGCCTGAAAGAGATTCAAGCTGGGTCGTCCCATCACAACATTGTATGATGAGGGGATGTCTACAATAAGGAACTCCACCACGTGGACCTTCCGAGCTGGAGCGTCCCCTAATCCTACCTGTAACATTACTGATCCCAAAGGTTGGATGGCACCTCCAGAGAAACCATACAGAGAGGTATCTACAGGGCGCAGCTTCACACTCAGCTCCATTCTCTTAAAACATTCAAAAAACATGATGTCAGCCGAACTCCCCGTATCTACGAAGATTCGAGCGATATCGAACCCCGCTATATCGGTAGTGATCACCAGAGCATCGTTGTGATCTTCCTTAACTCCCTTCACATCCTCCGGACCAAATCGGATATTGGGCGTCTCCGTCATGCGTCCTACTTCTCTTAACTGACCCCCTTGCTTTGCCTTTAGAGCCCAGACACTCTGCTTTCTCTTCCGAAAGGAATCTCCCTCGGCTGGTCCTCCCACAATCATGTGAATCACTCCTCTCTTCGGCGGTGGAGGATTAAGAAGAAGAAGGAGGCGTGTTCTTTACTTTGCTTATATGGAGAGGGTTGATTCTTTAACTCAAACACCAGCTGGGAGACGTTTCTGATGGATGGAAAAGCTTCAAGACGAGCTGGAATTGTAGACATGAATCGGTTCTTCCTACGGATTTTGATGACCGATCGAAGAGGCAAAAAGGAAAAGAAGTGGTGTGTTCTCCTCCTTAATCTTGATCGATTCTTCAGATGGAATGGAGAATGATTTTGGCAGAGCTTGGGAGTGTTTGTGAAAGGGAATAATGAAGAAGAAAGCTACTGTGATGGGGGTATATATAGGAGAGAAGATGGTTGGTTATGAATAGTATTTGGTGAGGTGGACCAAAAGTGACCACATGAGTTTTGTGGTTAAAAGTTAAAGTTGTTGATATTTATTTATCATGATATTCGTTAGTACTCGGTATTTACTACAAAGTCGTTACTTATTTTTGTGTTAGTTTTTCGCGGAAAATTACACGAGAGCTATAAATATTTAGGATTTATGGCGATAAAATCGTCGCACTTTGAGATAAAAATTATTTAATTATAAATTCGACTTACGACTACTTATATTATTTTAGTTTTAAATTCCAATATTAATTTAATAGCGAATTTATCAGAAAGAGTCCTAATATAAAATAAAATTAGATAAGACAAACATTATATCACAAAGACACGAAAAGCATGGCAACCAAGTAAATGTAATTTTCATAATTATAAATTTTCAATGTATCAAATATTATATCAATGATCAAGAAAGTAAATGAATCAGACCTCTATATTTTATATTAAGATTGAAATGGCAAGGCAATTACTATTTATTAAAATGCATATCATGCTTCGTTAAGTTGTTTATCACATAAGCTTTGATAAAATGATTTGTAAGATTATTAATTAGACTTCTTTCCTTTTGACACTTATTAAATATTTATCAAACCTTATACTTCTTTTATTTCTTTATTAAGTGCTATGAGTGTTGCCCGACCAGAATGCTCGTCCGTCTTCCTGAAAATCAAATCTTTTGGAAACAAATAATGACGTTAATATAGTTGAAAACTCTTAAATAATTTATTCCTTTATTTCATATTAATTTTTGGGACGGGGTGTTACACCTCTGGATCAACAAGAGATAGCAATCCCTCTGGAGGTCCCCGGTCTGGCCCTCGTGGGAGGTTTGAGAAATACACGCCCTTGAGGATTGAGCCTGCTGAAGTACTGGAGGTAGCACGAGATCATCCAGACTTGAAATTTCCATATTCCAGAGGTCGAGGACCTCAGAAGCCTAAGTCTGATCGATTCTGCCGATTTCACAATGAATATGGGCATGACACAAATCAGTGTTACCACCTGAAAGACGAGATCGAGAGGATGATCCAAGCGGGTCATCTAAAAGAATTTATATTTAGAGACAGACAAGGCCCTCGAGGGCAGAAGCGAAAAGACCATGAAAGAAAACCGGAAGAGAAGGAAACCAGAGAGGCGACCGAGGATATGCATGCACGAACATGGTAAGTCACAAAACCAAAAATCTGGAATTTAAGAACATAGCTACTGCCCTGTAGTTCGACTTTTATTACAGGGAGCTTTTGCTAAAACTAAAAATATGGAAATGAACTATGTTGAGTTATGAACTTACTGTATAAATCTTGTACGAATTGAGCCAACGGTTTAAGAGATATGAATTTTTAAAGATAATGTTTCGAAACTACTAAACCACTGATTTTGGATGCTTATATCTTTTTATAGAAAAATGATTTTGACATAAAACCAAAGAGGGAATAATCTTCGTACAGTGGAGAGTCTAAATACAAAAAATGACACGAATTGATAAGGTATAATGAGAGATATTCGATTTTGAAAATTGGGCAGTATGCTGGAAAAATCTGGAAAAAACAGAGCATCATTTCAAGTACAAAACTTCGGAGTCATTTTAACTCGACTTCGAGATGCGTTTTTCACAAACCATTTTCTTTTCAATAAACTTGATATAGTATAGTTTATTTACCCCAAGATTTCATGTTAATTGAATTATTCGTTTGACGAGAAATGATTGACGAACATATGCAAAAATTCACAGTTTTAAAGGATGTCCAATTTTGCAAAATTTCAAAATATTATCTTCTGAGCCACAGTTAAATTCTGGAAAAATATCTACGTTGATAGAAATATATTGAAAGGCTATGGAAACAAATTTTGTTGGAATTAAACAGTTGTAGCTATTTTATTTTAAATTTCCGAGTAAAAAGGATCAAAACTGAAACAGGCGTAATCGTACCCAAATCCATAAAAAAATATTCGGCATATGTTAAATCTTTTTAAAACAGATTTTCGAAATGTTTCTTAAAGATCTAAATGTCTACCTTATAGTTAAACAAATTTTCTACAAACAATGATACTAGATCGTAGGGACAATACAAAATGCAAAACTAGAACTCTATCTATCTTAACTGACGTTTCTATTTTTTGTTATAAGTAACTTTAATTAATTGTATATTTCATAATATATGTGCCGAATGGATGCTTTTTGATTTGTGGATTATTTGTGTGTCAAGTGTAAATACAATGTTAATATATTAATTTATTATCACTATCATTATTTGTGCTAATGAAATAAGAATAGTGTTTTAAATAAAATTAAAATATAACCTACTTTAATTGCATTATTTTATAGGTTGCTCGTATGTGATTGTTAAGTGAGGAACATGTTTAAATTAAACGTGTGTTAGTATTATTTTTATTACGACTATTATAATACATTATTTATTATTTGAGTATTAGTATCATTTTTGTGTATATGCTAATTAAACACTATTAAAGTTTTGAAAATGTTGTTGATTTTACAAAAGTCATTTAATTCAAATATATATATATATATTTATATAAACTCGAGTTAGTTATCTTATTTTATATTTTGCTTCTTTTAAATTATTAAATGAAACATGTGTTTAAATTATATATGTGTTGCTCCATAATTTGCTATTATTTGTTGAAGTATTGCCAATTGCTAAATGTTAAAATGTATTTGTTTGAATTTATTATTTTGATATTACTTATCATGTGATTATAGGATTTACTCAGGAAGGAAAATTGTTAAGTAAATTAAGAAACAAGAGTTCTGATAAACAATTAAATATTCAAGAAAACGTGCTAGGCGAAGTGTGGCCCAATCGGAGCTCGGACGGCCTCTTCTGTGTTACGCTTGCTAAAATCATTCAAGAAGTTTGTAGCTTTTCTTAAAAGTTAACCAGGTGGGTGTCACTACTGTATTGCCGATGTAAATGTTATATGGACTGTTGGTGTATTCTGAATTAAACTATTCAAACATGAACACAAAACTAAGAACACAAGAATAAATCATGATATATTACTTTATGATATGTATTATTTTATAATATTATGATATGTGATATATTAATCACAAGGAGGAGGTGGAAGCGTTTAGGGGATTGCATGTGATAGAGTCGCTATCAGTGTCCCGTATGATTAACATACTTGAAGGAGGTGGAAGCGTTTAGGGGATTGCATGTGATAGAGTCGCTATCAGTGTCCCGTATGATTAACATACTTGAAGGAGGTGGAAGCGTTTAGGGGATTGCATGTGATAGAGTCGCTATCAGTGTCCCGTATGATTAACATACTTGAAGGAGGTGGAAGCGTTTAGGGGGTAGCATGTGGTAGAGTCGCTACCAGTGTCCCATGTGATAATTATGTTTTATGATAAATATGATATACGATGATTTATGAATATTATGAATAAGGATATATATATATTGTGAATCCTCAGTGAATGAAAGTTCACTATTAGAAGAATTAAACTCTAGTGAATAACAAAATCACTATTCAAGAATTCATAAAGACTTACGATAAAATGTTAATATAAATTAATTTTGGCATACTGCCAATCTGTATAGCAGCGTATAGGATATCCACTGAGATTTTTATCTCACACCCCAAAACTAATATTTTCAGGTTATGATCGAGAGGGGCCGGTGTTGCAGCAGGGATGACACAGAGTTTCCCCACATTAAGATGTTATAATATTACATATATTTAAGATATATTATAATAAATGAAATGTCTTATGATAGACGATTTTATTCTTATGGCAAGTGACAACTTTCCTAAAGTTACTCGATAACCATATGTATGCTATTTTCAAGACGACTGCTACTTATCATATTCTAAGTTTTAATAAATGGGCCCACACTGATTTTATTGCAACTTATATTTGTCTTTAATTATTTCCGCTGCAAAACTCTTATTATATTGCTTGTGTTATTGTATTTTTAAAAGAAATTTTTAGGTTCGGATTTTCGGTAACTAAGTGGCGACTCGAATTTAGAGTGTTTGAGCCTCAAGGGCTGCATTCCGGATTCAGGGCGTTACAAGAGGTCTGAGGGACCTTTGGGCTGGATCGCCTGGAGGGACCTTCCCTTCTTCTCTCTCGATCCTGTGGCCTAACCTCCAGCCTTTTGGCCTTACGGACCTCCTCCAGAGTGAGGTACTTTTCTGCTCTGTTCAGCAACTCATCAAAATTCTTAACTGGCTTCTTAGCTAAGGAGGAAAAGAAATCTCCATCCCGTAATCCGTTGGTGAGGGCGTTGATCTTCACCTCCGGAGAAGCTGTAGGGACCTCCAGAGCTGCCTGATTGAACCTCCGGAGAAAAGCTCTCAAGCTCTCGCTCTCCCCCTGCCTCAGATTGAAGAGGGTCAAGGTGGTCCGTGGTTGTCTCCGGGCACTCGCAAATTGATGGAGAAATAACTCACTGAATTCCTCCCAGGATCGGATAGTATTAGGTTCTAGTTGAGTGAACCATTGCTGCGCCGCTTTCGCCAGGGTGTTCAGGAACACCCTGCACTTAATTCCTTCTCCGTAGCGATGTAATAGCGCAGCATTCTCAAATCTTACTAAGTGTTCATAAGGGTCAGCTGTACCGTCATATTCGAAATTGAGGGGTTTGAAATTGAACGGTAGTTCGTCTTGTAGTATGCTAGGAGAGAATTGACATCCAGAAACATACGCGGATCTACTTGCTCGATTATTCATCTGTTTCCTCATATCCTTCATCTCCTTCTGCAGGGCCTGTAGTTGATCACTAACTGGCCCTCCGTAAGTATCATCCGTGCTTTCCTCTGCTTCAGGGAGTTCTGTCTCTCGGGGTGCCAGATCTGCATTCCTTCTTGCGTTCCGAAGGGGAATGGTTCTCTCCGCTCGGGAAGTCACCTTATCGTCTTCTTCCGCCCGCACTCCCATTTCCTTGGACAACACTTGGGAGGCTACAGGTGCCTCATCCTGGGGTCTCGGGGCAGATATCTCCGGGTTTCCTGGTGCAGCTTTGGGAACCCGGTCTCTTTGATCCGCGAAGGCCCTCTCTACAGCTTGCTTAATGAGGGCGTCCAACTGATCGGGAGAGATCAGGAGCGGCCCCGAGTCTAGAATGTTCTCTCGCTGAGGATCCGCTGTCTGGGGCTCTAGGGCTTCAAGGTTCTCTGTTATTCTCTCCCCAACCGGTAAGGGACGACTTTCGTCGCCCAAGCCTGGAGTACGAGCTAACGGCTGATTCGATCCAGAAAGCGTATGAATTGGATCTTTCCCCCGTCCTCCTCTTGATGGGGGATCCGCTGGCAAAGGGGAATTTTCCCCTTGAAGATTCTTCTTTCCCAAAGTAGATGTTTCGTTTCCGCCACCCATTTGCTCGAATAGGTAGAAATTCGTGAGAAAATCTTTCAACTCTTTCCCACAGACGGCGCCAGTTGATGTGCCAAAATTTGCACGAGAGGATTGCGTGTCCTCTAGATTGGATGTCCCACTCTTCGAACACGTACAATCACTCCAAGTATGCTGCCTTTACTCGAAATCTTCAAGAACCTGCAAAGAACACGCCGGAGGGGGGTCCGGCGTGGACACTCCGATGCCTAAGTCAGTATAGGGCTTATGAAAATCTCCCAAGGATCTCGAGATCCTTGATGTATCAACTCAGTTCTCAAAGAATATCTAAAAGGTATCTTTCGTTTAGTATATTAAGTTTGTAAAATAAGAGTGTCTAACCTGGAAATCTCCTTGAATTTACCTATTTATAGGAATCCTCCCTCGAGAGGAAGTCAAGTCTTCCTCCTTTTTCGGAGCTGCCCATCAGACTCGGCCCTGTGGAGTGGACGAAGTCTTCTCTTCTCTCCACTTCCCGAAGACTCGGCCGCATTCCTTCTTACTTGACTTGGTTCCCAAGATAAAGGAGGATAAGGTCTACCTTTTATCAAGTCTAAGCCGAAAATGGCGGAACCTCCCTACATTCAAGGCTCACGACCTTTCATCAAAACTAATTCTTCTGGAAGCTTCTTTCCAGCCGAAGCTCCCTCCAAAGGGATCTCCAGGGAGGATTTCCCATCAGAGAGTATTATATAATCTGATCCTTCCACTTTTATCTTATCCTCTATACACGTGTCGACTTCTTATTAGGTGACATTTTTAGGCCGCATCATAAATATTTTCAATTTTGCCTTCTAGTAAAGTTTCTCTTGCCAAGTGCAACTATTCAGACATGAAGAAATTAACACGAAGTTCTTCTTGGTAGGCGCGACTATGTGGTCTTTCCGAGTTTGATCGATCGTTGTCCAATATGTCATTCTCAACAATTATATCTTCCCTCCTCCCTCCTTCATTCATCATCTCTCGGTAAGTTGCCTATCTCTACTTCTTCTCCTCCTTCATTCATCTCTCTTTTTATTTATTTCTTTTATCTTCTAAATTTTTCATAAAATCCTGCTAAAAAAATTTCAAATTCGAAAACTCTGAAGAAAAAAAAAATAAATTCTTCCAAAATTTAAAATTTTAAAATACTCATCACTTTCAAAAATTTTAAAATTCCAAAAAAAAATAAGATTTTAAACTTTTTTTTTTTAAATTCGAAAATTTTGGAAAATTCAAGATTTCAATCTTTATTTTAAAAATAAATTTTTTTGGAAGATTTCAAACTGAAAATTCGAAAATTTTGGGAAAAAAAAAATCGAAAACTACCGTCAAGTTTGTTAATATTTTTTTTTTGTAGTTCATATTTTGGGAAATTCTCAAATACACCGTACACATGTTTAATTCGAGTATGCCCAACCCAACCCGCTGACCCGAATTACTGAACCATCTCCTCATCTGTAGATTATTTCAGATAGCTAACCGTCACTAGGGAAGGCCATTGCACGGTGTTTTCCGCATCCCTACAAACTCACTGCTCCTCTCCCGCCGGAAAATATTAATCTTCCGCCACTTGTCGCCCCCAAGCTCCGCATCTGCCCTCGGGAACGAGTTGTGGTGGTAGTGTTCACTCACCGCCACAGGCGCCGCCAAAGCTGGCTGAGGAAATACCCACTTCCAATCGTTTTCACAGTGACTAGACCGTTGATCTTCCCCTGCTGCAAGTATGAAATAAAAATATTAGGTTTTATACCTAAATGTTGTTCTTTTTTCTAGATCTTTGCTAAATAAATCAATATAAGCTTCTTTTATTGAGCAATAGATTAGAAACTTATCTCCAGGTTTGTGATCGTGATTTTATTTTTTGAAATGCTGTGATTTTGGATTTGCTCTCTCTCTCTCTTCTGTTATTTAAATAGTTATGGGTTGAAAATAGAGTTGACCGGTCAAACTTCGATTTTTTTTTCGATTTTTTTTTTTTGTTATAGAAAATTTACATTTTTCAATGTTATTTTCAGCTATATTAACATACATTTTTCAATTATAATATCATACACTTTTCATTAATCATTAGTAGATCATACACACTTTTTAGTTATAATAACATACATTTTTCTTTAATATATAACTTACACATTATATTAATAGATCATGCATTTTTCAGTTATAATAACATACACTTTTCACTTATAATAACATACATTTTTCAGTTATAATAACAAACATTTTTCATTATTATAACATACACTTTTAAGTTATAATAACCTGTTTAAATTGTGTATATTCAACTCAAGTTGTGAAGTGTGAGGAGTACACTATATATAGAGGCTCCACATTCTAGAGTCTTCTATCTAACAATGGTTTGTTAAATATCTAACTACCTTTCTATATGTATACACTTTGTATGTATATAAGAGTGTGTGTGTGTGTTTGCAAAGTGTGAGTCGCATGCACTGCATGCATGTGTATATATGATTGTTTTACATGCATGAGGGTTTGCATGCATGCTCATGTGTATGTGTTTTTCTATTCTTCAACATGCCCCGGAAGAAACCAAGCCATAGTGATCTAGGACAGTTTGAACCAGCTGAGGAGATGAGCAAAACGGGCTGGAGCAACTGGTTTGGTGAGAAGATCAGCTGGTTGATCTTCAGAGGTGATGAATCGAACATCAAACATTCCATTTTGGACCTTTTCTCTAAGGAAATGAACGTCCACTTCAATATGCTTTGTACGGGAGTGAAATGTTGGGCTGAATGCTAACGTGATTGCTCCTTGATTGTCACACCAAAGTAGACTGGGAGTGATAACTGGGATGTGAAGTTCTTTGCAAAGGCTTGCTATCCATAAGAGATCAGTTGTAGCAAGGGCAAGGGCCCTATACTCTGCCTCTGTGCTGCTTCGAGCTACGACAGATTGTTTCCTCGAGCTCCAAGAAATAAGATTTTGTCCAAGAGTGATACAGAACCCTGAAGTGATGCGTCTGTCATCAATGCTTGAAGCATAATCTGCATCCACAAAGCCCTGCAACCTGAAATAAGAAATAGGAAAGAAATAGATGTCATGAGTTAAAGAGTCTTTGATGTATCTAAGGACTCTCTTACAAGCTTCCAGTGATTTTGAGTTGGATTTTGCAAGAACTGAGATAATTTGTTGACAATGAAAGCTATGTCTGGTCTAGTTAGGGTAAGGTATTGGAGAGCACCAACAATACTTCTATAAAGAGTGGGTTTCTCAAATGGAGGGTTGTCTGAGAGGGAGAGCTTGGAAGAAGGACATATTGGTGTTGGACAAGGCTTTGAATCAGTTAAGTGAGCCTTGGAGATGATATCATTTGCATACTTGGTCTGAGTGAGTTTAATGAAAGAAGGAGTGGAGTGGGCTTCTCTGCCCAGAAAGTAGTGAGAAGCATTAATGAGTTGCTGCACAAGAGTGGTGTCATCACCAGTGATCAATATATCATCCACATAGACCAATAATAGAGTGATTTTGCCTTGATTGAATCTATGGAACAAACAGTGATCAGAAGTGGAGTGTATGAAGCCTTGTTGCACCAAGAAATCCTTGAGAGTGTCATACCATGCCTTTGGAGCCTGTTTCAAGCCATAGAGAGCTTTTCTAAGCTTGCACACATAGTTTGGGTGATCAGGGTGAACAAAACCCTCTGGCTGTGCAATGTAGACTATTTCATGAAGCAACCCTTTGAGAAAGGCATTGTTAATGTCAACTTGTTGTATAGGCCATCCTTTTGAGACAGCCAGGGTGAATACAATGCGAAGAGTAACTGGCTTAATGACTGGGCTAAAGGTGTTAAAGTAGTCAACACCAGCATGTTGCTGAAAACCTCTTGCCACCAATCTGGCTTTGTATCTCTCAATAGAACCATCTTTGTTGTACTTATCTCTGAAGAGCCACTTGGTAGTGATGGGGTGGATATCTGATGAGGGTGGAACAAGAGTCCAGGTGCCATTCTGAATTAAAGCATCATACTCAAGCTGCATAGCCTGTTTCCATTCAGAACTTTTACTTGCCTCAGTAACAGAAGTAGGTTCATGAATAATTGTGGAAGAGATGAATACTCTAGGCCTGTAGATACCAGATTTGGCTCTGGTTTGCATGGGGTGAGCATTCTGGAAGATAGGTGAGGCAATGAGATCTGGTGATGTAGGAGTTGGGGTGATTGATGAGGTAGTAGGGTTTTGTGAGGGAGGAGAATGTATTGTAGGTGGAAGCATATATCTAGAGGAGCTGGAGGTAGATTGAGGGGAGTGGTGGTGATGTGATACAGAAGTAGATGATAATGGAGTTAGAGGAGTGTGTGGAGAAGGAGTAGAAAGTGCTGGAATTTGAGCAAAAATTGGTGGGTGAGCTATGGAGGCAGGTTTGTGCTGAGAGAAAGATGGGAACTCTTCTTCATTGAATTGGACAAAAGCTGATATAAAGATCTTGCCAGACTCATGTAGGCACTTATAGCCTTTGTGAGAGGAGTTGTATCCCAAGAAGATGCATTTGGAGCTTCTGAACTGAAGTTTAGATGTATTGTAAGGCCTGAGAAATGGGAAGCAAGCACACCCAAAGACTCTAAGTGACAAGTAGTCAGGTGGCCTGCAATGAAGGAGTTCAAAGGGAGATATGTTTTTAGTGACAGGAGAGGGAAGCATATTGATGATATGGGCTGTAGTGGAGAAAGCATGCCACCAGAAAGACATGTTGAGCTTTGAACGAGCAAGTAAAGCTAGCCCAATTTCTGTGACATGTTGATGCTTTCTTTCAATCAAGCCATTCTGAGGGTGAGTATATGCACATGATAATCTCACATTGACACCAAGCGGTTTAACCAACTTTGCAACAGGAAGAAACTCAGATCCCATATCATGCTGAATAACTTTGATGGGTTTTCCAAATTGCCTTTCAACAAATTTCATAAACTGAGTAAACACTGAGAGCATCTCAGACTTTGCCATCAAAGGAAAAATCCATACAAATCTTATGTAGTCATCAACAATGGACAAATAATATTTGTAACCTTCAATAGAAACATGAGAAGCAGGCCCCCAAACATCCATATGTAACAAATCAAATGGAGATAGAGAGTGATGCATAACATAAGAGAATTGTTTTAAATGCATCTTCCCAATTTTACATTCATCACAGAAAGGAGCTTGAGAAGGATTACATGGAATGTGTAAACTTCTCAGAACACTAGACAATGTAGAATCACTAGGGTGCCCCAATCTACAATACCACAATCTCCATTTATTCTCAACAATAGGAGCATGATTAACACTAACACCAAGCTAACTATTATTCTCAACACTAGTACAAAAACTAGACAAATGTTGATCATGAGCAGCATCTTTATTAACCTTCAAGCATCCAAAATCCAGCATGTATAATCCATCCTTAAGCACCCCTCTCAATAGTATCTTGTGAGACTTCAGATCCTTAACAAGACAACAGTCAGCAAAGAATTCAATTACAACATCATTATCTCTAAGAAACTGAGATATGCTCATCAGATTCTTAGTAATAGCTAGCACATGTAGTACATTGTTCATAGCAACTGATATAGAGCCACCATTCAAAGGAATATTGAAAAAGTCAGTATGTAGAATGGGAGAAGATGCACAATTTCCAACAATAAGAGAGGTCATGCCTTGATATGGTGAGTTGATATTCAGGTTGGCAAGTTGAGAAGTAACATGGTGTGTTGCTCCACTGTCAACAAACCAAGGAGAGGAAGATGTGCCAGTAGAATTACCAGAAGAGGAGGCAGGTTGATGGACATAGTTGGTGAGAGCAGATGGTGAATCACTGAAGTGAGGAGAGAATGTAGGCTGATATTGGGTTAGATGAGCTTGAAATGGTGGTCGAGGAGATGACATTGAGTTGGAGTTTGGAGTAAAAGATCTGGAACTGAAGTTTTCAAGGCCAGTATAGGTTTGATCAAGCCTTTTGTAGCACTTAGCTGCAACATGATATTTACGACCACACAATTGACATACAACCCTAGGTTTAGGATAACCCCTGCCTTTTCCATTGGTTCTATGCACGTCTCTATGATCTCTAGAAACAACATTAGTAGAAGGTTGAAAAGAGGAAATGTTACCTCCTTGAATTTGGATAGAGTGTGAGCTGTGATTAAGCAAACGAACCTCATAAGCTTGCAAAATAGACTGAACTTTAGGTAGAGATGGAATGGATCCTCGAGTTGTAAGAGAAACAACCACAGTATCAAAATCAGCACCTAGACCACCAAGGATATACAGCACCAGTTCATCATCCTTGATTGGTTGTCCCGCATGAAATAAGCCATCAGCAATAGAACGCATCTTTAGAATGAACATATCAATACTCATATCACCCTTCCTCTGAGTTTGAAGTTGTAGGCGCAGGATCATGGCCTTGGCACTTGACTGTGATTGAAACAAAAGCTCGAACACCATCTATAGTTGAAATGCATGTTCACATCGACTGACATGGCCAAGCATGGACTCAGACACCGAACTTAAGAGCCAGCTGAGGAGAAACTGGTCCTTTCTCTGCCATGAAAGAGAATCTGAAGTAGATTCAGTGGGATTCGAAGACACCTCTGTGCAGAGGAGAACATCCTTAAAATTATGAGCACGAGCTGAAACAAGTACTTGATTTCGCCAGAACGGGTAATTGTCATTGTCAAGGCGAATTGACAAAGTAATAAATCGAGGCAGAGCAGGAGAAGAACTTTGAGTGGACATAGATGAAAGATCAGAGCAGGAAGCGAGCAGAAACGGGCGGAATGGATCGGGAGTTGAAGATGTGAAGAGAAGAAACGGTTATAGGATGAAGATGTGAAGAGAAAAACGGTTATAAGCTGAAGAAGATGTGAAGACTGTGAAGAACACAACCGTTTCTGAAAAAAAAAACGAATGAATGAAGAAGAAGAAACAGAAAGGTATTTTTGCAAAATTCACATCAAAATCACAAGAAAATTTGACCTCATGATACCATGTTTAAATTGTGTATATTCAACTCAAGTTGTGAAGTGTGAGGAGTACACTATATATAGAGGCTCCACATTCTAGAGTCTTCTATCTAACAATAGTTTGTTAAATATCTAACTACCTTTCTATATGTATACACTTTGTATGTATATAAGAGTGTGTGTGTGTTTGCAAAGTGTGAGTCGCATGCACTGCATGCATGTGTATATATGATTGTTTTACATGCATGAGGGTTTGCATGCATGCTCCTGTGTATGTGTTTTTCTATTCTTCAACATAACCTACATTTTTCAGTTATAAGAACATACATTTTTCATTAAAAACAATGTTGCATTTTTCAATATAGTAACATTCTCTTTTCATTTAAAAAATAAAGATGCATTTTTCAATATACTAACATACACTTTTTTAAAATAAATATCAAAAAAACAAATCGAAAAAATAATAATAAAAAAAGTCAAAGTTTGACCGTTGATCGGTCAACTGTTGACTAGTCAAAGTTCACTCAATACACCATATACTTGAGTGAGTGTATACAATACTTTTGGCAAAATAAATCTAATTTTTACCATAATTTCAATTGCGGGTTGTATAAAAAAAAAAATCTCATTCCCGATACTAATAAGTGTAAAAACTATATTAATATATATGTAGATTATATACGGTGTATATATTAAAATTAATATGTCAATGGGGTCCGAACAAGTCGACCAACTTTAAAGCGGTACCCAACCCAATGGGACACGGGGCAGGACAATTCAAAAGATACGTGTCAACGCATTTCAGGTCGGACCGAACTTTCGTCCCTAATTTAACCGAGCTCGAATTCACACAACACTAGAATTAGGGTTGTAAATAAGTCGAGTCGAACGCGACGTAGTTCAAGCTTGTTTGAAATATTATCGAACTTTGAAATTATTGTTTAAATTTGTTTCATAATTAATTTAGTCGAGCCCAAACGAACTTTAATCAAACCGAACACGAGTCGAGCCCAAACGAACTTTAATCAAACCGAACACGAGTCGAGCTGGAGTAATTTGACATTTTACACTAATTTTATCTTGTTTAGACTTATTGATATTTATGTAATTAAGTATCGAATAATTTGATTTGATTTTCAGCTCTAACTAAATTTGATTGAGTTATAATCGAATTTCAAAACATTGTATTCTTGAATTGACCAGATTGGTCACACCCGATAGCACTTGTTTAAATGGGGAAATCAATCTCGAAACTCTTTATTGATTTGATATTTTAGTTACCATTTTAGCACGTCGACTACTTTATCTCACGTGTTTACACTTTGATTTCAATATGAAGGTGACAAATGTCCATTGCTTTTTTATGAAGGTGACAAATGTCTACTACTTTATCTCACGTGTTTACACTTTGGAAGATTTGGTGATCGATATGCCATTTTTGTTATTCTCACTATTTCATTCATTTCATACTTTAATTATCGTTTTTAAGCTTAAATTTTATATTAAAATAATTATTTTTTCACGTTTCTTTCTGTAATTGATCCTTTTTTTTTTGTTGGAACAAATTCTAAGAAATGTATGTAGTATTATAGTATTGAGCTGGTAAAAATCAATAAGAAAGATAAAGTCAAGGGATAGAAAAGATAATGAGATGTTGACATTTTAAAAAATGAGCCAATTAGGTTGCGACGATCAACATGACATAATGTGTCAATTACGAAGGGAATGTGTGTTTCTAAAAAAAATTCAAATAATTGAAAAATATATTTTGTTCTAATATATATGAGTACTGATTAATTTGTAAAAAAAAATTTATATACAAAACATCAAAAGCCTCAAATAAAATCAAATGGGAGGAGTGCTTATTTCGATTTTGGAAAATGCACTACCACCGAAAGTTCGGATTTTTGGCTGGAAAATGTGTTGGGATTTTATTGCAATAGAATGAAATTTGGCAAAACGATATATCGAAATTTAGACACATCAATTGTGGTCTTTGTGGACACTTCATGCCATCAACAATACATGCCCCTTTTCATTGTACGGGGGTCAAACAAATTTGGAAGAAGCAGGGTTTATGGGGATAGTAAAGAGGGGAGGGAACCTACCGACTATTCAGTTCCTGAGTTTTTTAAAGGAGCAGTTGCTACCACTCTATTGGGATAAGGTAATCATGATTGCATGGGGCATTTGACGAGAGAGGTGTATGATAATCCATGATTGTCAGAAGAAGATAAAGCGGATTCACAACAATGTTGGGAATAGGGTCTTACACTATTTGGAGTGCTATTGTAGCACAATTTCACAGACTAACCAACCAACATCGGAGGTGGAATCGATTATGGGATCACATCAGCAGGTCAATGAGCATCCAGAAGGAGTGATTATGGAAGTTGATGGCGCATTTAATTTGGAGGAGAGAAAATTTGGAGTGGGAGGCATTGTGTATAACACGGACGGGCTGGGCCTATTCAATTTCTTCCAAAAAATTCCACCACAACGCAGCTCGCTAGGTGCCGAATTGAAGGCGACTGAGATAGGTCTACGGAAGGCAAAAGCAATGAGCTATGCAAAAATTGTGGTCAAAACGGATTCAAAACAGGCCATTGGTATGATAACTGGGGGTAAAAAAGAAGTAGGATCAGAAAGTGGTATGGCTGAAATCATCGGTCGACTGACACGAAAATTTGTAATGTGCAAATTCACACATTTACCATGGGTTAGAAATGAAAGGGCGCATCGATTGGCCCAACAAACAGTACACTCTACTATTTCAGAGAATTGAAGTGGAAAAGTTATTCTAGAGCATAGAATATTCTTAAAAGCAATTTGTGAAGCAAAATGTTTAGTCCTATGTTTTCTAAAAAAAAAAAATGGAAAATATTTGAATCATAGCAGAAAGGACAGCTAAGCAAAATCATTCTTTTCTTTGACTTTAAGCAACCAATAGAAGCCCCCAGACAATCTTTTAAAATAAGCTCACCGTGCGCTCTGACACACCAGATTCCTCCTCCTCGGGAGAATCTGTATGTATAGTTGTATACACATCTTCAGCCCCCCTCCCTAAAAATTATACCCGCATCCCCTCACTCTCACACAAACCGCTCCAATGGAACAACTCGGCGGCGCCGCCGCCACCACTCTCCAACGCCACCGTCCCAAACGTAGCCCGCCCTCGGCTGAGAGATTTCTGGGGATATCACAGCCCCAATCGATCTCCACTTCAAACCCAATCGAACTCTCCGAAGATGATATTTTCAGCACCGCCTCCGGTAGTTCATCTCCCTCTCCGACCAACCGCTTTCTCAATCCCAAACCTATACCCACCCGGAGCATCAATCGCAATCATTACGGCATCTTAGCTGCTCTAAATGGTAATATCAAGAGCCGATCCGGATCCGATAGTCGACCCGTGTTCAACCACAAGGCATCTCTCTCGCCTTCTCTGTCCTCCTCTGCTTCGACCTCTCCGGCTGCGTCGGTTTCGTCTAGGATGACGATTCCGAGGCCTCCTCCGTCTCAGCCGGATATGGTGCTTCGTTATCAATCGGCACCCGTTAACATTCCGGTTATGCCGGTTGCGTTGCGGAACAGGGCGAGGCAGTTGGAAGACCTTGCATCTGAAGAGGAGGAGGAGGAGGAGGAGGAGGAGGAGGGGGAGGAAGAGGAGGATAACAATGGTGTGATATTGCCGCCACACGAGGTGACGGCGTCTAGGCAATCGCCGCTGTTGGCGTGCTCTGTAATGGAGGGGGCCGGTCGGACTCTGAAAGGGAGGGATCTCCGGCAGGTGCGCAACGCCATTTGGAGAAAAACTGGTTTCATTGATTGATAGGTCTGTTTGTTTACATCTTAGCAATACATACTAGATGACTGGGAAATCTCTTGGCTTGGGTGCTTGGATAGTAGGGGAGGAATCAAACCTCACTTTGAAGGAATAAGTCATTCCCATTCCATTTCTATTCCCCTAGTATAGTCTAGATTGGATTGTATGATTTCTATATCAGTATGCCTTAATTGTACATAACGTTCATTGAACCGATAGCCAATTTGTCGATTATTCACCTATCCTTTTAGATTAATATATCCTCTGGATGTTGTGGGGCAAAATACTTATACTATCATTTTGGTCTAATTGTTGTTAATGTTCGTTAGTTGTTGTACTCTGGCATGAGATGCCTTCATGTTTATCCTTTTTCTTTGTGGCAATTGACTAACTGCATCGGTTAAAACCATCAGCTAGCTTGAACTATTTCACAGCTTGCTTAACATAACTTAGTTTTATTCGAAATTTGTTGTATTTGCTACTTCAGTTAAAGTAGTCTCATGTGATGGTGCTGTATTTTTAGCACAAGTTTTCTCCACTCGGTCTGAGGCCATGCTCATTTGAGATCACTTGTTTTAAAGTGAATGGTCATGCCTTAAATTAATCTGGTTTTTTAGGTTTTAGAGCATTCTACAATCTCGATTATCAGTTTAATCAGATATCCAGATCTTATGGTATCAATATTGGTTACCTCTTGAATCCTAGTATCAATTATGGACTGAAAAAATAAATTGTCCTAAATGGTGAGTGTTAATTTCTATAGACTGTACTTGAACATTTTGGTGACTGTTATAATGTTAAACCTTTTACCTGAATTTTTATGCTGACTATCCTCCAATGGTGCCCTGTTCATGTAATCTAGTCCCACTATCTTAAAGGCTGAAGAATATATTAGTTCAGGGTGTTAACTTTTCTACTCTATTGATAATTTTACAAGCATCTTTGTTTGACTAATTGCTTGAAAGATCTCACCTAATATTGATTCTTTGAAGCCATATGTTTACTTCATGATGTTGGGTGCATCTTTATCACACACTTTTGGGAGACTTATGTTACTTGGAAGGATTTGAAATTCTCGACATGCCTGCTTGAGCAAAACCTCTGTTGAATTTTTTTGTTGTTGTTGCCTTAGCTGCTGTCTTAGTGATCTCTTCTTGTATATCTGAGATGTCATTTTTTTTCTAATGCTTGCTCTGAAAAGCATCAGGGGATAAACATTTTCAGTAATAACATTTTTATTTTCCCATACAATTAGGAGAATAATTGCTAGGACCTGTGTGTCTAATAACTAAACACAGTATAGCAGTGCGCAATGATTGATGATTTATGGGGTACTGAGCCATTAGGGTGCTGAAATAAAAAAAATCTGCCTCAATTTTCCTTAATAAGTTGGTGATAGCGTTGCAAACTTTGTCAGTTTGTAGAAATATTACATGTAAACATCCTTTGGAGCTCATCCAAAAGTGGTCAAAATTGGTAACTCCTGTAAATGATTACTTTCTAAAACTGGTAAGGGTGCTATCAAATAAAACACTTCTTAACATGTGAAGGGTAACTCGCTGCCTAAAGTTTGGCCACGGGCAGTGGAAATTTTCTAACTATACCATATTGGCAAGTTACTAGTGTCATGACAAAACTAGATAATCAGCCAAAGCTCTTATGTCTTAACCTTAATAACACGTTTTGGTGATTGAGTATGTAATAATTTTAGGATGATTCTGCAGGTTGCAATTGAAGTAAGTTTAAAACAAACTTTTTGTGACCAGCTTATCTAATAGGTGTATTTATTGGTCCTAGGGGTCTATAGGAAGTAGCTCAGCAACAGACTAAATAGACTCATATGTGATACAGGTACAAAGTGAGAATCAACTACAGGGCAATATTAGACCTAAAAGTCCAAAACATTATTACAATTTGATGAAATACAATTTCTCTCGTCTCCCAACTTTTTTTGCTAGTACAATATGTCAATATCAAATGCTAGATTAATTTAACATGACATGCTTTGATTTCATGGAAATCCTTTACAGGACAAACATTCCCATGAATTGTAGTTGCCTGCTTTTCTTACCATAGTTGATTTCACTGCTCACATGAGGTTGTTGCAACTTGTGGTTCTACTTCAAAACATTCATTAAATGAGCCATTTATTTAGTTGAGTTTGTGCAGTAAACGTGTGGAAATATTATTTCTCGATTGGGTTATCTGGGGTTGGGATGTTTGGTTTGATCACCATGTTAGAGGTGGATTTTTTTTTTTTTAATATTTGTATCTCACTCTTGTTACGTGTTTACTGCTGCTCGATTTCAATTCTTGATGGGTTTTTTCCAACATTATGAACATTCCGTGATCATTTTTTGTGTTAAGATCATACCAGACTTGGATGTTGGGTGTTTATTGAACATGGTTGCAAGTACTTGTTATTGTGTCAACTATTTCTTGTGAAGTTAAGGTGTCAAGTAAGTTTCCTGGGTTTCTAACTAGTAAATCATTATCAGGTAAAATTCACTTGTGCTCTTTCTTTAAAGAATTGATGATACATTGTGACATATTTGGTAGAATAGAACCAGAGTTTGGAGGCATTTATCAGCTAAGAAAATTAGGCCGCAACAGAAAGAGTTGGCCTTTAATTAGTTGAAAGAAACATATCAGATTTTTGGCATATGAATTACTCCCTACAGCAGATATGGAGACGGTGCCCACTGAGATTTTAATTTGTTTTTGTTTTAGAGTATATTGTTTTCGTCCCATCATAAGCTTTTATTTGTTTTTTGTACAGAGATTAAGGAATTTAGTGTAAAATGTGTGGTGGGTAGTTGAGAGAGATAGTGAATTTTGTCATTTAAGGAAATAAGAAGCTTATAACAGGACGTTCAAAATAGATAAGTGAGAAGCTTACGGCGGGAGCATCTAAAATCTAGAATTGTTTTATTTTATACTCCTATTGTTTGTTGTGCCTGAGTGAGGAATGCATGGTAATATGATTGATGAGCAGTATGTCAGACAGCTACTTTTGTATTGTGGTGAAATCACATTCTTATGTTTGATCACAGTATTATAGTCAAGTCTGGATATCTTAATTGGCACAAATTGAATCGTATTTTATACTATGTAGAAGCAATAATAGGCCCCCCTGTCATTTTGAGGTAGTAGAGCAGTATAATATTCCATAGTAAATTTGACCTTAAAAGATAATGTTGTGCAAAAATAATGTTACTTAAAGAGTGGGTGGGTGGGTGTCAGTCTCTGTTTTCAGAGAAACTGAATTGAATTGAATTGAATGTGATGACCTTGCCAACCAACTTATGAAACAATTTAATGTCCTGCTCAATTTTTGGAAGGTGATGAAAATTAACTAGCAAGCTATTGGTTGTTGAAACTTAATTTGTTTTCTTTACAAGACATAATTTTACTTTATTTTATTTTACTCTTGGAAGGATTTGAAATTTTATGATCCAGTTATGTTCTACAGTACTTTGTTTTTCAAATTTGGATTTCAACTTCCGCTACCTTCGGTACTAAATCAGTTTTACAATGATTTAGACAATGAAAACTAAGAATAAGTGTATTGGTGTAAGTGAAAATTTTGAGGGTAAGAGTTGTGAGAAACTTTCTTTTTTTGGAATGTGAAAATTAATGTAGAATTGATCAAAATTGATGTAGAATGAAGGAAGTGTTTTCATGCTCCATATGTCCCAGGGTTGGACACGCATATTAAAATAGTGTAATAATGAGTGGAATTTTGTAAAATTTTATGTATAAAGTAAATAAATGAGTTGATTTTTGTGTATGTATGTGTAGAGAAAAAATAATAACATTTGTGTAAAATTGAGAATATTGTGAATGTGAAGTTTATAAAGAATTTTTCATTTTAAGGATCTCAAAAAAAGAAGTACTCTAAACTACATTTATTATTTATGAAATTTTATTCTTAATTTGCAGAGATATTGTTGATATAAAATTATAATCTTAATTTATTGTTAAAACTTACAAAGATACTCCATATTTATTAAAAAATAGAGGAAATACTGATCAATTTGGATTTGGCCAAACCAATAGATCAATTGAAAAATCAATTTGTCTGAAATACTTCCTCCATCACACTATATACCAATTTTTTCAATTTTTTTAAAATGTTTCACTATATAGTACACATTTTATTTTTGTTAAATGACTCATATATTATTTAATTACACTGCAACTTCTTTCTTCCAATTACATAATTTATGCTATATTTGGGGAGAGTTTGGAGTAGTAATCTTTTACTATTAGTTTCTTTTGTATTATGCTAAAAAGCGCCATTTTTTCAACGGAAACATTGAAAACGACTAATTAAGGTAACAAGATTCATAAAATCGGTCTTAAATATGGAAAAGATTCGGTGCTAAATTGGCGGCAAAAATCTCTTTATTTATCCCCTCACCCCGTGGGTTCCACTTTATACAATTTAATTAATGACATTAAAAGTTCCTCTAATAATTATTAAATATGGTATGAATAGAAATTATTGGAGGAAGGTAAAACTTATAAATGTTGGTAATTATTAAAAGAATTCGTTCTCAACTCCAATTTCTAATGCTCTCCCTCATTCGTGGGTCGGATTATCACCGATTACCCTTTGGGGGAGGGGTCGGATTATCATCTTTTAACCCTTTAAGAAGGAGACTCATCTAGTGGACAATTTAAATGAATGAAGTTGCTTTCAGCAGGAATTGAATCTGGGCGTGAGCCTTTAGTGTCTAATGCCATAAAATAATTTTATCTCATCTAAAAGTTCAAACTTGTAGAGAAATAAGAAATTAATTCTCGTATATTTCTGTTCATAAAGTTTTTAAATTCAAACGATCAATATGTTATACACGTAGCATGTAAAGTTCACTTCACGTTTCATCCATACATAAATTGCATCATTATTATGCACGAACAAATAAAATAAACTCTACAAAATCAATTTTGGTCCGTCTCATATTAATTTTCACACTAAAAAAATCACAATTTTTACCATTAAAAATCTTGCTTATTTACATTCTATGTTTTTTTCTTTTTTACACAATATCATTACTTTTATCACTTAAAAATCACTTTTTTACTTTATTATTATATTTTTAACTTTCGTTTCTCGGATCAATTTTAATCTGGGACGAAGGGAGTAGTTGCAATCTTGCAGATGGGCAGCAAGAAAAGGTTACACTTACACATGATATGCACAAGAAATTTGAAAATTTCATCTTTACAATAAATTCAATTGTACTAGACAACTTAATGTTACCAACAACCTACTCTGCCATTTGGGCCCTTTCATTTACTATTTTTTCGATGCATGGTGCAATATTTATAGGACACCCTTTGCTACAATTTTTTCCTCATATTTAACTACTTGATTACAAGCTTGAAACTAGGAAGCTTCAATGGCGGTTAAAGGAGTGGTAATTGCATTCTTCTTCACTTTGGCTCTTGCAAACGCTCAGCACTACGCAACTCGACTCCTCAGAGGCTCAGTCACTTGCCTTGATTGCCCTTCGACCTCTGATCTCTCAGGTTTCTTCTAATATTCATCTTTTTTTTTCCTTTCCTTTAATTTTTTGTAATCTTTTTGCATATATGTTATTTCTCTTAGTTAATTAGTTCATGTAAAAGATGTAAGTTTATGAGACGAAGTGTGTCTGCTCAAGTAGTAAGAGCACTCACTACTGTAGTCAATAGTCCTCGAGTAGAGTGACCTTGGGAACGGGAACGAGGTTTAAAAAAGAAATGCGAACATTCTTTGTAAACATTCCAACCTTTTGCTTCTAACGAAATGGTAGTTTTGTCCAAATTAAATTATCATGATTTATCGGTTGAAATTTTTATGTTACACCATGGTATAACATCTTCGTTTATCATTTTTAAATAACTTAAAAGAAAAGAGCAAAGGAAATAAATGAATGATAGTGGTAGTTATTTACACCTCTAAGCCTCTTAGTCTTATGTGTCATTTCATTTAGAAAGGGACCTAATTTCTCTCCCACAAAAAAAGTGACCTAATGTTATTTTTGTCGGAAAATCAAAAGCATGTACCCTTTGACAATGAAGTGCACAATTTCAAGGTTCTTTTAATTTTTATTATGGGATAGTTTTAAAGTTTGATGTAACAACATTTTTTTCGTTTGTTCTAATGAAAGTTACTCATTCTCTTTTAAAATTGAATTATCAAGAAAACAAAGAATTTTGAATGCGTTCAAAATCGAACTCAATCTTCACGCATGATATTATCTGCTTTGGGTCTAGTTCTCGCGGATTTGTTGTTTGGCTTTCTCATTATATACCTCGTATGAACCTTCAATGTTTATTAGATAATATTGTTGTTTCATTTCTCAGGAGTTCAAATCTTGGTAAAATGTGACAAAGTGAAGCAGTTAGGTATTGCATACACAGAAGAGGATGGTAGTTTTCAAACTGCCATTCCATCGGACGGTCAGAAATCAGTGGGTCCCCCAAATTGTGTGGCCAAGATCATGGGAGGGCCACATAGGCTCTATGTTTCATCAAAGAATTCCATAATCCCAATTGCTAATGCCAGGGGCATTTTGACTACTTCCAGGCCTCTGAGTTTCTACAAGGCATGCCCTTTGAAGGGGAAATGTGAAGGATTTGCTTCTTCCAAGACCATAGATTTGCCTTTGCCAAGAGAATGGGGACTTGCACCTTCAAGTTATTACATCCCATTTATCCCCATTATAGGGATACCATAATTATGTGGCAAGAAAAGAAAAAAAAAACTTTGTTATAATGTATTTAATTACGTATTTTTATTTGTATTAATCATGTGTTTGTATTGTGTGTTTAGGTAAGGGTGGAAGGTGTGTAAGAGTGTGAGTTTGTGTGTTTTTTTTTTAGATATTAATAAGTTGTTTGTGTATGTATCTACACATTTATACTTATGTTATGTGTGAGCTATTTATTCAAGTGGTATTTATTCTACATGCAAGAATATATATATATATATATATATATCTTTTATTCTTCTCTCTTCATGTTATGTGTACCTTTGTTGTTAAGCGGATTAACGAGTTGCTGGTGAGCTCAGCTGGAATTAGGCTCAACTCGGTTGTTAAATAAGCTAGTCGAGTTCGAGTTCGTTAGATACTCAATTTACTAACGAGTTGACCTTGAACTCGATTTCTTAGGTTCAATATCTAAAAAAATTATTTTAATTTTATTAGGTTCGTTTGTTCGGCTCAACTCAATAGGCTCGTTAGGCTCTTTTAAAAGTCGAGTTGAGCTCATTTTTTGCTCGTCAATGTAATTGAACCGAACTCGAACTTCAAGTACATGACTCGACTCGAATAACAACTTTATGTACACTACAAATACTATTACTATGTAAAAGAGTTAGCAGGGTCTTACGTGCATCTGTCACGTTTTAGTTAAAGTTAGTGTTATATTTCATTTATTTATAATGTTACGTTTAAATCAAAACAGGTGTCACAATTCACTATGTATCAAATTGTATGGTATGGTGCAACAAATTAACTCATTGAAATGTGTACTATGTTTATACCTATAGGGTGTATGTAATATCAGATAAAATAGTACTACTCCTTTTTATATTTGAGATTCTTGTAAGAGATTATTAACCCCAGCATACAAAATCTGCCCCCTAAGTGTCTCCCGATACACACGCGTTTTAAAAAAAAAAAAAAATCCACTTGGTAATACAAATTTTCAGGTGAATGGTCGTTTATACCCCTTATTTGTTAATAGGTTATTGATTTTTGTTTCATCCGCATTTTTTCATATCTCCTGCAATTCTGTCCAGTCGAGGTGTACCTTCTTGGCCCTTCTTCCCAACTTTCTCCCCCATTTCAAATTCAAATTCAAATATAAAATGGAATCTGCCCATATCATTTCATATGTCCGTCGTCTTCATCGTCAATATCGTTAGTTTTTATTTCTTGTTTGTTCGTGATTTCATTTTCGGAGTAATCGAGAGTCCAGCAATTTGCATGATCGAAATGTCGTTTTCGGTTGTTGCTACTGTTAATTTTCAAGGTAGGTTCAAGCTTCTCTCCTTGACTGAAAGCGTCCATTTCTCCGATTTCCGGCGTCAGATATCCGGTACGTGGCCTGAATTAGAGTCTTTTGATTTTTCTTGTAGCTTTTCTGTTGGGGATGTTGTTGATTGCATTTTGGGTTCTGAGGATGATTTGAGAAATTTAGTTTCTTTGTGTAAGCACACGGCTCAAATGGTTGTTGGAATTAAAATTGCCCCCTGCCCATCACTTCCTAGTAGGGTTGATGCTCATATTGAAAGCCAAAATAGCCCCCCTCCCACCTCCCCTGTTTTTAATTATTGTGGGCCTTCTGAAATTTTAGGTGGTGAATTCTTTCATTCCTTTGAGAGTAGCGCTGGGGGTTCTAGTAGCAAGCCAAAAAAGATTTGTGGTAAAAAAAGGAAAGTAGGCAAATTTATAAATGAAACTGAGTTTTCTGGCATCCCTGTTTTTTATGTATGTCCAATAGAGAAGAAGAAGTCTTATATATCTGATGCTTGGGCTTTCATCATGAAAGATGGAATTGGGGTCGAATTTAGTGGTGGAGCTACTGAATTTAGGCAAGAGCTTATAAAGTATATGCTTAAATTAGAATATCAGTTTAAGTACGTTCGGAACGACAGTAGATACATTCATGTAGTGTGCAAGGATGATAGAGGCCCTATAATTTGTGGTTGGTTCATCAAAGCCAAAAAGAGGACTACAAATGATCACTTTGTTGTATATCAATCTAACTTGGTTCATAGATGCCCAGGAAGTTTAACCACTCAGAAAAAAACTAGGTTGGGTACTAGCATTCTGTCTTCATTAGTGATAGATAAGGTGAACTCAAACCCTACAATTAGTGGGAAGGCTGTCATGGAGTTGTTGAATCATGGTTATGGATTTGATATTCCTTATTGGAAAGCTTAGCGTATTATTGAGTCAGCTCGCAGTGATGTTTTTGGTGGCTATTACGAGAGTTACGACCAACTTAGTTGGTACTGTGAAGCTATAAGAAGGACAAACCCGGGTAGCCTCGCTGAAATCGAGAAAGATAATGAAACCAATCGTTTTGAACGGTTATTTGTTTCATTCAAAGCTTCTATGGATGGTTTTCACCACTGTCGACCATTGTTGTTTATTGACGGGACGTTCTTGAAGGGAAGAGCGAAGGGCACCATGCTTACGGCTACTGCCAAGGATGGAGATAATGGTATTTAGTTGAATAACCTGTTTGTATTTGTTTTTCTTTATCGACAATTCATTTTTTGATTTTTTCTAATTTCCTCTTTCAGGTTTGTTCCGTGTTGCATATGGAATCGTATCTTCAGAAAACAAAGAGAACTGGAAATGGTTTTTGATCAAATTGCGTAATTTCATATCTCACGACAAGCAGATCATGTTCATTTCCGATAGGCACCCCGGCCTAATGACTGCATTCGACGAAGTCTTTCACACCCCGTGCATTTTTTCTGCTTATTTCACTTGCTTCAGAACCTGAAGACTAAGTTTTCTAGTGGGTGGACTACAGCAAATAGAGAAGAACTTAGTGACCTATTCAAGGAGTGTGCGTACGCCCCTACCCGCAATGTTTTTCATGAAAAGGTTGTTGCCTTCATTGAGCTTGGGGGCAAGGTAGCTGAAGACTGGATTGAGAAAACTCCTCCCTTCTTGTAACTTTGTTTAGATTGGATTTTTGTGAGGTATTAATAGTAAAATAAAATATAAAAACCTCACTGGTTAAATGATCTTCATTTATTTTTTAAGATTTTGTTGAACTTTACATGTGTTTCATGTTTTATTGTGTTTTGTGAACTTGAGTTGCACGGTGCACCTCATGCATACAAGACTAATTTATTATTACAATATATTTCAAAAAACGGTCTTGGGTAACGTGGTAGGAGGAGGAGGAGTGATTGTTTCTGACTTTCTAAATATTTTTACTTTCGTATGATATTTTACTTATATTTTATTACTAGTGTAAGACCCGCGTTTTACGCGGGGTTGAAATAAATTTATACTTTAATATATTTTAATTTGAACTGTCTAATTTCAAATATTCTTATTTATCATCAAGTATCATCGTCAACATAGTCTCATTAATATTTTGAACTTCTTTATGTGTTAGAGTAATTATAGTTCTATCCGCAAAATACTTGCTAGTTGCGATATTGATTATTCCAAACAAACTTAAATGAAAAATCTAATGTTAAATCTATTAGGAATATAATATGGTATCAAAGCCTCTAGGCTCACGCCTCGATCCCACCCCAAACCCTCGTAATCGTTGTTCGACGTTCTTCGTCGTACAAAACCCACGATTACCCCAACCTCATCAAAACCCTCGTAATCGTTGTTCGACGTTCTTCGTCGTACAAAACCCACGATTACCCCAACCTCATCATGAAGACAAGTTTCTTCTTTTCCGTAATCGTTGTTCGACGTTCTTGTCGTATAAAACTCACGATTACCCCAACCTCAAGAAGACAAGTTTCTTCTTCCCCGTAATCGTTGTTCGACGTTCTTGTCGTACAAAACTCATGATTACCCTATCCTCAAGAAGACATGTTTCTTCTTCCCCGTAATTGTTGTTCGATGTTCTTATCGTACAAAACCCACAATTACCCCAACATCAACGAGTCGTACGGCTAACACCTCGATCCGAAACCCTCCCTTGTAGTCGTTGCTCGACGTCCAGCGCCGTCCAAACTCCCGACTACCACCCTTAACCGTTGCTCGACACTCAACACCGATCAAAACTCACGGTTGCAACCCTCTCACGGTAACTAATTTTAGTTAAAACAACTGTGCACTCACGAGAAGCTTTCTTCTCCAAAATCTCCATCCATGGAAGCCCATGCAAACTCCCCAAGTAACCACACCCGCAGTTCTAGTAAAAACACTCCATTCCCAGAATCCATGCACACTCTTCTACACACTCTGGTAAATACACAGATCAACCCACTCCCAACTTACTAAATACACCCCCTACTGCCCCATTTTTCGTACCCGACCCTCAACTTCGAGTTTCACATGTTTCGTCTGTGGATCAACTTGTTGATGCTATTACCAAATCATTTTCTCGTTCTCGCGTACAACCACTTATGATCAAGATTGGACTCTCCTACGGTGCTCCATCTTGAGGGGGCGTATTAGAAATATAATATTATAAAGATTTGTATCTTTTAATATTATGATTCATTCTTATCTCTTAGAATATTTAATGTAAATATTTATACATATCTTGTAAATATAGATACACTTTGTATCTATAAATACATCTCTTGTAAACATTTTACAATCACTCAATGAAATTATAATTGTAAATATAGATACACTTTGTATTTATAAATACATCTCTTGTAAACATTTTACAATCACTCAATGAAATTATAATTTCACAATTCATTGTT
This sequence comes from Galeopsis tetrahit, assembly GCA_963675135.1. NCBI lineage: Eukaryota > Viridiplantae > Streptophyta > Magnoliopsida > Lamiales > Lamiaceae > Galeopsis > Galeopsis tetrahit. The sequence goes on from OY776124.1 coordinate 8,729,732, forward strand.
TCTCTATAAAATCATTGCAGATTCATTTTGTTTATTGAATTCCATTCAAACTAAAATATAATTGTTATTCAGATTCGGGACATCTATATATATATATTTGCAAACTTTTGTTGTGCCACATGTCACAACCTTATTAATTTGTTTTAACTCTCTCTCCTTCAAAACTCTCCATTTCAAAATATCTCCACTCTTATTAATTTGATTTTTTTTGTTTTTTTTGTTTTAATCTTAACTATCCGTTATTATGTGATTCGATCTCGACCATTAAATTATTTTTACGGTTTCATTTGTTTTTCCATTTTCATTATTCACGCTTTAATATGCCCTGCCGTTACTCTCCTCTAATCTCTCCATTCTTATTAATGCTGCGGTTACTCTCCTCTAATCTCTCCATTCTTCTTCTCAAGTAGCTCATTATTCTTCAATTTTACACTATGTTGTGTGAATCAGTAATTAGATTTATGTGGAAATCGGTCAGCTTTGTTATTATCCTTTCTTCTTCTCGACTCCTTTCAACTCTCTCCCACTCCCACAATTGCTTCACTCCGCCGTCTCGACTACATTGTGCCGCCGTGATAAGCTTTTTTAATGGTGTGTCATTTTCCTAATTTGATTTTTACAATTTTCTATTCTCTGTATTTTTTTAATTTGTATTTTTTTCTAATTTATTTTCTATTGTTTTTACTATTCTTTCGTTACGTTTACAACTTCTCATGAGCACTTTTTGCATCATTAATTTCACTTCAAATGCTTGATTTTTGGGATCATTTAGCAAATTTGTGTTGTATTAATTTTTACTGAATGAATAGGCAGTCCACAAGTGTGATATATGACAAGTCTCTATTCCCCACTTTTGGAGGATTGTTGTATGATTATGATGTTGGAGCCACATCTTCTACTGCCATTCCATTCAGGTACTTCTTCAATCATGTGTTTTTTTGACTTTATTGGTGAATTAGCTCAATCAGTCATATTATTTATTTTCGTTATTGTTAGAATTAGAATTGAGGTCGATTTTTTATACGATTGATTGGTAGGTTCAATTTTTATTGCATTTTATGAATTTTATTTTATTGAACAATTTTCATGACGACCTTTCATTATTTTCACTCGGTTACTATAAGTCAGAAGATTTTGTATACATCAAATTGGAATTCTATACCTCTAAGTATATTTTTTTTTTCAAAATCCCACATAGTACGTGGGTTCTACTCGAATTCTAAACCCCTGTGTGACATAATTAGTCCTTGCACAACTTTTTTCAGGGAATAAACGGTTGATTCAGTTTTATAGGTTCGTTCACTATTTTTTTTAATCTCTTCCACTGTTTGTTTAGTCACTTTTCACTGTTTGTTTCACTCACAATTGATTTTCTTTTAATTTTGTTTTGCAGGTTAATCTTCTTAAATCAAAACTACGTGTCCAAAAGGAAATCACACCATTTTGTGTTACAAAAGCATATTTCAATCATTATTTTAAATTCTAATTTGTTATCAATTGTTTGATGTACTAAAAATTGTATATGTAAATTACTAATATTCAGAATTATTTGTTAATGCATTATGTTAAAATAATATATAGGTATATTAAGCTCTCTTTTTTTCACAATTTTGATCTGTAATTCTATCGTCTAAATAAATCAAATGTTTAATTAAGTATCATACATGTATAAGTAAATAAAAGTATTGGTGTCATGGATAGTGCAGTTGTTCAAAAGTAAAGTGTTTTTTAATAGATATGATAGTCTACATTGGATGACTTACTTGAACAAGACCAAAAGTAAAGTGTTTTTTTAATAAATATGATAGTTTACATTGGATGACATATTTGAAAAAGAGACAATTACTGAATTTGCTTGGTTCGGAGTATATAATTTATTCTTACAAAGGAGCTATCATTTTATTTTCATTGTTATCTTTCTTTTAATTACTCAAATTGTAATTTAATTTTACAGCATGTCCAATTATTTTATTCATATTGTAACTCACAATATATACCGAGTGCATGCAATTCCCACAAAAAATTGATTTATCTAGAAAAATAACAAAAAAAAGAAGGGACCAAAATTGAACACAACATACCTTCTCCCCATTTTAAAATCTCTTTAATTATGTAACTTTGAATTTTAAATTTTTTATTTCTCTTTTTAAACGATTTATAACGGACTTGACTTTCTTATCCACTCATTTTCAGTTTCTAAATCTAATTCTATATGGTTCACAAAAATCTAATTTTGTATTAATTTACATTTATTTTTATTTTTAAATTTTTTTTTGTTCCTTTCAATTTTTTTTATATTTTTTTCAGAGTAAATTAAATTATATACCTATACATTTAAAAAAATTATATTAAATTTTACCCTGTGTTAAATAATTATTTTTACAATCCTGCGTAATACGCGGGTCTTACACTAGTTTAAAATTAATAGCAAACCTCATATTAACATTTAATATGATTTAAATTATAACAAAATAAAAATATAATAGGTAAATGTAAATGAATAATAGAAAAATATAATTATGGGGGCACGGTCAGGTAAATCGACACATGCAACTACTATGAACAATGGTAAGTATTCAAATTGTATATTTTTTCCTTTCATTTTTTTATAATCACTGTGACATTTATTTTCATATAATTAATTTAAAATTATAATACTATATATCATAACCAATGATCAGCACACACTAATTATAATCTAGCAACCATACCAATGTTGATAGTATATCATGTTTTTTGAATTTTTTTTTACCTAGATATTTGATGATAAATGTAGGATTTTCTCATAAACATAAATTAAGTGTATCTTGTGAAAAATCTGCAATATTTTTAACCGTCGGAATAATATGATAGTATTTTAATGAACATATATACTGTCATAAACGGTACAATATGTCAATATATTATATCACGTAGAAAATACAAAATGAGTATACGCAAAAATAATTAACCGTTAGTCCGCACTATTCATACGAATATAATTGCAAAATACAACTCTCAATTTAAAAAGAAATAATTGAATCAAAATATTGTTTGCATAAGATCACAACTTACTGCCAAGGTTGATTTTTTGATACATTCATTATTTTGTACATGTATAATTTTTTATTATTTGGTACATTCACTAAATAATCAATATATTGAACATAGCTTAATTATTTATAAAATCTCCATCCACGGTAAATTAAAATTTTATTTAACAATTTTATTCGTATTGAAAAGAAGTCAAAAATAAAAAAGAGCGGGTAGAATGATATCTAACAAAGAAAGAGTGATGATAACAATGACATCACAATGTTCGATTAATATTAAAATCTACAATACCATATCGTGAATTTAAGTTAGGGAAGTACCATATGTAGGGGAATAATGAATTGCTCCAAAATTGTTGCATAATGTAATTTCAGAGAATAACTATATTTTAGAAATAAAAACTAATATTGTAAAAATATTTAATGCATATAAAGATTAATTATTAATTAATCTTTATTAAAAAAAAATTTCATTGCATTTAATATTCAATAAAAAAAATTGTATTAATTCATTTACATCTTCTATAGAAAATTAGATGTTTGATGTAAATGAATTAATACAATTTTCTTAATATAAAGTAGAGATAGTTTTTTTTTTTTTTTATAAACACGGTTGAGATCATTTTTACTAATTAAACTAACCTTTTTATGTACATTATAAATGAATTAAAGTATTCATACTTTTTTCATATTGGTTTGATAATACATTGTGTATATTGAGTATTTACTATTTAATTATTTATACATTGATTTAAAATGATAAGTCATCATGAACATTAATTACTGATTTTTCTTAATCAATTAACATAATTTAAGACATTTAAATGAACCGTTACAAAAATAAATATACACAAAGTCATATTTTTAGCATTAATTACTTTTTTATTCAATTAACACAATAACCGATTTAAAAGAATAGTTACTTAATTAAGAATGATTCAACAGTGAAATGAAACTACAACTGTTTAAAATAATAGTTACTTAGTATATTCGAAGATAATATAGATTTGATTAATATATATTTTGAATTAATTGATTAATAAATAATAAAAGTCATAAATTGGTAGGGAAAAATATATATATATATATATATATTAATAAAACTCATATAGCGGTTTGTTGGTTATTGCTGCCTATTAGATTTTAATTTCACCAAGAATTTTAAGTTGACTAAATAACATTTGATTAAATATAGTATAACTAACAATTATATATGGTATATGATTCAGTAGATTAATTTTTGAATAAATATGCGGGTTCAAAGGCTATTGTTTTGCAATGCATTAAAATGAAAATTATAGATTCCAAATCACTACAAATTTATTTGAAAATATACCATTATTAATTTTTATCTTACAAATTATTGTAAAAATGAAATTAAACAATAATATGCCATGTAGTGAGCAATGCAACAATAATATATATTAATCATCTAAGACAAATTTCAATCATCCTTAAAATGAGCAAAACAAATGAAATAGGAGAATTGAAAGTTTTAGGTACAAAAATGTAAATTCTAACTCCCATTAATATATTGTTAATTACACAAACCTAGATTCCAATTGTTGTACACTAAGTATGAATTTTATAACATTTTGAGAAGTCTTTTACAAAAATTCATAAGATTGTTCAAATGTTTGATCATCGGGGAGTTAAGAATTTACAACTTTTAATCGATAGAATTGGAAATTTTACAACTCCTAATTCGTAAAAATGTATACAATACAATTTGAGAAACACTAAGCAAATACAATTTGAGAAACAGTAAGCAAAACAATGTTGTTAGTCTTCATTCAAAATTTGAGAAATTGCATCCATTATTCAACCAAGCCGATGATACTATTGAAATACGCATGCGATCTTTGAAACCTGCAAAACTGAAATTATTGAAACAGAATAAAAGTAATATATATATATATATGATTTATAAGTGATGATCGAAAAAATTTATTGAAGAGGGCAAAATCAAGATTAATGAATGTAATTTATAAATGATGGCCGGAAAAATTTTACCAGCGAATAATCAAAAAATTTCACCGGCAAATTACGAAGAGGACAAACTCAAGGAATTATGGAGGAAAATGAATGTAGAAAATGAAAGTAAGAGGATTATTATATAGGAGATTATATAAAGATCGAACGGTTAAGATTAATTTAGTTAAATGGATGCGATGCATAAGATTAAAATGAAAGGAGGAAAATGAGGTGAAGAGAGGATTTTTGAAATGGAGACCATTGAGAGGAGAGAGATTGCGTCAGACGAATCAGGTTGCGACACGTGGCACCTCAGAGAATAACTATATTTTAGGAATAAAAACTAATATTGTAAAAAAATTTAATGCATATAAAGATTAATTATTAATTAATCTTTATTAAAAAAAATATTTTCATTGCATTTAATATTCAATAAAAAAAATTGTATTAATTCATTTACATCTTCTATAGAAAATTAGATGTTTGATGTAAATGAATTAATACAAATTTCTTAATATAAAGTAGAGATAGTTTTTTTTTTTTTTTTATAAACACGGTTGAGATCATTTTTACTAATTAAACTAACCTTTTTATGTACATTGTAAATTAATTAAAGTATTCATACTTTTTTCATATTGGTTTGATAATACATTGTGTATATTGAGTATTTACTATTTAATTATTTATACATTGATTTAAAATGATAAGTCATCATGAACATTAATTACTGATTTTTTTTAATCAATTAACATAATTTAAGACATTTAAATGAACCGTTACAAAAATAAATATACACAAAGTCATATTTTTAGCATTAATTACTTGTTTATTCAATTAACACAATAACCGATTTAAAAGAATAGTTACTTAATTAAGAATGATTCAACAGTGAAATGAAACTACAACTGTTTAAAATAATAGTTACTTAGTATATTCGAAGATAATATAGATTTGATTAATATATATTTTGAATTAATTGATTAATAAATAATAAAAGTCATAAATTGGTAGGGAAAAAATATATATATATATATATTAATAAAACTCATATAGCGGTTTGTTGGTTATTGCTGCCTATTAGATTTTAATTTCACCAAGAATTTTAAGTTGACTAAATAACATTTGATTAAATATAGTATAACTAACAATTATATATGGTATATGATTCAGTAGATTAATTTTTGAATAAATATGCGGGTTCAAAGGCTATTGTTTTGCAATGCATTAAAATGAAAATTATAGATTCCAAATCACTACAAATTTATTTGAAAATATACCATTATTAATTTTTATCTTACAAATTATTGTAAAAGTGAAATTAAACAATAATATGCCATGTAGTGAGCAATGCAACAATAATATATATTAATCATCTAAGACAAATTTCAATCATCCTTAAAATGAGCAAAACAAATGAAATAGGAGAATTGAAAGTTTTAGGTACAAAAATGTAAATTCTAACTCCCATTAATATATTGTTAATTACACAAAAATAGATTCCAATTGTTGTGCACTAAGTATGAATTTTATAACATTTTGAGAAGTCTTTTACAAAAATTCATAAGATTGTTCAAATGTTTGATCATCGGGGAGTTAAGAATTTACAACTTTTAATCGATAGAATTGAAAATTTTACAACTCCTAATTCGTAAAAATGTATACAATACAATTTGAGAAACACTAAGCAAATACAATTTGAGAAACAGTAAGCAAAACAATGTTGTTAGTCTTCATTCAAAATTTGAGAAATTGCATCCATTATTCAACCAAGCCGATGATACTATTGAAATACACATGCGATCTTTGAAACCTGCAAAACTGAAATTATTGAAACAGAATAAAAGTAATATATATATATATATATATATATATATATATATATATATATATATATGATTTATAAGTGATGATCGAAAAAATTTATTGAAGAGGGCAAAATCAAGATTAATGAATGTAATTTATAAATGATGGCCGGAAAAATTTTACCAGCGAATAATCAAAAAATTTCACCGGCAAATTACGAAGAGAACAAACTCAAGGAATTATGGAGGAAAATGAATGTAGAAAATGAAAGTAAGAGGATTATTATATAGGAGATTATATAAAGATCGAACGGTTAAGATTAATTTAGTTAAATGGATGCATAAGATTAAAATGAAAGGAGGAAAATGAGGTGAAGAGAGGATTTTTGAAATGGAGACCATTGAGAGGAGAGAGATTGCGTCAGACGAATCAAATTGCGACACGTGGCAGTCAAAAAGTCTGCAAATATATATAATAAAGATTAGGAAGCTTATTTATTTATAGTTATTACAATATTTCATCCCATCAAAAGAAAAATCCACTTCGTCTTGATTCCCGGTGATTTCTAAAGCAATGGTTGGGCCAAGCCCAACCAAGCGGGCTAAAGTATGGGTTTGGCTATATACCTTATTATACCCCTCCAGCTTTGTCAAGTATAAACTCTCCCCATTTATTAATTTAATAATTATGTAAAATGTCTAAACTATCCTTATACTAAAATGACCTTGATAAATACATTCCCTTCACTTTTAAACACTAATTTTAGCCGTCATCGTCGTCACCGTCATCTTCGACGGCCAACACAACCAAATAAACCATGTTAAATAGTGCCAAAAATGTCGGAAATTACAAAAATCTAAAAAAAAAAAAACATATTTTCAACAAACCAGTGTCGAAAATATGCATTATTGTCGACAATAGTGCATACGATCGACACATATTTGTCGATAATATTTCGAAAAAAAATCATTGTTTTAAAACTTTCAACAAACCAGTGTCGAGTAGATGCATTATTTTCGACAATAGTGCATCTACTCGACACTGATTTGTCGAAATAAACAAAACAAAAAACCTACCTACGGCGGCGACGGCCAATAGTTGGGGTGGGGGCGAGCGGTCGATTGTTTTATTAATCCGACAACGAGTTTTTTTTTTTTTTTTACATCCGACGATTTGGGGGGGCACTGCGCGGAGCGGCGCAGGGGTGGGGGCGGAGCCGAGCGGCGGCTGCTGCCGATTTGTGGAGAGGGAAAGAGGAGGCGGTCTACTGGTGGAGAGGGGGGAGGCCAATTGGTGAACAAGGGTTGGCGGCGCCACGACAGCGAGGAAAGGGAGGATAGTGGTAGTGACTGATTTGGGGGAAAGGGAGAAATGAGAGAATATAGGAGAAATAAGGTTAGAGTTTTTAAATGGGGGAGTGTATCTATAATTGTACATTAAATGTATAGAAGGGTAGAATAGATATTTCATAGGGGTACATCTAACATATGACATATTTTGGGATACAAAAATTGAAGGTATATTTAACAAGGCTGGAGGGGTATATAGCCAAACCCCTAAAGTATATGCTTTGATCGAAAAGGCCCAAGTAAATTGGCTAACGGCTTTCGCCCAGGCCCATGTACTAATTAATCTTTGGGCGCGACTAAAGGCACCCGAGGATCCTATGAGGACACCCACGCGATGAGGACACACACAAAATGGATGAGGACACCCATGTGGAAATCCCCAATATACCCTTAACCTACGTAAGACCCTAATTCTATACCTTTCACTCAAAAAAATCAGTACACCCACCTCCTCCCTTTCCCTCCCACGGCGCCGTCATCCCCCTCCTCTCGTCGCCGGCTCCCCTTCCCCTGCTCTCGTCGCCGTCTTCCCTTCCCACTCCTCGGCGTTGGCGTCCTCCTCTCGTCGCCGTCACATATAAAAAAAAAAACCTGCAACCCTCGAAGGCGAAGCCGCCGCCCGTCGTGAAGAAGTGACACGGCCGCCTTAAAGAAGGAGGTCGATCGACGCCGTAAAGAAGAAGGAGATCGTCGATGTCGTGAAGAAGCGACGCGGCCACCGTTCGCGATTGCACCCCCTCCGCATCGCGGCCGCACCCTGTCCCCTTCGTGGCCGTTCGCGGCCACACCCCGTCCCCTTCGCTGGTGTTCGCGGCGGCCGCACCCTCTCCTGCTTCAAGCGGCCGCCGCCCCCCAAGAAGGGAAGTACGTTTTCTAGTGAAACCCTGCTCCCACGACGGCACGGACATGTCCAACCTGGTTTTATGCACACAGAGTTGAAAGTTGAGTGCAATTATTTGCAGTTTGAGTTGGGGAGTAGTGTCCCACACTGCAAAAATTGGACACCCCCTCCTATGCCGTCGCCGCCGTCAAGCAAAGGTAAGTACGTTTTTTTAAATTTTGTTGCAGATCTAAACAAAAAATTAGAGTTTTGATTTTTTTGGTTTTTGAATTTGTCCGGAATTTTTTTTCGAATCCAGTTATTTATTCGTTTTTTTTTTCCGAACATTGTGTCCAATTTTTTTTTTTCGGACAAATGAAAATTGTTTTGGAATTTTTTTCGAACCCAATGACTTTATTTTGGAAAAACTTTCGAACATATTCACTTTGTTTGGTTAAAATTTTCGAACAACTCTTTTTTTTTTGTCCGAAAAAAAATAGCTAATAACTCTTTTTTTTCGGACAATGTTGATTTGTCCGAAAAAAAATCGCGAACATCTCTTATTTTTTAATTTTGTGTTTGTTAAAGAATTTTTTTTTTTAAGATTATGGTGATGGTGGGATGATTCTAGTAAAATGAGACGGGTGGGTGTACGGTGGTGGGGGAGATTTTTGGGTCAATGTTGGTGGTGGGGAAGATTTTTGGGTGGTGTTAAAGAGTTTGTCGATTAATACAGTGGTGGGTGTACTCATCTTTCGGTTTTTTTTTTAAATTTACACGAGGGGTATATGAGACATTTTACAAACTCTTTTGAATGAAAAAAAAGTTTGGTGGGTCTCATAGGATCCTTGGGTGCCTTTAGCCACGCCCATAATCTTTATAGTTTATATATTTGTATGTTCTCTAAAAATGCTCTCGCCGTCATCAGTTTTTCCTTTGAATTTTACATGAATATTAAGAAATAAAGTACACAAAATGTGTAATGATAGAGTAGGAATGATAATGAGACGGATTCAAACTCAAACCCACATTAAATTCGTCTTATATAGATCAAGTTTGGACCCATGTAAACGGATATGCATGGAACGAATATTTTTTATCAAATCCTCTCTGTCAACACGTACCCGAACTCACTATATATAGTACTCCCTCCGTCTCAGGATTTTATGCACACTTTGAACGGCACGGATATTAAGAAAATGGAATAAAGTGATGTGTAAGGTAAAATAAAGGAGGGCTATTATTGGTAATTCATTGATTAAAGTGTAGGAGATTTGACTAAAGTGAAGGGAAAGTAAAATAAAGGAGGGGTATTATTGGTAAAAATTATGTGAATTGTTTCCTTTTTTTGGAGTGTGCAAAAAATGTTGGGACGCCTGTTAAGGAAAGTGTGCATAAAATCCTGGGACGGATGGAGTATATCCTAAAATAACGAGTCAATATACTATGTACAATATCCGAACGAGTCGGACAAAGTGGGATAGCTCAAGTGGTTAGAGCACCACTACCTAGGTTTTAGATCCTGAGTTCGAGTCACGGGAAGGGGAAAAAAGGGATGGGTATTTAATGTAATTCAAAAAAAAATATCCAAACGAGTCGTGTATTATATTAAAAAATAATTAATATTTTATAATATTAGAAAATACAGTAAAATGAAACATCACATAAACACTAGAAGTGGAATCGAAAGTCAATCGAATAATAATGAGTACTACAAAGTACAAAGTGACGGTGTGGTCGGTCTCAAGGTTGGCAAAAATTATAAACTTAATTGACTCTTAAATTTGGCAAAATTTGTGTGGAAGATCCATGACGGATTACTTTTTAACTCATATTTCAAAATTTTAGATAGGATAATTCGTACATGAGGTTTAAGGGAGACTTGTCTCACAAATCTGATTCTGTGAGACGGTCTCACTCAAGATTGACTTGATCGTATTTTTGCACATTTTTTACAACTATACGATCCCCACAAGCGTATGGGTTCGTTAGTAGTACGATAAGTATACCAAGTAAAATTTCGTTCCAAGGACTTAATTGAGTGCTAGTGAATCCCTAAAGTTACAAGTAGAACTGCTATTGTAGTAACTAAATGATGTTGTTTGGATTTTCGGGAATAAGCACAAAAATAGTAAACTATATTAACTAAAGTAATAAGAACTAGTGACAAGAAATGACAATCTATCTAACTTTCTTTTGGAAAGTGCAAGGGAAGGGTATTGCCTCGGGTGTTTCCGTTTTGTGAGCAATTAAGTGAACTAGTGGATCAATTACATGATTTTACTACAACTTTGGTTAAGTTAAAGGCTATCACGTAGGTGTGCAAACCCCCTCGAAAGGCATAGATAAACATCGTGCATTGATTAGCAATTATAGGATCTAACCAAATACCATAAGCTCCTAAGATAGTGTTGCATAAGCACTTTCAACACGGTTACTAATGCTTATGAAACGCCCTCTCACCAAACTCCTAGACGACCTCTATTCGTTTAGTGTCTAAGGTTGTCGGTCTAGTCATTAACACCCCTCTCGGGTGAGCTAATTACTAATTAACTTCTATTCAATTGATCAAAGCTCACACTCACACTCCCAATCATGCTACCCAACTCTCGTTGCAATAAACATAATCGAACATGCTTGCTAATAGGGTTGATCAACCAAATGAATCAATCAAAGTACAACTCTAGAAACATAAACACCAAAATTATAAGCTAATCATGTAATTAATCCACAATTACACTAAATTCTCATCAAAACATCCACACCCAAGGCAATTGAGGATTAGCCCATGGTTCTAGAAGAGAATCCCATGGCTACAACAACAAATAACATCAAACTCATAATAAAATAACAAGAGATTGAAGAAATGAAGAAAATACTAAATTGAATTGCAAAATAGAGTAATATCACCTTGATCATACGAATTTAGCTACAAAACGAGGTAATAGACGATGTCCGATGATAATCGTAGCTTGATTTGAACTAAAAACCACTATTCTATCTAATCTATTGAAGAAATTAAACTAAAAATGAAGAACACCTACAACTATGTGAATGTGTGTGTGGGAAAAATGCTTGTAAAAGGAGTTCTTCCTTTGGATTTTAAGAAAGGGAGTTTATATAGTGTTTGGGAAGGGTTTGAATGGCATAATTGCAAGTTGATCCATCAAAAATGGAGAAAATACAAGTTTGGCACCGAAAATGGGGTGACTCGGCCGAGTTGGGGTCACTCGGCCGAGTGGGACACTTAAGAAGCGTGTAGCAACTCTTTCCAGCCGAGACTCGGCCGAGTGAGGGTCACTCGGCCGAGTGGTCTTCAATTACAGGAGCTACGGCATTCAACCTTACTCGGCCGAGTGGGCTCACTCGGCCGAGTGCGCAGTAAAATGCAAAATTACAGATTCGGCCGAGTAACCTTACTCGGTCGAGTGATGTCCGATTCAGGAGCTACGCATTCAACCTTACTCGGCCGAGTGGGCTCACTCGGCCGAGTGCGCAGTAAAATGCAAAATTGCAGATTCGGCCGAGTAACCTCACTCGGTCGAGTGCCTCTTCACCTTCTCGTTCCATGCATAACTTTCGCCTCGGATGTCGGATTGACTCGATTCCTTTGGCTAATCCACTCCGTTTTTCGAGACGAATCCAACTGTGCACTCCTCTTTCCGGTCTGATCACTTGTGGTATGTGTTTTGCTCCGATTTCCATCGTATTTCCTACACAATCGACAAAACACAACCTTTCTCTCATTTCGGCTTAAACAATCATATTCACTGTATAATTCAATGAAATCAACATCAAATGAGCTTCAAATATGCATCTAAATCGTGTAAATTCCACCCGAATCAACTCCCCCAAACTTAAAGTGTTGCTCGTCCTCGAGCAACGAAAGAATTACAACATGAGGGTGAAATTTACAACTAGATGATCAATGAAAGATCCCACGTATCAAATGACATGAAATGAATTATTCTTCCTCAAGATACATTCTTAAAATGATCACAAGTTCAATATTGAAGATCCAACTCATTACTCACACATGCTCTACACACAACAACAAGTGATGGTGATGACAATATCAAGATGTTCAAGTTTATCTCACAAGAAATAGTATTTCACTCAAACACTCAAACAAATTAAGGACAATAAGCACTCATCAATCAAATCATGCATTGCAATTGCCATAAGCTTGCCCAAGCTCTACCATCTTTCCACCACAAACATGTTCAACAATGAGATCAATAGGGCTTAACCAAGGACGTAACATTGGCTCTTTGGAAACGGTGGGAAGAATTTGGGAAATGTGACTCGACTAGTGGAGGACAACGAACCATTTTTTTTTTTTTCATTTTTCCCATTTCATTCAAAACAAACCATCCATCATCCTCACTTTTCTTTTCATTCTCAAGAATTTTCTTCCTTTGTTTCTTTCAAGAGTCTACTTTTTGCTCTCAAGCACATGTTTTTGGGAGATCCCCTCTTCTCTCTTTTTATTTTATTTTTCACTCTCTTTTCTAGGGGCTCCCATTTTTTTATCCCTTTCTTTTGTTTCTCATCTTTTCTTTCTCTTTTTTCTTTGCTCAAACACCCCACACACATTTCAATCAAAATTCATGTTTTTCCACTTTTCACTTGTCCTCCACTAGTAAAGGGTAAAGGCTTAATAAGTTCAAGAGGTTAAACATTGTAGGTTGCCAAAAGATCAAGTTTTAAGGCTCAAATTGGCTAACTACGGAAACTTCTTTTTGGTATGGGAATATTTGGCTAAGTGACTATTAATAACAAAAGATGGCCTAAATCATATCCCATTATTTCACACACTTGTGGTTTCAAGCAAGAACTTGGGCAAGTTCTAGAAAAACAAGCAATGAATTGATTCACTCACAAATGAAATAAACCGGATTAATGCTCGGTTCAAAGCTCAACTCTCACCGGTTCATTAAAGACTCAAACATTCATCAATCACCACCACACATAACTCATTGTGCATGCAAAACATCCATAGGCAACAAGATGACAACAACACAAACAAAATGATTCATTACAATCATGTACACATTCAAGGAATCAAATTCACAACAAATCACTATAAAATGTGTCTCAATGATCATTAAAGCTCAAATTACACACATACACAAGAGTACACATTGGTGTCAATAGAAAATGTAAAAACGAACATACCCCCCCAAACTTTTTCATTGCAAAGCAATTAAAAGTTTGGAAAAATAGTGTTGCATTGATATTGACACCAAGTGCTAACCATACAATTCTACACACATGAGCCACTATCCCATCAATTAACCTAAGAGTAGCTAAGCAATCAATATTATGAACAAGAATATAAATTCCACTACCCCCCCAAACTTAGTAATTGCTATGCAATTCCTAAGTTTGGAGTGGCGTACCTCTCACGATTGCTATAGCTACACCTTCTTCGAAGCTCAAAGTTCCACTTTCGATCTCCAATCGTCCATTCGATCCAAGCTTCTCCAACTAACATCAAAACTCACAAACACATCAAACTAAACTAACAAAGCAAATAAAATGAGCAAGAAATGAAATAAAGCAAGTAAAAATGGGTTGCCTCCCATTTAGCGCTAGGTTTAACGTCCTATGCCGGACGGAACTTAACAAGTTCATACTTCTCTTTCTTTGAATGGAGGATGATAGTACTTGACATTGTGCTCATCGGTGATGAACACTTCATCCTCCTCACTTTCCAACGCAATGCCTCCTCCATAGACCAATTTCTTCATGACCAACATTTTCCTTTCCTTGATCTTCATCTTTCCAAGGACTTCCATCACTCCCAAGGTGCCCCATACCACCTTATCTCCAATTTCAAAACCCTTTTCGATCTTCCTCTCCTTTAAACTCTTCATTTTCCTTTCTTCATCTTCACTATCCTCAAGGAACTTATCAAAACTCTTCTCCATATAAAACTCCCCCAAACTTGAGTTTTGCTCAAGTTTGGGAGTTTGCTTCAATTTGTTATCATCTCCCGGATCTTTCAATGGGACTTTTGGTAATGGCTCTTTCACATAAATGTCACATTCTTGGATGGAGGGGGATTCCTTCTTTCTTGGAGAACTCTCAATTGAGCCATACTTGGAGAAAATCACTTTCTTTCCATTCACATCCAATGTTACCTCCCCTTTTCTCAAATCGATGTTTGCTCCCCCCGTGGCAAGAAATGGCCTCCCAAGAATCAATGGAATATTTGCATCTTCTTTCATATCTAACACCACGAAGTCGGCCGGAATGATGAACTTGTCAATCTTCACCAATACATCTTCAATGATCCCTTTAGGATGGGTGATGGAACGATCCGCTAATTGGAGAGTAATTGATGTGTGCACTACTTCTCCAAGTCCCAAACGCTTGAAAATTGAAAGTGGCATCAAATTGATGCTAGCTCCCAAATCACAAAGAGCTTTCATCATGGGACCATCACTAATCTCACATGGGAGAGTGAAACTACCCGGGTCCTTGAGCTTTTCGGGAGGAGTTCGTTGAAGGATAGCACTACACTCTTCGGTCAACTTGATCTTCTCATCATCCACTAGTTTCTTTTTGTTTGCTATTGCATCCTTTAGAAACTTCATGTAATGAGGTATTTGCTCTAAAGCATCCGAAAGTGGAAGATCAATGTGGATTTTCTTGAAGATATCCAAAAACTTCCCAAACTTCTCATCCATTTTCTTCATGTATCTTCTTGGGTATGGAAGTGGCTCATATGTAATGGGCACCCCCCATCTATCACAAGGTACCTCAAGCTTCTTCTTTTTCAAATCTTTGGCAATTCTCCACTTTGGAATTCTTGGAGCAACCTTTCCACTTCCAACTTTGTCTATCCTCTTCTTTTCCGCTTCCTCCATTTATTTTGCCTTTAACACTTCACCCTCTTCCAATTCAATTGAATAAACTCCATATTGTTCACCACTTGAAATTGTAATAGCATTACAATGCTCACGTGGGTTTACCTCGGTGTTTGAGGGCAATTTACCCTTTGTATGTTGAGATCCAATGGAAGTTGCCAATTGCCCCATTTGAAATTACATCGATTTTTGATTACTCATGAGTTGGGCAAGCATTGAGTCGGTAGATTTTTGGTTACTCATGAGTTGGGCAAGCATTGAGTCGGTAGATTTTTTGTTACTCATGAGTTGGGCAAGGATGGAGTCGGATGCTTCAGATTTCTTCTCACTTGTCTCCATTCTCTTCATGAGGAGTGCAAGAAGCTCATCCGTGGACGACTTCCCTTCTCCACTTGGAAGTTTTGCACCGGGGTCAAATCCGGAAGGATATTGAATAGCACCTTTGGGATTGGAATATGACAAATTCTCATTCCTCCGAAAATTCGAGTTTTGAGAAGCTTGGTATTGAGGGGATGGTCTCCCTTGTCCTTGAGATGATGAAGATTGCCCTTGGAATCGATTTTGAGGAGGAGCTTGATATCCTTGACCACGATTTTGATATGGTGGTTGACCTTGATATTGTCGATTCCCTTGAAAATTTTGTGGGTATCCTTGTTGACCCATGTATTGAACATCCTCCATAGGTCCCATTTGAAGATTCTCTTACCCAAAGGATAAATGATTATCTCTTGTTTGAGATAAAACATTCACCTTTTCAATGAGTGTAGTCATCATTGCTTTTATGCTATCATTAGCATCCACTTGGGCTACCCGATTTTGTGCTCCACGGTCTACTCTCATTTTGAAAGTATTGCTTGATATCCCTTCTATGATGTCATTTATCTCCTCCACCGATTTCATCCAAATTGAACCCCCCGCACAAGCATCAATGTGATGTTGATCTTCCAATCGTAACCCACCAACGAACCAACATGTTGTTTGTTCTATTGGGAAACCATGATGGGGGCATGTGATGAGAAGATTCGTAAACCTTTCCCATGCCTCTTTGATTCCCTCCGTTGGACCTTGTTGGAATGTAGAGATCTTTTGTTTGGCTTCCATAGTCTTTGAAGGAGGGTAGTACTTCAATAGAAATCTTTTCTTCAACTCCTCCCACGTCCTCACTTCTCCGGCGGGAATGCTTGATTGTAGCCAAGCTTTTGCTTTCCCCGTCAATGTGAATGGGAATAGCCTCATCTTTTTAGCATCTTCCGACACTCCGTTTTGCTTAAGAGTGTCGGCCATCTCCAAGAATTGAGCAAGGTGTTCATTCGGGTCTTCCTCAAATCCTTCCTCCGTCCTTCCTTCAAATTGCCTCTCCCTCAACATCCTTAATAAAGAGGCACTAATCTCAAAATTGTTTGCCTCCACCCTTGGTCTTGCCAACCCATCGTAATGCTCCCTAGGTTGAGGCTCAAAATATTCCCTCATTGGCCTTCCATGGTAAACACGTTGAGGCTCTTCCATATGTGGAAGAGGAGGGATGTATTCCTCTTGAATGTGTTGAGGTGGAGGATATTGGTAAGGTGGAGGGTAAGGGTGTTGAGGTGGTGGATATTGATGAGGTTGAGGTGGTGGATAGTAGGCTTGTTGTGGAGGTGGATAGGGGTAAGGATAGTATCCTTGATATGGAAGGTGATTTTGAGGTGGATTCGGATTATGGAGAATTGGTGGAGGATTTTGAGGTGGATTACCTCCTTGTTGATTCCCAACTTGGGGATTCTCTCTTTGAGGCTCATCATCTCCATTTGGTGGAAGATTCATCTCTTCAATGTTCTCCATCTCAAATGGTTCTTCTATGACTCTTTGTCGATTCCTACTTCGATTCCTTCTTCTTGCGTGTGCCTCGATCTCAAGATCCAATGGTTCCAAATTTCCTCCACCAGATCTTGTGATCATACACCTACAAAAGACAAGTATCAAAGCCCACAAAGACGAACTAAAACAAAATAACAAAAAGAAATGTTACTATCAATAACACTCAACAAACTTTAAGTTTCACAAATAACACTCGCTTAAATCCCCGGCAGCGGCGCCATTGACTTGATCGTATTTTTGCACACTTTTTACAACTATACGATCCCCACAAGCGTATGGGTTCGTTAGTAGTACGATAAGTATACCAAGTAAAATTTCGTTCCAAGGACTTAATTGAGTGCTAGTGAATCCCTAAAGTTACAAGTAGAACTGCTATTGTAGTAACTAAATGATGTTGTTTGGATTTTCGGGAATAAGCACAAAAATAGTAAACTATATTAACTAAAGTAATAAGAACTAGTGACAAGAAATGACAATCTATCTAACTTTCTTTTGGAAAGTGCAAGGGAAGGGTATTGCCTCAGGTGTTTCCGTTTTGTGAGCAATTAAGTGAACTAGTGGATCAATTACATGATTTTACTACAACTTTGGTTAAGTTAAAGGCTATCACGTAGGTATGCAAACCCCCTCGAAAGGCATAGGTAAACATCGTGCACTGATTAGCAATTATAGGATCTAACCAAATACCATAAGCTCCTAAGATAGTGTTGCATAAGCACTTTCAACACGGTTACTAATGCTTATGAAACGCCCTCTCACCAAACTCCTAGACGACCTCTATTCGTTTAGTGTCTAAGGTTGTCGGTCTAGTCATTTCCCCTCTCGGGTGAGCTAATTACTAATTAACTTCTATTCAATTGATCAAAGCTCACACTCACACTCCCAATCATGCTACCCAACTCTCGTTGCAATAAACATAATCGAACATGCTTGCTAATAGGGTTGATCAACCAAATGAATCAATCAAAGTACAACTCTAGAAACATAAACACCAAAATTATAAGCTAATCATGTAATTAATCCACAATTACACTAAATTCTCATCAAAACATCCACACCCAAGGCAATTGAGGATTAGCCCATGGTTCTAGAAGAGAATCTCATGGCTACAACAACAAATAACATCAAACTCATAATAAAATAACAAGAGATTGAAGAAATGAAGAAAATACTAAATTGAATTGCAAAATAGAGTAATATCACCTTGATCATACGAATTTAGCTACAAAACGAGGTAATAGACGATGCCCGATGATAATCGTAGCTTGATTTGAAGTAAAAACCACTATTCTATCTAATCTATTGAAGAAATTAAACTAAAAATGAAGAACACCTACAACTATGTGAATGTGTGTGTGGGAAAAATGTTTGTAAAAGGAGTTCTTCCTTTGGATTTTAAGAAAGGGAGTTTATATAGTGTTTGGGAAGGGTTTGAATGGCATAATTGCAAGTTTGATCCCTCAAAAATGGAGAAAATACAAGTTTGGCACCGAAAATGGGGTGACTCGGCCGAGTTGGGGTCACTCGGCCGAGTGGGACACTTAAGAAGCGTGTAGCAACTCTTTCCAGCCGAGTGGTCTTCAATTCCAGGAGCTACGGCATTCAACCTTACTCGGCCGAGTGGGCTCACTCGGCCGAGTGCGCAGTAAAATGCAAAATTGCAGATTCGGCCGAGTAACCTTACTCGGTCGAGTGATGTCCGATTCCAGGAGCTACGCATTCAACCTTACTCGGCCGAGTGGGCTCACTCGGCCGAGTGCGCAGTAAAACGCAAAATTGCAGATTCGGCCGAGTAACCTCACTCGGTCGAGTGCCTCTTCACCTTCTCGTTCCATGCATAACTTTCGCCTCGGATGTCGGATTGACTCGATTCCTTTGGCTAATCCACTCTGTTTTTCGAGACGAATCCAACCGTGCACTCCTCTTTCCGGTCCGATCACTTGTGGTATGTGTTTTGCTCCGATTTCCATCGTATTTCCTACACAATCGACAAAACACAACCTTTCTCTCATTTCGGCTTAAACAATCATATTCACTGTATAATTCAATGAAATCAACATCAAATGAGCTTCAAATATGCATCTAAATCGTGTAAATTCCACCCGAATCAAAGATCCACCCTTTAAATTTAATAGGATACATTAAGAAAGATTATTTTAAATCTAAAGTTGTCATAAAGATATGTGGGGCTTGATTTTATTAGTTGTTAATGACCAACACTTAGGCCCCCATTTTTTGTAAACGCATTCAAATTTGGTTAAATTCAGTGGATCTATTCCATTGAGATTATATTGGATTTTTTTGGACTTTAAAAAGTAGGTGAGTTTATAAAATTCATAGAGTTTATATAGAGTTTGACTGACTTTTTTTATTGATTTATATAGATTTTGATAGATTGAACATGATTGTGGAATATACTTTTTTTTATTGATTTACATAAATTTTCATAAACTCCGTATTTATGCGAAGAGTTTTTTTGAATGTGAAGTGTTTTTTTAAATTAATACTATATATATATATAAATATTTTATAAATTAAAAAATATATATATATATATATACTATATAAAGTTTATATATTAATTTGGGACGGGTTGGATACTCGCGGGTTTGACATAAGACCCAAACCCGATCCATATTCAATACGGGGTGCATCCGATTTTGACCCAAAGCTCGCGGGGTGGGGTGTGTACCCACGGATCGAGTCAATATTGTCATCCTATCTCTGATCTTTCGTCTTTATAGTTCTCAGAGAGAATCCATTGAAATTTCTGGTTTTTAGAAGATATTTTGGATAGTAAAATTTATTAAAATTCAACAAAATCCATAGAGTATTAAAATTCATACAATACCTATTATTTTTAAAGACTTTTTAAAATCCGTATTGAATATCTCAGAATTTTTAAAAGACTTTTTAAAATCCGTATTGAATATCTCAGAATTTTTAAAGACTTTTGAAAATCCAAATTGAATACCCCAAAACTTTGAAAGTCTAAAAGAATTCACGACAAATAAACACCCCTAATCAAACATACAAAAGAATGTAAAAAATTCCACGTCTCCAACGACTTTATATCACCGTAAATTAAATACCTTTTATTCTAAACACGTTTTTCATCTAATTAATTATCTTGAAAATGATATAAAGTCTAGGTTGATTTATTTCACTTAAATAAATAAAAATAGAGTTACGTCGAGCTTGAAATAAATTGTATAACATATACTCCGTATAATAGTATATAAATGTAATTTTGAGAATATATAAAAACATATGGGTGGTACTGTAAATTTACAGTGATCGACCCGTGAAAAAAATTCACAAAAATTTATATGAAATATTTTATATATAAAATATAGTTAATGATATATATTCACATGTATATGAAATTTGATTTGAGAATTTTTGAAACTGTTTTATTAAACATATTTTCTGTATAAAATATTTTATGCAAGTGTTTATAAAATAATATGATTCCACCTCAAAATAAATTAGAGGAATCATGTCCCATGTTTTTAAACTTTTTATTATATTTAATCACATCATCGTGTGTAGAATAGTTTTATCATTACACTTTTATCCTGAACTTTTAGTGAAAATTATCCAAGTTTTTTTTTGTTCATCTTAATAAATGTTATTCATTTTTTTTCAAATCTTATATATGTATATATATATTCTCTCTTAATGATCACATCACCTTTAACACATCTATTTATTCTATTATATTTTATAATCTCTGTGTTCAAAATTCATGTGAAAGTAATTTTTAACGGGGCAAAGGGAGTAATTATTTGTGACTATCATTTTATAGTAAATATAATTAATATTGGTAAATTAATACTCCATTGATCCAAATTTAAGTATTACATTTGATAATTGCACATAATTTAAGGAATAAACGTATAGTGGAACACTGAAATATCAAAAATGACAAAATTGAACACTTAATTCGAGATGGGAGTATGTTTTTAAAATATAAATTATTCATCCTTTCAAATATTGTATGTATGATTCCCTTTACCCAAATTTTGAAAAATAATAATTGTTTATATATAGAATAGATAAATTTGAGTTGAGAAAAAAAAATACTACTGCTTTTTTTTTATTTTAAAATACACATACTAAATTTAGATAGATAAAAAGTGAATATTTACATATAATGTTTGAACCAAGGAATTATTAACAATTTAAAAATAAGTCACCGCTAGTGTTGTTATTCAAACCGAGCCTTAACGAGACTCGACTCGTTTAATTAAACGAGTCGACCTCGAGCTCGTTAGATACTCGATTTACTAATAAAGCAATTTGAATTCAACTTATTAGATTCGATATCTAACTTTTTATAATAAAATTCATTAGACTCGACTCGATAGACTCGTTAATGAGTCTGACTCGATCGACCACCGCTAAAAATGTTTTATGATGGGTAGGGTTGAAAGCTGTCATAAACCCCACCACACAAAAGCAACCTTCCCTCCTTGTCCCTAATAGTACTACACAGGAATAGGATGTTTTACTGACTCCGTCGTAGCCGCGTTAAGCTTTTTTGTCCTTATTTAGTTATTTTAACTTAATGTAATTTGTCGCAACAAACCACAACAACAGAATATAACTCATTTTATAATTGACTTGGTACAATACTAGAATGACATATATGATGACGCAAATTTTCTAAATAAATGAGACAATTAATTAAACGTCATATAATTTACAAAAAAAATTAGTCAAAATGTCATATATTATAAATAGGAGGGATTATACAATATGCATATATATTCTCTCCGTTCCGCTTTTCGCTTACCTATTTTATTTTATACGTCTCGTCATAAGTTTCTCATTTTTTTAAATGACAAAATTCAATGCATTTTTCTACTTCTACCATTTCTATTTCACTTTACATTTTTTTCTTTTTCTTACCTTTCTCTATCTTTATTATCTTTGCACGTTTTATATTTTGTGCAAAAAGTACTCCCCTTATATTACCACTTTTATTTGAATTTAATGGAAATTATTAAGGGGATGTTTGTTTTGGGATGGAAAATTCAGATTTGAGATTTTAAAATTTCAAATCATGTTCTAGTTTAGGATTTAGATTCAAGATTTCAAAACTCTACCTTATACTTATAAATTCTACAAAGCTCAACCCAATAAATACCTACAACCCATATATAAATACATATCCCCTTATATAATAATAGAGGATTTAAATTGATGATGTGTCATTTTGTGGTTAATTTGACTTATGTGTCATTTTGTGGTTAATTCTGCTTATGTGTCATAATTTAATGAAGTTGTTAATTTTAAAAAGTATGATGTGCAATTAAGTTATAGGTTGAGCAAGATATGATCCATAAAGTATTTCAAAATATTATATTCTTATTAACTATTGAATTTTTCTTCCTAAATAATTATTTATATATTTATAGTTTGATTTATTTTTAAACGATTTAATGTACTTTTGAGTAAAATACAATCTAAACTGTATTTTTATTGGCGTGTATAATTCTTTATTTAATTAGTTATTAAATTTTATTTTATAATTACTTTTATCTTATATCTCAACTAAATTTTTTCAGTAATTATTTTAAATTTATAAGTTTAATATTATATTTAAAAAATAGAGCTTGAAAATATATATGTAAAACTTATTACATAATTTTATACATATTTATTATATAAATAATTATATTATTTTACAAGATTAACAAATTTGTTATATACATAATACACTACCCATATAATATAGAATCCCCTTATATACTAATAGGGAGTTTAAATTGATGATGTGTCATTTTGTGGTTAATTTGGCTTATGTGTCATTTTGTGGTTAATTTTGCTTATGTATCATAATTTAATGAAGTTGTTAGTTTTAAAAAGGGTTAATTACAAATTAAATCACAACATTTCGCTCATTTGCAATCTAATCTAACCCTTAAAATAATTGCAAATAAATCACAAACTTTAAATATTATTGCAAATTAGACTTCTTAATTAGTAGTCTACTTTGTCCCTAAATCATACATTTTGATATTTGGTTTGATTAAAAAAATAATATTGTTTATTAAGGTGTTATTATGTAAGTAAGAAGTCTAAATTATGTTAGATTCGAACCCAATTAAAATTGTTAAAAAGACTAAATTGCAACAACATTTAAAGTTTGTGATTTATTTGCAATTTCCTTAAAGTTTAGATTAGATTGCAAATGAGGAAAAAGTTGTGATTTAATTTGCAATTAACTATAATATTTATTTATTTAAAGTGTTGTGGTTGATATTGAAGGTTGACTTACAATTTATTAAGAGTTATTTTAATATTATTTAAATTGTTTGTTTCCGAAATTTTATAATTTTTTTAAAAGTTGTTTTCATATTTATTAAATGTAATGTGTTGTGGTTGATATTGAAGGTTGACTTACATTTTATTAAGATTTATTTTAATATTGTTTAAATTGTTTGTTTCGAAAATTTTATAATTTTTTTTAAAGTTATTTTCATATTTATTAAATGTTAAAAATTCAATGTCTAATTTCAACTGATTCTCACAAATTTTCTTTGAAATTTTCTTTATAAAATTATATAATATAAATATTTATTTTTATTGACTTTTCGCACGGGTGCTAATCTAGTAAAACCTATATAAATTAATACATATAATCTTGTACTATAAAGTTAAATTTTATTTTACTAAAATCCACAAACAAACACAAAATATACAAGTCATTAGAATTTCAAAATTCATATTGAAACCTACTAAATTTTGAAATTCGAAATTCGAATTTCAGAATTCTCAAAATCCCAAAATAAACATTCCTTGTATATTGATACATACTAATATTGTTCAGCTATAAATTGGAGTATATGACCCAAAAAAAAAAAAAACTATAAATTGGAGTAATAAATAAAAATATATTATTAAATAACCACTCATTGTACCCTAAAATTATCATACATATTATGTTAGTACAAATTGGGATATATATAATATTTATATTACCAACATCTATAGATATGTTTATATATAATCATACGTATATACACACTGCAAATATATATATATATATATATATCATATAATCCCAACTACGGAGTACTTTTTATTGACTTAATATTGACTATACTTGACCATCGATACACTGGAATTCTTCCACTTTCACATTATGCGCAACTTGCATATTTTATGATCGAATTTTTTTTTTTTTTTTTTTTTTGACGGGATTTTATGATCGAATTATTGATATTGAATGTTAAAAGTAATATTTTACATTATTCTTTAGCACAACAATTATAGACGAATTATATATCTTGTTAAAAAAAATTATCGAGCAAATTATCTCAAAAATAGTTGGGCGGTTAAAGTTTTGCAAGTGGCCGACTACTTAAAGTTCGAGTTCGACTCTATTCGATAATATTGACGAGTTAACAAAAGAGCTCAACTCGTTAACGAGCCTAATAGAATTAAAAGAAGAAAAATTAGATACTGAATTTAACGAGTAGAGTTCGAGTCGGCTCGTTAGTAGATCGAGTATCTAATGAGTTCGAGGTTGGCTCATTTAACGAATGAGCTGAGTCGAGTTCACGAGCAGCTCGATTCGTTTAATAGCATTAAGCTTGTCCACATGTTTAATTTCGCCGGAGTAACCCAAAAAATCCCATTTTTTATCACGTTACATACTTTATCCACTGAAAATTCAGACTTTTCGAGAAATTACCTAAATTTATACTCCTTCTATCCCATAAAAAATTGATACTAAAAATGATCCAAAATTGATTAAAAAAAAAAAGAATTAATATTGATTAAAAAAAAAGGACCCAAGATTGAAAAAGTAACAAATTACAAAACCGTTTGCTGGCTCGGTAAAAGTTACAAGGTCATTTGTGAAGGTATCTTCGAGGTTTTTTTAATTTTTATTTTATTTTGAACGGATTATAGGATCAGTAAACAAGATCAATAGACAAAGAAATGTAAAATCTTTAACTCACATTAGATCAAATCAAAAGTGCTATCTCATTCCAATCGTGAGAAAAATAGAAAGACAAGTTCACCTTTGCTCACACATGCAAATCGGATCTCCATTCTTAATACGAAACAACATTCTACACTAAGTTATTTTTCGTGACAAGAAAATTAGAGATAAAATGAAAGGAAATATCTACCAAGAACCTTGGAGGACTACTAAACAAGGATAGAAATCGACGAAAACAAGTCTCATTAAGGAAAGGAAATAACGCTAGACATAGAAAGTCTTATAAAAAAAGTTGAAGGTTTCACTAAGGAGAGGGTGCAAGGAGTCATTAAACAGAAACACCAAATGGAGCTACAACAAGCTAAAACAATAAAAGAGTTAAAATAAACTAAAACACAAAGACTAACGACAAAATAAGACCTAAAAACAAAATAGAAAAACGGGGTTAACGGATTGATCTATCAATCGATCACCATAAGAACAACGCATTTTGAAAAAATTGAATCGTTGGCCCGAACGACAGCACATACGAATGGAGAAAAATGCAGCTAAGGGTACGCGGTGGACGGTGGTGATGTCTTCTATAGGAAGATTTTTTCTAAAAAGAGATTAAGTAGAAAAGGGGATGAAAGTGAAGAAAGGTTAATTAGTCCCATCTTGAGTTTTTGTTATCTTCGAGCTTATAATTTTTCAGTAAAAGTTCAAATATCTTTGAAATTGTTGTAAATATATCATGGAACTATTTGTTCACTAGTCATACTTGTATGCAATTGATTACACACCTATACAATTGGAATTTGACTCCAATTAATTTAGTTAAATGTTGAGGTAAAAAAATAAATTGAATAACGACTTGTATGCAATTGATTACACACCTATACAATTGGAATTTGACTCCAATTAATTTAGTTAAATGTTGAGGTAAAAAAATAAATTGACTAAACTGAACATATAAATGTATGATTGTATTTTTTTTATCCTTTGTTAGCTAATTAATACTGACGTCACATCGTATTCAATTGTAAATTATTTGAAATGGCCATCGTGGATTTAATTTTTCAATTAGCTCCAAGCCCCCAACTGCCGAAAAAATTGTGGTTGGGTGATAGAATTTCAATAATTAAAAAGACCTTATATTTTATAAAGAAAAAGTAAAACTCATATTAAAATAAAAAATTGTTAAAAGATGGGTACTCTCTCCATTTTATGATTACTTACACTTTTTTTAAATTACATTATATATCCTCTCTTTTCCATTTTTATAACTTGAATGAATTCAGAACCTTAGACCTAAGGTAAAGTCTAGTATGCACTCGAGTGCATGTTGTGCATCCTAGTCCATGTTGCACTTTTCAGTTTTACTGACTTACACTTTTTGGTAAATGCATGTTGTGCATCCTAGTCCATGTTGCACTTTTCAGTTTTACTGACTTACACTTTTTGGTAAATGGTGTTGCACTTTTCAATTATTAAACTGTATAATAATATTTTTAGTAATAATTGAAAAGTGCAACACCATTTACCAAAAAATGTAAGTCAGTAAAACTGAAAAGTGCAACATGGACTAGGGTGCACAACATGCACTCGAGTCCATAGTAGATCAACCCTAGACCTAAATAGTGATGCTCTAACCATTTGAATTATTTCAATTCGTCATTAATTACACATTTTAAAAAAAAGAATTAAAATTATTTGTACACACTCAATATGAAATAACTCATAAAATTAATATTTTTACAATATAGTTTAATTTAAAAAATATAACTCATTTTGAACCCATATTTTTCACTAACTCACTTATACCCTACACCAAATTACATAAATTACTTCTTCTTTCTTTAATTGTGATTCAATTGCACTATATAATTGAGTTCGTAAAACTCGCTTTAAAATAATGTATCGTTCAAGACATATAAATCATCACCGGACGGAGGGTGTAATTTTTTAAAAAATTAAGCCTTATTTTCCACCTCACTCAATTGCTAGACAAAAGTGGGGTTAGTGGGGCATATTGACTTGTTCGTTGTGATTAATAATAAAATCCCTTTTATTGCAAAAAAAAAAAGTGTCACTATTTAATTTCTCAGCTTTAACGCGTACGTGCTGCCAATTTTTCTCATTTCACTCGGAAACTCCCACTTTTTTGCTTTTCTATTTAATACAGAGTATCTTTCAATACCAAAATTATCTACTCTCACAAAATAAAATAAAACAAATTTTCCAAAAGAAATTAAAATATCAAAATGGAAATAGGATTCCGATTTTACCCTACAGAAGAAGAACTCATTTCTTTCTACCTCCACAACATGCTTCAAGACAAAATGAGCAACAACATTAATATTAATCGTGTTATTCCACTCGTCGACATATACAATCTCGACCCGTGGCAGCTACCACGTACGTACTGTTTTTAGTCGAGCTCAAACTTCAAGTACTAGTTATAATTTATTTATTTTTTTAAATGCAGAGCATTGTGGTGAGGTTTGCCGTGGGGATACAGAGCAATGGTTCTTCTTCATGCCAAGGCAGGAGAGGGAGGTACGAGGCGGGAGGCCGAGTCGAACCACTGATTCGGGGTACTGGAAGGCGACGGGCTCACCGAGTTACGTCTACTCGTCGGATAATAAGGTGATCGGAGTGAAGAAGAGCATGGTTTTCTATAGAGGGAAAGCTCCTACGGGAAGAAAAACTAAATGGAAAATGAACGAGTATAGAGCCATTAACCAAGATTCTACGACTTCCATTCCGATGGTACGGTCAATTTTATTATTTTCACTTTATGTTCGTTGTGATAGTTCAATTTTATCATTCTTTATTTTTTTTTTTTACTACTTTATCATCACTTATTTCATGTTATTGTTATACACATATATAAACTAATCAACATTCATTAAAATTCGTGTGTGCAGTTGAGGCACGAAATGAGCGTGTGTCGGGTTTACGTGGTGTGGGGGAGCTTTAGGGCGTTTGATCGACGCCCAACTCATGTTGCAGAAACTTCTTCCTCAAGGATTAATGGGCCACAAGATGAATGAATGAATGAAATGCACTGTTTTTTACTGCACCAAATTTACTGCAGAGAAATCAGGGTCGAATTAATTCGTGTAGAATGTTGTAATATAATTTTGTAAAAACATGAATTTTTGGGTAGGGTTGGAGATTTTAAATTAGAACTATTTAAGACTAGTGGGATGGATGAATAAATTTTTTATTTTTAAAAAAAAAAAAATTTTTTGGACAATAAAATAGATATTGACTTCAAGTTCAAGGTAAATGAGAATACCTTCTTTTTAATTTTTATTTTAATTTTTATTACTCAACGGCTGAACTATTCTGCCTACACAACCTACAAAGGTTGATCTATTATTATGTCTAGGTTTAATTGTAAAAAAAAAAATCATCACCTTATAAGTATTTATTAACTTTAATATGTTTTTTTCTTTGCAGTTTGATAAATTTTATAAGATGCATTCATATATTTTTCGATCAATTTTAATTTGACGTTACGCCTAAAATTGTGTGCGATTAGAAAAAAAAGTAATATAACATATGAAAAAAATACTTTTGTTTTGATTAGAAAATAATAAAGCAATATAACACGGGGAAAAAATTAAGGAATTAGAGGAATAAATATAATTTTAGTTAATGCATAATTTGTGCGAAACACGTTAATGTTAATGCACGTCAGAGGAATAAATACGATTATAGAAATTGTTTTGTTTTGCAAAACTTCTTCATTAATTAATTTTGTTTTTATATAAAATTATTTAGATATTATAGAGATAAGAGAGTTTTTAGATAGAAAACACCAAATCAATACCCATATTATCAAAGCGTAAAGATGGAGAAATTTCATCGAAAAAAAAATTTGATGTATTTGGTGTGCAATTTATGTAAAAATGCTTTTAAAAAACGTGTCTTTCATTAAAGTAAAAATTATTTGATGGTCTACGTGTGGACAACGTGGCGAGTTCGCCGATTTCGGCGCCAAGTTAAATTAAATTTTGCCGAAAAATGTATTTGTGCATCGAATTGCAAAAGATAAAAACTTGGTGTATCAAATTACAAAGAAAGAAATGATACTACCTATGTGACACTCTGTCCATCAAAAGTGTGCTCACTTTTTTTTATATATGTTTTTAAAAAAATTATATTTTAATTATAAAAAAGATATGTGAAGCAACTAGTAAATAATATTGATATACTCAGTCTTGTTAATAAAATAGAAAAAATAATCAAAATTTAACTATTTAAATAGAATAAACACGTTTTTTTTTTTGGATAAAAAAAAATGAGCACATTTTTTGTGAACGAAGGAAGTATGTTTTAATTGATAAATTTAGTGGTGATTTTTTTTTTTTTTTTTACAATTAACCCTAATATCCACACATTTAAAGGAAACAATTGCTCCATTCATTTCACGATAATTACTAGTATTTAAATATTAATTTGGAAGAAAACAAGATACACTAAATAAAGACAAAAAATTAAAATAAAAGGTGAATAGTACTCCCTCCGTTTTTTAATAAGTGTCACTTTAACTTTTTAACTAATTTTAAAAAAAGTGTCATTCTGAGTTTTTTTCTTTAATTTTGACTATTTTACCCTTACCTATTTACCATATACATTGTTCATAAATAAATTCCATAAATATTGTTTATACCAAAATTAATTTGATTTATGAATACTAGCTACATTCTTGACCACATTCCTCATCAAACAAAATTTCTATATCAAAATTAGTTATAATTAATGAAGGGTAATATAGACCATAATTTATAATATTAATTTATTAAAAAAAGTCAAAATGACACTTATATTAAATATAATAACTTACTTTACTTATGTTTGTGGAACTAACGAAATGTTTTAGATAATTGGATAAGCAGGTGACATGCGTAATGACATTAAAAAAAAAAAAAAAAAAAAGCATTTTGTATGAAAAGGTAAGGCAAGTAAATGGAGAAATGTTTTGAAAGTAAAATACTCGTGCTTGACTTTTTAAAATAGGTCAACTTTAAACTTAATTGAAATTGAAAATTATTTATTGGTCCGACCGCTTGCTTGCGTTGTTGCACGTACACGTGACGAAGGACCATTTTGCCATTCTATGTAGCATTCATATCATTATCAAGACTAGGTCCTCAACGTCAATTCATAGTAGTATATTCCCTCATTTTCATTTTTAGTCTTACATTTAAAAAAAATATATATATAGGTTCTAAGAAATATAATATTCCATTCATAAAATTTAGAGAAAATGTAAAAATATAGAAAGAAATAAAGATACACCTGATAGAAAAAATGTTGAGAGATAGTGAAGTATTGCCAATTGATATTTAGAAAAAATGTTGAGAGATAGTGAAGTATTGCCAATTGATATTTTTATTTTTTTAATCGTACATGCTAACTATTGAATATTGTCAGCATACATGGTGGGAGGTAGTCGTTGACGTTGTCATTTGTCAACATACGAGCATTGGGTATGACCCGTGTTGAGGCCCATTATAGGCATTCAGATTTCAATGTATATAGGATTGAGGATTATATCGGCAAAGATGCAAGCAATTGTAAAATTGGTGCCATCAAATTAGCTTATAATTGAGTCGTAGTCACCTAATATCATATGAGTTGCTTTGGTTTGTACATGATATTATAATTTATCTGGTCTTTATAGAGCTTGACGTTGTTTAAAGTTATTTTTTGTTACTATTTTATCATTTGAGTCACTTTTAGATTCATGACTTGATGGAATGGGTTAGGAGATACATAGGACAAAATTAAAAAAATTACCACAATATAATTCAAATATTAATCATATCAAATTGACTTCAAATGAGAGTTCATTGTATATAAAATGTTGCATAGATGGTCCACTTAATTAATTATGTAGACAATTCTTCAAATAAGTAAAACTAATTAGGAATTATCTTAGCTGTCACCCAATAATATCTATTTTCCAGTTGTATTTTGTGTGCGTGTTAGGCCAGAAACAATCACCAGATCGAGTCCAGATTATGACGTTTATGGTCTTCCTATTATTATTTTTAAATGGCTTTATTTATGCTTAATCTTATTTCAATACATGAAAATTAATAGAAATACAGGAAATATATAAACTTCCATTGATGCAAAAGTCGGTGTCTAGACCCGAATAAGCGTTAAACAGCTGTATATGACACCAAATTTGAATCAAACAATAAAATCATTCCCAATCATCAAATTCAAATTTTAATGTTACTTTTTTTTATTTATATTTTATTAAATATTTGTTTATCATCGAATATATAATTTCATATTTATATTAAATTAATTAAACAAAAAAAAGTGTTATATTTAATATAAAAATATATAAAAAAATCAATGAAACAAAACACCAAATTCAATTGCATAAAATATAAATTACATCATAATATAATTTGAGTGGTTTCAAAATGAGCAGCTTAAAATTATGCAAGCAAGTTCTCATCAATCTGAATCTCAATCTGAAAATCTCTCCACCTCATTTGGACAATATTTTATTAATATTTGAGAGTTTGAAAGTAGTATATCCCAATATTATTAAAATTCATAGTAATTATGTTTAAGTTATTTCATTTGCTTATTTTTATTTACGTTAATTTTCTACTGTATTTTGTCATTTAAATCCGTAGTATATATGCATGTTTTTATCTTATTGTATTTTGTAATTTAAATTTATAATATGTATTTTTGTTTTCTATTGTATTTTATAATTTAAATTATTAACGTTGTCTTGCAATTAAATTATATGCTTTTAAATTAATAATATTTCAGAATTATTAGTCATAAAATTTAAAATTATTTTACAAAAAAATATAAACAAGAGGGTAAATTGACAACAAACAACAAATTAATAAATTAAATAGATAAAAAAAATTGAGTTGAGATTTGAGTTGTTGGCAAATTTGCCACCAAAATCAGAATGGTGGCAAATTGCTACCAACATTGAGTATGCATTGGAGCTGTGTTTTAATGTTAGTTTGCAAATTAGAGGCGGCATTGGAGATGTCCTAAATATTTTTTTGACTAAAAATCAGTTTAAACGGCCGTCTAAGCGCTTTTTTTAACGTAGAAGTTCGATTTGAACAATTTATAACATTTACACTTATTCTAATAACCTAGCAAAGGGCAAAGGGTGCATACTATGTTTATCAGTGAGGCGTCCAAGCACCCCAACACTAGATGATATAAAAAAAAGTAAAAAAATAAATCAAAATTAGATATTAACTCACCCCCCTGAACGTTCCATGCCTTCAAGGGTGTTTGTCCGTCCTTCTCCACAATGTGACATTTGTCATTTTATCATTGTAGATTATTTTTTTTATATAAATTTTATAATTTTAGTTTTATAATATTATTAATAAAATAAGTATATATATATATATATATTAAACTTCATATTGATATATTTTGTATCACAATTTCATATTCTCTTCTAATTTATTTTTCTTCAATTTTTTACTCAATCACTTTCTATTATGAATTCAAATCATTCAAATTATTTTTCATACTCTTTAAATTAACTTATTGTAGTTTATTTTAATTGTAT
The DNA here is from genome assembly GCA_963675135.1 of Galeopsis tetrahit. Lineage (NCBI taxonomy): Eukaryota > Viridiplantae > Streptophyta > Magnoliopsida > Lamiales > Lamiaceae > Galeopsis > Galeopsis tetrahit. The sequence continues at coordinate 8,762,972 of OY776124.1, forward strand.
GGTAAAATATTTTTTATTATAATTTATAAATTATTAATTCCAAATAATTTAATAGATTTCTTATATCTTTTAAATATAATAAAAATTAATTACATATAAATATATAATTAAAAATATAATATATTTGAAGGTTGAGGTGGATGGTTGATAAAGTATAAAAAAAGAAAAAGTAGAATGGTGTGTATATGGTGGAGAGAGAAATTATTTATTTATTAAAAGATTGAAGGCTTACTGTACACTTAAATTGAAAATTATATATATATATATATTTTTAGGTAAAATAAAAATTAACAATGTTTTAGAAATATTTCGACAATTAAAATTACACCTTCATTTTCAAATTTAATATCTTTCGTATCCCAAATTTTAAACTTTAAACCCGCATGCAATTGTTGGTTATACAGATGAATGTATTGATAAAAAAAAAAAAAAAAAAAATCGAATGGGAATAACTTGGACATAGCAATTTGGACACTCCATAAAGGAAATATCTTCATAACCTTCGCCCTCAAAATATAGTCTTATTTACATGCCATTATTTCCACACTCAATCAACTTTTTACTTTACTTTATTTATAAAATTTTACAAAACTACTTCTTTTTATGAAAAAAATTATTTTATCTTTACACCGCAACACTTTTATTTTATCTAATTTTTCTTTAAACATGTAAAAAAAATGTGAACATACTTTATTGGAACACTAGAAATGAGTTTTTTTTTTTTTTTTTGTCAATTCTAATTAAATACCTCATTTTATCTCGGTCAACAAATAATTTCTCCATTTTTTTAAAATTGAAGCAATAATGTATAGTCTATAAATTTTTTATTTTGTCATTTTAATACAATATTTTCTCCAACTCTTAATTAAATTATTTATATTATATCAATTATTTAATAACGAAAATGAAAATGTAATTAACCCTCGGACGATATTCGTATGTAGAAAGAAAACCCCTGGCAAAATAACGTGGTTGACGATTTTACCTATTTTGAATCCAACCAATCATAGCTGATTGCATCAATCATTTCTGAAATCTCAATTTTTGCATTTCCCTATTGTAATTACTCACTCTAGGATTGGCGATGGCGATTCTCTATGCGGTGGTGTCGCGCGGGACGACGGTGCTTGCAGAGTTCAGCGCCGTCACGGGTAACACCGGCGCGGTCGTACGCCGTATACTCGAGAAGCTCACGGATTCTGATCCGGCGGAGTCGAGGCTGTGCTTCTCCCAGGATCGCTACATCTTCCACATCCTTCGCTCCGATGGCCTTACATTTCTTTGTATGGCTAACGACGCCTTCGGAAGTAAGCCTCTGTTTGGAATTAGGTTTTATTTCGTGGGTTAGGGTTTAGTGCATTGTCTGAGTGTGAATTAGGTTTAATTTCGTGGTTTAGGGTTTAATTGACCTTAACGTCTACTGATTTTAGATATTGTTGTCGTAGTCACTTTACTTTATTTTGTGCGGTTTTACTTTATTTGGGAACTGTTTAAGAATTCTGAGAAAATTTAAATTTATTTATGCAAAGTTACTCATCTTTAACATGGATGGCAATTATTTGATCCAGGAAGGATCCCATTCTCGTATTTGGAGGATATTCAAATGAGATTTATGAAGAATTATGGGAAAGTAGCTTCTTATGCACCTGCTTATTCGATGAACGATGAATTCTCTAGAGTGCTGCACCAGCAAATGGAGTTTTTCTCTAGTAATCCCAGTGCAGATACGCTCAACCGTGTAAGAGGAGAAGTTAGTGAGGCAAGTAGAAGTCGGCACCTTCTCTTCTTTATCATCTTTGAAAATATGAAATGTCTAAAGATTCAATCCATTTATGTTTTATTATTGCATGCCCATGTTAATGAGGTGGCTGTGTGTTTTGAGTGTCTTCTAATTTATTAGGCAACCAGTAACTTCTTTTGATATGAATGTGAACAATTTGGTTTTAGGCTAGACGTCTAGCTGGAGTTTGTAGAAGTGTAAGGCCTTGAAATGTTTGTTTCATTTTGATGATTTGAATTTCCTGTTCACAGCGTTTCAATTATAGTGTGCATTCTGCTGTTCTGTAAAGTTTGGTCCGACTCAATACAATCTCTCAGTCTCTACTTTGCTGCAAACATACTTTCATGAGCTACATGTGCAAAGTTGTAAGTTAGCAATTGCATAGTTGTTTTCTTTGACACATGATTTCTAAATGATGTTGCCCCTTAAGTCATTTTCTGCAAATCTTTTACCAAATACCCAATTTGTACAATATAAATGCATGGATTATACATATGCCTGTTTCCATCCTGAAAAGATATTCATGCCCTTACTTAAGTAATTATAGCAAATAGGGTTTATTCTAAGCAGAACACAGTTCTACATAGAAACAACCAGGTAATAGGACTTTAGAAATAGGAAAAAACAATACGTAGATTCCTAAGTTTCCTTTTATTACTGGAATAATACCAGACCAAACTATGTCTGAGCTATTTGTATCCTACTACTGGATGTAAAACTGGACTAGACATTACCCTAGCTATTTTTTCAATTACATGTTATTATGTATTTATTGTAAAATACTCGATCAGTAATTTGTGATCTTGGAGAGTTGAAGTAATATATGAATGTGCAGATCTTTTATTATAATATTGTTTCAGTAATCAATATATCAATCCTTCCTCGTTCTTATTACTGAACTTCTATGAGCATGACACCTGAATCATGGTTCAGGTACGTACAATAATGGTGGATAACATTGACAAGATACTAGAGAGAGGTGACAAAATTGAGCTTCTTGTTGACAAAACAGCAACCATGCAAGATAGTGCATTCCACTTTAGAAAACAATCAAAGCGCCTCCGTCGCGCTCTATGGATGAAGAATGCCAAGCTATTGTGAGTATAATAATGTTTATTCATCATGTCAAATTTATATCTAAAATATAAGACACCAAACATTTCTTTTTCCTGGTGGTTAATTTCATGAAAGCAACACTTACATTATTTGAGTTTTTCCTTCAAGTAGATAGATGCTCTTATAGATATCACTGAGACAATATTCTAATGTTTGGCTGATTGGGAAATTTTGTGAAAAGATCTGCTCTGTTTCAAATATGTTTCTTTTCTCTATCTTTTCAATATATTTTTGTCTCTCATTCATTATTTTGGAACATATACAATGCACCTCTGTGTATTTGAGCATACAAAGAATTTTCTTGACCTTGTACCCCGGGGAACACATTTCCTCAGACCCTTTTATGAGTTTATCTATGAATTTCAGTTCCCTTTTAGGCTTTTATTAATATATCGCTAATTGCAAATCTTGCAACATAGTCAACGACTCAACCTAGACATGGATTTCTTATTATATGTCCCAGCTATCATCAATGGAAGGTAAGAGATGCTAATCTATTACTTCCATTTCTCCTGTCTTGCTAATGGTTTTCTCTGTTTCATTTCCATTAGGGTTGTTTGCCAGCTATAATAAGATTTTTTGAGCATCTTGTTTTTAGACGAAGAATGTGTTTCTTTCCATTGTGGTACATTTCTCAAATATGAAGTCTTAGACTCTTGTGGCATTAGTAGGCAGTAGCTGACTATAACTACAGCAACAGATGGCTATCAATTTGGAGAGAGTGAATAACTGTTAATTGGACCCGTTGAAGCATAGCTATTGAACTAAATTGCTTTATGCTTCGCAGGGCTGTGCTGACGTGTCTGATTGTTCTACTCCTGTACTTCATAATTGCGGCAGCATGTGGAGGCATCACTCTACCTTCATGTCGGTCCAAGTAGGCTGTAGTGGTATGCGTTTGATGATCATGTTCGATGTATCAAAGTTGTTTGTCCGAATGCCTCAGGTGACTTATGGCGGCTTCTCAGTTTCAATGGAAGCATGATGGTACCAGATTATTTTCTAAATTCCCCTGTTGCTGTAACGCGGTGTGATGGAAAACTGAAAAGCATAATGTCATCTAGTAAATAGCCGTTGCTCTTCCCTTCCTCTTACGTGGACACAAAATGTTGGGAGGTTTCGCTCTTTATTTATTTTTTAGCGACTGTTTCCAATGTACCCCAGAACCCCTTTCGATCGTGCTGTATCTAAAAACTAAAGAAAGTGTGGATGAAATAAAGGTTTGCTTGTATGTGATTTGGGACTGATTTTCTTCAAATTTAACTAGGCAGAATTTCATAAGTAAAGATTGTTTATGTTATCCTATTCAAGTTTGGAGGCATCAGTGTGACTTGTAATATTACTACCAGAGGGTCATGTTTTTTTATTTTTTTACCCCTCTCCTTCTTCGATACTGTTCCGTTCCAACTTCGCAACGACATTGTAGTGGGCGGTGGGATTGGTCCGGCAGATGTAATGCCTAAAAAGCAATTATTCAATTTGTTTCCCATTACTATCTATCACTTTCAGCACCTAAACTTAGGTCCACATAGGAGTAGGAAGGGCCAGGCTCAGATAAGTTTTACAAAAAAAAAAGGTTTGGGCGGTTACATAATTCTTAGGCCCTGGGCGATACATTTTTTTTTTTAAGTCTAGATCTTACCTTTTTAATAAATAAGTTTTTTTTTTTTTAAGTCTTGTTCATACCTTTTTAATAAATAAATTTAATCTGAAAGTCTTGCATTTTTTGTTCTATTGGTGCTTTAAAAAAAAATCTACAACACTTTATTATCTCAATAACAAATTTATCAAATGCTCAAAAAATATATATATATATTTAAATGTTTTTTCAACTATTGCAAATGAATATATAATAGTCAATAACAAATTTATCAAATGCTCAAAAAAAATACTCCCTCCGTCCCACTATAAGTTTCCCACTTTCCTTTTTTGGATGTTCCACTATAAGTTTCTCATTCCATTTTTGGTAAATTATTTTCTCTCTCCTAATCACATCACTTATACTTTATTTATTATTTTATTATACTTCATCTCATACTAATCTATTATTTTCTCTCTCACCATCACATCACTTGTACTACATGTATTATTTTATCATATTTCTTAATTAAAACACCCAAAAGAAGTGAGAAACTTATTCAGAGGGAGTATATATTTAAATGTTTTTTTCAACTATTGCAAATGAATATATAATAGTGGAGTAGTTACTATTATTAAACTTCCTTATTTTAATTATCACATATATTATATTTATTATATTTTTATATATAAATAGAATTAAGTAGATCAACTTGTTGGACTTACAATAAAGTTCAACCTCGATCTATTTAACTAAATAAGTTTCACAAAAAGTTTGAATCCGACTTAACTATTAAACGAACATAATTTTAATAAATCGAGTCATAAACCCCTGTCGAATAGTCTGATCTATTGACATTCCTACTTCCACGTTCCACACTTACACACTACACTCTCCACATGCAATTTATCTACCAAAAATATGAAGACAATCACACCCTAATACTATTCGATTACTTTGGGTTTTCCTTTTTGGTGTTTTTTGAAATTTGTCAGACAATCACACCCTAATACTATTGATCACTTTAGTTTTCCCCTTTTGGTGTTTTTTAAAACGGATAGGTTTTTAAGTGGAAATTTTTAATCTATAAAATTGTATTATTATTATATTATTGTTAAATAAAATTATACTAATAATTGTGTAATCACCGGGGCAGCTTTCCGAGCTTCCTTGTTGCTCCCACAGGCCACAACTAGATCATCAAGATTTATTTAAAAAATATTTTTTTTATCATTGTTAATCGGAGATTGTAGTTAAGCCTTTGTGATGACCCACTGATTCCTACGACGGCCAAAAGAGCATCAATTTCAATTAATTCAACTCATTGTTTGGGAATCTGGGATTCTTTTCAGTTTTGACACCCTTATTTAAAGATCCCATTTTTGTTGCTTTGTCTAATTGCTTCCACCTCTCTCTCTCTCTCTCCCTCCCTCCCTCTCTCTCTAATTCTCTAATGGCGTCTATTCTCCGGCCATCTCCGCCGCCCCTACTTTCAACTTCAAGCCCATGTTCTTCCTTCCCTGCCAAGACTCCATTTTTGCATCAAATTGCTAAAACCCCACCAAGAAAAGTTCACCAAAGAGTTCAAAGCAGCAAATTTGATAGCTTTCTTGATTTGGAACCCAAGTCAAAACCCGAATCTGTGGATTTTGATATCCCTTGGTTCAATCCGGCTGACCGTCCCCTGTTCGATGTGGTTGTCATCGGCGCCGGTCCAGCCGGTCTCCGGCTCGCCGAGCAAGTTGCCAGACATGGGATTAAGGTATGTTGTCTTGATCCTTCACCTCTTTCTATGTGGCCAAACAACTATGGTGTATGGACTGATGAGTTTGAGAATTTGGGGCTTGAGGATTGTTTGGATAAAACATGGCCTATGACTTGTGTTTATATTGATGAGCATAAAACCAAGTATTTAGACCGTGGTTATGGTAGAGTAAGTAGGAAAGATTTGAAATTGAAACTGTTGTCTAATTGTGCTGCAAATGGTGTGAAATTTCATAAGGCTAAGGCTTGGAAAGTGGAACATGAGGAGTTTGAGTCCTCAGTTACTTGTGATAGTGGCATTGAATTGAAAGCGAGTTTAATTGTTGATGCAAGTGGTTTTGCTAGCAGTTTTGTAGAGTATGATAAGCCTAGAAACCATGGCTATCAGATTGCTCATGGTATTTTGGCTGAAGTTGATGGGCATCCTTATGATTTGGACAAGATGGTTCTCATGGATTGGAGGGACTCCCATCTTGGAAACGAGCCCGCTTTACGCGCTAACAATTCAAGATTTCCGACGTTTGTGTATGCAATGCCTTTTGATTCGAACTTGATATTTCTTGAAGAGACTTCTCTTGTTAGTAGACCAATGTTATCGTATTCTGAGGTGAAAAAAAGGATGGTGGCGAGGTTGAGGCAATTAGGTATACGAGTGAAAGCTGTGATCGAGGATGAAAAGTGTGTGATCCCTATGGGAGGACCCCTTCCTCAGATCCCTCAAAGCTTGATGGCGATTGGGGGTAATTCGGGGATTGTTCATCCTGCTACTGGCTACACTGTAGCTCAGACGATGGCTCTTGCCCCTGTTCTTGCAGAGACAATCGCCGAGTGTCTTGGCTCCACTAGAATGATTAGAGGAACTCCACTCCATTACAAAGTTTGGAATGGACTGTGGCCTGTGGAGAAAAGATGTGTCAGGGAATTCCATAATTTTGGGATGGAGACATTGTTGAAACTCGATTTGAATGGGACAAGGCGATTTTTCGATGCTTTCTTTGAGCTCAATCCTCATTATTGGCAGGGATTCTTGTCCTCGAGACTCTCTTTTCGGGAGCTTATTTCACTTGGTATCTCCCTCTTTGGACATGCCTCAAATCCTTCTAGGTTGGACATGCTGACAAAGTGCCCTGTACCATTGGCTAAAATGGTAGGTAATTTGGCACATGAAGCCATTTGATTGAAATACTTGTAGTTGTTTCTATGAATTTTATAGTTTTTGGAATGTTAACATGAAAAGTTGTCCTGTGAATTGCAAGTTGTGTTGTTCTTTGTGTTTTTTTACTTTAACAAAAGGAATAACAATAAATATTTATTCATGTCTATGATTTTTTTTGGGCTTTGTCACGGCATATACATATATATTTATGCAGAGAGAAAAATCTAAGTCTTATTAACCAACAAAATTTTTTATAGTTCACATTTTAACATATTCATTGTTTTAACTTTTAGTTGAACGGAAAAAAAAGTTAGATGTTAATTACTAATATGTGTCTTAAGTCAACATTTAGCACTACCTCTGTATTAAAAATTAATGTTATAACTAACTCTTTAATTTAGCAATACAGATAATGTTAATTGCCTCATGTAACGTGGATTAGTGTGGTTAAAACTTAAAGAAAATGATGCAGTCTCCATAATTCTGGTACTTCACATAGAAAAATAAACCTACCAGCTTGAAATGTGTTAAGAGTTTAGTCAATGTTGATGAATATAAAAGTATATAAACAATAAAGTAGAATCCGAAAATATGATGAAAAAGTGATTACATTAATATCACGTTTATTTGGGGTACAAGAAAAGGACACATAGTAAATGAAGATAACTTGATGGTTACTTCAAAATTAAACTCATAACAAGTAGGATGAAATGATGCTCATGGAGGTGGAGTAGGGAATCCAAGTCCAAGATTAGGGGTAAATGGGGGACTTGGAATCGGGTGGTGATGGCGGTGGTGGTGGTGGCTTTTTGGTGAAGTTGAAATTGGAGGAATTTGAGGAGAACGTGACGTTGGTTGTGGGCTTGGGGAAGGATTAGAAACGGGAATTGATGGTGGTGGATTTTGAGTTGATGGAGGTGGATAGTTTGAGGAAGTTGGCGGGGTTGAAAATGAAGGAGTTGAGGGAGGAGGAGGACTTTTCGGTGGGCTTTGCGGAGGACTAAAAACGGGAGTTGATGGAGGTGAAAATGAAGGAGTTGAGGGAGGAGGGCTTTGCGGAGGACTAAAAACGGGAGTTGGTGGAGGTGAAAATGAAGGAGTTGAGGGAGGAGGGCTTTGCGGAGGACTAAAAACGGGAGTTGATGGAGGTGGAGGTGGATTATTTGAGGAACTTGGGGGTGAAAATGAAGGAGTTGAGGGAGGAGGACTTTTAGGTGGGCTTTGCGGAGGACTAAAAACAGGAGTTGATGGAGGTGGATAATTTGAGGAAGTTGGTGGGGGTGAAAATGAAGGAGTTGAGGGAGGAGGACTTTTCGGTGGGCTTTGCGGAGGACTAAAAACGGGAGTTGATGGAGGTGGAGGTGAAAATGAAGGAGTTGAGGGAGGAGGACTTTTCGATGGGCTTTGCGGAGGACTAAAAACGGGAGTTGATGGAGGTGGAGGTGAGAATGAAGGAGTTGAGGGAGGAGGACTTTTCGGTGGGCTTTGCGGAGGACTAAAAACGGGAGTTGATGGAGGTGGAGGTGAAAATGAAGGAGTTGAGGGAGGAGGACTTTTCGGTGGGCTTTGCGGAGGACTAAAAACGGGAGTTGAGGGAGGTGGAGGTGAGAATGAAGGAGTTGAGGGAGGAGGACTTTTCGGTGGGCTTTGCGGAGGACTAGAAACGGGAGTTGATGGAGGTGGAGGTGAAAATGAAGGAGTTGAGGGAGGAGGACTTTTCGGTGGGCTTTGTGGAGGACTAAAAACGGGAGTTGATGGAGGTGGTGGATAATTTGAGGAAGTTGGTGGGGGTGAAAATGAAGGAGTTGAGGGAGGAGGACTTTTCGGTGGAGGATTATAGATTGGAGGCGGAGTATTTGATGAGGTTGGTGGAGGTGCATACACCGGAATTAATGGTGGACTTTGTGGTGGAGGGTAGACAGGAAATGGTGGAGGTAAAGTTGGTATGCTCGGCGATGAAACTGGCGGGTCTTGATAAGTAGGATCCGATGGTGGTTGTGGACTGATTGGAGGCGGAGTTTCAACTGGCCACGGAGTAGGTATAACTTGCGGTGGCTGGTGAAAAAATGGATGGTGATGGTGATGAAAATGGTGTAACCAGTGTGACCAAATACACAACTTGTCTAATGGATCACATGAAAAAAAGTTTCCAGCAACGACGGTGACATTTAAAACACCCGATAGGATCACTGAAACTGCAACGAGATTCAAGAAAGCCAGAGAAGTTTTCATGGCTGTAATGAAAATGCAGGCAGCTACAGAGGAGTTTTGTGTTTTGTGGGTGCTTTTTTCTGTGAGACGAAGCGTTAATTTATAGCGGTTTGAGGTCACGTTTTCAGGAACAATGGTTGTTGATGTAGTTGTACTAAATTGGTGGTTTGTGCAGCCATGGTTAATGGTGAAAGAGGTTGATAAGTACATTTATGTTTGAGTTTGTATTCTTGCCATGGTTTTTTGGATTTTTGGTTCATAGTTTTTATTACATTTGACAGCAGCATAGGTTGTTAGCATTAAAGATTGTTTGTTGTTGAGCTCTTAAAAATAAAAAAGTCTTCTATGTGAAATAGGTAAAATGTGGGTAACAATTACTCCCTTCGTTTCATTTAGAGTAAAAGTATTGTAGGACATTGTGAATAAAGTGATTGTTTGTGAATAAAGTTGATGACAATTTGAGTAATTAAGTGATGGTTAAAATAAAGTGTATGTGACTACATTTTGTGAACGGAGAGAGTAATTTTTTAATTTAGTTTTTTTTTTTCCTAGCAAAATAGAGCAATAATACTCCCTTGTTTCTAGTATATTTTCTAAAAAAAATTGAAACAAGAACACTTATGTAGACAATCTAAAAGAGGAAATAGGAACACTTTATGTGGATGGAGGGAGTAGGATTTTAAACCCGGTCCACACATGTGCGTGCATTGTTACTTAAACATTTTACTTTTAACCAACTCCGTAATCGAGACACTTCATCTCCACGTGTAGATTTAAGGGATACTCGTTAATTCTAAAAAATGATTGTGTACGTTTCTTGGTTTTCATAATAACCACGTAGTGCATTTCTAAAGGCAGATGATACCCCTGTCAATTGAAACAATCCATCGATCCACACTTCGTAGGCGAAGTGTCATTCGAATAAAACGTGGCTACTATTTCTACCGCTTCTTTGTCAAAAACACAATTTAAATTCGCCCCCATATTGAAGTATTTTTCTTTTATGCAGATTTGTCGTTGTCGAAAGTCTTCCCATTATTCTAGGTGAAGTTTCATTCGAATAAAACGTAAATATTATTTCTACCGCTTCTTTGTCGCACACAATTAAAGTTCGCCCCATCTTGAAGTATTTCCCTTTTATGTAGATTTGTCGTTGTCGAAAGTCTTCCCATTATTCTAGGTGAAATTTCATTCGAATAAAACACGTGACTACTATTTCTACCGCTTCTTTATCGAAAACATAATTTAAATTCGCCTCCATATTGAAGTATTTTCCTTTTATGCAGATTTGTCTTTGTCGAAAGTCTTCCCATTATACTAGGTGATGTTTCATTCGAATAAAATGCGACTACTATTTCTACCACTTCTTTATCGACAACATAATTTAAATTCGCCCCATATTGAAGTATTTTTCTTTTATGCAGATTTGTCATTGTCAAAATTCTTCCCATTATACAAGGCGAAGTTTCATTCAAATAAAACGTGACTACTATTTCAACCGCTTCTTTGTCGAAAACACAATTTAAATTCGCCACATCTTAAAGTATTTTCCTTTTATGTAAATTTGTCGTTGTCGAAATTCTTCACATTATACTAGGCGAAGTTTCATTCGAATAAAACGTGACTACTATTTCTACTGCTTCTTTGTCGAAAACACAATTTAATTTGCACAATCTTAATGTATTTTCCTTTTACGCAAATTTGTCGTCTTCGAAAGTCTTCTCATTATACCTAACAAGGTACGATGAAAATGAATTAATTATCTTTTATTCCCATTAATCACTATATATAATTACTTCTTTGCATAATACATAAAATGACACATGTACTATTAACTTTTATTTCGAAAGGTCCCTAAACTATTTTTTTAATATGTCCTTGAACTATATAAATTATATTTCACGAGGCCCCTAGTAACGAAAACTCACGAATGTTGCCGTGCCAAACTAACGTTTTCCGTTAAAATAGATACACTGCCACTATTTCTTTTATATTTTATCAAATTTCATTTCAATTTATTAAAATCTGACTTTCACCTGTGAAAAAAAAAATCTCAATTTCTCACACCCTAAATATGAAATAGAAGTCAATTTAGTTCCAAAACTTTTTGACCTTTTTTTGGGACAAAATGAGAATAAATTGTAAAAAATTGACTAAATTGATACATTTAATTTTTTTTGGGACCCTTTCAGAAAAGGTTTAAAGCTATGGGAGACTTATATCCCTTAAATATCATGCTTGAAGAAAATTGATCTAAGGGTAGTTTTGCATAGATTTGCAGAGAATTTAGGTTTTTTATAAGAATTTTCTTCCAGAATTGGATTTAGGATTTTTGAGATCGAATTTGGTTTTTTTATTTTATTTTTATTTATTTATGTATAAGAATTCATTAGTGTTTGAGTTTGTATTCTTGCCATGGTTTTGAGGATTTCTGGTTCATAGTTTTTATTACATTTGACAACAGCATAGGTTGTGGCATTAATGATTGTTTGTTGTTGAGCTCTATAAAGCTGTAAAAATAAAAAAGTCTTCTCTTGATTATGTGAAATAGGTAAAATATGGGTAACAATTAATTTTTTTTTAGTTTAGTTTTTTTTTTTTTTAGTTTTGCCTATCGTTGAGCAATAATACTCCCTCTAAAAAATGAAACAAGAACACTTATGTGGACAATTAAAAAAGAAAAATAAGAACACTTTATATGGACGAAGGAAGAAGGATTTTTAACATAGTCCACACGTGCGTGCATTGTTACTCAAACCTTTTACTTCTAACCAACTCCGTAGTCGATACACTTCATCTCCACGTGTAGATTTTCAAGGGATACTCGTTCATTCTAAAAATGATTGTGTTTCTTGATTTTAATAATAACCACGTAGTGCATTTCTAAAGGCAGTTGATATGTACCCCCGCCAATTGCAACAATCCATCCACTTTGTAGGCGAAGTTGCATTCGAATAAAACGTGGCGACTTTTTCTATCGCTTCTTTGTCGAAAACACAACTTAAATTTGTCCCATCTTGAAGTATTTTCCTTTTTTGCAAATTTGTCGTTGTCGAAAGGCTTCCCATTACACTAGCTGAAGTTTAATTCGAATAAAACATGACTACTATTTTTACTGCTTCTTTGTCGAAAATACAATTTAAATTCGCACCATCTTAAAGTATATATATATATATATATATTTTCCTTTTATGCAGATTTGTCGTTGTTGAAAGTCTTCCCAATATACTAGGCGAAGTTTCATTCGAATAAAGCGTGACTACTATTTCTACTGCTTCTTTGTCGAAAACACAATTTAATTCGCCCCATCTTAATGCATTTTCCTTTTATGCAGATTTGTCGTCTTCGAAAGTCTTCCCATTATACCTCACAAGGTACGATGAAAATGAATTAATTATTTTTTATTCTCATTAATTAATCACTAACCAACTACGTAGTCGAGACCCTTCATCTCCACGTGTAAAGTTTTAAGGAATACTCGTTCATTGTAAAAAATGACTGTGTTTCTTGATTTTCATAATATATAACCACGTAGTGCATTTCTAAAGGCAGTTGATACCCCCGCCAATTGAAACAATCCATCGATCCACACTTTGTAGGCGAAGTTGCATTCGAATAAAACGTGGCTACTATTTTTATTGCTTCTTTGTCGGAAACACAATTTAAATTCACCCCATATTAAAGTATTTTCCTTTTATGCAGATTTGTCGTTGTCGAAAGACTTTCCATTATTCTAGGTGAAGTTTCATTCGAATAAAACGTACTAGTATTTCTACCTTAAATTCGCCCCATATTGAATTATTTTCCTTTTATGCGGATTTTTTGTCGTCGAAAGTCTTTCCATTGTACTAGGCGAAGTTTCATTCGAATAAAACGTGACTACTATTTCAACTGCTTTCTTTGTCGAAACCACAATTTAAATTCGCCACATCTTAAAGTATTTTCCTTTTATGTAAATTTGTTGTTGTCGAAATTCTTCCCATTATACTAGGCGAAGTTTCATTCGAATAAAACGTGACTACTATTTCTACTTCTTCTTTGTCGAAAACACAATTTAATTTGCCTCATCTTAATGTATTTTCCTTTTATGCAAATTTGTCGTTTTCGAAAGTCTTCCCATTATACCTAACAAGGTACGATGAAAATGAATAAATTATCTTTTATTCTCATTAATCACTATATATAATTACTTTTTGGCATAATACATAAAATGACCCATGTACTATTAACTTTTATTCGAAAGGCCCCTAAACTATTTTTTTAATAAGCCCTTGAACTATATAAATTATATTTCACGAGACCCCTAGTAATGAAAACTCGCGAATCTTGTCGAGCCAAACTAACGTTTTCCGTTAAAATAGATACACCACTACTATTTCTTTTATATTTTATCAAATTTCATTTCAATTTATCAAAATCTGACTTTCACTTATGAGAAAAAATCCCAATTTCTCACACCCTAAGTCAATTTAGTTCCATAATTATTTTACCTTTTTTTGGAATCAAATCAGAACAAATTGTAAAAAATAGGATTAAATTGATACATTTAACTTTTTTGTTACCCTTTCAAAAATGATTTAAAGGTATGGGAGACTTATATCCCCGTAAATATCATGCTTGAAGAAAATTCATGTAATGGTAGTTTTGCATAGATTTGTAGAGAATTTAGGTTTTTTATAGTTAAGAATTTTCTTCAAGAATGGGATTTAGGATTTTTGAGATCGAATTTGGTTTTTTTTTTTTTTAAGAATTCATTTATGTTTGAGTTTGTATTCTTGCCATGGTTTTTTTGGATTTCTAGTTCATATAGTTTTTATTACATTCAACAACAGCATAGTTGTGTGGCATTAATGAGTGTTTGTTGTTGAGCTCTAATATAAAAAAGTCTTCTCTTGATTATGTGAAATAGGTAAAATATGGGTAACAATTAATTTTTTTTGAGTTTTTTTTTTTTTTTCAAAGTTTTGCCCAATAATACTCCCTCATTTCCGGTATATTTTCTAAAAATTTGAAACAACTAACACTTATGTAGACAATTTAAAAAGGGGAATAAGAATACTTTATGTGAACGGAGGGAGTACAATTTTTAACCTAGTTCACACATGTGAGTGCATTGTTAATCAAACCTTTTACTTCTAACCAACTCCGATCCATAGTCGAGACACTTCATCTCCACGTGTAGAGTTTTAAGAAATACTCGTTCATTCTAAAAAATGATTGTGTTTCTAGATTTTCATAATAACCACGTAGTGCATTTCTAAAGGCAGTTGATACCCCCGCTAATTGCAACAATCCATATATCCACTTTGTAGGCGAAGTTGCATTCGAATAAAACGTGGCGACTATTTCTATTGCTTCTTTGTCGAAAGCACAACTTAAATTTGTCCCATCTTGAAGTATTTTCCTTTAATTTTATGCATATTTGTCGTTGTCGAAAGTGTTCCCATTATTCTAGGTGAAGTTTCATTCGAATAAAATGTGACTACTATTTCTACCGCTTCTTTATCGAAAACATAATTTAAATTCGCCCCAATATTGAAGTATTTTCCTTTTATGCAGATTGTCGTTGTCGAAATTCTTCCCATTATACTAGGCGAAGTTTCATTCGAATAAAACGTGACTACTATTTCTACTGCTTCTTTGTCGAAAACACAATTTAAATTCGCCCCATCTTAAAGTATTTTCCTTTTATGCAGATTTGTCGTTGTCGAAAGTCTTCCCATTATACTAGGGGCAGTTTCATCCGAATAAAACGTGACTACTATTTCTATTGCTTCTTTGTCGAAAGCACAATTTAATTCGCCCCACCTTAATGTATTTTCCTTTTATACAGATTTGTCGTCTTCGAAAGTCTTCCCATTATACTAGGGGCAGTTTCATTCGAATAAAACGTGACTACTATTTCTACGGCTTCTTTGTTGAAAACACAATTTAATTCGTCTCATCTTAATGTATTTTCCTTTTATACAGATTTGTCGTCTTCGAAAGTCTTCCCATTATACCTGACAAGATACAATGAAAATGAATTATTATCTTTTATTCTCATTAACTACTATATATAATTAGCATAATACATCAAATGGCTCCTGAACTATTACCTTTTATTTCGAAAGGCCTGGAGTATATTTTATTTTAATAAGCTCTTGAACTATATAAATTATATATATTTCATGAGGCCTCTAGTAAAGAATCTTGTTGAGTCAGACTAACGTTTTTCGTCAAAATAGATACACTATCACTATTTTTTTTCTTCATATTATATCAAATTTCATTTCAATTTATCAAAATTTGACTTTCACCAAAAAAAAAAGGAACTCAAAATTTTTAAACTCCATGCTTGAAGAAAATTATTAAAAAAACTAAATTTTCTGCAAATCTATGCAAAATGATTTTTTTTCACTGGTGAAAGACAAATTTTGATAAATTGAAATAAAATTTGATAAAATATAAAAGAAATAGTAATGGTATATCTATTTAAAAAAAAAAAAAACGTTAGTCTATGAGTTTTCGTTACTAAAAGCTTCATGAAACATAATTTATATAGTTCAAAAACTTATTAAAACAAAAAATAGTTCTAAATATATGTCGAACCAAAAGTTGATAGTTCAAAATTCTATTATGCGTTACTTTTTTAATCATTCTCACAATGGAGCAGGTTATTGACAACTCCTCCACAAAATAAAACCTAGCTAATCCCCCACACATCATTAAACCAATTATATATTATATTAGTAATTAATAACTAATCCATCAACTAATTAATTTGTTTGCCATGCACTATATATAAATCCCTTTTCTTCATCCATCATAATATATCATCACAATTACAATTAATCAAAATTTAATAATATATCTTGGGGATGGAATCCACCAAAATTAGGAGCGGTGAAACAGCCATTAACATGGGTGAATCCAAGTCCATTAAAGCCACCACCGTTAAGGCTGCAGCAGGGTGGAAGAGAGGAGTCGCTGTTTTCGACTTTATTCTCCGTATTTGCGCCCTCGTCGCTGCCTTGGCTGCTGCCATCGCCATGGGAACCACCGATCAGACCCTCCCTTTCTTCACCCAGTTCTTCCAGTTCCAAGCCAGCTATGATGATCTCCCCACCTTAACGTACGTACTCGTACTCTATCTGTTTCAAATCAATTTTTACACTTTTGTTTGTCTTTAAAAAACGAGTCTTACAATCCCACTTATTTGTCCTTCCTAACATTACATTTTCTTACACTAATACTTTTTTTTTATCACTTTAATAAAGTTGAAAATGATTTTTCTATCTAGAGTATTAATTTGCATATTAAATGTTGCATGGTATTATAATGTGGTAAAGTCTATTAGCATAAATCAATAATAAATTAATTGATTTATTGTTATTAACTCTTATTGTGAGATTTGATGTATTGGAACTACACCTTTATTTATTCCCTACATTAATTGATTAAGAAGTCCGTTGCAATTCTTTGTATATATACATTGCAAGACTCACTCTGTAAAGCATCAAAAATATATAAAATATTATTTAAACATGGTATCAGCCATTTAGCACAAAACCCTACATTTATAACTTTATTCACGCGTTTTCTCTTTCCGCCTCCTCATCTTCTATTCTGCCTTTTCTATCTTCTTCATCACAATTGTTACTTCTCTCTCCTCCATAGCCCCTGCAACCATGTCTTCTCTCTCAGAAAAATCAGATAAACCTGATACTCTCCCTTATGCTACTCTAATTCACATGCTCACCATCAAGCTCTCCTCCTCCAACTTTCTTCTTTGGCGTAGTCAACTCTATCCCCTTCTCATCGGACAGGGCCTTATTGACCTCATCGACGGAACACGCCCGGCACCACCGTCTACAATTCAGATTGACGGAAAACCCGAGCCGAATCCCGATTTCAAGCTTTGGCTCGTCGAGGACCAGCGTCTCGTGAGTCTCATTTTTTCGTCTCTCACAGAGGAGGCGATGTCTGTGGTGGTCGGATGCACATCCGCGCGTTCCGCCTGGCTCGCTCTTGAGAGCCATTTCAGTCACCAATCCAAAGCTCGTGAATTCCGTCTAAAAGGCCAGCTTCAATCTCTAAAAAAAGATGACCGCTCTGTTGCTGAATTTGGTCGTGAGTTTAAGACGATTTGTGACCAACTCTCTGCCATTGGCTCTAATGTTGACGATACAGACAAAATTCACTTATTCCTAAAGGGTCTCGGTTCTTCTTTTTCTAATTTTTCGGCGACCCAAATGGCCCTCTCACCCCTGCCCTCTTTTCCGGTTCTCCTCAGCAATGCAGAGGCTTGGGATCAGTTTCAGCAAGGGCTAGATCCTCCGCCTCTGTCTCAGGCTGCCTTTATTGCTTCAACGGGCTTCCGTCCGCCTCCTTCTCTCTCTCGTGGTCGCGGTTCCGGTCAGGCTTCTGGTGGTCGTGGGTTTGGCCAAAGGCGTCCGCCCCATTGCCAAATTTGTAGACAAAATGGCCATTACGCCGATGCTTGTCCGGACCGGTTCACCAAACCTGTTATTACTGCCCCTATGCCCAAGCCATTAGGCCCTCCATCTGCTCCTCAGTCTGCGAATCTGGCTGAAGCTTTCTCCGTTTCCTGCTCCATTTCGGACCCTCCTACCTCTGATTGGTATTTGGACACTGGGGCCTCGGCACATATGACACCCTCTACTGCTCAGTTGAACTCTTCTCTACCTTACACAGGTTTGGATAAAGTTATTGTTGGTAATGGTGATTTTTTGCCTATATCTCATATTGGTTCATGTACTGTTAATAATTATTTGACTCTTACTAACGTCTTAGTCGTTCCAGGGCTTACAAAAAATTTACTCTCAGTTAGCAAATTATCTACTGATTCACCGGTTGTTGTTACTTTTAATGATGTTTCTTTTGAAATTCAGCATCGGGATACTCGGGAAGTTCTAGCTCGGGGAAGACGTAAGAACGGTCTTTATGTTTTGGACAACATTCAGTTAGCTTTGTTTGCTGCTCGTAGTCAGAAGGCGTCATTTGAATTATGGCACTCACGACTTGGCCATGTCTCATTTGATATTCTGTCATTTTTAAATAAATTAGGCAGCATTTCTGTTACTTCTTTATTACCCAAACCTGTTATTTGTGACTCTTGTGAGAAAGCTAAGAGTAAGCGTCTACCATTTACTTTGGATGTTAAACGTTCTTCGTGTGTTTTGGATTTGATTCATTGTGACTTGTGGGGGCCGGCGCCCGTTGCTTCTATATCTGGTTTTCGCTATTACGTTATCTTTGTGGATGACTTTTCACGGTTTACGTGGCTCTATCCTTTACGTCAGAAATCTGATTTTTATGATATTTTGCTTAAATTTCATGTTTTTGTTGAAAATCAATTTTCTTGTCGCATTAAAACATTTCACAGTGATGGGGGCACAGAGTTCACTAATAATAATGTTAAGCTTTTTTTTGAAAAAAATGGAATTCGACACATTCTCTCTTGTCCTTACACACCGGCCCAAAATGGGCGGGCCGAGCGTAAACACCGTCACGTCACTGAAACAGGTCTTGCCATGTTGTTTCACTCTCATGTTCCAATGAAATTTTGGGTTGATGCTTTCAGTAGTGCTGTGTACATAATTAATCGTTTACCTACAAAAGTTCTTAACGATAAATCTCCTTTTGAAATGCTTTTTTCTAATGTCCCTAATTATGATAATTTTCACCCATTTGGTTGTCGCGTGTATCCATGTCTTAGGGATTATGCTGCACACAAGTTTGATCCTCGAAGCTCGGCTTGTGTTTTCTTAGGCTATAGTAGTTCTCATAAAGGGTTTCGTTGCTATGATCCTACTACCTTCCGCGTCTTTATATCTCGACATGCAAAATTTGATGAGCTTTTTTTTCCTTTCTCTAAAGTGACGAACAATTCCTCCTCTGATCTTCTTCCTGTGTCGGAGTTTTTTGAGCCTGCCCGCTTGCCTGACTCATCTTCCCCTCCTCGGGTTCCTCCCTCCTCGGCGCCCTCATTGCCCCCTTGTACTCTTTGCTCAACTGATTCTCCTAATTTGATTATCTCTAATGCATCTCATATTGCAGACAATAACTCTGATTTTGATGCTTCCTCAAACCCGGTCTCTACCTCTCCATCCGTCCGTTCAGCCGTAATTCCACCATTGGATCCTACTCCAACGACTTCTGCATCCACCTCTTCCCACCAGATGCAAACTCGAGGGAAGTCCGGCATTTTCAAACCTAAGCATATTCCAAATTATACTTGCACTACTTTGTTTAATGCTCTCATTGCAGTTAAAGAGCCTCGTGGTGTCAAAACTGCCCTAAAGCATCCTGAGTGGTTGGCTGCCATGCATGAGGAACTTTCTGCTCTATCCTCCAACAACACTTGGGATCTTGTGCCTCGCCCGAAAAATACTAATATTGTAGGTTCAAAATGGGTGTTTCGGACTAAGTTTTTGGCTAATGGGTTAGTGGATCGCTATAAAGCCCGTCTTGTTGCCCAGGGGTTTTCTCAACTCCCAGGATTCGATTACTCTCACACATTCAGTCCCGTAATCCGGGCATCTACTGTCCGCATTGTCTTATCCTTGGCCGTGTTACAAAACTGGCCGCTCCACCAACTTGACGTAAAAAATGCTTTCTTAAATGGAGTCCTATCCAAACCCGTGTTCATGGAGCAGCCCCCCGGGTTCATCAATGCTAAGCTTCCTGATCATGTGTGTCGTCTTAAAAAGGCATTGTATGGGCTTAAGCAAGCTCCTCGTGCTTGGTTTCAACGTCTTAGTGATTTTCTTTTGAGCATTGGTTTCATTTGTAGTCGCACTGACTCCTCTTTGTTTATCTACATCCGTGGTCCTCACATATTATATCTTTTAGTTTATGTTGATGACTTCATCTTGACTGGTAATTCTGTTTCCACTTTGCAGGCATTTATTGCTCGTCTTCGACGGGAGTTTGCAATCAAGGATCTGGGTAAGCTTAACTATTTCTTGGGGCTTGAGGTGTCTTACACTTCTTCTGGTTTGTTTTTGAATCAGGCAAAGTACGCTCGTGACATTCTTCAAAGAGCTGCTCTTGAAGATTGCAAACCAGTTGCCACACCTCTCGTCACCGGCTGCCAGCTTCCCTCGTCTGGTCCTTTGTTCAGTGATCCTACTCTATATCGATCCTTGGTCGGGGCTCTTCAATATCTTACAATTACTCGGCCGGATTTGAGCTTTGCTGTCAATCTCGTTAGCCAACATCTTCACAGTCCGACCATTGAACACTTTCAGGCTGTGAAGCGCATCCTTCGCTATGTGAAGCATACTCCATCCTATGGCCTTTCTTTCACACGTAGCTCCTCCTTGGATGTGGTGGCCTACTCTGATGCTGATTGGGCTCGTTGTATCGAAACGCGTCGGTCTACCTATGGTTACTCCATTTATCTAGGTGGGAACCTTGTTTCTTGGAGTGCTAAGAAACAACCCACGGTCTCTCGTTCGAGTTGTGAATCCGAGTATCGTGCTCTAGCTAACACATCTTCTGAATTGGTGTGTGTCCTGCAAATTCTTCAGGAGCTCCAAGTCCGTCTCCCTTCTTGTCCTACTCTATTTTCGGATAACAATAGTGCAGTGTTTCTTAGCCAGAATCCCAGTGCCAATAAACGCGCCAAGCATATTGATATTGACTACCACTTTGTTCGGGAACTCGTCTCGTCTGGTCGCTTGAACACCAAATTTATCTCTTCCGACCTTCAAATTGCGGATATCTTCACAAAGGCTCTTCCTCGCCCTCTCTTTGAATTTTTTCGAGACAAGCTACGAGTCGGTCCTCATCCCGCGTCTTGCTTGAGGGGGGATATTAGCATAAATCAATAATAAATTAATTGATTTATTGTTATTAACTCTTATTGTGAGATTTGATGTATTGGAACTACACCTTTATTTATTCCCTACATTAATTGATTAAGAAGTCCGTTGCAATTCTTTGTATATATACATTGCAGGCATGTATGCAATATATTGCATCAGGAAGTTTCTCATTTTGTCATTTTGGTATGTTCGCCTATAAACTTCATATACCCTTTTCGACAAATATCTTTTAAGTTTTTATTCTTACAGTTTACTTTATATTTTACTTTTTCTTTCTATCTCTCTACTTTTCAATCACGTCACTTATACTATATTTATTATTTAATCACTTTTTTTAATCTATGTGACCAAAAGTAACGAAAACTTATAGATTGAGTGAATAATGTTGCAGGTTTTTTGTGGTGGCAAATGCTATTGCTAGTGGGTACTTAGTACTATCCTTGCCTTTCTCCATTGTTACCATTATTCGTCCTCATGCTTCTGGAATTAAGCTTCTTCTCCTCATCTTGGACACTGTAAGTAATTTCCCCAAACTACCCTTTTTATCCTTACATTGCAAATTAAATCACTATCTTTCGTTTGATTTCAATTTAATCTGAAATTTTAAATAATTGTAAATAAATCAATTAATTTTTTTGACGGTCTTATTTGTGTTCAAATCTATTGTGACTTGCTAATGTGTCACTTCCTTAATAAACAACATTATTTTTTTATTCCGATCTAATCTCAAACATACAATTCATACACAAATGAGATTGTCAAATAAGTCTAAGTTGCAACAATATTTAAAGTTGGTGATTTACTTACAATTATTTAAAAATTTAAATTAAATTACAATTAAGTCGTGTAAATATATATTCTTGGATTGATCGGCTTCCAATATTACAGGTGGTGTTGGCTTTTACGACGGCGGCAGCGGCTGCGGCGGCCGCCATTGTGTACTTAGCCCACAATGGAAATTCCAACACCAACTGGCTAGCAATTTGCCAACAATTCTCTGATTTCTGCCAACGTGTCAGCGGCGCCGTCGTCGGCTCTTTTATCGCCGCCGTCATCTTGTTATTCTTGGTCGTGCTTTCTGCGGTGGCTCTTCGCAAGCACTAGTACTGTTTCATTTTCAATTTAAGTATATATACCGTGTGAGGGAGGAAATGATGTATGTATTTGAATTTGTTTACTAGATGATTAAATGTATTTAATTTGCTTTTCTTTCTCCAAAAATTATCATTAATTTAGCTTCTTGATACGATTGTATTGTATGTATGTGCTCGTTTGGTTTGATAGACAAAATAGATAGTATGTTTGTGTAGTTTATACTCCCTCCATATGTGCTCGTTTGGTTTGATAGACAAAATAGATAGTATGTTTGTATAGTTTATACTGTACTAAAGTAGTTTGGATTGTAGAATAAATTGAATTTTATTGTGTTTTTTCTAAATACCCTTTATAATTAAAAAAAATCTAATTTTTTTTTTTTGAAGCAAAAAAAAAGGTTAATTCTAAATAAATACACCAACCTTAGTCTCAGTATCAATTTAATCACGACATTTACGATTATTGTAAAAAATCCCAAACTTTCATCCTGTTGCAATTAAATACACGTTTGTTTTTTTTTTCTCCGGCCAACAATTGATGATGTGATTTGCCCGGAGCTTGCCACGTCAGATTGCCCATATTCTTTTTGGTAAAGTCTAGTATGCACTCGAGTGCATGCTGTGCACCCTAGTCCATGTGCACTTTTCAGTTTACTGACTTACACTTTTTGGTAATGATGTTGCACTTTTCAATTATTACTCATTTACCAAAAAGTGTAAGTCAGTAAACTGAAAAGTGCACATAGACTAGGGTGCACAGCATGCACTCGAGTTCATAGCAACCAACCAATTCTTTTTTATTTTTTTTATTTCTCACATCAGATTAAATTTTATATAAATAAAAATAAAATTTATAAAAATAAAACTTCTGCTTCTTCTATGTCTTTCTCAACTTTTCAAACTCAATACAATACCGTTCTTCTTCTGCGTCTTTCTCAACTTTTCAAACTCAATACAGTTCTTCTTCGCGTCTTTCTCAACTTCTCAAACTCAATACAGTTCTTCTGCGTCTTTCTCAATTTCTCAAACTCAATACAATTTTTCTCGGCATCTTTCTCACTTCTCAAATTCCAAATTCTTCTCTTCTAGCCCTAAAAATCAAAATCATAAAGATAGAACTAACCCTAAAAATGGCAAAAAAAATTGTAAAAAATCATTTAAAAATAATTCTAGGTACTACTGTTGATAGGTCAATCAAGCATTCAATCCTTATGGTACAAGGATGTGGAAGATAAGGAAGAGAGGTCCTGAGAAAATTCCTAGAAATTCTACAAAATTGACCAGACATGAAATACAAATGACTTGGTCTGCAACAAAGAAAACTTGTTCCCGTGCACTTCAAAAGACCAGAGAAATTGCATGTAAGATTGTGTTTTTTGTCATTTATACTAATTTTTTTAGCAATATATAGTGATTTAAAAAAATGTCATGTTATATGTTTGTCATGTTTGAAGAAAAATGGCAAACCAAGACATGAGTGTATTGATTTTCGAAACCTTTGACACTATTATATGAGGGTAAGTTTCTTATTTTATTAAATATTTGTATATTTCTTATAACTATATTGTTATTTTCATTCTTCCATATTTCTCTGATCTTTTTGAAGTCCTTTGCACGGGAACAACTTTTCTTTGTTGTAGCCCACTACATTATATACAGAGCAGGTCATTAGAATTTCTAGAAATTTCCTCAGGACCTCTCTTCTTTATCTTCCACATCCTTCTACCATGCTTGATCTATCAACAGTGTAGTACCTAGAAATTTTTTTTAAGGATTTTTTACAATTTTTTTTGCCATGTTTAGTGTTAATTCTATCCTTATGATTTTGATTTTTAGGGTTAGAAGAGAAGAACTGGAGTTGAGAAGTTGAGAAAGACGCAGTAGAAGTTTTATTTTTTTTTTATAAATTTTTATTTATATAAAATTTAATCTGATGTGGAAAATAAAAAAAATAAAAAAGAATATGGGTAATCTGACGTGGCAAGCTCCGGCAAACCACATCATCAATTGTTGGCCGGAGAAAAAAAAATGTGTATGTAATTGCAAAAAGATTGAGATTTTTTACAATAATCGTAAAAATCGTGATTAAATTGATATTGAGATAAAATGTGGTGTATTTATTTAGAATTAACCAAAAAAAAAAAAAAATCTAATTTTGAAGCTTTAAAAATTGATATGCAAAAATGACTCTCTCTCATGTTGAACAGATAAACTTACCCTTCCACCACCTTCCATCATGTACTATAAATCAAACATATGCAGGTTAAAATGGAAAAACAGATCCAGGCCCTTTTTTTTTTTTTTTTGGGGCCTTAATCTATCTAACTAAACATAGGAAAAACTAGGACAATTAATCTAACTCACTTTTTCCTAAAAACCAAACCAGCCCTATGTGTCTAGTATATAAAATCAACAAAATAATTTGAATACATTTTATATATAAATTTATATAAAATATAATGTACTATGTTATTTTGTATGACATTTATGGATATTTTTCGACATTTATCGATTTTTTTTTAAATTTATCGACATTTTCTCGATATTAGGCTCGATATTGTTATTGTCTACTGATATTTATCGATATTTTCAATTTTTTTAAAAATATCGTGGAAATATCGATATTGAGTGATCCCGAAAAATGGATATATCGAGGATATATTGGGGATATTTCCAGATATTTTCATCCATACATGATAGTTACATCGTCATTTTAATTTGGAATGCAATTGTACCACTTGTGTGATGTGTACTAATTTTGTTCTTTTTAATGTAAGACTTGAAAGAGAAACCTATCAACTAAAATCAAAATGAATTTCATGTATGTTAAAAATTATACTCCAATAAATAAAATTAAAAGTAATACTTATGTCAAATAAAGTATTAAATATATTTATTAATCTTTAATTCAATCCATAAACTAAAAGTCCAAATGAAAAGTTTTAAATAAAAAATGACATTAGTGGAAGTCCAAATAAAAACACAGCATTTAATTATTAGCCTTTTACAGCTTCAAACACGTGCGAAATGCCACGTTGATAATGGAAGGCTAATATTTTTAAAAAAAATAGTCGAAAGCTAATTGATTCCGATCTCAAAGAGGAAAATTAATACGGTTCATCAATAATGACAACTTTATTAAATACTAATAGTGTGAAGGATTGATGATATATAAAAATATTAATTTCAATTTAAAATATACTATTACTTCTAATAGGCTCGTGGGATTGATGTAAGGGGCAGGGATGGTTATATTTCTGGGAGCGAACTTCGGGCGAATATGAAGCGCATGAATACAAGTTATGCTTTCGATTGAAAGAGAATTTCGAATCCGCTTTATCTACAAACAAAGAAGCTATAACTAATGTAACTATGAATCTCATGGAGAGTTCGATTCTGGCTCAAAATGAACGCTGACGGCATGCTTAACACATGCAAGTCGGACGAAAAGTGGTGTTTCCAATGGCGGACGAGTGAGTAACACATAACTATTTGGTTTAATTCATCAACTCAATGATAAATAAAAAAAATGGATATTCCAATCATTTCACTTTCTTGCTAGAAAGAAAGAAATAAGGGAAATTTTATGTCTCATCGAATCGCACGTAGAGCTATTGATAATACACACAAGGTTAATGGTATTTCATAACTAATTGATTGAGCAACAACCCTTAATCAAGGAATATTTATTATTTGATCCATATTCTGACATAAGAAGTTAAACGGGAGCAAGACTTGAAACAACTATCCATAAAAAAAACACCAATACTAAGATCTGCTAGAATAAAACGATAGCTAAAAGGAATTATTGAGCAACTTAGCAAAATGTATATGACTGCTATGGATAGCCCAAAATTAAATAAACAAGTATCTCCTCTAGATGGAAGAATATTTTCAAACCCCTTTGGAGAGTTTGGTAAATTGATCTCTGGGATCTTAAGATCAAATTTGAAAAAAAATTCAATCAAAATATTTTATATCGACAGGTTTTTCCATCACTTTGAAAGATGTCAATTTATTTTTTGCACATTGATTAAAATATATACTCACTCTGCCAGCCTATAAATTTTGCATTTTATCATTTTGGTCGGCTCTAATCTTCTCATACTTTTCTTGACAAATATCTTTTAATTTTTTATTTTTAAACTTCACTTTATATCTTACTTTTTATCTTTATCTCTTTATCTCTCAATCTACTATATTTATAATTTAATCATTTTTCTTAATCTGTATACCCGAAAGTAATGAAAAAATTTATAGACTGATGGAGGGAGTAATATTATATGTGTAGTGAATTGTTAAGGTAAAACATATTCGAAAATATCCTCGATATATCAGTATGCAATATTAATAGAGTCTAATATCGATAAAATTTCGAGAGAATATAAAAAAAATATTGAGAAAATGTCAATACATTTCGAAAAAATATCATATTAAATAATATTGTATATTATATTTTATATAAAAGTATCACACATGTATATGTATTCCAATTATTTTGTTAAATTTACGTATTATTGTTATTAAATTTTCATAATTTTTATATATATATCCATCAATATTTTCAGAAATTTAAAGTTTTCATAGTTTCACTTATATTTTCAACCTTATAGATAAGAAAAATGGAAAGATAAAGAGAGATAGAAAAGAGAAAAAAAAAAAATTTTATCAATAAAGTATACTCCGTATTAAGTTTGGACAAACAAAAAAAAATACGAATTTTGGATTAAGAAAATGGAAAATAAATTCCAGTCACGTGCTCTGTTTTTTTTTTTCTTTTTTTTCGTCTGCTTTATTTTCTTCATTCATCTTTAAAACTCGGCCTCCCATTTCCATCGCAACAAAACTGCTCTCCTCATCACATCACATCACATCGCATACATATAAATTCACACACTGCACACCAACACTCACACACACAATTCCTTTATCGACAAGTTATCTTCTTCAGCCGCGGCCTCCGGGAACCACCGTTTCTCCATCCTTGCTTCGCCATCGCTTGAATCAGGTGTGTGTTACTTCACTCCAAAACGGTCAACTCTAGGGCTAATTGATTTCAAAATTCAGCTCACCTTAGGGTTTTTTCTCTGTCTAAGTTCATCGGAGGCGTTGTCGTGGTCGTATTTTAATGTTTTATGCTTCCGCGAATTCCGAATCTTGAGCTATTTGATTTATCCGTGAAATGATTTTGTAATCAATTGTTTTTTCCTGGGTGTGCGCTTGGTATGTATGTTTATAATTTCCTGCGACTGATGTCGTTATTCAATTTTTTTGTGGCGTGTTGATTTTACATTTTATGATGTACTGAAGTTCGGTTGGTTTCAACGTATGCATTTTTCCGTTTTTCTTGAGGTTAAAAGGGTGTAAATCATTGATTTTCTTGCTTTCGTGTATCTATATTGCAGTTGTGAAATTGTGAATGTGATTATTCGCTATCTAGGGCTTTATCACTGGTAATAAAACTTCTTTATCTCAAAGAGGGTTTTGTTGTTTAAGAATAAAGATTTGGAGGTCAAGCTCTCATGAGAATTGTTAGGGGAATGCAGAAATTGATTTGCGATGAACAAAGATTAGTGGGCTGGAAGAACAAATCACTTACCCGTGGAATTGGTGTGACTGCTCCCAAGGCCAGGACCCGCGCTAAGTTGAAACCTTCAGCTTTGTATCTCTAATTTTTGGCGAAGATAAGAGAACATCATTCTTTCTTTTTTCTAAGAAGAGCGGGAAAAAAATGACTCGGATTTTAGTACAGAGAGGTTCTGCTAGTTCGTCGTCGTCATCATCTAACCAAAACAGATCATCAACATCGCCCAGTCCCTCTACTTCTTCAGCTTCACCACCGCAGCAGGTGGCTAGCACTGCACAAGTTGTTCCAACAGTAAAAGATGAGACAGTCGTAGAAGTGCAAGAGCAGAATGTGGTGGAAGAGACATCAGAGTACTGTGGTCTTTCAGACAATAAAATTGAGGATGTTCTGGGATGTTTGAATACTGATCACCTTGAAGGTGAAAATCTGGAAGAAGATGAGGCATTACCTAATGATGATGTTGTGGGTTCTGGTAATACAGGAAAAGTGTTTGTAGGATTGCCAGCTGTGGATGAGGAAACTGATGAAATGGTCGGAAGTTCTTTCCAGAGGGTTTCTGGCACTTCACATCCACCACCGCCACCCGTGCCTCCTCCGAAGCCTTCCTCAGTGAACTTACCTTCTAGAAGATCTCCAACTATAATAGGGCCCCATAGAAGAGCTTCTATCTTGCCTGGTGTATCAAGCAGGTCATCGCCAACTGGTTCTCGTCCATCTTCACCTCGGTCTCATTGTGAAGTTGAAGGATATAACAGTGCTGATGAGCAAAGCCCATGCTACAATTCATCCTATGATGATGCAGTGAGTTTTATTGGGGTTCACAACTCCTTGTTTCAATGATAATTCCATTTTGGCGTTTCAATTATGTATGCTGCTGCAGGGTCCATATAATAACTTTATCTTTATTTTTTTATTTTAACTTTTTTTTCCTTCAAAATTATGTTTGTTCTGGAACCGGGATTTCCTCGTCCAGACTTGGGATTTCAAAACCCCTAATATGTTTGTTTCAGCTTAAATACCTGGATTCGAAGCTCAGTACACTGTCCCAATACCTGTTACACCTACCCTATGACCTCACCAAAATCCTTTCGGCCAAAATCTCAAAACAAACATTCATTTTTTCTATCCATCCTAACTTTCAAATCCAAGGATTTCGAAGTCAGGATTGCTCAAACCCACTTAAGCCCGAAACAAACATGCTTACTGAGAGGCACATGATTATTAATTTCTTCATGGTGATGATTAGATTAATCATACTGCTTTCTTTAGTTTATTTCAGAGCACTTTCTCTAAATTATGGAGTGTAGCCTTGTAGGGTGGTTAATAGGGTTCTTTATCTGTTGCAGGAAAGAGAACACCAATTCGAGGTTGATTTAAGGCGGGTAAAAGGCTTGGAAGTGAGAAAAATGCTAGAGGATGGGAACTGTCTTTTTCGTGCTGTTGCAGATCAAGTATATGGGGATTCTGAGCTATATGATTTGGTTAGGCAGATGTGCATTGACTATATGGTACGGAAGTTACTGTTTTGAGATGTTTATAATTGGCATCTTCTATGTGTTTGTGTCCGGTACATGTCAATGAAAAATATATGTTCTTTGTTTATTATTAACTTCAACCAACAACATGCTTAGGTGTTCACCTTAGATTAGAAAGTGGAAACATTATCCTAAGATATCTTATTGTTTTTTCTCTAATGGTCTTACATACTACTTCGAGCAGTCAAGAGAAGATTGCTGTAATTTTTTCTTTGATCTTTACACAGTTTGTGGAATCTGATGCTGATGTTTTTTTATTTTTTTGTATTTAAATCTTGACCTTTTAGAATGTTGAATAATGGGACGCCATATTATTAATAACTTGAGAATTTATAGTATATGTCCATATGGGCATAGAGTATATGGTTTTATAGTATATGTCCATAGTATTAATAACTTGATCTCTATCTAAAAATTTACAGCTGTTGAAATTAACTAGTTGTATCTTTGTTTATTGTGGATGGTATTTTGGGAGAGTAACACTTCAAGCAATAATTTTCCTATTGGTTTGATAACTTGAGGATGTATATGTCCATATGGGCATAGAGTATATGGTTTAATTCCCAATGAACCCCCACTCTAATATTAGTCTTAATTCTCCTGTAGGTTTGATTTTAGTCCTTTTCCCCCCCTAAAGTCAGTGTCGAGCCATAGGTTTGCTTAGGAAACCCCAAAAAACTGTTTAAAACAACAGTATTTCAGTTATGAACATGTTCATATTCCTGCTTAACTGATATAAAAAGAATGCTTTTCTGCCTTACGGCCCTTACCTTGGCTTGAAGGAGGTTTTGAATTTTATTCATGGGACTTTTTGGATCGTATAATGGCTTTCCAATGACAAACTAAATTGTGTTGGCTATTCTATTGTGTTTTCCAACACTACCTTATTTGACAAGTAATCAATAGACATTTCTTTAAAAAAAAAAAAGTAATCAATAGACTAGGCTTTCTTAGTTCGACACTACTAGAATATGTTCTTTTGATAAAAGGAATTGTCCATTACTAAACTTCCATCAATAGAAAAGGAAAAAGTGTTGCATAAATAAAATGCTGCAATTCCCCCAAAAGGTATCTTGTCGCTATTAGGTTGATTTATTGCATGATCTTATTTGCCTATGTTTTCGCTTGATTCATCATATTAGGTTGATTTATTGCATGATCTTATTTGTCTATAACATATATTTTCTTTTCAAGGAGAGTCGGATATGTATCTTTGATTTCATGTGTGTGTATAGATAGATGGCCACCTCATATATCTGAATTTTCATTACTAAACTCATCTGAAACCTTCCACGTTATGCCTTTAGGTTTGAAGGTGCAATCATAGATCAATTGTCATAGAACTTTCAGTCTTCATTCTTTCCGCGAATCGTGACTTTTCATTTTATACTGGTATCTTTATGGACATGTACCAGTTGAGACAACACAGTATGATGGGGTTAAAAAATATAGTAACACATGAACTGAGCTATGACAATAGAACTTCAACTTAAATTACATGGTCATAGTTAAATTACTACTCCCCCCAATTCTTTTTAGATGTCATTTTAGCCTTTTACATTATTCATTTAATACATGTCATTTTGGAGGTTTTATCCCCACTTAGCCTTAATTAATTCCACCATCATTAAATGTAGATTGTAATTTCCCAACTCACAATAGGTTCTCCTCCAATACCATGGATTCCATATTTCCCACAGCTAATGATGAAGTTAATTATCATTAATTAGGGTAATTTTGGCATAAACAATAGCCTTTATATGTGTGATAAAACCTAGAATGACATCTAAAAAGAATTGGAGGGGGTATAGAAAAAACCCTGGCAAATTTAATGGTTCAAATCCCTCTTATTATGTGATGTTAAGATTATGCAAAAAAAAAAAAAAAAGGCACGATATACTATTTGAAAGTTTGCAATGAAGAAATTATCCAACACACGAGGCAATTTATTGAATTGTAAGGCAATAAAATTCCGTAATTTGTCATGTTTTTACACTTCACACTTGTTATGCTGTTGATCACATGTCTAATGTTTTGAAAGTCAGGGACATTCTGGTTTCTTACATTTTGGGTACATTGATTTTGGATGATATTCGACAATGTTCATGAGTGAGCTGTGTTGATTGTTCATGTCTTGGACACGGATGCAACATCTTAAGGTGTTCTATACATTCTAGCTATTTTAACAATAAAATATAAAATTAAAAGGAATTTCATTTTAACTTGTGAATGAATATCCCTCCATTCCAAGAATTATTATCCTAGTTTTTACTTTGAAAGGAGTTTTGGCAGGTGCACAACTTCACTAAGGCTTATTCCTAGGCTCTGAGGAGCACATGTCATAAGAGGTGCTAAGAGCAGAAAAGGTGTGCCTTATTAAAATTCAGCCAGGGTTTGATTCACAATCTAAATTGAGCTTTTGTATGTAAGTTGGGATGAGTGCTCTTCTAGTACTTAGAGATGAAGAGACTGATTTTGGGAAGTTAATAAAGAGGAAATTGAAAGTGACCATGAGGAAACTGAGGATTTGGTGATGAAGACTAGAAGAGGACGAGGATGACTATGTTCAGCTTATTGATGATGTGTAGTATCCAATGAAACATGCTTTAGGAACTATAATTAATTTAGTTGGACAAATAAGTGTCTACTTACAGTTTTATGGTTTTCCCCCTGCCTCTTTGTTGTTATCATGGATTTGCTAAGTAAATTTGTGTTGGTCGTTTTTGAATGCACTTTACCTTAGATATAAAAGATACTAAGGTCTAGTATGATTTTATGCATGCTTATGTTATATGAGTCCTGTTGATTTTATTATATGAAGAATTATATTTTATGCCTCTCATCCAGAAGCACATTTAATAACTATGCAAACAATTCACTATATGGACTTCTTCTGTAATAAGAGACGAGACTGTTCCCTCAGAGAGATCCTCATAAACGCTCAATTTTTTTTATGCAGGAGCGGGAAAGTGATCACTTCTCTCAGTTTTTAACAGAAGGTTTTACTTCCTATTGTAAGAGGAAAAGAAGAGATAAGGTAAATGGCATGAAAATTGTTTCTGAAGCATCGAAGTCTTCAAAGGCTCCCCTGATGGTTGCCTTTTGTTTCTCAGGGAATTATTAGAATCACAACTTATGAATGATTTTTCTGCCTTTTGCTTTAAAAAAATAATTTAATTTACTTTTACATGCATGCTTGTGGCGTTCTTACAATTTTAATCTTATGATGCATCAAGAATCTCAAAAAATGTACCCCAAATCTTAATATTTGACCTGAGTATTCAAGACTATTATTGTAGAAATATGGTAATATTACAGGTCATGAAGAACTATGTCAAATTATTTGAAGGATTTGGGTACTTAATAGTAAATGGGGGATGAATAATTCACTGTCATTATAGTTCAACAAGATGGGACACTAAATTCGATTTTGTCAGCTCTGTAAGCTGGAATACACCCCTATCAGTTGCCTCCGAGTCTTATTACATTGTTTTTTATTATGTTTTATTAAGCCAGGTCAGAGGATAAGGCTTGTTTAGTTTAAGTTTGTGAGATCAGGCATCATATGTTCACTAATGATGGTAACCCATCAAATATGAAAGCTTGAATAATTTAAAAACACATTTTTCCTATATCGGGCACCGACTTAAAAGTGTGAATAAACAGAGACTGGATGCCTATTAATGATGCTAGAAAAGAAGAGTGCTTGAATCTCAGTGACATGTTTATCAGAGAGCAAATGGCTCTTTATTTTCACGTATTTTCATGTTGGGGGCGTGGGACGGGAAAAAGTAAAGGGAGTGATGGGTTTTCTCTCACTTTTGGCTTATTTTAAATGATAAAAATACAGTATTTGGCATTCTGTTTTGTCCGCGTGTGTGTGTGTGTGTGTGTGTATATACATTAATAAATCAATTTTAGGTGAGGGAATTATTCAATAAATTAGTGTGATTTTTTGGTGACTGCAATGGAGTAGTCATGTCTGTAAATGTTTTGCTAATAAAATGCCTTCTTTGTTTCAATCATGGCTTGCCTAGTGATTCTTCAATCCCTTTTGGTAATTCGTGTATTTTGAGATAATGAGATGTGATTCAGGCTCTAATCTTTTTTGTAATTCATAACTGAGATCTGCTGGGTTTGCAGGTCTATGGAAATAATATGGAGATCCAGGCTCTATCAGAAATGTACAATCGGCCTATACATATATATTCTTACAGCACAGGTGCTCTATGCATATATTACCATTTGAATTTGTATAAAATCCTGTTTCCTCTTTTATTCTGCCATTTAAAATCTGTGTGTATGTTATCCAGAACCCATCAATATATTTCATGGAAGTTACAATACGGACACACCTCCAATACGGCTAAGCTACCACCGTCGAAATCACTACAACTCTCTTGTTGATCCACGTAGGCTGACCGTTGGCGCTGGACTTGGATTCAGCTCTCTTCAGGGGGTATGTGGGATCTTTATTAGCTTTTTCTTTCTCTTTTCACTATTTAAAACTGGAGTTGTAACCCTTTTTATTTGACAGACAAATATTGATAAGGATCAGGTAAAAGCTGCTATCAAAGCTCAACAGGATCAACAGATTGATAACGTAAGTATTTGGAGGCCATTAAGAATGATGTGTATTATCTGCAGTCCAAGTTAAACAAGATTTGTTTGTTTTGGTAGGCACTTCTTGCAGAGGGACGATTCTACTCCGATCTTGAGCTGACTGAGAAGGAAATCGAACGTATGGTGATGGAAGCTTCCAGGGCTGAGTATCTTTCAGATGACAAATTCAAGCATCAACTTGGTGGTCCTAGGGAGTCATCCACTTCTAGAGCTGAGCCCTCATCTTCTGCAGCCAGTGAGTGCCTAAATTCACATCATCATTCGTTTACTTTTATTTGTAAAAAATAAGTCATCATTATAATTAAATATTGGCCACCAAGAATGGGAGCTCAATTTTAGGCAAAAATTTAGAAGTACAGGGGAGGCCTCAAATATGTTTTTTCCAATAAAACTGACATGATTATGAGAAGCTGGCTGTAAATGAGGGTAGGATACGTTTAATGAATCTTGGTTACTTATCAGGATCATCAGGAAGCGAGAAGGAGGGAGGGTCACCCGGTGCAGTTCTGAGTGGCAGTATGCAGATTATGTTGTCGATGGGGTTCAGCTATTTGCAGGTGATGGAGGCTTACGGCATTTTTGGAGACGATGTGGATTCCATGATCTGTTACCTAATAGAAACCAGCACTAGCGCCAGAAATAAAGGCAAGGCAACTGAAAAATAAATCCAAATGGGGCATATCATCAACTTTTCAATCATACTTGCCAATGGCATGTACAACTTTGAATATTATGCTCTTATCTTTACTTTCTATGAGAATGAATGAGTACTCGAGAGGATGAGAATTCTTCGTTTTCGTCCCTTTTCTGTTTTACACGATCTTGCTTTATTTTGGCACTCTACTCTTCCTTGTGTGTTAGATCTCATGCCTTAGTTTACGCGAATTTTTCTACGTTACTCTGCAAGGCCACTGCCCTGTGGTGCTTTAATGTGCTCTACAACACAACACATTATAGTACAATTGGGCAGTGCCCTGCATCTAGCATAGAATAAGCCAAATACACATTCTGTGCTTTTTTAGATTTGGAGCCTATTTGGTGGAGGTATTATTATATATTTTTTGTAATCAACTAATCATCTATTTTTTAAATGTTACATTAAAGAAATGTGTATTATAAGAAGTTGTATGGTAAACTTTGAGTAATACGTAAACAAAAATATTATAAGGTACTTGATTAAGTTAAAGGTCATTGTTATTGGGGATAAATGGGGTTAGGCATTGGTGTACCAAGAAAATACAACAGCAATTGATCATTATAAAAGAAACATTCTTTTTTAATGAATAGAAGTCTGCATACGAGGCTTCAGGTCTACTTGATTTTCGATTTCAGGCGTTTCTAGGTAGAAAAATCGACCAAGGCACTTTTTTTTTTTTAGCGTACGTGTCCGATTTAGGCGATTGTGCACATTTTTTCAAGTACAGTATAAATGAGGCTTTGAGCAATTTTTTATTTTTTGCTCAAATTTCATCATTTAAGGGGTGAAAATAATATTTTTATATTTTACGACATTATATTCACAATTTTTAATTTTTTCAGCGACTTCTTTGCAATTTTTTACTTTTATTAAATAAATTAGGGTTTTGTATTTATTGAAAAAGAAAAAAAGTTAGGTGAAACTCATCTAACTTTCAATTTTTGACTTCTGCACACTTGATTTTAATTCATTCTCCCCTATGATTTGATATTTTTTTTTTTTGTAGGTAGACACCATTTTAGCGACAAAGTGGGATAGCTCAAGTGTCATCTTTTGTGCCGCTCCACACTATCCGATCAGTGGGCATCTTGTAGCTAAGCGACCCTACTTGGATAATCCATTTCTGACCCTCCATACACCGTCCTCATTAATTAAAGGTCGGGCCTTCAAAAGGCTTCTTTGGAACTCGATTGATATCGTGCGTCCCCAATATTGTTTCTAGGAAAGTATCGGGCTTTAAGCATTTTTTAAATAACGGTCGAACTTTTCAGTATTGTTTTGCAACCATTGCTAAGTTAAGAAAAAAAAACATTTTTCAGAAGTCTAACATGTCATTTTCCTTCGAACTAGTAGAATGAATCTCCCTTTCTTCTCCACATGCCCCCCAATAGAAGCCATTGATGGCCTCACAGAGTGAAATACAAGGCAACTCATAGTATAGGTTTGAGATTGATTTTGGATGACACTTTTAGGTCAATCTCCCTCCCCAATATAAAAAACGTTTTTTCTTTCCAACATTTTAGTCTTTACCACTCAATCATAAATCACCTAAAAAACATACCTTTTCGATCTCCCGATTAGAATTGGGAGGCCTAGGTACTTTAAGTAAGACTCCACTGTCCGGGCCTCAAACTATTGACTCATATCATCCCTCATCTGGTCCGAGACGCAATTACTTGCAAAGAACTCTAACTTGTCAAGGTTAACCCGTCAGCCCGAAACGGCCTCATAAAATACATAAAATATGAGAAACACGACACTACAATTCTTGTACAAGAAGATAATCATTTTCCTAATAAAGGGTAAAATTGACCTGTATACTATGGTATTGGGGAGGAATGTGAAATTACCAATATTATAAGTGTGATAAACTAGAATAATATATATATACAACTTCCAATAAAAGAAGAGCTGTTAAGTTATTTTTGTCTACTGAAATAATCTAGGGCTCTCTCTCTCTACACACACACTAGGAAGAGTGAGAGAGGGACAGAAGAGAGCTAATTACGATGTCGCAGAACGGGAAATTGATGCCAAATCTCGATGAGAAGACCACCAAGGTACTGAATTTGACGGTCCTACAGCGGATCGATCCGTTTGTGGAGGAGATTCTCATCACAGCCGCTCACGTCACCTTCTACGAATTCAATATTGATAACAGCCAATGGGTATGCTATTGCTCATATGATGTAGTAATTGAATTTCATTTTCGTTTTTAGGGTTGTAATTGTGCAAATTAGTAATAATGAAAATGAATTTTGGTTGGCAGAGTCGGAAGGATGTGGAAGGTTCTCTTTTCGTCGTCAAAAGGTGAGGGCTTAATTTGGCTTCTCAAAAGTTTTATTCTTTAAACCTCTTAGTGAGATTGAAATTTAGGTTTTTAACTGGATTTTACTCGCTCTTATCACTTTGGATTATGCAATTTCTTTTTATGTGCTAGTTTTAATCTAGGGCTTTTGTTGATTCAGGAATACTCAACCGCGTTTCCAGTTTATAGTTATGAATCGTCGGAATACTGGTTAGTCATTCAATTCCTTGCGTTTTCTTCAATTAATTGGGAATTGAGACGCTGACGGAGTATTTTGACTTGTGATTTTTGAAAAGTTTGGTATTTAACTTTAGAACCTTACTTTTAGGTTTTTATAGTTACTAATATGATATAGTGATCAGTTGGGATTTGTCTTATGTCTACACAATTGGACATCTTGATCTGATTTAATTCGGATCTTAATATCCAATAAACAATATAATTGACACAAAGTAGTTGCTTCCTTGGTGAAAGACTTTTTGGAATGTATATGAAATCTTATTCAATGACTTGGTCTATTGCCAGTTTCTGTGGGAATGTTCAATTATGGTCTAAAACCATGGTATAGGACTGTTTGGTTTTTTTGGAATAAAAGCCCTCAAAACTATGCTCCATGTGGAGGAATGTTTAAAATTACCTCGTCCCCTCCATAAAATTGAATTACAAGATCCATATGGATCAAAGATTGGGAAGATGAAAATCTTGTCAAAATATGGAACAGTTTAAGCATACATTGATATCCGCATAGATTTGAGGTCTTTGTTTGTTGTTCCAATTCCAAACAGATAATCTGGTGGAGAATCTCTTGGGAGATTTTGAGTATGAAGTGCAGGTCCCATACCTATTATATCGAAATGCTTCTCAAGAGGTAAATGGAATATGGTTTTACAATGCACGGGAATGTGAAGAGGTTGCAAATCTATTTAGCAGGTTTGTGATTTTAATTTACTTTCTCTTTGTTTATTTTTATTGAATCTATTAATGTGTATGTGTGTGCACGATCTTGTGTCAGTGTTGGAAATAAATGAGGTGAACACCGTGAACCATTTGTTCACTAGGAATGTACTAAACATTTGTTTATTAGTTATTACCATTGCCGCATTGTGAGTGTAGAAACTACATGATCAAAGTGAAAACAAATTACTCTGGTGTTCAATAGGAGCATTCGTTGTTAGAAAGTACCTTTTAAATGATATGTTGACACTGTATCTCCTAGATACCGTTACCTTTTTTCCTAGGATTTTTTGTAATGAAAATAAGTGATAGAAACTGAACTCAAGTTTTGTTATGGGTCTTTAGATGGTAATTTATGCATATATTTTGTCTTCTGGCATTTCTCTCTCTCTCTCTCTCTCTCTTTTTTTTTTGTGGCAAGCATTGATGCTTTAATTATGTTATGAGACTTTTACTTCATCACATTAGCTCTGTGGTATTTGTTTTTCCAGGATACTTAATGCATATTCCAAGGTGCCTACAAAGTCCAAAGTAGCTTCTACCAAAAGGTAATTTTTGTTCTTGTTTTTTTTTTTTATTTGAAGAATGCTGGTGAAATTTGACCAGAGAATCATGCCCAACTAATATTGTTAATAAATCAGTATATGGTGGCTGCAGTATATAAATCAGTGTATGGTAGCTGCAGCATCACAGTATCATACTCAACTGACCTTTTCTCCAACAAGAATGGCATTCATTCTATTGTTCCATTAGCTAGGTTGTTGTGCTATGTGTTTAGGTTCTAGCTTTTAAATTTTAAATTTTCACTAGTAAATCATGGAGTTGATTGAAATTAAATCTACTTGTGGAACAATATCTTGATTCTGTAATTGAAGCAAGAAAACAGGGCCATACACTCAAATCATTGTGATTTCTGATTAGTCTATCCTAGTTCATTTTATGGTATATGTTACTATCTCATAATAAGTTACGGATGCATTAACTTATGAGATTGGTGTTTCTGGAAGCTGAAGTCGTAGTGTAATACTTATTGAACATCTTCCTCGAGTTCATCAAATTTGTTCTAGGCACAAATATATCATTGTGCTACAACATTCTAAGCCATCTACTATAACTTCACATCTTTTGTGGGTAAACAAATTAGATGTGCATTTGCTTCGATTAATTAATTCGATCTTGAGATAGTAGTATTTGATCCCGTGTTAATTCTACACATGTAACTTCCTGGAGAGAGTTGCATGTCATTAGCAATATGCGCTGCACTATATATGCCATGTTGACATAATCTTTTTTTTTTTTTTCTGAGGTACCTTCGCATAGAGACACTAGGAATTACTGAACCAGATTTTCCAAAAAAATAACTTTAACTTCTTTTCTTTTCAGTGAGTTTGAAGAATTGGAAGCAGTTCCGACGTTAGCAGTAATGGATGGTCCTTTAGAACCACCATCTTCTGTTGCTTCCAATGTCACAGATTCTCCAGATGATCCCTCTTTTGTTAACTTCTTCAGTGTATGTTTTCTTTATATTTTTGATTTTTTATTTTGCCAAGTCATTAGTGACTGGCCGAAGTTTACACTGTTAAGAGCTATCATTTTCAAATATATTCCTTTGTCATACCTCCTTTCTGAAAATAATCATTAGGTTGCAAGAATAGCAACTGGGAATTTGATTGAGCGATTATGTAATAGGTGCATATACTTGCAAATGTGGTATAAATGCACTTGGAACAAAAGACTGGATGATTAAATACTTATATTGGACTGGCTTGGAACAAAAGAATGATATGCATACTAAAGCATAAATGAAATGGGTGCTGTAATGGAAGAATATAAGAGAAACATTGTATAGGCTTGGGATACAATTTCAAATTCACAAAAACTTGTATGAGACATGATACTTTTACAGATTTTTGTGATACTCTTAAAAAATGAGTATTGTAAAAATAAGCAGAAGTATCATGTGTCATGTATGAAATGGTCTCATACAAGACTTCCTCTTATTTGCTTTTTTGTTACAATATCTTCATAAATGAAGCAGAATAATTATGAGAGAGTACTGCTGAATCTTGCTAATGGTTATTTCTGCATATTTTCAAGCATAGTATGTGATATTGTTTCAAAGTTTGTTGTAGTGTTTTTTAGTTTTCTTAGCTTTTCTTTGAATGGATACCTCAGCAGTATCCCTGTGTTTTTGTTGATAAATTTTTGTTTCATAACCCAGTCAAATGTTTCAAGCACACATTTTTGGCTACATTATAGAAGTACTATGCATCACTTAATAGTTTGGGTGTGTGAACCTTAAATATGGAAAATAAAAAAATTTGCAGGCATCTATGAATATTGGAGCTCCTCCAAGTGCTGCAATTTCTGGACAACTACCATATCACTCTGCTGCAACAGTTATTCCTACATCTCAACCTCAGAATGCTTCGTTGCCAACTTTACCAACAGCCCCACCATCATCTAATTTTTCTGCTTCTGCCCCTATAATGTCTATTCTCGAGAACACTGACCGCACTGCAGTAAAGCATACAGCTGATCTGGTGAAGCCTTCATCCTTTTTTGGTCCACCTACTCCTTCAACTTCTCCACTTATGCCTCCCATCTCTTCGTCTCTGCCAACTCCACCCCCACCGAATCCTCCCGGGAATCTACAAAGATCTTATGGTTCACCTTTGCTTCAGCCATTTCCACCACCAACACCCCCACCATCCCTCACTC
The DNA here is from genome assembly GCA_963675135.1 of Galeopsis tetrahit. Classification (NCBI taxonomy): domain Eukaryota; kingdom Viridiplantae; phylum Streptophyta; class Magnoliopsida; order Lamiales; family Lamiaceae; genus Galeopsis; species Galeopsis tetrahit. The sequence goes on from OY776124.1 coordinate 8,803,931, forward strand.
CAACTGCTCCTACACCAAATTATGGGCTGCCTATCAATAGAGAAAAAGTCCGCGATGCACTTCAAATGCTCGTTCAGGTATGCCCATATATCATATCACAGATTGAGGATTATTGCACATTCATTTGATGGATAATTTGTAGCATGTGCTATGAAATGAATGGGTGATCTATATCAACGTGTCACTAATTTATGCATTTGGAGTTACCGTAAATGCTAATGTCATGTTTATCTGATGCATGTCTATTTTTGTGTATAGGATAATCAATTCATCGACATGGTTTACCGTGCAATGCTGAATGCGAACCAATCATGATGATTCTGGAGATAGTTGGTTGTGTTTCCATTTCCTGGCTGCCTTATCTCTCGTGAAGGGGGAAATTTGTATAAGTTGCTGTCTATTATGTAAAAGCCTCAAACGTGCTTTAGAGTCTTTGTATAGAGTTTGTGTTAATGTTTTATAGTTCATTTCACTTTTGATAAATGCACTCCCAATATATATAGTCTTTTTGGCCATTTTGACTAGATATGCAATTTTTCAGTACAGGTGGCACATTTGGGCTTATTTGTTAAAAGTTTAACATGATCCCTCTTGTATTTATACTCCTTACTTTTTTGCACATTGATTAAGGAATATAACATTATACGTATAGTGCATTATTGAGGTAGAAGTAAAGAGAGGCAGTAAAGAGAGAAATACTGGTTATTGTGAAAAAAGAATGTCCAAAATGTTAAAATAATTAGTAACTTTTGAAGGAACGAAGAAAATATATTTGTATACTGGCGTGCAATAACTTGCAAAGCAAATGAGAGATAAATTGCACTAGATGAATTGTGTGCGATACACTCAGTAGAATGATAAATATGTAGGGGATTCGTACAACATTATTTGTAGTTGTAGTAAAGAATCTACGTTGATATGGAAGCTCCAGTTTCTAGTGAAGGATTAAAAATTAAGTTAAACAAAAATCCATATCAACTAGTCTATATCTATCCCCTGAAACAGACATATCTGCGCGGTGATCGGAGAAATGTTACACAAGGTGGCCATTGCAGGTCTCATCCAAGTCGCATTAAGCTACAAAAAAACCAACTTCTGGAGACTAAACTCGGAGGGGAAGTATATCGTGGGCTTCACTCTATGGTGTTTTCACTTTGCGGGAGGTGGGCCGACGAAATATACTGATGAAATCATCAAGACCCTGTTGAAATACATATAAGCATATTGAGAGCCAAGATTAAGGCAAGAAATATATGAGAAAAGATTCAACAAAATTGCATAAGTCGTGTTCTAATTATAGGATAGCAGACTACATACCCTGGTAGTGATAACCAAAAAGGTGAATAGAGTGATAAGGTAAGATCCAAGAACCAGTAGCAAAAGCAAGTCGAATGTCACACTTGCGACCTGCAAAATGATAAGATTTAAGAGATTATTCATAATCCATCGACACAAAGAATCAACTTCTTAAATTTTATTCTCGATATAGAGGAGGAGCAAACGATGAGATTGGATTTAATGTGCACCTGGTAAATATGTAATCTGCCGCTTGTTGAATCGTAAAAGGTGAACGACCCATCAAGTACCTCATGCTGTACACTTACCTCAGCAGTGTGATCTTCTAATTCCTACCAGGATAACATACATTTACAAGTTAAAAAGAGAAGAAATTGCAAGGAGTTGGTTGCAGACATGGAGATGGAGTTTAATCATAGAGAAGAGTCGGATAAAATTGCAATAAAATACAATCAGAGAAGGAAGTTTTTGACAACTAAAGTACTATGGCTCCAGTTCTGAAAAAATTGCCAATTAATAAGGACTAGTTCAGAAACATCAAACATTAGCCCATCACTAGATTGAATATTACAATGGGATAAGGTACAATTTGGACCCTGACTATTTTTCCTTACAAATAAACACTTAAATCAAACAGATATGCAGTCGTACTAATTGAATGGGGGCATGTAAGCCCTTCATCTTCACGTGAGAAAGAGGAGAAGACATGGCGACCAAGAACTAAGGCATTTGCAGTAAATATGAGCCCCCATTGAATTAGTATGAGGGCATATCTGTTTGATTTTTAAAAAAGAGTGTTTATTTGTACCGAAAAAATAGTTTATGGTCCAATTTGAATAGTTCAGGGTCCAAATTGTACCTTATCCCTATTACAATTTAAAAAAAAATGAGGAGTCCCCTGTAAGAACACAAATCAAGAATAGCTAAAATACCTTTTTTAGAGCCATGATAAGAGGATCATTCTTGGAAAGAAATGGAGCCACTCTAGGTGTTGTTGACAAAAATTGTAACCATGAACGTATATAAGATGGGTTCACGGATAAACTACTGTCCCCTGCAAAAATGTCAATGCCTTTTCCCTCCTGGCCGTAAATATGCCTCTGTTTACCAGAAATAGCTTCATTAGAAATTCGGAATATTTTATAATTTTACCAGATCAAAAGTTGATTCTCAGCAAAGAGTATGAACTACAGGATCTTACTGCAAGACTTTCTGCAACTAATTTCACACTTTTGCTTATTGAAGCTTCATCAACAAAGTTTCTGTAAAGGAGACCAGGTTTGAGGAATGAATGATTCATACAAGAATGAAAGAAATTCTGGATTTATGTTTAAAAAAAAAGTGACTTGCAAACTTGAGTTTATTACCTGCTATCTAATAGACCTCCAGTACTTTCCAGGAAATCAGGTGCAGCAGAAAGTTCAGACAGTGTTGCTGCTGTTACTCTCAGCCTTGAAAATTGCTCGTGCTCCCATGCGACCTAGAATATTACCACAACTTTAGAAACCAACCAAATAAAGAAACACATATGATGCCTTCTTAAGCCATTTCCCTTACCGGAACAACACAGTTTAACACATAAGAAAACACTAATAAATAATATCAACTCACCAAATAAAACCTACAGACCATATGTACCATATTAATAGTAATACACAGAACATAGATTCCACTGTAAATTTAAAGGATCTCATGTCAACCTCTTCAGATATAAATCAGATTGAGTCAGAAGGGATGAACTTGCATCAGTATATATATTCGAATGGGATAAGAAATCCTAACAAAATATACATTGCTGACTGGTTCCTCATTCAAATTCTGAGCAACTAATGAACTTTATTGTTCATATGACATATGTGCAATTGATATACAAATGTAAATTTAATAAATCCACATTTTCCCCAATAATCCCAGGACATTTTAATGCTTAGATACTGCAATTCATCTTTGTAACAAATAAGTCTGAATCAATACGGAGGAAACAATTAGCAGAAGTATCAAAAGACAAACAACCAGAGTTCACAAAAGACACAGTTAGATATTTAGTAGCCATAAATTATTTCTAGTAATAGTATGCTTAAGTTATCCATCAGCATCAGTGTAATACCAAAAATTATCCACAGTCGTAAAAGGAGTTAGTGCAGTTAACCTATCATATAAGAAGTAAGAGAGCCAGTTAAAGTCCCACAATTTGGACCTCTTGTTACTCACTCGAGGATTGGAAATGTTAATCTTCTTGTGCTTCAGCTGAACTTTAATCCCCATTTCTTCAGACACACTAGAGAAACCCTGCAAAAGTCCACTTGTAAATATGGCAGAAAGCACTGAAGCAGATAACAGTTGACATAAACTATTATTCCTCTTTGAAAAAATGCCACAAGCACTGACCTCAAAAATTTGTTTAATGTAGACATTGTCCGGAGGCTTGGACACGTGAAGCCATAACTCATCTCCAGATGAGCCAATGCTATTCAAGCAAATAGTATAATCAATAGTCTCACGCAAACGTTGGTCCAAACTACGAAGCCACTACAACAAGATATCATATCAAAACATGACGCAATGTCCATGGCCCAAGTATATAAAGAGAAAGGAATATATCCTGAGGGAATAAACACCTTATGAGTTCCATTGTAGTTATAGGGTCCTCCAGATGTCAGTGCAAAGAGTAAATTGTATCTTCCTCTTGTCTTAGGACTTGAATATAAAATTGAAAACAATCTAGCTATTTCTAAAAGTGCCACAACGCCACTTCCGTTGCTGTCACTCCCCACAGACAATGCCTGTCAGCATTGAGATGTCATAAGATCCTGGTGCTATCAACAAAAAAAAAAATTTAAGTAAGAAGATATTAACTGGTGCAGCCCCAAATGTATCATATGATGCCACTATAGCTATGGTAGGAAGTTGACTTGAATCTCCATCAGCTCTCATTCCAGGAAGCCACCCCTGACATAAGAAATGATTCAGAAGTCTATAAGTAAAGACATAAACATTACAATTAAGATCCATGAAGTCATAAGAATAAGATAGCTATGATGACCATCAGATTATGCCACCAGAATTCACTAACAAATACTGATGGATTTAAACCTAGGATTACTCTAATCACACCAACAAAAAGATAGAAGGCAAAATTAGAACCTGAATATTTGCAATAGTGGGAGAAACAATTTTCTTAGGTTCTGGTGCAGCAACAACAAGCTTGTATCTGAAACAGTTTAAATAACGGATTAGCTGTAATAAGGTTCTCAGAAAATTGTCTTCTGAAATAAAGATTAGACTTTACAACACAGATAAAATCTCAAGAAACAGCAGGATGATCAGAGGTTCACCAAGCCCAAAAACTTGAAAAGCGAGCTGATACAAAACAATGAACTAATCTTTTATATAGTAAAGGCAATATTTTTTGGTCTGGTTTACCAATTTAAGGAAAAAGTCATCTTTCCAAGATGTTGTAGAAACAAGTAACTTTGATTATTTTTTCCTTTCATAATTAATACTGCTTTAAGAAGTGTGTTAACAAGTACAAAATGAAAGCTCAATTAAGGAGAGAAAACTACAGGCACTTAGTACTGTGATATCCTTATATTGCTTAGAGTTGGCTATTGTGTAGGCAACAACTTATAGGATAACTCAGGGTTTAGCAAGGGTTGAGTAGGTTGTATGGAATATGCACACGTTTTAGAATCTTGAAGGTGAAGATACTACGCGCTCCACTTATACAGCTCTTATTAGCAGGAAGGAAATGTAATGAATCAAAAAGCTCATAAATAATACAAGCACATTGTCATTTTTCCCTTTTCCAATTTGCCTTATTTACTGGATGTTATTTAAGCATAATATATTATAACCAATAGTTTTCCACAGAAACAAGAAGCAATAGAGCTACTTAGTAGAAAATGTACTATCAGACCCTAAATCAGATTTTGATGATGCTGATATTTTTAACAAACAAATTCACCAGGGATAGACATAGAAAAGCATGAGTCATTCAACTCGATAATGGATCGCGTCTGGCTTCAGAAGAATGCACAATGAAACTACATATTCAACATGCAAAAGCACAGTCCAATAATAATGGAAGACAAGATTTTCTAGGTTAAAGCAACAAATTACAAGATTGAGCAAACAGTTCCACAATCCACTTTGGACTCCTAATATGAGTGGCAGAAGAACAAAAAATGGGACCAGAGAAGAATGGTAGAGATAACCATAGTATCTACTAACCCGCCAGTTGTGGCAGTCGCCAGCTGACCAGTAGCATCGTTCTTCTTGACATCAGCTAGCACATCATTGACATGGTCATCCTCAAAACCAAAGTACACAGGATACTGAAATTATGAAAACATCATCAGACAAATACACGTAACTGCTATAGGCCAAAAAAAACTTTGCATAAGATATACACCATTCATGGACTCATAGGTAGAATAGTAGATACATATATTCAGATCCGAAAAAGAAATCAAAGACCTTCTCCTGAAGGAAGAAGTTGAGAGAAAATAACAAGATTTATCGAATTCCTAAATAATCATAGGAAGAAGACTATCAACAATACTTTCTCATAGTACAAAAACAATAACATTGACTGCAAGCGCAAAAGAGAAAGCAATCTACTTCACTCACAGGGATGTTCGCATGTATAAGCAACCGCTCCAGTTCAAGTAACACTTCCTTGACCACTGTTGTAGAATCATTACCGGATTCATCCTTACTGTCCGTGTTTTGTGAGTTAAAAACTTGGGGAAGTAGAAGCAATAAACCACCTAATGGCTTCTCCTCTCCAATATATTCTGCCATAAAAATCAAATGAAAGAATAGGTACCACCAACCATAAAGAAGATACCATTATAGTAAAACCAAATTAGGCAAAGGTTGTAAGATTTTTGAGAAACACAATCAACACTAAACCTGAAGCTTACTCGTCACTGACTGAGACACTGTAGGAAAAAGGAAGCAGCAATAACTTGGAATCGCATAATTGAATAATTTAAGGAGGCAGTAAATTCAGTAAAACGTAAAAGTTGAGCAAAACGAATTCAACTAAACTAAATCTAATCCAACTAAGTATATCACTTCCACATCCCCCAGCTTTTCTGGAATACCCACGCATCAAAGCGCTTTTCCCGCTTGGTTAATTTAAATATTTTAGTCAACTGAAGTATCCAATACAAAACAAACGCCTCAATACACTCAGCACTACATCCCTATGAATACACTGCAAGCCGAAAGAGTTAAACACGGAGGCAGATGGAGGAAATCAGCTACCTTTAATGAAAGTGAGATTCAATTCGCGGACAGGGAGAATGAGGACGGTACGGGAGAGATCAGCTGCAGCACCGGCGGCGGCGGCGGAGGAGAAGAGGGAAGAGCCGGCGTGATGATTGAGGGCAGCTAAGCGGGATCCAAAGGGAACGCCGGCTAGATCGTACTGAACGAGACGGTACACATCTACGACGGTGACGGCGTCGCAGAGCTCTACGCAGGCCATAACGATAATTAGCAGCGTTATTACTGAAAAGTAGGCGGACTCCATTAACGCCAAGGAGTGAGATTTAGCCATTGGAACAGAGTTTTGGAGCTCTGATCTGAAAGAGTATTGAGTAGAGTATTAAGTATATATATACACACAGACCACGGGGGAGTGTGTGTTTTTTTCTCTCCTTGTGAAATCTGGAATTCTGGATAGTGGTTATTGAACTAATCCTTAAATTGTGTCTTCGCTAATGATTTATTATATTATATTATTAATAATCAGTAATATCGCTGATTTTTTATTTTTTTTTGAATTAGTATTTGAATTATTGCCGAGTTAAGAGTTCAGTAAATATGAATTTTTAAATAAACTTCATTTCGTTCTATAAAAAGAGTTAATATCGAAAAAAAATTGAATAGGAAAAGATTTAACTTGAGTTTATTTATTTTATATATTTAATACCAGTGGTTTTGAATTATTTTTAAACACCAAATTTTTAATCTTGAACTAAAATTGATGTAGGATCATAAAATTTGAGTTACAGTATTAGGTTATGTCTTCCAAAACGTATTCTTTTGAAAAGTTATAAAAAAGACTTCAACCTTTCATGTTGCTACAGTTCAACACTTTTTTTTTTTTTGTTTTTCGATCGACAACCAATTACATGGCTTGTCGAAACTCGTGTATACTTTCAACATCATAATACACGTATTTAATGTTTTTTTCATGTCAGATTATACGTAATCTAAATAAACTCAAAACTTTTTCTCAACTAAATAGAAACGAGATCTCAAATTAAACAATTTATTTTCTTTCAAAGCCTCATAATTTTCATGAATTAGTCACTTCAACTACCTTCAACCACACTTGTAGATATAATAGGACAACACTAAACCTAACCATCATTACCGAACATACACACACCCCATCATCTAAATAAATTTGTACAGGTTTTGGTAATAACTTAATACAGCAAAGAACCATGAATTCAACCAATGTAGCTATAGATACAAGCAGTTATATACATACATACATCCACTCCACACTGCTCGAATCCATCCTCTCAACAGATTCGGACAACGTGGACTGATATTTCCACGATGCAAAAGGGACATCAGTCACCATTTCTGCCGGTAAAGCCACTGGGTGGGAGAATGCGATGCTTGAGCTCCACAAAAGTGTCCCGATAGTCGTTTCACCGTTTTATTCTACTAATAGTTAAACATATCTGAGGATTTCTAAGTTCTTCTGGTCCTGAGTGTGTGTGTCCGTTTGACTCATTATGATGCCAAACCTCAAATGATCATTCACGTGAGAGATATCAGACGTGGTCTAATATGTCGAAGAAGAAAAAACAGCTATGGTAATTTCACCTCTTGGAAGAATCTTACTCAAATGAACAAAATTGACTTACGAGAAATTCCATGCCACTTAATCACTATCAGGAAAGATAAGTTGAAGGTCATCATTGTCTCGATAGACTTGCACAAGTGCTGCCGCTTTATATGCAAATAGGCCAACCATAGCTGGTACAAGCTGTGTAATAAAAAGAATGATTCGTCAAAAAAGAAACGAGTTTCATATTCTTAAGCACTAGGATCAATCTGAGGTTAACCTGAAAGTCAAAAATGTTGTGGGCAAAATGTTGGGAGAGTTCCCACAGACCGTAGATAGCAGCAGGAAATACGAGCCTTGGAGATGAAAGAGCAATACTACTACCCCTCAGTGTTTTCTCGAAGAAATCTTGTAGATCCCCGCTTCTTATTCCGATTCTGATAGAATGCAAACATGAGTGAGCATGAAGAAATGAATGAATATAATCAGTTAGAATTAAGCAACCAAGAGAAAAACTTCAATACGTTTTTTGCTTCTTTTTGGTGAAAATTTCTGGAATTGCTTCCCTTGACAAGTTGTCCGCGTGTTTGCATAGTAGTTGAAAGTATAAGCAACTACAGAAATAAAATGACAAAAAGTGAGTATCATTTGAATGTGGAAAGGGATGGAAACCCAATAGATGCCATTCACAATGCAAGCGCGCGACAAATATATCTGGTGGTAAGGATATTGGAGCCAATTGAATGCTAACCATACAAAATCTTCTTGTTAAAAAATAACTAAGAAGAAATACACCATATCAACAGTATCAAAGTAGTCGAGAGTTATCAACTACAGAATGCATTTATTTCCTAGCATACTAATGCAGTAAGTAAGCATGACCATTTGAAATCTCACCTGAAAAGAACCCCTGTTGCATAGCTCACAGCAGCCTAACCAATACAGAAATAAGTAAGCACATTTAAGGTCTAGAACAGTTCTTGCAAGATAATTGATGCATTAACAGAAACTAATACAAGTACTTCTATGTACAACACTTCAAAGGGTGCCTCTCTTTTAAGCCAAATCAAGTATGCCCTAAAAATCGTGCATCCGTGAGAAAATTCTTTTATAATAGTTTTACAGATCAAAGATTTGGTCCACCTGGCGATGATGAAACCACTATAAAAAGACAGGAGCAGTTTCTAGTATGCTATTTTCATCAATGCAGAGCTTTCCTTATATTCCTGAAAAATAAATCTGGAGAGCATGGATGCATGTCCTTTTAGGCCACTTTACCTGGACTGACAAAGTTACGAGACAATATCCACTACATGCAGTTCCAATTCCTACAGTCAAAAGAAGTAGCTCCCTCTTCAGCTGCATTTAAAATGAAAAACATCTGCTTATTTCTATGAGGGAAAATGCATCCTATGCCATACCATGATCAAGTAAAAAACTAGTAGGAATACTGTAGTTAAGTCCAGCAGTTTTTGTTAAAAAACTACTACATATACGATATACGGAGTACTGATTACTGCAGACATATAGGAAACATGTTTACCATCGAGACATGAGATTGATTATCTTCAATCTAATATGGATTCAGCTTGTTAAACTCATATAGCTTGTATACGTGCATCTCATTCAATCTTTTCCTACTACATTTTCCACTTACTAGATTCCAAGTAAGAATTAAAAACAACTTTGTCTTCACATAGGAGACAGATATACTTATGCCATATTCGTAACATTTTCACTTAATTCACAATGTGAGCCAACTCTGGTAGCGCAACTGATACTCATTAAAGCAATTCCCAACGTACAAACACTTAACTCAGCAGCAGAATTCAAGCAATACAAGACTGTGTGAAAATCTAAAAATTACCAAAACAAAATCCTAGCAGAGAATAACTTGTTGAAAAGAACTTGAGTTTCAGAATTCATACAGCTTCATATCTGAGAAAATTCAGTCTTTTCCTTCGCTCACTTTCGTCTCGTACTTCCTATCACATTAGAATCACCAAAATCAAGAGCTTGGCAACAAACTTTAAAGTCTTTTTCTTCAAATAAATCATTCTAATATTTTCTCCAGTGCATACAACAGAAACAAGTAATAAAAGAGACCACTCAATTGAATACACAACCTTAGCAGTAATCTTCTTATTCAATGGTGCTGACTCAATGTCACCCAATAGCCACTCACTAGTTCTTTTCAATTTCAAAAACCCACCTTCATCTTCCTGCAGCAATCCAAAAAGTTAGAAAATGGAAACCAAACTACACAAACATATACACCCTCCGCCCAAACTTAATAAGTTGATTTCATTTTTTGTAGTCCAAACTTAATATGCATACTTCCATAAATTAAAATACTTATTTCCGCAATACACTAATACTTTTACTCGTCTACTTTATACATAAACAATCAATAGTCTTTAAAATCGATGTTAAAGGAATTATACTTATTAATTTTGGACAGAGCAAAAAGTAACTAAAACATCGAATACTGTACCTCATCCAGTGATTGTAATTGTGGAGAATTTAATTTCTTATTATCAGCAACTTCCTCAATTTTTTTAGAATTTTCAATTTCACCCTTTAGCCAGATTTCATCAGAGAGTTTTGCTATAAAATCTCCACTCAACTCCCTTTCTTTCAAGAAAACTTGCATAACGTCATCTCCAGTAAGTTGATTCACTTGCATTATTAAAAAAAACAACAAGAATAATAAGCAACCATTGAAAACAGGAGAAAATTTTCTAAAAAGAGAAAAAAAAAATAAAGGCATTTACCAGGAGGAGGTGAAGCTTTGAGGGTGGAGAATATAGCAGGTATTCTGGAGCAGGAACGACGGCGTTTTCTGTGGTGAAGAACTGGATATTTAGGGGAAAATCCAGATGCTGAAAACGAATTCATTTTCGTTAACTCTGCAACTGAAACAGTGAGTTAACAAATGTGAAGATAGGCTGATGAATGATGATAATGCCACATGAGAAGGGCCCTTTAATGACGAATTTATCCTCCCAACCTTTTTTTTCCCTCCTCTGGTTAATTGTTGCCATATCCGATCTTCGAACTCAAATTGCTAAGGGTGAAAACGGATCGGATACGGACGGATAGTGCTTATACCGTATCCTAAACCATATTTTTTTCTCGAATTCGGAGTCGAATACGGAAAAGCCGGATTCGGATACGAATTCGGAATATTCGGTATACGGATACGGAACGGATATCGGACGAATCCGGGCCGGATTCGAATAACTATAATCGGATAATATATTTCAAATGGAAATCATCAAAATGTGATTGAAACACATAAAAAATCAACAAACATGAAATCATCAAAATATATCCTTCGTAAACATCGCCACTTTGGGCTAGTCTTGTATGAAATATTGCATATATGCATTTCAGTCATTCACACACATGTTCTTTATAAATACACTCACAAGCTTAATTCACACACACGATTTTTATAAATACACCAACAAACTTAATTCACACACATTTTTTATAAATACACCAACTAACAACTTAATTCGAAATTTTTAATCCGTTTATTTTACTCGTTTCTGTGATTTTTTTATCTTTTATTTTATTGTCGAACGCGGGATATTAAATGTAGTAATTCAAATTGTAATATGTAGTAATACACATTATTTTAAGTAGCAATAACACAAACTATTAATATAATAATACAAATTCACACGTTTTTTCTAGTGTTTTTATTGATGTAGTAACTCACATTATAATATGTAGTAACATATATTATCGAATGTAGTAAACACAATAATCATGTTGTAATACAAATGGTTTTATTGTAGGATGATGCGAAAAATATTAGATCATTTGATAAAGTTACTTATAGTAACAAACGTCTATTCAATGTAGTAATTCAAACTGTAGTATGTAGTAACATATAATTTTTTATGTAGTAAAACAAATTAATTATTACATGTAGTAATAACACAATTTTATATAGTAATACTGATTCTTTTATATTTTTATATTTTTTTTATTGATTAAGTAACCCACATTATAATATATAGTAACATATATTATTGCATGTAGTAAGATATATTATTGCACGTAATACAAAATAACATTGACTCATAATAATTAGTGTTAAAGAATATTTAAAGAAATATAAAATATTTAAGGATTAAGGTCATCGTAAATTGCAGCGTCCGACCGCGGCCTGAGGTGACCGAAAACTGCTCGAAGAAGACGACCATGTTCAATTTCTGTCAGTGGGTGCATTTATAAAAAACGTGAGTGTGAATTGAGCTGTCAGTGGGTGTATTTATAAAAAATGTGTGTGTGAATTAAGCTTGTGGGTGTATTTATAAAAAATGTGTGTGAATTAAGCTTGTGGGTGTATTTATAAAAAACATGTGTGTGAATGACTGAAATACATGTATGCAATATTGCATATATGTTTTTGTGCACCACTTTTTAGTTTTTAATAAGGCCCAATAATGTTATAAGTTATAATAGAGCTTTAATAAAATTAATATAAAATATAAAATAAAATATATTAAAAAATCCGGGTATCCGGATAATATCCGATAAAATATGGGAAAACTCGAATACGGTCGGATATTATGTATTCCGAATCCGAATCCGAAGTCAACTATCCGTATCCGAATCCGTATCCGCTCGGATACTAAATTTTTATACCGAATTCGTATCCGACCGGATACGGTTCCAGATCGGTCGGGAAATATCCGATCCGTTTTCACCCCTGAAATTGCCACCAAAATCACTAATCTGTCACCAAATTTGAGTCAAACAGTAAAATTATCCTAATCATCAAATTTAAATTTTAACTCAATAGAAATATTCTTAATGTTATCTTTTTTTATCTGTATTTTATTAAATATTTGTTTATCATCAGATATATAATACATATTTATATTTAAATTAAATTAATTAAACAAAAAATTTGATATATTTAATATTAAAAAAAAAATCAATGAAACAAAACGCCCAATTCAATTGCATAATTGTTTCTGTTTTCTTAGTTAATTTACTATTATATTTTATAATTTAAATTTGTAGTAAGTATGTATTTATCATATTGTATTTTGTAATTAAATTTATAATATGTATGTTTTGTTTCTTATATTTTATAATTTAAATTATTAATGTTGTCTTACAATTAAATTGCTTTCAATTTTTAAATATTTCATACGGAGTAATTGTTAATCATAAAATTCTAAATTGTTTCATTATTTAATTTAAGACAAATTCTTTTATGCAATTGAGTGTATATAAATACATTTAAATTTTAATGTTTAATTTTTAACCTCAACATTTGACTCAATTTATTAAAGTCTAATTTCAATTGTATAGATACAAGCAATTGCACTCAAATATCACTCTTAATTTAAATAACAATTATAAAATAATAATTTCTAAACAAATTAATATAAAAAATGAAAATAAAATATAAACAGAATAAAAAGTCTTGAAAGATGACAAATAGGCAAAAAAATAATATGAGTATACATTTGTGTTGGTGGTAAATTTTCCACTAAAAAGTGAATAGTGGCAAAATGCCACCAACAATAATACTGCATTGGAGGAGATTTTAGTGACAAATAGGGTATTTGCTTACCCCATTGGAGATGCCCTCACTCCGTTTCATAATAATTGGCACGTCTAATTGTTTTTTTTTTTTTTTTTTTGTAGGGATGGTACATTGCATGTATTACATGTTTGAGTATAGCAACTCTACAATTCATACTTCATAATACTTCAAGCATCAATGTTCCATCAGCCAAGTCGGCAAATCTGCTCCTTCCCAATCATGAGGAATAGGAGAGTGAATTCCTTCTCTTGCTAGACGATGTGCCCTTGTGTTTCTCGTTCTTGGAATGAAAAAGACATCGCACGCTACCATGCCTTCCATTTCTTCTTTGACACCATCTAACGCAAAACCATCGGGAGTGTGGAGTGTTTCTTTATTCCGCAGCAGTGTTATAACATTAAGACAATCCGAGAAAACCTTAAGTGTGGAGAACCATTTCTGTTTGCATCTTTTGATACCTTCTCTAATAGCCTCAAGTTCCGCCGCGAGTACCGAACTTGTGTTCTTTATTCTCTTATAACCTGCTACCTGAACCACCATCTCTTGATCACCAATCACATAGCCCACACTGACTAAGCCTTTGTCCTCCGCTGTAGCCGCATCCGTTTCCACCCAGCAACATGATCTCTCCTCATCCTCCCGATCAGCATATAGGGTGGTTGGTGGTCCGGTTGTGCTGCCCCCCTCTTTGCGGTTTGCATTTTGGAAGTTCCTGAGGAAACTACATGCCCATTCCACGTTTGGCAGCAGTGATACATGGCGTCTACTATCTCCCTTGCTTAATGCTGCCTTAAGATTGCATCTCTCACGCCAAATACCCCACATCATGATCAAAATCTCCTCCAGTGGCTTGCCCATATCATTATTCTCTAAAGAGCAAATAATGTCTAACACATATGTTCCCTGTCTATTCTTAATTAAATGCCATACCCCATAGTTCTTCCATACGTGTTTAAATAGAGGGAAAAAGAATAGTGAGTGTACCGTCGAAGCTTTGTGGAAATTACACAGAAAACATTGTGGTAGGACCGGTACATGATGATCCGCAAGGTTTCCTTCCGTAGCTATCACATCCCAAATGACTTTCCACGCAGAAATACGGACTTTTGGGGGTACATTTAACTTCCAAACCTTATTCCACCACTCCTCTAGTCTATTGTCACTTGATTCTCCCTCTGTATTAGGCCCTTTAGCTCTATTGGTGAGTTCAAATTTGTACCCCGATTTGACGGAGTAGATTCCTTTAATATCCGGTCCCCAGAACTGTTTATCTTCATAGGCTTCCCCTCCAATCTGCGTCTGTAATATTGCATCAGCCTCAAAGGGGAGAAAGGCCTCCCTTACAAGATTTGTGTTCCACGTCCCTCCCTCACTTATGAAACGGCTCACTGTTGATGAGCTCGCAATTCTGGATTTTATTCTTCCCTCATTTAGGCCAGCAACCCATCTTTCCTTGAATATTTTCACCTTATCTCCCTTCCCAATTCTCCAGAAGAGTCCTTTTAGCAGCAGTTCTCGGCTCCATAGAAGTGATCGCCACACATACGATGGATTAGATCCCAGCCCCGCCTCCATAACGTCCTCATTCTTGTAGTATCTGGCCCGCATAACTCTTGCCACTAGTGAGTTTGGGTGTTGAATCAATCTCCATAATTGCTTTGCTAGGAGAGCCTTGTTAAATTCCACCATCCTTCTAAAACCCATGCCTCCATCTTTTTTAGGAGCACACAAATCTTTCCATTTTTTCCAGTACAACGAATTGCCATTTTCATTTTTCCCCCACCAGAACTGAGCACACATCTTTTCAATATCTTTGCATATGGACTTAGGAATCCTAAAACAGGCAATCGCATACGTTGGAATTGCTTGTATCACTGATTTAATCAGCACTTCCTTCCCACCCTCCGAGAAGTCCTTTATTTTCCAGCTCTGCAGCTTATTCGCAATCTTGTCCTTGATGTAGGCAAATTGCACCCTTTTCGCTCTTAATGAGAAGGTTGGTAAGCCAAGGTAAAAGTCATGTCCTTGGCTCATCCGGATCCCAAGTTGATCCTTAACAGCTATTTTGGTACCTGGGTCAGTGTGTGGGCTGAATGTAATCGACGACTTCTCGTAGTTGATCAGTTGACCCGATGCCTTCTCATATTTTTCCAGCCCCTCCTTAAGATTTTTGCCCGCTTGTGTATTCGCTTGAAGAAAGAGTAGACTGTCGTCCGCGAAGAGGAGATGGGTTATGTATGGTGCACCCCTTCCAACACGAACCCCTTGTATTTGTTTATCCTCAACAAGCTTACCAAGAATTTTTGAGAGGCCTTGTGTACATAACACAAAAAGAAAGGGGGATAGAGGGTCCCCCTGTCTGATCCCTCTAGTTGGTTTGACATACCCCTTAATCTCACCATTGATTTTGAAGGAGTAAGAGGTAGTGCACACACAATCCATAAGCATTGAGACCCATTTGTTGCTAAAGCCTGTTTTTGATAGAATCTCCTTAAGGTAGGGCCATTCAATCCGGTCGTATGCTTTAGACATGTCAAGCTTTATCGCAGCGTACCCCCTCTTGCCTTTATTTTGCCTCAACCAATGCATACATTCAAAGCCAACGAGCACATTATCTTAGATAAGTCTTCCTGGTGTAAAAGCACTTTGGAACTCATCAATGGCTGTTCCCAACACTGACTTCAGTCTGTTGCTTATTGCTTTCGCAAGGATTCGGTAACAGACATTTGTTAGGCTTATCGGCCTGTAATCTTTGAGCTCCTGTGGTGTGTTGACCTTTGGGATCAGAGTCACCAGTGTTTGGTTCCAGTCTCCCACACTGCCTCCTCCATTGAGGATGTCCAAGATGTTTTTAGTAACATCTTTACCAATTGTTTCCCAAGCCCTATGATAGAAATCGGCCGGCATCCCGTTCGGTCCAGGGGCTTTCATGGGTCCTAGATCGAAGGCTGCTTTCCTTATGTCCATGTCGTTGAAGTCTCTTTCAAGGTATCTTTGTTGAGATTCTGAGATACCAATCGGGCACAGTTGTACCACTTCATCTATGTCCGTTTGTGAGGGTGTCGTGGACTGGAATAAGTTAGCATAGAACTCTTCAACCACCCTTGTAATCCCCTCTTGATTCGTGCACCACGCCCCTCCATTATCTAACAGGCCTGAAATTTGGTTTTGTTTGCGTCTCCATGTTGCCTGTCGATGGAAAACGTTTGTGTTACGGTCACCATTGACCATCCAATTGTGTTTTTCTCTTTGTTGCCACCATGCTTCTTGTTGGGACAGAAACTTCTCTAGGTGAGCTTCAGTTTTGTCAATTTCTCCCTTTGTCCACCCATTGCTTTCATCATTTTGTAAGTTGATCAATTTTTGTTTCCACACTACGATCTGTCTTGGTAAGTTACCCATCTTCTTGGTTGCCCAGCTTTTGAGGTTCAAAGTCATTGATCCCATCCGAGTTGGTAGATTTGTAGACCCTGTCTCCTTCGTCCATAGTTCACTCACTTGTTCCTGAAAATCCGGCTCCAGGGTCCAAGCCCTCTCATAGTGAGCTGCCCCTTTCTTCGTGCTTGACAAAAAGCCCTGCTCTGGTTTTTTGTTTAAACGGACTGGCCGATGATCTGATGAGTAGTAGTTCAGATTGACAGCCTCAAACATGGGAAACAAGTTTATCCATGCCTCATTTGCCACAAAACAATCAAGTGTCTCATACATACACCCTAACCCCCTTCTTCTGTTGCACCAAATGAAGGGTGAACCTTTCGCTTCAATATTCTCAAGCTGTACTTCCTCTAAAACCTTTCTGAAATTTTCCATTTGGTAGTAGGGTCGTGTTTTGGTTGCATCTCCACCTTTCAACTCATGTAGACCCATAATCTCATTGAAGTCACCCTCAACGAGCCAAGGCACTACCTCCCCTGACCTTGATTTGTAGATCTTTCTAAGCAAATCCCAGGAAAATTTTCTTAAAGAAGTGTTTGGATTACCATAGAAGCCAGTAAACCACCAACTACACAATTCACTTTTCATAAAACAATCAATGTGGCCAAAAGAGTAGGAGCACAAACTAACATCAACTTTTTCATTAGCAAACAACAAAAGGCCCCCACTACTACCAACAGCATCAACTCCCAAACAAGTACTGAAATTTAAACTAGATAGCCATCTCCTACCCATATTACTACTAATTTTTTATTCTGAAACAAAGAGAACATCAGGTTTTTGCTCCTTTACAAGGAGCTGGATTTTTGGAATGCTTGGGGCCCCCGTAATCCCCGAGCATTCCAAACAATGACGATCATGGCTTGCGGCGGGGCTGGTGCATTCCAGCTCCCGCCATCCCTTCCAATTCACTAGGGTCTTCATCGCTCCTTGACTTCTTTCCTTCGGACGAATCAGATTCTCCTCCCTTTTTTCCTTCCATATCCTTGGTAGCACGGACCCTCTTCTTACTCTGCTGGGTTGTACCCTTTTGGCCTTTCCCTCCCGAGCTTCCCACCTTCTTTGTAGAGCTTCCTTCAACAACTGTCATGGGCAGTTTCCTTTGATCCCCCATGTTCATTCCAAATGTACCAAAAGGCTGAGTGTAGTATTGCGCAGCAGGTGTTCCCTTCAAGGGGAAATTTGAACTTCCCATCTCGAAACCCAGTTTCGGCATTTTAACCTCCAGATTTGGTAGTGAGTTCATATATGCAGTATACTGGATGTTGTTCCCAAATGCTCGTGCATAGTCCTTCACAGTTGTGGCTGCTTCCGGGATGATAGTTTGTTGTGCTAGCCTCCCCCGAGTGTTTTCGATCGATATTCCTCTTTCATCTCCTCGTATCTGGATTGGTTTCTTGTGAGTGACTGTCTCAGGCGATTGGGCCTGCATCGGTTCCTTCCCTTTTGAGTTGGTTGCTGGCTTTTTGATCGCCCCTTCCATACTTTTGCAGAAATCTGCAAATTCCTTCTCCGTTAAACCTTTTTGTTTGTCTGCTTTGAGCCAGGGGTAAAATTTGATCTCTTGCTTCCCTGTTCTTTCTCCTTCCGCAAAGCCTTCTGGGCATTCCTTAGCTACATGTGTTAGCCTCCCACAAGTATAGCAAAAATCTGTGATCTTTTCATACCTGAAAGCAACAGTCATTCGTCCCTCCTCTGTTCGGATGATAGTGCCTCTGGTTAGGGGGTGTGAGATATGTATTTGGACTCTTACCCTGAGGCATCTTCCCCAGGTAGCATCCTCCGCCGGCGCGTCCACTTCCAGCACTGGTCCAATCTTTGAGCCCAGTCCTTCCCCCATCTCCACCGACATCGTATCCAGTGGGAGTCCGTGCATCTGGATCCAGAGTGGGACCTCTGTGAAATCCAGATCCATTGCCCTTTCGTTGCCTTTAGATAGAAAAATGTGTAGTTTTTCTTTTATTACATAAAAATTGCAAATAAAGTGCAAGTGAAGTGACAAATTGCTATGCAGTTGTATGGTGCAATTAATTTAATCTTGACTTTATTTTTGTGTTAAATTTGATTAATCGACAAAAGTTAGTTATAATATAAAATGGAAAATATTAAGTTAGTATGAAAAATATTATTTTTTGATATTTTTCAATATACAACTACTAATATTTTTCTTCATATAAACGACTACTTTTCATTACACAAATTAATATTTTTCGATCGCATTCTTTTATGATTTGCAAAAAGATACGAAGTATTAAAGAAAAAGTTTGGATTGATTGTTTTTGTCAAAATTGCATCATTATACAGTATAACGGGTGTACATAAGTGTCACTCTCTCCAATCAAATTGGGACAAGTGTCAAAATGTTGAAGAGTTTGTGAAACACCCTCTTGGTTGGTCCATGCCTAATCATGTTGTGAATATTAATTATTTTTTTTTTTTTTTTGTCTTTTAGCTTGATGGGATGTGGATGCCCACCGATAAATGTAGCCTAGGACAAATACGGGTTACTGGTATGGTAACACATATTTTTTTTTTATATAATACCGAGCAGGTGAAGATCTATTAGCACATATATTCTTTTCAAATTTTATATATTATCATTAACTTGTCTAATTGCTAAAAAAATATTGTGTACATAGAGTACATCTAAAATGTAAAATGTTTGCAAATAGTCGTGACTTTGCACACCATATTCCCGTTACTCTCCCTGCTCACTCTCTTCTACACTATTGTCTATTCATGACGCAACAATTTTCATATTTTTCTTTCTCTCTCGAAATTGTTTTTTCATTTTTTTTCTTCAATGACCTTCTCCAACGTTCTCAAACTCTCGCCCGTCATCAGTCGTTCCATCGCTTGCCTTCATAATCACGTATACGTCTATCACACGCAGTCCCACGTCTTCCTTCCACGTGCAATGCACAAACAACAAGCACATCATCAACTTGTCGTCGCCACAGTCACTTATCACAAACATAGACGCATAACTTAACTACTACTTTTCAATATACAACTAATATTTTCCGATCGTTTTCTTTTATGATTTGTAAAAAGATACATAGTATTAAAGAAAAAGTTTGGATAGATTGTTTTTTATTAAAATTGCATCATTGTGCAATATGCATTTGCAATATTACACATACATTCTTCTCATATTTTATTATCATTAACTTGTCTAATTGCTAAAAAAATATCGTCTACATAGGGAATACATCCCAAATGCAAAATGTATGCAAATACTCGTGACTTTGCACACCATATTCCCGTTACTCGCCCTCCTCACATTTATTTCTCTTCGACACCGTTGTCTATTCACGACGCAAAAGTTTTCATAATTTTCTTTCTCCCTCTCGAAATTGCTTTTCCATCTTTTTTCTTCAATGACCTTCTCCAACGTTCTCAAACCCTCGCCCGCCGTCAAAGTCGTCCCATCGCTTGCCTTCATAATCACGTATACGTCTTTCACACGCAGTCCCCCGTCTTCCTTCCACGTGCAATGCACAAACAACAAGCACATCACCAACTCATCGTCGCTTACCACAAGCATAGACGCGTAGCGCAACTGTATGTCATTAGTCAACGAGTGGCGCTTCGCCCCCACCGCCTTTAAACTCGACAAGTTAATCGCCCGTCGCTTAACCGGATCAATCAGAATCCAGCTCAGTCGTAAGTGCTCTTGCGCCCGTTCGAAATGATCGACGTCGTGTAGATTCAACGGCACCGCGGCCACCTCTTTCAGATCTGAAATCTCCATCATGAAATCGTCACTTAAAAACGTGTCCGTTACCAACACATTTGAGTGTATCAATACGTCGTCGTATTTGATATCCACCGCGGAAATCAATTTGGGGGCGACGGGTACTACGCGAGTCTGGTGAGTTTTCCGGGGTGGGAAGCGGCGGAGGGCAGGGGAGGCATCAGGGTAGAACGAGCGGTAGCCGGAGGGGAAGTCGGAGATGGCGGCGGCGACGCGAGGATCGGCGGTGGATGGCCAGGTGGAGTTGCAAATGCGCTTCCAAATCAAATCGTCGTTGCATAGAGAGAGAAATTGGTCGGAAACGCAGCTAGCGACGGCTAGAGTGCGGCCGTCAAGTCGGTTGAGAATATGCGATTGAATAATTTCTGGAGGGATGGCGGTGATAGGAGCGTCGCCATCCTTGTCGGCGGCGGCGGAAAAAGATGACATGAATGCACTCGACGTCGTTTTGACTTTGTTCGAAGGTTTAGGGCATGTAAAATGGAGAAACGGGTACGCAAGTGTAGGGTGCATTTAATTTAATGTTGACCTTCCCCGTAAATTTTTTTTTTTTTTTTTAATGTTGACATTTGTTTTATTCCAAATTACAAAACATGTTAAAATATAAAATGAGAAATATTAGATTATATGAAAAAAAAAATGAAGTAGTTTAATGAGTTTTTTTTTAATGTGTGCATCTTCATTACTAACACGTGTTACATTTCTAATATGTGTCGAATACTATCTAAAAATTTAAAAATGTTCCTTATAAGTCAAATTCTCTCACCTAAAGGTATGTTTAGTTTGTAATTGGATCAATCCAATTGTACCAATTCAAATTCGGATTGATAGAGATTGATTGAAATTGGGTAATTCCAAATTTAGATTAATTCCAAAACAAACACCTAAGGGTGTGTTTAGTTTGGGATTGGCCCATTCGAGTTCGGATGGGCTCATTCATCCTGTCATACACCTATAAACTCACTCGTTCTCTATTATATTTTTCTTTCACACATTTATTCTATCTTCTACTTTTATTCCTTACATAGTACACTAATTACTCCACTATAAATAATAATAAAATAATACAATATCACCCTTGATTTGACATCACCTATTTTTCAATTTTTATTTTAATATAATTGTTATTCAATTACTATTCATTGATTACCCTCATTCATATTTTTTCAATTCACATTCCTATCTCATACACCACAGTCTCTAACCAACTCTCCTCCAGCTCCGACGACCCCACACCACCCACGATGGAGTTGGAGAGGCCCCGCCCCCACCATGGCCTCTATTGGACCTATATTAGTAAATATGCATTTATCTCTATTTATTGTATAGGCCCACCTTAGTTTTCCATGGGCTTTCTTATGAAGCCCATTAGGGTTAGCTTTAGATCTAATTATCTCTTGTATAAATACCCAATGTAAATCTCTTTTATAACTAATCAAGAAAATATATTTTTCATACTTCTATATGGTATCATCGAGTCTATTGGCTCACGCCTGATCCAAACCCTAGTCGCCGCCTTTCTTCAAAAGTGCCGCCGCCAAAACCCTAGCTTCTGCTCCCGCCGCCGTCTCCTCCGACACGCCGTCGCCCTCCTCCACTCCGCTGCTACACCCTGCGTTTTTCTGTGCCTCACCATGACCACATCAACACCACCACAATCCTCCCTTATCTCCTTCAAAGGCCTCACTCAAACACCTCCGAAACTAACCTCCACCAACTATGGAGCCTGGTCATTTCAACTGAGACTCCTTCTCCAAGGCCACGATCTATTTGGGTATGTCTCTGGTACTCATCCGTGCCCTCCTCCCCTCATTCCGGCCGAAGGTGCTACTGACCCCACCCTACCAAGCCCAGATTATCTCACATGGGTTCGCCAGGATACCCTTATCCTATCTGCCATTGTTGGGTCCATGGAACCCTCCCTTATCCCTCACGTCGCATCCACCAAAACCTCCTGCGAGGCCTGGTCCGTCCTTGAAACCATGTATGGGAAACCCTCTCGTGGTCGCATTCTTGCCTTGAAATACAAATATCTTGGTCTCTCCAAGGGTACTCGCTCAATCTCCGATTTCCTTCTGGATGTTCGCTCTGTGGTGGACGAATTTGCCCGGCTCGGTGTCAAAACCGACATTGAGGATGTCACCCTCAAGGTTCTCGCAGGACTTGATGACGACTACCGTGATATCTCCAATGCTATCCAAGCTCGCGAGCAACCTATTCCCTTTCACGAGCTCTGTGACAAGCTCCTCAGCACTGAAGTTCAAATTGCTGCTCGCCCATCATCGGTGGTCGCCCCTATATCAGCTATGGTCGCCGGCCGACCACATTCTCGCCCAGCTCGAATGAACCCGAGGCCCAAACTTCAAGATGCTCGTTCTCGCCCAACTTCACAGAGACCCTATCTTGGCACATGTCAATATTGTCGAGCACCTGGTCACACTGCTCGCACATGTCCCGAAATTTCGTGCTCGCCCACACCACCAAACCCACCCTTGAACAAGCATCGTTCCTCTTCATCTGGTCGCTATGCTCCTACCTTCCACCACAACCAGCCGCCTGAACATCGACATGCCTACTCGGCTCATTCTGCCTCCTCACCTCATACATCGAGTCAATGGATCCTTGACTCGGGGGCCTCCCATCACATCACCAACAGCTTGGCCGACCTCTCTCTTCACTCACCCTTCACCGGGGAAGACAACGTGGAAATTGGTGATGGTAAAGGCTTATGCATTTCTCATACTGGGTCTATGAGCTTCAATGCCTTAGAATCTCTGAAATTCTTAAATGTCCTAGTGGTGCCACTAATCTCGAGAAACCTCATTTCTGTTTCTGCTCTTTGTCGAGATAACAATGTTATTGTCTTCTTTGATGAAACTTCCTTTCAGGTGCAGGATGGTCGCTCGGGGAGCATTCTCCTAGTTGGGAGTCGTATCAATAATCTTTATGTATGGCCGGCACACATTGCCAACTCCTCGCCAACAGCCCTGGTCGCCCAGCATCTCACCACCTCCAAATGGCATGCTCGCCTTGGCCATCCATCCATCAACATTCTTTCCCATACCTTGTCTACCTTTAACTTAGCATCTGTACCATCTAAAATTTTTCATTGTAATGCTTGTAATTGCATCAAGAGTCACAAACTCCCTTTCTATGATTCAAGTATTACTTCTACTAAACCCATTGATATTATTTTCTCTGATGTCTGGTCGTCACCTGTTATATCTGTCAAAGGTTTTAAGTACTATGTCTTATTTGTTGATCATTTCAGCAAATACATCTGGACTTATCCACTAAAACGCAAATCTGATGTTCTTTCTACCTTCACCTCTTTCAAAAGCCTCGTTGAGAACTACTATCAAACCAAAATCAAAACCTTTTACTCCGACAATGGGGGAGAATTCATCGCCCTCCGTCCCTTCCTTCTAACACATGGTATCTCCCACCTTACCACTCCTCCTCATACACCCGAACACAATGGCATGTCCGAACGTCGTCATCGCCATGTCATTGACACAGCTCTTGCCCTCCTACACCATGCATCCATACCACTATCATACTGGCCATATGCCGTCAGTACAGCAACCTATCTCATAAATCGCCTACCCAAAACAAACCTTAACTTGCTTTCCTCGTATCAAACCATACTTCGTCGCACTCCCAACCTGTCCCGACTGCGTGTCTTTGGTTGCCTATGTTATCCTTGTCTTCGCCCTTACACGACCCACAAACTCAATCCTCGATCCACTCCGTGTATATTCATGGGGTACTCATCCACTCAAAGTGCCTATCTGTGCCTTGACCTTTCCACTAATCGCCTCTACACATCCCGGCATGTTCACTTTGTTGAACATGTCTTCCCGTTCTCCTCGCAGTCGCCCCCTGTCCACTCTCCGCCTCATCCTACACCTTCCATTCCCCCTGGGTTCCTACCCATTGCTCGGCCGACCATCCCTCCGCCGACTGACCCCCTGTTAAACACTACTCCTCGCCCAACAAACCCCTTGCCGACCACCACAACGCCGACCACCACACAACCACTCAGTCTTGTACCAACCACACCCTTGCCGACCACCACACCAACAAACAACCCTGTGACGACCACATCTCAGCCGACCAACTCACCCACCAACCACTCTGTGCCGGCCAATGCTCCTATGCGACCTCCTACATCCCGCATAGTCACTCGCTCTCAGAATGCTGTGTTCAAACCAAACCCGAGGTATGGACTTTCTTCTGTCGTCACCTCTAACATTGAACCAAGTTGTGTCTCACAGGAACTCAAGAACAAGCATTGGCGAGCAGCTATGTCTGCTGAGTTTGATGCCCTTCTTCAGAATGGCACTTGGGACTTAGTTCCTCCCACTGCGTCTCAGAATGTGGTCGGCTCCAAGTGAGTCTTCCGCATTAAACGAAAACCTGATGGCTCTCTTGACAAATACAAAGCTCGCCTAGTTGCCAAAGGTTTTCACCAACGCCCGGGTGTTGACTTCACTGAAACCTTCAGTCCGGTCGTCAAGCCGGCCACTGTGCGAGCAGTTCTCAGCATAGCTGTCACTCAACAGTGGCCCCTTCAACAGTTCGATGTCAGCAATGCCTTCCTCCATGGCACACTCTCAGACACTGTCTTCATGGCCCAGCCTCCTGGTTTTGCAGATAAGACTTTTCCCTCTTATGTTTGCAAATTACACAAATCTATTTATGGCTTAAAGCAGGCTCCTCGCACATGGTACTATGCTCTTCGTTCGTTTCTCAATGAAATTGGGTTCACCCCCACTCACTCTGATGAATCTCTATTTGTCTACAACAACACTGGGGTGGTCGCCTACTTCCTCGTCTATGTCGACGACCTTATCTTAACGGGCAACAACTCACCCATGCTCGTCCGTGTGGCTGCCGACCTCAGTACCAAATTCTCTGTCAAGGACCTTGGTCCCCTATCATATTTCTTGGGAGTAGAAGTCCTTCGATCTAAAAATTCGTGCTTTCTCTCCCAACGAAAATATATCACTGACCTGCTCGCCCGATACAACATGCTCACGTCAAAACCTGTTCGCACCCCACTGCCCACCTCTGCTCGCCTTTCCATTTCGGATGGGTCCTCGCCTGCGGATGCCACCCAGTACCGACAAGTCCTTGGCTCACTACAATACCTTCAGCTCACCAGACCAGACATTGCATTTGCAGTACACAAGCTGTCCCAATTCATGCATGTACCCACTACTACCCACTGGGGAGCTGCCAAGCGCTTGCTGAGGTACCTAAATGGTACAAGGAATGTTGGGGTCACTCTCACCTCTGGTCCATCCTCATCACTTCACTGTTTCACTGATGCTGACTGGGCAGGTGACACAGATGATCGAACCTCCACCAGTGCCTACATTGTCTTTCTGGGGTCTAATCCCATCTCCTGGTCATCCAAGAAACAAAAGTCCGTTGCCCGCTCCTCGACCGAGGCTGAATATCGAGCTATTGCTGCTGCTGCCTCTGAAGTTCAATGGCTCAAATCTTTATTACGGGAACTCCATTTCCCCACCTCGCCTACACCAGCTCTCTACTGTGACAACATTGGCGCCACCTACCTGTGCTCAAATCCGGTGTTTCACTCGCGAATGAAGCACATTGCCATTGACTTCCACTTCGTTCGTGGTCTCATCAAGACGAAACAATTACGTGTGTCTCATGTCTCCTCTGCCGATCAACTTGCAGATGCTCTCACTAAACCTCTCTCCAGCACACGACTACAACTTCTTATGTCCAAGATTGGAATCACCAATGGTGCTCCATCTTGAGGGGGCGTATTGGACCTATATTAGTAAATATGCATTTATCTCTATTTATTGTATAGGCCCACCTTAGTTTCCTATGGGCTTTCTTATGAAGCCCATTAGGGTTAGCTTTAGATCTAATTATCTCTTGTATAAATACTCAATGTAAATCTCTTTTATAACTAATCAAGAAAATATATTTTCCATACTTCTATAGCCTCTACTATAAAGCTTCCCTCCACCCCTCAAACGTGCGCTAGCGCGGTGGCGGATTTTCATGGCCGCCACCCACCGCTATAAGAAGACGAGGCCATGGTCGATCGGTTCGCCGAGGAGATCTAAAACATGGTGGCCGACGAAGCCATGGCCGTCGATGTATGAAGACCAAGCGTCGCTGCCTTCAGCATGGCAGGCGCGGCACAGATCGGCACCTCCGCGCGAGCACCACTTATAGTTGATTTCAGGCCACCACTCATCTACCTTCGGCATGGCCGACGCGGCACAAATCGGCGCCTCCGAGCACCACTTACGGTTTTTTTCAAGCCACCACTCAGCCCCTTTCAGGCTTCACGGGCTGCATAAAATGAATGCTCAACAAGAAAATGGATGCCACAGTGAAGCTGAGAGAAGACGATGAAAGAGAATCAATAATCTGCATTTTTTCCCCTATTTTTTACTCCCTCCGTCCAATTTTATTATGCCCACTCCTCCGAGCACGAGTTTTAATGAATATTGATCAGTTTATATATAAAGTAGATAAGTTGAGGGGTTTGATGAGATGTTGTGGGGTCCATTTATTGATAAAGTGGTTGTTTATAAATAAACTAAGTGGCAAAGTGGATAAATAAGTGATGATATAAGGGTGTAGATAAAGTAGTATGAATAGTATTATTTCAAAAAAGGGTATGAGAAAATTGGACAACCAAAAAAGGAAAGTGAGAATAATGAAATTGAACGGAGGGAGTACTTCACTAACGTAAGACCCGTGTACAACGCGGGATTGAAATACATTTATAATATATTTTAATTTATTAATTAAATATATAATATTAAAAATATGTATAAATTAATTTCTTATTCTATTAAAAAATTTATAGCAATATAGATTATATCATATATATATAAATTAATATACGAAATTATAAATAGTACTGTACAATATTATTATTGGGTATAATTTTTTTAATGAATCAACAAAATTTATGTTTATAAAATATGGTTACAAAATTAATGGCTAAACTTACACTTATGTGCACCTTTAGTTGATTAAAATAAGAGGTTAAAGTTTTTTTTAGTCATTTAAGTTGCACTAATTTTGAATTTGGTCCTGATAAATTTTGGTCCAAAAAGTTGACCCAAATTTTAAATTCAGTTCAATTACTACCATTGCAGGTAAATGAACCAGTCAAATCTTTTAGCTCGTGTGTAACCAGTTCATGATTTACATGCAATGGTAGTAATTGAACTGAATTCAAAATTTGAGCCAACTTATGGGATTAAAATCAAAATGTGTATTTTATCAGGACCAAATTCAAAATTAATCCAGTTTAAAGGACTGTAAAAACTTTAATGCCTTGAAATAAATTGTATATTTCCAAGGTGCTTATTTTTTTTTTTTTTGAAACGGTAAAGTAAGTATTATATCACTAAGAGTACATGGGGTACTCAAACCCATAGATATACAAGTATGTTTTAATTTACATCGATAGCAAGATATCCTTGTTTCCGAAGCAGGCTTGAGCCTAAACGTTTAGACATTTAAGTGGATCACAAAACCATGCAGATATCGATGCATTTGCTTGCAAAATGCTTTGACCTCCTAGCCAAGACCACAAATTTATTTTAATTTTCTCCATCGTCTTCTTTGGGTCCGTATTTTCACCTCTGAATTTTTTTGCGTTCCTGACATTCCATATTTCCCAAATTACTCCAGTCCATAAGGTCGACATCAATTTCTTTTTCACCTTTCCGAAACCGAGCGCCGCCGTGTGCTGTAGTGAGTGGGTTCCGATGTTAATGTGCGGAACCATGCAAATGTTTAGCCAAGCATAACATTCTTCCCATATTTTCCTAACATAGATGCATTCAAATAGCAAATGTCTATTTGATTCTTCTGTCTGTTCACACAACGGGCATATCATTCCATCATCCGAAATCTGCACACCCCTCCTTCTCAGATTATCTGAGGTTGCTAGCCGCTCTTTCATCGCCTCCCACACAATGGTTTGAGTTTTTCGGGGGGCAAAAATTTTCCACAGGTGCGTATATTCTGGGCTATCCTCCTCCGTCACCTCTTCTCCATCCATCTCCTCGATCATCTTCGAATATGCCGTACATGTAGAGTACCTGCCATTTGGGGCCAGCAGCCAGCTCCAGCAATCCTCACAATTCTGTGATAGCTTGTACCTGTGCAAACAAGAACAAAGTTCAATTAATTTTTCTGCTTCAATTTCATTTAAATTCCTCTCCCATTCCCACTCCCACTTCCATCCTTCATTGCCCCAAACTCCCATGTTTATAATCTTATTATTTTTCTGCAAGCTAATATTGTATAACTCAGGGAACTTCCTGCAAAGACTGTCCTCGCCCTCCCCCCATTGATCTTTCCAAAACAAGGTTTGTTCTCCATTTCCTACTATTTTTATAATTTTATTTCGTGCGTCTCTCCCTCCAATTGTCTCATATATGCTTCTCAATTCTTTCCACCAACTGGATTCACTAGGTTTACGTCCCCTTCTTCTTTGGTTATCTTCATTCTCATTTCTTAAATTTCCGTATCTAGATATCAGTACCCGCGCCCAGAGGATGTTTCCCTTCGTGTGCAGCCTCCACACCCATTTACCCATGAGGGCGATGTTGAACAAGTTGAGATCTCTGAGACCTAGGCCGCCTTTTCTTTTTTCTTTACACACCTCCTTCCAGCTTACCCACGGGATTTTCTTGGTTTCTCCCGTTCCTCCACCCCACAAGAAATTTCTTTGTAGCTTCCTAACTTCACTTAAAACCGACTTTGGCAGCTTAAAGAAGGAGAGGTAGTATGTTGGGACTGCTGAAAGTACAGCTTGTATCAAAGTTGCTCTCCCTCCCATCGAAATATTTTTGTCCTTCCACTTTGCTAATTTCCCTTGAATTTTTTTGACCATCCCAGCCTAAGTCGATGTCTTGTGGTGATTTAATCCTACATTTAGTCCTAGAAATTCCAGCGGGATACTGCCTGTCTTGCATCCCAGGTGCTTCGCCAGTTGTATCCCTATCAGATTTCATTTGTCGAAGTTCACACCCAGTCCCGATAATAGTTCAAACACCTGCAGGATGTGTTTGATAGACCTAATATCTTCCCTGCTGCCATTACACAGAAACAACGTGTCGTATGCGTACTGGGGTAGAGCCACCTGTATTTTGTTTTTTCCCATACTGATCGGTTCCAGGACCTTGCTGTCCACTGCGCTGTTCACTAGAATTTTTAATCCTTATGCCGCAATTAGGAATAGAAATGGCGAAAGCGGGTCGCCCTGTCTTAGACCTTTACCCAGTTTTAACTCCCCAGACGAACTTCCATTTACAAAAACGGCTGCGCTTGCCGATGTGACGCAGACTGACATCCATTTTCTCCATAATGGGGAGAAATTCATTCCCTCCATCATGTGGTCTAAGAATCTCCAATCCACTGAGTCGTATGCTTTTGCAAAGTCCACCTTAAAGAGAACTCTTTTCTTCTTTTTCTTTTTCGCTTCATCGATGGCCTCGTGGGCAACGAGTATCCCGTCCATAATCTGCCTACCCCCAATGAATGCGGATTGGCAGTCAGAGATAACCAATTCCAAGACTTTTGATCACCTCCTTGCCAAAAGTTTTGCGATGATCTTGTATAGGCTGCCTATTAGGGATATATGCCGGAATTCTTCTAGTTTTTGTGCTTCCAATTTATTCGGAATAAGTACTATGAAGGAGGGGTTGAATCCTCTCACAAGTTTCCCATGCCTATGGAACTCTGCACACATATTTAGTTCCTCGTTTTTCATCATCTCCCAATTATTTTTGAAGAACCCTAGTGTGAAGCCGTCCGGGCCCGGGCTTTTAGATACCTCGCAATCCCATAATGCCGCTTTTACTTCTTCTTCGGAGAAAGTCGCGGTGAGAAACATATTATCACATACATCCAGTCTTCGTCCGAACAGATTCTGGGACAACACTGGTCTTTCAAAATTATCGCTTTTAAAATGTGAACTGAAGTGGCGGAATACTTCCTGTTTCACTTCCTGGACAGAATCTGACCATCTCCCATTTATGTATAAACCATTGATTTCATTCCCTTTTTTTCTCCCATTAATCACTCTGTGGAACATACTGGTGTTTAAATCCCCTTCTCTCAACCATTTGATTTTTGCCATTTGGAACAACTGGTCTTCTTTAATTCTCAGATCATTTTGAATTCCTGCAAGTACTTCTCTCCTCTTCATTTCGTCCACTTCCTCTAGCCCAAAGATATCATCTAATGTATCTAACCTCACTATCTCCTTCCTGCTCTCCTCTAGTAGTGTTTCGAGGTTGCCGAATACATTTTTTTTCCATTCTCTTAGGTCTCCTTTTAGTAGTTTCAGTTTTTCCTTCAGGACGTATCTGCTCCAGCCTTCGATTTCGTATGCTTTCCATTTGCTCTCCACGAATTCTTTAAAATTCGGGCGTTGTAGCCATGAGTTGAAGAACCTAAAAGGTTTTGGTCCCCAATCTTTTCGTTGTGATGATATGTAAATTGGGCAGTGATCTGAGACGGATCGTCCCAGGCCATTCAGCTGTGCGTCTGGCCACTTGTCCAGCCACACATTGTTGACCAGAATTCGATCAAGTCGACTCTTGCAAGAGCCGTCGGGTCTATACCAGGTGTATTTTCTCCCTAGGAGTGGAATGTCCATCAGATTTGCCTGAGTGATAAATTCGTCGAAGGCTTCCATGTCTCTCCTGTCTTCTCGTTCTCCTCTGCCGACACGTTCCTCTGCGGTTCTTATTGCGTTGAAGTCTCCGGCTATACACATGTATGACTCTTGATTTTGTTCTGTTATGCATTTTAGGATATCCCAGGTGATTCTTTTTTCACTCCCATTGCACGGTGCATATACATTTATTAATACACAGCTCCTCCCATCTTCTTTCCATATCCCATTTACAACTAAAAAGCCTCTTCTATTCCACGAGCTTGTTGGTGTGAACGCATCTTCATCCCAAATAGTCAGTAGCCCCTCCGATCTGCCTTCTGCTGCCCGCCAATCCCACCCGAATTTTGTGGCACCCCAAACCGATTTGCATATGTAGTTATCCATCTTTTCTACCTTAGTTTCCTGTAAAAAGCATACCTCAATATTGTTGTTTTTTACCATCTCGTTTACCTCTTTCCTTTTCTCCCTGCCTCCCATACCCCTTACGTTAAAGCTGAGTATCCTCATTGATCTACTCTTATGTTCCCGCCTTTTAACTTTTCTGCTACTTTTAATGCTTTCTTTCTCGCTCTTCTTTCAATTTTTTCTAGCCTGCTAGTTGTGACGTCTTCTGTTTCCTTCCCGATAACTCCCAATTTTTTTCCTAGATTCCACGCTTCCTCTGCTTCCTTTTGGATGTCTTTCTCTTCTTCCTCGTGTTTCCGCCTCTCGGTTTCTGTACTCTCCGTCTCCACTCCTGCTTTTTTCTTATCATTATGTCTGGGTTTGTTACCCTTCTGGCTATTTGTTGTCAGGATCGCGGGGTTGATCGTGTGTTGATTTTCTTCCACAAGTTCCTCTGCAATAGATTCATCCGTGCGGGAACGGTTAATTTGGTTTTTCCCAATAAACTCCGCTTCGTCCAACCTAACTTCGAAATTCTGGCCATCTTCTTGAAAAAGGGTGTTAAGGTCCAATTGTACTGGGCCCAGATGGCTTTCTTTTTCCGCTACTGCTTCCGGGAAACTCATAAGTGCTTCTGCTACTGGACTTTTTCTGAGTGTCTCTCCTGGCCCAAAAGTATGCTTGTTGTACTTCAGCCCAAGATATAATTCGTTTTCAGAATTTTCCTTTGCCTTATCGTTTCTTGGGATACATTCCCGACCGTTAGGATTTTTGGGGGACCCCCTCGCGTCATTATTTTCACCCACCTTACTAGTTCCCGAGGATTGGGGCGGCGCAATAATTGCTCCTGTCTCCTTGTCGCTGACGTCATCATCCTCCCGTGTCTCCTTGACTTCTGGTCCGATCGGATCCTCCCGCTCCGGCGACGGAATATTTGACAACCCCCAGTCGTCTTCTTCGTCCTCTACTAATCCTTTAGATTCCTCTTCCCACGTATCAATATTGAAATCTTCATCCTCTTCTTTTATTCGGATACTGTGAATCCAACCGTCTATAAGTACCCTGATTGGTTCTTTTGCTATTTCAGGTAGAGATGTCCGAATTAGCAATCTAGCGAACTGAAGGTTGGATCTATTAATCGTATCCTCATCGATTTTGATAATGCAACCAAAGCGTGCACATATCATCTTATAGAATCTCATGTTCCAGGCCTGCAAAGGGATATTGAACCAATTTGTCCATACCACTCTGCCGGATGATACTATTCCTGGGCCCCATTTTTCCACCCCTTCTAGCCATCGGATAGCCCAGCTTGATAGTTCGACCTCTTCAATTGCTAGTGTCTGTCCGTCCCCAGGACTTATCAGTATCATCTCGCCGCCAAGGGCGCATACCTTCCATTTTGCATTGCACTCACTTATTATGTCTTCTCCATGTTCTGGCCATGAGAACTTGTCCCTTATTTTTCCCATAAGGCATCCTCCCAACCATCTTCTGTCCTCCTCCGTAGATATGTAGTTCACCCCTTTAAACTTTCCTATCTCTGGGTTGTCCTGATGTATTGTTGTTGAGATGTGTATTGGGCCATCTGGAGCTCTGTTATTCCAGGTTGATTTCCCTTTGACTCCGTCCCGTCTTTGATGTTGAGATGGTTTCTTTATACGAAATATTTTCCTTTCTCGTTCCGTCCTTATCCTTGTCGATCTTATATGGTTTTGCCCTCGATACTCCTTTCTCTTCCGTAGTCCTCTCGAATCTCGAGATGTTTGCTCTTAGTTTGTAGGACCCTATCCAGATGTTGTTCAGGTCCTCTTCCACCTTTCCCACTTCCACTGCGCCGTCGAATCTGACGAAGCCGAACCGCGATCCCCTTTTGTCCTTCTTTCCTGCGATGAAGCAATCTTTCACCCTCTCAATCTTGTCCATCCGTTCCACCAGGTCTTGTTTATTGCATCTGTCCGGGAAGTTACAGAAGAAGAACGTGATGTCTGATCTGCCGAAGAAGCCCCTTCCTTCCATAGCTTTTCTCCAAGTATTCTCCGTGTTGGATGATCTGTACCTGTTTGGCTGTGGGTGATCTTGTCTCGCCGGAATCCGCTCGTGAGGAGACAGATAGGCCCTGCTTCTGTTTGGTTTCCTGGCCACTCTCACACATTCTCCCTCACTCATTCTCTCTCTCCAAGGTGCTTATTATGCGTTTGTTTTGAACAATTGCCGTGTGCTATCCTTGCTACCTTGAACACATGTTGATGCACTATTAATGCTGGTAAATTATTGTTCTCTTGTGTAGTGTTAAAATCTGCATAAAAAATATTTTGAATTTATAAATTTAATTTAATTCGTAATAGAAATATTCTTTTCATTTAGTTGTCAAGTTATTAAATAATAATATAAATTTTAAAAATGAAAATTGAAGTATTGACCTGATCAATTATAGTGCTTATGCACTTCTCTAATTTTCTAGCACTTATTTCTTTCAATTGGGATCCATTATATTTATAAATAAACATCTCAAATCTTATAATAAAATATTTTGTTGGTAAAGATAAATATAAAAATCAATTGTGGACAACCCTTCACATTTTTCTGAAAGTACGGATATTCGATCATTCATGCATGCTTAGCTTAAATAAAAATATTTACTGAAAAATTCATAAAAAAAATAATTTAAACTCATTTATATAATTATATTATAAATATTACAATATTAATAACGGGTATAAAATAAATTAAGTGAATCATTAAAATTGATGTTTATAAAATATGGTTACATAATGAATGTGTTAAACTTACCATAAAGTGATGGATGATAAAAAATAAGTGAAATTCAAAAGAATATATAGATTTTTATATATAAATTTAAATTTATTATATAGTACATTGACTGATAGTATTAATAACTTGGAACCATGTTTGTAATATATATATACACCATACTATCATATTAAAATGTATTTTAAATAAATGTAAGATTCATAATGATATAATTTCTCCCACCATAATGAAACAATTTATTGTCATTTTTAATATTTCTACTTCTCACCCTCTCAAAGGGACGAATTTTGTTTTCAATAAATTAATAATTCAAACAAATTCAAAAAAATA
The DNA here is from genome assembly GCA_963675135.1 of Galeopsis tetrahit. Lineage (NCBI taxonomy): Eukaryota > Viridiplantae > Streptophyta > Magnoliopsida > Lamiales > Lamiaceae > Galeopsis > Galeopsis tetrahit. The sequence continues at coordinate 8,838,999 of OY776124.1, forward strand.
AAAATAAATGTGTGACACTTATATTAAACAATTTATTGTCATTTCTAATTCTCACTATTTCAAATGGTGGAAAAAAGTTTCTAATAAATATAAATAACCCTAATAAAGTGTGTTTTTGTGTGTACATAAATTTTAAAAGGTCATCAATTTAAAATTTAAATTTGAAAATGTGTAATTTTACATAAATATGTATTAAGGTATAATTTTAATAAAATATCTAAAATTAACAACATACATTTATTTTTATTTTTTATTTTTTTATATTTGGCAAAGATTTTTTTATTTCAAGAGTTAAGGAAAGGGTTTGAGAAATTATGGTATTAATTTCACAAGATATTGATTTCAATACGTTACTTTTAACGCCACTTTCATTCATTTCAATAACATGTATTTGAATTTTAGAAATAATGATACTCCAAAATTTAGGAAGAGTTGTTTTTTTTCCTTCCCCATAATTTCAGCCGTTTTTTAATCAGTCAACGAAAATTTATAAATTTTAAGGAATAGTTACCAAAATTAATTTGGGCAATTTTTACTGCAGTCATATTTTACAAATTGACTACATAGTCACTTTATCAAATTGCGTCACGTGGCGTCGTAAACGTCGTAACGACCTGCTATCTGTTATACAAGTTTAAGTTATTTATATTATTTTTTAAATTGTATTTTGTTATTTACTATATTACCCTTCTTTTATTTAAATTATTTTTAATATATATATATATATTAAGTAAAATTACTGTTCTACCCACTTTTTTTTTAATTTTATTTATATTTTACCTCCACCCACTAATTTAATGAGTGCACCCACTAATCATATTTTTACTACAATTATCTGCACCCGCTAATTTAACGAATTCCCCCCTAATCATGTTTTTACTAAAGTTATCTGCACCCGCTCATTTAAAGAGTTCACCCCCAAATCATTTCTTTTTTACAACAGTTATCTACACCCGCTCATTCTATGAGTTCACCCCCAAATTATTTTTTACCACAATTATCTACACTCGCTCATTTTATGAGTTCACCCCCAAATTATTGTTTTACCACGGTTATCTGCACTCGCACATTTTATGAGTGCACCCCAAAATATTTTTAAAAAATTATCACATTTAAAAGACTATATTATTGATGTAGATAAATATGTCGCTCCCTAAGGAGTCGACACGTGGAGACGGGATGGATTGTGGTAATTGTGATTAAGCCAATACGTCAGAGGAACAGGATTAATACGCCCCTGGGCTTAAGCAGGGGAATCAGAGAAATCAGAGTAATTGGGCCTTTGGCCCATATTTGGAGAAATTAATAGGCCTTGGGTTGGGAAAGATTTAGCCCAAGGATGGAACTATAGTCCATATTTCTTAGCCAAGTCAAAGGAATCGTTCAAATCCACTAAAATGGGAGCCGATAAGCTGAAGAACCGAGTCTTCAGGGAGATAAGCCGAGTCCTTAGGGATTTGAGGCCGGATTCCTAGGGATATGCCGAGAATTCAGGGAGGACAAGTCTTTCCCTCTCCGCAGAGAGGGGCCAGGTATATAAAGAAGGTTATTTTCATGTTCTTAGACACATTCGATTACAATACATACATTTTTATCTATTATACACACTGTCATACGAAATATATACTGATTGGAGAAGAAACTCCACGAGATTCACCGGAATTTCCCTAGATATACAGGGGAATTCCTCTTTGATTTCGCCTACGATCGAATCTGACTTGAGCGTCGGAGCTTCTACGCCGGAGGCCCCCTCCGGTGTATTTTTGCAGGTCAATTTTGGACTTAAGAGAAGATTTACGCGAGGATTGTTAAAGGCGAACGAGTGATTAAGATCGTGATTAATAGTGCTCGTAAGAGAACGGCCTATATCTGTAAGCGTTCTTTTTCGACGCATCAACTGGCGCCGTCTGTGGGAAACATTTCAAGCTAAGGCGTGAGAAAAGTTCCGTACTCAAATGGGTGGAGGACATGATCCAGTGAAGCAGACGAAGGAGAAAGGAAATTCCACTCCTCCTCCTCTTCCTCCGCCTCCTCCAGGTTTTCCCTCAAATCGAAATTTAGGGAAACGACCGGTGGACCATACACCAGAAGATATTCCCCCTCCAGATTTTCCCTCAAACCGAAATCTAGGGAAACAGCCCGTAGATCATATACCGGAGGATATCCCTCCACTCTGGAGGGAGATGCACCAGGCACCTCAGGAGCTTCAGGGAGTGGGATCAATAGGGATAACCCTAACACTCAACCGGAACTCTTAACTGTCTCTCGAGATCAATTAGATGAGATGATCGCACAATCAGTTGAAAGAATAATCGCTACTCGAGGACTTCGCCCTCCCGAACCTGTTCCAATCACCCGTAAGGGTACAAGACAAAATCTCCCAGAACAAGTCATCGATTCTGTTCCAGTCCCTTCCAGGAATGAGGATCCCCCTCAGAACCCAGAAGAAAAAGTACCTTCTCAGGCGGAGAGAAGCATCTTGGAAAGACCCCCTCGGAGGGACACGGAGAGGATCCTTGGGGATACCACTCTGGAAACAGGGATGGGAGAAAGCACGGACGACACGTATCAGGGAGCTGTCAGCGATCAGATACAGGCCTTGCGGAGGGAGATGAAAGACATGCAGAAGCATATGATTGATAACGTAAGTAAACCTTCTTACGTTACTGGTTATCAATTTTCATCCACTATTTTACAAGATGAACTGCCTCCTAATTTTAAATCTTTAAATTTCGAATATGATGGAACCACGGACCCGTACGAGCATTTGATGAGGTTCGAGAATGCCGCCCTATTGCATCGATACGGAGAGGGCGTCAAATGCAGGGTATTTCTGACTACCCTATCTAAAGCAGCGCAGCAATGGTTCACCCAGTTAGGGCCAGATACTATCCATTCATGGTCGGAGTTCAGCGAACTGTTCCTGCACCAATTTGCTAGCGCTAGGAGGCAGCCTAGGGCCACTCTCACCTTGTTTAACATGCGACAAGGGGAGAATGAGAGTCTTCGGGCTTTCTTAAAAAGATTCAACCAAGCAGCTCTCGAAGTACCAACAGCCTCCTCAGAGGTCAAAATTAACGCCCTCACCAACGGGCTAAGAGATGGGGATCTATTCACATCTCTAGCCAAGAAGCCAGTTCGGACCTTTGATGAATTGTTGAGGAGAGCAGAGAAATACCTTACCCTGGAAGAGGTAAGGAAAGCTAAGCGATCAGAGACCAGGGCCGTAGTGAGTAATGGAGAAAGGAGGAAAGAGATTCCGTTTAGGAGGCCAAGTCCGGAGAGACATCGAAGCTCCAGGAGGCTAGAAAGCGTAAGAAGAGAGGAAGTTGCACCCTGGAATCCAAGGAGGGGGGCGAAGAGATATACCCCATTGAGGATGGAACCAGCCGAAGTCCTAGAAGTGGCAGGGGACCATCCAGATATGAAATTCCCCTACTCAAGGAGCAGAGGTCCCCAAAACCCAAAGTCAAATAAATTCTGTAGGTTCCATAACGATTATCATGATACCAATCAATGTTGGCATCTGAAGGATGAGATAGAGAGGATGATTCAGGCAGGCCACCTGAAAGAGTTTATTTTCAGAGATCGACAAGGCCCCAGGGGTCAAAAAAGAAAAGACCCCGAGGGAAAGCAGGAAGATGATAGAAGAGATCAGAGGAAGGGCAATGAAGAACCACCACCCCCTCCCCAGAAGAGGGGAACTATTCATATGATTATGGGAGGCCCCGCTGATGGGGACTCCTTCAGACAGAGGAAGCAGAGCGTTCGGTCGCTGAAGAATGAGAGGAATATAGAGCACCATGAGGTGGGAAAAATGGCAGAGGGCCCAGACATCCATTTCGGGCCAGAAGACGCCGGGGAGCCTAGAGAAATTCATAATGACGCACTGGTCATTACCACGGATATAGCAGGATACGATGTAGCAAGAATTTTCGTAGACACTGGAAGCTCTGCCGATATCATGTTCCTGGAGTGCTTCAAGAAGATGGACTTGAATATAAAGCTTAGACCGGTGGAGACAGCTCTGTATGGATTCTCAGGGGGAGCCATTCAACCCCTTGGTTCAGTGTTACTGCAAGTAGGGTTAGGAGTTGCACCTAACCGTCGAGTACAAGTCATAGAATTCTTGATTGTAGATGTCCCATCTTCCTATAATGTAGTAATGGGAAGGCCAAGCTTGAATATTTTTCAGGCAGTGATCTCCACCTTCCACATGAAGATGAAGTTCCCTGCCTCGGGGGGTGTGGGAGAGATATGTGGTGATCAGTATCAGGCAAGGAAGTGTTATGTGGAATCGGTCAAGATAGCAGACAGGGCCATGTTCCGGGGAATGGAGAGATTTAAGGGCGAAGACCCTGAATTGAAGAGACAGAAAGTGGGTGAGCTAGTACAGGAACAACCTAAAGTTAAAGCAGACGAGGAGTTAATGAGCATCGAGCTCTACCCAGGAAAGGAGGGATTTACAACCAGGATAGGTATGAATATGAACCCTGAGCTCCAGGGAAAGATGATACTTGCCCTCCAGCAGAATGCAGACATCTTTGCATTCACAGCGACGGATATGACGGGTATCCCTCCAGAAATAGCCGTACACCATCTGAATGTGGATCCAAAAGCTAGGCCCGTGAAGCAAAAGTTGAGGAACTTCGGTAAAGAGAAGAACCTCATTGTAAAGGAGGAGATCGATAAATTGTTGAACGCAGGGCATGTGAAGAGAGTGCAGTTCCCTGAGTGGCTCTCGAATGCAGTACTGGTGTCTAAGGGAGCCGGCAAATGGAGGATGTGCATTGACTTCAGGGACTTGAACAAGGCGTGCCCTAAAGACCACTATCCACTGCCTAGGATTGATCAGCTGGTGGATGCCACGTCCGGGTTTGAATTACTCAGCATGATGGATGCTTATCAAGGGTATCATCAAATCCAGTTGAACCCCCTCGATATACCAAAGGTATGCTTTATAGCGACATGTGGTACTTTCGATTATGTACGTATGCCTTTTGGACTGATAAATGCAGGAGCCACCTATCAAAGAATGGTAGACTCGGTGTTCCGAGGGCAGATAGGCAGGAACATGGAGGTTTACGTGGATGATATGCTAGTTAAAAGGGTCAAGGCAGAGGGACATATTGACGACTTGAAGGAGATATTTCAGGTAATTCGAGAGAATGGTATTAAATTAAACCCTGCTAAATGTTCTTTTAGAGTAGGGTCAGGGAAATTTCTGGGATATATGGTGACTCAGAGAGGGATAGAAGTGAACCCTGCTAAGGTAAAGGCGGTGCTCGACATGCAACCCCCTCGGAATTTGAAGGAATTGCAAACCCTGAACGGCAGAATCGCAGCTCTCAGTAGGTTCATATCAAGGTCAGCAGAAAAGAGTCATCACTTCTTCAGAACCTTAAGGAAGGGGTCGAAGTTCGAATGGGACGACCAGTGTCAGAAAGCTTTCGAGGAACTCAAGCTCCACCTTGAACAGCTTCCGAAGCTGACAAAGCCCTCTCAGGGAGATGTATTGCTCTTATATCTTTCGGTAGGGGAACACTCCCTGAGCACCGCCCTGATGAAAGAGGAAGGTTCTGCACATCAACCCATATATTATGTGAGCAAGGTCATCCAAGGAGCGGAAATGAGGTACTTAGAGGTAGAGAAGGCAGCTCTGGCGGTGGTGGTAACGGCTAGGCGATTACGTCCCTACTTCCTCTCCTATAAAGTTATGGTGTGAACTAATTTCCCTCTGAAGCAGACATTAGGGAGAGCAGATTTGTCAGGGAGAATGGTCAGGTGGGCAGTGGAATTACAGGAGTATGATATAGATTATGAACCAAGGAGAGCCATCAAGGCTCAAGCTCTAGCGGATTTTATTCAAGAGTCTACCAGAGTGGAAGAAGAACAAGGATGGAAGGTATATGTGGATGGCTCAGCATCCGCCTTGGGATGTGGAGCAGGGATATTATTGATCGACCCTGAGGGTCAAGAACTGCAGGTGGCTGTCAAATTCCGATTTTCAACCTCAAACAATGGTGCAGAGTATGAGGCCCTGATTAGAGGAGCGAGCATGGCTGCAGAGTTGGGAGCACAGAAGGTCACCCTATACTCCGATTCACAGCTGATAGTACAGCAGGTCATGGGGGAGTACCTCGCCAAGGATGAGAGAATGATCACCTACTTAGAGGAGGTAAAGAAGTTAAAAGATAAATTCCATACTTTTGAAGTGATACAGGTACCAAGAGAAGAGAATATGAAAGCAGATGGATTGTCTAAACTGGCTAGTTCCACTGAATTTGAGGGAGACGGAAAGATAACCCTGTTGGTGGCAGATCAAGTAGCTACGGAAACCTTGATCGGAGAGATAACAGCAGGAGATGATTGGAGGAAAGAAATATGGGAAGAATTGAACAGGGATCCAGCAGCCCCAATGTCCAGAGAAGCAAAGGCTTGGAGAAGGAAGTATTGCATCCTAGGAGGTCAATTGTACAAGAGGTCATTCACTCAACCATATTTGAAATGTCTTTCGAGAAGAGAAGCAGAGCTAGTGATTAAAGACATCCATGAAGGTTGCGCATCCGGCCATGAAGGGTACCAGACCATGGTGAAGAAGGTATTTAGGGCAGGTTTTTACTGGCCCAACATAATCAGAGATGCTAGAGAGTATGTGAAGAAATGCGAGAAGTGCCAGAAGAATGGACCCTTGATACGAATACCCGCAGAAGAAATGGGGACTATGTACTCGCCCTGTCCCTTCGCCAAATGGGGAATCGATCTGGTGGGGCCCTTCCCCTTGGCACTAGGAGGGAGAAATTTTTTGATTGTAGCCGTGGATTATTTTAGTAAATGGGTAGAGGCCGTGCCTTTGGCCAAAATTGAAGAGGATAATGTAATTCTTTTCCTTGCTAGACATATTTGTTGCAGGTTTGGAATACCCAGGATCTTGGTTTCCGACAATGGAACGCAGTTCAGTGGAGAGAAAGTAAGGAAATGGTGCGAAAGGTGGAATATCACACAGAGGTTTACTTCAGTAGCTCATCCACAAGCTAATGGGCAGGTGGAGGTTACAAACAGAATCCTAGTGGATGGTATTCGAACGCGACTGGAAGAAGTAGGAGGAAAATGGGTGAAGGAGTTAGACAATGTCCTCTGGTCCTATAGAACCAGCCCTAAAACAGCTACAGGCGAATCTCCCTTCTACCTAGTATATGGAGCAGCAGCAGTGATATCCCCTGAAGCTAGACTCAAATCGCACCGGATCACCTATTTTGAAGAAAAAAGAAACGAAGAGTTGATGAGGGAAGCGCTGGATCAGATAGATGAAGAAAGGGAGATGGTGAGATTAAAAGCGGAAAGGTACAAGAGTCGGATCAAAGCAGCCTATGATCGCAGAGTAATCCCTCGCTACTTTAAAGTGGGAGACTTAGTCCTTCGGAGAGCAGATGCTTTGAAAAACACAGGAAAGCTAGAACCCAACTGGGAGGGTCCATACAGGGTAATACAGGTGCTAAAAGGTGGAGCATACAAGCTCCAAGACATGACAGGGAAAGAGATACTAAGGTCATGGAACGTGTGTCACTTGAAGAGATTTTATGTTTGAGGAAGGTGTTATTCCCCTACTTCCTTTTTCTTTATGAACAATTTCGAACATTTATTTCTTATTCGAATAATTGCTTCACCGGCACTCTTTTTCCCTCTACGTGGGTTTCCCTTTGGGGTTTTACCACGGAGAGGTTTTTAATGAGGCCGGCATAGGTTCCCCTTATTTGCCTATGTTGATAAACGTTTTCGATCAATGGAGCATCGGTTTTGATAAAATTTCAGCAATTCCCCTAAATGCATGTTAATATTGTGATGAGATGACTCTTATGCGCTAATTTTATGATGAAATGTTTCTCATATGTTAATATCGTGTTAAGATAACTGTTAAAGGCCTGCATGATGAGTGCTGAAATAACGAATATGTTTTGGAAACTGAAATATAGCATGATAAAGACATTGCAAGATAGAGAAATTTACACCAACTCATAAACGCTCGAATGGAGACTACCTAGGAAAATTTCCTAAAGTTTCTATTCACGACAGCCTCTAAAGCTAGGGGGAGTAGAGGGTACAGTAGCGGAAGACATAATGAACTTGTCCAGAAACCCTATCCCTGGCGACTCTCAAAACTCTCACGAGTATAAACGAACTCTTACGAGTATAAACTAACTCTTACGAGTATAAACGAACTCTTACGAGTATAAACTAACTCTTACGAGTATAAACGAACTCTTACGAGTATAAACGAACTCTTACGAGTATAAACGAACTCTTACGAGTATAAACACTTTAACTTCAGGGAGAGTATAATCCCTAAGAACTCTTACGAGTATAAACTAACTCTTACGAGTATAAACGAACTCTTACGAGTATAAACTAACTCTTACGAGTATAAACGAACTCTTACGAGTATAAACGAACTCTTACGAGTATAAACGAACTCTTACGAGTATAAACACTTTAACTTCAGGGAGAGTATAATCCCTAAGAACTCTTACGAGTATAAACACTTTAACTTCAGGGAGAGTATAATCCCTAAGAACTCTTACGAGTATAAACTAACTCTTACGAGTATAAACGAACTCTTACGAGTATAAACGAACTCTTACGAGTATAAACGAACTCTTACGAGTATAAACTAACTCTTACGAGTATAAACGAACTCTTACGAGTATAAACGAACTCTTACGAGTATAAACACTTTAACTTCAGGGAAAGTATAATCCCTAAGAACTCTTACGAGTATAAACACTTTAACTTCAGGGAGAGTATAATTCCTAAGAACTCTTACGAGTATAAACTAACTCTTACGAGTATAAACGAACTCTTACGAGTATAAACGAACTCTTACGAGTATAAACTAACTCTTACGAGTATAAACGAACTCTTACGAGTATAAACTAACTCTTACGAGTATAAACGAACTCTTACGAGTATAAATGAACTCTTACGAGTATAAACTAACTCTTACGAGTATAAACGAACTCTTACGAGTATAAACTAACTCTTACGAGTATAAACGAACTCTTACGAGTATAAACGAACTCTTACGAGTATAAACACTTTAACTTCAGGGAGAGTATAATCCCTAAGAACTCTTACGAGTATAAACACTTTAACTTCAGGGAGAGTATAATCCCTAAGAACTCTTCCGAGTATAAACTAACTCTTACGAGTATAAACGAACTCTTACGAGTATAAACGAACTCTTACGAGTATAAACTAACTCTTACGAGTATAAACGAACTCTTACGAGTATAAACGAACTCTTACGAGTATGAACGAACTCTTACGAGTATAAACACTTTAACTTCAGGGAAAGTATAATCCCTAAGAACTCTTACGAGTATAAACACTTTAACTTCAGGGAGAGTATAATCCCTAAGAACTCTTACGAGTATAAACTAACTCTTACGAGTATAAACGAACTCTTACGAGTATAAACTAACTCTTACGAGTATAAACTAACTCTTACGAGTATAAACACTTTAACTTCAGGGAGAGTATAATCCCTAAGAACTCTTACGAGTATAAACACTTTAACTTCAGGGAGAGTATAATCCCTAAGAACTCTCACGAGTATAAACTAACTCTTACGAGTATAAACAACCTAAGGGAGAAGATGATCCCTAAGATCCTAACCTCTGGAGAATATAACCTCTAAAAATCCTAGTACTAAGGGAGAGACTAGAAGCCCTATCAACCCTAGTACAGGGATATCAACCCTATCTCCTCATTAAGGTTCCTCTAGGAGCTTTAGAGTCTTTACGTGTTAAGAAAATGCTGAAAACATGCTAGACGCATAAGCAGGACGAATATTACGTTACACATCTAATAAACAGAGTTAGAGATATATGTATGCATTTCAAACGATAAATGTGCAGGTACGATATCAAGCAAAAGAAAAGCAGAAATATTCAAGACCTAAGGCACCATGCCTAGGCCCTCCACAGAAAAACCCCGGAGTGTGGAGTCTCCGGAAAATACCAAAAAGGGCCTTAGAGGCCTTAACAGAATATGAAGTGTTTTGAAAGTACCAAAGTATTATCAGGGAAACAAAAGTTATCAAGAGAGGGGAATATCATTCTTCCCCTCAGAACCTGCTCCTGCCCCCTCAGCTCGCCCACTGGAATCGCCTCCCTCCACCTTCTCCATCAGAGCACCTGCTGCTACGGTAGCCACTGGAGTCGAATTTTCCACATGAATAGGAAAAGCTATATCCCTGGCCGGTACGAGGTCATCCAATTTTAGGGAAGCGTCCTTCAACTCCAAGATCGCCTTCCTCATCCCAGGTAACCACCATGGAGTATTGATGTCTTCTTTAGCATCTCCAGGGAACTTGGGGGGAGTGTCCAATTCCTCTAGCCGGAGGGCACGAGTATATTGACCATTAAAGCCAGGAGCGGAATGCTCAGCCACAGCATTAGAAAATCCATGATCGATGAAGTGAGGAATGTATGCACCCATCGCCCCCAGAAAGCTGCTACTCTGAAGAAAGGCCTCCAGCCACTCCTGATGCAAGGTACCTAGAAATTTCTGACCTGCGGCAGAAGTAAACAGGGAGTCCAAGCACAAATTCATACCAGCTTGAGGAAGAGTGACTTCCAGTTGTTCCACCCGTTTACCAAACTCTTTTTTCAATGAAGAAATCTCCCCCGAAAGTGTCGTCTGGAGCACCTTACACCTTTGGTTAGCATCATGTAACTCTGCTTCGAGGATATCCCTCTTCACCTTCTCCAACTCTACCTGGCTGTGGAGGTCATCCACCAGTTGGAGGGACTGAAGGGCTCGTTCAGACACATTGGAGAATAGAAGGCCGAACTACATAATGAATTATTTAAAGAAGTAAGACAAGTGTACTCTTTCTTATTGAAATTGCTTAGAAATGTATTTGCACGAGGAGAATACCTGGGTAAAACTATGAGCGGCATGCACAACCCGTTCTCCGAAGGACAGAGCGTTAAGAGCCTCAGTGGTAGAAGTCGGAGTGTAGCGTTCTATAAAAGTCAAAAGATGGTTGACATTGATTTCGTCTGGAGCATCGGAAGCAACATTAGGCAGAGAGGATTTGGTTTTGGATTTCTTCTTCTTAGAGGCATCGGAGACAGGAGGCAAGACAGAGACCATGGCTTTCTCGGTAGAGGAACGGGTGCGCTTAGCAACGGACCCAGTGGCAGGTTCCACAGGGGAAGGAGGAACTGGAACTTTTGAAGAACTTGCAGGAGCTGGAGATTTATTAACCATCGAGAGAGGGGCAGCATCGCGCGAAATCTGAGTTAACCAACTCATAGCTGCACGAAGAAGTATGAAGCAACATTAAATAAACAAGACATCTCCAACTTTAAAGACAATACTCAGAAAAGGAAATGGTATTACCATCATCAGGACCTAAAGGGTAATCGGAGCGACCGAAACCAAAATGAGAGAGAGCTCTAGGATTTTTACAGATACCCATTACATCAAAAAAGTCATGGGTAGAAACATGATCGTTTAAATGGTTCATCACATCCAGATTCAGAGAAGAACAAACGGAAAGAGGGGGACGGGGTACCCCAGGATTCTCATAAATCCACCTTTCATGAGGAAAATCCCAAGGAGCTGGGTTTGTAACAAAGAAATAATAGTCCTTCCAGTCTTGGACTCCTTCATGGAGCTTTTCCATGAATTTCCCAGCCCTGGAAGGACGACCAGAGGTATAGAAGAACCCATCTGCGTACTTACACATGTATTGAGTCAGAAAAAGCTGGGCTGAAGGTTCGCCACCATTCCCCTTCAGCAAAATGTAAAAACCTAGCATGGCTCGAATAGCATTGGGGGTGAATTGGTTGAGAGGTATGCGAAGATAAGTAGAAATCTCGGAGAAATAAGGATGGATCGGAAAACGGAGACCCGCTTTTAGTTGAGCCTCCCAGAAGGCCAAGGTGTTTGGGCCTGGAGAATTTGGGCGTTCCCTCCTATGGGCGGCCCTACCGATGTAGTCGGTAGGAAAGATTCCCGACCGGAGAAAAGCGGCAACGCGCTCAGGAGGAAGTATGGAAGAACCAGCGATGGTATTTTTTAAAGCAGGGTCGATTATAGGAAAGATAGAAAGAGGATGGGAAGTTGAACTCTCCATGGAAACGGAGTCTGAAGAAGATGACATGTTGTAAATGAGAGAAGAAGGGAAGGAATAGGTACCTGAAGAAAAGTCGGTTTTAAGAAGTGACGACGAAACGGCCGCTGGACGTGCACGGAGAAGTTAGGATCGCAGAGGTGAAAACGAAGATAGAGAATAGATAAACTTGAAATGAAAGGAAAAAAGGGTTTTGGTGGAAAAAGGAGATTTTGAATGATTACGCTGGAAAGAGAAAAGAGAGGACCGAGGAGAATTAAATGATCCCCCCAATTGAGAGACGCGTGAAGGAAAAACGGCGGCCTGATATTGGGTATAGGCGCGTGACTGCGGGATTCGAAGGCATAGTTGCGTGTGGAAGTGTAAAAGACCCAACGCTTTCTGAGAGTAATTATTACTAGAGGGAATCAAATCAATGAAAATATTTCGAGGGGTATTTTAGGTTTTAAGAAAGGAAATAAAATATTTCTTTGGTATTTATCCTAGTGTTATTATTCTCCTACTCTCCTAAAAATTTGTTCCTTTTATGAGAGTAGGGGGGAGTGGTTGATGTAGATAAATATGTCACTCCCTAAGGAGTCGACACGTGGAGACGGGATGGATTGTGGTAATTGTGATTAAGCCAATACGTCAGAGGAACAGGATTAATACGCCCCTGGGCTTAAGCAGGGGAATCAAAGAAATCAGAGTAATTGGGCCTTTGGCCCATATTTGGAGAAATTAATAGGCCTTGGGTTGGGAAAGATTTAGCCCAAGGATGGAACTATAGTCCATCTTTCTTAGCCAAGTCAAAGGAATCATTCAAATCCACTAAAATGGGAGCCGATAAGCTGAAGAACCGAGTCTTCAGGGAGATAAGCCGAGTCCTTAGGGATTTGAGGCCGGATTCCTAGGGATATGCCGAGAATTCAGGGAGAACAAGTCTTTCCCTCTCCGCAGAGAGGGGCCAGGTATATAAAGAAGGTTATTTTCATGTTCTTAGACACATTCGATTACAATACATACATTTTTATCTATTATACACACTGTCATACGAAATATATACTGATTGGAGAAGAAACTCCACGAGATTCACCGGAATTTCCCTAGATATACAGGGGAATTCCTCTTTGATTTCGCCTACGATCGAATCTGACTTGAGCGTCGGAGCTTGTATTTTTGCAGGTCAATTTTGGACTTAAGAGAAGATTTACGCGAGGATTGTTAAAGGCGAATGAGTGATTAAGATCGTGATTAATAGTGCTCGTAAGAGAACGGCCTATATCTGTAAGCGTTCTTTTTCGACGCATCAATTATCCTTTTATTAATTTACACAAAATATAATAAAATAAACTCTAAAAAATCGATTCACCACCAAATCACCCATATTTTACAAAAAACGTAAAAATATAATTAATAAAAAACTATCGAAATTAGCCACAAATCTCAAATTTTTTCTTTTTAATTTTTCTTCCCCCTCCTCTTTTTCTTTTTTCTTCCCATTTTCAATTTTTTTTCCAAATTTTTTATTTCCTTGTTTTTTTTTTCTTTTCCTTTTTTAATTTTTCTGTCTTTCTTTTCCATTTTTTGCATGTGTATTTTTTAAATTTTAATACAAAATAATATTATAGGTATAATTTTATTATAGTCGATCGATGGTGTACCTAAATTTTAATTTTAATTTGATGAGTAAAGGACCTAACGGAAATTCATGCATGTCGGCGGGTGACCCAGCCACCACCATGCCCGACCACCCCCTCGACGGCGACGGCGGCGCTTCGGTCTCGGCCGCTGAAGCCTGAGACCCCTCCTCGAATCGCAATCGCGATTCTTCACTTCCATAACAATCGACATAATCTTCCATCTCGGCCACGATCCATTGCGGCCGAAATCCTCTCCTCATTTCGACCACCGACGCGACTGCTTCGATCAATCTCCCCTGCGTTCGCGATCCAGGAGCTTCTCCTACATCAACGGCGCTCGCCTGCAACACTTGGATCGACGTTGCCTCTCTCTCGTCGTTCATCTCTATCCAAATCGAAGCTACATTGCTTCAACCGTGTTCTTCACCCTACTCCTGCGCAGCCTCTTCCTCCGGCTGACGACGGCCCGATGGAGGACTGTGAGTATGTTGCTGATGGATCTCTGACCGGACGACACTCGGAGCCGGTGACCTTGCTGATGAAATCCCAAGTGACGACTGCTGACCTAGGGTGTCCTCCCATTGGGCTAGGGTTCCCTTCAATTGGGCTTGGTAATGTGCACCCTCTATTTTCTTTAGTACACTCCGATCTGCACTCTCTCCACTTTTTTTATGGTATTGTTGTTATTGGTATTATTGATACTGGTATTACTAGTTATTGATTGCGGTATTACTATTAATACACTATTGAATTAATATTAATGATTATTAATTGTGGTATTACTGATTATGTGAAATTATTTATTACTGATTATTATTATTTTTATGGTATTACATATTATTATTTATGGTATTACTGATAATTGTTTTTGGTATTATTGAATATAATTAGATTTGTGGAATTATTTGTTATTGTATGAGATATTACTATTCAATGTTCATGGTATTACTACTTACTGTTCATGGTATTACTGATAATTATTTTTTGTATTATTGAATATAATTAGATAAGTGGAATTATTTGTTATTGTATAAAATTTTACAGATTAATATTAATGGTATTACTGATTAATGTTCGTGGTATTATTAATTATTGTTAATTGTATTATTCATTACTGTTTATGGTATTACTGGTTATTACTTGTTGTATTACCGACTACTCCCTCCTTCCTATTGAAAGCTACCCAACTTTCCTTATTCATTTGTCCCAATGGAAGTTACTCATTCCTTTTTTGCCAAACTATTCCCTCTCACATTTCATTATATACTTCTCTCTCTCAATCACATCACCTCTCATACATCCACTTATTATATCATATTTTTTAACCTCTATGTCCGAAGCTCATGAGGAGCTTTCACTGGGACGGAGGGATTATAATAAAATCATACATATAATATTATTTTGTATTAAAATTAAAAAATATACTAATGAAAAAAAAGTAGAAAACAAAAAAAAAACGAAGAAATAAAAAGTTTGGAATAAAAATTGAAAATGGGAAGAAAAATTAAAAAGAAAAAAAATCGAAATTCGTGCCTAATCTCGACAGTTTTTTTTAATTATGTTTTTACGATTTTTTTTCTAAAAATATGAGTGATTTGGTGGTGAATCGACGGTAACTCGACAATGACTTGGCTGTAGATTGTAAATGTATAAATTAGGGTTGATTTTATTATATTTTGTGTTAATTAATAAAAAAATAATATAGTCTTTTAAATGTAATTATTTTAAAAAAATGTTGTGGTGAACTCATAAAATGAGCGGGTGCAGATAAATGTGGTATAAAAATAATTTGGGGGTGAACTCATAAAATGAGCGGGTGCAGATAACTTTGGTAAAATAATAATTTGGGGGTGAACTCATAAAATGAGCGGGTGTAGATAACCGGTATAAAAAAGAAATGATTTGGGGGTGAACTCATAAAATTGATTTGGGGTGCACTCATGAAATTAGCGGGTGTAGATAATTGTTGTAAAAAAAATGATGTGGGGGTGAACTCATAAAATGAGTGAGTGCAGATAACTGCTGTAAAAATATAATTTGAGGGTGAACTCATTAAATTAATGGGTGCATATAAAATATAAATAAATAATTAAAATTAAAATAAGAGGTACGTTGATTTTGTTTGTTTTATTGTTAATAAATTGATTTGATTTATTTTTTGTTATTAATTTTATTAATATCATAAGGGTAAATATGTAATTTTAACATTACATATTTTAATTACATTAACAAAAATATAATAAATTATTTTATTGTATAAGGATAAAAATGTAAATTTACAATAATATATTTTAATTAATTTAATTTAATAGAAAATACAAATTTTGACACATTACGACAATACATATCGTAAAATTTACAAAAGGTAACAGGTCATCAAATCTAAACCTTTACATTAGATTTTTAATGGCTTAGATTAACTGACTACGGTAGTCATTACGACACGTTAAGACACCCTGACTATATATAGAAGATCCCAATTAATTTTTTGTAACGTCAAATTGTTTTATATGGAATAGTTTGAAATTATAGGCAATTAATTATTATATTTTTAGTAATTATGATTAAATAGTTAGGAACTTATTATTGTGTAATTATAGAATTTTTATATTAATAGATTCAAATTTGTTATATTAAGAACAATTTAATCGGTAGAGATATTAATAGATTCAAAATTGATTTTGATGGGTTTAAATACTAATATACAACTTTATTTTATATATTGGATAGGTTTATTTTTTGAGATTGTCTCATTTCTTCATGCACGATTTTGATTGTGATGCAAATGTTTTAGTTGGAAGTTGTTTTCTCTTTGTCAAATCTATTAAACTTGTTTCTGTAGTTCCGATGTGCTACAAATTGTATACAACTTAAAAAAACATATTATATACAAATTGAATTAGAAAATAAATTTTCAAACATTCCTATCCAAAATTATTTACATTAATTTGACTATAAAGTATAAATTATAAACAACAGTTGAGCAAAAGCTCGATTCAAAGACGATTCTTCAATCGGATTTAATAGTCATATGATCTGCAAAAAAAAAAAGAAATTATGAACAAAAGAAATCAAATATATTAGTTTAAATATTAAAAACAAAAAATATCAAGATGAATATTCTCTACATTCATTAAGAATGAATATTTGAACTATTGTAAAAAAAATTGGGAGATCAAAACAATTCATAGAGAAATAATATTATCAACATAAATTATACATGTGAATGTGAGATACGTTTGAGATGGGAAGATCGAGGCAGAATGTAAAACTTCAAACAGAAAGTTAAGTGAAAAGACGATGGCAATATTAGAGATAGAATGAAAAACAAAATGAATATCAAAATTATGCAAAACGATATTTGAGAACAAATTAGAGTTCTACAATATATATATATATATATGTATTAAAATACATACCAAATCGATGGGAGTACCGACCATAAACGAAGATGAGATTTTTTGCAAAAAAAAAAAAGATGAATATTCTCTACATTCATTCAGAATGAATATTTGAACTATTGTAAAAAAAATTGCAATATTAACATAAATTCAGGAGATCAAAACAATTCATAGAAAAATAATATTATCAACATAAATTACATAAATTATACATGTGAATGTGAGATACGTTTGAGATGGGAAGATCAAGGCAGAATGTAAAACTTCAAACATAAAGTTAAGTGAAAAGACGAAGGCAATATTAGAGATAGAATGAAAAACGAAATGAATATCAAAATTATGCAAAACGATATTTGAGTACAAATTAGAGATCTACAATAAAAATATATATATATATATATATATATATATGTATTAAAATACATACCAAATCGATGGGAGTACCGACCATAAACGAAGATGAGATTTTCTGCAAAAAAAAAAAGAAAAAAAATTAGAGAAATGTGGGCATGGTTGAAATGAGAGAAAGGAGATGAGATTTATATATTATGAAGGGTGTAGATGATTAAAATGAATTCAAGGGCTGGAATTGAGGAGAGTGGAGAGAATTTGAAATGGTGTGAAATGGAGAATAGAGACTTGAAATAGATCAACCATGTTGTGACATGTGGCACAACATAGGTTTGCAAATATATATAATTAAGATTTGTACTACAATTGTTTGCGCTCTTTCCTTATTCGTGCGTTCATAATTGTTTGTACATCCCAAAAAGAAAACATTTTCATAAACCACATTCTCACAATATTTACATATTTACACAAATTGTCATTACCCTCAATTCAATCATTCACTTTACTTTATTCATAAAAGTTTACAAAATTGCCCCTCAACACTCCACTCATTACACTTTACACTTTTTTTTAATTTGTGTGCCCATAAAATAGTTCAAACGGTTCCGGGACGGAGGGAGTAGAAGCATTGGTGTTTTTTTTTTTTTTTGATGTAGTGTTTGCCTTAATTTCATGAAAAAATGTAAGGTTGTGTTTGGATGGAGGGATTTGATTTGAGGAGGTATTTCAAATGAAAGGTTTTGAAAATAGATGGATTTCAAATGACATGGTTTTAGAGAGGATTTAAAATCCTCTCAATTTTAACTAAAAAAATATGCTTAGGATTTTAAATTCATCCATTTCATTTTTAATCCAAATAAGGGGAGTGGATTTGAATGATGGATTTGAAATCCATAGATCAAATCCCTCCATCCAAACGGAGCCTAAGTGATGAGACATTTGCGGAATATTCTTGGACAAGAAGAAGCAAATCTGTTCATTTTTTTTTTTTTTTATTTGTACGGTTGATGCAAAGTTTTGTTGTATTGATGCAAATATTTTCATAGTTAATGTAAATTATTTTTCTTCGATGCTGTAAATTTATTTTCTTAGTTGTTGGGTAAATATTTTGTTATTTTCTTCATAGTTGGGTAAATATTTTGTTAATTCTTAATTTTGATAGAATATTTTGTTTAGGTATGTTTTTAATTACTAAATTTGAATTTATTTTTGTATGTTTTGTGAATGGGTGGGGCTAATAGCACTCCATAAAATGTTCTACCCACCCAGATGTTAAGCACACCCCATTAAAATTTAAAATTCAATATTTATTACTATACATACCCCACTTTGTTCCTATTTACCCTTCAGTCCTCATAACTAATAAAAATTAACTAAATCTTTTAAAATATATAAAATTTAATTAACAGAAAAAAAAACAAACAATACAATAAAATTACGTGTAATCATTGAAAATATTTTAAAAATCAACTCAACATTAAATTAAAAAATAAAATCTTTAAAAATAAAATAAAGCTAAATAAAATTTAAAAATTTCAACTAAATTTTTAAAAAAAATAATTAAATCAATTATATTTTTAATATTTATAATTAATTTAATTAATTCTTAAGATTTATGTGATTTTTAATTTTTTAGATTTTATTTATCATTAATAATTTTAATTGATTTTTTAATTAATTATTTTTTACGATTTATTAAAAAATTTACGAATTTATTTATTTTTAATTGATTTTTGAATTTTTATTTGAAAATTTTATTTATTTTCTTTTTAAAAAATATTTTATTTTTTCAGATTATTTTTAAAAAATATTTGATTTATTTAAATTAATTATATTTTAAGATTTTATTAATCTTTTAAAATACTTTTCAAATTTTAATTACATTTTTTAAGATTTTTTCAATTTTTTTTTAAAAATTATCTTTAATTTGTATAAGGGTTACTTAGTCATTTTACAATTATCTATTTTTAGTTTTAAATTGATGGGGTGTGACTAGGGCTGTTATTCGAGCCAAGTCGAGCCGAGTATTTGAGGTTCGAGCTCGACTCGAGCTCTTATCGAGCCGAGCCGAGCCGAGCTCGGCTCGATAACATTACCGAGTTAAAAATTGAGCTCGGCTCGACTCGTTAACGAGTCTAACGAGCCTATCGAGTCGAGCCGAGCCTAACGAGCCTAATGGAATTTTTTACAAAAATTTAGTTATCGATCCTAACAAGTCGAGCTCGAGCCGGCTCGTTAGTAAATCGAGTATTTAACGAGCTCGAGCTCGGCTCGTTAAGCTAAACGAGTCGAGCCTTAACGAGTCGAGCCGAGCCGAGTCTCGTTAAGGCTCGGTTCGAATAACAGCACTAGGGTGTGTATAACATGTTTTGGGGTGTTAGTAGTGGTACCCTTTGTGAATTTATTTTCGTATTTTTTTGTTAAATTTATTTTTGGGAGTTTATTTTGATTTTTTCTTTCATTTGTAAAAGAAGTAAATTAAAATTATTGTGAATTTTATATTTATTTTTGTATTTTTTCGTAAATTTATTTTTCAAAATTTTTGTTATTTTTTATTTTTGGGAGTTTATTTTGATATTTTTTATTGATTTGTGAAAGAAATTTTTTAATTATTGTGAATTTGTTGATTTGGTGAATTTTAAAATTATTTTGCTAAAAGAAAATGAAAATTGGTGGAAAAATTGAAGGGTTAAAAATAAATTTTAAAAGATTAAAGATATGTTTTCAAAAAAAGAAAAAAGATTAAAATTCAAATAGAATAGTATAAAAGTAATTTCATGGTCATTTTGCACCTATTAGTAACTCTAAAAAAAATAAAAAATATAGGACTAAAAGATGAAATGGAAGAATGAAACAATAGACAAAAAATTATTATGTCAAATTCTCCCATACCTAGGGGTGTGCACCGGTCCAAAATCGGACCGGGACCGGTTTGGACCGGGACCAGAATCTTACCAAAAGGTCGGACCGGAGATCGGATCGGAATCTATCCGGTCAGGGTTTGGACCGGTTGGACTTTTTTTTTTTTTTTTTTATGGAAGCAAGAACAAGATTGATGAATCTGTGTATAAAAATTAAAGTGTTTGCTCTTCATTACGTCAATGGGAATTTTATTTACATTGTTATTAATGATCTTTTGACCTTAAAAATAAATTAAATATGTTTGTTAAATTATATATTTGTAAAAAATGTAATAAGATTTCAACACATTACTTGGTTTTGAAAAATAATTGAGGGTGCATTAGTAAAAAAATATAAAAAAAAATAAAAAATTAAAAAAAAAATTCCGGTCCAAACCGGTCCGGACCGGACCGGAAGACTGGATTCCAAAATTTCCCGGACCGAAGACCGGAATCTAACCGGTCGGTCCGGTTCCGGTCCGGTTTATTTTTGAACACTCCTACCCATACCTTCATTTGTACGGTGCCCCCTAATTTCAATTTCAATTTTAATTATTTATTTATATTTTATCTGCACCGGCTAATTTAATGAGTTCACCCTCAAATCATATTTTTATTACAGTTTTTTGCACCCGCTTATTAATGAATTCACCCACAAATCATTACTTTTTTACAACGATTATCTACACCCACTCAATTTATGAGTTCACCCCCAAATTATTGTTTTACCACCGTTATATGCACCCGCTCATTTTATGAGTTCACCCCAAAATATTTTTTAAAAAATAATCACATTTGAAAGACTATACTATCCTTTTATTAATTTACACAAAATATAATAAACTCTAAAAAATCGATTCACCACCAAGTCACTCATATTTTAACAAAAAATCGTAAAAATATAATTAATAAAAAACTATCGAAATTAGCCTTCTATTTTTTTCTTTTTAATTTTTCTTCCCCCTCCACTTTTCCTTTTTTCTTCTCATTTTCAGTTTTTTTTCCAAACTTTTTTTTCTTCGTTTTTTTTACTCTTTTTTTAAAAAAAAAATTCCTACCTTTCTTTTTCATTTTTTTCATATGTATTTTTAAATTTTAATACAGAATAATATTATAGGTATGATTTTATTATAGTCGATCCGTAGTGAAATTAAATTTTAATTTTAATTTGATGAGTAAAGGACCTAAAGGAAATCCATGCCGGTCGTTGGGTGACCCAACCACCACCATGCCCGACCACCCCCTCTACGGCAACGACGATGCTTCCGTCTCGACCGTTGAAGCCCGAGACCCCTCCTCGAATCGCAATCGCCATGACAATCGACATCATCTTCCATTTTGGCCACGATCCATGGCGACCGAAATCCTCTGCTCATTTCGACCACCGACGCGACTGCTTCGATCAATCTCTCTTGCGTTCGTGATCCAGGAGCTTCTCCGGCATCAATGGCGCTTGCTTGCAAAACTCGGATCGACGCTGTATCTCTCTCGTCGTTCATCTCTACCCAAATCGAAGCTACATTGCTTCGTCCGTCTTCTTCACCCTGCTCATGCGCAGCCTCTTCCTTCGACTGACGGCGGCCCGACGGAGGACTATGAGTATGTTGCCAATGGATCTCTGACCGGTCATCGACCGGCAATCAGAGTCGGTGACCTTGCTGATGTAATCTCAGTTGACGACTGCTGACCTTGGGTGCCCTCCCATTGGGCTAGGGTTCCCTTCAATTGGGCTTGGTAATGTGCACCCTCTATTTTCTTCAGTACACCCGGTCTGCACACTCTCTCCACTTTTTTTTTTTAATGGTATTATTGGTTATTGGTATTACTAGTTATTGACTGTGGTATTACTATTAATACACTGTTGAATTAATATTAATGATTATTGATTACAATATTATTGATTATTAATTGTGGTATTAGTGGTTATTGTTTGTGGTATTATTGATTATTGTTTTTGGTATTACTGAGTATAATTAGATTTGTGGAATTATTTGTTATTATATAAAATATTATTTATTAATGTTCATGGTATTACTAATTACTGTTCATGGTATTACTGATAATTGTTTTTTGGTATTATTGAATATAATTAGATGTGTGGAATTATTTGTTATTGTATAAAATTTTACTGATTAATATTAAATTATTAATGGTATTACTGATTAGTGTTCGTGGTATTACTAATAATTGTTTTTGGTATTACTAAATATAATTACATTTGTGGAATTATTCGTTATTGTATAAGATATTACTCCCTCCGTCCCATACTTGAAGACACATTTTACCATTTTGGGCGTCCCATACTTGAAGGCACATTGCCTAAAATAGCAAAAACACTTTTAAACATTCTCCTTAAAACATCACAATATTACAACAAATGCCACTACTTTATTACACTAAAAAGTAACTTTATTACTATTTATAAAGTTGAAAAGTCTTTACTACCTCCACTTTATCTTACACAATATTAATAAACAATTCATACATTAAAACCCGTGCCCAATTGGTTTGAGCCTTCAAGTATGGGGCGGAGGGAGTACTAATTATTGTTAATGGTATTACTGATTATTGTTTATTGTATTACTGATTATTACTTACTGTATTACCGACTACTCCCTCTGTCTCAGTGAAAGCTACCCAACTTTTCTTATTCGTCTATTCCAATGAAAGCTACTCATTCCTTTTTTGGTAAACTATTTTATCCCACATTTCATTATATTTTTCCCTCTCTCAATCACATCACCTCTCATACATGCACTTATTATATCATACTCCCTCCGTCCCCGAAAAGTTTGCGGGGAATCTTGGGCACATGGTTTAAGAAAAAAATGTAATGATGAGAGTGTTGAGGAGTAATTTAGTAAAATTTTATATATAAAGTACATAAAGTAGGTGAGTTGATCGTATGGTGGGTACCAAAAGTAATGACATGAAGGGTAAATATGTGTATATTATAAGGGTGGAGATTGTAATGATTATTTCTATTTTGGGGTATGCAAACTTTTCTGGGATAAACTAAAAAGGAAAGTATAAAAACTTTTGGAGGACTCCGTGTCCGAAGCTCATGGGGAGCTTTCACTGGGACGGAGGGATTATAATAAAATCATACATATAATATTATTTTGTATTAAAATTTTAAAAATACTAATGAAAAAAAAAAGTAGGAATAAAAAGTCTTGAATAAAAATTGAAAATGGGAAGGAAAATTAAAAAGAAAAAAAATCGAGATTTATGCCTAATTTTGATAGTTTTTTTTTTAATTATGTTTTTAAGATATTGTTTTTCTAAAAATATGGCTAATTTGGTGGTGAATCGACGTTAACTCTCGGCTGCAAATTGTAAATGAATAAATTAGGGTTGATTTTATTATATTTTTTGTATATTAATAAAAAAATAATATAGTCTTTTAAATATAATTATTTTTAAAAAAATATTTGTGGGTGAACTCATAAAATGAGCGGATGCAGATAACTGTGGTAAAAAAAAATTTGGGGGTGTACTCATAAAATGAGCGGGTGTAGATAACCGTTGTAAAAAAGAAATGATTTGGGTGTAAACTCATAAAATGAGCGGGTGTAGATAACCGTTGTAAAAAAGAAATAATTTAGGGGTAATAAATATATAATTCGGGAGTGAACTCATTAAATTAACGGGTGCAGGTAAAATATAAATAACACCCAATTATTATTGTTACTAAATCCATATATATATATTATTGTTAAAATTAGTTTGAATTTATTATTGAAGTTTATCGTATCGCATGGAAACAATAGACAATAAATTTTCGGGATACAACTTAATCAACACATGATCCATGTAAATTATTTCTTTGGGTTGGTCTGCTATGGACTCGAGTGCATGTTGTGCACCCTAGTCCATATTGCACTTTTCAGTTTACTGACTTACACTTTTTAATAAATGGTGTTACACTTTTCAATTATTAAACTGTATAATAATATTTTTAGTAATAATTGAAAAGTGCAACACCATTTATCAAAAAGTGTAAGTCAGTAAACTGCAAAGTGCACATGCACTAGGGCGCATAACATGCACTCGAGTGCATACTAGACTTTACCTATTTCTTTTGTGACATTCTTTGACAAAATCGTGTATGCATGGAAACAATAGGCAACAGACTTCCGAGGATACCATCTTGTTGTTGTTGGTTTATATGTACAAACAATGGCTTACAGATGAGACGGAATAAGTAAATTAAAAGACAAGTAAATAGATTACAAAGTCTTCGTCTTCGAAATCTTCA
Organism: Galeopsis tetrahit; assembly: GCA_963675135.1. Lineage (NCBI taxonomy): Eukaryota > Viridiplantae > Streptophyta > Magnoliopsida > Lamiales > Lamiaceae > Galeopsis > Galeopsis tetrahit. The sequence goes on from OY776124.1 coordinate 8,863,676, forward strand.
ACTTTCCAAAAGAGGCAGCTTTCTTCTTCGAGCAGCTTCTTAGAATAACAGGTCCAGAAAGAGGAGAAAACAGCACTGTAGAGAGACAGAAAAGTTAGGGAAAAGAGCCGAGTCAAGGTGATACCTTTTCTTGTAAAACAAACACGTCCCGGCTAGTGTTCATGGAGTGACGAGTTGCTTCGAAAGGTAAAACGGCTTCGTCTTTGCACGAGCAACAACGCAGCGTACAAAGCTCCGACGAACTGAATACACGTTAGAACTGGACTACACTCTAAAATGGTATGCAGAATGCTAAAAATAGTATGCAATTTTCTGGAAAATTCAGGGCAGTGCCACTCCCTTGTGTCCAGGTTCTGTCCGTTTCAATTCAAATTCCAGAAGTCAACTAATCAGCTTAACTTCCACAGACTTGGGCTGCCCTAAATTCGTGTGGGTCAAGGCCCACATTTTTAGAACCTCAAAAATATATATGGGCCCCCAGCCCAAGCCCAAAGTCCACCCAAAGTCCAATTGCCAAGATCCAAGGCCCAGGCCCACGGACCCGGCGCGGGACGGGCGGGCGGCGCGCGCGTGTGTGGCATATTGAATGGTTCAATAGTCACTACAATTTGAATTATCTTAACTAACTCCTACTAATAAGGAGGAGATTAATTCTCACATTAATCAATGTGGGATAGTTATTAACACTAATCCAAATGCATCACTTCGTCTTAATCTTCGTACATTAATTTCTCACTCACCGAAATTCGGTTTTGAGATTTTAAATATACTACGATCATCTACTCCGAGAGTAGAACGATCCTATAACATTTAATTCCTCGGAAATTAAATATTCATACCCTCAAATAATTGATTAATTAAAAATCAATTAAATATTAAGAAATTGAATAAAAACCCAATTTCTCCAACAATCCCCCACATGAGTGGAAATTACCACCTATAATCATGCAGACTCGCAATCCAGTTCAATTGAGACACTATTGCATCCGGAAAGGTGGCTTGTGACCTTGAACCTTCCGTAGTCAAACACTATCGAGTACACTGGTGGCCTAGTGGACTTGATGCCTTGAACTATTCCTCCTTAGTGTGCACTTAAACAAAGGTGCTGACACAACAACATCTCAAACGTGTTTCGTTCTCACGTTTTTGTCCATTTCGGCCATGGACACACTTTGAGTTCATAAGTGATATTTGTGAAGCGGCCCCACTTCTCACTTATATAGGTGGACTCCCTTATTGAGTATCCCGCAATACTCTACCTCCCGGAGGTCTTTGAGAACCATTAAAAGTCATAGACTTAGCCTTACCACAAATCTTACGAAACAACACTTGGTGTTGTGCTTTTCTAAGGAATGGTTTGAATAACCAAGTGTTCCAACTCAACATTCACAGCTTAGTTTTCCCATTGAACTAAGTTCTTGGGATCTCCAGTCAACATGGTTTGGTTACCACTGTTTCAGCTGTTACTTTGTGGGTTTTAAACCCATTCCTTCTAGCAACTTATTCATCTGATCGCGGTTTATTCCTTTCGTAAGCGGATCCGCTATATTGTCTTTTGACCTTACATAGTCAATTGACATCACACCACTCGAGATCAGATGTCTAACAGAATTATGTCGACGACGTATGTGTCTCGACTTTCCGTTATACATGTCGTTCAAAGCCCTGCCAATGGTGGCTTGACAGTCACAGTGTACCATCACAATAGGCACGGCTTTATTCCAACATGGAATGTCCTCGAGGAAGTTTCGAAGCCATTCGGCTTCTTCACCAGCTTTATCCAAAGCTATGAATTCTGATTCCATCGTGGACCGGGTAATACAAGTCTGTTTCGTTGATCTCCACGATACGGCAGCACCTCCAGTGGTGAACACATATCCACTAGTGGAAAATGACTCATTCGTGTCAGAGATCCAATTGGCGTCACTGTACCCTTCAAGTACCGCCGGAAACCTTGTATAGTGAAGCCCGTAGTCAATAATGTACTTTAAGTACCTAAGGACCCTTCTAAGAGCCTTCCAATGCTCTTTATTTGGATTGCTAGTGAATCTACTCAACTTGTTCACTGAACAGGCAAGATCCGGGCGTGTACAATTTGTAATATACATCACACTTCCTATGATTCTTGCATATTCAAGTTGTGCGACCGGATCACCTCGATTCTTGCTCAAGTTTACATTGAGCTCCATGGGCGTCTTGGCAGGTGGATCATTAAAGGCATTGAACTTCTTTAGCACACTCTCAACATAGTGAGATTGTGTCAAGGAGATTCCATTAGTCTTTCTCTCGATCTTGATTCCTAGAATCACATCAGCTAATCCCATGTCTTTCATATCAAAACTGCGTTTTAACATGGTCTTTGTTTCCATGATCATGGCATTGCTACTACCCATGATTAGCATGTCGTCCACATAAAGACACATAATGACAAATCATTTTGGTGAATTTTTCACATACACACATTTGTCACATTCGTTTATCTTGAAACCATTGGACAACATGGTTTCATCAAACTTCAGATGCCACTGCTTTGGAGCTTGCTTAAGTCCATACGGTGATCGAACAAGTCTACACACCTTTTTCTGGTTGCCAGGTGCTATAAACCCTTCAGATTGATCCATGTATATTTCTTCAACTAATTTCCCATTTAGGAACGCAGTCTTAACATCCATTTGATGAATCTCGAGATTGTGCAAGGCAGCAATCACAATTAACACACGAATGGATGTAATCCTCGTAACTGGGGAATAGGTATCAAAGAAATCATACCCTTCTTTTTGTCTAAAGCCCTTTGCTACCAAACGAGCTTTATACTTGTCAATTGATCCATCTGCTTTGTATTTTCTTCTAAGGATCCACTTGCATCCTAAGGTCTTGCAACCTCTAGGGAGATCAACCAACTTCCAAGTATTGTTCTGCAGAATAGAATCAATTTCGCTATTAATAGCTTCTTGCCAGAATGATGCATTTGGTCTTGACATAGCATCCTTGATAGACTTAGGTTCATCTTCAATTACATAAGTAATAAAGTCAGGACCATAAGTCTTTGCAATCTTTGCTCTTTTGCTGCGTCTCGGTTCTTCATGCTCTTGAGTTGAAGAACTAACAGCTTCTGTTTCGATGTGAGATCTTTTATTTTCATGTCTCACATCATCCTTCTCTCTATTAGGAAAGACATTTTCAAAGAATATTGCATTCCTTGATTCTATCATAGTGTCTTCCGACATGTCAGGTATTTCTGATTTATGAATCAGAAACCTATAAGCACTACTGTTAAGTGCATATCCTACAAAGATACAATCGACTGTTTTAGGGCCAATTCTAACTTGTTTAGGAGCAGGCACTTTAACCTTTGCTAAACACCCCCACACTTTAAGGTATTTGTAGGATGGTTTCCGCTTTTTCCACATTTCATAAGGTGTGAGATCCTTTGTTTTGTGTGGAATTTTATTTAAAATGTGGTTCGCTGATAATATGGCTTCCCCCCACAGATTCTGCGGTAAACCCGAGCTGATTAACATTGCGTTCATCATCTCCTTTAATGTTCGGTTCTTTCTCTCCGCAACACCATTAGATTGAGGTGAGTAAGGAGCTGTAGTTTGATGTATGATGCCAGACTCAGCACATAACTGTTCAAAAGGTGCTACATATTCTCCTCCTCTATCACTTCGAATTACTTTGATTCGAGTGGTAAGTTGATTTTCTACTTCATTCTTGTAAAGTTTAAAAGCTTCAATAACTTTATCTTTACTTCGTAAGAGATAAACGTAGCAAAATCTTGTGCAATCATCAATAAAAGTAATGAAATACTTTTTGCCACCTCTAGTTTGCACAAACTTCAAATCACACACATCCGTATGAATTAAGTCTAGAGGAGCAGTGTCCCTTTCCACAGAAGTAAATGGCAATTTTGTCATTTTTGCTTCAACACATATCTCACACTTTTTAGGTGTTTCAATATTATTCATTTTAAGTAAATAGAGATTTACTAAACGCTTTATAGATTTTAGATTTACATGTCCTAATCTCAAATGCCATAAAGAGGAACACTCCACGATGTAAGAGGAAGTAGAAACGTTTTCATTGATAACTTTCTTGCCTTTACGGCTTACAACCATTACACTCATTTTGAACAGACCCTTCTCGAGATAACCTCGACCAAGGAACTGTCCAAACTTGCTAAGTACAACTTTGTCAGACTCAAAAACTAGTTTAAACTGATGACTAACTAGAAGAGAGCTGGAGATCAGATTCTTGCGGATGTCCGGGACATGCAGCACATCCTTCAGCTTGAGCTCTTTGCCGGACGTAAGCTTAAGCACAACAGTTCCAACACCAGCCACATCAGACGAGGCATGGTTTCCCATATGGAGCTTTCTCCCATCAGCAGGAGCATAAGTCGAGAAGGCACCCTTCTCGGAGCAAACATGGCAGGTGGCGCCGGTATCCACGAACCACTTCTTTGGATTGTCAACCATGTTAGTCTCAAACACAACAACGGACATATCCATGTCAGTGAGATTGTGTTGTGCCACATTGGCACTCGATTGTCCTCCTTTGCCTTTGTTTTTATCAAATTTCTTAGGGACGCGACAATCAGTTGCTTTTTGGCCCGGTTTTCCACACTTATAGCAATCACCCGTAAATTTGGGTTTGACAAGAATAGGAGCTTTATCTTTATCATTAGGCCTTTTACGTTTTTTAGACGATTCTCCACGTTCCATTAAGTTAGCCTTTGCCTCATCCGAGACTTGAATTGATTTTCCGTCCATTCTTTTATTATCTTCTTCAATTCGAAGTGTGACAATCAATTCTTCTAGGCTCATTTCCTTTCGCTTGTGTTTGAGATAACTTTTAAACTCCCTCCAACTGGGTGGTAGTTTCTCAATCACAACGGCTACTTGGAAAGCGTCCGGAAGGACCATACCCTCCGCGAGGATATCATGTAGGATTAACTGAAATTTTTGAACTTGTTCAATGACAGATTTACCATCTACCATTTTAAATTCGAAAAATTTCGCCACCACGAACTTTTTAGTTCCGGCATCCTCGGTTTTGTACTTTCGTTCCAAAGATTCCCACAATTCTTTGGTAGTACGAACCGACTGATACACGTTATACAACGCATCAACTAGTCCTCCAATGACATAGTTGCGACACAAAAAGTCACCATGACACCATTGGTCATAAGCAACCCTCCTAGCATTGTCTGTATCGTTTTCATCGACTACGGGTGGATCCTCCCGGAGGAACCTTGCTAGGTGAAGTGTCGTGAGGTAAAACAACATTTTTTGTTGCCACCTCTTAAAATCAGTACCCGAGAACTTCTCGGGTTTTTCACCATGCACCATGAAACCACGAGTTTCAGGTGGTGGAAAGTACCACTACAAGAAACAGGGGGAATAGCGACGAAAATTTTGCGACAAATCTAAATTTCATCGCTAAAATCAATTTTTAGCAACAGAATATAAATTTTTGTTGCTAAATTGTTAGATTTAATATTTGCAACAAAATTTATATATTTTATCGCTATATTAGCAACAAATTGCTTCATTTTGTTGTTAATAACCAAAACAACAATGAAAACTACTCCCTCCATCCGCCTATAAGCTTCCCGTTACTTTTTGGCACAGAGATTAAAAAAAGTGATTAAATAATAGATATAGTACAAGTGATGTGATTGGAAGAAGGAGAGAGATAGAGGTAAAAAGTAAGATATAAAGTGATGTGTAAGAAAAAGTATTTACCAAAAAGGGCATGGGAAGCTTATAGACGGACGGACCAAAATGGTAAAATGGGAAGCTTATAGGCGGACGGAGGGAGTAATATTTTGCGATGAAATAGAAATTCTCGTGGCTAATTTCTTGAAATTAATTTTTGCAATAAAATTTATATATTTCATCACTATATTAGCAACAAACTGCATCATTTTGTTGTTAATAATCAGAGCAACAATGACAATTATATTTTCTTGCTAATATTTTGCGATGAAACTGAAATTTTTCTGGCTAATTTCTTGAAATTAATTTTTGCAACAAAATCTATATATTTAATCGCTATATTAGCAACAAATTGCTTCATTTTGTTGTTAATAAACAGAAAAACTATAACAATTATATTTCGTTGCTAATATTTTTAGATGAAATAGAAATTTTCGCGGCTAATTTTTTGAAATTAATTTTTGCAACAAAATTTATATATTTCATCGCTATATTAGCTGCAAATTGCTTCATTTTGTTGTTAATAATCAGAACAACAATGAAAATTATATTTCATTGCTAATATTTTGCGATGAAATAGAAATTTCGAGGCTAATTTCTTGAAATTAATTTTTGCAACAAAATTTATATGTTTCATCGCTAAACTAGCAACAAATTCTTTTATTTTGTTGTTAATAATTAGGACAACAATGAAAATTATATTTAGTCGCTATTATTTTGCGATGAAATATATTTTTTGTGGCTAATTTATTGGAATTAATATTCGCAACAAAATTAAAATATTTTATCGCTACACTTTTAACAAATTATTTTATTTTGTTGTTAATAATAAGAACAACAATGAAAATTATATTTCGTGGCTAATATTAAATCAACTATGCTTATTAAATCAAGAAAATCGATTTATATAATTAAATGTTTAATAATTCTCCAAATTTTATGTCTTATAAATCAGTATGAATGTTTATAAAAATATTTATAAATATGATGATGCAAATGAAGATGAACATAAAGATGAGAGAATGAAGATTGACTGTAATATTTATTATTTTTTAAATTGTTAAAGTAACATTGATTTTTTACAATTGAAAATGTTTTAAAAATTACAATATATATACACATATGTATATACATATATAATTGTTACAAGTTAAAAATTAATCAATTAATAAATGTGAAATTAATTATTAAATGAGTAAAAATAACTAAATTAGTAATTAACAATTGAATACATATATAATTAATATTAAAAACTGAACCAAAGAGCTGTCTGCCCGAGTGGTAGGCGCCCAGCTATGGGCGCCCATCCACCCGGGATCAATTCCCATTAAGACCTGTGGGTGCGGGTCGGGTTGGGTTGGGCTGGGGTGGGGCAGGGCGGGTCGGGCATGGCGGGTGTGGGTGTAGGTTGGGTTGGTCGAGTACGGAAGTGGGTTTAGAGAATGATTCGTAAATCGGATATCTATAGCCAAATATTAGCGACAAAGTGAGTTAGCGATGAAATAATTCTGTCGCGAGATTTGTTGCTATACACCCGTCGCTAATGTGTTTGCGACAAATGTTTGATTTTCCTCGCAAACATTTTGTGATGAAACTCATATTTTCGTTGCTAACATTTTGCGATGAAACTTATATTTTTGTCGCTAATATTTTGCGATGAAACTCAAATTTTCATCTCAAACATTTGCGACAAAATTAATTTTTTTTGTCGCAAACACGTTAGCGACGGGCGTATAGCAACAAATCATGCGATAAAATTATTTCATCGCTAAATCACGTTAGCAACGAAAATATTAGAATTAGCGACAAATTTTTTCGCGGCTAAATTTCAGTTTTCTTGTAGTGTACATAGGGGGTAAAAGCAGGGGGCCCGAAGACGTACCCTCAGTGACCAAGTTCGGGGTTGGGGTGTTTCCAGTGTTCTCAACAATGGTGTTTTGGGGAGCGTTTCCGTCAGATGCCATTGTGGCATTTTTTTTTCCTGTTTGTTTTACGATTGCTGGTTTATATGTACGAACAATGGCTTACAGATGAGACGGAATAAATAAATTAAAAGACAAGTAAATAGATTACAAAGTTTTCGTCTTCGAAATCTTCAACTTTCCAAAAGAGGCAACTTTCTTCTTCGAGCAGCTTCTTAGAATAGCAGGTCCAGAAAGAGGAGAAAACAGCACTGTAGAGACAGAAAAGTTAGGGAAAAGAGCCGAGTCAAGGTGATACCTTTTCCCGTAAAACAAACACGTCCCGACTAGTGTTCACGGAGTGACGAGTTGCTTCGAAAGGTAAAACGGCTTCGTCTTTGCACGAGCAACACCGCAGCGTACAAAGCTCCGACGAATTGAATACACGTTAGAACTGGACTACACTCTAAAATGCTATGCAGAATGCTGAAAATAGTATGCAATTTTCTGAAAAATTCAGGTGATATTCGTTGCTTGCAAAAAGTGAATTTTTCCCAAAACCATGCACTCCTATTTATAGGCAGTGCCACTCAGGTAGGGAGCAGGCGGGTATTTATGGCAGTAACGGCTGGTCATTATTCCCGGAATGGTAACTTCCCGACAGTTTTAGAACCTCAAAAAGATAGATGGGCCCCCGGCCCAAGCCCAAAGTCCACCCAAAGTCCAATTGCCAAGATCCAAGATCCAAGGCCCACGGACGTGGCGTGGCGCGGCTGGGCGGGCGACGCGCGCGCGTGTGTGGCATATTGAATGGTTCAATAGTCACTACAATTTGAATTATCTTAACTAACTCCTACTAATAAGGAGGGGATTAATTCTCACATTATTCAATGTGGGATAGTTATTAACACTAATCCCAATGCATCACTTAGTCTTAATCTTCGTACATTAATTTCTCACTCACCGAAATTCAGTTTTGAAATTTTAAATATACTACGATCATCTACTCCGAGAGTAGAACAATCCTATAACATTTAATTCCTCGGAAATTAAATATTCATACCCTCAAATAATTGATTAATTAAAAATCAATTAAATATTAAGAAATTGAATAAAAACCCAAGTTCTCCAACAGTTGTACGTGTTTTTGGATGATTGATTTGGATGTGGACTTTTTGTAAGCACTAAACAAACATGAATTATTGTGGGGGTTATTACGTGTTAATACGGATTAATCGGGTCGATTTGTGATGAATAGTATGAAGAACACAAGAAGTAGCTTCTTAGAGAAGCTAAAAGCTTTGAGCTTGGGAGTGTATTGCTTTGAGTTTGAGGTGTGTAGGGAAAATTCTAACTTATGTTTACAAATGAGCCTTTTAGGCATTATATACTAGTTTTTTAGGGCTGTCCGACCTTTACACGTGGCAGGCATATATTGGACCTGAAATCCCACCACATAAAGGTGATGGGACGCTGCATTAAATGCTAAACCGCCTCTTTAGTGGTCGTCCTCGCCGAAAATGAGGAGCTGGGCCATGGTGGTCGCCGGAGGACCTGGTCGTCCGATCATCTTCATGGAAGGTGGTTGCACTCGCCGTGCTCGTCACGCTCCATACTCTCTCCCAAGACTTTTATACTTGTCTTTATCTAACTAACTCTACATGTGCTCGCCAACATCTTTGGGCGAGCACACACACAATTACATTTTCTTCATAATGTTGACTAGTCGTCGCCACGCAAGCTGGTGACTAGGATTGACTTATCAAAGATGACTTCTTTGACCCGGTGTAACACATGTAATCAACATATGATTTAACAACTCTTTATTTTATTTTGTGTGTGTGTGTGTCATTTTTCGTATTGACAATGTATTGTATGCATCAGGTACATGTGCAATTTAAGTTTATATATATCCAAATGGTATTACTTGGTTAAGTTAGTTTTTATTCAACAATATTTAATATTTTCATTGAAAAATGCTAGTGGTGTATAGTTGCATTGTACAATTGAGGTACAATAGACTTACACATTCTAATTTTATTATATGTTCAATTCTCTAGCTCATTAATATATGTTGTATGAAATATTACTTTCGTTCTTTCGAAAATTGTTCATTTATTTTTGACACATATATTAAGAATTGTAATATGTGTATAGTAGACTGTTAAATAGAAATAGATGAAAAAAATGGTAGAAAAAAGTAGAAAATAAAGATACAGAGCATAGTGTAATATGGAACAAACATAACTTTCGACTTCAGAGTCAGAATTTTCTCGGTAATATTTTTTTGAAATCGGATAGTGTTATTTTTCAACTAAACCTGCTCCCAATTTGGCAAAGAAACATGTAATATATTATGAAGATGAAAAAAACTTTTCAAAGCTATTTGTAAGTATATATTAATTGTTGAAGAATACTCACGGTTGAGACGGGACATTATTTGAATACAAAAATCATAAAAATATCATATAATTTGAATCCAACAGAAGAATTTTATCATATAGTAAGTTGTAATAATGTTTACAATACGTAATTTTAAACACAAAAATCATAAATAAAAAATCATTCTTTTATTAAATTATAAATATATGTATAATTAATTAATAATATTTTTTTGCCAAATATATATAATAATTAGATATACCAGTCTAGCCTCGAATAAACACAAGTCTTGTATAAATAAAAATAAAAGAATGCTGAAAAAAAATTTAAAGAAAAAATAAAATGTGGAAGTTCTTTGTGATCCACTAATGCTGAGTCATTCAAAATATCCACTATTTTATCCTCAGAAATCCACGTGGCAACACACAATTCTTCCAAAGCAATCCATGCAATCACACAATCCACCAATCACCACATTCTTCAAATCTATTCTATTTTTGTTCTTGATTAACACACCACATTGTCCGAAAATTTGCCGAAACACACACACACCAAAAAAGAATGGCCTCAACAACAATGGCTGCTGCTTCAACTGTCATGGGATTGGGCACTTCCACCTTGTCTTCTCCCAACAAACTCAACCTCTCCTCCGGTACGTTAAAATATCTATGATCAGATCCGAATATATGCTGTGAATTGTAAATGATGTGTTTTTTAGTCATTTAGTATACACACAATCAAATGTATTTTAGAGTGTTTGATATATATTTTATTTTAGATTTCATCAGTCATTTGATATGTACACAATCGAATTGGATCCTAGCTAAGTCATAAAATTTAGTGATTAGTTTGAGAAATTTTAGTTTGAATGTTGATATAATATGATGTGTTTGAAATTCCTCTCCATTTATATAGTTTGGTTTATTCTTTCATTTTTTAAGGTAAATTTTTTCGTGTAATTGAGTGAATAGATACACTTGAATTTTAATGTTAAATTTACAGGGTTTCTAAAATCTCCCGTGATAGCAAGGAACCCTCTAAGGCTAGCACAAGCCTCCGGAGGAAAGTTCACATGGTAATTAATTAATTAACAAAAATTATAGTATTATTAATGAATTGCAGGCCTAATTAATGTATATATAATTGTTGATGATTGTGAAGCTTTGAAAGAAACTGGCTAAGAAGAGACTTAAATGTGATCGGCTTCGGCTTGATCGGGTGGCTCGCTCCGTCGAGCATCCCGGCCATTAACGGCAACAGCTTGACAGGCCTTTTCTTTTCGAGCATCAGCACCGAGCTCGCCCACTGGCCTACTGGTCCAGCCCTCACTTCCCAATTTTGGTACCTTCATTCTAAATTACACTTTACTATTATTATTTACCTAAAATTTCAATAAAACTTGATTAATTTATATTTTACTTTTTCATCACTCTGTCTTAATTTATGTTCAAAAGTAACGAGAAATTTATATATACACGGACGTGTGAAGTAGTATTTAATTAGACTTGTAAATTTGTTGGGTCTAATATCACAATTTGCAGGTTGTGGTTGGTGTTGTGGCACTTGGGGCTGTTCTTGTCCCTTACTTTCGGCCAAATTGGATTCAAGGGAAGGACTGAAGATTACTTTTGAGATTTTATTTTATCATGAATTTGTGTTGAATATGTGTATAAATGATATATTATTATCTAATCAATTTCTCGTATTATTATTATAGTTACTACTCCTATTTTTTCATTTAATTTTTAGAATGTATGGGACATTTGGTTTTGGTTTGGGCCGGACTTTATCGATGCTACAGTGAAAAGGAAAAAAAAGAACTCAATATATAGCCATATAGGGTCTATATGCACCTCTATTCAGGTTTAGAACACCCACACCCCAGGTAACAAATAATTATGCGAAAATTCAAAATATCATTTCATAAAAGGTATCATACTAGATGCATCCCCTACCGAACGCACCCCACTCCCCCCACTTTCTGTAAAAGTGACCGAATTTATTTTGCCAACCACCGCCACTACTTCCAGCCGCACCACCACTTTCGGTATCCAACATCATTCAAACAAAAAAAAACTCAAAAAACCAAAAAAATATTAGAAAAATCTCAAAAAATTTAAGTCGACCATATACACTCTCGTCGACAACAATTTATGATGAAAGTGTATATGGTCGACACTGGTTGGTCGAAAAAAAATATAAATTTTTTTTTACCATTTTAGGTCGACCATATACGTACACTCTCGTCGACATATTGTTGTCGACAAGTTTGTATATGATCGACTTAAAATGGTCGAAAATTTTAAAAAGAAAAGAAAAAACTAACATTTTATGCAGAAATTCTTCTACAGAAAACTCTATCCTAAAAACCAACCGCGCGCGGCGGCAACTTGGACCAGGCGGCGGCTAGAATACACAAACCTGGGGGCGACGACAGTGGCGGGGTCGATCGGAAACAAAATGGTCTCTCCCCCACTATTTCTGGGGCGACGACGGTCGTCGGGAGCGGTGACAGTCAATTTTTTGGATCGGACGACGCCGATGGATGGGGGAAGGAAGAGAGAATTTAAGGGAAATAAAAAAAACATAGGAAAATAAAAAGGGGGAGAGGGAGGGGCGGTGGCAACGGGTGAGTGGGTGGGGGTGGGAAATGGAATGAGATGAATGAATTCTAGCGTTATAAATTAAGTTTGGGGTGTGTGGGGTTAGTAAATGAAATTTTGTGTAGAAAAGGGTATTTAGAACAATTTAAAAGGTACATTTATCCTAGATAAATTTTTTGGGTGCATCAATTGTGGGTGTGTTCTCAACGCAGATGGAGGTGCATATAGTCGGACCCTATATATATTTTTCAAAGCAATGTAATTGATAATATATATGTTTTTTGAAAGCATGTAATTGATAATTAAAACAATTTAAAAACACAATTTTGTAAAATTGAATAATATGTTGATGATCTATTTTTGGGTGAGACCGTATCATGAATTGATATTCCTGAAACGGTTTTTTTACCTAATATAAAAAGTGATACTCTTTAAGTAAAAAAATGATACTCATTTTTGTAAAAAATATTATCACTTTTTACTTAAACATTTATTTTTTAAACATAAAATCTGGAGAAAAAATGGGTTGCTTAATCTAAAAATCTGGAACATAGGTCAAAAGGGATTCGTTTTTTTCGTGAGACGATCTCACACAAGTTTTTTTCTATTTTTTAAATAAGTTTGCAAAACAAATATAAGCCCAACTGAGGCCCATCATTTCTAGTATGGACCCGACTAATTTAAACCCAATTAACGCCTATCTCTACCAAAAATAATTGGTCATGTTTATTTGAACCCCAGAATTAAATAGTTCACCGGTCTCATTAGTTTACCACCCGTTAAATTAGTTCACCACATATCTACCCAAACTGCCCTCATAACTCATTTCATTTCTTTTTTTTCAATTCTTTTATTTGGATCTGCTTTGATAGGTTTAGGAAAAAAAAGTGAAGAAAAAAAATCAGTTTATTTTGTATTTTTTGAACTTTTTTGTTCTTAATTGATTTTTTTGCCGAAATTGTGCTATTTTTACGAAAGTTATTGTTGAATTTATTTCAAAGTTCATGGATATTTCGATTTCTTTTTTTGAGATTTCAGTAGTTTTTTTCTTTAAAATATAATGATTTTTTTCGGTTAAAATGCTTGAAATCTGAAAAAATAGATTTATATGACAACTCGGTGGCGATTAGGCGGAGACTCGGTGATTGACTCGGCGACGTTTGGGGTGTATAAATTAATGTTTGAAATAGTTATATTTTGTTAAATTAATAAAAGGGCAACATAGGTTTTTTAGATATAACTTTTTTTTTTTATCAAATTCTTTTGATAGTGAACTAATTAATTTCGATGGTGCAAATAAACGTGGCCAAAATGGAATCTATTATTCTTGTGAGTAATTTTTTTTTACCGTCTCACCTGAGACTGAGAGGACCTCTTATTTATTTTTGAAACATGCATGCATCACAAAATACAATCTTAAAAAAAGAAAATGAATTTGTCAATAAAGAATCCAACAAATTGTAAAATTATTAATTAGTATCTGAAAAATTTCCAATCGATTCAGTACCTGAAAATAAGAAACTATCAACGTAGAAGATCGATTTTTAACCATGGATCATGGTCTACTGAAGAAATTTGAATATTATCAAGTTTAAAATTTAAAAATGGATTAAGACTCATAAAATTATTGGGATATCTTATTACAATTGGAAACAAGCTTCTTGGTCATGCATGTTTCATCTAATAAGTTATAGTTTCTCTTTACTTTTTTATACGATATTGTTGTAATAGGATTTGAGTACCCCTTAGTTATAAAAATACCACAATTACCTTATATAAAAAAAAACTATAATTTGACATTTTCAAAGTCCAATTTTACTATTTCAAACTTTTTTTTTTTTTTGACATATACTATTTCAAACTTAATAATCACCTTAATGGATAGTTAGTTAGTATACACGACTACCAAATGTCCCATTTTTTAATAATTGAAGTGGTATGTTTAAGATTTGGACCACGTTAAGTAATAATTATGGCCTATTCATCTAATTAAATGGCCTCTAGAACTTAATATTCCCATTGGATTAAAATAAAATAAAATTGGCATACCACAAAACAACAAGACAAATTTTTTTCATAACATGTCATTTGGTCAACAAGAATAGCCACTTTTATTCGCTACTATATTACTTAATCATGTGCCGCAACACAAAAGAACATCACACGATATCGTATTAAAAGTAATTATATTTGCTATAATCATTTGAAGTAAGCAAAAATAATGTTCTTATTTGCTTATTATAATCTATGAATAAAAAATAAGACTTTTATTAATCTAGAATCTATGAGACTTGAATAAAGCACCAACAAATTATTAGAAAGATAAAAACTTATCAGTTAAATATTAAAAAAAGTTAAGACTATTTGTTTGACATCTTAAACAATTTAGCTACTATAGACAATTTTTAAATAATAATATGAATTTTAAAAATGGTTAATTGAAAATTAATCACCATCTTTTGATAATTTGCAATTTAATCTAAAACTTTACATAATTGTAAATAAATCATCAAATTTAAATATGGTTGTAAATTAAATTTTTTTTAACGTAAACTTCTTTGTGCCCGAAGCTAAACATGGCTTGCTGATGAGACATCTTTTTAATGGAACAATTTTTTTATTCCAATCTAATTTTAAAATGTTAAATTCGAGCACAAAGAAGACGGTAAAGGAGTCTAAATTGCAACAATATTTAAAGTTGATGATTTATTTATAATTATTTAAAGTTGATGATTTATTTATAATTATTTAAAATTTAAAATTAAATTGCAAATAAACAAGAATATAGTGATTGAATTTGCAATTAACTCTTTTTAAAAATAAAAAGAAAGAATAAATAAAATAAAAAATTTATAATTAAGTTAATATCAGGACTATGAATTGCAAGATATCAAACATGATTTAAATTTGTGAATTTTCAATTAATATATTTTCTCTTTCAAACTTTACATATATATATATATATATCGATGTGTTTATTTTTAAGGTCTCTAATTAATAACTATTTCTTTTGTTTTTTTAAGTGTCAACTATGAAGAGTATATTAATCAAAAGAGAAATGTAGTTGGATCCAAACAAACTCAACTATCCAAACAGATAGTGAACAAATAAAAAAATAATCAACGATCACCAAACGAACCAACCGTATAGCGACACTAAGGAGAACCAATAAAAGCGACCCGTATTCAATCACTCAAGAATCCCATTGCGACGTAACTGCTTGCACATCCAACAAGACTAGCGAAAACACCAACAACCTGAAGAATACTTCCAACCCAATAATACAATCCCTTAAAAAACTACAGTATTAGCTAGGGTGATATATATTTAAAATGAAGTTGGTAAAAGAAAATAGAATAGAAGGGGTGGGTGGGGGGATAGCCATGTGGGTAGGGGCCCTTTTAATTTATCAGTATGTATGTGGGTGTTTTATGGAAATTTCTGATTCCCAAATTCCAAATTTCTATAAATCCGTTTGCAATTTTCTCATTTGGAGCCGTTAATGGGCCCCTAAACCTTTCTTCTCATAATTGTTGGATTCATAGAATTGTCCAATGTACAACCAAACACACACACACATTTTTTGTAATAATAATACTAATAATGTAGCCTCCTGCAATTATTATATACCCCAGACAGTGTACCTAAAATATTTTGCAACACCCCCTTCATCTTTTAACTTTCTTAAAAACACCCCATTTAAAACTTTTTTGAAGTTAAACACTTACTCCCTCCGTCCAATTCTATAATGTCCATTTAGGTTGAACACGAATTTTAAGAAAAATTGATTTTTTATGTAAAAAGTGAAAGTTTGAGTTGGGAGATAAAGTAAAAATAAAGTAGTGAGTGAGAGTAATATTTCATTATCAAAAAAGGGGAATTATAAAATTGGACAGACAAAAAAGAAAAATGAGAATTATAAAAATGGACAGAGCTAATATTATTAATTGTGCTTCTGTATCGTCATGGCAACACACAAATTTGCTATAGCTTCTCGTTTGTTTGAAAGCTTCTTTTATTAGGATGACCCTTCGTTCTTGATGGGCTCTCGGAAATAACCCGTCGTTTTTTTTTTTTTTTTAACGGGGAAATAACCCGTCGTTACAACAATGAAAACTAAGTTTTCTTGTGTTCGAAAAAAAAAAATACTCACTAAAGCAAGCAAACATAGGATGACTTATCACAATGGATAAAAGTTCGACCCAATAAAAAGGGCTAAGGAACGACTTAACCACTGTAGCCAAACAATGTACAAAATAATTTGACTTTTGACTCACCCACCAAACATAAAATAAAGGACACCCCTATACACTTTTAGGTTGTCAATATTAACATAATACTTGTTGATTATATGTTAACTTAAGTTTTAAACTTGAAACACGTACAAGTTGGGTTTCCTCAATGCATTGTTTTTATAGTTGGATTGAGCACTGATTGTCGGTTCAACCGATTTGATCGATTGACCTGATCGGTCTAATTCAATTCTAAAAACCGTACTTTAAAGAGTTCATATACATGAAGCGAAAAAACAAATAAAGTACTATATGATATTTCATTTTCTAAATATAAGGAGTTCATTTTATTTCGAAGACACGTTGTGTCTGTTGTTTGGAAAAAGATTTTTTTTTTTTTATTCTTTTATTTTTAAGAATCATAAATGTATGCAGAAATAGGTATTTAATAACATATTGAGGGCACAAACATTGATTGTGGTCCTAGTAATTTTTAGAAGCCAATAGAAGTAATATGTACACTACAAACAAACATGCTCAAAGTTAGCCCAAGTCTTGCTAGGAAAAAATTAAATTTTTTTTTTTGACTTTGCTTTCATGATTTTAAAACTATTAAATTGAGTATCAATTAATTCAACTAAACTTTTTCATATTTCATGGCCAAGTTAGTATATCATTGAATTTTAAATAATTTTAATGTATTTTTAATTGAACTTTTGATCCGTCACAAGTTAAAATTATGGCACAAATGCACTATATAATTAAGTGTACACACAAGTGTGAGTCTAAAATTTATGATATTAATTATTTTTAAATTTTATAATATAACATTTTTCGAATTTCTCGGCTTAAATTTATTGTTTTAATAAATTAAGAAATTTGGGTAGAAAATAAAAAAGTCTTAAATGTTTTGTGTGGACGAATAGAAGGTTCGTGGACAATATTTTCGACCCGACTCAATTGGGAATTTAATTTCGCGGGTTGCTCCCACAGCTGAAAGTGTTGTATAGTAAAATTTGAAAAATGTTGTATACATGAGTAACGTAAACGAAATATGTAAGTATTTTTAACTAAAAAAATGAATGTATACTTATTTAAAATAAAAATACACAATATTTTTTTCCTTTTTAACCCCACCCTCACCCTTTTTCGTTATTTCTTCTCCTTTTCTTTTCTTCCTTTTATTTTGTTAAATTCGTTTTTTTCTCATTAAATGTTTTGTGTATAAAAAAGGAGAAATAAACAACATAATTTTCGCTAAAAACTTAATTGGTTCTAAAGTAAAACCATGCAAGTTCATTTTTATTTAAATTGTATTTAATTGAGACAATTTTATTTTAATAGAAAATACCTACTTTTATTACAACATTTTTTTATTTTATTATATTAGCCTGCAATGAGTAAATTTTTTATTAGTACATACCTACTTTTATTACAACATTTTTTTTTTATTATATTAGCTAGCAATGAGTAAAAAACATAAAAATAATAATACATACACTTTTCCTAAGTTAGTTCTTAAGAATTCACACTTTCACTAGATCATTATCTTACTTATTTACATAAATAAAATTTTCGCTCTATATAGATGCAAACTACCTGAATTTGAGAATATATTAGTCTGATAAAATGATTTAATTAGAATGACCCTTCTCTAATCTTTCATTCTTTATTGTAAATCATAAGTTAATCTTTCCTTCTTTATTTGAAGGAAAAACAAAGAAATACATACAAGAAAAAATGTCCAATGTTGAGAATTTCAAATAGTAGAGGGACCTAGTTGCAAAATTTAGTGGGGTCCATGTCTTTGATTGAACAAAAATCATGGGGAAGCAAATGTAAATGCACAGAACCTAGTCAAATATTGCAACTATTCATTCATTACACCAAATTGTAGCCGTACATTATTTTTAAGTGAATTTATTATTACTCTTTTCTTGTGCTTGTAGTATTGCAATATGGAAATAAACATGGACCAATGTGATGTCTAGCTACATCGTAAATTGTATCTATGAAAATATGTCACATTTTAACATTTTTTTTATTATTTTATGTAACTGCTTTTTATGAATTTACCATATGAGTGAAAATTTTGGAGAATAATTTAAGCTATTTGCAATTATAATTTTATATGGACCCCTACTAGTACTAGCTAGTACATATTGATTTTAATTTATTTCTTATTCTTATCATAATTGATTGAAATTGAAAAATAAATAGTGTGTCTTTCAGTCATTTGGTACACAGTCGAATGTATTTTTGCATATTAAATATAAATTGTATTTTAAGTCTGATTATACATATATTCTATGTATCTTGTATCTGGGCTAATCTATTACTCCATATCGTACTGGGCCTAACTATCACTCTTTTCGTTTCATAATAAATTTCACAATTTTTTTTTTTCGTCCGTTTCATAATAACTTAACGCCATTTAAATGAAAAACTCTTCTGAAACTTTATCTTCACAATATCCATAATTTTATATCCAATGTGATTATTTTGGGAGATCACACACATACACTCTAGTGTATTTCTTTATCTAATACATAATTATTTACGAAATTACTTCTTAATATTTTACTTATTATTCAACTTTCTAAAAAATGTATGCTCCTACGTGTGAAGTAGGGGTGTCAATTTTCGACACGACACGATAGCACGATACGAATTCGACACGAAAATTGCGGGTTAGTGTTTGGTCTTATCGGGTTCGTGTCGTTATCGGGTCGACCTGATAACGACACGAAAATTTCATGTCGGGTTCGTGTCAACCCGTTAAACACGATAAAATTAACAGGTAACCCATTAACCTGTTAACAACCCGTTAACCTGATATGACACGACACGATAATGACACGTATCTGATAATAACACGATAATTTTTTATATTTATATAAATATATTATTTTTTATATATTTAATACAATTTTAAATTGATTTATTTTCTTATCGTGTCGTTGTCGTGTTGTTATCGTGTTACGTGTCGTTATCGTGTCGTGTCACGTCGACACGAAAATTATCGTGTTCGTGTCGTGTCGACACAGATCCTTATCTTGTCGTGTTCGTGTTTGGCCTTATCGTGTCGTGTCACTATCGTGTCGACACGAAACACGACACGATAGCACGATT
Source organism: Galeopsis tetrahit (assembly GCA_963675135.1). NCBI lineage: Eukaryota > Viridiplantae > Streptophyta > Magnoliopsida > Lamiales > Lamiaceae > Galeopsis > Galeopsis tetrahit. Next base: position 8,883,646 of record OY776124.1, read on the forward strand.
TGCCAGTCCTAGTGTGAAGATTATTCGGAAACGAAAGGGTAGTATTTATTAGGAAAGGAAATTTTAAGGCACTTCTTTTTTAATAAACTAATGAAATTGACCAATAGTTATTACTAGGTGTAGCATGCACTCATTCTAGTACTCAAAAGGGGTAAAATATCACTACACAAAAAGGAAAAATACCAAAAGAATTAATAGCATCCCAATTATGTATATATATGTTTTTCAAAGGTCAAAAGTTTCCCTTATGACAATTTCAATTCAGTTCTACCGTATTACACCTGAATAAGATTTTGAATGATACGCAATTGACTGAACCAATTGAAATTGGAATTTAATAAATTAAATTAAATGATGAGTTAAAATTAAATTGAATGATAAATTTTTATATGTAATTGAATATATAGATACACTTAGATTTTATTGTTCAATTTAATCTTTAAGCTAACAATTGACTTCCAAATGTATCTGTGCAACCAATTGCACCCAAATATAATTTCTTTTAAATATTTCATACATGAAATATGTCTAAATATAATAATATTTTAAAATTTGCAGATGATAAGCCTGTCACAAAAAAAAAATCAGTGGATCGCAAACGTGTGATTTACTACATGACCAATATATTATTACTATTATAAAGTCAAAATACTATAGCTACAAAACCAAAATTGTATTACTATATGTTAAAAAAATTCTGAAAATTTCAAAAATTAAGTGTTCAGAATATTTTTGGACTTATAGTAATATACTTTTGACATTTTAGTAACAATATTATGCTCATATATTAACATAGTTTTGACTCGAGTTTGACCACAAATTTAGCTTGCATTGTATGAAATATTTTATAGGAGTAAAAGTTTTGGTCAAGATTTTACTAATAAAATGGATTCAATTAAGCAATTACTATAAAAACCAGAAAAATATTACAAAAATAATTAACGAAAATATTAGTGAAAAGCTTTTTCGGATTAATTAATATAAAATGGGGGGTTTGTGTTGGCGGTGATGATATATTAGTATCTTCTCAATTGGTTGATGCTCACGTGTCCGCCACGTGTTACTCTTCTCTTTATATCACAAGCGTAACTGCCTCTCTGTTCCCCTCTCTCTCCTCTCTCTAAAACTCTCACTCTCACACTTTTCCTTTTCCATGAAAAAGGCTACAAGATTCACTCCTTGAAATCCCCTCCCTCTCTCTCTCTCTCTCTCTCTCTCTCTCTACAACTTTACATTTGAAGGTGAAGCTTGGACAGTTGCCATAACTGTAGTCATATGTATAATCTCCTTTCGTTTTCTTTTCTTTTTCCCTCTCTGCAATTTTGAAAATCAGAGCCCAACTTTACAAAGGGGGGCACTAATTTGCATGACTCGAAAAGACACATTAATAACGGGTACGTTCAATCAAATCTTGTTTAGAACCCTCCTTTTTGACTCGTTAAATTCTAAAGACTGCACTAGTATTACCTAATTTCTCGCTTTAGATCTGTTTATTTTTTTAAAAAATTGGAGCGATTTAGGGGCTTTGAAAAATATTTGTGGGGTTACGTTAGTATGCCAAGGCAGAACTTGAATGTGGATGTGAAAATTGGGGGAAGGAAATGCAAAGTGAGAAAGAGGGGTTGTTCTTCGTCTTCTTCATCTTCGTTAGTACAGAATTATCGATTAAAGCGTGCTTTTCTTGTTGGGAAAAGAGTGGGATCAACCACTCCGGTTCCCAAGTGGAAAATGATGAATTTGAATTCACCATCAATGGAGAATGATGGCGGCGGGGGCGAAAAGGGCAAAGAATTATCCGTCTCCGCCCGAAAACTGGCTGCCACTCTATGGGAGATTGATGGATTGGTGGTGAAAAGGGAGGATAAAGTAGAAAATGTTGGAAAACTGAGGAATTCGGAGTCGGGATCATCGGCTCTTGTTTTGTCTGATCTAATTCGTAGTCGTGTTCATGAGGTGGGATTGAGTTTATATGGATGGAATTGGTTTGTTTATGTTAATCAAATGAGATATGTTTTGATTGTAGGTAATGGAATTGATTCTATGTAGATTGTTTAATGTAATGTTTTCTTGTTTTGAAATTTGCAGAGAATGGATCATCAACCTATAATGGCTGCTCATAGAAGAAGAGCATCTTCTGGCTCCCAAAAACTTCTTACTGCTGATTCTAATTTGGGAAGCACCAAATCACCTCGTAATTTTATGGTTGAGGTATGATTTCGAGTCGATGTAATTAAATTTTCAAGATATTTAGTCATTTAGCACTCTAGTTTATGAGATCTTTTTGTGGGGGGTGAAGGATGATTCCTAGGTTACCTTATGAAAATTATCTACTCCCTCGCCGCCGTAGATTAGTTTTCACGTTGATCTGTGCACGAAAACGTGATAAAATAAGGGTATTGAGGTTCTTTCAACTTTATTAAAGTCGTAAAGTAATATTATTGTGTAAGAAAATGTAATGCATAGAGGGCGAATAAGTGAGAATTGAAATTTCATTATTTGGTGTGTGAAAATTAATGTGAGATATATCAAAAACGGAGGAAGTACTTTTTTTTTTTACCGTAAGGGGTAAAATCAAGCACTCTTTTTTTATACTGTAAAAAGCTACTTTTCTAACATCTTGAAGTAGGATTTTGTTAAATTAAACGTGTTTTTTAGCGACTTGGATGAATTATGGTTTGGGGGAAATGGACAGAATCCGATGCTTTTACTATAGATGGTACATAGAACATGGTGTTATGTTGTTATGGGCACCACCAGAGTCAGCATGTCTTAAGGTTGTTTGTCGCCTTATGCATATCGACAAGTCGTGTTTTTCGCATCAAGAATTTTCGTCTTTTTGCTTGTAATAATGTTGTAGAAAAGTTAAGAGAGATGATTAATGTAAAATATGCAGGTTGATCATATCCAAAACCATGCTCGTAGTCCATGCAGACATATAAATGGAACAAAGAATCGTCTCAAGGATGTGTACAATGGCCTTGTAACTTCTAAAGAGTTGCTCAAAGTGATGAGCCGCGTCTGCCGCCTTGAAGAGCAAAACTCTACGTGTGTATCCATTTTCTCTGCCCTGAAATTCGAGCTTGATCGGGCATGCATCTATGTTGGTAAGTTAATCCAAGAGGAAAGGACAAAGGGGAATGAGGTTGATAATCTGTTAAAACAGTTAGAGGAGGAGAAGATGCTTTGGAAAATAAAGGAACAAGATAGGATTCGGAGAGAGCTTGAAACCGAGAGGAAGCTAAGGAGACAGACGGAAAGACTGAACAAGAAACTCGGCAAGGAATTAGCAGAGACAAAAGAAACTCTATCGAAGAAGAACACAGAGATAGAGAGTGAAAAGAGGGCCCGCGAAATATTGGAGCAAGTGTGCGATGAGTTGGCACGAGGGATAGGTGAAGACAGGGCTGAAGTCGAGGAAGTGAAGAGACGATCAGCTAAAGTGTGCCAAGAGGTTGAAAAAGAGAGGGAAATGCTTCAATTAGCCGATGTTTTACGTGAGGAAAGAGTGCAGATGAAACTTGCCGAAGCTAGTTATCAGTTTGAGGAGAAGAATGAAGTTGTTGATAAGCTGAGGGACGAGCTCGAGACCTATTTGAAGGCCAAGAAAGGCGAAGAACAAGGCGATGGATCTCCAAGCTACGACAAGATTAAGGAGCTCGAGAAGTATTTGAGGGAGACTTTGCCAAACTCATATGAACATCAAGATGAAAAAAGAAACGGGATTGAAGCAGTAAATGAAGAAGAAGAAGAAGAAGACGACGACGACGATGATGATGAAGATGACGAGGATGAAGATGATTCAGGTGATAGCGACCTCCATTCAATCGAGTTAAACATGGACGACCTGAGTAAAAGCTTCAAATGGAGCGATGGTTTGAAGATCGAGTCGAAGAGGAACTCAGTCGACAAGAGTAAAGGGAGGAAGTCCAATTCAGAAAAGATGGTTAAACAGGCAACATTAGATGAAATTGATAAAAGAGGATTATTTGAGTTCTCATCAAAGCCTTGGAAGAAAGATGTGGAGGAAGATGAGATAGAGAGATACAACATGATTAAAGATCTGCGAGACCATATCGTCTCAAATTCTAGAATCGCGTCGTCTCAACCGAGCAACGACCCTACTAACGGGGTGGTGTGTGAGGGCTGAGAAACGACATACGTCCCCGTCCCGGTAATGTCCAAAATACAAGAGTGTAAACAGAATTTTGTTTCCTAGATTACAAGTGTATAAATTAAAATTGTTACTTGTGGTGGAAATCAAAGTGTTACATTTTCTCTCATATGATAGTATGGTACAATGCATTAATGAAGGTGGGGGCATGTCATTTCAGATTTGACTAGGTGAAAAACTCATTGCTCCTCCCTCACATATCACTATCTATCCGTAAAATTCTCAACTTTTCAGCTGCAATAAATAATAATAATTCATGTATATTTGGTCCACACTTGGGTCATACTCATATGAGATTTTCTATGGTCAGGAGTAGATATGTTAAATGAACCAAGCTGCTCATGAGCTCGGCTCGATTCATTCGTTAAATGAGTCGAGTTCAAGCTCGTTAGATACTCGAATTACTAACGAGTCGGCACGAGCTCGACTCTTTAGGCTTGATATTTAATTTTTTTCTTTTAATTTCATTAGGCTCGTTAGACTCAGCTCGACTCGATAGGCTCGTTAACGAGTCGAGCCGAGCTCGTTTCTTAGCTCGTCAATGTTATTGAGTCGTGCCGAGCTCAGTTTGATAAGAGCTCAAGTTGAGCTCGAACTTCAAATACTCAGCTCGATTCGAATAAGAACTCTAGTCAGGAGTAAGATTCATCCTTCTCGACAATGCGATTGCACATTGTGTAGAGTAAACACGCTATTGCAAAGTGCAATTATATACAAATAATTACTCTATATATGTTGAATTAATGATCCAATGATATTTAATGTGTTTTCTATATTATTAGGAAGGGCAAAGCTTTTCCGACGATAGTGAGACCCTACTCATATATATACCTCAATCTTTTTTTTTTTCTTTGAGATTTTTTAAATTGGGTTTATTGAAAAAAAAAAAACACCACACACAATCTTTTCACCTCTTTCCGATTGACAAATAAATGACGCTTTAATTTATTTATTTTTTTAAGAAAATAGTATATATATTCACAAATTTCTCCTTAATTAATGAATACTTGACTAGTTTTCTTACCATATTCCATGATTTTTGTAGCTTACCATAAAAAAAACTTATATTTTCCGCATATTTATAACTTCTAAATTACTACCGTCAAAAAAAAAAAAAAATCTAAATTACTACTTGAATAGTTTTCTTATTCTATGATTTTTATAGTTTACCATAAAAAAAAATTGTATTTTCCGCATATAACTTTTAAAGGTGAGTTAGAAATTATGAAATTCTAAAGTTAAAGGGTCAGTAAAATTGAAAAAAATATTAAACATATTATTTAATTATATAAAAATATATAATGCTAAAACGTCTTTTATTTGTAAACGGAAAGAGTAACCTTTTAATTTTGACAATTTGAGACTTTTAAAATTTTGTAGTTACATTATATGATAAATTTTCAACAATTTATTGCTGACGCGACAGTTGAAACTCTTTTAAAAGATTACAAATACTAATTTATTGCAAAAATTAAAAGCTGGTGATATAATTGAAAAACATGAAACTTGAATCTTACAAAATAGTAAACAAACATATGTGTTTATTTATATAAAATTTCGAATTCAAGATTTTTTTCTCATTAAAAGACATGGCACACTTTGACTGAAATAAAACCGAAGCTTTAATGGATACGTAACATTAATTTTAGTTAAAACGTGTAAGTTTGTAACATAATAAATCGTCTTTTTCATTGAACAATGTTAATTGTATATATTATAAACATAATATTAACTTGAACTAGTTTTATGTGAAATATTTCATACATGCATTTCATACTAATTTGATCAAGTTAAAATCCTAAGTCCATTTAGCCCAAAAATTAAATTAAGATAATTTTAAAAAAATCGCGGGTCATAAGCCCGGATTCGGGTTGCCCAGAAAATTCGCGGATCGCAAACAGGTGGTTTACTATATGACCAAAATATTGTTACTATAAGGTTAAAAAATTACCACTACAAGGTCAAAAATGTAATACTACATGTCAAAACATTCTGCAAATTTACCCAAAAAATTAACTGTCCAGAATATTTTTGGACATGTAGTAATACACTTTTGACCGATAAAATTTTGGTTTTGTAGTAACATTGTTTTAGTCATGTAGTAGCTGAATAAGTCAGAATTATTTTAATAATTTTGCTCAAAAAAATAAGTGTCCAGAATATTTTTGGACTTACAGTAATACACTTTTGGTCTTGTAGTGACAAAATTTATGTCATGTAGTAATATAGTTTTGGTCATGTAATAAGATAATATTTTAGAGCGAAAATAAATATTATAATTAAGGTTAACCCGCGTTGACCCGCATTTGACCCACGAAGTTTGACATAATTGGTCAATATTACATATAAGTTTTTGTCTATTAACTTTAATTGAAACGTGTAAATTAATATAAGGTTTCTTAAATTTAGAATGCACTATGTGAATATGAGATTTGTTTTGCTTGTCAAGTCCAAGTGAAGAAAAGAGGTTCAATTTCTTGATAGGTGGTTGAACATGGTCCTTAAATTTCAGATATGAGAATCATTAAAAAAAGGAGCTAGGGACACTACAATCTTTCTGTCTTTAAATTTTGCTTAATCCTGTCTAAATATCCCAAAATTAAATACTAACATATATAGTAGTATATCTAACTCTTTTTATTTTTCTTTGACAGGAGATAATATATCTAACCTTATCTTCTCAGAATATGCTGAGGATTAGAATAAGCATAATCACTGACATTCACAATTAAGCTTCACGAATTGTAAACCAGTGTTTTCATAACCATCAAATCGGCCACCAAATCAGACTGGGCATCGGTTCATGGTCCAATCGATTGATCGGCGGTCGAATTAAAGTTATATTTTCACAAGGCGAATCAGAGGGCGAGGAAGCAATCAAACTTAAAATGATTGAAACTGAAAAATGGGCCTATGGGGTCCAACAGACTCAAAACAACTCAATTCAAAGTATGAAAACATTAAAATGACCGATTTTCTCTAGTTCAACCGTTAAAACGTTTTTTTAAGTGGTATCGAACTGGTTTTGGGCCCATACCCGATTGAATCAGCCGGTCCGATCCGATTATGAAAATATTGGTATTAACTTTTTAGAAGGTAGCTATTCAATTATAAAATGAATTTATATATATTGTTAATTAATGGAGTCACACATGGCTTGTTCACCAGCATGAAAGAAATAAGGGTGTTGAGTGATGAGACCACACAAAATATTGTAGATCATGTCTGAAACAATTATATAAACTTTGTCTTGGATTATTTAGACCACATGCACTCTTATCATTCATTGCCAACTACAGCTGGAGGAACCTAAACACTTATAATTGTTTCTTTGTAATGAAATTTATATATATAATTCCAATGCCCTAAAAACCACTCATTAATATATCTATGTTCATTACTAATATTCTCATATTATACTTAATTGTTCATTCAATGATTCAATGTATCATTGTCTCATGTTTCAAGTCTTCTTCTTCTTTTTTTTTTTTTTTTTTTTTAAGTGTACTTAATTGGTATTTTGAAATCTTAAGGCTATGTTTGTTTTGGGATTATGTTCAGGAGAAATTTTGGATGGAGAAATCTTGATAAATATTGATTATGGGTTTGTTTTAAGATTTTGAGTTAGACTTTTAGGCAACTTCTTTTGTGCCCGAATTTAACGTTTTGAGGTTAGATTAAATTAAAAAATAATGTTGTTTCTTTCATTAAAGAGGTGTCACGTCAGCAATTCACGTTAAATTCGGGCACAGAGAAATTCAAAAGGAAATCTAAATTACAATAGTATTTAAAGTTGATGATTTATATGCAACTTTTTAAAAGTTTAGATTGAATTGCAAATCAACGAAATGTGGTGATTTAATATGCAATTAAACCGAAAAAATATTTATAATGGAAAAATACATTTTTTCCATTCTCAAAATCCACCTATTTTATATGGAATGGAGAATGATTGAGCTTTTGAATGGGAAAACCCAAATAAATCTTGTAATTACAAATTATGGAGATGGTAGTTTTGTAATGTTGTAATAAAACTACAAATTTCAAAGGAATGATATACATTGAAGTGATATTATTTGTATTTTGAAAAAATAAAATAAAAATGATAACTATAATTTATTTTTTGTGAAAAAAAATATTTTTCAATAAAATAAGACAAGTAGGCAACTAGAGTTGGGTCTTCATCTTGTTCAAATGATTAAATGGCTTTCCATTCTTGTCTCCTATTTCCATATTTAAAGACCAAAATAAACTTTTTAGGTACAAATAATCTCTCATTATTATTCATTCCCTCTTGTACTTATAACCTCAATCTTTCATCTCATGCAATCACTAATCTTGCAAACATTATAGACAACTTTGATAAGACACCTTTTTTGGGGGCCACATCTCTAATTGTCAATGTCATTTAGAAAAAATAAATTACTTATAGTATTATTTAATTTAGTAGTCTTTCTACTTTGAAATAATGCATTTTTTGTTCCTTGTGTTTTCAACTTTCTTTTTGTCTTCTGCATTTGATTTTTTAGTTCTACTCTCTTTCTTTTCCTTTAACTGCTAAAGAGCAAGGATGTCGAAAATCAGACGGATTTCAACCGTCTGGCACCTAGGTCATCTAGACGCCATCTAAAAACTTTTTTTTTTATCATTATTCTTATTTTGCGAAAATAATGCTGAAAAATATAAAAATACAATTTTCACTCCTTAAACGATGGATTATGACAAATCCATGTGTTTTGCTCAAAACATCAATTCCACTTAAAAAAGTGTGTTCAATCGCTTGAATATGACTTTGCCAACGGGCAATCCATACAAAAAAAAATATAGTCGAAAATCACTAGATGGACAGTAGACCAGCGACTAGCACCTAGGCAGGTCTAAACGTCGACTTTTGCAACAGAGCTAAAAATAGAAACTAAAACTAGTATTAAATATTTGCTCGATACAAGATATTAAAATATATTGTACATTGTAGATATATTGAGAAAAAATTGAATCTCTTAAGTTTTGGACCAAGATAGATTGGTAATCAGACACAGGATCTGAAATAAATTTTTTATCCAACGCCCAAAAACACACTTAATCGTGTACATACTAAATGACCAAAAACACGTCATTTGCAATTCAATTTGGGGCAGTTAAGACATTCGAGCCTAACCACAAATATTTCAACATATCCACCAACCAAATGGACTAAACCCAAAACACAGAGTTAAGCATTAAGGAAAACAGTAATCTGGGTTGCCAACTTGGTGCATTGAACTCCAATCAAGAGAAGAGATAAGAGAGAGAGATGGGCCACACACAAAGAGAGTATGAAGCTAAAGAACACCGTGGCGTAATAAGTGTTTCCACTTACAGACTGTTTACATTATGCTTTTGCAAGACTGTATATGCATGAAGCTGATTCATCAGTATGATGCATCAACTCGCCGAAAGACAACAAATGTCATAATAATTGATAGAGTGATTATCCAGAATATAAGGGACAAGACAACTGACTCGGCTCGATGTTTGGAAGTCAAATGACGAAGCACCAATCACTTCTGTGGGCTTTCATCTGTCTTTCCAGATGCTGAAGCAAAAGAAACCGGACTCATCGCGTGGTCCTTCACAATGAGACTGAGCACTTCTGGTCGAGCATAATGTCCCACCACGTCAAAGTCGAACTTTGCACGAACCACCTCTCCAAGATCTGCGGTTTATATAATAGACAATTAAGACGTAATTTGTACTCCTTCCGTCTCATAGAAATTTGCACACTCCAAAAAAGGAAACATCTTCATAACTCCCACCCTCAAAATATACACATATTTACCCATATGCCATTACTTTTTCACACTCAGTCTACCTTTTTCTTTATTTTATTCATAAAAATTTACAAAACTACCCCTCAAAACATCACTCATTACACTTTTTATTACACATTTATTAAAATGTGTGTCATTCCAAGGGTGCAAATTCCCTTGGGACGGAGGGAGTAGTATAATAGATTCATGCATCAAACAAATTTAAAGTCAAACGAAAAGAGATAGTAGACAGTGAACTCGTGCTTAAAGGACAGACAGTGAGATGATTATTTGATAGATATCTACTTAACTAATATAGAGGAGACAAAAACCAAAAGTCGTAGAATAAAAATCGAACAACTTTATGTAGAAGTCGAGTAGTGGCATACCTAAATCTGCAGTTATGAGGGCCTCGCCATCATAATTGGGGCCAGCCAACACAGTTCCTGAAGGAGAAATGATGACACTGCCACCAGCACAAACAACAGATTCGGGCATAAGGTCTTCTTCTGTGCCGGAAAAAATGTAATCTGGTGGAGGTGGATAGTCTTTTCTTCTGCAGAACTGGTTTGCCGATAGAACGAAACACCCGCCTTCTAGAGCAATGTGGGTCATTGAAGCTTGCCATATTTCCCTAGAATCAGCTGTAGGCGCACAATATATTTCAACTCCTGTAAAAACAACATGTTACAGAATTAAATGGCAATCAAAATGCTCTAGGATCAAACACTCAGCTTTCCTAGATCAATCATCAATTCACTGCAGTTTTAGGTTTACTGTGATACAAAAATAGAAATGGATTAGTTGCAAAATAAATCACAACTTTTTCACATATTTTCAATTACAGCATATGTTTTTAAATTTACAGGTTGATAAACGACCTTTTAAATTGTTGCTATTATATCACGTGATAATTTTCCAGTAAGTTTTGCTGACATGGCAGTATATGAAATTGAAAATAAATAAATTAAAGGCTGTTATCCAATTGAAACATAACAAAAGGTCGTGAATTTATTTTCAATTTTTTCAAAATTTTCCGGCTGCCACACCATTTTAAACTGCCGGAAAATAGTCATACAATGCAGTTGCAAAATTTAAAAAGTTTGTATATCGAACTGAAAATTTTAAAAATAAATGTTGTAATTGGAAAAGGCATGAAAATGTCGTGATTTCTTATGCAATTAACCTAACAAAAATTGTCAAGTCAATCACCAAGTATATACGGGTTCATCAACCTCTCTATCCTACTATATGCAGCATCTCAAAGAAAATACTGATCATCAAGCTATCACATGGTGAGTATTTTTATAGTCAAAGCATTTAAGCAAGAAAGGACCTTTAGCATACATAGCTGTCCTTAAAAGTGGCATTCTGTTTTCCCAACAAATTGCGGCACCAATCTTGCCAATAGGTGTCTCGAAAACAGGAATTGTTGATCCATCTCCAAATCCCCAAATTATGCGCTCAAGTGCGGTGGGCATGATTTTTCTGTGCTTCCCGAGGTAACGACCTTGAGAATCAAAAAACAAAACACTACAGTATAAGGTATATCCATCCCTCTCTATTACACCCATCACTAAATAAACCTTATATTTTCCAGCCATAGCAGCCAAGCGATCAACTTCAGGACCTGAAAGAATGCAAAAACAAACTAATAAGATAATGGAATATAATATCCAAAAGAAGCACCAATGATTGGAAGTTAAGTAAGTTGACGATATTTAAAGATTTCACTATATCCTTTAACTGAACAAAAATTTGTACTCAATAAGATTAGATGAAAACATTCCATATTACCAATGTCTAGGCTAACTTTAATCCAGGTGTCCTTGGCTTCTAACTACCTACATCTAACATTTATTTTATAAAATTCAAATACTGTTAAAAACGCCAACTGCACTAAAAGGATAGAAAATCCAATAATTAAAGAACATCTCATCGTTAAAGAAACGTTCCTATCAATATAATACTCTAAGACCCAATTCCTTCTCAGATTCAAAGAGTAAGTTATTTACAATCCATCCACAACATAATAATACTGCAAGAAACAAATATCATTTTATGGGGGCTTCCTGATTCAAGTTTTGTATAACTTTTTGCATAGCTATAGGACGCAGAGGAGAAAATATTGTACATGCACAACCCTGGTCTTTTCATAGCAAACTTTACCTGCTTTACTCGTTGAATGGAAACACTTTTTTTTTTAAGAGAACATATTTTTTTGTTTCTCACATTCTTAGGTGAAGTTTGCATCTGGAGCTGGACAGGATATATTAGATAATAAACATGATGTTTTATATTTGGGTGCTTGAAGAAGATTGGACATTGGAAAAAGATACAACATTGGTTAAACTAATTTTGAAACATGGGTTGGATAAGGGGGAAGCATTCAAAATTGCAGAGTATACAAATGAACACAAGCAAAAAGAGAAGAAAAAAAAGAACAGAACAAAAGAAAGAAAGAAAAAAGCACGAATAAAAGTAGCAGAGTCCTGGGAACGTATTCCATTTGCGCAAAAAGAGGTTGCGTGTTACTAACTCAATCTATTTTTAGAAAATATATTCTATTACCTTCATTGATAATAGCCAAAAATATTGGACGTATATTCCTATTGCAACTTCCTGAATGGTCTGAGGATTTCCACGAATGGAATAAAGAGATCCATATTAAAATGCACCTATAATGGTATTCCATTATCCGAAACCGAATTTCCAAATAATTGGTTTACAGATGGTATTCAAATAAAAATATTATTTCCTTTCTGTCTTAAACCTTCGCAAAAATCGAAACTACGATCCTCTCAGAAAAAGTTGGTTTTTGTTTTTTCATCCTACACTTCTTATACCATACTATTCAGGTCCCTGCTTATGAATTCCAGGAACTGATGAGTCTGTCATTACAATACTTTTTCTCATGTGGAGAGGATCATAATTCATAAGTGAGAATGGTTATTTGGTACGTGATTTCTCATGAGTAGAGACCATCATCAACAATGAATTACAACCGTCTGCTGCTAAAAGTTCAGAATCCTCCTAAACTAGATGATATTACTAGGTGACAGCAAACTGATCGTATTCCCCTTGTCAGCTGTATTTTTCATGTGTTTTATGCCAATACATGTGAGCAGTATTGAATGTTCTCTTGATATAGAAATAAATCTGCAAAGGGATAAAAAGATGGATTAAAAATAAGCTGCCCCTGGATATTATTAGCCAGAATGTCCAAAACCTGTTATGTTTTGAATTAATCATTCACATCACAGCTATGTATTAATAAGTTCACAGTGGTAATTATTCAAGCGCAGCACCCCCATTATACATGCAAAGTAGAGCCACATGTCACTTGACCACAATTTTGGTAGTAATTAAGCAACTACTTTCAAACTAACATTCAATGAAAATAAGCCTATCGAACTGGAAATGCTCAAGGTTCAGTCACTTGAATAATATAAGATGATGTCGTATCATTTCTGCAGTTAAACTTATACAATGCGTTTTATGAAATTTTGGAACAATCATCATGCTGATTGGACCTGTAGAAAGGTTCTTACCGGGAACATCAATAGCAGCAGCATGATATTTTCGAAACTCCTCTTTACCCTTGGCTGTACGGTTACCAATTGTGACACCGAAATTTGATCCACGAGGATAGCCACCAATAAATGCTTCAGGAAACACAACTAACTGAGAACCATATGAAGCTGCTTCTGCCAGCAGCCTTTCAGCTTTATCTGCAAAATAAAAATAAAATTTACTTCATAACACTAGCCATGCCTAGAACTATGGTCCAAATATAGGGAAAATGCAAAATCTAACTTAAGTATGAAAAGGCATCTAAAAAGCTCTCATATATTTTTAGCATAGCACTACAAGTCAGTTCTTATATCTGCTGAACTAGATAAAGAAAGAAGCATTCAGATGCTCAACATAACAGACGTTTCATGCTATCCATGATCCTATAATTCTGTGTACACCAACAAGATAGAACGATGTAATGCCAAGCATCTCTAAATCATAAACCTAGTTTTGCTGTAATAAAGTTCTTTTTTTCACTCCAAAGAGACCAATGTAGTGTAAGAAATTAGTTCTTACAAACCTGTTGGATTGGAAATGAGGCCAAGCCAAAAAAAAAAAAAAAAATTGAGAAAAAAACACGAACATTAGGCTAATCAAATTTTTTTTTTTTCACTTTTCACTACATAAATGTATATGTATAGTGGGCTTACAAAATCCTTCCTGACGAGATATAGGAGATGCACAACACAACTAGCCTGAAAAAACTGTGAACTCTTCTACCTTCTTATTCATATAGATTTCCTTTTTTTTTTCTTTTGGAACTACAATAATCAGAATAAACTACTTGATTGAAAACTTCCTCTACAAGTGTCACATGTTTTTACAAATTCGAACTTTTAAATGAAACAAAATTCTTTAATGGTATCATAACCTTAGGCTCCTTGGGCTCACGCCCACAAGTCTGAGTTCAATTCTCGATGAAAGCAAACTACACTCATATTAAATTGTTCACTCGATAGTCTCCAACAGATGACATAACCAGGCCCACTTAGAAGTGTTAGAGAATTAATATAAATGATGAGACATGATTCTTTCAAACCTATTCAACCAATTTGAAGCTTCCCATTTCTAAATTCAACATTAAACCCGATTTTTTTTTTTTCAAATACGAATGTAATTCAGAGAGCATCATTTAAAATGCCAAGCAATTCAACATCAACACCCGGCGCATTCAAAATGATGAAATAAACCCTAAAAACGCATTTGAAATCTTCCCAACTTGTCAATTGAACAATTACAATTACAAGGAGAACAAATGGGAAAGAGAAAAGGGAAAGGGAAGTGACCAAGAGTGGCAGGAGTGTCATAGAAGACGGTGGAGGCCTGGACTACGGTGGCGCGGACGGCGGGGGCGGAGGCGTCGGCGCCCATGTCCACCTCAGCAAACAACGGCCCTTGATTGACTGTAGGACTAGGCACTAAAGCCATGTCCCTCAGCTTCTCTGTTATTGATAGTTCCTCCTCCGCTACTTGATTTTGGTTCTGAATTCGAGCGTTGAGTTGAGATATGGTGGCGATGTGATCATGTGAAGCCGTGGTTGCTATGAGGAAATTCGCTTTTTGGTACCAGAAATTTCTAGAATTTGATGAGAGGATATTATAATAATAAAGGTTGCAATGGGTGGATTATGTATCTTTGTGTTTTGAGTGATTTTTTTAAGATAAGATAATATTTGTATTTTATTTGTAAAATTAAAATATTAAATTAAATAAAATTGAATTATTATTATGATTAAATAATTGTTTAATGATTAAAATTATTATGAGAACTCAACTTTTTGACACAAATTTTAATGTATAAATTATTTATTAGTACGAAGATAAAAATTGATGGTGATAAAGACTTTTTAACATTAAAATATAATAAATATATATATTTTTAGTGTGAATATAGTAAACATATTTTAAGTATGAGTCATTAAGTAGAGAATAGAGAAGTAATGTATTAATTTGATGAGATTATAATTATTGAAACAAGATTATAAGAATTTAACTTTCAAATCAATAAGTTGAATTAGTCTTATGTGCATAGTATGCACCGTGCACAAATTATGAATTCGGAAAACAAAAACTTATAACAAAGTAGCTACTGGTGCAGCGGTTACAACAACCTAGCATAGACCTGCTGTGTCTTATAGAAAACTGTTGTTAAAAAACATGAAGAAATCATTGTAAAATTAATTTCTATCAAGAGACTAAGTCGGTGTCATATAGCAGAGGAGAGAGAGCATAAGAGGGAGAGAGACGTTAGAGGGAGAGTTATATGTATGTAGGAGAGAGGGGAGAGGGAGAGCCGGAGAGGGACATTAGTGAGAGGGATAGTGGCATCGGTAGGATAAAAAAACATGTGCAACGATCCACTTTTGGTATGTAGGGTGCATATGATCACGAGACTCTTTCCAATAGAGTTTTAAAACTCAAAGTAAACATAACTTGTGTATGTGATCTATCACAAAGTCAATCAACACATAAAAATACATTCAATTGTGTATATATTAAAATACTAAAAATACATTTTTTACAATTCAATATAACTCAATTGAGAAATTGATAGCTTATCTACCCACCAAACCCTAGACAATTTTTTTATTATAAAACATTTGTGAATCGACCTCGAAGAATATTCGAAACTTTTATGGGGTTTTCTTAGGATAATCTCTGTGTTGACTAAACTATGAACAATTTGAATGTCGAATCGAATCGTGTCGTCCTAACTTGATACCTATAGCCTATTTTTAATATTTTTAAATTTTATTTTATTATTTACTATTTTACCCTCCATTGAAATTAAAAATAATACGTATATTAATATTAAAATTCCACGTGAATGATATAGTGTCCACATCACATTTTTTTAATATTTAATTTAAAAATCTTTATTAAATAAAAAAATGTCAATTGCTAACAAAAAAATTGTTGGGGTTACCGGTAACAGCAATCTGAGCCAGGAAAGTGGTCAGAGGATCGAAACCATGTGACTTTTAATTAAAATAATCCATTATTAAGTATTTAAGTTACCACCACAATTTTCCACTTTTACTTCATTACTTCATTTTTTAATTTTAAAAAATTCCACTTTTGCTTCATTACTTCAATTTTTCAGTTTTTTACTGAATTTTTAATTAAAATAATCCATTATTAAGTTACTTCGTTTTTTAATTACCACTTTTCAATAATAATAGTCACCACTTTTCCCATAATTCAAGTACCCAACCATTAAAGTCTTTCAAAAAAACTTCATTCCTTCAAGACATTCCATCAAACACCTTGTGCGGGCATTCAATCTCCTTGCATTTACCATAAAAATCAATCAAGCTAGACCCCACAAATACATCCACTCAGTCCTAGATATTCTACACTTTTCATTAAATTAAAAAGAATCTGTCTTTTTAGGGATTAAAGTTTTTTTAGTCCACTAAATTGGACTGATTTTGAATTTGGTCCAGACGGATTACACATTTTGATTTTAGTACAATAAGTATACTTAAATTTTGAAATCAGTCATTTTACCTGCAATAGCAGGTAATGTAACAGGTCATGCCACATGAATTTAATCCATTTTCTTTTTTATATGTTTTGTGACATTTTTTTTATATATTTCTATTTTTTATATGAATTAAAAATTAATTAAAAAAATCACGAATATTAGCAAAAATAAAAAAAAATTTAAAAAATTGAAAAATAACTTGTGAATAATATTTAAAATTCGAATTAACTTTTTTTTTTAATTTTTTAAAAATTATAATATTGATAAAATTTAAAAAACTAAATAAATTCATTCATAAATCAATATATTATTAGAAAAATCAATTAACTTACTTAATTCAAAAAATATATAATTGCAAATAGATATTAATTAGAAATTTATTTAATTATTTATAAATAATTAAATGAATATACAAATTTATCTTTGAAATAAAAAAAAAAAACTCTCAAATAAAAAAATCATTTATTAAAACTATCAAAATTCCTTATTAAAACTTTACTTTTATTTTAATATTTTAAATAAATCCAAAAATTCCCAAATATTTTAAATCATAAAAAATCCTCAAATAAAAAAAAAATATATATATACAAGTAAATTCAAAATTTTTACCCTCTCCCAACTTAAATGGAAAGAAGATGATGAATAATAAAAAAAAATTATTTGAAATTAACTATATGTCAATTTTATTATTTTTATTTTTTATTATATTTTTTTATTTGAAATTAGCTCATAAAAAATAAGAAGACCTATTTTTTGTAATACTCTATTTAAATAAATATACTTCTATTTATTGAATTAATTTAATGATTTTTTAATTTATTTTGAAAAATTATTTGGGATTTAAAAAATAGTTGGTGAATTGTGAATTTATTTAAAATTTTTGAATATTAATATATAAGTAAGGTTTTAGTGAATAATTTTGGTGATTTTATTTTTTTTTTCATTTGGAAGTTTTATTATTTTAAGAATAAATTTCTATATTTATTATATTATTTTAAAATAAATAAATTTATAGTACTATTTTTTTCTAATTATGCATGTTAATGGATTTTTCTAAGAATTAATTGATTTAGAAAATAATTTATTTGATTATTTTTTTCATATTATAATATTTTAGATTTTAAAAAAATCATTTTATATTTTATATACTAGTCATAATTTGTTTTCAATAATTTTAAAATATTATTTAGTGTTTTAACTAATATTCATAGTTTTTATAAATTAATAAATATAAATAAGTTATAAAAAGAAAAAAATATTTCACATGTTAAAAAGAAAACAAAAATTAAAATCCACATGTGCGTTGACTTGTTGGTGACCTACTATTACGGGTAAAAGGACCATTTTCAAAATTTAAGCATACTTATTGGATCGAAATCAAAATGTATAATTCATCTGGACCAAATTCAAAATCAGTCCAACTTAGTGGACTAAAAAATCTTTAATCCCGTCTTTTTATTACGATGAAGGTATCCAATATCAAGACCTTTATACATTTGTCAGATATAATAATCCAATAACCATAAACTAGGTATGTAAAAACAAAATTAACCTAGAAAATCAAAGGATGTAGAAGAATTTAAAGGTGAAGATGCATGTAGAAAGGGTGAAAGGCAAATCCTGGACAGAGTCTGCTTTTTTCCCCACCCACATATTACAACTACTTTGGGTCTCCCTCTTCTAATTTTCGACGGTACGGCAGAGACGAACAATTAATTTAAGAAAGAAGCTGTGTTGAAGAAGGAAGGAGAAGAAAGAAGGGGGAGCAGAAGGAAAGAAGCTGTGTTGAAGAAGGAATGAGAAGAAAGAAGGGGGAGCACAAGCTGTGTTTGGTTTGGTGCACACGGTGTATATGAAACTTTTCCTTAATTTAATTTTATGTTTATAAAATATTCTCCATATAAATAGGAATAAAATATATCTCTTTTAAAGATAAAATATACTCCCTCCGTCCCATAGGAACTTGCACACATGAAATGACACACAATTTAAGAAATGTGTAAGAAAAGGTGTAATGAGTGATGTTTTGAGGGGTAGTTTTGTAAAGTTTTATGAATAAAGTAAAGTAAAAAGTAGATTGAGTGTGGAAAAGTAATGGCATATGGGTAAATAAGAGTATATTTTGAGGGTGGGGGTTATAAAGATATTTCCTATTATGGAGTGTGCAAATTGGTATGGGACATCCATTTATAAAAAGTGTGCAAATTCCTGTGGGACGGAGGGAGTACAAGTTACATACATGTAACTTGTTTCTATTTAGGGTAACATTTGTATACACCGTACCCCCTAATTTTAATTTTTTATTTATATTTTTTCTGCACCTGCAAATTTAATAAGTTCACCTCCAAATTAAAATTTTACTATAGTTATCTGCACTCGCTCATTTCATGAGTTCACCCCAAATCATTTTTTATTACAGTTGTCTGCACCCGCTCATTTTATGAGTTCACCCCTAAATCATTTTTTACAACAGTTATCTACACCCGCTCATTTTATGAGCTCACCCCCAAATTATTTTTTTACTACAGTTATTTGCACCCGCTCATTTTATGAGTTCACCCCCCAAATTATTTTTTACAACGGTTATCTACACCCGCTCATTTTATGAGCTCACCCCCAAATTATTTTTTTACTACAGTTATTTGCACCCGCTCATTTTATGAGTTCACCCCAAATCATATTTATACTACTGTTATCTACACATGCTCATTTTATGAGTTCACCTCCAAATCATTTCTTTTTTACAACGGTTATCTACACCCGCTCATTTATGAGTTCACCCCCAAATTATTTTTTTACCACAATTATCTGCACCCGCTCATTTTATGAGTTCACCCCCAAATTTTTTTTAATAATTACATTTAAAATATTATATTATTTTTTTATTAATTTACACAAAATATAATAATAAAATCAACCCTAATTTATACATTTACAATCTTGCAGTCGAGTCATTGCTGAGTTACCGTCAATTCACCATTAAATCATCCATATTTTTAGAAAAAAATCGTAAAAACATAATTAAAAAAAAAACTATCGAAATTAGGCACAAATCTCGATTTTTTTTTTCTTCTCATTTTTCAGTTTTTATTTCATACTTTTTATTTCTTCTTTTTTTTTTCCTTTTTTTTTCATTAGTATTTTTTTAAATTTTAATACAAAATAATATTATATGTATTATTTTATTATAGTCAGTAATACAATAAGTAATAACCAATAATACTATAAATAGTAATCAGTAATATCATTCACAAAAATTAGTAATATCTTACAATAACAAATAATTACACACATCTAATTACAGTAAAATTTTATAAAATAACAAATAATTCCACACATCTAATTATATTCAATAATACCAAAAACAATTATAAGTAATACCATGAACAATAATTAGTAATACCATGAACATTGATCAGTAATAGCTTACACAATAACAAATAATTCCACAAATCTAATTATATTCAGTAATACAAAACATAATTATCAGTAATACCATAAAGAATAATATGTAATACCATAAATAATAATAATAATCAGTAATGCCTTAACCAATAATAAATAATTTCACATAATTAGTAATACCACAAACAATAACCAATAATACCACAATTAATAATCAATAATATTGTAATCAATAATCATTAATATTAATTCAATAGTGTATTAATAGTAATAACACAATAAATAACTAGTAATACCAATACCACTAACAATAATACCATAAAAAAGTGGAGGGAGTACAGATCGAGGTGTAATGAAAAAAATAGGGGGTGCACATTACCAAGCCCAATTGAACGAAACCTTAGCCCAATGAGAAGGCACCCTAGGTCAGCAGTCGCCGCCTGAGATTTCATCGGCAAGGTCACCAGCTCCGAGTGCCAACCGATCAGATATTCATCAGCAACATACTCACAGTCCTCCGTCGGACTGCCGTCAACCGGAGGAAGAGGCTGTGCAGGAGTAGGGTGAAGAAGACTAAACAATGTAGCTTCAATTTGGACATAGATGAACGACGAGAGCGAGGCGACATCGATCCGAGTGTTGTAGGCGAGTGCCATTGATGCCGGAGAAGATCCTAGATCGCGAACACAAGGGAGATTGATGGAAGCAGTCGCGTTGGTGGTCGAAATGAGTAGAAGTTTTCGGTCGAGATGGAAGATGATGTCAATTGTCATGGAAGTGAAGAATCGACATTGCGATTCGAGGAGGGGTCTCGGGCTTCAATGGCCGAGACGGAAGCGCCGCCGTCGCCGTCGAGGGGGTGGTCGGGCATGGTGGTGGTAGGGTCACCCGCCGAACGACATGGATTTCCGGTAGGTCCTTTACTCATCAAATTAAAATTGAAATTCAGGTGCACCGCCGATCGATTATAATAAAATCATACCTATAATATTATTTTGTATTAAAATTTAAAAAATACACATGAAAAAAATGGAAAAGAAAGGCATCAAAATAAAATAAAAAAAGTAAAAGGAAAAAAATGAATAAATAAAAAAAATTGAAAAATAATCTGAAAATGGAAAAAAATAAAGGAAAAGAGAAGGGGGAAGAAAAATTAAAAAGAAAAAAATCGAGATTTGTGGCTAATTTCGATAGTTTTTTGTTAATTATATTTTTACGATTTTTTTTAATATGGTGAGTTGATGGTGAATCGACGGTAACTCGACAATAACTCGGCTGCATATTGTAAATATATAAATTAGAGTTTATTTTATTATATTTGTTGTAAATTAATAAAATGATAATATAGTTTTATAAATGTGATTATTTTTTAAAAAATATTTTGGGGTGAACTAATAAAATGAGCGGGTGCAGATAATCGTGGTAAAATAATAATTTGGGGGTGAACTAAAAAAATAAGCGGGTGTAGATAACCATGGGAAAAAATGATTTGGGAGTGAACTCATAAAATGAGCGAGTGCAGATAACCGTAATAAAAAATGATTTGGGGGTGAACTCATTAAATGAGCGAGTGTAAATAAAAATAGTAAAAAATAATATGGAGGGGTGAACTCATTAAATGAACGGGTGCATATAAAATTAAAATTAATTGATGAATTAAAATTTAAAATTAAAATTAAAATTGAAGTATGCACCGTATATGCGAGTGCATACAAGTATTTGGCTTCTATTTAATACAATTTTCTAAATCGATGAATGTTAAGGATAAAATATAGGCAAATACTTGTGTGTACAAGTTACATACATGTAACTTGTTTCTATTTAATATAATTTTCTAAATGGATGATGAGTGCAATCCTAAAATATACTCCCTCCGTCCGCCTATAAGCTTCCCATACCCTTTTTGGTAAGTACTTTTTCTTACACATCACTTTATATCTTACTTTTTCTCTCTATCTCTCTCTTTCTTCCAATCACATCACTTGTACTATATCTATTATTTAATCATTTTTCTTAATCTCTGTGCTAAAAATTAACAGGAAGCTTATAGACGGACGGAGGGAGTATTCACTACTAAAAAAAATATATATTTAATTTATAGTAAATATTATTGTAAATCATATCTTCATGTAAATAGAAATATAAGTCCAATAATATTTTCTCCATGGAAATTATTTTCTCCATGGAAGAAGCTAGACTATTCATCGTTCATTTTGCGCTCTGAACGATTGTTGGAAACATTACGCCTGGTATGGTACTGCAATATCGAAATATAAGGATCAGAAAGTTGAGTCAACGCCTGGTATGGTACTGCAATATCGAAATATAAGGATCAGAAAGTCGAGTCAAGGGAAACCCTTTTCCCGCAGAACAGAATACGCCCACGTAGTGCTCGACTGGTATGGCGTTCCGTTCCCAAAGGTAAAACGACTTCTACTTCGTAAAGAGTAGCACCACTGTACACGAAGTCTCAACGAACGTACTAAGAGTACGAACCGAACACACACGGAAAATATTCCGACAACACACATAAATAATTTTGTAAACACATGAAAAGTGTATTCTTACGGGAGAAATACACTGTAGCAGAAAAGGAGAGAAAAATTGAGCGATTTTTAATGAGGGAATAGTCTGTATTTATAAACTGAGAATACCCTGGAGGGAGGTTGGAGAGAATTGCGCTGCATTCACGCACAACGTGGAAAGGTGGTTCTTGGCCACCAAGTCTGAGAATCCAAATTAATTTCTCACTCATTAATTCCAACAATCCCCCACATGAGTGAAAATCGTGTCTATACAACATTAGACTCAGTGTTCAGTTCGATTGAGATCTCCGTGCATCCGAAAAAGTAGTTTTTGGTTTTGAACTTTCCGTAGCCAAACACTATCGAGTACACCGGCGGCTTAGTGGACGCAGTGCCTTGAACTAATCCTCCATAGTGTATACCTAATCAATAGTGTCAGCACACTTCAATCTCGTCTTCGTAACGATCTCACGTTTTTGTCCGTTTTTTTCTTGTGGGTTTTAGACCCATTCCTTCTACCTAGAGATGTTTATTCGGGTCGGGCTAACCGGGCTGGCCCGTTTAACCCTGAAAAATACAGGGTTAGGGTTCATGAATTATAGGCCCGTTTAAAATCGGGCTTTTTTGACCCGGACCGGTTAGCCCGCAGGGCTACAGGGTCAGCCCGCTAGCCCGAGTTGTTATCTTTTTTTCTTATTTTTTTAATAAATAACCTAATAACAAATTTTGAGTCAATTGACCAATAACCATAACTATAAGCATTAAGAAGCCCATTACCATCCATTAGTCATTATTACTATTTTTTATTAGTTTATGATATTTGTTTAGCTTTATTTGGTCATATCAAGGACCAATGAGTTCTAGAATTGTGTTAAATTTTTTTTTTCTCATTTACTGATCATTAACTAATTATGTATTTTTCTATTTTATTTGCTTGTTGAACGTGCCAACTGAGACCTTTAATTTTAAAAGAAAAAAAATTATTGTAACTCGTTAGTGGCCCGTGGCCCGCTAGGGTTAGGGTTAGGTCCCAACAATTGTAGGCCCGTTAAATATGAACCGGTTAAGGCCCTAACCCGTTTAGCCCGTAGCCCTGTAGGGTTGGCCCTATAGGGCTAGGGCCAGCCCGATAGACATCTCTACTTCTACCAGCTTGTTCAATTGATCTCGGTTTATACTCTTCGTGAGCGAATCCGCTATATTGTCCTTTGATTTCACATAATCGATGGACATTACTCCAGTTGAGATCAATTCTCTAATGGAGTCGTGTCGACGACGTATGTATCTCGTCTTTCCGTTGTACATGACATTCATAGCTCTACCAATAGCAGCTTGACTGTCACAGTGTACCGTCACAGAAGGTACTGGTTTGTTCCAACATGGAATGTCTTCCAGAAAATTACGCAGCCATTCAACCTCGACACCGGCTAGGTCTAAAGCGATAAATTCTGATTCCATTGTGAAACGGGCAATACACGTTTGTTTCTTGGACCTCCACGACACTGCTGCTCCTCCAATAGTGAATACATATTCACTAGTGGATAACGAGTCTTTAGTGTTTGATATCCAATTTGCATCACTGTATACTTCGACTACAGTTGGATGTCTCGTGTAGTGAAGCCCATATTCAAGGGTGTACTTCAAGTATCTTAGGACCCTTTTCAGTGCTTTCCAGTGCTCTTGACTTGGATTGTTCGTGTATTGACTCAGCTTGTTTACCGAACAATAGAACATGTAAGACCAGGGCGTGTACAATTCGTAATGTACATCACACTTCCAATGATCCTTGCGTATTCAAGTTGAGCTACTGGTTCTCCTCTGTTCTTTTTCAAGTGAACGTTCAGTTCTAGTGGTGTTTTAGCAGGTGGATCGTCAAAGGCATTAAATTGCTTTAGTACCTTCTCCACATAATGGGATTGTGTCAAGGAAATTCCATCAGACGTTTTCTCTATCTTGATTCCAAGAATCACATCTGCTAATCCCATGTCTTTCATGTCAAAGTTTCTAGTTAACATGTTCTTCGTATTAACTGTGATATTGTGATTGTTACTCATGATTAACATGTCATCGACATATAAGCATACGATAACAAATCCATTTAGTGTATCTTTCACATGTACACACTTATCACATTCGTTAATTCGAAACCCATTTCACAACATCGTATTGCCAAATTTCAAGTGCCACTGTTTAGGAGCTTGCTTAAGTCCATACAGTGATCTAACAAGTTTGCACACCTTTTTCTCGTTTCCAGGTGCAACATAACCTTCAGGTTGATGCATGTATATTTCAGCATCCATCTCACCATTAAGAAACGCAGTCTTAACGTCCATTTGGTGTATTTAGAGATTGTGCAATGCAACAATATCGACTAATACACGAATGGAGGTGATTCTTGTCACTGGTGAATATGTATCGAAGAAATCATACCCTTCCTTTTGTTAAAACCCTTTACAACTAGACGAGCTTTGTATTTGTCAACAGATCCATCTGCTTTGTACTTTCTTCTAAGGATCCACTTGCATCCTAAGGGTTTGCAACCTTTAGGGAGATCAAACAGCTCCCATGTATGATTTAACAGAATTAAATCGTATTCACTTCTTATGGCTTCCTTCCAGAGGGTGCCTCTGGTCTTGCCATAGCTTCTTTGATAGTTTTAGGTTCATCTTCCTCCAAAACATAAGTAATGAAGTATGAACCAAAGTCCTTATCAATTCTAGCTCTCTTACTGCGTCTTGGTTCCTCACTCTCTTGAGTGGAAGGACCTGCAGTGTCATCTATTGCTTCATGAGTTCTCTTATTCGTACTCATTTCCTCTTTTTTCCTTAAATGGAAAAATGTTTTCAAAGAACACAACGTTCCTTGACTCTATTGTAGTACCTTCTGTCATATCAGGTATTTCAGATTTGTAAACCAGAAACCGATAGGCACTACTGTTTGAAGCATATCCTATAAAGATACAATCGACTGTTTTAGGGCCGATTTTAACTTGTTTAGGAAGTGGTACTTCAACCTTAGCCAAACACCCCCACACTTTGAGGTATTTGTATGAAGGTTTTCGTTTCCTCCATACTTCATAAGGAGTTTGATCCTTAGTTTTATGTGGTATCTTATTCAGAATGTGGTTAGCCGACAGAATGGCTTCCCACCACAAGTTCTGAGGTAAACCAGAGCTGATTAACATAGCGTTCATCATCTCTTTTAGTGTTCGATTTTCCCTTTCCGCAACACCATTAAACTGAGGTGAGTATGGGGCTGTCGTTTGATAAATTATTCCTTATTCAGTACATAATTGTTCAAACGGAGCTACGTGCTCTCCACCTTTATCACTGCGAATTGATTTAATTCGAGTATCCAATTGATTCTCTACTTCAATTTTATAAAGTTTAAAAGCTTCTAAAACTTCGTCCTTACTTCTTAAAAGATAGACGTAGCAGAAT
This sequence comes from Galeopsis tetrahit, assembly GCA_963675135.1. Taxonomy (NCBI): domain Eukaryota; kingdom Viridiplantae; phylum Streptophyta; class Magnoliopsida; order Lamiales; family Lamiaceae; genus Galeopsis; species Galeopsis tetrahit. The sequence continues at coordinate 8,910,039 of OY776124.1, forward strand.
TTTGTACAATCATCAATAAAATTAATAAAGTACTTTCTCACTCCTCGTGTGGAGCCTTTTACTCGAATGTGATTTTTCAAGATGAACAAATCCACATAACTTGTGGAAAACATTCCACTGAATTCAACCATTTTAGGTTTTTCCATATTTAGCTTTAAGGTCACACCTTAGCTACCCCTTTAAGCCCCTTTTCATTCAAACATGTCGACGGAGACCTCTCTCCCTCACATTCGAATGTATCTATGTGAGGAGATGCATTTCCTCACATTCGAGTTGCTTGCCACTTTATTTGTGAATTTCTCTTATTCACCAAATTTAGACACAGCCTCGATACATTAAAAAAAATCGAGCGTTGATTTTTCTTTTATTGGAATTATTTCCAATTTCAAAATTAATTTAATCTTTGGTCAACCTACCAAAATTAAATTAAATTTCAAATTAGACTTTATTATCACCCGTGACTCAATCGTAATTTTCGATCAAATTACACTAGTCAAAATCTTTTGAACTAAATTCAAAACAAATTTATGCTCTCGAGCACAAATATTTGATCCCATATCAAATATAATTTGATACTCCTTCTTTGGGCCCAAAAATTAATTCATTAATTTTTGTTAACAACCTAAGATCCGGTCAATTTGAATCAATCATGAATTGATGGCTTACAACCAAAAATTCAATCCTTCGTATACTGCAGTTGTGATAACTTCCCAGTATTGGACCAATTTTCAAATAATATATTATTTATTCAAAAAATAGGAGAAATGACATCCTGTTTCAATTCTCTCTTTTAATTTGTGTGCAATTCCAATTTAATCCTCTTGATTAATTGATGTGATTAAATCCAATTTAATACACTTGATTAATTGATGTAATTAATCAATTTATCAAGCACATCCTCTTGATTAATTGATGTAATTAATCAATTTTTCAGCATTGGATCTCAGAATCCTGCATAGCAAGGTATTCATCCAGCATCAATCGGCCACCTCAATATCAATCAGTGGCCACCTCAATATCAATCAGTGAGTCCAGAACTGAACTTTAATCTGGAGACTGAACTTTAATCTGGAGTATTAGACCAGCCTTAGACCAAAACTTTAATCTTAATCGGGAGTCTTAGACCAACTCCCAGAACTTTAATCTGGAGTCTTAGACCAGCCTTAGACCAGAACTTTAATCTTAATCTGGAGTTTTAGACCGACTCCGAGAACTTTAATCTGGAGCCTTTAATCGGGAGTCTTAGACCAACTCCCAGATTAAACTTTAATCTTAATCGGGAGTCTTAGACCAACTCCCAGAACTTTAATCTAGAGTCTTAGACCAGCCTTAGACCAGAACTTTAATCTTAATCTGGAGTTTTAGACCAACTTCGAGAACTTTAATCTGGAGCCTTTAATCGGGAGTCTTAGACCAACTCCCAGAACTTTAATCTAGAGCCTTAGACCAGCCTTAGACCAGAACTTTAATCTTAATCGGGAGTCTTAGACCAATTCCGAGAACTTTAATTTGAAGCATTAGACCAACTCCCAACAGATCCCTCTTGTTTTGCTATCTCATTTCTGGTATACCAAGAAATCCATAGAATAGTCGGTAATATATATTAATTCCAAGAGATAATTAATAATTAAATTTTAATATTGCACAGTAATTATCCAAAAGTTAATTAATTAATTATCAGTTAAATTAATTAATTAATTAATATATCTCTATTCTGTAATTAATTGACAAAAGTCAATTCTGTTCTCAGTATACTCGGCCCAAGCCGGAAGATGCGCCGAATGACCACCTTGTTATCCAGGCGAAGCCATGGCTTCAATTCCGTCGCCATACAATTGCTCTTCATTCTCAAACGTGTGCCACTAGATTGCTCTCCATTCTCAAACGTGCAGTGTGTTGTGATGATTAAATGTTTGGATAATCCAAAACTTTAATGCAGTAATTATCCAAAGTTTAATTAATTAATTATCCGTTAAAAAATAATTAATCAATATCTATTCGCCTGGTATGATACTGCAATATCGAAATATAAGGATCAGAAGAAAGTCGAGTCAAGGGAAACCCTTTTACCGCAGAACAGAATACGCCCAGGTAGTGCTCGACTGGTGGGCTCTACTGGTATGGCGTTCCGTTCCCAAAGGTAAAACGACTTCTACTTCTCGACTGGTGGGCTCTACTGGTATGGCGTTCCGTTCCCAAAGGTTAAACGACTTCTACTTCGTAAACAGTAGCACCACTGTAGATGAAGTCTCAACGAACGTACTAAGAGTACGAACTGAACACACACGAAAAATATTCCGGCAACACACAGAAATAATTCTATAAACACATGAACAATGTATTCTTACGGGAGAAATACACTGTAGCAGAAAAGGATAGAAAAATTGAGCGATTTTTAATGAGGGAAGAATATGTATTTATAGACTGAGAATACCCTGGAGAGAGGTTGGAGAGAATTGCGCTGCATTCACGCACAACGGGTGGTTCTTGGCCACCAAGTCTAGAATCCAAATTAATTTTTCTCACTCATTAATTCCAACAACTATAATGTTTCGAACTAAAATAAATTCTTCTAGAATTCTCCAATTCTTCGGACTTTATTGTGTAAGCAAATAAATTCTTCTAAAATTCTAAATCACATCTTCTTTCATTGATGACAACCCTAGAGTATTCTAGAAAAATTATAGTTAAAGAGATATATTTTATTCATATTTATATTGAGATATGCCTCTAATATTTGATAAACATAAAATTAAATCTATATTAATATAAAAAAATTATTGATGTGGTAAAGCCAAGTGGACACTATATTATTCTCATAACATTAAATACATATAATAAATTTAAAATTAAATTATATTTTATAAAACTCAAAAATATAATTTTAGGACGGATTAATGATATGAAAATTAAATTTATAATTAATTATGTGAGGAATTTTTTTTAATTGTACTGGTAGCATATCATCAAGGTAAAGTCTTATATGAAATTGATTTCTTATAAGAAATTGGGTCCGACCCGCCTACTTGACCCGGTTCGACCCGCCCGCTCCAACCCACATTTTTGAATTCGGATCATATAAATACATGTCATTTAATTTTTCCACCCGTTTTTTTACGCCTTTTCTTCTTCCTCACTCTTTCTCACTCTTTCTTCTTCTAACTTTCCACCTCTTCCGATTTCTTCGTTCGTCGTTTTTCTTCTCCGATCGTTTGTGTTGCAGTTTGTTTGTGTCGATTTTATATTTTATCGTTTGTTTGGTGGCGATTTATACTTTGTTCTTCTCCTTTCAAGTTATATCAAGTATAATCGAAGATTCTTCACCTTGAATGTTGTATCAGGTATTTTATTTATGTATTTTCATGTCTTATGTTTGTGTTGTTGTTTATTCGTTTCATCTGTTCTTATTTTCACGTTTTTTTGTATAAACCCTAATTTTCATGGGGGTTTTCATTTTTTGTTGTTTCTGTATGTATGCATGTACATTTTTTGTTATGTTCTAAGTAATTTATTTTGTATTTGCTTCGTTTTTTCATTTTTCATGTTGTATTTTTTCTGTTTTTGTATGTATTTGTTTCGTTTTTTTGTTTTTGTGTTCTGTTTGTGTAGCGATTCAACAATGTCGTTGTGTTTTTGTGTTCTGTTAGTATTTTTCATGTTGTATACTTTTTTCTGTTAAAAGTGTATGTTGTTTTAAAAGTGTATGTTTTTTACACTGAAGTTTGGTATAGTTTATACCATTATGTACTATAATTTTAAGTTCTTTTATGGTAGGTGAATTAATTCATCAACTTTTTTTTGATCTTATTAAAAGATGTATGTTATTATACTTGATAGGTGTATGTTTATTATAATGAATGGTGTATGTTATTTTACATGAATTCTTTTTGTAATTTATGTATTTATTTAAAAGATGTATGTTGATGTTTATTAAATAGTTTATGTTTATATCACTGATAAGTGTATATTTTTTGTTTCTATTTAGATATGAGATCTAAACAGTGTGCAAGCAGAAGTTCTAGGAGGAAGTTTAATCTTGGTGAATCGTCTAGTAAACCAAAAGAAATGAAAAGGAAAACCCCTCTTAGCAAAACTCCAATTGCTCTTGAATGTTCAAGAGATGAAGGTATTCCTGTTAAGAAGGCAAAAGCGAGTAAAGTTCCTCCTAAATGTTCAAGAGATGAAGTTATTCCTGTTAAGAAGGCAAAAGTGAGTAAAGTTCCTCCCGAATGTTCAAGAGATGAATCTATTCATGTTAAGAAGGCAAAAGTGAGTAAAGTTCCTCCCGTGTCAAAGGGAAAGAAGCTTTATGTCCGTCTTCCAAAAACTCTGAGCCTTCTTTCTCCTAAAAAATCTGATGAAAGGTTTGTAGCAATTGTTAATTTATAAGTTTTGTAGTAATTATCTTTTGTAGTTGTAATTTTTTAACTAATATAATTTTATTTTTGCAATTTGTTTGATTGCAAAAGTAGGCCTGCCAGTCTTAGCTTACTGATTTAATCAAACGTTTAAATCTCAAACAAATTAAGGATATTAAACGTGTTGGCTTTGGTGGTTTGTTGCATATTGATTTTAAGAAATATGGAAACTACAACATGCTGCAATGGTTAGTTGAAAAATTCAATTTCAGGAGTCGTGTGTTCGAGATTGATAGTGTTCGGGCTTTCACAGTCACCGCAGATGATGTGTATGACGTTTTCATGATTCCACGTAATGCCGGTGTTCCAGTTTTAACATATAAAAAGAATGAAAGTTCTGCTTTGCTTGATACTATGAAGACTACGTATAATATATCCCCTAGTCTTTCTTTTAAGGTTTTTGAATCTGCATTGGAGAGGTTAAACGAAGGTGGAGATAATTTTATTCGTATTTTCATTCTTTATGCCTTGTTGTCCTTTTTGGCTCCTACTCCTAATCCTCTTGTAAGCATGAAGTATTTAAAATCATTGGAAGTTGTTGAAGATATCAAATCCTTTGATTGGTGCACTCTTGTTCTTGAAAAACTTTGTGAAGACGGGTCAAATGTAGTTAGTGGTTGTGTTATGTTGCTTCAAATTGTGTACTTCCATAGATTGAAATAGCAGGGTATTGTTGAACCCAGAACACCTGCAACATAACAATGTAAGTCTCTATTATTGAACAATGCAACATTATAAAACTAAAAAGTGAGTTGAACACTTGACCTCAAGGTGAACCCAGAACACCTTGCAACATAACAATGTAAGTCTCTATTATTGAACGGTGCAACATTATAAAACTAAAAAGTGAGAGTTGAACACTTGATCTCAAGGTGAACCCAACCATTTCAGCTACAACAACTATCTTGATCATTTTACACCGTAATATTTACTTGTTGTTTGACCCGCTTTTGAAAATGAACCATATTCCTGATAAGGAATTGTCATCAAATATAAACCATTATATTTAAGATCTAATGACTCAGATTAATTGACACAACATTTGAACTATAATTAGAAGATTTCAACTCTTATTATCAAATTTTCATTAATAAAATGGGATGGTAAAATAAAGGGAAAATATCACTTTTGGTCACCACCCACATTTCTATCAATTTTGATGTTACTTGTTAGTCATTGACTAACGGAAGAAGATGTTTTTTTACTGAATTTTTCCTCTTTTAATTCCTAAACCCTAACCTAACCCAAAAAATACACTGAATTTTTTCTCTTTTAATTCCTAAACCCTAATCTTAACCCCCAAATCCAAAAAAAAAATTCATTTTTTACGGGTGTGTGACTAAGAAATAAAAAATTCACAAATAGAGTGATTTTGAGTTTGCATGAAGAACCGTAGATGTAAAGGAACATGAATGTTTGTGCACCAAAATACTATAAGTTTCTATAACTTTTATATATGGGTTAATTAGTTTTGGTTGTTTTATATGCAGATGAAGAAAAAATGAACCACATATTAAAAGTTTTTTTTAGAGGACATTATGGTGGTCAGCTTTTAACTGCAGTTGGATATATCCAAACAACAATTCGTTTCCGTTCCCGCATAGTGGAAATTGAGGAGAGTGAAACTAGATACTAAGATACTTGGGAATGATTTCTAACATGGCTGGAAAATGATATTGAGTTTGATAATAAGCACTTTCACGAGTGACAAGCAAAAAGAGAGGTTGATCCTTAGAATCAAGTTGACACTACAAAAAAAATATATATATATATGTATAAAGGAAGCAGTTGAATGAATGCATCCCTATAAAATCAGATGACTGACATTTTGAAATCATGGGACCATTCAACCAACACATATCACAAAAGAAAATCATGCAGATGTAGAAAATGAGATTTAACAGAAATTCCATGTAAACATGTTATTTTACATTTCGGCGTTTGAAATGGAATGAAAAATTATGCAGTAGTTGTAGAAAAATGAGATTTAACAGGAATCCCATGTAAACATGTTATTTCGGCATCTGGTTTGGTATGAACAACCAGATATAAACATGTTAAACCAGATGTAAACATGTTATTTGGTATGAGCAATCAGATGTAAATATGTTAAACCAGATGTAAACATATTATTTCGGGCATCTGGTTTGGAATGAGCAACCAATGTCTTATGTATATCCTTTTTACATGGTTTATCCCTAAACACACGGTAGACATATCATAAAAACACACTGTAGACATATCATAAAAATCATGCAGTCGTAGAAAATGAAATTTAACAAGAATCCCATGTAAACATGTTATTTCCGCATCTGATTTGAAATGAGCCATAAGAGTCTTATTTACACCATTTTTACATGAAAAAAAAGGGTTTATCCTAAACCCTAAAATAAAAATTAAGAATTAATATTTTATTTTTTATAAGATTATTGAAAAGCGGGAATTGTGGTCCAATGGGTATCTGAGGTGGTGGCGGTGAGTAGGGCGTTAATTGCATGCGAATTCACACCGAACCGCCACGTTCCCCCCTCTCTCTCTCTCTCTCTCACAAAAATGTAAACCTATGTCTTGCGGTAAGAATCTGTTCTTTTCATTCATCCAAACAACACTCCTCCTCAAGCATATACCAATTCCTCAACGAAAAGTTTGTTACTGAAGAAAAGAAATGGCTGATGAAAATGGGGGCAAAACGGCTTCTTTTTTCAGAAATATTGGTAATAACATTCCCATGAATATCTCCCTAGCAGAAGCTTCTTCTATGTTTCCGGGTTTTCGCTTTTCTCCCACCGATGAAGAATTGATTCAGTATTATCTCAATAAGAAGCTTCAAGGGGACGATGAAAGCGTTGAACTCATTTCTGAAGTTGATATCTGTAGACATGAACCCTGGGATTTGCCAGGTTTGTTCCATTTTTATCTTTTGCGCTTAATTCAGGAAAAATTGTACCCTCTTCATTTGTTTCGTCACTGCCTACCATGTGTTCGTCAATATGCCAGCCTAATTGTTAATTTTGTCCCTTTTTGTTTCAACATCTTCAACTTATTATTAAAAAAAAAAACTTAAAATCTTGAAGAGTTGAGACCAAACACAAATCCAAAATATTTTATGTATAATTTAAGAGAAACTATACAACACGAAGAAGACAAAAGAATAGATTAAGTATAGAACCCTAGAACATAGTAAATAGGAAATCCCTAAAAATTAGATCAGAAAGTCGAGTATAAAACTCTAAGAATTCGATCGAAGAAGAAATTGTAGAATTTGATTCGAATCGAGATGAAATCAAATCTAAAACTCAAGAAACTCAAAGAAATGAGTATAAAACTCAAGAAACTCAAAGAAATGAGTATAGAACTCTAAAAATTCGAATAAAGATGAAATCGAATCCAAAACTCACGAGCATAGAACTTGTAAAGAAGAAATCTCGAAAAGAAAAATGGTAGAAATCCAAACTTATCAAAAAATTGGCTGAAATGAGTATATAACTCAAGAAATTCAGAAATTCATTTATACCTAGCTAATTGCGGAAACGTATCTAGATAGATGAACTTGTTTAATCGATCATAAATTGATCGATACGTACAGCTCTGGTACCATGTGAAATTTCATAACAAGAAGAAATTGAATAGTATGCATATTGAAATAATAGAAAAGAGAATAAGATTGAAATTATATGATCAAAATGATTATATATAAGAGGGGAGTTACAATTAACAAATGAACTACTCCTCTAAATAATACTCTTTCATTTGTTGGCTTGTCTTGTTGTTATTCTTCACAGCTGTTTATAGTAGATATGTTTTGTATGTTGAGCTATTTAGATACTCCCTCCATTCCGAGATAATTTGCACAGTTTGAACGACATGTTCTTTAAGAAAAAGAGATTTAGTGGTTGATGATGTAAGATAAAAACGAGATTGAAACATGTAATAAAGAAAGGATTGACCTTTCTGTTACTGCTGATTACATGGTTGCATTATGCTACTCTTTGCCTATAAATATGTCAAACTAGTGATATAAATACGAATGCTGATTAATTTTGGAAATGATTTGTCCTTTTGTTCAAATGAATTCAGCTCAGTCAGTAGTACAGTCGGACTGTGAATGGTTTTTCTTTTCTTGTCGAGGAAGAAAGTATCCAAATGGCTCCCAAAACAGGAGGGCAACTGTATCTGGTTACTGGAAGGCAACGGGAAAGGAACGTGACGTAAAATCAGGTTCAAATATAATAGGGAGGAAACGGACTTTAGTTTTCCACACTGGTCGAGCTCCAAAAGGGCAAAGGACAGAGTGGATAATGAATGAGTATACCACAAGTGAGAAACCAGAGGTAATTAGCATAATCAAATAAAATCATCTAATCTAGCATTCAGTATTTTCATGTATTGGACATACATAATTTGCTAATTATGTAATATTGTGGTGAGTAAATTATAGGAGGGAATGGTAGTGTGCCGCATTCGGAAGAACATGGATTTTCATTTAAATGAAAATCCGAGATCGAATTCTTCTAGTGAAAATGATCTGCCAATAGTACATTTTAATACACCGGCCTTATTTGGTAATGAGGGGGATAAGACATCTAGCAGCCATTCTAAGGATGGTGCAGGTTGCAGCAGCAGTAACAATTCTCATTCTGTAGAAGTAGAACAGATAGATACAGGCTACGAAGAAGAAAATCCCAATGAGGTTTGTATTGTCTTTGTTTAATTAAGAAGAAAATTTTCAGGTGTGCTTTAACATGTTTGTGCTTGCGTTTGCAGGGTCGTGCAGAGGATGATGATTGTTTCGCTGACATAATGAAAGATGACATAATTGAACTCGACGATCCTTCGTTAATTGAGACTGTGAAACCGTTGCGAGCGACTGCTGCAAAATTGAAACAGGTAGCTGAGGCCACTGTTCCGTTCCAGGGAACAGCAAATCGACGGATCAGATTTAGTGGGCAAAGGATGGGATATTCTCCGAACGTGCAAACTGGAACAGTTGAAGATGTTTCGATTCAGGACGCACACCCTGAGCGGATAAACGGGAACATGATCGACAAATTCAAGGTCCCTTTTGTACTAGTCTTTCTAGTTACGTTAATCTTGTCCTTACTATTCAAGGGGTGTGTTTAGACCTCGATCTTCAAGTGAAGTGAAGATTGCGAGATATCTTCAGGTATGCAATGGTTATATTGTCTTACTTAATATTGAGAGAAAAAATAAAGTAAATAAATAAAAGGGTTCAAGAATGATGATGAAGTTTTGACATGGATAAAGTGATATGTGTATATGTATATATGTGTGATTACGAGGTGTGGTTTTCACTCTTGTGTACCATTAACTTGTTTTATGTAATATTTGAACTAATACTATATATGTGAGTTATTTGTTAAATAAAAACAAGTTAAATGTATGTTAATGGTAGGCATAAGTATTTATGTTATCAAAATATAAATATTGGGTGATTTTGTGCAAAATTTCTAAAATGAATGAGGCGTTTTACATTTTATTGTGTAGTACTGTACATAGAGTTAGTTTAATTAATTCATTTTAAATTCACTCAGTTGACCTTACAAATTTTAATCTCTTATGATAAAAAAATATACCTCAAATATAGTTTTTTTTTTTTTTGCCAAATTATCAATTTTAGTCCATACTTTTCACTTATTACGAAATCTAGTCCATATTTTTCTTTTTAAATAAATTATACCTGTACTTTTCATTTTTTTCTCAAATCTAGCATACTTTTTTTTAATCACATTATACCCATACTTTTTATAAATATAATTAATTAATATACGTTACTTTATAAAAAAATATAAAATTATATAGTAATATATTTTTTAATTTAGAAAATATAAAAAAATATTTAAAGAACCTCAAAGCATTATTAAAAAAAAAAAAAGATATACTCCCTTCGTTCACTAAAAGTATGTTAAGATATTTTTTTTTGTTTTTAATTATTAGATATTTTTTACATTTTTTTGGTATTTTAAATTAATTGATAAAAATATGTGCTAAAATTAGTAAAACATAAAAAATATGTGCTACATTCAATTAAAAAGGAAAAGTATGGGTATGGAAGAAAAAGTTTGTGCTAAATTTGATAACAAAATGAAAAGTATAGGTATAATTTATTTAAAAAAAAAGTATGTGCTAAATTTAATAAAAAATGAAAAGTATAGGCTAAAATTGATTATTTGATTTTTTTTTTTTTTTTTTTAATGACAATCAGTTGAACTAAAATTTAAATTTTCAAATTATTTAAATTCTTATTCTCAAAAAGACATAATTAATACATAAATTCTTATTCAACGAAAGTTTAATTGAAAAATTAATTCAACTATTAGTAGCAACGGTCAAATATCAATTTTTGAATATATATTTTATCACCTCCTCTTTCAATCTACTTATAATAATCATGCATTTATAAAGTGAAAAATTAAAAAGAGATTTGAATCTATAATAATCATGCATTTATAAAGTGAAAATTTAAAAAGAGATTTGAATCTACATTAATTATCAAGACTCTTTCGAAGTCATGTGAATATGTTGACGACAACGGTGTATTTTTATTCTCAAATCTTAATTTTATTTAGTACATAGTATAATATTTTGTGATTTTGTATCTTAATTTAAAGTTGAATTGAATTTTATTCTCAAATCTTAATTTTATTTAGTACGAAGTATAATATTTTGTGATTTTGTATCTTAATTTAAAGTTGAATTGAATTCATAAATTTATAGTTATCACATCTCTTTACTTGGCTTGTCGTTCAAATTAAAAAGAATATTGTTACTCATAAAATATTTTATATTCAAATTAATTAAAAAGAATATTGTTACTTGCCTTGCCGTTCAAATTAAAAAGAATATCTAATAAAATATTTTATATTCAATAATTATTTTCATATTAAAAAAATTTATACAACCAATAATATATACAGTAGTATTTAAACAAAGTATTTAAATAAAGCAACCAACCATCAATAAATTTTGAATTTAGTTAAAAAAAAATTATAATCACAAATAATATCTTTCTTTCCGTCGAAACATTTTCTTTTTAGTTCGTCCAAACTTAATAGGTACTACTAGTATATTTTAAAATAAAAACAAATTGTTTATCTTAACACACAACTATCACTTATTTATTTAATTGTTATTTATTTTATTTATACGTAATCATTTTATTTATAAGTAAAATCAACAAAAAATATACTGTATTATTTATAAATAAACAAAATAATTAGGTGTAAAAAAAATCATGCATATATTCAAACTAAACTGAGGGAGTACGGTATTTAAAGTAAAATGAGTTTTAAAAAACTTTAAATATCCCAACAAATCAATTTTATATATAGTACTCCCTCCGTCCAGGGATAAGTTTCCCATTTCTTTTGAGTGTTTAGATTAAGAAATATGATAAAATAATAGATGTAGTACAAATGATATGATGGTGAGAGAGAAAATAATAGATTAGTATGAGATTAAGTATAATAAAATAATAGATAAAGTGTAAGTGATGTGATTGGGAGAGAGAAAATAATTTGCCAAAAATGGAATGGAAAACTTATTGTGGGACATTCAAAAAAGGAAAGTGAGAAACTTATAGTGAGATGGAGGGAGTATATACTTCCTCGGTTTCAGAAAAACTTTCACTGTTCATCCCATTTAAAAAAAATATTATAATATATAGAATATTGATATATAATTTTATAAAAAAACGAGATTTTTTACTAATAGGGTCATTATCACCCTACATTAATCTAATTGCATCGCCTAATTAATAGTTTGTCTATTTGCTTCATTTTTGAGATAAAAACCCCTAATTACCCTTAAATCCTAATTACCATTAAATTATTCAAATTCAGATTTAAATTTTCGATTTCTATTCTGACTTAATTATCGGGGTTCAATTAATTATGGGAAAAAAATCCAAATTCTTTCCAAGATTTGAGGGGAAGAAGAACAAAAGCAGGAAACTCGAGGAGGGGGGAGAGCCATACCCTACGAAATCAACAAGGCAGAAAACTGAATTGAGACAGGAGGTTTTGGCCCTGGAAGCGGGAAACGCGATCAAGAATAAAGGAAAAAAAAAAACAGAAATCCCCAAGAACGATGATGGGGGAGATTGTGGCTTCAATCTGTGGAGAACCGACACAAGAAGAGGAGGAGATGGCTTGGATCGCTGCTAATTCTGGGGATATTGGAGCCATAACTGATTTAATGTGAGCGAAAATTGTGGAATTTGTTTTTGCCCTTCAATTTCTTCGTGAATGTGGAGCTCGGCTGAGAATTTGTCGGCGCGTTCTGAGTCATTCAGGGAGGATGGGGACGACGAGGACGCGCTGCGGTGGGCGGCGCTTGAGCGGCTGCCGACGTACCGCCGCGTCCGACGCGGAATTTTCCGTAATGTGGTCGGCGATTACAAGGAGATTGATGTGCAGAATCTTCAAGTGGAGGAGCAGAGAATCGTCTTGGATCGGTTGATTAATTCAGTTGATGATGATTGGGAGAAGTTCTTCACTAGCGTACGACGCCGCTTTGATAGGTTTGTGTTTTCCGCCATTTTCTTTGCTGGGTGTTCAATTAATTTCTCGATTAGCCATTGTTATTTATGAAATTTTTTGTTTAGATTTTTTTAGACTGATTAGGTAATTGGAGTGGGATTTAATTATTAAAATGCACTTTAATTTGCATACTCCTGAACGTAATTCACATGAACTTCAATATACATATTTTTAGACTGCACTTTAGTTTGCATATTTTTATGCAAAATTGTCGAAATGCACTTTAGTTTGCATAATACCGAACGTATTTCACATGAACTTCAATATGCATATGTCTAGATAATACATACGCTTCTATTTTTCTGTTCTTATACACTTCGGCCGTTTTTACAGAAGTTTTTTCCTAAACCTGTAGATTGAATTGCAGATTTCTCAAAACCCTCAGTTTAACAAGATTATCTTTTAGGAATTTTTTTATATTTTAGATGGAGATAGCTATCTTTTATGAAAGTGAAACCAATTAATGCGTATACCTACTTTTTAGGAAAATTTTAAATCTTTGGAAGGTGCTAAAATTTCTCTGTTTTCGAAATTCTCCCTTAATCGGATAATTATGGTATATAATTGACTTTTGAATTCCTATAAAATATCCTATTTATTTAAAATTAATTGAAGGGTATAAATGTCTCAAAGTTTTCAATTTGATGCTATTAGACAATAAATTATATTGTAGACTTTATTAGACTAATCTTATAGTGAAATGACCTTATTAATAAATTAAGGGTTATTTATTAATAAGGTCATTTCACTACTAGTTTTATTTAATAAAACCTACAATATAATTTCTTGTCTAATAGCATCAAATTGAAAACTTTGAGACATTTATACCCTTCAATTAATTTCAAATAAATCGGATATTTTATAGTAATTCAAAAGTCAATTATATACCACAATTATCATAATTATCCGATTAAGGGAGAATTTCAAAAACAGAGAAATTTTAGCACCTTCCAAAGATTTAAAAATTTCCTAAAAAGTAGGTATATCTAAAATATAAAAAAATTTTCTAAAAGATAATCTTGTTAGACTGAGGGTTTTGAGAAATCTGCAATTCAATCTACAGGTTTAGGAAAAAGCTTCTGCAAAAACGGCGAAGTGTAGAATAACAGAAAAATAGAAGCGTATGTATTATCTAAACATATGCATATTGAAGTTCATGTGAATTACGTTCACTATTATGCAAACTAAAGTGCATTTCAACAATTTTGCATAAAAACATGCAAACTAAAGTGCAGTCTAAACATATGTATATTGAAGTTCATGTGAATTACGTTCAGGAGTATGCAAATTAAAGTGCATTTTAATAATATGCATATTGAAGTACATGCAAACTAAAGTAACGTCATTTCAATGCATATTCCATCACTTCAGAATCAGTACAACCAAAGCTTAAACAAAACTAAAAAAAGTAGAGATCATAGCCTAAACAGAAAATTCAATTACCTTAAACTTCAAATCAAAATCCAACAAAACCTCAATCCTAATCTCCTGCCCAGTTCTTCGCAATGGATCTGGAGCTCATCACCTTCGCGATCTCGATGACGTCATCGAACGAGATTCTAAAACGATCTGATCGGAATTGAAGATGAATATCGAATCTGAATTGGTAGAATCTGGAGATGATCGAAATGAAAATTTGGGAATTCAAAATTTGGAAAGTCGTAGTCTTTCCAATTGTATAACCTAATTAATTGAACCCGATAATTAAGGCAGAATAAAAATCGGAAATAGGGAGAGTTTTGAAAATTTAAATCTGAATTTGAATAATTTAATGGTAATTATGATTTAAGGGTAATTAGGGGTTTTTATCTCGAAAATGAAGCAAATAGACAAACTATTAATTAGGCGTTGCAATTAGATTAATGTAGGGTGATAATGACCCTTTTAGTAATTTGTAAATTGACTTATTTGTGTGTATGTACCATAAAAATAATGACATTAAATATAATATTTTAGATTAAGGGCATGTTTACTTTTGGTTTTTAAAATCAGGTTTTGGATTGAGATCCAAAACCCGTTTTACTTCGGGATTTAAAAATCGGTTTTCAAAATCCACTCAAAACCACCCCTATCAAACATGTTGATTTGACATAAAGTTATATCTATTATAATATTACTCCAATCATTATATTCTTTCTCAACAATAATATAATAATACTATAATAATATAATAATACAATAATATAATACATTTAATCATTACACACTTAACTAATCATTGTAATCTCATCAAACAATAATATAATAATACAAACTTATTCAATCTTACAACTTGACTTCACATAAAGTTAAATCCTTCACTATTCCAAAACTCAAAAGAAACACTCATATTACTATTTATCGGGATTTTAAAAACCAGAATTTAAAAAATCTGATTTTTAAAACCACCCAAAGCCCAAAGTAAACACCTCCAAAAGGATCAAAAAAGTATCATGGAATAGAAGGAAGAGTACTATTTTTCTGAAACAATAATTAATTTTTTTCAATACTATATTTTTTAATTCGTATAAAGAGAATCTTACGTTCAAACTTTGGACTAACGTAATTCGTATAAAGAGAATCTTACGTTCAAACTTTGGACTAACGAATATGATATTTAAAGTAAAATGAGTATTTAAAGTTTTAAAAAAAATATGTTACGGGTTAACTCAAAGTTCCTGCGGTGGAAAAAAAATGAACAAGAATCAAAATTCGTTGATTCAAAAAGTAATCGAATCTTGATAAAATGAAGAACACGTCGTCTTCAATAATATAAAATCTTCAAAGTTGTCTTCTACAAAATTTGGAAAAGGTTTAAATACAAAACTCTAAAGTCACAAGAATAAAAAATTACACAAAAATTCCTAAACAAATTAAAAAGTGAAAAAATAATAAAAAAAAAAAACAATAAAATGCAATTTTGACCCCTCAAAGGAAGGAATTCAGGCAAAAAAGAGTGCTCATTTACATAAATCAAATTTTTTTAACTCTTAAAACTTCAAATTTCAGTCAAAGTTTTTCGGGCGTTCTTCGAACATTGAAGTGGAACACAACATAACACCATTTTGGTCCTTTGAAAATTATTCATTTTGTGTGTTCCAACTAAAATTATCAATTCGTATTTATTTAAGTGATTAATGGCAATCAACTTTCTCAGATATTGTTTCTTATAAAAAAAAGTGATAATTTTTCTTGTTTATTCCAGTTTTCTCCTCCCAAAAGTAACACTCGTCACTTGTCGCCGATTACAAATTTCGATTTCTCCGACAGCGCCGAACTGGGTCTTCAAGTTTTCCAGAAACGGGATTGAGGTTACGATTCAGCCTTTCTGCTATTTGTGTCAAAGCTGAATTCTGATATGCAACTTGTTTATTTTCAACTTATTTCCTCATCATTTTTAGATTTCTTTGTTTCTCGCTTATGAAGTTAGGGTTTTGTTGTATATGTATAGGTATTCTGTTTCGGAGCGAGCTGGGTATGAATTTTGATCTTAGTTTTGGAGTTGGTTTAGGGTTTGGGCATTTGTGTTTTATATTTCATTGATTTCTGAGTTGATTATGCAGCAAATTAGGGATAATAATAAGTTCAAAATTAGGTCATTCATGTTTCTGTCAATTTGTTGCTGAAATTACAAAATTAGGTCATTTATGTTTCTGTCATGCGCAAGAGATGGGGAATTTGTTGCTGAAATTACGAGTATTGAAATGAAATGTTTCAAATGCATGTTCATCTCTAATTGTGAGTTGGTTTCTTCAGAATGTGCTATTAATTAATATGGAGTTTTTTGTTTTTGTTAGATAGGAAATATGTCAAGGCCAGTGATGCTTGTCTCTCTGTTGCTCATATTGGTTATCACGTCGCAATTTGAATGGAGGCAACAGTTAGTGAGTGATGCCTATACAACTCCTAACGAATCTCAGAAGCAGCAGCAAATTCTAGGCAGAGAAGAAGGTGTTAAAGAGAAGGTAATTGTATCCTTGTTTTGATATCCAAGTTTGAGCCTGTAGATCTTCTGAAAGTTTAACAGTATGACATTGCGTGTTAGTACTCCTTCCGTCCCACAATTGTTTGCACCATGAACTAAGAAAAATGTGTGATGATGGGAGTGTTGAAGGTTAATTTAGTAAACTTTTATGAATAAAGTAAAGAAATTGATTGAAGTGAGGGTAAAAATAATATTTTGTGTGAATATTGTGGAGTTTATGGATGAGTTTCCTTTTTAGGATGTACAAACAATTGTGGGACGGAGAGGGTAGTTGATAGTCCTACAGTTTCATTGCTGAGGCTGAGTTATTACTCTCTTGCTCTTAGCTCTCACATATTGATTCACGCTCGGTATCTGTGTCCACATTTCCAAGCACTGAAATGATACGAGATGTACAAAAGATACGGCTACCTCCACTAACATAAGACAGCTCCTTTATGTTGAAAGGGCTTAGTTATATGTTTGAGTGTAGGAAGGATTATGACCCATTCGTCGTTTCAGTAGTGTAGATACTTACATGTAATCATCCCATTTGTCGTTTCAGATCATATTATCACAAGAGAAGAGCATCCAGAGGCTTACTGAGCTTGTTCGGGATCTTAAAGAACAGCTTCAACAGTGTCACAGCAACAATGAAACATCCACCGGCGCTTTCAGCTCCTAGACGCCAAGCAAAGTTATTGAGCCTCAATCTTGTACTGTGCAATCTTGTTATCTTTGTAATAATGTTCTGTAAATCCTTACTACTAATGCTACCTATATAAATTTCATCAGTTTGTCCAATATATGTATGAATGAATTATGAGGAAAAAAACTGTGATATGCATAATTATACTCTTGTACGGGAAAAGGAATCGGCTATGAATAGTTCACAAATACGGAGTACATTATAACGAAGTTTTTCAACTTTCTTTTTCGTCCGTTTTAATGAATTCTTTTTAGTAAATTATTTATTCTTGCGTTTTTTTATTCTTTTAATTACATTATTTCTAATATTTCTACTTATTTTATCATATTTTTTAATTTTCATATCTAAAAATAAGAGGGAGTAAAGTATTATATAATGGTTTTCATACTAAAACTTATCATGAAAATCAAATATATTACTTAAACGAGTCACTAAATGCTACTCCGTAGTCAATAATGTGCACATAGAGCTATTAAACGAACCGAGCTGTTCGTGAGCTCGGCTCGACTCGTTCGTTAAATGAGCTCGACTCGTTAGGTTCGATATCTAATTTTTTTTTTTAAATTCCATTAGACTCGTTAAGCTCGACTCGTTAGATTTATTAACCAGTCAAGCCGAACTCATTTCTTAGATCGTCAATGCTATCGTCGATAAGAGCTTGAACTTCAAGTACTCCGCTCGACTTGAATAAGAGCTCTATGTGCCCATAAAGTTACTAGCTAATTGCTTATTTTGAAGCAAATAACCGAAACAGGGGATGGTGCTGATCAGAACCGGCGACTGCGAAACTGCATCTGAATGTTTATACGCGTTTCGTAACCCAATCAAAACTAAAGAGTCAGAGGAAAATACTCTGTTCCTCCCATTATCCAACTTACTGAAGCCTTTTGTGCAGCCCTTTGTGAAGAAATTTCATTTCTGAAAATCACCCGCCTTCCGGACGAGCGTTCTTCTCCAGCTGAATAAGATCCTGTAAGCCGCTTAAATCTCATGTTTTATTCTTGTATTTCTTTTGTGCATCTATGGTATGTATATCGTTTTTTTTTGTGCACTGAAAGTGTTTGTTATAATGCTTGTTCTTGGATTTTATGGGCTTTGATCTTTTTAATGAATAAAAGGCACCCACCTCTGATTTTGCAGTCCTTTCTTCAAGCGGTAACAAATTATTCTTGGCTGAGATGTAATTTTACATCAAAGTTCAATATCCAGATATGCAGAATTTGGCCAAATTCCAGTATACTTCCAACGAAGTACAGTTATTTAGAAAGATTGGAGCGTTAAGCCATGCGCTTTCAATGTATAAATGGAGTAATTTCACTTCATTATCAAATCAGAATATTGATTCTTTAATCTCACAAAGTTCAGAGCAGCGGGCTATCCATAAAAATGTTGCAATCTTTTGGGATTTAGATAACAAGCCACCAAAGTCGTTTCCTCCTTATGATGCAGCTCTTAAGTTAAGGAAATCTGCGCAGCAATTTGGATTTGTTAAGCATATGATTGCTTATGCTAATAGCCACTCGTTTAGCTATGTTCCTCCTAAGGTTATTGCGCAAAGAAGAGGGAGGAGAGCAATGAATGAGCTAGAAAACATGGGTATTGTTAAGCCAGCTGAACCATATGTATGTGGTGTTTGTGGGAGGAGGTTTTATAATAACGAGAAGTTCATGAATCATTTTAAACAAATTCATGAACGCGAGCAAGTAAAACGATTGAATCAAATCGAGTCTGCTCGAGGGAAGAGGAGGTTGAATATGGTGGAAAGGTATTCTGTGAAGATGGACAAGTACAGAAGAGCTGCTAGGGATATTTTGACCCCTAAAATTGGGTACGGTTTGGGGGATGAGTTGAAACGAGCAGGGTTCTGGGTTCGTATGGTTTCTGACGAGCCTCAAGCGGCTGATGTGGCACTGAGACGTCATATGGTGGATATGATGGACAGAAGAATGGTTGAATGCTTGTTTCTTGTGTCGGATGATTCAGATTTTGTGGGGATTTTAAGGGAAGCAAAAATGAGGTGTTTGAAAACGGTGGTTGTGGGTGATATCAACGAAGGTGCTCTCAAAAGGAATGCTGATGCGTCTTTCTCATGGAAGGAAATCATGATCGGGAAGGCTAAGACTGAGGCTGTATCTGTTGTTAAGAAGTGGAAAGACCAAAATGTTTTACGAAAACTGGAATGGGCTTATGATGCAGAGAGGGAGAAGAAATTTTACTTCGATGAAATTGAGAGTGAGGGGTCGGATATTGGAAGCTTTAGTTCTGATGAATGTGGATCCCTTTTAGGAAAGGAGTGCGATGGTGCGTGGTGGGAACTAGAGTCCAGAGCCGAAGATTTACGAAGACCTTCTGAATGATTTTAAGGTAAATTTGATTAGAATGTGTAGTAAAAGATGACAATAATTACATTTGCATAACACTTTGGTGCTTACAATATTAATCAGGACAAGGAACTAGGTAGATTTTACTAGTGATTTTGTGTTCTTATAAATCTTCATCAGTCCAGATGTTGATTCATATAATGCCTCATGGCTTCTTGATGCAAATTCAATTATCAATGACGTCTTCGAGTTTTACCACTTTCCGGGTATTCGTAGAATCAACAGACTAGTGTGTTGGTTATTTGTATATTCATATATTTATTCGTTTTCGCATCACTTATTAAACTGTTGTTGCTGTTATTTAAAAGGAAGTCTCTTTTCTATTTTGATATGTTTAATCTGGATATTGCATGTTTTGCTTTCACTACAATGATGATGGAATGCTCTCATTCTTCCTAATGTTTGTTATTTTTCGATTTGATACATAGATATAACATTCTTATTTCCCTGTACTAAAATGGCTAAACTAAGTAAGTCTGATGATGTTAGTTCCACTATTTATTATGTAAAAATAAAAATAAAATTAGTTCAGTAGTACCGATCACTCTCTTTGTGTTGATGTCCTGCAAAATACAATGTACAGAAAATTGACAGAACAACTAGAGTATCTAGTTAGATGAGAAATAGATAACAAGTTATGAGTGAAATCAGGCACATACAAAACATTGTATAGGGTTAAGGAATCACTTAAAGTGATGTTCCCTATATAAGTTGCTGTAGAAATGGCATTGTTAGGTAAGCTATTTTTTATATTTGACTTTGAAGGTGGGGAAGTAAACATGTAGAAATGGCATTGTTATGTAAGCTAATTTTTATATTTGACTTTGAAGGTGGGGAAGTAAACATGTTAAAATCAGATGTCATATGGTCTGTGGCACCTGTATTTAAAATTCAAGTGGAGATTTTTGAATTAGAGCTTAGAGAGTTAAGGCAAAATGATATACGTGTATCCTGACTCCTGAGGCTGATCAGGTTGTTGAACAAAGGCCCCAGCTGCAGCATGAGGGGAAGAAGGAGCTTGTTGGCCCTGCTGTGTCTTTGTGTAATTCAAGATTGTTCAAACAATTCCTGATTGACTAGAGGATTAGAAGTAACAGGTTCTTCTCTTATGGGAGGAGGAAAAGCCAAATTAGCAATAGGATGTGTTTTCAGATTTAATTATAGGGCCTCTAGGTCTCTTCCAACCAGTCGGAAAACCAATCAAATGAAAACACCTATCTATAGTATGTGTAGTGCCACCACAGTGACCACATTAGAGGAGTTTTTTCTTGCCTTTAAAATTTTTTGGGTTAGGTTGCTTAGAAAGCATAGCCACAGAATCAAGAGTAATGGGATGAGGGATGTTCAGGGTTCTTTGAGACTCTTCTTACAATAGTAAGGAAAAAACTTTAGCCAATGGGGGGAAATGGGAGGTTAAAAACAAGGGTTGGTCTGCTATGGACTCGAGTGCATGTTGTGCACCCTAGTCCATGTTGCACTTTTCAGTTTACTGACTTACACTTTTTGGTAATTGGTGTTGCACTTTTCAATTATTACTAAAAATATTATTATACAGTTTAATAATTGAAAAGTGCAACACCATTTACCAAAAGTGTAAGTCAGTAAAACTGAAAAGTGCAACATGGACTAGGGTGCACAGCATGCACTCGAGTGCATACTAGACTTTACCTAAAAACAATTGACTACGAAGAGCAGAGTAAGAATCATCAAGGCCTATCAAGAATTTCATGACAGCATCATGCTCTTGAGTTTTTGAAATTTTCTTAGGGAGATCACATTCACACGTTTTTAATGCATTACAAGAACAAGATAAGATGTGTAATTCTTACGGTAGTCAAATTGTACAAAGTGACTACCTAGTCACTTTGTCGAATTGCGCCACATGGCGTTGATACGTTGTAACGACCTGCTACCCGTTATACAAGTTTAAGTTATTTAAATCATTTTTTAAATTGTATTTTGTTATTTACTATATTACCCTTCTTTAATTTAAATTATTTTTAATATATATATATTAAGTAAAATTACCGTTCTACCCTTTTTTATATAAATATTATTATTTTAAAAATTAAATAAACCAATCCAAAAAATAATTAAATAATAGATTAGTTAAATTAGAAATTATGTTATTTTTCTTCCCCAATTCCATCGAGTCTAGCACGATTCTTAAGAATTTTGAGATATGGCTTATTTCTCCCCAAATTCCGTCTGAGCAGAATTGATTCAGTTGCCATTAGAATTGATTAAATCGCCATTATCAGGTTTGAAGCAAGGTGTTATTAGGTTTGAAGCAAGAATGAGTTTTTCTCACTGATTCTGCTTCTCCAATCCACAATCGCGACTCGCTCACTCCAAGAAGCAAGAAGGAGCTTTTCTTCGACGCTCGCTCAATTCCAATAGTCTGCTCCCGGCTCGCTCACTCCAAGAATCAAGAAGGATTTTTCTCCGACCTCTCGTTCACTATGCCTCCCTCAGTACTGCTTCACCTTTCCGGCGACTGCTCGCGGCTCGCTCACTCCAAGAATCAAGAAGGGTTTTTCTCATACCTCTCGCTCACTACGCCTCCGCCCGCTCTACTATCTCCGGATTCGCAGTCGCGCCCCATCTAGGCGTTGTCCTTCGCCAAGCCCTAACAACTGTTGATCAATTTCCAAGTAAGCCAAACCTTTAATTGATTAATAGGGCACAAATAGTATATTATTTGCACCACTTATATTAGATAAATACATGATATTGAACTTCTCTAGGGCTTGATATAGTTGAATTTTCCTAGATGTTGCCTCATATGCGACATGAGATCAGTTAACGTGATTTGACAAGTGTTATCCACTCCTTTTTTCAATTATATGTTCCGAAGATTGTTTAAGTGTGTGTGTGATGATCTATACCTACCATTTTGCTATTAATCAAACTGCGTGTGGGGTGTAAATGAGTATATATAAGAGTGTTTGAAGGGGAAATTCTGGAAGCAAAAAGGGTAGTGGAGTCAATCAAAGATTAACCTATGGACTTGGCTTGGGAGTTCAATCTCAGCTTAGTGTTTGGAACCTTATCTTTGCCTGGTGTAGTTACGTTAGTGGGGGTATACATATACCTTGTAAATGAGGGGCTCATATAATTGAGGAAGGCGTTCTTGACTTCAAGCTGATGAAGGGGCCAGTTAGACTGAACGGCGATGGCGAGCACAACGCGAACAGTGGCAGCCTTGACCATTGGACTAAAAGTGTGAGAAAAGTCATCACCAGGAATTTGAGTGAAGCCCTGGGCGACCAATCGAGCTTTGTGTCTCTCAACAGAGCCGACAGAGTGATACTTCGTACGAAACACCCATTTTGATCCGACGATGTTCACTCCAGACGGACGATGAACCAGATCCCAAGTGTGGTTGTTGCGGAGTGCATCAATTTCCTCCTGCATAGCAGCCAACCAAAGAGGTGACTTGGCAGCTGATTTGAACCCTCGAGGTTCGGAAGATAGTGCCAGGGCAGAGATTAAAGTCGTGGTAAACGAGTTCACCGGATACATTGGATTGAATATGCCCGCCTTGCCCCGAGTGATCATAGAGTGAGAGGGGGCAGGTGGAGGCAAACAACGAGCAGGTAGTGGTTGGGCAACCACTGGAGGATCAGGCAGTGGTTGGGCGACCATTGGAGGAGGCTGAGCAGGCTCGGAGGAGCATATCGAGCAAGGAGTAGACGAGCTCGGAGGGGGTAGGTCTGCAGCTAGGGGTGTAAACAAGCCGAGTCGAGCCGAGTAGTGCTGAGCTCGAAACTCGACTCGATTGTTATACTCGAAGCTCGATACTCGACTCGGTCGAGCCTAAAATTTTGAAGATCGAGCTCGATAAGAAACTCGAGCTCGGCTCGACTCGATTACCTATATAATTTTCAAAATTGATTTTAAAACATATTTTTTTCTAAAATAAACTCGAGCTCGACTCGACTCAGCTCGACTCGACTCAATTACTCGTATATAAATATAAATTATATATTAATGGTAAAATAGTAAATATTGTTCAAGCTCGATTAAGCTCGCGAGCCTTTCGAGCCGAGTATTTATGAGCTCGAACTCGAACTCGGTAGCTACTCGAGTAGCTCGAAACTCGACTCGATTAACTTCGAGTCGATTTCGATCTTTTTTCGAGTCGAGCACGAGTAGCTCGCGAGTAGGCTCGACTCACTTACACCCCTATCTGCAGCCGAGGAAGGACATATAGGTTCTAAAAACACTGAAACATCCAACGTAGGCAAAGGTGAAGAGCGAGCAGAATCCACAAACGGGAAACACTGCTCGTCGAACTTCGCATGACGAGTAACAAACACCTTGTTCGATTCCTGATCAAGGCTACAACATCCTTTGTGAATGCTGCTATATCCCAAGAAGAGACAGGGGCGACTGCGATGAGCCAGTTTGTGCGGAGCATAGTCCCTGAGAAAAGGATAGACACGACAACCAAGTGGCTTGAAATTTCCGTAGTTTGGCGGCGAGGTGAACAGAGTTTCAAATGAGGAAGTACCATTGATAATAGTGGAGGGCAGACGATTGATGACATAAACAGCAGCCGCAAAGACATCATACTAGAAACGAGTAGAGAGACTGGCATGAAACATCATAGAGAGACCTGTTTCAGTGATGTGACGATGCTTGCACTCGGCCCTACCATTTTGCTCAGGGGTGTATGGGCAGGACAACCGATGAAAAATACCATGATCCCGCATAAAACCAGAAACCTTGTGATTTACGAACTCGGTTCCACCATCACTCTGAAAGGTTTTCATAGTTGTAGAGAACTGGTTGCAAACGAATGAGTGGAAGGTTTCCAGTATGGTGGGAAACTCACTCTTACCCCGCATAGGATAGATTCAAGAGAAGCGAGAAAAATCATCCAGAAACACAACATAGTAACAATAACAGGCGCATGACCCCATAAATCACAATGCACTAAATCAAGAACTGAGACAGATCTCTTTTCATTAATAGTAAAAGATAAACGCTTGCTCTTGGCCAATTGACAAGAGGAGCAAACACCAGGATTCGGTAATAAAGATGTAACTGAAATAACTCATAGTCTATGTAAAGTTTTCAAAGTCTCAAACGGGACATGCCCCAAACGTAAGTGCCATAAATTAAATGAGGCCTTCTGATTCGGGTGGAATTTGCATATTTTTATGGCACATTTTGAGCTCAATTTTCATAGAATTTCATGCTTTTATTGCTTAATTTTGGCTAATTGCACTTAATAGAGAGAAAGGTAGTGTTTTGTGTATTTTGTAGGAAAAATGGTTATTTTGGAAGCAAAAACACTCACCTAATTTTTAGTGAAGCCAAACGAAGGAAGAAATCGAGAGCAAAACGAGTAAAAATAGTGGGTGGAAATTATTTGGGCCAATAATTAAATTGTGTGGCCCATTTAATTAATTCTCTGCGGCCCATTTTTAGCAAATCAAAAGCAGCCTATGCTGTTACAAATCGAGGGAAAAAGAAATTGAAATTGGGCCAGCCTTTGTTAATTCCTTAAGCCCATTTGAAGTAATTGGAAGAGGGGCCCACATCTCACAGCAAAAGTTGCTACTCTTTTTGGTCTTCAATTAACGTTTTTTTTCAAGGAATTGAAGTTGGAAAAAAAAGATTCCCACAAAGGAGGGCACACATAGGGCTGTTACACGAATCGAGCCGCTCGTGAACTCGGCTCGGCTCGATAAGGCTCGAGTTCGGCTCGACTCGTTCGTTAAATGAGTCGAGCTCGAGCTCGTTAGATACTCGACTTACTAACGAGCCAGCTCGAGCTCGATTTGTTAGGCTCGATATCTAATTTTTTTCTTTAAATTCCATTAGGCTCGTTAGGCTCGGCTCGGCTCGATAGGCTCGTTAGACCCTTTAACGAGTCGAGCCGAGCTCGTTTCTTAGCTCGCCAATGTTATCGAGCCGAGCCGAGCCCGCCTCGATAAGAGCTCGAACTTCAAATACTCGGCTCAGCTCGAATAACAGCCCTAGGCACACAGCAGAAAGCATATTGGCACGCAGGAGGCAGAAAAGGGCAAAAACAGAGGAGCAGGCAGCGGCCATTACACACACTCACACCTACTTAAAGGTGTTTCATCCATTGGAGCTTCAAATGGTGGATTAGCTTGAGAATTTCACACTCCATCACCTACACTATCTAAGCTTTCTCTATCCCTTTTTTTCATTTTAGTAATTTCTCTTTTTATTGTATTTGAGATTATGTAAAACACTTTAGGGTTTCAAGGCTTGTAATTATTTGGATTGAAGTTTATGGATTAATGTTTTACTTTAAATGGTGTTTGTCTCTTATCCGTGTGCTTAATTATTATTTGAAAGCATATTATTAGTGGCCATAATAATGTGTTTTATCTATTGTTAATTGGGGTAGTATCGAGAGATTTATTCCATTAATCGTATGTAAGCAACCCAATATTATTATGATCTCGAGAGAGGATTAATTATTGGGAGGCTATTGATGATCTTAGGAGCTATTTAGGGTTATATGATGCATGCTTAGTAGAAATACATGTTTGTGTGACATTTCCTTTGAATTAGTTGGATTGAAAAATCTTTTAATTCATTATTTAGTGATCAACTCTATAAAGACAAACTTAATTTCCATTTGAATGAGTCATTTTTCATAAATGGATTTCTAAATATTGCATATGCCTTGGAACTACATTTTTCCTTGATTAGTTTTGTTATTTTCATTTCATTAGCTTGTTATTGATTTGGATTTGACTAGTTTTATTTGCTTTCTTAGTGACATTTATAGATAGCATTAGAATTAGTCTTAGTTTTTAAACCTTCCTTGCAAATCAATCGTGTCTAGATAGAATCGTGCCAACAAATATCACTTTTACACTAACCCTTCCCTGTGGGATCGACCTCGTACTTACTTCGCTACAATATACACCGTATACTTGCGGTCGTGTATTTTAAAGTTGTGAAATACGTGAATCACCTTCGACACAGTGGAACGAATAACCGCGGTAAAAGCTGGAAGGGAGGAGGAATCCAGCACATACATACCATGCTCACATCTGCCCCGAGCGACCACCTCATTGGTGTTCCTCTTCTCCATAGTAAAGGACTTGTCAGAGAAAACCACATCATGAAAATCAGACGTTAATTTGCTGATAGATAATAGATTTTTCGTGATGTCGGGCACAACAAGCACATCATGAAGCCGCATATTACGAGAAATTGATCGAGAACCAATATGCGATATAGGTAAAGCAGAACCATTACCGAACCATTCCCAGAGTATGGCGAGCAGGAGTCCAGATCTATAGGACGAGACGTCATGTGAGCAGAGGCCCCGGAGTCAATGTACTAGTCGGAAGTGGGGGGCGAAGTGGGCGAGCAAGCAGAGTGAAAGGCTTGCGCAAGGTGAGTAGTAGGCTGGTCGGCAGGGCGAGCAAATGAGTGATTGAGAGCCGACGAGGGTGGATCGTGTTGGCGAGCATAACGACCCGGAAACTTGTCAGCGTAGTGCTCGCCCCTGCAAATTTGACAACGAGGAATATAGGGCCTGCGATCTTCACGACCACCACCATGGCGACCACCCCTGGAAGAAGAAGAGCCACGATGAGAGAACTGGCAGCGAGGCTGCGACGATTGACGAGGACGATCATGGGCGACAAAGGCAACAGGTGATGCCACAGGCTCAGGAGGCTTGTTCATGATCTCAAAGGCGATCGCTTGATGAAGGAGATCACAGAAGGTGGGAACCGAAGGAAGAGCCATACGGGTGTCGGAGAAACCGCCAAAGTAGGGGCCCAAACCTCGAAGAAATCAGTGAGACTTGTCCGAGTCATCAACGGGCTTGCTGATGGCGGAGAGTTGGTCATAAAGAAGCTTAATTTGCGACCATATTCGGCAATGGACATGTCATTGCGCTTGAGGAGGAGAAGCTCCTCACGCAGTTGAGTCGTGCGAGATTGCGAGGAGTGACTGAAGGCGGCTTCTAAAGCAACCCAAGCATCGCGCGCGGTATCACAATCAATAACTTCGGAGAGGGACTCCTCAGTGAGGGAGGAGAGAAGGAGACCAAGGACCTTCTTTTCTTTGGCACGCCAAGTAGTGTACACCGGATTTGTGGCGTTGTTCGTGGTGGCAGGAGGGGCGACGGTGGTGCTATCAACAAAGTCGAGAAGATCGGCACAAATGAGCATTGGGAGAACTTGCTTCTTCCATAGAAGAAAATTTGCAGAGGTCAGTTTGTTTGTGCCCATGTGAATGAGGACATTCATGGGGATTGAAGAGTCTGTCATCGTAAAGATCGAGGGGGACCAACTCGACTGAGAGAAGAACGAGGGGGACTAGCTCGTCGGAGGGGGAAGAGATATGCCGGGAGGGCGGTGGGGAATGGTAGATCAGGATCGAGGGAAGGCTGATACCATGTGAGAATGTGAGAATTAGGGTTTGATCACCGTTAATCTTGGTGAGAGAGATATGTCTTGTATTTATAATGAAGAATTACAAGGAAACAATTTACATGAAATCAGGGAAAGGATATGTACAAATAAATATATCCTATATACAAGGTAATGTGACATTCCTTAATACCGGACTCTTATTATTCCCACATTTCCATACCGTATCCTTGATTTCCTCCTTGGAGAACTAGCTGCACAAAACGGCAACCTCGTCAATTTTTGCGCATCCTATCCCCTGAACTGTTGGCCTTGTTCCCCCAGAATTCGCAAAGGACTCCTTAAAGTACTCGAAGATACTCGCTTTCACGGCCTCCACCCCTTCACACCACCTTCCCCTAATCTGTATTCCTCTTATCTCATTGAACTTTTTCTTTCTACGAAAAATAGAGTAGAAGTAACTGGTGTTGGCGTCACCCTCCCTAAGCCACCTTGTTCTAGCTTTTTGGAAAGCCAGCCTGTGCTTCCTCATCCTGGCCGATTCGAGTTGGAGAAGGATATTGGCCCTTTACATTGCCTCATTTCGTACCCATCCCCTGATTTCCAAGATTTTATCCAACTTATCAAGTCTTTGCTCTGCTTTTGCCTCCTTTGCTTTCAAAATACCTTCGTTTTTAGTCTTTCATTCTTTTATCGCCTGTTTCACCGCCTTAAGTTTTTCCTTCACAACAAAAGATCCCCTTCTTGTCACCACATTTTTTTTCCAGCAATCCACCACCATATTCTTAAAATCCTCTTCCTCCGTCCACCAGTTGATTGTTCTGAACGGTCTCGGGCCCCAGTCCAACTTCACCCCTGAATTAAGAAGACTGGGGGCATGATCTGAGATGGTTCTCTTCAAGCCCACTTGAAACAGATGCGGCCAGGTTTCGAACCAAGCCTCCGAGACAAGAAATCGGTCGATTCTACTACAACAGGTCCCGTTGTCCTTGTACCAGGTGAATTTCCTCCGGGTGAGGAGCAGGTGCATCAATCACCCATCTATCTTGCATGGTTCATTATGTTACATGGGAGTTGACTTTGGTTTAAACGGGGCATATATTAGTACAAAATAAACAATAAACATAATAAAAGTAATAGATTTCTAACGTTGTTCATACCAAAAATATGATTTCACATTATACACTTACCATATTTACATAATTTTGGAGAGAAGAAAATATATTTATTAAACCGTGAAGTAATGTGAGATTTATTGCCAAATTTTATGATTTCACATTATACACTTACCATATTTACATAATTAATTTAGGATAATTAAGAAGAGATTTTGGTAGTATATCTCACACCACATCGATCTCATAAAATTTGGCAATAAATCTCACATTACTTCACGTTTTAATAAATATATTTTCTTCTCTCCAAAAATAGAATACTAAAAAAAAAAATTTACACGAACACGAAAAATTGATTAATATTTGTCTTTTATTCTATTATAAAAAAAATTTAAAAATTATTTGTGTTAAATATAAAATATCGAAATAAAATTGATAAAATTAAATTTATGCTAACGGTATACATTATAAAAATATAAATTAAATTATTTTCTTTATATTGCATACTATCTCACAAGGAAATTCATTACTAGGTTTCAAACCTATGTCAAAGGCTTTTATAAGCGGTAAGTTTGATAAAGATTTCGCTTTCACATAGATGTATTTGGCTGATTGGACTTTTTTTTTTTTTTTTTTTCTTTTTTAAGTAGATTTACTTAGTTTTTTAAGTTATTTAAGGCATAATTTCCTTTTTTGTTGTTTTCACACTATGATAAATAATGAATTAATACATTTTCTTTGTTATTGGATTTGGTACTCCTATTACTTATTAATATATATATATGTCCACAGATACTTTATTTGAACAAACTCTCAAAACTTTCTTTCAATGAGTTTCTCAAATTCTCAAGATAGCTGCATCTGCATGTATGCAGTTCCATTCAAACTCAAATCCTCCTCAAACCATGATGAATTAATCTTTGAAATTTCTATTTCACTTGCTGCTGCTGTACACAAAAATCCCCTCAGGAAAACGTCCCCCAAAATCCATCAAACCACTAAAAAAGCCTTTCACTATCTCGTCGGGCTTTCGTCTCCTCCACGCCCGACGAACAACGTTGCATCATACACAATATAATCCAGGACATGGAATCCCCGTTTCCCCTGGAAAACATCAACTGGGGCCTCCACTTTCCAGACGTGTCCATGCCTCAAAACTTGGACGAAATTGTATCAAACAAGCTGTCTGGAATTGCTCGACGTCTCTGTGAAGAGAATAATTGCGACGAATTCATCAGCATTCGTATATGGAAGCTGCAAAAAGTGGACCGGGATGAGTATCAACAACTCTGTAGTCTGCCTCCGAGACAGCACCTGGACGATTGGATTCTGGAGAATCAGGGGGACGTTAAATTCTACAGGTATTTAAAGTTTATACACTGGCTTGGACGGGAATCTCCGACGGATAACAAATTTTACGGGCTGAAATCGGAGATGATATCGTCCTCGTCGTCTTCGTCCTGTTCAATTTGTGTGAAGGATTTCGTGAAAAAATCACACGCAATAAGAATGCCATGCTCACATATATTCCATGGATTCTGCTTAATCAAGTGGTTGCAAATCAATCCAAGTTGTCCTCTCTGTCGCTTCCAGCTGTTTGGAATCTAAGAATTATACTACTCTTTTATTTTTATTTCTTTTTATGGAAATTCATAAGATTGGAGAAAAGTGAAATTATGTAAATCATTCATCTGAATAAGCCACTTATGTAAGCCACTTAAATCTCATGTTTGTATTTCTTTTGTGTATCAATGGTATCTATATCATTTTTTTTTCTTTTTTGTGCGCTGAAAGTGTTTGTTATAATGCTTGTTCTTGGATTTTATGGGCTTTGATCTTTTTAATGAATAAAAGCGGCCCACCTCTGATTTTTCTTACAAATTATTCTTGGCTGAGATGTAATTTTACTCGTCACTTTATTTTACATCAAAGTTCAATATCCAGATATGCAGAATTTGGCCAAATTCCAGTATATATACTTGCAATGAAGTACAGTTATTTAGAAAGATTGGAGCACTAATTAAGCCATGCCACTTCCAATGTATAGATGGAGTACCTAATTTCACTTCATTATCAAATCAGAATATTGATTCTTCAATCTCACAAAGTTCAGAGCAGAAGATGAGCTAGATAAAACGATTGAATCAAATCGAGTCTGCTCGAGGGAAGAGGAGGTTGAATATGGTGGAAAGGTATTCTGTGAAGATGGACAAGTACAGAAGAGCTGCTAGGAATATTTTGACCCCTAAAACTGGGTACGGTTTGGGGGATGAGTTGAAACGAGCAGGGTTCTGGGTTCGTATGGTTTCTGACGAGCCTCAAGCGGCTGATGTGGCATTGAGACGTCATATGGTGGATATGATGGACAGAAGAATGGTTGAATGCTTGTTTCTTGTGTCGGATGATTCAGATTTTGTGGGGATTTTAAGGGAAGCAAAAATGAGGTGTTTGAAAACGGTGGTTGTGGGTGATATCAACGAAGGTGCTCTCAAAAGGAATGCTGATGCGTCTTTCTCATGGCAGGAAATCATGATAGGGAAGGCTAAGACTGAGGCTGTATCTGTTGTTAAGAAGTGGAAAGACCAAAATGTTTTACGAAAACTGGAATGGGCGTATGATGCGGAGAAGGAGAAGAAATTCTACTTCGATGAAATTGAGAGTGAGGGCTCAGACATTGGGAGCTTTAGCTCTGATGAATGTTGTTCCCTTTTAGGAAAGGAGTGCGATGGTGCATGGTGGGAACTGGAGTCCAAAGTCGAAGATGTACGAAGACCTTCTGAATGATTTTTAAGGTAAATTTGATTAGAATGTGTAGTAAAAGATGACAATATTTACATTTGCATAACACTTTGGTGCTTAGAATAACCAGGACAAGATGGGCGATCACAAAATTTAAAAAGTTTGTCCTTCTTTTCTTCCCTCTAGGTTTAGGGTTTCCTTCCGCCGCCAGGGTGGGTGTCCGTCGGTAACGGGTAGGTTTCTATCTGCCCCTGTCTGTGTCGGCTACCTAATTTCTTTAGGTCTCCCGGTGTCGCGTCCCCAGAGTCTTCGTCTCCCTTCCCCCTCTTCTCCGTTTATCTTTAGGTCCTAAGCTCTTGTGTCCTTGGCGTATGCATCTGGATGGGTTTCTTTAGGGGGTTAGGTAGGTCGGATCTGGTAGGTTAGTGTCTTTTCTTTTTTTCTCCAAGGTGTATGTGCTGTCTTTGAGTCTTGTCCTCCCTCCCCTGTCCCATCTTTAGTCGATTGCAGTAGGTGGTCTAGTGTATCTCTTGAAACTTTTTGGTGTACCTTGCTGTTTTTTCCTTATGGCTTCTAGCAACAAAGGAAAGGAACCCATGGGTAATAGGACAGATGTGGTCTTCTTTGACAAAACTGAGATTGCAAGAAACAAAGAACCCTCTCTATGTCTTCTGGGAAAAGTACTGACAAATAGGGCCTTCAATGCCTATGGTTTCTTAGAGGCAATGAAAAAAGCAATGAAGCCTAAAAGGGGCTTTACAGCAAAGGAGATAGGAAACAACCTCTTCTCTTTCCATTTTAGAGAAAGGAGCGACCTCGAAGACGTTCTTGCCCGCGAACCCTGGCATTTCGAGAAAAACTTGCTTATGCTGAAGGAGCTTAGCCATGGCGAACAACCGTCTTCAGTAAAATTTGAACAAGTAAAGCTCTGGGTCCGCATCTATGATCTGCCACTGGGGTTAAGAAACGAGCCGTGTATCAGAAAACTTGGGGAGCTAAGCGGGGAAGTCAAAGAAATCGACCAGAGCTCCATCGAAGGTCTTGGATGCAGTGTGCGAGCGAGAATCCTGATAGACACCACCAAACCCCTAAAACCGGGAGCCCATATCGAACAAGAGGGGGAAGAGGCAGCTTGGATTCCATTTCGGTACGAACGCCTTCCGGCTTTCTGCTATCTCTGCGGAATGTTGGGTCATATGAAACGTGAATGCGATCTCCTTGAGGAAGCAGAGGAGGTCCAGAATCTTGAAGACGAAAAGCTTCCGTTTGGGGAATGGATGCGCGCTTCCCCCCTAAAAAAGGCATCCGTCTCCACGGACGACAACAAGAAAGAAACGGAAAAAGGATCTCTAAGAAGGAAACTCTTTGAAGATTTCAGGAAAAAAATTCGCCAAGGAGCAGACATACTCAACGAACCGGCCCAGGAACAAACAGAAGAAACCATGGAGAAAAAAGAAGAAGGTGAAGTTACAACACTCAGGAAAACTCTGGAAAATTTTGCCGTCCATATGGAAAATGGGGGGAAAAAAGAGGAAGAAGGCAGAGCAACGAAGAAGGAGGACATGGAGATTGAGAGCCCGAGTGAATACAGAATGGAAAACAAGAAGGAAGAAAAACCTGAGAGAGAAATGGAAAATGAAAAACCTCAAACCCAACAGCCCACCCCCTCTCTAAATACTCCCCTTTATGAAACACTCCCCACCACAACTACCAAACCTACCCTACACTCAACTACTACTCAATTTACTCATCCACCATTAATCCCAACTACCTCACTCATAAAGATGTGTGGACCTCCCACAACCCAAAACACTCCTCCACCTGCTAACATTAACCCTCTCACCCACCCAGAAAAACCAAACCATTCACTTCCATACCAAACCACCATTCCCACACTCAATAAAAACCAAAGAGCAGGACCCCCTCAACACCATCTGAAACAAGCAAACCCCCACAACACCAAACTTAACCCACTCCAAAACTCTACCCCCATTACCCAAGAAAACAGCCTTACACCGCCACCAACCCTTGGAAGCCAGCAACATGAAAAAAAGCCCACCACAAACAGACCTCAACAAAACTTCAGAAACCCTCAACAGATGGCAAAGGTCCAGCAAAACAGACTACCACAACTGGCCCGAAAGAGAACGGAGGAAATGATGGACATAGATACACAAGCAACAAAGAGAGTGAAATCTGAAAGTCTTGATGAAAAAACGGTGGAGGCTGCACTGCAGCCTCGCCGAACACAATGATCGCTCTAAGCTGGAACTGTCGCGGGCTTGGGAACCAAGCGACAGTTAGAGCCTTAAAAAAGCTTCTACATGAGGAAAAGCCGAGTATAATTTTTCTCATGGAAACTAAGCTTCATTGTACTCAAATGAAACGACTGAACACACACTCACTGAGATACATGGGGTGTTTTTCAGTGGACTGCGAAGGGGAAGGAAAGGCTAGAAAGGGCGGCCTTTTCATGATGTGGAACAATGATGTTACTCTATCCCTTCAATCTTTCTCGAAAAATCACATTTCTATGGAAGTGGTTAATGGAGATGGCTTAAGATGGCACTGCACTGGAATATATGGCTGGCCTGAACAACACCTGAGGCATCGTACATGGAACCTACTACAGCAGATCAACCCCGGAAAAGATACTCCCTAGCTGTGTGTGGGCGATTTTAACGAAATCTTATGGTCCTCGGAAAAGGTGGGGGGTCAATCCCGAAGGACAGCGTCTATGGAGGAGTTTCGAGCCACTTTGAACAAGTTGAACCTTGACGATTTGGGCTTCAGAGGTAACCGTTTCACATGGACCAACGGTAGAAGTGGAGAAGGCAACATCCAAGTCCGTCTCGATCGAGCTGTCGCCACCACAAAATGGAAGACCCTGTTCCAGAACAATAAGGTCACGCATAAACTCAGGCTCTCGTCGGATCATGCTCCGATCTCTATCGACTTTTGCAAAGAGGAACATGAGACAGAACCAAACAAAGACAGAAAGGTAAGCAAACTCTTCCGGTTCGAGAAAATTTGGCTTGAACATGATAGCTGTAAAGACATGGTCAAGTTGGGTTGGGGCAGTGAGTATGAGGATGCAACCTTCACAGAGAGAACAAACAATTGTGGCATGCACTTAGAGGAATGGGGCAAATCAACCTTCGGCCACATCGGCAGGAAAATTAAAAAAACAAAAGAAAGGATGGAGAGCCTTCAGGAGAAGCCCCAATCAGAGGAAATTATCTCAGAATTAAAGAAGCTAGCAAGTGAGCTGGATGACCTACTCAAATTGGAGGAATCTTTTTGGTTTCAACGAGCCAAGACATTCTGGATCCGTGACGGTGACAAAAACACCACATTTTTCCACAGAAGGGCATCACAGAGAAAAGAAAAAAACTCCATTAAAAAGTTGAGAAACGTGACCGGAGAATGGACTAAGAACGATAAGGAGGTGGGCCGTGTCTTGCAAGCTTTCTTTGAGAACCTGTTTTCGACAGATAACCCCTAAGAGATACACTTAGTCACTGAGTCAGTCGAGTCTAGAGTCACAGGGGAGATGAACGAGTTCCTAACCCAGCCATACACCAAAGAGGAAATAAAAAAGGCACTCAAGCAGATGCATCCCACAAAGTCCCCTGGACCTGACGGTATGCCTCCTCTTTTCTTTCAAAAATTCTGGAATATTGTAGAATCTTCTTTTGTGAAAACATGTCTTGATGTGCTAAACAATGGCTCTGACCCCACCCCCCTAAATCACACTTTCATCACCCTCATCCCAAAAGTTAAAAAACCTGAGCACCCGAAAGATTTTCGGCCCATTAGTTTGTGTAACGTGATTGTCCGTGTCATTTCTAAAGCAATAGCAAATAGGCTGAAATTCCTCCTCGACAAAGTGATATCCCCGTCTCAAAGTGCTTTTATCCCAAATCGCCTCATCACTGATAATGCTATGATTGCTTTTGAAACTTTTCATGCTATGAGGAAAATGAAAACTGGAAGGAAAGGCCATGTCGCTCTTAAACTTGATATGAGTAAGGCATATGATAGAGTAGAATGGGATTTTCTGAAAAACATGTGTCTGAAGTTGGGTTTCTGTGAAAGATGGGTCAATCTTATGATGAGCTGTGTCTCTTCTATTTCATACTCGATTCTTGTGAATGGCAAGCCGACAAATCGTTTTTATCCCCAACGGGGTCTCCGTCAAGGAGATCCCATGTCTCCTTACTTGTTTCTTATATGTGCAGAGGGTTTCTCGTCCCTTCTTCAGAGAGCGGAGAATAGAGGAGAGATCACGGGGGTCAAAGTTGCAAGAAACGCCCCGACGATCTCGCATCTATTTTTTGCCGACGATAGCATCCTCTTCTTTAGAGCAAATCAAAGGGAGCTCACCAAGATCATGGATATTATAGCCTCGTACGAGGCTGCCTCAGGTCAGAAAGTCAATTTGGAGAAATCTGAATTATTTGGCAGTGGATGTGTTCCTCCTGAAGTGAAAGAAAATATAGGCAGCCAGCTGGGGGCTCGAACTGTGGGATCATACTCGAAATATTTGGGCCTACCTACTTTGGTGGGAATATCGAAGAGACAGGTTTTCCAAGTGATCTATGATAGGGTGATTCAAAGACTGAAAGGGTGGAAAGAAAAGGCCATCTCAAAGGCGGGTAGGGAGATTCTCCTCAAAAGTGTTATTCAAGCTATACCCACCTATGACATGAGCTGTTTTGTCTTCCCCAAATCCCTGTGCCACGACATTGAGAAAGCCATTGCCCGATTATATTGGGGGGCTCAAGGAGATGAAAGGAAAATTCATTGGGCAAGTTGGGAAAAAATCTCTCGATCGAAAGAAAATGGGGGTTTGGGCTTCCGAGAGATTTTTTTCTTTAACATAGCTTTGGTGGCTAAGCAATATTGGAGAATTTTGAACAATCCGAACAATACCATCTCCAAGATCTTAAAAGCACTACAAAAAACGCGCGGTTTACCGACGGAATTGTGGTCGGTAGGCGTGGTTTCCGACGGAACTACCGACGGAATAATTCAGTCGGTTCTAGGCTCGTCGGCCCGGTTTACCGACAGAATTTTTTTTTCCGTCGGTAGTACCGACGGATTCCCGACGGAATAAATCAGTCGAGTCTGCCGACGGATCTCATTCCGTCGGTAGGTCGAATGACCCGTTTTGAAACCGGGTCTGATTTCTGTCGGCAATTCCGTCGGACGTCCGTCGGTAGTACCGACGGACTTGCCGACGGAAATTTATTTTAGAATTTTTTTTTTCAAAAATATATCCGTCGGCTTCTGTCGGGAATTTCGTCGGTACTTTCCGACGGATCTGCCGACGGAACTCGATTTTATATTTTTTAATTCGGAATTATATTCCGTCGGTGCCCGTCGGTGGTTCCGTCGGTAGTACCGACAGAATTATCCGTCGGTAGTAAGGTAACCCGAATAAAAATTACTGGGGCGGATCAGACCCGACCCGACCCCGACCCGCTACCTGTTATTAAGGCCACCATTTATTCTGGCCTTGCTAGGAATCAAACCCGGGTGTGTGGGCGCCTAGAGAGGGGCGCCTACCACTCGGACAAGTGTGTTACTTGTTCGTAATTGTAATATTAATTGTATATGTACTCATTTTCGGCCCATTTTTTTTTTCTTTCATATATATCAAATAATTAAATTTGAAATCTATAATTTATATTTTTATAATTTATATATTTTAAAATACTAAAATATTCATATTTTAACTAAAATACTAATATTTTTTAGTAAAAAATTCATTTTTTTGCTAATTATTTTTTAAAAAATTTCAAAAAATTAATGTCATTCACATAAATTAAATAATTAAATTTGTAATCTATAATTTATATATTTTTAAATACTAAAATATTCATTTTTTTTACTAAAATATTCATTTTTTTGCTAATTATATTTTAAAAAATTTCAAAAAATTAATTTTTTTCACAATTTTTAGTTGTAACTTAATGATAAATATTTTTAAATTGTACATCTAATAAAATAATTAGCTTACATT
This sequence comes from Galeopsis tetrahit, assembly GCA_963675135.1. Lineage (NCBI taxonomy): Eukaryota > Viridiplantae > Streptophyta > Magnoliopsida > Lamiales > Lamiaceae > Galeopsis > Galeopsis tetrahit. The sequence continues at coordinate 8,948,311 of OY776124.1, forward strand.
ATATAATTTATTATTCATCTTCTTCTTCTTCATCTACATTTTGATTATTTGTCTCATCTTCCTCCTCTTCCTCCTCATCCTCTTCCTCTTCATTTTCATCATCTTCCTCATTTTCATTATCGTTTTCAATTTCGATCAATTGTGAATTTCCACCCGTCAAGTCTACGTGGATATTCAAATCTCCCGAAAAGACTTCAGTTCTAGCCTCTATTTGTTCCATTTGAAACGGAGAATCATCTTCATCACTCCTGTCCTTTGTAGGGACTTCTACCATTGATCTTGCCTTTACTTTGCAAACAACGTGCCATTCAATTTTACTACGTGATCGTACTGGATACTTGCAGTAGTATACTTGAGATACTTGATGGGCAAATACAAATGGATCATTCCCGATATAGCTCCTTTTCGGATTAACATCGACGAGTTTGTACTCCGGATGAATCCTTGTTCCTGAAGGGCCTGAATCAAACCAATGACACTTGAACAACACTACAGTCTTTGTTGGATATCCCGGATATTCTACTTCAACGACTTCGTGCAACACCCCATAGTAGTCACTTGCATCTGCATTGTAGTTTGCACTGCTAACGCAAACACCACTGTTGGTAGTCGCTTTTCTCGATGCATACTCAGATGTATGAAATCTGTAGCCCTTCACAATATAGCCGTTGTAAGTCTTTACACGACGTAGTGGTCCTTTGCTGAGATCCTTTAAGAATCGATTCCCAAAATCGTTTGACCGTCCCTATACAGTTCAAATAATTAACATTAATTATGAATCATATTTATTTACGTAAAATTTAAGGAAATGGTACTCACACAACGTTGGAACCATCGAGCAAAATCACGTTGAAGACGAGCATCTATATATGTATCTGAGATGTTTTGTTCTGTTCGTCTTAGTTCTTGAGTATACATCCTAATTCACAACATCCAATCACAATTAATATTAAATTACATAAATGAAGTAATGATAAAAATATGAAATACTTACTCAATGTAAGGCTGAACTTCATCACAATTCAATAACACATACGTTTGTGCTATTTCTGCCTCTCTGTTCGACTCCCACTCTCGTTCAATGAATTTTCCTATTGGTCGTCCCTTAGACTTGAATATAGACAGCATTCCATCAACCTCTTCACCGATATTGTCTGTATCTCTACCACCGTAGTTACGTGGTTCACTTCTCAACCGAGTGTTGACATGGTCTTCAAAATAATAAGAACAAAACATGTCAACCTCTTCATTCAAATATGCATTAACAATCGATGCTTCCACATTTGCCTTTTGTTTAGCATTGCGTTTCAAGTTGTGGAGATATCTGATTTATAATAAAAAACATATATTTTAATTCAGTGAACATGCATGCATGTAGTATATATAAAAAATGAAAAATGTAAGAGTTTACCTTTCAAATGGGTACATCCACCTGTACTGCACTGGACCACAAATTCTGGCTTCATACGCTAAATGAACGGGTAAGTGTTCCATGGAGTTGAAGAAGCTAGGTGGAAAAATTTGTTCCAACTTACACAAAATCACTGGAATGTCTTGCTCCAAACGAATCATATCATCGATCTTGATCGTTGAAGATGTTAAATCTCTAAAAAAAAGACTTAATTCAGTGATAGCCCTCCACACATTGAGAGGAACAACGTCTCGGAACGCAATCGATATCAAGCGCTGCATAAAAACATGACAATCGTGACTCTTCATCCCTGAAACCTTACCCCTGTTTATGTCTGCGCATCGACTCAAGTTTGACACGTAGTTGTCTGGAAAATTCAACTCGTGAATCCAACGACACAGTTGTTGTTTCTGTGGCTTATCCAGTGTGTAGCAAGCCTTCGGATATCTACCTGTACTGGGATCCATTTTCAACTCTTCGCGACGACAATAAATGTTCAACTCTTCCCGGGACTTTGGAGTATCTTTCGTCTTGCCTTCTGTGTTCATCATTGTGTGGAACACATTATCAAACACATTCTTCTCAATGTGCATCACGTCCAAATTGTGTCGGATCAATAGTGAACTCCAGTATGGCAAATCCCAAAAAATACTCTTTCTATTCCATCCACCTGGGATTCGACCGTTGTGTTAAGCTGCATTTTCCTCAGTAGATTTTTTCAAACCCGTCCACTGAATCTCATGTAACAACGTTTGTCCTGTACGGTAACATTATACTAGAAGAAATTAATAAAACATATACGTATAACATTATACTAGATCAAATAATTGTATAATTAAAATACCGTTTCGAAGGGGCGGTCGATTGTGTGTAACTGTTCTGTTCTTCAAGAAGTTGTTCTTATTCCTTCTAAATGGATGATCTTGAGGTAAGAACTTTCGGTGATTATCGAACCATGTAACTTTCCTACTCTTCTCAAGACTGAAAGCTTCAGAAAAATCCATACAATACGGACATGCTTGAAACTCAGCCGTTTTCCACCCTGCCAACATAGAATATGCAGGAAAGTCGCTAATGGTCCACAATACAGCAACACGCATCGTGAAATTCTGTTTTCTGAACACATCATACGTTTGGACACCACTTTCCCATAAAAAGATCAAGTCTTTTATAAGAGGCTGGAGATAAACGTCAAGTTTATCCTTTGGATTCGACGGACCTGGCACCAATACAGTTAGAAACATTGTTTGAGGTTTCAAGCACATCCATGGAGGAAGATTATACGGAGTCAGAATCACCGGCCACAACGAATACTGCTTTCCAAAGCTCCCAAACGGTGCAAAACCATCAGTACACAAACCTAGCCTCACATTCCTCGGTTCAGAAGAAAAATTGGGATACACGTTGTCAAGGTGTTTCCAGGCCTCTGAGTCCGCCGGATGTCGCATCTCCCTAGACTCGGTCGAAGACGAATCTGTTGCATGCCACGTCATGTGTTGTGCTGTGGCAGTAGATTGATACAATCTCATTAAACGGGGAATGATTGGAAGATAATACATCTTCTTGTGTGCCACTTTCTTCTTCGACGACTTCGATTGACCAGCGGGCCCCTTCCGACGTGGCTCTTTGTAACGAGGATGACCACACATCTTACACATGTTCAGATTGTTATCTTCATCACCCCAATATAACATGCAACCGTTTACACAACAATCAATCTTCTCGACCGGCAATCCCATATTTTTCATCATTTGCTTGCTTTGATGATACGTTGTAGGCACCTTATTCTCAGGAGGGCAGATCTCACTACATAATTGTGTCATTTGCTCATATGCCCTGTTAGAAAGCTTGTTCTCGGTCTTGATAGCCATAAGTCGGGCATTAAATGACAGTTCAGAGTGAGAATCACAACCCGGATACAAATCTTGATCGCATAATTTGAGCATTTCATAAAACCGAAATGCTTCATCCGTCGGCTGCTCTTCTACATTTGAAAAACCGGCTTCCATTATCATTGTTTGATACATATTGGGTTCTCCCTCCCCAAACTGTTCTCCCTCCCCAAACTGTTGTTCCCCACCAAACTGTTGTTCCCCACCAAACTGTTGTTCATTACTCGTGCCGGCTTGATTACCATATATTTGTCTTTCATAGATACCAGCAGTGTAATAGTATAAAACTTGATCAAAGTTATAAGGCCAACGTCCTTCGCCGTGAAATGTCCAGTTATAATAATTAACAGTGAAACCATTCTTCAGAACATGTACCAAAACCTCATCAATCGACTTAAATATTTTATTCTGACATTTTTTGGTATTACACGGACACTTGATACAATCCCCATGCATGTAATGTGGGTGGAGCTTTGCAAATTCAACAAATGACACAAGTTCATTGTAAAATTCACTATTCACATTTCCTAAAATGAACCTAGGAGATTCATACATCCATCGACGATCCGGCAATTCCATCTGTTAAACATTTAACATAAAATTCTTACAAACATATAAAAAAATGCACAACTAATTAAACTACACAACTAAACTACAAATATATAAAATGCACAACTAATTAAACTACACAACTAAACTACAAATATATAAATTGCACAACTAGTTAAACTATAACCATATAAAATGCACAACTAAACCAGAAAATTTAACCAAGTAAAAAAGAAAAACGTACCTCCATTTGCTTGCTCTCATACAATTTCTACAATTTTTTTCGACTGAGAGAGAGAAAGGGGAAGAAACTTTCCGTAAATATTACGCGCTACCGACGGATTTTGAAATTCCATCGGTGCGTACATTTTGAATCTACCGACGGATTCCAAATTCCGTCGGTAGGGTGCCGCCCAAACTTCCGTCGGTAGAGTACTTGGCCGACGGAATTTCCGTCGACAGACTTCATTTCCGACGGAATATTTATTTCCGTCGGCAGACTTTATTTCCGACGAATATTTATTTCCGTCGGCAGACGTTATTTCCGACGGAATATTTACTTCCGTCGGTAATATTGGCGGGATAAAATAAAAAATACTTTACTTTATACCAAAATCTAACGAAAAATTATGTATTATGTATAAATTAAAAACAATAACATAAATAAACAATCCATTGACAAACATCGATCAACCGAAATAAATATGTCCAACGGAAAATTAAATAGTTTGACAGAAAAAATAAATAGTTCGACAGAAAATTAAATAGTTCGACAGAAAAATAAATAGTTCAAACATCAACCATTATACGGAAAAAACTCATCATCACCACCACCAATGAAATCCAAGCCGTCGTCGTCTGCCTCTGCATCTGGAGCATTGAAAGGGGGAACTGAACCAACCGGAGCATCGAAATGCGGAGGGGGAACTGGACCAACCGGAGCATCGAAAGGCGGAGGGGGAACGCTCATCGTCTGTTCAAAACATGTATTTATTTGTTCAGAAGACATCCCCAACGATCGACCCATAGTGTCAGTTAGCTGTCGGAAGTAGTGGTTCATCATGTGTACTACGTTCGGGTCCGGAACAGCAGTGGAGGATACAGAGGCCTGCGATGCACGCTGGGACGAACTGGACGACGCAGCTCTCACTGAGCGGCTCATCCGGCCAAGGTCAAGGACCCGTCCTCGATCAGCCGGGGCAACGTCCAGGTAAATCCGGTTAAGATCAGGCGGAGCGCTGGGCCCGGCTTCAGCAGAAACCTGTGTCGTCTCCTCTTCAATCCTCCGGTTCACATCCAACTACATAATTACAAAAAAATTAAATTAATACATAGTTCAATACATTTAATTAATTAAATATTAAAAAAACATCACAATTTAATTACACTTACGTGAAGCTGGGTAGTGCGTCCATATGTGGACGTCTGTGAATCTGGATCAAACGGATGAAAAACGTTCAACCGATCCACGTGTGTGGGTTCACGCCCAAGTTCCCGCTCCTATTTCGTACCAAATGAGCATATAAAAATTATTTTATATAATATAATATAAATAATTGAAATAAATTTAGTGAACACTTACTAGAGCAATTGAGTGCTCATACGCGGATCGGGCCCCCCCCCCCGATGCCTTGACATCCCACCTCCCCCATCACTTGTACGGTTGGCTCGAGCAATTTCACACTTCCTCATGTACTCCGGGCTACTCCAATACGTGGTCAACGTGTTCCACACGTTGACTCCATTTTCGTCCACCCCCAACGTCTGCACCACGCCACGTTTACGCCAAGCATTCCTCCAGGTGTACATTATCTCGTTATACCTAGACTGACATGAAGATAGCCAGTGACGGTGGATATCGTTGTCCGAAAATAACTCCCTCTGCCAATAAGCATGTTTCTGCACATATTCGATCAGCATATTTATCAAATAATATATATAATAAATTGTTTATTAATATTTAATTGAATGCACTCAAATACCTGGAATTCCTCCCAGTATTAATTAATAAAATTTTAGTAATTTAAGTCAATAATTTCCTAATTTAATCAATAACAAAATCACGTTACTAATGAAATCAATAATTTACCAAACTAATTAATAATGACTTAATTTAAACAATAACAATAATTACTATATTTACAACACCTCTACTTATAAGAATAATTACTAATTTAATCAACAATAATAACCTAGTTTAATTATAAGAATAATTACTAATTTAATCAATAATAATAACCTAGTTTAATTATCAAAACGAACTAACAAAACTACATTATATATTTGAACTAACATACATTAATTAATTACAATTAACCAATAAAAAACATACAATCCACGTACTAACATATATTTGAATGAATTATACATATATATTCATCAACTACGTACATGAAATTTTATAATAATTAACATGCAATTTATAACCTCTACTTATAAGAATAATTACTAATTTAATCAACAATAATAACCTAGTTTAATTATCAAAACGAACTAACAAAACTACATTATATATTTGAACTAACATACATTAATTAATTACAATTAACCAATAAAAAACATATATTTGAATGAATTATACATATATATTCATCAACTACGTACATGAAATTTTATAATAATTAACATGCAATTTATAATAATTAACATGCAATTTATAATACAATAACTTAATTAAAATTAATTAAGAAAAAACGTACCGTTTAAATTGAAGAAAATTGGAGTAGATAATCGTAATGCCCTTTGTCGATCAATCCACGCACCACGCACAAGAAAATCCACGAACAGGAAACGAACAGGGAGAGGGGGACGAAAGCAAAAAAATTTTTTCCCTTGTGGGGAAGAACTGCCTCTCTTCGGCAGTTCTTATAAAAAAAAATTTTTGGCTACCGACGGATATTTCCGTCGGTAGCACGCGAATATTAATTAGTCAGTCAAAGCGGTGCGACTACCGACGGATATTTCCGTCGGTAGCACGCGAATATTAATGTGTCAGTCAAAGCGGGTCGGCTACCGACGGATATTTCCATCGGCAGTCGAAATTTGAACGACCGAAGGAAAAAATCCGTCGGCAAGCAAGGCTAAACGACACCGTTTGGCTGCGGAACTAAATTCCGTCGGGAAGTCCGTCGGCCGGTCCCGACGGATCTTGAATTCCGTCGGGAGTCAGTCGATTCGAGAATTCCGTCGGCGATCCGTCGGTCCGACCGACAGAATGGATTCCGTCGGTAGCCTTCCGTCGGCAAACTCCGCGTTTTTTGTAGTGAAGCCAGATATTACCCTCGTAGCAATTTGGGCGACGCTCAGATTGGATACCAACCGAGCTATCTTTGGAGGAGTTTGCTAAAGGCCCGACCCGTGGTCCTTGAGGGGTTGGCATGGCGGGTGGGAAATGGAAACAGTATCGACTGCCTTAAAGACAGATGGATTGGGATCCATGACCAAAGAAGACCGTCCATCATGGGATACGCATACATGGGATACCCTCAAATTAAACCAGGTCTTCTCAATTGAGGATGCAAATACCATCAAAGGCATGCCCCTTAGCTGGAGAAACCCTGAGGATCGACTTATATGGAGGGGAACCAAAACTGGCTCTTTTTCGGTGAAATCTGCATATTTTATGGCAATCAAGCATCTCTCCACCGTGGGGACCGACCTTCCGTCGCCGAGCAACCCAAACAAGATCTGGAAACTCTTGTGGCATATTGACGTCCCCCCTCAATCCGCCACTTTGCTTGGAGGGCAAGCTCCGACACCCTGCCCTCGAACGTGAACCTTAGAAAAAGAGGCCTGCTCTTGGAATCGATCTGCCACCGATGCCACGGCTCATATCCTTTTTTGGTCGCAATCAATACTTGGGGTCAAAGTCCGATCTGTCTCCCCTCTCACTACCAAAAACTCGACTTCAAGCAGATGCTCTTCTTCATGATAGAGAACCTTCCTCGAGAGGGGACCTCTCTTTTCTTGATCCTGGCGTGGAATATATGGAAAGAGAGAAACAGGACAATCTTTGAGAAAACTGAAGCTGAGACTCTGTTCATCGGGCCTTACAACTGTTCCACGACCTGCCATCTATACAAAAACAAACCAACAGCCAGAAGAGTACGTGGAAACCACCTCCAACAGGGATGTTCAAATTGAATTCAGACGCGGCACTTTTCAAAGGTGGACAGGTGGGGATGGGTTTCGTCGAAGGCCTGGCTCTCCGTTTCGCCCTTCGAAGCGGGTTTCCATGATCTAATTGTGGAGTCCGACTCGGAAATCTTGATAAAATCTACTGGAATTGATCCTTTCACGGCGGACGTGGTGTACGACATTCTCTCCCTGGAGAATATGTTAAACTCCTCCATGGCAAATGCTGTTAGGCGAGAAGCAAACTCTGTGGCCCATGTTTTAGCTCATATTGGCTCGGAAGCGCCGTTTGAAGAAATTTGGATTGAGGAAATCCCTCAAGTTTGTATCAATGCTTGTCAAAAAGATGTAAGGCTGATGCCTAACAATTCTTAATCAAATCCTGCGTTTTTCCCGTCAAAAAAAAAAAAAAATAACCAGGACAAGGAACTAGGTAGATTTTACTAGTGACTTTGAGTTCTTATAAATCATCATCAGTCCAGATGTCGATTCATATAATGCCTCAGATGCAAATTCAATTAGCAATGACTTCTTCCGAGTATTCGTAGAATCAACGGATTAGTGTGTGTTATTAACTTCTTTTGTGTTATTTGTATATTCATATTTTTATACTTTTTCGCTCCCTGCATCACTTCTTAAACTGTTGTTGTTGCTGTTATTTAAAAGGAAGTCTCTTTTCTACTATTAACACTTTTTGATATGTTTAATCTGGATATTGCATGTTTTGCTTTCACTACGATGATAATGGAATGCTCTCATTCCTCCTAGTGTTTGTTATTTTTCGATTTGATGCATATATATAGGAGTAACATTCTTATTTCCCTGTCCTAAAATGGCTGAACTTAAAAGAGTAGGTCTGATGTTAGTTTCACTATTTATTATGTAAAAATAAAATTAGGCTGCATTTGAATAAGGGGATTTGATTTGAGGAGATATTTCGAATGAAAAGAATTAAAAAATAGATGGATTTCAAATGACACCATTTTAGTGAGATTTAAAATTCTCTCAATTTTAACTAAAAATTGTGTGAGTAAAATTCTAATAGCATGATTGGTATTCTTGATTATATTCCAAATATTCTGATTGATATGTTTTTGTTTTAGGTTTTAGATATGTATTTGGTTTTAGACATGGATTTGGTAAGAAACAAAATAAATTGAATTTGGTTTTAGACATTGTATTTGGTAAGAAACGAAAGACGAGGTTTAAGTGGCCTAGAGGTGGAAGTACAATCATCATAATTGTCCTACAATCTAATTAGAGTCGGTGAAGACAGTAAAAGATAAAAGGCACCCCTCGAAAAAGAAGGTATTTAATAAAATGTTTATGAGTTAACGAAGAACTCCTCGAAGAAGAAGGTATGAAAAAAGGGTTGGAAAATGTGCTTCGAAGTGTGTTTCGACTCGATATCTCATTCACCTATTTTGGAGTTGGAATGAATGCGAAATGATTTTTCAAATAATTGTTGTAACTAAAATTTGAGTAGAAAAAAACAAAGTGATTTTTGTCCTATATTGAAAAATATCAAATGAGGATTAGTAGCTTGTAATATTACATGAATGTCGCACCGATATCTTAGCGGACGGACATACTACTTTTGCCTCGAATTTTTTCCGTAACTGCTGAAATAATTAAAGAGGTTTCAAAATTGAATTGTTGGAGTTTATTTTCGAAAAATTAAACCTTGAATTTAATTGGATGAAGATTACAAGTGTGTCAATACTGGGACTGTGACAGTTTCAGTCCATTTTGAAATTTAAGTGTTAAAAATTTATTCGAAAACTTAAAACCTGCACTAAATGTCTTGAGGTTATATATGATGGCGGCAACATATACATTTAGGTTGAATTATCAATTAAAATTCGCATTAAGGATGTCAGTTTCATTTTTGGTCCAATTTCAGTTTTGGTTCAAAATTTAATTACTACTTATTGCAGCCAACAGTTATAAATTTGGGTTGACTATATAAGTAGTTGCAACCCATCAGTCCCAAAAAGACGAAAAAACAAGAGAACGGAATATTTGGAAAGAGATACAAATATTTTACGACAATTGCTACACTATTTTGCATTCATTTTTTATCTCGTTCCTTTGACACTCCGGTGATATATTTCGGGCAACTTCTCGATTCGCCGTAAAAAAAATACTTGTTCTAGTATTTTTGCTATTTAATAGTTGTATCATGGGAAACAAACGTCATAATAGTCACTAGCACCGAGAATGAAGAACGGACATTGTTTTAAGGAAATTGTGTTTACACAAACCTCAATTCTTCATTTTCTAAAAAAATCTACGGTGCTCAATCTTTCTAACAATAAGATGTTTTTGAGATAAAAAAAGAACATGTTTAGTAGGTGAGTTTTAGTGGGACAATGCATAAATGAGAACTTATTAACCCCAAATGATATGTCAGAACCTCGTGAGAGAAAACTATTATGTCAGGACGAGTGAGAGAAAGGCAGCGGTAGGGTATGCTGGGCAAACGGAGAGTCATCAAGAAGTGTAAAAGTCTGAGAAGAAGAGATATATCAACATGTCGGCTGACTACAATATGACGAAGACCATAGATAGATTTGTCGAGGCTACAAATATGAGATGAAAATGGTTTGCCACATAAGTTAGGCAGTTGAACGTCTAGTTATTAAATGGATCAAGAATACGATGGGGCAAGAGTGATAGAGAAATTAAAAGTTTCATAGAAGTCGATATCGGGTCGTTGATGATAGTCCTTAACAACGAGATGAGCTTTACAACGAGGGACGCAACCTACTGAAATGATTAACTTGTGATTTCCAGTGTGAATGGTCTTTGTTTGTATTATTTAAGGACCTTGTTTATTTTTTAATATGATAAATGTCAATTATTTAAATAACTAAAAATAAGATGTGGAATACTAAAATTGGAATTGATTGATCTCATTCAAAAAAAATTGAATTACTATCTTGCATGGTTCATTATGTTTTATTTAACCGAGCTTGTAAATTTGAGATTGTTTAAATTTGTTATCGTGCGAGTCTATTACAATCTGGACTTTGGTTTAAACGGCACGTATAAAAAAGATAACTTTTTTTTTTTTGAAAACAAAAATAATAAAATTTTAAATAAACAATAAACATAATACAATACCAAAAATATGATTTGACATTATATATATATAGACTATGAAATTATAGATGAAGCATATCCATATAAGACTATAAGTGTATCTAATAAGATACAATTCAAGATTATAATAAGATATTATTAATATTATATGTCTAATACGTAAGTGGTTGTAGGCGAGAACGATAAAGTGGTTTGGTAAGAGCATCAACAAGTTGATTCACAAAAGAAACAAGTTCACAAATAAAAAAGAGACTGAGAAACATAATTTCTAGAGATTTTAACCATTGAATTTCAGCAACAGAGGAAAGGAAGAAGAGAAAGAAACTTATTTTTTTTCACCAATAGAGAGGAATATTAAATTATAATTTCATATGTAAAAGTGTTCATTATGGGTGGTTATAGATACAAAATACATATTTATAAATGTAATTGTCTCTGTGCAGAGAATAATAGCAACTATGTAATTGTTTTTATTTTATTTATTGTACTCCCTTCCTTCCACAATAACTTTCACATTTTTCTTTTTTGGACGTCCCACAATAACTTTCACATCCTTAAAATAGAAAACTCTTTACAAACTCCTCCCTCACAATATCCTCAATTTTACACAAATGTCATTACTTTTTCTACACACATACACAAAAGTCAACTCATTCTTTACTTTATACATACCCCTCAAAACTCCACTCATTACTACACTTTCTTAATATTTGTGCCCATCTACCTATCCAAACTCCTCCCTCACAATATCCTCAATTTTACACAAATGCCATTATTTTTTCTACACACATATATAAAAGTCAACTCATTCTTTACTTTATACATATCCCTAAAAAAACTCCACTCATTACTACACTTTCTTAATATTTGTGCCCATCTACCTATGAAAATTAATATGGGACGGAGGAGGGAGTATAATTTATTGAGATGCTATACGTTAAAAAAAAAAAAGAACTACGCAACGTCCCATGATCACTATCACCACAAAAATCACCAGGAAAATGTCCCATGACGCTAATTTTTGGATGATATTCACGTAAGGGCGGATCTTAGTAGGGGGTTAAGGTTGGCTATAGTCCACTCTGGTTATTTTTTTTTAAATATATATACAATTTTTTTAAAAAAATAAAAAAATAAAATTGCAATCTAACTAATTCAAACAACTAACTTCCATCTAAATAGGCGAGATACAAAAATTAAAAATTTCAAATTCGAGGGTATATGAAAATGCACGCGCCACACGCGCCCGACTAGGGGCGATTTCACCATCTAGTGTGTGCGAATTGAAGAGACGCCGGGAAGAGAGAGATTAGGGTTTCCACGCTCAAACACAATTCATCATTACTCCGCCGTATTGCTGTGGACGAGGCGAAATTGAATGCAGATTTTGGTGAGTTTCAAAAATTCTAATTGAGTACAATCTGCCTTGTGTATCCAACTCCTTTGTGATTGGGGAAGTGAGGAGGCAAGATGGATATAAGAACCCAGTATTTGGGGCCCCGTTATTCACTTCATTGTGAAGCAAAGTTTCTAGTTAATTTGTATAAGATAGTGTTAAAAGCTTTAAGAGTAAGAGCAATGGCAGAAAACTTGAATGTAAGGATGAGCAGAGTATCCATTGCACAGGTGGATGAGGAGGAGTTCGAGGTCGAGCAGGGAGAGCTCTCCAACCCAACAAACATGCTTTTAGGGAGATACACAGTACGAAAGACTATGGGCCCAGCCGATTTAGGGAAGGCGGTCAAGAACATATGGAGGTTGGAGGGTACGCTAACAGTATCCCAAGTGGGGGAGGGGTTGTTTGTCCTTGAATTTGGGAATGCGGTAGAATGTAACAAGGCGCACTACCGACAGCCATGGAATCTGACAGGGACGACATTGGTCTTGAAGAGGCTCACGGGGACGGAATGCCCGGCTACAATGGTCTTCAACCAAGCACCCTTTTGGGTGCAATTTCATGGGTTGCCCCTGAACTCAATGAATCCGGTCATCGGTCAGCGAATGGGGAGTCGATTGGGGGAAGTATTGGAGGTAGCCAAACCAGGGGGAGATGCTACTTGGGGAAGGTGTCTGAGAGTGCGTATTGTCATTGACATGACCAGACCGTTGGCGAGAGGCACATCGATGAAGATTCAAGGAGGCAACCAGATCGTACTGTTCCGATACGAGAAGCTGGTGGAGTTTTGTGGAGTGTGTGGCCGAATCACACATGTGGACAGGGAGTGCCCCACTACTTTTGAGAAAGAAGGCCAGGTTACAAATGCGGAGAAAGAGTACCCAGTGTGGTTGAAAGCAGAGGGGCAGAAAAGCCCAATCCAAGAGGACTTTGAGTGGGCAAGGAAGCATGGTATAGGGAGGAAAAAGCAACAACCGACAGGCGTGGAAGGAGACGGAGGGAGAGGCAAGGCGGTGGCGAGAGAGCAAGTAGCGGAGCCAACACCACCACACCAAGTCCAACAGCAGGGACCGAGCAGAGGGCAAGTGATGATGAGGGGACCAACAGCAGGGGAAACTCAACACCCAGTGTTTAATACAAATCAGTTCTTGGCGGAGCCAACTAACTACAGTGAGGATGAGGTGTTCAGCTTGTCCAACACAATGAGGTATTACGCTTTTCTAAATTCATACCCTCCATATGGACAGGCTGGAGTAGGAAGTGGAGTGGGGTCAGGGGGACAGACGAGGCTTAGTTTGGCTGTGAATGGAGGTACAACAGGGGACGAGAGTGGCATTCAAGAAAAAATAAGAATGCTGAAGATGAAAAAACCAATGATGGGAGCGGATGGGGCAGGCCAGATGGATGGAATGGGGCTGGGTAAGAAACTGGAGTTTGTTCAAGGAGCTGGCCAACCAGCAAAGAAGAGGGTTCGGGCGACAACAGTGGGGGCGAAAGTAGATGGGGAGCGAGCCAGCGGGGAGAAAGGTGGAGGAGGGGAAGGCACAAAAGCAAAGAAAACAAGAAGTGAGGAAGAGCAGGAACAGTGGTTCCTGGAGGCGGCGGCTGACTCGACTCAGCCCCGCCGACGTCCATGATCGCTATTGTGTGGAATGCACGGGGCCTGGGGGGGACACGTGCTTTCCAGAATTTACAGCGACTAGTTGCTGAAAACCGCCCCGATCTTTTGTTTATTACTGAAACCAAAGTACCTGTTAGGATGTGTAATAGTTGGAAAAAGTTGTTAAATTTCAATTTCTGTTTTGGTTGTGATGCTAGAGGTAGTAGTGGTGGATTGGTACTTTTTGGAAATGAGAATCTGAATGTGTCTTTGTTGTCGTATTCAATGGGCCATATTGACTGCTTGATTAAAGTTGATGAGTTATCCTGGAGATTTACGGGGTTCTATGGTTCCCCAGTCACACATTTACGGAAACATTCGTGGGATTTTCTAAGGAAAATTAGACACTCTCATGGGGGATTGTTTGATGAGTGGGTTGTGGGAGGAGATTTCAATGAGGTGTTACTATCGAGTGAGAAAGGAGGAGGTAAGGCCATGAGAGTAAGGCCAATGAGACAGATGAGAGAATTTCAGGAGGTTTTGGATGAGTTAGGACTGAAGGAATTGAAAGCCAAGGGACCAATGTTCACTTGGCTGAATAGACGGACAGGAACCCACCAGGTCAAGGAAAGGCTCGATAGATTCTTTGCAACTGATCAATGGAGGGATAAGGTCGGAAATTGGGAGGCTAAGAATCTGGGGTTTTTTGGCTCGGATCACAGGCCGGTTTTATTATCTATACATAAGGACGTAGGAGGGAGGAAGGACAAAGCGAGGCATGTGTTCCGATTTGAAAGGGCCTGGACCTTAGAGGAAGATTTTAAAAAGGCTGTTAAAGAAGGGTGGCCGAAGAGGGCAGAGGGGCAGACAGGTATTAAGGAACAGCTTCGAAAGTGTGGGAGGAATTTGGATACATGGGCCACCTCTAAGGTGGGAGACATCAAAGAACGAATTCGAAAGTGCAAAAGAGATTTGGAAAGAGAAATGAACAAGGAGGAGGAGGAAGTGGACATGGATAGAGTGAGGCAGTTGGAGGCAATATTGGAGAAGCTATACACTCAGGAAAATATGAAGTGGCAACAACGAGCACGGATTTCGTGGCTACGGGACGGTGACAGAAACACAAAGGTGTTTCATCGGAAAGCGTCGCAGCGAAGGTGGGTAAATACAATTAGGGGAATGGAAAATAAAGAAGGGGAGTGGTGTGGAACGGAGGACGGCATAGCTCACATAGTACACGAGTACTTTGCAGATATATTCACGTCGAATGAGCCATGTGAAAGAGAGATAGACAAGATGCTGTGCTCAACAGAAAAGTTGGTGACGGATCAAATGAATGAGCTAATGGAACGCCCGTATACAGAGGGGGAAATTCGGAAGGCAGCCTACCAACTAAATCCGTTTAAGGCTCCGGGACCGGATGGGTTGTCAGCGGGTTTCTATCAACAAGCGTGGGAAGAAGTAGGGGGGATGTGACGGCGGCACTGCTAGACAAGCTGAACAATGAGGGTGATATTGCTGAAATTAATGATACATGGATTACGTTAATACCAAAGAAAAAGGAGCCGAGGAAGGTAGCAGACTATCGACCAATCAGCTTGAGTAATGTGGTGTACAGGATCCTAGCACGTACAATTACGAACAGACTCAAACAAGTGATGGGGAAAATTGTTGATGACAATCAAAGTGCATTCACCCCAGGAAGACTGATCTCGAATAATGTCATACTGGGATATGAATGCATGCATTGGCTAAGGCACAATAAAAGCAAAGAAGGGTACGCCGCTTTAAAGCTGGATATGAGTAAAGCGTACGATCGAGTTGAGTGGAAATATATGGAGGGCATATTGGTAAGATTGGGCTTCAAGGATAAGGTGGTGAAGCTGTTCATGAAATGTATCACAACAGTTAGGTATGCTTTTAAAGTGAACACCGGAATTATGGGTGAAGTAAGGCCAACTAGGGGGTTGAGGCAAGGGGACCCTTTGTCCCCGTTCCTTTTTGTCATGTGTGCGCAAGGATTGTCGGCTTTGCTACGAAGGGGGGCAGTGGAAAAACAATTGACGGGGGTTAGTATTGCGAGGGGAGCACCGGCAATCACGCACCTTTTCTTTGCGGACGATAGCTTATTGTTCTTTAAAGCAACAAATAAGGAGAGTGGCAAAGTAAAAGAACTGCTCAATTGGTATGAACAAGTGTCGGGGCAGAAAATTAATTATGAGAAATCAGCGGTCTCATTTAGCCCAAATACCAGGAAAAAGAACATTCAAGAGGTCCGACATGTACTACAAATCAGAATGACGAATGGGCATGAGGTATATTTGGGCCTTCCAACCTACTCTATGAAAGCGAAGAGACTACAATTCGGCTTCTTACGAGATCGAGTTTTGAAGAAAGTGGAGGCATGGAAAGGAAATGACTTCTCGGAAGGAGGTAGGGAGATCCTCATAAAAGCGATTGTGCAAGCCGTACCAACATATACTATGGCATGTTTTCGAGTACCCTTGTCGATATGTCATGAGTTAGAAAAAATTAGTGCAGATTTCTGGTGGGGGCTTAAAAGAGAAGGAAAGAAGATGCATTGGAAAAGGTGGGAATTACTATGTGAAAAGAAGGAGATGGGAGGCATGGCGTTTAGAGATATGGTGTCTTTTAACAAGGCTTTATTGGCAAAACAACTATGGCGAATCATAGAGCTCCCGAACTCGTTACTTAGCCGGGTCTTAAAGGCAAGGTACTTCAAACACACGGGAGTAATGGAGGCAGAGGTGGGGAATAATCCATCTTATATCTGGAGGTCACTATGTTGGAGTAAGGAGTTATTCGAAAGTGGGCTTAGATGGAGGATTGGCAATGGTGAGTCCATAAGTCTCTTCAAGGATAGATGGGTAGAAGGGCTGGATGGGGGCAGACTTATATCCAGAATAGCTAGCGGCTCACAAGTCTCCAGGTTCATCAATTCTACGGGCACATGGAATCGCGACCTATTACAGCAAGCTTTCCTACCTATAGAGGAACAGGCCATATTGAGCACACCATTAGGAGGACCTACAATAGAGGATTCCCAATTCTGGAAACCAGATAAGAAGGGACGTTACTCGGTCAAAACGGGGTACTGGCAATGTCTTCGGAACAGCTTGATCAGTGAAGGAAGAGCCTCGACATCGACCTCTAAAGGGGCTGAAGAAGGATGGAGGAGTATTTGGAGGTTGAGGGTTCCGCCCAAGGTAAGGATCTTCTGGTGGAAAGTTAAATGGAGCATATTGGCAACAGAGGTTAACCTTGCACGACATCATGTGCCAATCCCAGGTATGTGCAATTTATGTGGGTATGGGGAAGCCTCTACGAGCCATGTCTTGTTTTTCTGTCCTTTGGTGAAGCAAGTATGGAAAAAACAGGGGTGGTGGGACATTATTAAGAGGCACAAAGAGAGGAGTGTGGAAGATGTATTGCTTGGGATGGATTTTGGGAAGGGGAAGATAAGGGAGGAGGAAGTCATAATAGTGGCATGGGGGATATGGAAGGAACGCTGTGAGCTACTGCACAACGATAGTACAGGAGGGAATATAGGCGGAAAGGCCATAATGTTCTCAGACATGAAGTGGACTTTGACATGGCTAAAAAACTATCAGGAGTGCAAAAGGAAAGTGGAAGGCGGAGGCGAAGTTCGAGCAGGAATTCGGGAGGGAGAGTGGGTGGAGAGTACTGTAATAAAGGTGGATGCGGCCTATAAAAGGGACGAAAACAAATACGGAGTGGGAGCGCTTATGGTTGGTCGAGATAGAGAGGTGGTACGAGCAATGTGTGAGCAAATTAGCAGCACGGGATCGGTACTGGGAGCCGAACTTCGGGCAGTGGAGGAAGGGCTGAAGTGGTGCTTAAAACATAACCACTTGGAAGTAAGGGTGCTCTCGGACTCTCTAGAGACGGTTCGAATGGTAAGAGCTGAGGAAAAAGTTTGGGGAGCAGAAGGATACGTCTTGGACAGGATACGTCATCTACAAAACAATTTCGTAGTGTGCGAGATTGAGCATATATCTAGGACGAAGAACGCGGCGGCGGATGCGCTGGCGAAATGGGCCGCGGAACATCACTCTTCTCGAGATTGGAGGGCTGATTTGATACCTCTACAGTTTGTTAGCCTAGCTTAGTCCTAATTAGTGGTCAAGGTTCATATGTGGAACTAGGAAAGCTATGTAACTACTGTTTCAAAAAAAAAAAAAAAAATAGGCGAGATACTTCTCCACTAATCAATGTTTATTTTTATTAAATTAATTATAAAATATCCATTTTTCTTTCTCTTTTTATTATAAAAATATACCTATTTACTCTTTACATAATTTAAATTTTCAATTAAATAACAAACTCTAAATTAAATCACCCAATTTCAAACCTCTAATGTAAAAAAGCATATACAATTTGAACTAGTGACTTTCATATAGACCTAATTGATATATTTAAAAATTCGATAGATACTATGTTGAATGAAATCAATATGTAGATTTAAAGATGTGGCGGTGAAACTTCTTAAGCTTAGCAATGTCTTGGATCCCAAGACCAACTTCATGTTGTTTAATGAGGATTTTATTTACACAAAAACTTATATGCAATATTGCATACATGCATTTTAGTCATTCACGCACATGTTCTTTATAAATACACCCACAAGCTTAATTCACACACATTTTTTATAAATACACCCACAAGCTTAATTCACACACACATTTTTTTAAATACACCCACAAGCTTAATTCACACACACATTTTTTATAAATGCACCCACCGATAGAAATTGAATATGATCATCTTCTCCGAGCAGTTTTCGGTCACCTCAGGTCGCGGTCGGATGCTGCAATTTACGATGACCTTAATCCTTAAATATTTTATATTTCTTTAAATATTCTTTAATACTAATTATTATGGGTAAATGTTATTTTGTATTACGTGCAATAATATATCTTACTACATGTAATAATATATGTTACTATATATTATAATTTGAGTTACTTAATCAATAAAAAAAATATATAAAAATTTAAAAGAATCAGTATTACTATATAAAATTGTGTTATTACTACATGTAATAATTTGTTTTACTACATAAAAAATTATATGTTACTACATACTACAGTATGAATTACTACATTGAATAGACGTTTGTTACTATATGTAACTTTATCAAATGATTTAATATTTTTTGCATCATCCTACAATAAAACATTTTGTATTACAACATGATTCTTGTGTTTACTACATTCGATAATATATGTTACTATGTATTATAATGTGAGTTACTACATCAATAAAAACACTAGAAAAAACGTGTTACTAAATAAAAGAATTTGTATTATTATATAAATAGTTTGTGTTATTACTACATAAAATAATGTGTATTACTACATATTACAATTTGAATTACTACATTTAATATCCCGCGTTCGACAATAATATAAAAGATAAAAAAATCACAGAAACGAGTAAAATAAACGGATTAAAAATTTCGAATTAAGCTGTCAGTGGGTTTATTTATAAAAAATGTGTGTGAATTAAGTTTATTGGTGTATTTATAAAAAATGTGTGTGTGAATTAAGTTTATGGGTATATTTATAAAGAACATGTGTGTGAATATCTGAAATACATATATGCAATATTTCATACAAGACTTAAAAAACATATGTAAAAGTGTAAAAGTGTTCAATGGGTGGTTATACATACAAAATACATATTTATAAATGTAAAAGTGTTAGATACATATTAAATGTATCTATTTTTGGTCTGGAATGTTTTTCAAGCGTATCCACTCCTCAAAACCTGGACGATATTATATCGAACAAGTTGTCTCTGTGCAGAGAATAATAGCAATTAATTAGGTCATGTAATTGTTCATGACGTATTTATAACGGACGTTTTGGTGTTCCACTTTTTATTTTATTGTATAATTTATTGAGATGTAATACGTTAAAAAAAAAATGAACTACGCAACGTCCCCATAATCACTATCACCATGATGCTCATTTTTGGATGATATTCACGTATACCTAATATTTCTTGTCATGATGAACTCATAGTTTTATATATATATAAATATAAAGTGTATTTCTCAATCTATGATATCTCAAATTTTTCTAAAATATTCTAAAAGATAATTAAAAAAATATATAATATATTATGTACCACATATAATCAATATACAATCTGACGCGTTGATTAGGGGGCTAACAAGATGGAGGATCATTGTATATGACAATTTTTTTAAAAAAAATTGAATTTGGCATTAGACATGAATATTTGGTAAGAAAGGAAATAAATTGAACAATTTTTAATAAATTGAATTTGATTTTAGACATAAGTTTGGTAAGAAACAAAAATTGAATTTGATTTTAGACATGGATTTGGTAAGGAACGAAATAAAATGAATTTGATATTAGACAAGAATTTGATAAACATAGAAACAGCCATTGGAGAAATGATTAAAAGACAGTGGTTTAAATGGCAGTCATATGTAGTAGACTAGTGGAAGTACAATCATCATGATTGTCCTACATCAAGAAGTGTAAAAGAATGAGAAGAAAAGATATACCAACATGTCGGTTGACTGCAATATGACGAAGACCATAAATAGATTTGTCGAGGCGACAAACATTAGATGAAAATTGTTTGTCATATAAGTCGGTCAGTTGAGACATGGTAACCAGGTTGAGGATCAGGGTAATGCTGAGGATGATGGTGGTGATGAGGGGTGATACATTTTATATTACTTTGTTATGTGTGATGTTATTATATTACATTGACGTTGATGATTGTTTATTTTAATGTTGTGTGTGATGTTATTTTAATTGACGTGAACATGCTAATGATTATAATTAATGTTGTTTGTGATGTTATTTTAATTGAAAATGGATAAGTGAATTGATATTTTTAAATGGATAAGTGAAAATAATTATATTTAATGTTGTATGTCATTATATTGTTGTGAATTGAAAATTAGAATGAATTTAAATGATATGATTAGAATAAATTTAAATATATAAGTGAAAATAATTATACTCAATGTTGTATGTAATGATATTGTTGTGAATTGAAAATTAGAAGATAATTTTTATAAAAAGGGTCATTACTAGACCTACCTTATTAATAAAAGACCACTAATATAATCATTTTAAATAAGGACAAACACATATGTTAATAACCCTTTATGCCCTTATATTTTAATATGAAAATTAATTTATTAATTTAATAATTAAATGATCAAGTCGTTATCTTCCATAATTTTCGCCATGTATCCAACCACATTCCAATCAATAAAGATTCCTTCTGTTTAATATCACTGCTACACAAATAATAATTTGACCTTCCTTATTCGTATGCAATCTTCAGAATTAGGTAGTAAATTTAAATTAAATGATTCGTAATTTCCCTAAAAGAACCTTAATTCGAAATTCTTCGTCATTGTGGTTTGTTAATCGGGATCTACATGTTTTTTTCTCATTTAATTTCATCTGTATTGATAAGTTGCAGAATCTTAATCGATGGACTGTGTGGTGATTCTGAAAATCGAATTCAGTGGGAAATCAAGTTGATTCGTGTTAGTCACTGTTCACTGTATGCAGACGTTGTGAATCAAATCATTGGTATGTGGCCTATGTTTTTTTAAATAGTATATCAATGTCGTATTCAGTTGGTAGCATTAATAATTGTTGTTTGGCATCAGACGATGATTTGAGTGGATTAATTGAGTTTTGCTAGTTTTCTTCAGAAAAATTAGTTAATGTTTATTTAGATGTTCAACATTCAATTATTCCAATTATTGCGAACCAGAATTCTGAAAATGTTGAAAATATGGTTGTAGAGCTTCCATCTAGTGTCCTGCAAATTTCCAGAGATGTAGAAAGTAATTCTATAAGAGAGAATCTTATTGTTAATTATTATGCATTCCAGAGAGTATCTGTAAACCAAAACAAAAATATTGTATCAACTGATTCAAGCCAGGATCCTACATATTTTATCAATGCAGATCTAATTTGCATTAAAGTCATTTTCTGCATAATGATATTTGCATATGCACATAATTTACTTCACACTTCTGCATTATTAATATTATGATGATGCAACTTTTTTTTTTTTCTGCATTATAGTCAGAGATTTTTCTGAAGAAAATATCTTATTTGATTTGACGATTTTTTTTGCAGGTTTTCAAGTCTAAAAATGAAATTGAATATCAGAGCTTTGGGGAAAATGCAATTGAATATCGGAGATTTGGGGAAGACTTGAATATCAAAGATTTGGGGAAGAATTGAATATCAGAGCTTTGAGAAAATTCCTAGAATTGGGGCTGTGATTTGGGGAAGATTTGAATATCAGAGATTTGGAAAAGTCCTAAAATTGGGGAAGACTTAGTAATTAACGGCGATTTGCATTCAAATTTTAAAACTAGTTGACTTAATATTATATTCAAACGTAATTTTAAATATTGAGGGTAAGATGGTACATTTAAGTTGAATTTTGACCTTAATTTGAAATTAATTTGAACCTTGTCCTCATTTAAAAAAAATATATGTGAAAAGACCTTATTGGTGAAATCCCCAAATTAGAATGAATTTAAATGTTGTAAATTGAAGATTAGAATAAATTTAAATAGTGTGAATTGATATTTTTAATCACCCTAATTAAATTATTTAATTTGAAACACATAATTTAGTTAATTCTCATTTAGAAATAAATATGATATGTTTTGACAATTTAAAAACCAACAATTAAAGTTAGAATGGATTGAATTAAAGAATTAAAACTAAAATTAAATTGTATATATATTAATTGCATTCACAACATGTTGACTAAAGCTCCTAGCCTAAACGGCACACAAGGGGCGCCTAAAAGCCTTCGTGACCGAGAGGTCCCGTGTTCGTACCCCGCCTGAAGCAAAAATCGCGAATATTGTGAAATGGGGTGGGTATTGGTGGCCTCGATACCTGGGTTTGCATTTTTTTAAAAATGATAAAAAAGCGACGGCCGAAAAGGCAACGAATGTGAGCCTCGATACCTGGGTTCGAAACCTAAGTTTGCATTTTTTTTTAAATGATAAAAAGGCGACGACCGAAAAGGCAACGGATGTGAGCCGTTACCAATTGGCAACGGCTGTCGCGCTTGCCAAAAGACAACGGCCACCTGCCGTTGCAAAAAGGCAACGAATTTCCCAAATCCGTTACCTTTAAAATGGCAACAAGCATATTGGCAACGGGGGAAATCCGTTGCCTTTGTGCCGTTACCTTGATGATTAGTGAGGGGGAATCCGTTGCCTTCCCCCTCGCCATTTAGCCATTTTTTTGTGGTGGGGATTTGGTAAGAAACTAAATAAAATGAATTTGGTATTAGACAAGAATTTGGTAAACACAGAAGGAACCATTGGAGACATGATTAAAAGATGCGGTTTAAGTGGCATTCATAGGTAGTGGACTAGTGGAAGTACAATCATCATGATTGTCCTAAATCAAGAAGTGTAAAAGAATGAGAAGAAAAGATATACAAACATGTTAGTTGACTACAATATGACGAAGACCATAGATAGATTTGACGAGGCGACAAACATTAGATGAAAATTGTTTGTCACTGAAGTCGGGCAGTTAAGACATGTACATCGTATAGTTGTTGAATGTATCAAAAATACGATAAAGTAAGAGTGAGAAAGATGTGAATGTTGTAACGATTATTTTCTGGGTGTATCTAGCAACTGTTTACAAACATAATACTCCCTCCGTCCCAGGATAACTTGCATAGTTTGACCGGTACGTTGTTTAAGAAAAGTAGATTTAGTGGTTGATGATGTAAGATAAATGAGGGGTATTTTAGGTAATTTGATGATGTGTAAAGTGGATTTGATAATGTGTAAAGTGAAATGTATGGAAAAAAGGAGTGGCAAATTTGAAAATAAAATGATGTTATGAGGTTATTAATTTTGTGGCGTATTTCCATATTAAGAGTGTGCAAGTAATTTTGGGACGTCCCAATAAGAAAAGTGTGCAAGTAATCACGGGATTGAGGGAGTATATAATTTATATATAAGTGGTTTATACGGATCTATAAGATGATCTTGGGTGTTCTTGATAAAACAAGAAAGTAGTGTTTGGTGTTCTTAACAAACTTTGAGAGTAAGTAGACAAAGCGTGTAATATTTTCTAAGAAGGTGGGATTGTGTCTATTGATTCAGCCTTCTATGGCCTTTTCACGGTTCGATATAAATGGGATAAGTGGAAGTGGGATAAGTCGCTGAACACTCCAAATACACCGTCTTTGACTTGTCAACGCTCCAAAGATGAAATTTAATGGTTCGTTGCTCGTTTATATTGACTTCTGGTAGTTGCTCGTCCTGGTTTGGCTATAGGGCGAACAACTTGTCTTGGATGTTTTCAATATAACCATAATCTCTGGTCTTTATGGCTTCTTCCTCGCGAACATGACATTGCTCGTCATCTTCATTTCTGCCGATCATTTTTCCTTTGTATTATAAACTTCCTTAATATTACCTCTAATCACTCTCATTTAGGCGACCATAAATGCATTGCTCGCCGATATGATATCTTCATTTCTTCTCGCTACCACGTGGATTTAATTGACTTGTTGACTCTTCTTCGAAGACTTTATTTGCTTGTCTCTTATTGGTTGTTCGTCCTCGTCCTTGATGATTAGGGTTGATGACCTTGACTATTCTTCGCTGACTATTTAACTGGTCAACATATAACTTGTTGATTCTTTGACCTATATAATAGTGAATAGTGGCATGCTTGATACTGAAATTAAAAGTTTCATAGAAGTCGATATCGGGACGTTGATGAGCTTTACAACGAGGGATGCAACCTGCTGAATTGATTGACTTGTGATTTCCTGTGCGAATGGTATTTGTTTTGTATTAGTTGGAAAAATGGTATTAGTCCTTTAACAAAAAGATCGTGGTTCGATTTCTAAGGACGCGCGTTGATTATTTTTTAATGCCAAATACTTGTATGCATGCGAGTGTATAGTGCATACCTCCTCAATTTCATTTTTTTAATTCAAATTATCTGCACCCATTCATTTAATTAGTTCACCTCCCAAATTATTTTTTACTATAATTATCTATACTTACACATTTAATAAGTTCACCCCCAAATCTTTTTTTACCACGGTTATATGTACTCGCTCATTTTATGAGTTCACCCCCAAATCATTTTTTACCACAGTTATCTATACCCGCTCATTTTATGAGTTCACTCCCAAATTATTATTTTATCACAATTATATGTACCCACTCATTTTATGAGTTCACCCCAAAATGATTTTTAAAAAATAATCACATTTAAAAAAATTATATTATCTTTTTATTAATTTACACAAAATATAATAAAATAAACTCTAATTTATATATTTACAATATACAAACGAGTTATTGTCGAGTTACCGTCGATTCACCACCAAGTCACCCATACTTTTTTTAAAAAAATTGTAAAAATATAATTAATAAAAAACTATTGAAATTAGCCACAAATCTCAATTTTTTTCTTTTTAATTTTTTTCTCTCCTCTTTTCCTTTTTTCTTCCCATTTTCAATTATTTTTTCCAAATTTTTTATTTATTTTACTTTTTTTTTCCTGCCTTTCTTTTTCATTTTTTTTCATGTGTATTTTTTTAATCTTAATACAAAATAGTATTATAGGTATGATTTTATTATAATCGATCGGCGGTGCACCTGAATTTCAATTTTAATTTGATGAGTAAAGGACCTGCCGAAAATCCATGTCGGTCGGTGGGTGACCCAGCCACCACCATATCCGACCACCCCTTCGACGGCGACGGCGGCGCTTCCGTCCCGGGCGCTTAAGCCCGAGACCCCTCCTCAAATCGCAATAATGATTCTTCAATTCCATGACAATCGACATCATCTTTCATCTCGGCCACGATTCATGGCGGTAAAAAACCTCTGCTCATTTCGACCACCGACGCGACTTCTTCGATCAATCTCCTTTGTGTTCGCGATCCAGGAGCTTCTCCGGCATCAATGGTGCTCGCCTGCAACACTCACTTCGCTCTCGTTGTTCATATTTGTCCAAATCGAAGCTACATTGTTTCGTCTTCTTCACCATGCTCCTGCGCAGCCTCTTCCTCCGGTTGACGACGATCCGACGGAGGACTGTGAGTATGTTGTAGATGGATCTCTGATCAGTCGGCACTCGGAGCCGATTAGCTTGTCGATGAAATCTCAAGCGACGACTGATGACCTAGGGTGCCCTTCTATTTGGCTAGGGTTCTCTTCAATTGGGCTTGGTAATGTGCACTCTCTATTTTCTTCAGTACACCCCGATCTGCACTCCCTCCACTTTTTTTATGGTATTATTGTTAGTGGTATTGGTATTACTAGTTATTGATTGTGATATTACTATTAATACACTATTGAATTAATATTAATGATTATTGATTACAGTATTATTGATTATTAATTGTGGTATTGCTGATTATTATTTGTGGTATTACTGATTTTGTGGAAGTATTTATTATTAATTAAGGCATTACTGATTATTATTATTATTTATAGTATCACTGATAATTATTTTTGGTATTACTAAATATAATTTGATTTGTGAAATTAGTTGTTATTGTATAAGATATTAATGATCAATGTTTATGGTATTATTAATTACTGTTCATTCCTTCATGGTATTACTTTTTTGGTATTACTTTATATAGTTAGATGTGTGAAATTATTTGTTATTGTATACAATTTTACTAATTAATATTAATGGTATTACAGATTATTGTTCGTGGTATTACTAATAATTTTTCTTGGTATTATTGAGTATAATTAGATGTGTGCAATTATTTGTTATTGTATAAGATATTACTGATTATTATTAATGGTATTACTAATTATGGTTTATGGTATTACTGATTATTACTTATTTTATTAGCGACTATAATAAAATTATACATATAATATTATTTTATATAAAAAAATTAAAAATACTAAACAAAAAAAAAAAGAAAAAAAAAGGAGGAAAAAAAATGAAGAAATAAAAAGTTTGAAATAAAAACTGAAAATTGAAAAAAAAAATTAAAAAGAAAAAAAATTGAGATTTGTGACTAATTTCGATAGTTTTTTTTAATTATATTTTTACGATTTTATTTTTAAAAATATGGGTGATTTAGTGGTGAATCGACGATAACTCGGCTACAAATTGTAAATGTATAAATTAAGGTTGATTTTATTATATTTTGTGTAAATCAATAGAAAGATAATATAGTTTTTTAAATATAATTATTTAAAAAAAAAATTTGGGGGTGAACTCATAAAATGAGCGGGTGCAGATAATTTGGGGGTGAACTCATAAAGTGAGTGGGTGCAGATAAATGTAGTATAAATATAATTTGGGGGTGAACTCATAAAATGAGCCGGTGCAGATAATTGTGGTAAAAAAATAATTCGGGGGTGAACTCATAAAATGAGCTGGTGTAGTTGTAAAAAAATGATTTGGGGTGAATTCATAAAATGAGTGGGTGCAGATAACTGTAATAAAAATATGATTTAAGGGTGGACTCATTAAATTAGTGGATATAGATAAAATATAAATTAGGGGTACGGTGCACACAAGCATTACCCTTTTTTAATATAACACATGTCAATTATTCATATAATTAAAAAAAAAATGTAGAACACCAAAATTAAAACGAGTTATCTCACCGTTCATTATGTTACGTGGGAGTTGACTTTGGTTTAAACGGGGCACATATAAAAAAAATAAAAAATAAAATAAACAATAAACATAATAAAATAAGGGTAACACTTGTGTGCATCCGTATGCACCATACCCCCTAATTTTAATTTTTTATTTATATTTTACCTATATCCATTAATTTAATAAGTTCACCCTTAAATTATATTTTTATTACAGTTATCTGCACCCACTCATTTTATAAATTCACCCACCAAATCATTTTTTTTACAACTACACCCGCTCATTTTATGAGTTCACCCCCAAATTATTTTTTTACCATAATTATCTACACCCGCTCATTTTATGAGTTCACCCCCATATTATATTTATACTACAGTTATCTGCACCCACTCACTTTATGAGTCCACCCCAACTTATATGCACCCACTCATTTTATGAGTTCACCCCCAAATATTTTTTTTAAAAATAATTACATTTAAAAAACTATATTATCTTTTTATTAATTTACACAAAATATAATAAAATCAACCCTAATTTATACATTTACAATTTGCAGCCGAGTTACCGTCTATTCATCACTAAATCACCCATGTTTTTAAAAATAAAATCCTAAAAGTATAATTAAAAAAAACTATCGAAATTAGTCTCAAATCTCAATTTTTTTTCTTTTTAATTTTTTTTTCATTTTCAGTTTTTATTCTAAACTTTTTATTTCTTCATTTTTTTCCAGCATTTTTTTTCTTTAGTATTGTTGGGAATAAAATGATACATGTTTTGATTAAATACCAAAACCCCCTGAGACATGCCCAAGTCAAGATGATTGTGTTCAAAATGTGATAGAACACATAGCACTAGGCTAGATGAAAAGCTGATATGTTAGGCAGCTCTTAGATGATTAGATGCACAATGTGAGGGGGAACCTATGACTTCAAAGTGATCAAGATCAAGTCCCCTCAAGGCTCAAAGTCTGGAACAAACTCTATGTGAAAAAGCTCTGATGCTATAAGACCAAGTATGCTGATCAGGTGAGTTGTCCAGAAGAAGATTGCAAAGCTCAAAAGGACAAGATCAATCAAATATTATCAGGAGAGTTGTCCAGAGCAGTCAACTCTATGTGAAAAAGCTCTGATGCTAAAAGACCAAGTATGCTGATAAGGAGAGTTGTCCAGAAGAGTTGTCTCAGCAAGATTGAATCAGAACAGATGCTTTAAAGGTTGAAGATCAACTATGCTGAAGAAGCTAGAGACAATCATACCCTAAAGAACTCCATTGAAACATGCTAAGATCAACTTGGAGTGAAAGAAAGAGAAAGAGCCAAGTCATCTGAAGAAGAGCAAGCCAACCTTGCTGATAAGCAAATCTGCTGATAGTGATAAGGAGAGTTGTCCACTTGATAAGGAATGTTGTCCTATCATTGGATCAACCTTCAGAAGCCATGACCAAGTCCTAACAAGAAGTCAAACATTGGGAAAAGTGCTGCAGAAAGAAGACAAAGTCTTACAAGCCGTTTATTACCCAAATAAGGACATGTCACTATCAAGAATCTGTCTTCCAGTTTGAAGAACTCAAGGAAGACATTTATAGCAATTTGGGGCTGCCTCTCCAACGGGCAAATCTCCATTTTGTCTATAAATACAAGGAGTGTGAAGACCATTTGAGGCATCCATTCTACATCCAACTGAGCAACTAGTCTGAAAGCTTCAAAGTCTCCAAAAGACATTCTCAGTCTTGAAACACTTCTTCTAAGCTGAATTCACTGTATATCCAAACACAAAGCTTAGAGAGATATCCTATCCTTATACACTGATCTTCATTGTAAAGGATATCTCATTAGTTGGAACCTTACTTCAATCCTTACCCCTTTCAAGTGAGAAAGTGAGAAGGTTGTAGTAGTAGAAGTGGTAGGAGCTGACTGTTGAGAGAAGAACAGTTCAGTTCTGAGTTGAGAAGAGGGTACTAGGACTCTAGACATCCTAGGGATCAATTCACCAAGGAGTGGTGTTATTGATCAAGTGCACCTTGGCACTATAAAACAAGTTAATTCCAAGAGTGAAGGAATTATCCTGTTAAATCAGGGAAAGTGGATGTAGGAGCTTGAGTCTCTGAACCACTATAAACTCCTGTGTTGATTTACCTTACAAAGTACTTACATTCATTCAACACTGCACACAAAACTGATCTTTCAAAAGATACATATTCAAAGACTGTGCAAAACTGATTTGGACAAGTTCCCTGAAACTAAACTGGACTGCATTAGATTGACAAAGTGATTTCAGAAACTTAAGGAGTCTAAACTTAAAGGGCCAACCATTATTCCGCACATATAACTCCACTAGATAGTTATTCAACTGAGTACTCAATAGTACTTAGTAGTTTGACTATCTTAGAAGAGTTAATCATCTTCAGCGGAGTTGTCCAAGACAACCTTGCTGAGCTCTGGTTTGATCAAAGTTGAAAAGAATTGCATACAAGTGTATTCCCCCCCCCCATACACTTGTTATATACTCCTTTCAGGACCAACAAGTGGTATCAGAGCAGGGGTTCAAAGACCATTGCCTCTGAAAATCCATCTTGATTTTCAAAATTCACATATTTGTGTGGTCACTGAACTGATCTCTATCTGAAATCTATTACTTGTTATTCTTGAGATATGGCCAACAACAATGTTGTTCCTCCACCTGCTGTTCAAGGATTGGACAATATGGCCACAAATCCAGTCAATCACATTTCACATCATAAATTGCCCATGTTCTCTATAGACAACTATGATTTCTGGAAAATTAGAATGAGAGCTCATCTTGCATCTCTTCATACTGACATGTTAAGAGTAATCACAAGAGGACCTTTTGTGTTTACTCAAACTAACCCCAGGGTAACAGATGAGCAAAGAGCAGATATAAGGGAACTGATTCCCAAGAATGAGGATGACTTCACTGCTGATGAAAAGAGGAAAGATAATCTAAATTATCTTGCCATGAATACCCTCTATCAAACAATTCCAGATGCAGTCATGGGAAGAGTCTACCATTGCACCACAGCCAAAGAAATCTGGGATACTCTTGCTGAGATGTGTGAGGGTACAGAAAAGATCAAGGAGAACAAGCTCCAAGTTGCTGTGCAAAAGTTTGAGCAATTCACAATGGAAGCTGATGAATCATTGGGCAAAGTGTACTCCAGGAGAGAAGTTGGACTAAAGATCTTGAGAAGCCTCATTCAAAAGTGGGATGTCTATGCTGTGATGATGCAGAACACCAAGGATCTCTCCTCCATGCCCATGCAACAAATCTTCTCAGAACTCAAAGCCTATGAGTTCGACCTCAATAGAAGAAAACCTGTTGAGGAACCTTCAAATCCTACTAAGGGAGTGGCATTCAAAGCCAAAGTTGCTGAACCTGAAATGCAACCCACTCCCAGATCATCAAAGTCAGTCTCAAAGACTGAAATGAAGGAAGAACTAGCCTTGATGGCTAGAAGGTTTGACAAGCTGAACACAAGGTTTGGTAGATACAAGAAATTCTACCAAGACAACAAATTCAGGAGAAGATACAACTCCCCTGAAGATCAGGCCAAAGACAAAAAGCCTGAAGAAAAGAGATCAGAGGACAAGTACTCTGATAGGAGAAGGTCTAGTAGAGCTGACCCCTCATCATCAAAAGGAAGAGATGAATCCAAGAAGGATGATGATGAAGACCTGTGCTACAATTGCAAAAAGAAAGGGCATTTCCAGTATGACTGCCCTGAACTAAGCTCTAAAGAAAGAAGAGAAAGACAAGCTAAAAGAGACAGAAAGTTCACCAATAGAAAAACCATGATGGCTGGTGAAGAATCTGATAGTGCTGAAAGCTTCAACTCTTCAGATGGACTGTTCTCAAACAGTGATGATGATGATGATGTGTGCAAGATGGCTCTTGAGGATGATGAGATATCCTCCACTTCTAGCTCACCATCATTTCTATCACAGAACACTAGTGAAGTCAACTTGAAACTTTCCTTTGGGAAGTTGATGGAAGATTTCACTAGATTACAAGAATCTCATGATAACTGTGTGAGAGAAAATGAAAAATTGGCTATTGAACTTGCCAAAAACTCTGAGGTAGTTGTTGATGTCAAATCTACTGAGTTGTATCAACAAGTCTTGAGAGAGCTTAAGGAAGCAAATCTCAGGATAGTTGACCAACAAAAGGAGATAGATGATCAACTACTCTCTCAGAAAAGAAAGGACTTTGAACTAAAAATTCTAAATGCTAAGTTTGAAAATCTCTCACATGAATATGATATTCTTAAATTAAGTGAAGAGAGCCTGAAACTAAAGATGTCTGCTTTGAACAAGTCCTCTAGAGCAATAGAGGAAATTCAGAGTTATCAAAGACCTATGGCTCAAAGAAGTGGATTAGGTTTTGATCCATTTGAATCTTCACCTTGTCCTAGTGTTGCCTCTACAAGTAACACTAAGAAAATCTTTGTTAAATCAGTGGCACAACAAGATGAAAATGAAATAATTCAACCACTGAACAAAGGAAAGGGCAAAATGAATGAAATGCCTACTCTAGTACTTCAGGAGACTAGACCCAAACCTTTGGAAAAGGTCAAGGCTTCTGAACACAAGAGGAATGTTGGTCAGCAGAGTAGACCCAATGGAAGGGCAACTCTCCTGAACAATGTTCAGAGGAGTTATCCAAGGTATAATCAGCCTAGGCCAACTCATCTGAGAAAGCCTCAGCTGAATAGACCTAAGGAAAACTATCCTCTAAGGCAGAATAAAATGAGACAACCAAAACCCTTCATGCCAAAGGGTAATGGTCATAAAAATGCCTTTCCTCAAAGATTTCATCAAGCTGCACATAGAACTCATAAGTTCAGGAGAGTGGACAACTCCTCTGAAACTTACAGAGTTAACACAATCACACATACTTTCCCAAAGGCATTTAAGGGAAAGACAGTGTATGTTGATGCACAAGGAAAACAACTTAGCCACCTTGAATCAATCAGGGTGATTAGGCAAGTTTGGGTTCCTAAAGGTACAGCTAACCTCTCAGGACCCAAAACTCAAAGGGTACCTAAACCTATCTAATTGCAGGTACCAATGGGCCACAAGAAGAGGAGCATGAACAAAAAGACAGCATGGTACCTTGACAGTGGATGCTCAAGGCACATGACTGGAAACAAGGAACTCCTCACTGATTTTATTGAAAAAGAAGGCCCAAATGTTACTTTTGGAGACAGCTCACAAGCAACAACAAAGGGTTGTGGTACTTTGATGATTGGTAACATCAAAGTAACCAATGTATCTTATGTAGCTGGTCTCAAATATAATCTCCTAAGTATCAGTCAATTCTGTGACAAAGATTTTAAAGTTGAGTTCTCTAGTGGAAAATGTCTAATTAAGGATAAAACTCAACAAACCTTACTGACTGGAACTAGGAAGGGAAATGTGTATTTTGCAGACTGGGACAAGTCTACTGATACTGCATGCTTCATTGCTAAAAGTACTAGTGAACAAAGTTGGTTATGGCACAAGAGGCTAAATCACCTGAACTTCAAATCTATGAATAAACTTGCTAGAAATGCACTAGTTAAAGGACTGCCTAATGAGGTTTTCATTAAAGAACATGTGTGTAAGCCATGTCAAGAAGGAAAACAGATTAAAGCCTCATTCAAAGGTAAACCAGTCATCTCTACTGAAAGGGTACTTGAACTTCTACATATGGATCTGTTTGGACCAATTACCCCTTCAAGCATAAATGGTAGAAAATACACATTGGTGGTAGTAGATGACTTCTCTAGGTTCACTTGGGTAGTATTTCTCCTTAATAAGAAGGAAACACAAGTCAAACTACCTGAATTTCTTAAGAGACTGTCAAATGAGAAAAGCCTTAGCATTATCAAGATAAGATCTGATAAAGGCACTGAGTTCATAAATTCATACATCAATGAGTATTGCACATCTAATGGAATAGCCCATGAAACCTCAGCAGCTAGAACACCTCAGCAAAATGGAGTTGCAGAAAGGAGGAATAGAACCTTGAAAGAAGCTGCTAGAACTTTAATTGCTGACTCAAATTTACCTAAGAGGTTTTGGGCTGAAGCTATAAATATTGCATGCCATACTCAAAATAGATGTTTGATCACCAAGGGGCAAGGCAAAACCCCCTATGAACTCTGGAAAGGAAGAATACCTAAAGTGTCATATTTCCATATATTTGGTTGTAAGTGTTTCATACACAACAATGGGAAAGAACAGTTGAAAGCTTTTGACAGCAAAGCTGATGAGGGAATATTCCTTGGATATTCTCAAATCAGTAGAGCTTTCAGAGTCTACAACAAGAAAACCCTTATAGTGGAAGAAACACCTCATGTTGTGTTTGATGAGTCTATCCTTGAGATCAGGAATAAGAATTTGGAACCTGAAGAAATCACACAGAGGACAACCAGATTGAGCCTAAAAGACAAAGACACTGAATTCATAGATGTTGTCCAAGCCAATCTACCAGAACATATCACATTGGACAACTATCCTGAAGGCAATCTTCCTGAGACAAATCCTACTGATGGAAGTGATGAACTGAATGAGCCAATCCCAGTTCACATCCAGGTAACAACTACCAATGAAGAAGCAGTTCCTGCTGAGGTAGTTAATGGGTCAAATAATCAAGGGGGAACTCAAAATGTTGAAAATGCCAATGTCCCTGACATTGAGGACAACACCCCTGATTATGATCCTGAATTAGATCCTGCACTAAATTATCCTGAATTTTATGATCAAAATGACTCAACCTCAGTAGAGGACAACTCTACTGAAGGAATCAGAAAAAGAAGGACTTGGTTATATGACCATCCTACTGATCTGATACTTGGTGATCCAAGTATAGGAGTCAGAACCAGAAAGTTTCATGGTGAAAGTGCTATGTTCTGTTGTTTCTTGTCAGAACAGGAACCAAGAGACATTGATGAAGCACTTCAGGATGCCAATTGGATCACAACAATGCAGGAAGAGCTCAACCAATTCACCAGAAATGAAGTATGGGAGCTGGTTGATAGACCTTCACATCAAGATGTTATTGGAACCAAGTGGGTGTTCAAGAACAAAAAGAATGAAAATGATGTGATTGTCAGAAACAAAGCAAGACTAGTGGCAAAGGGATACTGCCAGCATGAAGGCATTGACTATGATGAGACATTTGCACCTGTGGCAAGGCTAGAAGCAATAAGGCTCTTCCTAGCCTATGCAGCCCACAAGAGGTTCAAAGTGTACCAAATGGATGTTAAGAGTGCCTTTCTGAATGGAGTCTTGAAAGAAGAGGTCTATGTGGAGCAACCACCAGGTTTTGAGATTGGAAACCAAGTATGCAGGCTGAAAAAGGCTCTATATGGACTCAAACAGGCCCCTAGGGCTTGGTATGATACATTATCACAGTTCCTATTGGATCATGGATTCACCAAGGGAACTGTGGACAGAACTCTCTTCAGAATCTCTGAAGGAAAGGACATCTTGCTTGTCCAAATTTATGTAGATGACATAATTTTTGGATCCCCTAATGAGAAGCTGTGTGAAAAATTCTCTAAGCTTATGCAAAGCAAGTTTGAGATGTCCATGATGGGGTTGATGAACTTCTTTTTGGGTCTACAAGTCAAGCAATCAAAAGAAGGAATCTTCATCAACCAAGCTAAGTACACCAGAGAGATGATCAAGAAATTTGGGTGTACATCAAGCAAGCCAGTGAGGATCCCAATGAATACTAATTGGAAGATGGATCCTGATGAAAGTGGTGTTCCAACCAATTCCACTGAGTATAGAGGAATCATTGGTTCACTCCTCTATCTCACTGCCAGCAGGCCTGACATCACCTTTGCAGTAGGTGTATGTGCAAGGTTTCAAGCAAATCCTAAGAAAAGCCATCTTGAGGCTGCAAAGAGGATCTTGAGGTATCTCAAAGGCACTGAAAATCTAGGCCTTTGGTACCCTGCTGATGACAATATTGAGTTAACTGGCTACTCAGATGCTGATTATGGAGGATGCAGAATTGACAGAAAATCCACTTCAGGAACTTGTCAATTCTTAGGCAACAAACTCATATCTTGGTTTTCCAATAAGAAAAACACAGTGGCTACCTCCACCACTGAAGCTGAATATGTTGCTGCTGGAAGTTGTTGTGCTCAAATCCTTTGGCTGAGACAACAACTAAGAGACTACAAAGTCAACTCTACTGAAGTGCCAATATTCTGTGATAACAATAGTGCCATTGCTATATCACAAAATCCTGTCTTGCACACAAGATGCAAACATATGGACATCAAGCATCACTTCATTAGAGATCATGTGGAGAAGAAGGACATCAAGTTAGTAAAGATCCACACAGATCATCAAAAAGCTGATATACTAACTAAGCCACTTGCAGAGGCAAGGTTCCTGGAATTATCAGCAGAGTTGGGACTTCTTGATCCAGGGAAGTTGGACAAATGAGTCCAAAGAAGTTCACTCATTAAGGGGGAAATAAACTCAAACCTCAGCAGACTTGGTCAAGTCTACTGAAATTCAGAAAAGATGACCTTACTTCTTCAGGACACTTGTCCCTTGAAATTCAGGACACTTGTCCACAACTTTTCAGGACACTTGTCCACGTAGGGTCAGATAAGTTGTCTTGGCTATCAAACCAAATCTTGGTATGATAAGCACCTATTTTTGGTGATCAATGCCCATTTCGAAATCTGTCCCATTGAAATACAGTTTTCACCTTTCTGGGATTTAATTTGTCTCCCACCCAAAAGGTCACTTTCCATGCATTAAATGCTAAGATTTAACTCTTGTTTGCATTAAACTTTTTGGGACATGATCTATCTCGAAAAACCCCCAGCCTTAAACAAACATTAAAAACCACCCACATTTTGAATAAAACAGTTCTTTCACTGTTACATTGGTTTTTGACCATTGGATCAAAACTGGCCAACTCCCCTGAAATCAATCCTAGCCGTCCATTTTGGATTTCCATTTTTGTTCACCTTTGAATTGCATCAAGACTTCACCAACTCATTGACAAACATTCTTTTTAGAATATTCACAAGTCTTAAGATCCCTCTCAAACACTTCTTCCCCAAGTATTCGAAACCCTAGCTCTAAATTTCTTCAAACTCTCTCAATCTCTATCAAACTTTCAAATGGCCCCCAAAGTTAGACCAGAGATGCTTATTGATTTCTCCAACAAGGCTCTAGACCTTGATTTTGGCTACCTGAGCAACAAAAACAACCTTCATTTTGAGCCCATAGTATCCTTTGAGAGTGAGGATCCTGAGATTAAACCAACTCTAAGATGGCTAAGAAGAGCTGGTTTGCAAAAATTCATGGAGGAAAGACCAAGTTCATGCTTGGAAGGCTACATGGCTGAATTCTTTGCCTTTCTCAAGTGGAGAGGTCAACCTGCAGATGGTGAAGTTTCCACAAGGTTATCTTATACTGCAGAAGGAGAGGAAGAAGAGAGATTTCATAGAGTGAAATTCTCTTCAGAAGATATTGAAGGAGCCTTTGGATTGCCTAATGAGGGAAGGAATCCAGAAGTTTATGGCACTGGCCATGAAGATGGCTCAAGAATGGCTATTAGTTCCAGGCCCCATTTCTTCAACTCAAAACAAGAAGACTCTCAAGCCAAAATTTCTCAACCTCTTTGAGGTAGTTGCTAAGAGTCTCTTGAGCAACACTGGAAGCTTGGAGCAGGTCAGCCATCCAAGAATCAGAATCATGGCTGCTGTGATTGATGCTAGTGACAAAGGCATCAAATTTGATTGGAGAACCTTCATCATGTCTGAGATGATGAAGGAAAAGGCTAAATTCAAAGTGAAAACTCACAACAAAGTTGTGCTAGAAGGGAAGCTCAAGTATTGCACCAGGGCAAGTTTGTTAATTGAGAGATTCTCTCATTACTCTCAAATGCAAACATTTGCAAAGCCCCTTCCAGCCCAAAAGATTCTGTTCAGGAAACTCAGCAAGAAAACTGAGCAAAGAAGGATGCTTATGGCCAAACCTGCTGAAGAACAGGTTGAAGAAAAGCCTAAGATGAAGAAGAGAACCAAGGCCAGAGCAGTTAAAACAAGGAAAATGTCTCAATTATCTTCAGGAGAAGCCTCAGGAGCATCAGCTGAAGTTGATGAAGTGGCAGAAGAGGGAGTAAGTGTGCCTTCTGACCACTCAGAAGAGTTGAGGTTGAAGTATAATGAGACAAGGCAGAAGAAGAAAGGAGATAAGAGGATCAGGGAAGTTGTCCCTGAGAAGGAAGGTGAAGGAAGTGGAAGCAGTAGGGCCAGCAAGAGAAGGGCCAAGCCTACTGAGAAAGTGTTGGAGCTGCAGGAAGAAAGGTCACTACAATTGTCTCTAAGAGAGAGCAGAGCTGAAAGCAGGACCAAATCTAGGTCAAGGACCAACTCATTTGGTTCTGGAACTCCAGAATCCAAGATCCCTGAAGGACAACCTTTAGAGGCCAACATCCCTGAGTTTCAGAATCCTGAGCCCAACTCCCCTGAAACCCATGTTACCCCTTCCAACCAACCCATTACCCCTGTAGATCTCTCTAAGAGATATTCCCCAGAAGGGAATGTGCAAAGAAGTGGCATTGATGTGCTTGCAGACTTAGCAGTAGATGAGACAAGACTCCTGTCTCCCCTTGACTCATCCATGCTCAATTATTCAAAGCTTTTAGAACATGCACTCAATGAGCCAACTCCCCTGAGTAAAGCCCCTTCAGATTCATTGCTCTCAAAAGCAACTGAAGCACCTTCTACTGCACCAAACCCTTCTGAAGCCAACATCCCTGAATTAAACCTTCCTGAAGCCACTTTAGGAGAACCCAGAGCCAACTCCCCTATAACCCAAAGTCCCCATTCAAGTGGAGATGAGGAGGAGTATACTTATGAAAGTATGCTCAGAGGAGGAGCAAAAGCTACTGTGGACAGTTTGTATCCACAACTTGCTGAATTTCCAAGAATTCAGAAGACATTTCATGATCTAAGGATTCTTGTTGATGTAAAAGACAAATCTATGATGGAGATATCACAAGTCATCCAAGATAAGGGTGCAAACTGGTGGCAAATAGAGGAGAACAGATTACTACACTTTGCTGGAGTTTCAAAGACAAGATTTCTCATTAATGAGGAAAGTTTTGCAAAGCTAGTAGCTGATAAAATTGAGGAGGAGAAAGAAAGAAAAGCTAAGGGAATCAAACACCCTGACAGTAGCTCAAATGATGATGATTCCCCTGATGATCCCTCAAATCATTCAAATCCCAACCCTCCTGAAACCCCTCAAGGCAACCTCCCTGAACCTTCTCAACCTAAGTCTTCTATAGCAGACAGACTTTCAAACCCTCCTAAAACCTATCATAGGAAAGGCTCTGTATCTTCAGAGGTGTTGACCAAGGGTGGTAACACAACCAAAGACACATCTGCCAATGAAGGTTCTTCTGAACCCAAGGCACAGCCTAAAGATGTTGAGGTTCCTATACTAGAGGCTGGTTTGATTAAGGCCTATTCAGTGTCAAAAGAGTTGGACACTGATCAGCCCTTAATCATTCAGGATGACTCAGTGGCTGTTGAAATAAGCACTGTGATCTCCCCACAACTGCCATCTATGAACCTTGTTGAAGGTGGAGATGTTGCAGGTTTAGAAGAAGGAGTTGAAAAGGAGAAATTAGTGGAAAAATCAGAGGGAGTAGTAGATGAGAGAG
Organism: Galeopsis tetrahit; assembly: GCA_963675135.1. NCBI lineage: Eukaryota > Viridiplantae > Streptophyta > Magnoliopsida > Lamiales > Lamiaceae > Galeopsis > Galeopsis tetrahit. The sequence goes on from OY776124.1 coordinate 8,987,806, forward strand.
ATGTGGTGATCACTAGAATAGTGAGTGTACCACCAAATGAGGGTGATATAAGTGAGGAAGGGCAGGCTATTCTTGAAGTCAAATCTGAACTTCAGGAATCCCTTGATGAGAGGAGGCCTGTTCCTTTAAGTGAGGAAATTATTAAAGAAGGGAGAAAAGAAAGAGTTGAAAATGAGAAGAAGGCTGCTGATGTATCAGAGTCTTATATAAAAGAAATTGAGGGTGATGAGTGTCTATTTCCTAACTTATTTGATTTCTCTACTGTTGCAGGTATTTCTTTTGACCAAATTTTTGCAGATGAGTTCTTAACAGATGCCCCTATACAAGTAGATACAGGCTCAGCTCAAGCCTTACTTGGAATGCAATCAGAGAAATTGGACTCCTTGGCTCATCAAGTCCAATCTGCTCATGCTGAAACTTCAGGAGCATTGAATGAGCAAGGAAGGACCCTAGCATCTGTAGAAATGAGGCTCACTGGCTCTGAAGATGTTGTGCTCCCAACTCTGGAAGCAAGGATGAGTGGTGTGGAAACTGGTCTCCAAACCATTTCCACTGAAGTACAAAATGCCAAATCCACCATGGAAGCCATCTCAGAGGAGGTCAAGAAAGAGCAAAAGTTGTTGAGAGACAATCATAATGCCAATGTCAAAGCTCTCAGGCTAACTGTTAAGCAAGCTCTTGGAAAGAAGACTGCATTGCAAAAGAGAAGAGCTGAAGAGCAAAGGCTAGCTATGGTGAAAGCAGCCTCTGAAAAATTTTCCCAAGAGGTATTGGCCAGCATTGCTGAAGGTGCAGTGGCCAACCTCACTGAGCTTCTTAAAGCCCAACTGGATGCATCCCTGAGAGCAACCTTGGAGGAGGTTGTTCAACAAAAGATGAAGCCTGTTCTAGCTTTCCTTAGCTTGAGCAATGATAGGATGCAGAATATACTTGATGAAAATGTATATCTGTTGGAGGAGATGAAGTCCCTGAACCAGGCCCAATCCCTAATGGCCACAACCATGAGTGAGCTAAAACCCCAGTGTTTTGATGCTGCCAAAAAGGGGGAAAGGGAAAGAGCTAGAGCAAAAGGTGCCTTGGTGATTGGGAGCCCAGTCAAAGGGAAAGATAAAGCTGCTGAAGGAAAAGGAAAAGAGCCTGCAGTGCTAAACTTGAAAGAATTGGATGAAGAAGAGCAATTAGCACTTGCATTAAAGAACTCTATGGCCTCAGTTCAAGAAGAAAGAATAAGGCTACAGCAGAGACCAGGTGGTGAGGCATCTGGTTTGGACAAAGGTGATGAAGGTGTCCAAACTAGAGGAAAGATCAAGAGGGCAAAAGGAAAGAAAAGGCAAGTTGAAACCTTCACTGACTTTCCTAACAGTCTTGATCTTCCACCTGAATTCAGAATTGATGAAGATGAGCCTACATCAAAGAAGGCCAAAACTGCTGAAGAGACCAAAATTGCTGAAAAGGACAAGTCCTCTGATTCTGCCAAGAGTGCTGAAGGTCCCAAGTCCACTGAAGACATTGAAGAACTATTTGCTGAAGGATTTGGACCTGAACCTAAAAAGAAGACCACTGTCCTAGCTCATGATCCATCAAAGTTGTTTCATGAAGGGTATGGCAAAGACCCTGAAACACAACAGAAGCTGGCCATGATGAGGGCCCAGGAGAAAATGGATTTGATAGAAGAGTCTAACAGAGCAAGAGACAAGAGAAGAGCTAACTTTCAGAAACCAAGAAGAAGGAGAGCAACCTACAGCAAGATGAAGCCTCAGCTTCTAATCCCAATGGACATCAAATATCCACACTTGGATAAATGGGTGCCAATTCAGCTAAATGATACATGGGAAGAGGCTAAAAGGGAGTTTGTCTATGACTATTATGTCATTGACAGATGGAATGGAGGAGATGCAAACTCTGCCTTTACTGAGTTCATGCTGGAATACTACAGAGAATTGTATAAACAATTACTTGCAGCTGCTGACATTGCAAGAATTGAACTCAATGCTCCCAAGCCTATCATCTACATGCCTCCAAAGCTTGATGGATGGATTGACCAAGCAAGGATCCTAAGGGAGTTCACAGAAATTCTGAAGCTGAACAAGATGACCCTTGGACCCAAAGGAACTAACCAGGAAGCCATGGAACTCAAGAAGAGAGTGTGGGCACAATATGGGATGAACCCACCTCCTGAGGATGATCTCTAAGAATGGCTAAGTCTTCTGACTTTTTCTGGATGAAAAATTATCTTATCTGAAGATATCTTTTGCTATGTGGTCAAATCTACTGAAGTTTTTGGACAAACCTGCTGATATGGTGTTTGCTCTGATATGGTTTAAATTGCTCTGAAACAAGATTTGATGTGCTCTACATTGATATCTGAAATACTTTGTACTAGCTCTGATACTTGAAGAAGTTGTTTTGCTCTGATCTTATGTTTAGAATGTATTTGTAGTGAAATGATATCTTGAATTCATGCTCTGATAAGTTATCTTCAACTATCAACATGCCTGTAATGTTTTTATATGAATGATAATTGAACCACCTTTGAATCAAGATACATTATTACAAAAATCTCTCTATGCCTATCCTTGAAACCTATTTGCAACAAAAACAGTGAATACACTAACACATTGTTTTTTCAGGAATATTGACCTCAGTCATGTCTTCTGAAGATACATGTAATAGGTGTAGACAAGTCACTTTTGCATAGAATGTGTAGGTTTTGGCATCATCAAAAAGGGAGAAATTGTTGGGAATAAAATGATACATGTTTTGATTAAATACCAAAACCCCCTGAGACATGCCCAAGTCAAGATGATTGTGTTCAAAATGTGATAGAACACATAGCACTAGGCTAGATGAAAAGCTGATATGTTAGGCAGCTCTTAGATGATTAGATGCACAATGTGAGGGGGAACCTATGACTTCAAAGTGATCAAGATCAAGTCCCCTCAAGGCTCAAAGTCTGGAACAAACTCTATGTGAAAAAGCTCTGATGCTATAAGACCAAGTATGCTGATCAGGTGAGTTGTCCAGAAGAAGATTGCAAAGCTCAAAAGGACAAGATCAATCAAATATTATCAGGAGAGTTGTCCAGAGCAGTCAACTCTATGTGAAAAAGCTCTGATGCTAAAAGACCAAGTATGCTGATAAGGAGAGTTGTCCAGAAGAGTTGTCTCAGCAAGATTGAATCAGAACAGATGCTTTAAAGGTTGAAGATCAACTATGCTGAAGAAGCTAGAGACAATCATACCCTAAAGAACTCCATTGAAACATGCTAAGATCAACTTGGAGTGAAAGAAAGAGAAAGAGCCAAGTCATCTGAAGAAGAGCAAGCCAACCTTGCTGATAAGCAAATCTGCTGATAGTGATAAGGAGAGTTGTCCACTTGATAAGGAATGTTGTCCTATCATTGGATCAACCTTCAGAAGCCATGACCAAGTCCTAACAAGAAGTCAAACATTGGGAAAAGTGCTGCAGAAAGAAGACAAAGTCTTACAAGCCGTTTATTACCCAAATAAGGACATGTCACTATCAAGAATCTGTCTTCCAGTTTGAAGAACTCAAGGAAGACATTTATAGCAATTTGGGGCTGCCTCTCCAACGGGCAAATCTCCATTTTGTCTATAAATACAAGGAGTGTGAAGACCATTTGAGGCATCCATTCTACATCCAACTGAGCAACTAGTCTGAAAGCTTCAAAGTCTCCAAAAGACATTCTCAGTCTTGAAACACTTCTTCTAAGCTGAATTCACTGTATATCCAAACACAAAGCTTAGAGAGATATCCTATCCTTATACACTGATCTTCATTGTAAAGGATATCTCATTAGTTGGAACCTTACTTCAATCCTTACCCCTTTCAAGTGAGAAAGTGAGAAGGTTGTAGTAGTAGAAGTGGTAGGAGCTGACTGTTGAGAGAAGAACAGTTCAGTTCTGAGTTGAGAAGAGGGTACTAGGACTCTAGACATCCTAGGGATCAATTCACCAAGGAGTGGTGTTATTGATCAAGTGCACCTTGGCACTATAAAACAAGTTAATTCCAAGAGTGAAGGAATTATCCTGTTAAATCAGGGAAAGTGGATGTAGGAGCTTGAGTCTCTGAACCACTATAAACTCCTGTGTTGATTTACCTTACAAAGTACTTACATTCATTCAACACTGCACACAAAACTGATCTTTCAAAAGATACATATTCAAAGACTGTGCAAAACTGATTTGGACAAGTTCCCTGAAACTAAACTGGACTGCATTAGATTGACAAAGTGATTTCAGAAACTTAAGGAGTCTAAACTTAAAGGGCCAACCATTATTCCGCACATATAACTCCACTAGATAGTTATTCAACTGAGTACTCAATAGTACTTAGTAGTTTGACTATCTTAGAAGAGTTAATCATCTTCAGCAGAGTTGTCCAAGACAACCTTGCTGAGCTCTGGTTTGATCAAAGTTGAAAAGAATTGCATACAAGTGTATTCCCCCCCCCCCCCATACACTTGTTATATACTCCTTTCAGGACCAACAAGTATTTTTCAAAATTTTAATATAAAATAATATTATATGTATGATTTTATTATAGTCGCTAATACAATAAGTAATAACCAGTAATACTATAAACAATAATCAGTAATACCATTAACAATAATTAATAATATCTTTAACAAATAATTGCACACATCTAATTATATTCAATAATACCAAAACCAATTATTAGTAATACCACGAACAGTAATCGGTAATACCATTAATATTAATTAGTAAAATTTTATACAACAACAAATAATTTCACACATCTAATTATATAAAGTAATATCAAAAAATAATTATCAGTAATACCATGAAGGCATGAACAATAATTAGTAATACCATGAACATTGATCATTAATATCTTATACAATAACAAATAATTTCACAAATCAAATTATATTCAGTAATACCAAAAACAATCATCAGTAATACCATAAATAATAATATATAATACCATAAATAATAATAATAATAATCAGTAATGCCTTAAGTAATAAAAAATAATTCCACACAATCAATAATACCACAAACAATAACCAGTAATACCACAATTAATAATCAATAATACCGTAATCAATAATCATTAATATTAATTCAATAGTGTATTAATAGTAATACCACAATCAATAAATAATAATACCAATAGCAATAATATCATAAAAAGTGGAGGGAGTGTAGATCGGGGTGTACCGAAGAAAATAGGGGGTGCACATTACCAAGCCCAATTGAAGAGAACCCTAGCAAAATAGAAGGGCACCCTAGGTCAGCAGTCGACGCCTGAGATTTCATCGACAAGGTCACCGGCTCCGAGTGCCGGCCGATTAGAGATCCATCGACAACATACTCACAGTCCTCCGTCGGACCGTCGTCAACCGGAGGAAGAAGCTGTGCAGGAGCATGGTGAAGAAGATGAACAACGAGAGCGAAGCGACATCGACCTGAGTGTTGCAGGCGAGCGCTATTGATGTCGGAGAAGCTCCTGGATCGAAAACACAAAAGAGATTGATCGAAGCAGCCGCGTCGGTGGTCGAAATGAGTAGAGGTTTTCGGCCGCCATGGATCGTGGCCGAGATGGAAGATGATGTTGATTGTCATGGAATTGAAGAATCGCGATTGCGATTTGAGAAGGGGTCTTGGGCTTCAGCGTCCGGGACGGAAGCGCCGCCGTCGCCGTGGAAGGGGTGGTCGAATATGGTGGTGGTTGAGTCACCCACCGACCGACATGGATTTTCGACAGATCCTTTACTCATCAAATTAAAATTGAAATTCAGGTGCCTCGCCGATCGACTATAATAAAATCATACCTATAATATTATTTTGTATTAAGATTAAAAAAATATACATGAAAAAAATGAAAAAAGAAAGACAGGAAAAAAAAAAACGAAGAAAAAAATCTTTGAAAAAAAAAAATGGGAAGAAAAAAGGAAAAGATGATGGGAAAAAATTTAAAAAGAAAAAAATCGAGATGACTTGGTGGTGAATCGACGGTAACTCAACAATAACTCGTCTGCATATTGTAAATATATAAATTAGAGTTTATTTTATTATATTTTGTGTAAATTAATAAAAAGATAATATAATTTTTTAAAAAATATTTTGGGGTGAACTCATAAAATGAGCGGGTGCAGATAATCGTGATAAAACAATAATTTGGGAGTGAACTCATAAAATGGTGGGTGCAGATAACCGTGGTAAAAAATAATTTGGGGGGTGAACTCATAAAATGAGCGAGTACAAATAACGTGGTAAAAAAAAGATTTGGGGATGAACTCATTAAATGTGTAAGTGCAGATAATTATAGTAAAAAATAATTTGAAAGGTGAACTAATTAAATGAATGGGTGCAAATAATTTAAAATTGAGGTATGCACCCTGCATGCAAGTGCATACAAGTATTTGACATAAAATAATAGATTTCTAACGTTGTTCATACCAAAAATATGATTTGAATTAAGAAGAGATTTTGGTAGTATATCTCACACAGAATTTGGCAATAAATCTCACATTACTTTACGTTTTAATAAATATATTTTCTTCTCTCCAAAAATAGAATACTAAAAAGGAAATTACGCGAACATTTATTACACTCCCTCCGTTTTTAATTAAGTGTCACTTTGTCTTTTTTAATATTTTCAAAATAAGTGTCATTCTACATTTTTTTTCTTTAATTTTGACAATTTTACCCTTATACATTATGCTCTCTCCATTTTCTTTACCTTGATTTAAGTCTTTTCCCTTTTGAATATAATACTATAGATAAAATCATGGATAAACCTTAATTATTGTATACATGAATATCACCTACAATATTGGCCACATTCATTACTAAACATAAATTTAATATTAAAACTAGTTATCATTAATGAAGGGTAAAATAATCCATAAATATATATCTTAATTTGTTGAAAATTGTTAAAATGACACTTAATTAAAAATGGAGGGAGTATTCAATAAGAAAAATCACACGAAAAATTGATTAATATTATTTATCTATTATTCTATTATAAAAAAATAATTTGTGTTAAATATAAAATATAGAAATAAAATTGATAAAATTAAATTTATGGTAACGGTATACATTATAAAAATATAAATTAAATTATTTTCTTTATATGGCATATCTCACAAGAAAATTCATTATTAGGTTTATAACCGTTGGGCTGCGCTAAGTTAGATATATTTGGCTGATCGGACTTTTATTTTTAAGTTAGATTTACTTAGACCTTTTAAGTTATTTAAGGCATAATTTCCTTTTTTGTTGTTTTTATTTTTAAGTTAGATTTACTTAGACCTTTTAAGTTATTTAAGGCATAATTTCCTTTTTTTGTTGTTTTCTTTGTTATTGGATTTGGTACTCCTATTACTATATATATATATATATATATATATATCAACAAATACTTTATTTGAACAAACTCTCAAAACTTTCGATGAATTTCTCAAATTCTCAAGAGAGCTGCATCTGCCTCTTTGCCTTCCCATTCAAATTTATATCCTCCTCAAACAAGGATCAACTAATTTTTGAAATTTCTATTTCACTTGCTGATGTACAAAAAAATCCCGTCAGGAAAACGTCCCCCAAAATCCATCAAACTACCAAAAACACCTTCTACTATCCCCGTCAGGCCTTCGTCTCCTCCACGCCTGACGAACAACATTGCATCATACGCAACATAATCCAGGGCCTGGAATCCCCGTTCCCCCTGGAAAACTTCAATTGGGGCCTCCACTTTCCAGCCGTGTCGTCCACCTCTCAAAATCTAGACGAAATTATATCGAATAAGCTGTCTGAAATTGTTCGTCGTCTCTGTGCAGAGAATAAAAGCGACGAATCCGTCAACATTCGTATATTGAAGCTGCAAAAAGTGGACCCGGACGAGTATCAACAACAACTCTGTAGTCTGCCTCCTCCGAGACAGCACCTGGACGATTGGATTCTGGAGAATCAGGGGGACGTTAAATTCTACAGGTATTTAAAGTTTATACACTGGCTTGGACGGGAATCTCCGACGGATAACAAATTTTACGGGCTGAAATCCGAGATGATATCGTCCTCGTCGTCTTCGTCCTGTTCAATTTGTGTGAAGGATTTCGTGAAAAAATCACACGCAATAAGAATGCCATGCTCACATATATTCCATGGATTCTGCTTAATCAAGTGGTTGCAAATCAATCCAAGTTGTCCTCTCTGTCGCTTCCGGTTGTTCACTAATTAGGAATTTAAGAATTATATTTTTGTTCATCAAATTAAATCACTTCTGTCTAAGCAAATTATTCATATTATTTGATTTTTAATAATATATAGCTTAGTTTCCATATATACTTGGAAGAAATTTTGTTTGACATATATTTCAAATCTTAAGCGATGTAAAAATGATATTGTGATCGATGAGCTGGCCAAGTGAAAATATTCTACTATAACTAATTAGGTCCACAATTTTATTTTATTTTTTTATACAATACACATATATAGATACGGTTACAAATTTCATCCAACGGTTGCAAACAATTGTAATTGTTTGTTTAAAAATACACTTAAAGCAGTACAAAACAAGAAAGCTAAGTATGGAAATTCATAGGGATAAAGTCCCCCAATTAATTAAGACAGATTAAGTTAGGTGAAAATCCACTTTTTAGCTAAGTATAATCCGCATTAATTATCAAAGGTCGTGTATTTGTGTTCGTTTTTTCACTTTTTTTTTTTGATTTTTTTTTTTTTTTTATGGAAGTTAAATACCCATCCCTTTTTTTTTCCCTCCCCATGACTCGAACTTTGTCTTCACTTTTTATTTTGGTGTTTCAAGATAAATAAAGTACTCCGTATTAAACTAAATAGGAGTATTGAGAATAAACATGAATATATGTTTTTTCGAAGATTTGTTTTTAGATTTGGGATAAGATAGTAAATACATATATTTGGCTATTATAAAGCCTATTTAGTTATTAGGGCTAGCTCTTTTTTAGTTCTTGTTTAGTAAGTTGCTATCATATATATATATACACATATACAGCCGTAACCTTCCTTTGTAACTTACACATATATGATACTCTCTCAGTCCCGAAATTACTTGCATAGTTTGATCGACAGAAAAATGGATTTAGTCGTTGATGATGTAAGATAAATGAGGGGTATTTTAGGTAATTTGATGATGTGTAAAGTGGATTTGATGATGTGTAAAGTGAAATATATGGAAAAAATGAGTGGCAAATTTGAAAATAAAATGATGTTGTGAGGTTATTAATTTTGTGGGGGTATTTCCACATTAAGAGTGTGCAAGTAATTTTGGGACGTCCCAATAAGAAAAGTGTGCAAGTAATCACGGGACGGAGGGAGTATATGTTATACCAGGACAAAAAAGTAAAATTTTGACAAGTTAATCCTAGTCATCAGCTTGCGTGGCGACGACTAGTCAACCAAGTCATGCGACGACTAGTCAACGTTATGAAGAAAACGTAAGTGTGTGCTCGCCCAAAGTTGCTGGCGAGCACATGCAGAGCTATCTAGAGAAAGACAAATCTAAAGCCTTGGGAGAGGATGTGGAGCACGGCGAGCATGACCACCTTCCATAGAGACGGTCGGACGATCAGACGAGGACGACCACCGTGGCCCAGCTCCTCGTTCAAGCGAGGACGACCGCCAAAGAGGCGGTTTAGAATTTAATGTGGCATCCCATCACCTTTTTGTGATGGGATCTCAGAGCCAGTTAGGGGCTGCCACGTGTAAAGTGTGGGCAGCCAAAAATCCTACTATATAATGCCTAAAAGGCTCATTGTAACAATAAGTTGAAATTTCTGGACAAGAACCAAAGTAATATACATGAAAAGCTCCCAAGCTCTTTAGCTTCTCCAAGAAGTTACACCCTTTGTTCTTAAATTGTTCTTCACTAAGATCATCATAAATCACCCTTTTAATATCCTAAATACACGTAATAACCCCGATAATGATACATGATTGTTTAGTTGCTTATGAAGTCCACATCCATATCAACCGATCAAAAGCACGTACAACATTTGGCGCTAGAAGGAGGGGTCCTTTTACGTGTTCTTCATCAAGTTTCAACCGATCATCGAACGATCGGCTTGTAAACTCGTTTAAATCAGGTTTTAATCGGTAGAAATACTATTTTTAACATCATCGTGTTGTTTCTTGAATATTTGTAATATTCTAGGCTTATTTTGGAGTTTGATCTCCTTGTATTTCTGTTTTTAGCACTCTTTGGTTGTTATTTCACAAATTCGTAGTTGTATTAGCACGTTCTTCTGCGTAAGAACTCGAATCTTGTGTTTTTTGCATCATAGTCTAGAACAATTTTCATACTTTGTAACCAGTTCCCAGATATCACTATAAAAAATGTCTCACCATACGAATCAAGACGGAATCCTACCTCCCGGAGGGAACAAACCCCCTCCACCATTAACTCCGGTTAATCCGGCGGCAAATATCAATCTTGGGGCAATCTTCCAACACTTGAGAGAGTTTACTGACTACCTCAACGAGAAGAGGAGAAAAAACGAGGCTCTGGAACTAGAAAAGGCCAAAGAACAGGCCTTAGAAAACGCCTGAAAGGCGAAAGTCCGCGCTCATAACGATGACGAGGACGAGCAGAGGTCGTACTTGATCACCGGTTTAAACAAGCATCCCCGTGATAAGGGAAAAGCTAAGACATATGAGCGACCACACCGAAGTCACACCGCCGACTCAAGAGATAGTCGGGATTCAGTTTTCAATCGAATGGGCGACAAGGGCAGGAGAGCTCCTCGCCCTGTGAATTTTAATGTTGATGGTCGACAGGATAAGGCCGACCACGAAAGGAAGGATCATGGAGAAAGAGTCATCGCCCTTGATCGAGTAGGGGGAAAATCGCGGGGACCAGCGAAGAGTTACTACAGCCATCAGCCGGAGAGATCTCTCCATCACTCGACCGAGCGATCACACCAGAACCGATATGATCGACCGGTCGCATCACACCAAAGCTAACGTGACGAGCACGTTGTGCCTTGACCACAAACTGCCGAGGAAGGGCAGATTGCTCAGTTCATCGAAACCCAAAAACAGTTGAAGCTCCTTCATCGTTGGTACACAACTTTGAGAGCCGGGTCCATAAGCTCCTTCATCGAACTAGGGCAACAATTCTTGACATACTATGGGTCGATTGCTGCTCGCCCAGCATCCAAGCAGCGTCTGGCTAACGTTCTCCAGAGCTTGACCGAGTCCAGGAAATATTTTATCGAAGGGTTCGATAGACTGGTCATCTATGAGGAGGCGGTAAATGATGAGACCAAGCTGATCTCAGCTGTTTCCGGCCTAAGGATAGGTTCCAAATTGTGGGAATCTATGCACACACTCTTCCCGGAATCTTACGCAGATTTCCGTAACTGGGCTAGGAACATTATTCAGATGGAAGAAATCATGGACGCCACCAAGGCTAACGAGCAGCCTGAAGCGGTCAAGAAAGTGTGGCCAAAGAAAAACTTTACAACTGGGGAGCCGTCCCAGCCAAAAAAGGCAGTAAACCAAGGGAATAACGCCAAACCGGTGAATTTCAGGCCTTTCGAGGAGGCTCCGGAGACCACGCAGTTCAGGGAAACCCTTACTATTGAACCCAGGTCCATTTTCGATGCGATTAGGGGAAAGAATATGCTCCCCCCGGCGAGGGCGATGCATGAAAATGAAAACAACTTGAATGCAGATAAGTTCTGCGACTATCACAACTCCATCGACCATCAGACAAATGTGTGTCGAGATTTAATGAAAAATTTGTACAAGTTGTACATAGAGGGCAAGCTCGCCCAGTACATCAAGCCTAGGGATGGGAATGCCGACCACCGTGGTAAGAAGCGTCGTGACGATGACGACGAAGGTGACGAATGCTCCGCCCGACGACATTGACTTCGTCGGCAGCCACTACAATGTGATAGAAGGTCCCCTTGGGGGCACCCATTTTGGAACAACTCTGTTTGTTCGCCGACAACAGAGCGAGATGTGAGCACTGAATAATGTGCATCAAGTGTGTGTCGCCACGACTGCTGAAAAGCCCATCTCACACCAAGTCCTTTTCACGGACGATGATCTGAACGGAGTGGTACAACCAAATAACGATGCTTTGGTTGTCACCGGAAAAATCATGGGAACCGTTGTCCATCGCCTGATGGTCGATACCGGGGCATACAACAATGTCCTATTCAAACACACATTGGATGCCCTCGGCGGATACGCTGCATATATCGAGCTATGCAACGATATCATTGTGGGTTTCGGAGATACCCACTCCCTTCCCATCGGAAAAATTAGGCTATCAGTGGAACTAGCATCAACGAAAGAGCCAGAAATGCATCACACTCGGCAGCTCGACTTCATGGTCGTCGACATGCCATCTTCGTACAATGCTTTCCTCGGCCGACCTTTCTTCGATGAATTTAAGGCGACCGCCTCTACTTATTACTATTGTATTAAGTTTCCAACCCCGACGGGAGTTATAACCGTCAATGGTGATCAAATGCGGGTGAGGGAGTGTCTCGTCCGTTTTGCTAAGCGTCATTCTAAAGATTCTCCCATGGTGGGAAAGTATATCGAGTGTCATAACGAAAAAATACAAATGAACTACTTGGAGGGTTTTCCCAATAAGTATCAAATGATAGAAATATAGGAGTCAAGTCAACAATTTGACGACCAGCAAGCAGTGGTGGATAATCACACCCCAATGGAAATAGACGAGCACGATCAACTCCCCGAGGCGATCGATGACCAGGTTCTAGATTTGGACATTCCAGATTTGGAACCTAGGCTAGGCTTTGAGCCAGAAATTGGAATTGAGGACCCTCGCTGGAAAAAACCCAAAGAACGGGCGACTCCAGCGGAGGACCTTGAAACTATCCATTTAGATGGAGCTCGTCTAGAACTTGAAGATTTTATAGGTTCAAACTTGCCAGAACAGCTGCGATCAGAAATAATCAGCTTTTTGAAAGAAAATGTTGGAGAGTTCGCGTGGTCGCACGAAGATATGGTAGGCATCAACATAAATCATGCTTGCCATAGATTGGATATTGATCCCACAAGGAGACCCATCACACAAAAATGAAGAAAGTTTGGGCCCGATAAATATGCGGTTATGGCGGTCGAAGTTACAAAGTTGATCGATAATAAGTTAATCGAGAAAACAGGAACTGATCCCGAGTGGTTGTCAAACCCGTGCTCGTCCGAAAAACGAACTGGTCGTGGAGACTGTGTATAGACTTCACAGATCTAAACGATGCTTGTCCCAAAGACCATTTTCCGATGCCCCACATCGATTATCTGGTGGATAATACAGTGGGACATGAAATGCTAACATTTATGGATGCTTTCGCGGGATATCATCAAATCGCGATGCATCCCGATGACCAGAGACACACAACGTTCATGACAGCGACATACATGTACAACTGGAAAAGAATGCCCTTCGGTTTGAAAAATGCAGGGGCAACGTACCAAAGATTGGTAAACAAAATGTTTGATCAACACATCGGGGAGATGGTAGAGGTCTATATCGACGACATTGTCGATAAAAGCTTGCGGAAAGAAGATCCCCAACACTTGAGAGAGTTTACTGACTACCTCAACGAGAAGAGGAGAAAAAACGAGGCTCTGGAACTAGAAAAGGCCAAAGAACAGGCCTTAGAAAACGCCTGAAAGGCGAAAGTCCGCGCTCATAACGATGATGAGGACGAGCAGAGGTCGTACTCGATCACCGGTTTAAACAAGCATCCCCGTGACAAGGGAAAAGCTAAGACATATGAGCGACCACATCGAAGTCACACCGCCGACTCAAGAGATAGTCGGGATTTAGTTTATAATCGAATGGGTGACAAGGGCGGGAGAGCTCCTCTCCCTGTGAATTTTAATGTTGATGGTCGACAGGATAAGGCTGACCACGGAAGGAAGGATTGACTTGGATCGAATTTTTGCACTTTTTAAAACTATACGATCCCCACAAGCGTATGGGTTCGTTAGTAGTACGATAAGTATACCAAGTAAAATTTCGTTCCAAGGACCTAATTGAGTGCTAGTGAACCAATTACATGATTTTACGACAAATTTGGGTTAAGCTAAAGGCTATCACATAAGTGTGCAAACCCCCTCGAAAGGCATAGGTAAACATCGTGCATTGATTAGCAATTATAGGATCTAACCAAATACCATAAGCCCCTAAGATAGTGTTTCATAAGCACTTTCAACACGGTTACTAATGCTTATGAAACGCCCTCTCACCAAACTCCTAGACGACCTCTACTCGTTTAGTGTCTAAGGTTGTCGGTCTAGCCATTAACACCCCTCACGGGTGAGCTAATTACTAATTAACTTCTATTCAATTGATCAAAGCTCACACTCACACTCCCAATCATGCTACCCAACTCTCGTTGCAATAAACATAATCGAACATGCTTGCTAATAGGGTTGATCAACCAAATGAATCAATCAAAGTACAACTTTAGAAACATAAAAACCCAAATTATAAGCTAATCATGCAATTAATCCACAATTACACTAAATTCTCATCAAAACATCCACACCCAAGGCAATTGAGGATTAGCCCATGGTTCTAGAAGAGAATCCCATGGCTACAACAACAAATAACATCAAACTCATAATAAAATAACAAGAGATTGAAGAAATTAAGAAAATACCAAATTGGATTGCAAAATAGAGTAATATCACCTTGATCATGCGAATTTAGCTACAAAACGATGTAATAGACGATGCCCGATGATAATCGTAGCTTGATTTGAAGTAAAAACCACTATTCTATCTAATCTATTGAAGAAATTAAACTAAAAATGAAGAACACTACTAACTATGTGTTTGTGTGTGAGAAAATGCTTGGAAAAGGAGTAAGACTCTTTTCTAAAACTCAAATTGGAGTTATTTATAGTTGGGGTAGAAGTCTTGGACGAAATTTGCACTTAGGTCCCTCGAAAATGGAGAAAATGGCCAAAACATCCCGAAATTGATGTGACCCGGCCGGGTGGCTCCCACCCGGGCATGCCACCCGGCCGAAATACGAAGCAACACAATGTTTGGGCCTTGCCCGGGTCGAAACCACCCGGCCGGGTGGTTTTGACCCGCCCGGGTCGTTTTTGACCCGCCCGGGTTGATTCTACCCGGGCATGTTTTTTTTCGTCTCTTCGTATCTCGAGCTTCCGACCTCCGATTGACTTGATTCTTTTTTTCATTCCACTCCATTTTTCGAGACGAATCCAACGGTGCACTCCTCTTCCTGATCCAGTAAAGTATGGTTGGTGTTTTGCTCCAAATTCCATCGTATTTCCTATAAAATTGACAAAAACACAACCTTTCTCTCATTTTGGCTCAAACAATCATAATCAATGCATAAATCAATGAAATCCACATCAAAACATGCTTCACATGTGCTCCTAAAACGTGTAAATTCCACCCGAATCAAGGATCATGGAGAAAGAGTCACCGCCCTTGATCGAGTAGGGGGAAAATCGCGGGGACCAGCGAAGAGTTACCGCAGCCATCAGCCGGAGAGATCTCTCCATCACTCGCCCAAGCGATCACACCGGAACCGATATGATCGACCGGTCGCATCACACCGAAGCTAACGTGACGAGCACGTTGTGCCTTGACCACAAACTGCCGAGGAAGGGCAGATTGCTCAGTTCATCGAAACTCAAAAACAGTTGAAGCTGGAGGTGGAAAATTTGCGGGCAGAGGTGGCTGCGTCCAAGCGAGGAAACATTCTACCATTAACTCCGGTTAATCCGGCGGCAAATATCAATCTTGGGGCCATCTTAAACGATCCCCAACACTTGAGAGAGTTTACTGACTACCTCAACGAGAAGAGGAGAAAAAACGAGGCTCTAGAACTAGAAAAGGCCAAAGAACAGGCCTTAGAAAACGCCTGAAAGGCGAAAGTCCGCGCTCATAACGGGCTGCAACTTGGTCGTGTATTGCATGTCCCATTATTCCATTGAAATCTCATTTCGGTCAGTCGTCTCACAAAAGAATTAAATTATACGTTCACCTTTTTTGTGAAATTTTGCACCATATAGGACTCACACTCGAAGAGGCTGATTGGGTTGGGTAAGTCTCGTAATGGTCTCTATTACATGGAGCGAACGAAGATTAAGGCCTTGGCTGTTGTTGGAAGTCCGGGATTGTAGCATAAAAGATTGGGGCATGCTTCCGATGGAAAGTTGCGACATGTTAATAATATCTTTCAAAAGTTTAAAGAAAACACTATGTTTTGTGATTCTTGTGTTTGAGCTAAACAAACTCGTCTACCATTTCATACAAGTACTAGCAATACTACACAATGTTTTGAATTGATACACTGTGATATTTGGGGCCCATATAAGTGTGACACATTTTCCAGCACTAGATATTTCCTTTCGATCGTTGATGATTTAAGTATAGGAGTTTGGGTTTATCTTTGTCGACATAAATCTGAAGTGGCTAATCTTTTGACTCAATTTTGCAATATGGTCCAAACACAATTTCGCCTTAAAGTTGAAAGAGTTAGATCGGATAATGGGGTCGAGTTTCGTTCTTCCTCTTTGCTTAAATACTATGGCGATAATGGGATTGTATTTGAAAGTTCTTGCACAAATACACCACAATAAAATGGGGTGGTGGAACGAAAACATAGGCACATATTGGAGATTGCGCGTGCACTACGTTTTGAAGTCGGCCTTCCGATTGAATTTTGGGGTGAATGCATACTTACGGCAGTTTATATCATTAATCGTCTTCCCTCATTGGTTATCTCACACAAGACACCTTTTGAATTATTATTCAAGCGGCAGCCCTCCTGCGATCACCTTAGAGTTTTCGGTTGTTTGGTTTATGCAAATGAGAACCCGTCGCAAGGATAAATACGATGAACGAGGCAATGTTTGTGTGTTTGTAGGCTACCCAAATCGACAAAAGGCGTATCGGGTGTTCGATTTGCAAAACCATAAATTTTTCAGTTCTCGAGATGTGATCTTTTTTGAAACAATATTTTCATTTCAAGGCAGCGCCAATTTAGGCTTTGATGAGGCTGTATCCAGCACCCACAAACGGATACAAGAGTAGTCGGTTTGCTCGAATGTACATGTGCTTCCGCCACGCCCTTTCATCCGTCATCCATATTCAGCAAACGACACTGGAATACCCCCAACAGCCGAGATCCTCGCGTGCTGCCCCTGCTCCAATTATCGAGCACACTACAGCCGGCAGCAGGCCTACTGCGCCACCCACCGTTGACATTGGACCCATGCCGCAAATTAATCCTCCATTGCAAGAACGGCCCAAGGTCCGACGACAGTCGAAACATCTCACGGACTATGTCACCTCCTTGCCACCTTTAGTGGACCATTCACGTTCAACAACAAATTCAGTAATGTACCCCCTTTCTTCATTTGTTACGTATGACAGATTCTCGGCCAATCACACTGTCTTCTTGACGGCTATCACCTCCCGTGATGAGCCGAAACATTTCTCACATGACATTAGAGACCCCTTGTGGCGTGAGGCGATGAAAAGGGAAATTCAAGCTCTTGAAGAGAACAGTACGTGAAAATTGACTACACTACCTACTAGAAAGAAGGCAGTAGGGTCAAAGTGGGCCTACAAGATCAAATATAAACCCAACGGTGAGGTCGAGCGCTATAAGGCTCGATTGGTTGCTAAAGGTTTCACCCAAATTGAGGACATCGATTTTCATGAAACGTTTGCGCCTGTTGCAAAACTCGTCAATGTCCGTTGCATGTTGGTTGTGGCGGCTAAGCATAATTGGGAAGTTCACCAGTTCGACGTGCATAACGCCTTCCTCCATGGGGATTTGCAGGAAAATGTTTACATGACTGTTCCGCAGGGATTTGCCAAAGAGGGCGACAAACGTGTTTGTAAACTTCAAAGGTCGCTTTATGGCCTCCGCCAAGCATCACGTAATTGGCATGAGAAATTTACTCAAGCCCTTAACTTTATTGGTTTTCGGCAATCCCGAGCCGACCATTCCCTATTAATATTTTGAGATGTTGACACCTACTTTGTAGCCTTGATTTATGTGGACGATGTGTTGCTAGCTGGGAACAATCCGATTGTAATCTCCTCCGTTAAACGCCATTTGAATAAAAAATTTAACATTAAGGATTTGGGACACTTGAAATACTTCCTCGGCATTGAAGTGGCTAGGTCACCCGAGGGGTTCGTATTAAGTAAGCGCAAATACGCATTGGATATCCTTGAAGAGAGCGGACTTCAAGGAGGGCGACCAAGCGATTTTCCGATGGAGCAGAATTTAAAATTGCAAATTGACGAAGACAGTCCATTTTTGGACGCGACTCAGTATCGTCACTTAGTGGGGAGGCTCCTATACCTAACATTCACGCGTCCGGACATAGTGTATGCAGTGAGCCAACTCAGCCAATTCTTGCAAAGGCCTCGACAAACGCACCTCCCAGCCGTACACCGTGTACTCCAATACATCAAGTAGACAGCGGGACAAGGCATTTTCATCACTGCTACAGGCGGCTTTGATCTGATTGCGAATTGTGATGTAGATTAGGCCGGATACCCTTTTACAAGACGATCGTCCACTGGTTATCTCATTACGATCGCTGGCTCGCCCGTTTTATGGCGAACTAAGAAGCAATTTGTTGTATCTCGCTCGTCGGCTGAAGCTGAATATAGGGCAATGGTGACGACTACTTGTGAAGTCATTTGGCTTCGTTGGCTGCTAAAAGAT
This sequence comes from Galeopsis tetrahit, assembly GCA_963675135.1. NCBI lineage: Eukaryota > Viridiplantae > Streptophyta > Magnoliopsida > Lamiales > Lamiaceae > Galeopsis > Galeopsis tetrahit. The sequence goes on from OY776124.1 coordinate 9,006,550, forward strand.
TTCGACGTACAATTATCAGGCCCTACCCCCTGTTTTGCGACAATCAGGCAGCGAGGTACATTGCTATGAACCCAGTTTTCCATGAGCGAACGAAGCACGTAGAAATGGATTTTTTCTTTGTACGGGAGTTAGTCGTGAATGGGGATATTCGTCCTTGTGCCATCTCCACTGAAAATCAGGTCGCGGATATTTTCACCAAACCCCTTGGAGCGTTTCCTTTTTCTGAGAGACAAGTTGGGTGTTCGTAACCTTCACGCTCCAACTCGAGGGGGATTATTGAGAATAAACATGAAGATATGTTTTTCAGAAGATATGTTTTCAGATTTGAGATAAGATAGTAAATACGTATATTTGGCTATTATAAAGCCCATTCAGTTATTAGGGTTATACAGCCGTAACCTTCCTTTGTAACTTACACATATATGATATACAAAGTAATCCGTTCTTCTTTCGATTTTCACAAAAAATGATCTACGCCTCATGGAAGCAACATGTGTTAAACATCCACCAGGTAGAGACGGAGCCAGCAGGGTACACGGGGGCACAATTGTACCCCAAAAAATGTTTTTTTTTTTTGTTTTGTTATATATCTTAGGTATTAAAAAAGAATGGGGCTCAATTTTTTTCGGCTGCAAACTGCATCCCATTTGTAACCAATTCAAATTAATTTAAAGTCCATGCAGCAACATGCAAAAATAAAGGCCAAAATAAAGGTTTTAATTAATAAATTAATTTAATTAAAATAAATAATGATTTGAAGCTTTGAAATTTAAATTGTTTGATTGTAAACTAATTTATAGAATTAATGAATTATATTTACTAATTTACTACATTATAATTTTTAATTTTTTTAATTTAATTCAATTAGAAAATGACGAAAGATAAACTTATGTCAAAGAAATTCAAGATAACAAAAAATATAACAAGATTTTCGAGAATTCATGTTCAAAGGAATAAAATTACAAGAAGCTCATTGCACTTACCCAAGAGATGAGTTCGTAAAAAAAATTGTCTTGAATTTTTTTACTTTATTATTAAATACTTCCTCCGTTCTTTACAAAATGATCCATAGCGTTTGGGCACGAATTTTAATATATGAAGAATTTATTAGTATTATGAGAGATAAAGTGGGATAGTAAAAAAATTTTAACTTTAGAGTAATAAAGATCTTTTAGTTAACATTTGATGTAATATTGAAATATTTTAAGAATATAGTTAAAATTAATTTTTTTACTATTTTAAATATGTGTCATTAAGTAAGGAACATTAAAAATGACAAAGTGTGTCATTAAATAGGAGAAGAAGGAAATAATATTTAAGAATATTTTTCGTACCCTGAATTTCAACTCTTGAATCCACCACTGCCACCAGGATGGAACAAATGAATTGATGTATTTATATAGTGAAATAAGAATAAAACAAAGTAGTTTCGTTAACTAACCATGGTTACTTTAATCTTGTTTTGGCATTACCTTTCTGAAATTGATAACTCTGTCCAAGAAAGAAGAGCTTATGAAGAAAGCTAACAAAAGAGGTGATGAAGGAAAATGATGTAGTTGTTGTGTTTGAGACACCGAATGATCTATATTTGACACAATCTTTGTCAAATCAGATGTTCATGAAGAGAAAGCTAAAAAATTACAAGATGCCCGATGAGGCTTTTTGGGAAAATTCAAAAGCAAATCCGTAAGGGTTTGGCAAACCCAATTAAAGTGGACAATATCATACTAAGTGGGGAATACTAAAGGGTTCATTTAAAGTGGACAATATCATACTAAGTGGGGAATACTAAAGGGTTCATCTAAAAAAAACCTAACAATTGGCGCCGTCTGTGGAAAATTAGAGCCATGGTCCTAGAAGAATGTGATGTGGAGGAGTTCCCAGTGTCAAATTGTAAAAAGACGGAACGAGAGTAACCCATAGAGAAACGACAGGGTGTGAGTCTCTGTGGACTATGAACGATAACCTAGATAAGAGTGAATTGTTTGATGGGAGGTTCAGTGGTCTTTGTTTAAAGGGGAGGATTGTTGAGGTCAAATTCACCCAAAAAATTAATTGTCCAGAATATTTTTGGACATGTAGTAATACACTTTTGACCTTGTAATGATACAATTTTGATCTTGTAGTAACATTGTTTTAGTCATGTAGTAGCCGAATAAGTCACAATTGGGCCAAAATTTTAGGAAAAACTACATGGCTCAAATTTTATTGTTTAGAGCAACAAAATGTCACTTAAAATGACATTTTTGCCCTTATTTTTACTTTTGCACACTTTTTCTTACACCCATCAAATCAATTTCACTTTTATTCATAATATTAATTATTTATCTTTAATATGTTTAATTGTATATTTATATATGATTCACATAATATTTTTATTTTTTACATCAATAATTAATATTATTATTTTATATTTGTATTCAAATTTTATTCAAAAATTATTTATTTGTTCCGATTTTGTTTGTTTAGATTTTTTAATGGAATTAAAAAAAAAATTACTTTTCTTTTTATATTGTATTTGCTTTTATTCAAAAATTATTCACGTTCAAATTTTAAATTTATTACATTTAAAAATTGTTTACATTCAAATTTATTACACTAAGATTAATTTTTATATTATATTTATTTTTTTAAAAATTATTTACATTCAAATTTTAAATTATAGAATAATTTTTTGTTTCTATTTTATTTAATTTTTTTATATAATATTACATTATATTGAGTATATATTTGTATACATACATTGCATACGAGCATTATATAATGCATATACACATTGCATACTAGCAACAAAAAATGCATATACTGAGTAAACGATGCATATTGTATGTTGGTCCCAAAGTTGAGTTAAGATTGATTAAGCTAGTAAAAGTCTAGAGGGGAGGGGTGAATAGACTTTTAAAAATCTTTCAAAATATCAGAATATGCAATGCGGAATTTAGTCTTCTTATGTACTGTACTGTGCTTACTCAGCTCAGATCAGTACTTTCAGAATGATATGGGCCTTACTAGTTTATACTCAACTTTTCTCTAGATCTTTATCTTTGTTAATTCTTAATGTTCTTAGTTAAACACTTCAAACAAATATCAAACAGTAAAATAAAGAACACAGAATTTTATAGTGGTTCGACAAATGTCTACATCCACTCTCACAACTCCAGTTGTGAAGTTTTATTACTCTTCCTTCTTGAGTTTCTTGTGGCTTAAAGTCCCAAGATTAAGACTTTGATCTTTTCGATTATACCTCCAGGTATATCTTCGATCTACTAGTAATTTTACAAGTAACTAGCACACTTGTTTTACAACATACAAACTTAAACTTGAAAAGTAAAACTTCTCTTTGAATAGCCTTTGATTCTTCTCTTCAATTCAGTGGCTTCTCCTTGCTTTAATCTCCTTCAACTCTGTGAGTTCTTCTTGTGCTCTGTAGACTTAGATTGCTTGTAAACGCTTTAAGATCAGTAGTCTTAGCAGTAGGAGATTGCACAGTATTTATAGAACTTAGTATGACAGTTAGCAGTTTGTGAACTAACTCTAAACTGTTTTTGTAACTTCTTCTTGTAACCGACTTTGTAACTTCCTTCAACTTCCAAGTCAGCATTTCTTCAATAAATCTTCAGTTACACTTTAAATAAGTTTTCCAAACTTATTCTTCAATTTCACCAAATCAGCACAGTAACTTACTGTTCTGATTTTTACTCTTCGAATTTTACTCTGCTGAGTCAGTCAGCACAGTAACTTAAAACTTTTCAAAACTTCTCCAGATTTCTTCTAAGCTTATCTTCAATTCTTCTTTTTGAAGTCTTTTTATTCTGAAGTAGTCCTCTGAGTCTTCATTAGTCTTCTGATCTTCTTCTAATCTAGTTCTAATCTACTGTTCTGAACTTTTACAATGCTGAATACAATAGAATACAGCTTTACAAATACAAAACCTATCCATACTCCAACCGAACTTCATACAGATGAGTATATCTAAGTCCTACACTATAAGTTGTCTATACAATACAAAACATCAGCTTAGTTCCTAACAGTTCATATATCAGATCAGTAACCAATAAGATCAGTAACTCATGTAAGTTCAATAACTTTCATATAGGATCAGTAAACATATAAGATCAATAATCATTTAAGATCAGTAACTTACATATAAGACCAGTAAGCATATAAGATCAGTAAGTATATAAGATCAGTAAGTATATAAGATCAGTAAGTATATAAGATCAGTAACTCAGATTCAAATATCTCATATAAGATCACTAAAATTATTCTCAGTTTCCATACTCAGATCAGTAATCTTATTTCAAATAACTCAGTTAAGATCAGTAATTTTATTCTCAATATTACTAGATAAGATCAGTAAACTTATTTCAGTTAGCATTAAGATCAGTAATCTCAATTTAAGTTTCTCATCAGATTAGTACGCTTATATTCAGATGACTTAGTTAAGATGACTTAAAACCACATATATCACTAACTTTAAGTTGCTTTTGGCCATCAAAACATACTTTCATCAACTAGAACATTGTTTATAGGATTCATATCCCAACAATTTCTCCCTTTTTGATGAAGCCAAAACTACTTAAATGTTAATAAATCAGTAGTTAAGTATGTAGTCAATCATAACAGTTCATCAATTTAGAAACCATATCATTTTCACAATCAGATCAGATATTTCACATATTACACATACTAACAAAATATGAAATGATCACAAAATATAGAAATAAAGATTAAGGATAGAAATGTTATCTTCTGAGCTTGTCCTTCATCTTCATTCTGTATCTTCAGATTCTGAATGCAACATACATCCTTGCTTTGATATCCATCATATGTTGATGATCAGTTATTCCTTCTTCTTTGATAATCTCAGCAATTATGTTGTTAATTTCCTTGTAATCAGGTTCTCCATTTTCCAGTCTTGGAGGTTCCCAATTTGGTTCTTCAGGACATAATATCTTGGTTCCTGCACGAGCAACAACTTGTTCTATGTCTTCCCAGAACTCTTGATCAATGTTCAGCATGAACTCTTCAAAATCAATAAATTCTGCTTCTTTACTCGAATGATCACCAAACTTCCTCACAATGAAGTTTGCAATCTGCCACTTCTTCTTTAGATTCTTCCAATGTTCCATATTCTCTGTTAGAACAATAAAATCCACAAAGTTTTCATCTTGAAAATCTTTGTCAAACTCTTTTCCTTCAGCTTTCCTTTGAGCTTTCAATTTCTTCTTCAAAGCAGCAACTTTGTTATCAAATCTTGTTTTTAAGAACTTGATATCCTTTTCTTTCTTCTTTTTTAGTTCTGCTTCTTCAGCTTTCTTTTTCTTCAAGACTTCAAGTTTTTCTTGCTCTGAGCTTGAAATTCCAACTTTCAATTTGCTTTTTGATCTGGTAAGTCTACCAGTTTCTTCTTCTTCTTGTTCTTCATCAGACAAGACTAACTTTCTCTTCTTCTGAATCGAACTTTCAGCAATATCAGGTCTCTTCTCAACAATTTCTTGACCTTGTTGCTTCTGTTGCTTCCTTAGCTTCAGCTTCTCATTCAGAATTGCAATTTCTTCTTTTAACTCATCCTGACTCACAACCAACTGAGCTTGTTGTGACTGAGTTTGTTCCATCACTTTCCTTGTCTTATCTTCCCCCTTTTTGGCTTCATCATGCCACTCTTTCAAGGAAGATATGTGTTGCTCCAGCTTCTTATGCAACACTTGAGACAGGTTCTTCTCTTGCAATCTATGAAGATCATAAATTTTAGACATTGTATGCTCCATAACCTTTTCATAAGAGTTTTCAGAATTCATCTTATTCATTCTGTCAGTAGCTTCATGAAACATCTTCACAGCATCTTCCAATTTTGCTTGAAGCTCTGCATTCTGCTTTTTCAACATCTCAAAGTCAGAATTCTCAGATTCCTTTTCAATAGGAACTGCTCTGATCTGTTCCTGCACATCCTCAGGAATAATAGGATCAGCAGAGTGAATTGGAATGCTTTCCATCTCATCAGCATTTAAGTCTTGATGCTCCAAGGCTTCTGTTTCTTCAATAACAACAGTGTTCTCAAACACCTCTGTTGCATTGTCAACATCCTCATCAATTTCCATATACTCTTTTTCAGCAGCATTCTCAGCTTCATCAACACCTTTCTCTTCACTTTCCATAAACAAATTTTCATCTGAATTAGGAGTTGCAATCTTTTCCACAGTGTACTTGATTCCAGTTAATCTTTCAACAAGATGGACTACAGATTCTGGAGTAACTAACTCAAGAAAAGAGTTAACACCAGCTGCTTGCATTTGTTCTGCTTCCCAATCATCAAAGATTGAAGCACCTCCCATGCCTTCCATTATAGCCAAATTTTCCTTTAAATTACTCCTCTTAAGATACACCCATGTGCCTATCCTAAGGAGTTTCTCAAACTCAACTGAGCTCTCATCCAATCCAGGAAATTGTTTCAAAAAAGCTATCCTCAAATCTATCCTGATTCTATCCTCTTTATCACAGATAGTGTACTCCATTAAATCAGCAGGTTTATGAGCAATAAATTCAGGTTCACGGGATGATGAAATGTCAATTGGTTCAGTAGAAGGTTCAAATTCATGTTCAGTAGAGTGATCATGAATCTGTGTTGGGGATTGATGTGGTGAAGATTGATGTGAAGCTTGATGTTGAGGACTAGAAATTGGGGTAGGATAAAAATTAGTGTTCTGAGGGGATGAATGGGGAGTGTTCTGAGTCACAGAAAAATAGTGAGCTGATTGTTCAGAACATGAAGGTTGAGGGTTTTGGTTTTCAGCTGGGCTTGGTTCAGAGTTTGAAGGGGTAGAAGAAACAACAACTAACTTCCTCCTAGCACTTCTCCTCTTAGTTCTCTTATGAACAGTAATAGGACTAGGAACACTAACCTCTTGCTCTTCTGAGCTTGATTGCACCACAGTCTCAACAAATCTGACTGTTGGCTCTGAGGCATCTGTAGCAGACCTTCCTCTCCTTGGTCTAATACTGCTCGGATCATGCCTTGTCTTCGATCTAACTTCAGGTTGATTGTCCTCAGATTGGTACATTGAAGCTCCAGACTCCTGTGCTTCAAGTTCTTGAGGTTGTTCCAGAGGGTTCTCTTGTTCAAAACGAACAGACTCCTTCTTCATCAAGAATTTCCCATGATGGAATTTCTTGGGATTACTCCAATACGGCTTTTTAACCAGCTGAGGCAACAAGAAACTCAGCTTGCTTCCAAACCCTAATTTCGATTTAATCGAAAATTCCATAGTATCCTCATCGAACAAAACTTTTTCTTTCTCAATCAGTAGTCTTTCCAAGAAAAATCCTTGCCAATCACCTTGAACTCTGTCGATGATTGCAGCCATAATTCTAATCTTGGAACTTGATAAAGCATCCTGGCTATGATGTTGCCCTAACAAGCATTTTCCAGCTATGTCCATCAAAAACTGCAGACCAGTAGGAAGAACATCCTTCTTCAGATTAGTCAAGGTCTCTGTTTCAACTCCTGACCATCTTCCTACACATTCCTTCTCCTCTCCAGCTTTGTAATTCATGATGTCTACCGGGCCTTGAGACAAGTCCAACATCACTTCTAGGATTTCCCTAGTGATAGTGACCGTATGCCCAGAAAGCATGGAGTGAACACCATTATTATCTCCTTTGAGCTGTAAATAAAATTCCATTGCCTCCGGTTCATAGAAATTGAGTGGAGATGATTCCAAAAATTTCCTCAACCCACACTCCTCGCACATTGTCAAGATGGCTTGATTTTCAGCGTTGTGTCGGCCATTGAAATAGACAGCATTTTCTACAAAAATGCCCTTTTCGCGAACCCAGAAATTTGAATCAAATGTTCCTGCAACTTCGTTAGTTTCATTGATAATATTGATAGTTGCCATTTGAGAATTTTGTAGAAACCAGATTTTTCAGTAGTTATGAAGTTATGAGATTTCCAGAAATGAACTCGTAAGAACGAAGACGATGAAGAGTGATCGTTTTTGTCAAATTCAAAACCAATCGAGGGCTAGGATTAATTTTGATTATCACAAGGAATGGTTGGGATTAAGTCTCGAAATTCGAGTTTTTTAAAAATAAACTGTTCATATTCTAGTACCATCCTTAATTTTGGAGCCAATTTGTGTTTGATAAATACACCACAATTTTTAGGTTAGAAATAGAAGAGTGGATTAATCTTCTCTATTAGTAATCTAAAATTTGAACAATTTTTGACTTAGAATAATCTAAACCAAAAGACTGTTCTGATGCAAATCAGCACAGTAGTTTCCAAAGCTTTTTCACTTCATTTTCTTACAAGTATACAAAGAAAATTTCACTTATCTGGATCAGCTGAGTACTGTGATCAGCTGAGTAACCTTTTTAGAAATCAGATCAGTAGATGAATCAGCACAGTAGATTTCAGATCAGTAGATGGGTCAGCACAGTAGATTTCAGATTAGTACCCAATTTTCCTGATTTCACCTTTTTGATATCAACACAGTAATCCTCAGATCAGTACTGTGTCAGATCAGTAGATTTCTTGTAGACAGATTAGTAGTAAATAAATCTTTCTGTAGACAGATTAGTCAGTAATCAGATTAGTTCTGTAGAATAACTGATTTGTAATCAGATCAGTACTGTAGACAAAGAGGCTTTGTAATCAGTACAGTTCTGTAGACAAGTCAATTTATTAATCAGAATAAATCTGTAGACTGCTATAGTCTGTAATCAGATCAGATTAGTAGACTTTTCAAATCTGTAATCAGATCAGTTCCCCCTTCAATGGAGAATTCCTCTTCTGTGCCTGTTTCACCTTGGTAAAAGTGTTAGTTCATGAGATATAAGTGTAAAACAGTACAGATTAGTAACAATATGTTTAATTTAATAATCACATCAAGGTTTATACTAAAATGACTTTAGTGTTCTGAGTCAACAAAAAGGATCTTTAAGAAATCACAGATTCCCCCTTAATGTATGTTCTCAGTGTCCCTCAGCTTTACCAGCTTCCTCATTGGGATTAAGGTCACTTTAGTAACCTTATTACCTGTTTTAAGTGTAGTGATCTGACATAGGGTTGTCTCTTCTGAATTTTGAGTTTTGATGTACTTCTCTTAGTTTCAGCTTCATATTCTTCTTGGTATAAGATCAGTACCTGAAATATTAGTACATATCTCTATACACATGTAATTTAGGTACCCACTATTTATTGGGGTCCTTGAGTGTTAGTAGCAGTAAGAGGCACCCAAATAAATATTGAAGTTTTGAATAAATGAGACCTCTTCAGTTTTCTTCCATATTTATCACAAAACAGTACTTTATTAACCAATTCAGAATTATCAGCAGACTTAGGATCTATTTTTCTGAGATAGCCTTTCCTTGGTTCTATCCCTTTTTTCAGTAAGATCAGTATGTCTGTAATAGTTTGAATATGGTCTAAAAGCATGTGGACCATACGACTTATAGATGCGTTTTGGTCTTTCCTCACCAATGATATTGTAGGATAAAGGAGGAGGATAAAGAACAGGTTTGTTATGATAATGAGGCACAAATCTCCTAGGTTTAGTTGAATACAGCTAAGACTGCCTTATGAAAGGAGGTCTAGGCTGTTCCCAACTTTCCTGTGCTTGTCTTGACCTACTGTTCTGAGTTTGTCTCTTCTGATTCCAGGACTGATCTGGTCTGGTCAGAGAAGTATAACTCTTCTGGTATGGTCTTGACTGTACTGGTCTTAATACATTCTTCATTTTACCATTCTTGGTAGTAGGGGGGATGTATTTAGACTGTACTTTGAGTTTTGGATCATCATCATAAGTCATAGGTTCTTTTCCTTTATCTAGTTGCAAAGAACTTGTACTAGCTCCATTAGTGTTCTTAAATTCTGAAGTAGAGGAACTGGGCAGATCAGTACCTATTCCACTTTTATCATTTGGAGCTCTATATCTGTCTGAGATAGTTTGATTAATTCTAGTAGAATTAATCATCCCAGATAGCTTTCGATCTAGGCTCACTACTTCAGATTCTAAGAATCTATTGCGCTCTTCAAGTTTTTCACACTTAATCTTTAACTCATTGAATTCATTAGTCTCTTTGGCTTGAGTTTTAACCATACCCTGATATAGTTTGTCAATGGATGCATACTTTTCTTGGAGTTGGGACAACTCTTCTGATAGCCTTGCATTTATGACAGCTATATTAGGATCTACTTTTGACTGAGCTTCTTTCAGATTAATGATTTCTTGCTTTAAAGTTATATTCTCATCACTAATTTCAATGAATGCTTTGTTAGCTTGTAGAAGGTCTTCTTCAGTCACTCCTTGGGAATGATGAAGACTACTTCCTACACTGCTAACAGCAGCATCACTTTCATCAGTGTCAGAATTGTTGCAAGATTGAAAAGAGTTAACAGATGATACCTCATCATTTATTTTGGCCATCATTACCAGTCCATCATCTGCTATGAAGGCTTCATCTTCATTGCTAGAGGGGTAGTCAGATGAAGACGATGGTAACTCTTCTGATTCCGAATCAGAGTCATTGTAAGCCATCATTGCCTTCTTACCCTTGGCATATTTTCGATCTCTTCTAGCTTTCCTTTCTTCTCGATATTCAGAACTCAGATCAGGACATTCATAAGCATAATGACCTGGCTTATCACAATTATAGCAAACAGGATTGTTAGAAGTTCTTTTAGGAGGAGAATGCTTTCTGTTCCTGTCATGCTTGTCAATTGAGTTCCTGTCTTTCTTATCAGAATACTTTCTATCTCTCTTTTCAGATGAGTTCCTATCTCTCCTGTTCTCATTAGAGATCTCATCCCTTCTTTCAGAAGAGTTTTGATCCCTTCTGTTCACAGAAGAGTCCCTGTTATTAGAACCCTTAGTTTCCTTATAGAATCTCTTGTACCTACCATACCTCTTATTCAGTTTATCAAATCTTTTGATCATAAGGCTCATCTGATCTTTCAGACTAAGATCAGAACTATCTAGTTCATCTTTTATGCTTGAGGCTTTAGACTTAGATGATCTAGACCCCTTAGAGGTAGAGGCTTTAAAAGCTATGTCCTTAGAGGCATCCTTATCCTTATGAATCACAGTAATAGGATCTTCTTCATCTAACTCAAACTCATGTGCCTTAAGTGTTTGGAACATAGTTTCTGCTGGCCAAGAATCAATGTCTTGTGTGGTTTTAATGATCATCTTGACCATTTTCCACCTTTCATCCAAGGCTTTCAAGATTCTCAGGTTAACTTCTCTGTCAGTATAAGTCTTTCCTAATACATCAAGATCATTCATAATTTTGGTAAATCGAGTATCCAACTCATCAATTGATTCTCCTGGCTTCATCTTAAATGATTCAAACCTTTGGACAACAGTGGATAACTTGCTTTCTTTGATCAGTGTAGTACCTTCACAAAGAATAGCCAATTTGTCCCACATTTGTTTTGCAGTCTTACATTTTAGTACTTTACCAAGATACTCATTTGGTAAGGTATGTAAAATGTAGTTCTTGGCAAGACTGTCCAAATTGTTTTGTTTCATTTCTTCCGAAGTCAGTTCTAACCTTGGTTTAGGGACCAGTGCTCCAACTGGTTTAGATGGATCCAGAACAGCAGTGTTTTCCACCATGATGACAATTGGTCCTTCAGTCACCACAGACACCATTAGATCATGGGTCGAGCTAAAGATGGCCTCCATCCTAAGCTTCCAGTAGTCATAATCTGCAATCTTGAACTTAGGCAGCTTGTTCACATTAGTGTCATCCATGTTTGATTAGACAAATAGGATCAGTAATATAGCAGATAGTTTTCAAGTATTCAGATAGTGACAAATATCAAGAAATAACAGCAAGATCAGTAAGATATCCCTCAAGATCTGTAAGGTTATCAAGAAACAGCAGTCCAAAGAACTACTGCTCTGATACCACTTGTTGGTCCCAAAGTTGAGTTAAGATTGATTAAGCTAGTAAAAGTCTAGAGGGGAGGGGTGAATAGACTTTTAAAAATATTTCAAAATATCAGAATATGCAATGCGGAATTTAGTCTTCTTATGTACTGTACTGTGCTTACTCAGCTCAGATCAGTACTTTCAGAATGATATGGGCCTTACTAGTTTATACTCAACTTTTCTCTAGATCTTTATCTTTGTTAATTCTTAATGTTCTTAGTTAAACACTTCAAACAAATATCAAACAGTAAAATAAAGAACACAGAATTTTATAGTGGTTCGACAAATGTCTACATCCACTCTCACAACTCCAGTTGTGAAGTTTTATTACTCTTCCTTCTTGAGTTTCTTGTGGCTTAAAGTCCCAAGATTAAGACTTTGATCTTTTCGATTATACCTCCAGGTATATCTTCGATCTACTAGTAATTTTACAAGTAACTAGCACACTTGTTTTACAACATACAAACTTAAACTTGAAAAGTAAAACTTCTCTTTGAATAGCCTTTGATTCTTCTCTTCAATTCAGTGGCTTCTCCTTGCTTTAATCTCCTTCAACTCTGTGAGTTCTTCTTGTGCTCTGTAGACTTAGATTGCTTGTAAACGCTTTAAGATCAGTAGTCTTAGCAGTAGGAGATTACACAGTATTTATAGAACTTAGTATGACAGTTAGCAGTTTGTGAACTAACTCTAAACTGTTTTTGTAACTTCTTCTTGTAACCGACTTTGTAACTTCCTTCAACTTCCAAGTCAGCATTTCTTCAATAAATCTTCAGTTACACTTTAAATAAGTTTTCCAAACTTATTCTTCAATTTCACCAAATCAGCACAGTAACTTACTGTTCTGATTTTTACTCTTCGAATTTTACTCTGCTGAGTCAGTCAGCACAGTAACTTAAAACTTTTCAAAACTTCTCCAGATTTCTTCTAAGCTTATCTTCAATTCTTCTTTTTGAAGTCTTTTTATTCTGAAGTAGTCCTCTAAGTCTTCATTAGTCTTCTGATCTTCTTCCAATCTAGTTCTAATCTACTGTTCTGAACTTTTACAATGCTGAATACAATAGAATACAGCTTTACAAATACAAAACCTGTCCATACTCCAACCGAACTTCATACAGATGAGTATATCTAAGTCCTACACTATAAGCTGTCTATACAATACAAAACATCAGCTTAGTTCCTAACAGTTCATATATCAGATCAGTAACTCGTGTAAGTTCAATAACTTTCATATAGGATCAGTAAACATATAAGATCAATAATCATTTAAGATCAGTAACTTACATATAAGATCAGTAAGCATATAAGATCAGTAAGTATATAAGATCAGTAAGTATATAAGATCAGTAACTCAGATTCAAATATCTCATATAAGATCACTAAAATTATTCTCAGTTTCCCTACTCAGATCAGTAATCTTATTTCAAATAACTCAATTAAGATCAGTAATTTTATTCTCAATATTACTAGATAAGATCAGTAAACTTATTTCATTTAGCATTAAGATCAGTAATCTCAATTTAAGTTTCTCATCAGATTAGTACGCTTATATTCAGATGACTTAGTTAAGATGACTTAAAACCACATATATCACTAACTTTAAGTTGTTTTTGGCCATCAAAACATACTTTCATCAACTAGAACATTGTTTATAGGATTCATATCCCAACATTGTATACACACATTGCATACTAGCAACAAAAAATGCATATACCGAGTAAACGATGCATATTGCATACACACATTGCATATTAGCAACAAAAAATGCATATACTGAGTAAACGATGCATATGTACAACACATTGAATTTATTTTACAGATAATAAATATATGCTTTAGAAGATAATAAATATATTTACAACACATTGAATTTATTTTGCAGATAATAATTACTTACTTAAAATGAATTAAAAGTGTGGAATATTTGTTTTGCAAAAACATCCCCAAATACTAGATAGACAAAATCGACCGAAATTTCAAATATTGATCTACTCAAACCACATCCTAAAAAAAAAGACTATTTTAAGTACACGTCATTAATTATTTATTTTATAGTATTTGGTTGAATGAAACTGGTGGTGTGAAACAGGGGGTGTATTAACTGAAACTGGGGGTGCACATCTGGGCTAGCAAACCCTAGCCCATTAGTAAGCTCATTGGAAGGATAGAACCCTAGGCAGAGCCTAGAACCTGTTTGGCCGCCGCCTTAGAAATCGCCGACACCACAGTCGGCACCACCACCACAGTCGGAAAAAATGAAACACAAACCAGAAATCAAAACACGAACCCCCAAAGGCGTCGTCTTCTGGGCAGCGCCGGCCGGCAGACCGACCAGAATTTCGCCAACGGCGGCGACTCTCCAGATCTTTTACATCACGAATCATCAACGACAACGGTAGAGCTCCGGCATCACCACCAGTCGGAAACCCCAAATCAGGAAAACGGGCAAAGCTCCGACGCAAAGCCGGAAACAACGAAACACAAACTAGAAATCGAAACACAAACCGAAAAAGTACCATCAGATTTGAAAACGTAAAAAGTAATACCATAAATCGAAATAAATCGACGAACCCCTTCGTCTTTAGTCGCCGCCCTCTTCGACTCTCGCGGTGGAGTTTCAGATCGGCAACGATGTCGGCTGACTTCCACGACACAGATCGCCACACACTTCATCGACGGCGGCTCCAGGGAATCGGCACACACAGATCGGCAATGGCCATGGAAAATCACCGATCTCTTCGCCAGGAAATCACCTACAATGTCTTCGTCTTCGCCGATCTCTCCGGCGGCCATGGAAAATCACCACCACCAGCTCGGCCAAGGCTCGATCCAGGCGGCGGCCACGACAAACCATCAACGTTTGCTTCGTCTTCATCGGCAACCACTACGATCTTGTACTCCTTCAAGAATATCTGTAAAAAAATAAGAGAAGAGAGAGATCTGAGAGAGGTTTTTAAAATGAGATGGAGAGAGAATTTCAGGGAAGAAGGTTTTCAAAATTAAGGGAGAGAGAAATGGGGAAAGAGATCATAAAGATAGTATGAGTAGTTGAAAGGGAAGACGAGGGCAAAAACGGAATTTTATGATATTTTGAGGTTTTAAGAAATAGAGAGAAAAAAAAGTGTTGTTTTTAAGTACTTAGAAGGTGTAAAATGAAGGTTTAAGTAAATAATCACTATATTGTTTTTGTTTTGTAGAATTGTTTTCTCTAATCATTTTGTTTTGCAGAATTTTCTCTAATTAATATATATTGTTTTTTGTTTTCCAGAATTTTGTTCTCTCTAAAGTTTTGCAGAATTTTCTTTAATCAATTTTTTTTTTTCGTTCTCTCTAAAGTTTTGCAGAATTTTCTCTAGAATTTTGTTCTCAAAATTTTGCAGAATTTTCTCTAATCAATATATATATATTTTTGTTTTGCAGATTTTGTTCTCTCCAATCAATATATTATTTTCGTTGAATTTTTTTCTCTAATCAATTATTATATGGAATATCTACTTAAATTAAATTCGAATATCCCCTAATAAAGGAAATCATTTTTTATCAATTAGTCTATATTTATTGACACCCGACTAAAGGAAATCATTTTTTATGGAGTAATTCCAAATTATATGGAAAAATTCGAACCTAATTTTATTGACTTCAAAAAAAATTATATGAAAATAAATATAAAATCTACATTGTTGAATATTAAACAAAA
Organism: Galeopsis tetrahit; assembly: GCA_963675135.1. Lineage (NCBI taxonomy): Eukaryota > Viridiplantae > Streptophyta > Magnoliopsida > Lamiales > Lamiaceae > Galeopsis > Galeopsis tetrahit. The sequence continues at coordinate 9,022,183 of OY776124.1, forward strand.
ATTTAAAATTTAATGACCGAAATTATACTCCCTCTATTCGGCAATCTCCTGTTACACAACTCACATCTTATGTTACATAGTTTAAATGAATGTCACGTGTCTTAATTTATAATTTACTTAATAACTAATTTAGATTAATTATGGTCAAAATAAAACTCATTTATTCTCTCCCAAATTTAACTAAATCTTTCAAAATTTAAATTACGCGTCTTAATTTATAATTTACTTAATAACTAATTTAGATTAATTATGGTCAAAATAAAACCCCTTTATTCTCTCCCATTTAACTAAATCTTTCAAAATTTAAATTAAAAAAAAAAAAACATAATTTTTTTTGTACAATTCTAGAAAAATAATTTTATATTGAAACTATTTTAATAATTTTATTCATTAAAATCTTAAACTATATCAAAAGTTTTTTCAACCTTAATTTAAATATAATTACATCAATACAAAATAGAATATATAATTTAATATTTTTAAAAAATTTATTGAAATATAATTAAATACAAAACTTAAAAATTTTCATTAAATTTTTTTATATTCTATTTAACATTTATATTAAAAAAAGTATTGAATAAATATAATTAAATACAAAATCAATTTATTTAAAGATTTTACGATCAGTTTATATTTAAAGGATTTGTTGAGTAATACAAATAAATATACAATTATAGTGGCAAAGTGGGATAGCTCAAGTGGTTAGAGCACCACTACCTAGGCCTTAGGTCCTGGGTTCGAGTCATGGGGAGGGGAAAAAAAGGGTTGGTATTTAATTTCCATAAAAAAAAAAAATATATATATATATATATATATATATATATATATATATATACAATTATAGTAAAAAGGGTTGGTATTTAATTTCCATAAAAAAAAAAAATATATATATATATATATATATATATACAATTATAGTACACAAAATTCCTTATTTGCATAAAAATTCAAGTCATAAAGTTTATTAGGAATATCAACTTAAATTTGAATTTCCCCGGAAACTATTTTTTTTTCAATCAGTCTATATTATTGACATATTCTTAAATTATGGAATAATTTCAAATTATATGGATAACCTAAATATATGGAAATAAATATAAAATCTACATTGTTGAAATATTAAATAAAAATTTAAAATTTAATGATCGAAATTATACTCCCTCTTATTCGGGACGTGACTTAATTTCTAATTTACTTAATAATTAATTTAAATTAATTATGGTCAAAATAAAATTCTTTTATTCTCTCTCAAATTTAACTAAATCTTTCAAAATGTAAATTAAAAAAAAAAAGATACATAATTTTTTTTTTGTACAATTAATTCTAGAAAAATAATTTTATATTCAAATTGTTTTAATAATTTTATTCATTAAAATCTTAAACTATATCAAAAGTTTTTGTTTAAATATAATTAAATATTTTTAAGTGATTTAATAATTTTGACATTTAAATTTTAAACACTATAATTTTTAAGAAAATTAAATATGTATTTAAAATTTTGAAACCCGTGATATATGGGACAACTTTATGAACATTTATTGGAGGTCAAGTTTGTGCAATGGGACTAGATATACATTAAGAAAAAAGTTGATCTATTTTGTGGATTTTTTTATACTAAAAAATTAATTTTAATTAAAATTAAGAATCCTAAAAATTCAAAAAATTGTTTAAAGTTAATAATAAATAAAAAATTTAAATAAAAAGAAATCTTAACAAGTTAACCGTAACTTTCTTGCTAAAGTGTCAATTTAAATATTTACATTACTTCTATAAATATTGAATTAATTATAAAAATTTTGAAATTTTAAATGTGTTTGTTGCGTAGTCAATACATTTATATATTTTTAAACTTTTACATTTAATAATCTTTCCATATATATAATCGAGTAATTAATTTTGATAAAAGTCTTATAGTATATGTTTTAAATTTCTTGCTAAAATTATGGAATTATTATACTTCACGTGATGAATTATGAAGGTACAGGTTTATGAACTAATTTTCTTTTTATAAGTATTTTATATTTGACAAAAGATATATGTGAATTTTTTCATGTGAATTTTTAGATTTTATAAAATTTAATATAAATATATACACATATTTTTTTAATCACAAAAATTTAAAAGAAATGTTTCATTTCATAAAATATATCTAATTAATTAAGGTAAATTGAGATAAAAAGTAAAAAATAAAATATGACAATTTTTTGAAATTGTCTTAATTAGACATATTTTATGTATAAAATATTTTACACAAGTGTTAATTATTTCTAATTTAATATTTTATTTTGTGTATTAATGTTATTAACACGTGAAAAGAATTAGATATAGATAATTTTATTTATTTTTAAATGTGATCTATATTTGGTTTTTTATACTCAAATTTTAATTAAAATTAAGTATTTAAAAAAATCGTTTAATAAAAATCAATTCTAACTTCCAAACAATAGTGTAATTTTTTTGCTAAAATATATATGTATTAATATATTGCGGTCATTTTGGATATTTACATACCTTTTATAAATATATGTGTATTAATTATGACAAACTTTAAATTTTAAATGTATTTATTATTTAGTAAAAAAAAAAAATATATATATATATATAATTTTTTTTTCTAATTGTTATATACATTTATATATAATAAATTCAAGAATCTTTTCATATCATTGAATAATTATTATTTTAGTAAAATATATTAATAAATTTATTTCAACCGCGGGTCTTATACTAGTAGTAAATATAGTAAATCACCAAACAGGTCAATTCACACATAGATTTTAATTTTACATTTTTTTTTGTAATATGTGGCATTAATTTTTATTTATATATTTATATTAATCAAAGTCTTATTTATATTTATTAATTCAAAAAATTATGAATATTAGTTAAAATACTAAATAACTCTTTTTAAAAATTTGAAAAATTATAATATGAAAAAAAATATCCATTCATAAATGAATTAATTATTAAAAAATTAATTAACTTACTTAATTCATTATTAGAAAAATTATTAACTTACCTAATTAAAAAATAATCTATAATTACAAAGTAAGTGTTAAATAATTATTTATTTTAAAATAATTATATAAATATACAAGTTTATCTAAAGGGAGTATTACAAAAAGTGATATCAAATTAAAAATCATATTATAAAAATAAAAATATTTAGTATTTTAAATATTATTCAGAATTTATTTTTAGAATTTTAAAAATATTATTTATTATTTTAACTAATATTCATATTTTTTCTGAATTAATAAATATAAATAAGTGTTTAATTGATATAAAATATAAAAAAAAAATGTGTGTTGACCTGTTATTACCTGCAAAAGTGCAATTTTTAAAATCTAATCATACTTTTTTAATTAAAATTAAGATGTTTAATACATCGGAATCAAATTCAAAATCAATTCAATTGACATAAAATCTTTAATTCCAAAAATTAATACTTCTACACACCACAAAAAATTGCTCAAATAACGAGGGGTATTTCACCCTTGCTATTTGGCGAGGAATTTAACGAGGGGCATAAATAAAGAGGGATTTGGCGAGGGGCGGAATCACACTCGCTATTTAGCGAGTGGAAAAAGATGCCCTCGTCAATTGCTAGACATAAAGGGGGATCTCGTGGGGTAGCCGAGGTGGCCAGACGGATTGTAAGTATTTATGTTCAATTATATAAGTAATTTGAGTTTGTAGATGTTGTTAATTCTTAAATGTCTTAACATTATCAACAACATCTAAATTTGACCTTCCGAGATTTTTTCTAAGTCTTTTCTAAAATGCTACATTAAATGTTGACCTAAATGTTGTCGCATTTCTGGCAGGATCTAGAAGCTTCTACAAGGATCTGGAACCTGGAAGATTCCAGAACATTGGAGAACATGCTGGAACAGCCTAGATACATTTGGCACGACCTGGAGCAGCCTAGAAGGATCTAGAAAGATCATGGAAGTAGTGGAAGTTGAGTTTCCTAAAAAATAGGACCTCAATGTGGAAGCCTCTAGAATTTCGTATCCCACGCTATAAATACCCATTGAAGGCTTCATAATTCAGTGTGCTCTATTCGATCAATATCCTAGACCGAGCGTTCATCCCTGTTAGGAAATTGTGGCCAATAGTTCTACATTTTAGTTCATACGTTGTATACCACCCGTATGACTGTGTGTCTTCTTATCTATTGAGAGTGTAATCATTAGATAGACTAGGCATTTCGACAGTGTATAATTTATACACTTAGTTCGTTTTCTAGACTTGGCACCTGCCTCGTTTATAGTTTCGTTGTGAAAGTTATTGTTGTAACATTTCACACAACATTTGTACTTGAAGATAAGTATTGATTTTACGCCATAAGGCAGACATAGATTTTTATTTATAAAATCTATGTTAAAAGTATTTCCATTGTGTCTCGTTTGTTTTTAGTGTTTCAAGTCTTCCGCTGTGTATTTTAATTTCTGACATTCTGTTAGAGTCAGTGTTGCACTATTTGTCTCAACATTCTGTGCAACATTTATCTACTTATACTTAAACACTTCTATACATCCATACCAGCACACTTTCAGTTGGTATCAGAGCTGATACCTGACGACACTAGGTTAGATCTTTGGTCAAGTGTGTTTTTAGTTTAGTTTAGCAATGGAAACACATCACATATCCACTGCACTTAGGCCACCCGTTTTAGATGGTTCGAATTATTCTTATTGGAAGCCTAAGATGCGTATGTACATCAAGTCAATTGATGAACGTGCTTGGAGGACTGTACTTACAGGTTGGGAAGCTCCAAAGAGACCAGCAGACGCAGATGGTGAAGTTCAACTCAAAAGAGAAGTTGATTGGACGGCTGATGAAATAACAACAGCAAGCTACAATTCTAAAGCTTTAAATGCTATTTTTACTTCTGTTGATGTTTCAATGTTTAAAATTATATCTAACTGTTCTACTTCTAAAGATGCATGGGACAGGTTGCAAGAGCATTGTGAGGGTTCAGACAGTGTTCGAAGGACTAAGCTTCGAATGTTGGGGACAAAGTTTGAGAATCTCCGAATGAAGGAAGATGAAACTATTTCAGCCTACAATGAAAGGTTAAGTGAGATAATTAATGAATCACATTCTCTTGGTGACCCTATTTCTAATGTTAGAGTAGTTCATAAGATATTAAGATCTGTTCCTAAAAGATTTGATGCTAAAATTTGTGCTATTGAAGAGGCAAAAAATACAGATACATTAAGTCAAAATGAGTTAGTGAGTATTCTTAGAACATATGAAATAAACACTAATCAAGTTGATGAAAATGATGCTGATAAAAAAGTTGTAGTTTTTAAAGGAGAAACATCAAACATTTCTGAGTCTCAACCTATCATTACTGAAGTTGATTCTGATGAAGAATTGCTTGATGAATGTCTCAACAATCCTAACAACATTGTCTTGCTCACTAAGCACTTTAATAAGTTTCTTAAGAAATCTGTGAACAAATCTAGAAATATTCAGCCTAAGATTCAAATCAACACATCAACACCTCAACCAGAAAGGAGGAAAGGTCAATTCACACCAAGACTATCAAAGAGTGAAGGTAAACCAAGGTATGATCCTGAATTTCGAAAATCAGTTCAATGCAATGCTTGTTCTGGTTATGGCCATTATGCAAATGAATGTGCCAATACTAGACTTAAGCAAAAACTGAATTTTAGTGCTACCTTGAGTGATGATTCTGATGATGATCTTGATGAATTAAATCAGAATGAATATTCTAATTTTACCAGAATTGATTATAATGATTCCTCAGATGATGATCTGGATGAAACAGATTCTGATGCTGTACCTGATGTTTCAACATCTACAGCAACATCAGAACAGAGTCACCCAGATTTGAATTGTTTTAATGGTTTAGTTAATGATGCAGGAAAAAGGAATGATGACAATGAATACCAAAAGCTGTTAGATGATTGGAAGAATCAGAAACTCACCCTTGATTCTCTGAATAAAAGGAATGAGGATTTGACAGACACAATCACCAAGCTAGAAGTTATTCTTACCAAAAGAGATCTGGAAATCTGTAACTTAAAGGAGAAACTGATAAATTCTACTTTATGTTTCAAGAAATATTCCAAGAGTGCTTCTGAGGTAAATGATGCTATAGCTACTGGTAAGTCTAACAATCATGGTTTAGGTTATGATGGTACTACTGCTTCTATTTCTGATAAATTTAGAAAACCTGTGAAATTTGTTAAGGCAAATGTTGACACATCTGGGTCAACATCTGCAGAAACAGAGTCTCACAAGGTTAAAAGGAAGTATATCTGTCATTACTGTTTCAAAATTGGTCATATTCGTCCTTACTGTATAAAGTTGTTTGAAGAACAGAAAAACTTGAAAATGCTGCATAAGAAACTGTCACTTCCTGGTAAACAGTTTTTGAAATCTGCATGGAAACCAAAAGCTACCTGTAATGTTGTTCATACCTCCTTAAAAGCATGTCTACCTGAATTATGGTACTTTGATAGTGGTTGTTCTAGACATATGACAGGTCGTATTGATTTCTTATCTGATTATGTGACCTTGAATAGTGGTAGTGTTACATATGGTGGAGGTTCTAAAGGAAAAATTGTTGGTAAAGGAACTTTGAATGTTAAAGGTTTTCCTAAGCTTAAAAATGTATTACATGTTGATGGCTTACTTGCAAATCTGATTAGCATTAGTCAACTTTGTGATGATAATTTGCATGTGAAATTTGATAAAGATTCATGTTATGTTCTTAATAAAGATGAAGTCTGTGTCATGACTGGTACTAGGTCAGCTGATAATTGCTATCTTATTGGAACAAATATGTGTAACTTGTCAAAACATGATGAAAATGTTCTATGGCATCAAAGATTGGGTCATGCAAATTACAGAGCAATGAAAAAGCTAATCAAAGCAGATGCAGTAAAAGGAATTCCAGAACTGAGGTTTCACAACACCACTGTATGTGGACCATGCCAAAAAGGCAAGCAGGTAAGAATGTCACACAAAATGCTGTCACATTGCACTACACATCGATGCTTTGAATTACTGCACATGGATTTGATGGGTCCTATGGAAACTGAAAGCATTGGAGGAAAGAGGTATTCCTTAGTTGTGGTAGATGATTTTTCTAGATATACCTGGGTAGAGTCTTTGAGAGACAAATCTGAAGCATTTGCTGCATTTAAAATTCTTTATAAGAGGTTCAAAAATGTGTTTAACTTGAAAGTTGGCCGTATTAGAACTGATCATGGTAGGGAATTTGAAAACAGCATGTTTAATGATTTTTGTGATAAAAAGGGTATCTTGCAAGAATATTCATCTCCTAAAACTCCACAACAAAATGGAATTGTTGAAAGAAAGAATAGAACTTTACAAGAAATGGCTAGAGTTATGCTTACATCCAAATGTCTTGCTAAGAAATTTTGGGGAGAAGCATTGAATACTGCATGCCATATTATTAATAGGGTTTTTATTCGTTCTGGTACTAATCAAACACCTTATGAGATTTTGAACAACAGAAAACCTAATGTGAAATATTTTCATGTATTTGGTTGTGTGTGTTATATTCTGAATGATAGGGATCAACTTCATAAGTTTGATTCTAAAAGTGATAAAGGTTTCTTTTTAGGCTATTCTAGAAATAGTAAAGCTTATAGAGTTTATAACCTTAGAACTAACACTGTTCAAGAATCTGTTAATGTTGTGTTTGATGATGATAAAGGTCTTACAGATGACAAAGATGAAGAAGATGTATCACAGGTTACTGACACTTCTGAGAATACACTGAAGTCTGAAAATGTTGCACCAAATGTTAACACATCTGGGTCAACATCTACAGAACAGTCAGCTGTAAATTCACAGAATGATCAGTACATCCCCAAAACAAATCCTTCTTCAAGAATAGGCAAAAGTCATCCTTCTGACCAGATCATAGGCGATGCTACAGTTGGAGTGCAAACAAGAGGAAGAGTAAGATCAAACAAGGTAGATGTGGTAAGAACAATATGCATGTCTTCTATGTGTAATGTTGTAAATGCTGAATGCTATTTATCTGAAATTGAACCTAAGAGTGCTAAAGAAGCCTTAACTGATGAAAACTGGATTAATGCTATGCATGAAGAACTTGGTCAGTTTGAAAGAAATGAAGTATGGACACTTGTTCCTAGACCTAGTCATACTAATGTCATTGGAACAAAGTGGATATTCAAGAATAAAACTGATGAATCTGGTAATATTGTTAGGAACAAGGCTAGGTTAGTAGCACAAGGTTACACCCAAGTTGAAGGAGTCGATTTTGATGAAACTTTTGCACCTGTTGCTAGGATAGAATCTATTAGATTACTGCTAGCTATTGCATGTTTTATTGATATTAAACTTCATCAAATGGATGTAAAGGCTGCATTTCTAAATGGCATATTAAATGAAGAAGCATATGTTGAACAACCTATAGGATTTGAAGATCCACAGTATCCTGATCATGTATATAAACTTAAGAAAGCTTTGTATGGTCTTAAACAAGCTCCTAGAGCATGGTATGGTAGGCTTACTGACTTTCTTTTGGAATATGGATTTATTAGAGGAGAGGCAGATAGAACTTTGTTCATTAAGCACACTGAAAATGATATACTAATTGCTCAAATATATGTTGATGACATTGTGTTTGGTTCTACTTGTGATAAAATGTTGAGTAAATTTGTTGAGGCAATGACTGCAACATTTGAAATGAGTATGGTTGGAGACTTGAATTATTTTCTAGGTCTTCAAATCAAACAATGCAGCAATGGTATTTTCTTCTCCCAGAGTAAGTATGCTAAGAACTTGGTTAAAAGATTTGGTCTTGAGAATTCAAAACCAATGAAAACTCCTATGGGATCTTCTTTGAAACTTTGCAAAGACAGTGCTGGAACAGATGTTGATCCAACACTTTACAGATCCATGATAGGTAGTTTACTATATTTAACCTCTAGTAGACCAGATATTATGTACAGTGTGTGTGTTTGTGCTAGGTACCAAGCTAATCCAAAGGAATCTCACCTGAATGCTGTGAAAAGGATTATCAAGTATGTTGCAGGTACAAGTGACCTTGGAATCTGGTATACTAAGGACACCAACAACATTTTGATTGGCTACAGTGATGCTGATTGGGCTGGAGATATAGATGATAGAAAGAGTACGAGTGGAGGATGTTTCTACATGGGAAACAATCTTGTTTCATGGCACAGCAAGAAGCAGAATTGTGTCTCACAATCTACTGCAGAATCTGAGTATATAGCTGCTGGAAGCTGCTGTACACAACTCTTGTGGCTGAGCAAGATGTTCCATGACTATGGTATTGAGAATGGTATACTTACAATCTTTTGTGATAATACTAGTGCTATTAACATTTCTAAGAATCCTGTACAACACTCACTCACAAAGCACATTAGCATAAGACATCACTTTATGAGAGATTTAGTAGAGAAGAATATTGTTAAGTTGGAGTATATACCTACTGAGAAACAAAATGCTGACATTTTTACTAAGGCATTAGACCATGAGAGATTCTCAATCTTGAGGAAATCTCTTGGGATGAGCACTATCTGAAAAATTCGGATGGATGTTGTCACAAATGCGTCAGCATTTGGGACAACATCATGGGTTGTAAAATTTTATAAGTTGAATTTATTTCTTACTTAGTTAAATAATTCCTTTGTAAAATATCTACGAATCTAAGAACCTTGTAGTGCAAAAATAAACATGTCTTACACCTCTCAAATGCATAAAAATGAGAATGTTATTAGCATACTAAAAGATGTACCAAATCACTGAGTAACTATGGAGCACGGAGTTCACTACTACGATGCCTTCTTTTCAAAAGGTGATTCTTTGGTAAAAACATCAATATATTTGTAATCCATTAAGTAAGTATGGGGCACGGAGTTCGCTACTACGATGTACTCTACAGGAACAATGGATCAATACAAATTAGATGCTATAACACAAAAAGAAAAATTATGGTGCAACACAAATGAAGCAAATTCATGTAAAAACCGTGTTGAGGTGTTTGTAACAGTTTTGAGCACAACATTGCCTGATTCGAATTTATTTTTATTAGTAGTAATTATTTAATTATTTATTGAGATTTATTTTATTTATTTAAATTATATTACTAACCCACGTTTTTGATTTTCAGATTATGCTTGGACTAAGTAAAGAATTCTAGAAACTTCTTAATTATTTAATTAATTAATAAAATTGATTTTTCCCACTAATTAACCATGATCTAGGTTGTGGCTAAAAATGTGGAGCACTATCACATTATTTCTGGAATTAATCAAGTTAACCTCCAACTAAACACATTCTCCCTATAAAACTCAAAATTGTGATTTATGCTGCTAATTGTTTTTGTTGAGCTCTGTTAAGTACACTTCTTTGCTGAAATTGTGTTTGGCCGTGTATTTCCCAAAACTGCTGTATACACTCTCACACCTCGTGCCTCGAAACTCAAACCGTCTCTTTAATGGCTGGAAACCAACCTCAATCTCACTCTCACTCACACTCTGTTTCTGAAAATTCCAAACAGACTGCCCAAAATTCTCTTGAAATTCTTGCTTCAATGGCTTCGCAACAATCCAACTCCTCAAATGCCGACTCCAATGTCACTGCAACCCCATCAACAACCGCTCCTGTTCCACCAACTACCCAAATCCCACAAGATTCGACCGTTGAACAGTTTACAAAAGCTGTCGAAGAAGTGACTGCAACTCTTCGAACTACCGGGCATCTACCCGTGATGCAATTTGGAGATATCACTGTGGATATCTCAAGTTATTTGGCCGATCAAACTGCTCAAATGACTGCTGCAACAAAAAGCCCTAATCCTACTGTTCCAGTTTCAACAGAGGAACATGTCGAAACCGGTGTTGAAGGAGAAGCTGCTGCTGCATCCGATTCTGAGGATGAAGAAATGGAGGACGCCCAAGCTTCTGATTCTGGTACAAACTCATCTCTCTCACTTTCTGAAGAGTCTGCTCCTATTCCTTTCAAGAAAAATGCACAGAAAGGAAAAAGACAGAGAAGCCCTGTACAAAGAAGGAGATCGTACCGTGTATTCACTCGTGTGGATTACTCTGAATCCATGAGGAAGAAGAAGAAAGCTGGAGCTGATGCTGGTGAACCCATTCAAGTGTTCACTGAATCTGATGAAGAAACCGAAATTGCCACTGTTGCTGCAAAGAAGCCAAAGACTGTTGCTGAGAAACCAAAGAAAGCTGTTGTTGAACGAAGGAAGAAAGCTGCTACTGATCCTAAAGGGAAAGGGAAAGCCAAGATGATCCCTGAAGAAGAACCTGCTGAATCAGACTCTGATTCTGATTTCAATGTTTGCCTAAGAGACATGCAAGAATCTCTTAAGAAGAATGCTGAGTCATTTGCTGCTGCAAAAGAGTCCACACCAGAACCTGATGATGGTGGAAGTGGAGACAGCTCATCTTCTGAGGCAAAGAGCTCATCTGCTGAAGCAAAGAGCTCATCCAAAAGCTCCTCTGCACATGATGGAGACACTGATCCTGATGAGGAACTGCCTTCTGAGACAGAAAATGAAGGTACCTCTGATCACTCCACTTATGTTGAGAAAAGGTTAGAAATTTATTCTAAGAGGAAGCTGTTGATTGAGAAAAGAATAAATGTGCCTGATTTTGATAGTAAGGGTATGATTAAGATTTTAGAGGATAGAAATCTGTTGAATGCTGTTACATTTGGTGAAGCTTTTCTTACAAACTGGTCTTATGAATTTTATGCCTGCATGAAGAAAAGTTATGGAAAAAGAAGTTCTAGGTCTTATGGTACTGTAAATTTTAGGGGGAGGGATGTGCCATTCACTCCAGAACTTATTAATGAGTTCTTGCACACTCCTAATGTTGATGAGGATGATGATCCAGATATGGATGTTGTGATTACTGCAATCACAGGGGGTAGAAAGACTAAGTGGACTAGGAAGATGTTAGCTAGACACTTAACCTCCTTACATTCTGTTTTGTATAAGCTGATCATATACAATTGGATTCCCATTACCAACACCACCAAGATTACAAGAGACCAAGCCATTCTTATGTATAGGATTTCTATACTTAAGAAATTCAATCTGGGACATACTATCTTTCACCATATGAGAAAATTTACTGGGAAAACTACTGGGAAAGGAAATCTGCCCTATCCAGTCTTGATTTCAAACCATCTGAAGCACCATGGCTTCACTGCTAAGAAGACTGATGTCTTGAGGGGGAGAGTGCCACTACTTGCTATTGCTCCTGCCTTATTGATTGGGGACAGAATCATTGATCTGCCCATAGTTGCTCCTGGTACTGAAAGTCCACAGAGATCTTCCAGACCCTCTACTTCTGCTCAACCAGGCCCTTCCAGAACACATCAGAGAAATGCACCCCCAAATGTTGAGAACATCCGTGTCAACATTTCTGGTAATGTGTATCTTTCACAGGAATTCATCAAACTCCAACTCCAACACTTGCAGGAAACAATAGATGAACTTCAGTTCCTCAAGGACAGGTGGACCAACCTCCTTTCACCTACAACAGGGGGAGTACCACCACCATCCAACTCCAATGTGGTCATTGAGGAGTTAAATGAAGATGGAGTTCCAGCTGCTGCTGATGCTGGTGCTGTACCTGATGCTGGAGGAGATGCTGCTGTAACTGATGTAGTTGCACATCTTGCTGCTATTTACTTTGTGGATGAAGTTGATGAACAGGAACATTGATGAACAGGAACAAGCTACAAGACAGGGGGAGATCTGATTTCATAATGGCTGCTGTTTATGCCATTTATTCAGTTCAATCTCTGTAATTAATGTTTAAGTTTGAATTCTGAAATTCTGATACACTTGTTATTTATTTTCTTAGATGATAGGATGTCTATTACTGCAACTTGCTTAATGGTTCCACTTGATATTTGTTTACTGCCTTGCTTAATTTGTTTGTAGATTATCATGTGTCTAACATTGCAGGTTGTGTATAGTGTTAGTGTCTGTTTTTGTTTTACATTATGTTTTGCTCTGATTTTATTATTTTGTTATTTTATTTGTGTCATACTTAGATTCTAAGTTAATTCTTCCAGTTCAACTTATTATCTTAGTATAGTTACTTATGTTGTGAGTAAGTGTATAGTTTATACTTATTCTATTTTGGATAAAATAGTTTTGATCCTTTGGCACGGATCATTATGAAATTATCCTTGATCTTCAGTTGATTTGATCCAACGATTACAACAGGTATTGTCTTGACTAGTGCTTAGCAATGATGTCAACCTCAACTAAGTACATAAAACTGAGTATGTATAGAAATATATGTGCATCAGGTGTGTTGTAGTCGAAAGGTCAAATTGGGGGAGATTGTAGATGTTGTTAATTCTTAAATGTCTTAACATTATCAACAACATCTAAATTTGACCTTCCGAGATTTTTTCTAAGTCTTTTCTAAAATGCTACATTAAATGTTGACCTAAATGTTGTCGCATTTCTGGCAGGATCTAGAAGCTTCTACAAGGATCTGGAACCTGGAAGATTCCAGAACATTGGAGAACATGCTGGAACAGCCTAGATACATTTGGCACGACCTGGAGCATCCTAGAAGGATCTAGAAAGATCATGGAAGTAGTGGAAGTTGAGTTTCCTAAAAAATAGGACCTCAATGTGGAAGCCTCTAGAATTTCGTATCCCACACTATAAATACCCATTGAAGGCTTCATAATTCAGTGTGCTCTATTCGATCAATATCCTAGACCGAGCGTTCATCCCTGTTAGGAAATTGTGGCCAATAGTTCTACATTTTAGTTCATACGTTGTATACCACCCGTATGACTGTGTGTCTTCTTATCTATTGAGAGTGTAATCATTAGATAGACTAGGCATTTCGACAGTGTATAATTTATACACTTAGTTCGTTTTCTAGACTTGGCACCTGCCTCGTTTATAGTTTCGTTGTGAAAGTTATTGTTGTAACATTTCACACAACATTTGTACTTGAAGATAAGTATTGATTTTACGCCATAAGGCAGACATAGATTTTTATTTATAAAATCTATGTTAAAAGTATTTCCATTGTGTCTCGTTTGTTTTTAGTGTTTCAAGTCTTCCGCTGTGTATTTTAATTTCTGACATTCTGTTAGAGTCAGTGTTGCACTATTTGTCTCAACATTCTGTGCAACATTTATCTACTTATACTTAAACACTTCTATACATCCATACCAGCACACTTTCAGAGTTCATTTTAATTAATTTAATTTTGTGTTCTTCAAAATATAGGAGGAGATAACGGGACGACCAGCTTACGACTGGGAGATTATCGAATATTACCACCGTTACACTAACGGAACGTACACATACTCCCATATGGGTGATATTCTGGTAAGTGTATACATATATTATATTAAATATAATATTTAATTGTATTGACATGTATATTAACCAAATTTTACATATGCACATATAGGATCAGGTGCAACAGGAATTGTCACATCTCACCCAGCCGTCATCTGATCATGATCCTTCAGATGATGGTTCCAGCAGCCAGACCCCACCCTTGCCGGAAATGTCTGAGTTGTACGTGAAGAAAGTTGGAAGATCTCACGGTCGCGTGAAGGGTCTTGGGCAACTAGGAAAGAACAGACGTGTCACTTCTGGTCCTGGTGAGACATCTTCCGGTACGGCGTTTGGACGATTTAGCCAGGCCGACATCGACAATGCTCTTTTGGAAGAGCAGAGGGCTAGTGAAGAGAGAGAGCGTCTCATACGTGAAGAACTGCAGCAATCAGTCGCTCAGACGGAGGAGCGCTTACGTCAAGAGTTTGCTGCTCAGATGGCATCACAGATGGCATCAATGATGAGACGGTTCAGAAGGGGGTCGGGTAACGGGAACGGGGATGATGATGATGGTGATGATGACGCTGCTGAGGATGGTCGATGATTGATACATTTTAAGTTATGTTGTCTTGTTGGATTTTAAAAAATTGATGAAGTTGTTTGAGATTTTTTTTTTATGTTGTGTACTTGAATTGAAGTGAACGTATGAGACAATGTTTTATTTTATATGTTTTTAATTCATATTGCTTGTATGTGATTAATTAAGTATTGATCTAATATATATATATATAAATGAATTGAGTTAATAGCATATAGTTGGTAATTTATTAAATAAATTGAGTTAATTAATAACATATAGTTGGTAATTGAGTTAATAAGTTATTAAATTTAGTAATGAAGGACTTTTGTTAAATTAATTAAGTATTGAGCTAATATATAAATTAATTGAGTTAGTAATCTATTCAATTAATTGACTTAATTAATAATAAAAGAATAAATTTGAGTTAATACATACATAAGTATAAATTATTAAATTTAGTATTAATGAAGGGATTTGTTAAATAAATTGAGTTAATTAATACATATATAAGTATAAGTTATTAAATTTAGTAATGAGGGGTTTGTTAAATTAATTAAGTATTGAGCTAATATAATTAATTTACTTAATAACATATAGTTGGTAATTTATTAAATTAATTGAGTTAAAGAATAAAAACAGAAATTAAAAGGGATAAATATATAATGCATTTGAAATATTACGACTAAAGCTCCTAGCCTAATTGGCACACGGGGGGCGCATAAACTCTTCAGAATCCGGGAGGTCGTGAGTTCGACCCCCATGCGCGCAATAAAATGAATTAAGGGTGGCCTGGTGGTGAGGGGTAAGGGAAGTGGCCTTAGAGACCTGGGTTCGAAACCCAGGTCTGTTATTTTTTAAATACAGCGTATTGGCGAGGGGCCTCGCGCTCGGGAAAAGGCGACGGTCTTTGCCCTCGGGAATTGGCGAGGGTTATGACTCTCGCGATTGGGCGACGGGACACACTCTCGCTAATGGGCGACGGCACGCGCCCTCGCCAATTCGCGAGTGGGTATGCCCTCGCTAATACGCGAGTGTGATTCTGCCCTCGGTATTTGGCGAGGGTGCCCTCGCCGATAAATTAGCGAGGAGCACTTAGGTGGCGAGGGGCCTCGCGCTCGGGAAAAGGCGACGGTCTTTGCCCTCGGGAATTGGCGAGGGTTATGACTCTCGCGATTGGGCGACGGCACGCGCCCTCGCCAATTCGCGAGTGGGTATGCCCTCGCTAATACACGAGTGTGTTTGGCCCTCGCCAATTCGCGAGTGTGATTCTGCCCTCGGTATTTGGCGAGGGTGCCCTCGCCGATAAATTAGCGAGGAGCACTTAGGCGACGGCGACTGCCCCTCGCCTCTGCTGTCGCCAAATCGCTTAGCGAGGGCTTTTCCCTCGCCAAAACCCTCTCCATATGGATGGTTTTTTGTAGTGACAATTTAAGATATATAAACTGATACTTTTGTCAACATATTAGTTAAACTTTTCAATATATGGACTAATATGCTTTTAACTAAAAACAGGGATTTTTTCTTATATATATAGAGATTGTATTAAATTAAAGAAAACAACTTAATATTTTTCGCATGCATACATTTTAACAGTATAAAATGATACTTAATTGAGAATCTTGTTACAAATTAATGTTTAATTATTTTGTTGTTGTGTACTGTACTGTATATAGAGTCGTGTGCAATTAAGATTTCGATTAATGGATATCGAGACATGAATTAAGTATTTATGATTTATGTTGGATATGATTAAATATAATTACATAATATATTACTCCCTCCTATTTAAAATACTAGTGTAGAACCCGTGTATTACACGGAATTTTAAATATATTTTTAAATATTTAATAATAAAAATTTATTTATTTACTTAATTTAATTTTTCATATTTTTATAATTATATTTTCATATTTTTATAATTATATTTTCATTTTCGAGCTCTATTTTTTAAATACATTAAACTTATAATATATTTAAAATAATTGCAGAAAAAATTACTTGAGATATAAGATAAAAGTAATTATAAAATACAATTTAATAACTAATTAAATAAAGGATTGTCACCCCAATAAAAATAAATTTTAGATTGTATTTTACCCAAAAGCACATTAAATAGTTCTAAAATAAATTAAACTAAAGAATAAAATGAATACTACAATAAAATTAAGTAAATAAAATAAAAATTAATTTAATTAGTCAATGTTAAAATAATAAGAGTATAATATTTGGAAAGAGTTTATTAATCATATCTTACTCAATCAATAACTTAATTACACATCATTCTTTTTAAAATTAACAACTTCAGTAAATTATGACACATAAGCTAAATCAACCACAAAATTACACATAAGCCAAATTAACCACAAAATGACACATCATCAATTTAAACTCCCTATTAGTATATAAGGGGATGTATTACACGGAATTTTAAATATATTTTTAAATATTTAATAATAAATATTTATTTATTTACTTAATTTAATTTTTCATATTTTTGTAATTATATTTTCATATTTTTATAATTATATTTTCATTTTCGAGCTCTATTTTTTAAATACATTAAACTTATAATATATTTAAAATAATTGCAGAAAAAATTACTTGAGATATATGATAAAAGTAATTATAAAATACAATTTAATAACTAATTAAATAAAAGATTGTCACCCCAATAAAAATAAATTTTAGATTGTATTTTACCCAAAAGAACATTAAATAGTTCTAAAATAAATTAAACTAAAGAATAAAATGAATACTACAATAAAATTAAGTAAATAAAATAAAAATTAATTTAATTAGTCAATGTTAAAATAATAAGAGTATAATATTTGGAAAGAGTTTATTAATCATATCTTACTCAACTAATAACTTAATTACACATCATACTTTTTAAAATTAACAACTTCATTAAATTATGACACATAAACCAAATCAACCATACACATAAGCCAAATTAACCACAAAATGACACATCATCAATTTAAACTCCCTATTAGTATATAAGGGGATATATCATTCTAAGCTCATGAACACATATTAAAAAAATAATTGACTTCTCATTTTCCCCTCAATGCTGGTAAATGTAAATATTTATTGATCTTAAGGGAAATTTTGAAATAAATGCAATTAATTTGAATTGAAAAGTGCAAAATGATCTATATTTTACAAAGAAAACGAAAGGTCAAAACGACTTATAATATGAATAGGAGGGAGTACTCCGTTCCAGTGAAAACTGTCAAACTTTCATTTTTTGTTCTTATCTATTCCTTTTATGACATATTTTCAATTATATTATTATTTTTCTATATGACATTACCCCTAATACATCTACTTATTCTATAATTTATGACACAATTGAGTTTTAGATTTATGATTTATGTTGGAAATGATTTATATATTTATGTAATTTAATTTTAATGGATTAATTGAATTATTCTATGATTTATGAAAGTTTTAGATTTATGATTTATGTTGGAAATGATTTATATATTTATGTAATTTAATTTTAAAGGATTAATTGAATTTTTAATATGATTTAATTATATTATGCAATTGAGTGTATACAATGAACAACTCACAATTGTAAAACGATGTTTGAATATATGAAGTTGATTATTTTTTTAAAGTGAGCTCGAGACTATTTAATATCAGTTCATTACACATATAATCCGTATTTATCATTGGCTGTGCTTCTAGAAACAATCTTTAATTGCAATCCATTATGACACTAATCGCAATTACTGCAGCATAATCACTTATTTGAATATCTTCTATAAAAAGCATATTTGCCAGAATTCTTCCCCCATTTTTTCAGAATTCTACCGCCATTCATCTTCATGCAAGCTGTAATCTCCTACCTGTATATATAATTATATATGCGCAGACAGGCAACAAATCGAGTACCACACTATCACTTCTCAGAAATTAGAAACAGAATTAATGTCGATGACCTTTGGCCGTGATGATCTGGGGAGGAGTAGCCGGCGCCGGAGCTTTAGGGATGTGTTCAGCCGCGGCGGCGGTGAGGACGAAGAGGAGGAGGAGCTGCGGTGGGCGGCGATTGAGCGGCTTCCGACGTACGGCAGATTAAGAAAGAGCGTACTGAAGCACGTGCTCGAGGACGGGACAGTGAAAACCTCTGAAATCGACGTGAAGAAGATTGGAATTGATGAAAGGAGGCATTTGATCGGTACGATTCTGAATGCTGTTGAGGAGGACAATGAGAGGTTTCTCCGAAGTGTGAGGGTTCGAGTTGATAGGTGATCGCGTTTTTTCCCAATTTTTACTCGTAATTGTGTTTGTGTGTATTAATTTGTTTGATTAGGGTTTAATGGTGGTTTTTCAGGGTGGGAATTGAAATCCCCAAAATCGAATTAAGGTATGAGCATTTGACGGTGGAGGGAGATGTGCACGTCGGAGCCAGAGCTCTGCCAACTTTGATTAACGCTACATTTAATTCAATCGAGGTTTTTCCATATTTCAACTCCCACAAAACATCTGTCGTAACATAGATAATAAATAAATAGGAGTTAATATCATCCCAATTGCCATTACAAGTTCAAAATTCTAATTCTATGTTTATGTTTATGTTAGGGATGGTGGTGGATGAGGTGGGAAAAAATGTGATGAGGTGGGAAAAAATGTGGATGGGGTAATATGAATCATAAATGTGTTGGATAGGGATGGAGAAGTTATAGGGTGATATTGTAGTATAGTATTTTATTATTTTTAGTTAGTGGAATAATTAGTGTAAAGAAAAAAAAAGTAAAAAATAGAATTAATGTGAGGAAGAAAAGTAGGAAAGAGAATGATTGACTAAAAAAAAAAAGTGATTTGATTGTATAAAAATAGTTGTGTGTGTATTATAGATGTAAATGTGCATTTGAATGAGTATTTGAATGAAGATAGATAGAGATGAATGGGGTGGGGATTCCTAATGAGGCATCCAAAACCAAATACACTTTTAGGCCTTGTTTGGTGAGGGATGGCTGTGGGGAATAGAGATGTAAAAAGGTGAATGAAGGTAATTCGTGAATAGTAATTGCTTTTGAATAGGGATGAAGGGGTGGTGTAAAAAATTAAAAGTGATGTTAGTACTATTTTATTATTGAAAGATAGTGAAGTAATTAGTGTGAAAAAAAAAATAGGAGAGAAAATAGATGATTGAAAAAAAAAAGTAATAAGAATAAAAATTGATTTGTAGTGTATTATAGAGTGAATGAGTATTTTGATGGAAAAAGATGTGATGTGGGCATCCCAAACCAAACACCCCTTATATATTTATATACTCCCACCATCTCATAAATTTTTTCTATGAATGTGAGACATATAATATTTAGAGTGTTTTAGAAATAATTTTATAAATTTGTATATATAAAAAATAAAAATATTAATGGAATCTGAAAGGATAAGAATTGCGACAATTATTTACATTTTGTAGTATGTAAATTTTTGTAAGATGGACTAGAAAAATATGAAAACTTTTACCAGTAATGAAAATATTTTGTAGTATGTAAATTTTTGTAAGATGGACTAGAAAAATATGAAAACTTTTACCAGTAAATTCATTAATAAGTTTGCGCACGTGTATTCTTGAGTTGTAACTTATATGATGGGTTTCCAAGTGTGGAGTATAATTTCAAGTTCTCGAGTTTTCAATTATCACATCTCGAATAGTTTTTCTAGTAATCATGATTGTTCATCTTTTTAAAACAGATTGTTGACAATTTTTTTCTTAAACACTAGATAGTAGGTGATTTAGACTTCTTAATTTTTGCAAGGCTAATTTAGTAAAAAATTCAGAGCATTCTGGGAGTAATAAAGCTCGCCCCCTCAAAGAAGAAAAAGATACAAATACTGAAAGATGTCAATGGAATTATCAAACCATCCAGGTTCTTCTTTCTTTTCTATCAATTGTTTGTTTCTTACTTACTATAGCTAATTTTAGGTTGAATGTAATAATCTGTGACATTCTGGTAATTAACTAACTGATGTTGATTTTCAGGATCACCCTTCTTCTGGGTCCTCCTGGTGCAGGGAAAACGACGTTCTTGCTTGCACTTGCTGGGAAGCTTGATCATAATTTAAGGGTGTGTATCATTTTTCTTGTATCATGACCGCATTTTTGGTAGCTGATAATAAGTTGTGTGCAGAAATCTGGGAAGATCACTTATTGTGGGCACGAATTCAGTGAATTTGTTCCTCAAAGGACATGTGCTTATATTAGCCAACATGATCTTCATCATGGGGAGATGACAGTGAGAGAGACTCTGGATTTCTCGGGTCGTTGTTTGGGTGTTGGCGCGCGATATGAAATGATGGCTGAACTTTCAAGACGTGAGAAAGAAGCTGGGATCAAACCTGATCCTGAAATCGATGCCTTCATGAAAGCTGTATCAATTTCGGGCCAGAAAACCAGTTTGGTCACAGATTATACTCTCAAGGTTCATGTTACATAAGGCCTTCTTCTAAGAACTTGTGAAGTTTGACAATAAGGCTAAACTTTGTCTATTATCAATTGCAGGTACTTGGTTTGGATATATGCTCAGATATTATGGTTGGCGATGATATGAGAAGGGGTATTTCTGGAGGACAAAAGAAACGTGTCACAACTGGTAATTTTTTTTTTCAGCAAACAGAATCTTAGAGAACACAAAACTTTCATCTCTTTCAAGATGCAGTCATTTCTTGTTTGCTCATGTGACATTTTAAGGTTACTGCAGGAGAAATGTTGGTTGGGCCAGCGCAAGCTCTTTTAATGGATGAAATATCGAGTGGATTGGACAGCTCCACCACTTTTCAGATTATCAAGTACATGAGGCAAATCGTTCATATACTGGACGTAACCATGGTCGTATCTCTGTTGCAGCCACCCCCGGAGACATATAATCTTTTTGACGACATTATTTTGTTAACGGAAGGTCAAATAGTCTATCAAGGTCCACGAGAAAATGTCCTTGAGTTCTTTGAATTTATGGGATTTAAATGCCCTGAGCGAAAAGGAGTCGCTGATTTTCTTCAAGAAGTGACGTCGAAGAAGGATCAGGAGCAATACTGGTACAAGAAAGAACAACCTTATATTTATGTATCTCCTTCAGAATTTGCAGAAGCCTTCAAGTCTTTTCACATAGGCCAAGAGCTTGTTGGAGAGCTTATAGTTCCTTATGATAAGTCTAAAGCCCATCCAGCAGCTTTGGTAAAAGAAAAGTATGGGATATCGAATTGGGAACTATTCGTTGCATGCTTCTCTAGGGAATGGTTGCTGATGAAGCGCAACTCTTTTATTTACACGTTCAAAACTGTGCAGATAACGATCATGGCCATTTTAGCATTCACGGTGTTTTTCAGAACAAAGATGCCACATGGACATATAACTGATGGAACAAAATATTTTGGAGCACTTTTCTTCAGTCTTACAAATGTGATGTTCAATGGGATGGCTGAACTTGTATTGACAGTCACGAGGCTACCAGTATTCTATAAACAAAGAGATTTTTTGTTCTATCCAGCTTGGGCTTTTGCTTTACCCATTTGGATATTAAGAATCCCCATATCTATCCTCGATTCTGCAATATGGATTGTACTTACATATTACACAATCGGGTTTGCTCCTGGTGCTGGAAGGTAAGAGATTCAATCAAATGGTCCTCTTCTTTTATCATTAGAATGTCACATGTTGGTTAATCAGAATCTGATGAAGTAACATCTTTTCATTACTTTGCTCCAATAGGTTCTTTCGGCAGTTCCTTACATTCTTCTTCACAAGTGAGATGGCCCTTGGTCTATTCCGGTTCATTTCTGCAGTTGCAAGAACTCTGACTGCTACTATCACATTAGGGACCCTTGCTTTTCTTGTGATTTTCGTACTAGGGGGTTTTGTAGTTTCTAAAGGTAGGCTTCCAGATATGTTTAACGATATATGAACTTTATATTATATGTGTAAAATGGTACTATTTGATTATGGATCCCCCTAATATCGTCTCAATATGTTTATTGATGCCAGATGACTTGGAGCCATGGATAAAATGGGCCTATTATATTTCTCCCATGAGTTATGGATCGAATGCTATTGCCATAAATGAATTTCTTGACAAAAGATGGAGCACTGTGAGTTTTTCATATTATCAAGATTTAGTTTTGATTTCGAGTGCCCTGCAAAAATATTAACTTGACGATTATCTTGTATTCATCTCTTTCTGGGTGCAGCCGAATGCAGATCTCCGATTCAATCAATCTACTGTTGGCAAAGTCCTCCTCCATTCACGGGGCTTCTATACAAACGACTATTGGTTTTGGATTTGTGTTTCTGTTATACTGGGATTTTCAATTCTCTTCAACGTATTATTCATTGCAGCATTGACTTTCTTAAATCGTAAGCCACGCTCCATTGGTTCCTATTTTGTCACTATGCATTGGAAACAAAGGTTTATGCATTGTTATCTTCTTTCAGCTGTGGTTGATTCAAAAACTTTACCTTTGGATGATGATGACAACACAAATAATAATGCATCTAAAGCAAATATACAAGGGGCATCTAAAGGTACTAGTCCTTTTAATCTTCATAAGTTCACTAATTTTATAAGTTGCACTTTTTCATAATTAACTTAATTACAGGTGTGGATAATGACTCTCAGCAAACCAGTTCAGATGAGATTGTTGATAATACACCTAGAAAGGGGATGCTTTTATCCTTTCAGCATTTGTCACTTGTGTTCGATCATATGAATTACTATGTTGATATGCCAGCAGTAAGTCGATTCTTTTACTTATTCATAGTATGCTTTGGGGACTCAATTCAATTTTCAATTGGCATCGATCATCAAAACTCATAGGTTAATTCTGTCGTCTTAGTTTTAGATTTGTTACAAGTTCCATTCAGGTGAATTTTCTGAGTGATTGGCAGGAAGTGAAAGCTCAAGGTGTAGAAGGTGATCGTCTCCAACTACTACGAGATGTAAGTGGAGCTTTTAGACCCGGAGTATTAACAGCACTGGTTGGTGTTAGCGGTGCTGGAAAGACAACTCTAATGGACGTCTTAGCTGGAAGAAAAACGGGTGGGTGCATTGAGGGAAGTATAAACATTTCGGGCTATCCAAAGAACCAGGCAACATTCACTCGAATTAGTGGATACTGTGAACAGAACGATATTCATTCGCCTAATCTCACAGTTTATGAATCTGTATTGTACTCTGCCTGGTTACGCCTTCCTACTGATGTAAAGGAACACACTATAAAGGTCATAGAGTATTCTAAGTTTTCTTCTTTAATTCCATTGGACTGGTAGTCACTAAAGAATAATAATTTAACTAACTTGTATTTTGTTATGTTTTGTTTTGTTTTGGAATGATGAGTACAGATGTTTGTGGAAGAAGTAATGCAACTGGTTGAGCTTAACCCCATACGAAATTCCATTGTTGGGCTTCCTGGAGTTAGTGGTCTTTCAACTGAACAAAGGAAGAGACTAACAATTGCTGTAGAGTTGGTTGCCAACCCTTCGATCATCTTCATGGACGAACCAACTTCTGGTCTTGATGCAAGAGCTGCTGCTATAGTGATGCGTACTGTAAGAAACACTGTGGATACAGGAAGAACAGTTGTATGCACAATTCACCAACCAAGTATAGATATATTCGAGGCTTTTGATGAAGTATGGCCCCCTGAATTCTTGATAAGCTTTTTGTTTATTTTCTCTTATCATATTAATAATTGAGCCTGCTTGCTGCAGTTACTTTTGCTGAAGAGAGGAGGGAGGGTCGTTTATGCTGGAGAACTTGGTTGGCGATCTCAAAAGCTGATAGAATATTTTGAGGTGAGCAGTGTCTCATCAATCTCAGATGTCATGAACGATATTGTTTTTTGTATTATATATGTTACTAATCACCTCGATGGCATGCAGGCTATTCCCGGGGTGCCAAAAATTGAAGAGGGGCAGAATCCAGCCACATGGGTGCTGGATATCATCGCTCAAGTAGCTGAGAAGCAGCTCGGAATTGATTTTGCAGATGTTTATGCCAGTTCATCCCTTTATGAGTAAGTACAAGAGAAATGAAGGTTGAAGAATACTTGTTAAGATTTGTTTTAAATGTCGTCGTTTTAACCTTGTTCATGATCTGCTATTTAGGAGGAATCAAGAAGTTATAAAAGAAGCTAGTGCCCCTCCACCGGGTTCAAAGGACCTCAACTTCCCTACAGAGTACTCTCAACCATTTGTTGAGCAGTGCAAAGCTTGTTTCTGGAAGCAGTATTGGTCTTACTGGAGGAATCCACAGTATAATGCCATCCGATTCTTAATGACCATTGTCATTGGTGTTATATTTGGTTTGCTTTTCTGGAACAAGGGGCAAAAAATGTAAGTTGAGTCTTGCTGTGGCTTTCACCAACTTTAATTCTTGAATACTTGTGTGGCGAAGTGATGTACCAATGGCATCAAGTATGTGCACTATTTGAATGATGGACTTGATCTTACTTTAGTTTGCATTATGAACAGCAAAAAACAGCAAGATCTATCAAATGTGTTGGGAGCTATATATGCTGCTATTTTCTTCCTTGGAAACACCATTAGTTCTTCGGGGCAAACTGTTGTTTCGATAGAGAGAACAGTTTTCTATCGTGAAAAGGCAGCTGGAATGTATTCCGTCTTGCCTTACGTATTTGCTCAGGTATCATCGTCGTCATCATCATCTACTTCGGTTCCTTAATTACATACATATTACTACATAACAATTACCTGGCATGTTACGTACACTCTGCAGGTGGCCATAGAGACAATCTACGTCGCCATACAATCTATAATATACATTCTTCTACTCTACTCTATGATTGGATTCCAATGGACTCCTGCCAAATTCTTTTGGTTCTACTACTTCATTTTCACTTGCTTCGTCTACTTTGCCATCTATGGGATGATGTTCATCGCCCTCACTCCAGCTCTCGAAGTTGGTAACATAGTGGCAAATTTCTTCCTTAGCTTTTGGAACTTGTTCTCCGGTTTCCTGATTCCTCGCAAAGTAAGTCCCCCAACAATGAAATTATCTACGTAGGTGAGGTGTGGCATTGTTCTAATCGATGTTGGTTTTGTTACAGATGATTCCGATTTGGTGGAGGTGGTATTACTGGTGTAGTCCAGTGGCTTGGACAATCTATGGGGTTGTTGTCTCTCAGTATGGTGATTTGAATTCTCAAGTCCAAGTGCCTGGACTTGGTATAATGACAGTGAAGGAATACATTAAAGACAGTCTGGGTTTTGATCATCAATTTCTCCACATTGTTGCTATCATGCCTCTTGTTTTCATTCTAGTGTTTGTCTTCAGCTTTGCCTTTGCTGTTAAGAATCTTAATTTCCAAACCAGATAGATAGATCACATTTGCAACAGCTTTTGAAGGGGCAGAATCACTTTTTTTAAACTTGTCCTCTCACAAAAGTGATTCTCACCATTCATTAGTTTTGAAGTTTTGATATCAATAGAGATATGAAATGAACTTATTCTTGTTTTTACATCGTGTTTTATGATAAAGATTTCAATGAGATTCTCACTAGTATATACTACTTCCCTCCATCTCACAATTGTTTTTCCTTATTCTTCCGTCTCACAATTGTTTGCAGACTATCTTTATTCGTCCGTCTCACAATTGTTTACACATCCTTAAAGAAGAAATTTCTTCATAAACCTCAACCTCACAATATTTATATATTTATAAAAAATGTTATTACTTTTTTTTTTTAAGTGTGCCCACCTTATGGTGCAAACACTTATGGAACGGAGGGAGTACAACATTATTATTAATATTAATGCGACATGAAACTTACTATTGTACTACTCCAGTATTTACTCCCTCCATTCCATAATAATTTACATAGGTAGATGGACACGCATATTAAAAATGTGTAATAAATAGTGAAGTTTTGAGGAATATAAAGTAAATAAATGAGTTGACTTTTGTATAAAATTGAGGATATTGTAAATTTGTGAGGGCGGAGTTTATAAAGGATTTTCTATTTTAAAGATGTGAAAGTTATTGTGAAACGTCTGAAAAAGAAAATATGAAATTTATTATGGGAGGGAGGTAGTAAAAGATATAGCTCCAGTTTAAGCAGAAATCAAAACATTTACCTCTCAAACTTGATTTATTAACTCCAGGAAACAAACACTATTATTGTACCGATTGATAATAAAAATGTTAAATAACAATGTCGAGCTAAAAGCTTCTATGTATAAGAAATCAAGAAAAATGCTTAAAGGGAACACAACATGAGTCGGAAAATACCCCATCAGAATATCAGACGATAATCTTCTGTGGTCGATAACCAACGTATAATGATAAAAGCTTGGGAGGATTGATTCAACGTGAGATAATAGGCACAGAGGATTTAAGCCATCATCAGACAGCAATCTGATCGAATAAACACCGACGATTTAAGCCATCAGGCAGCAATCTCGAATAGACTCTTGCGTATCTGCCATTCAAATACATATTATGTCAGCCCAGAAACATGATCAATAACTTCATATCTGACTGAAGATATACTGAGCAATATAGCTGCATATGATTTTTTTTACACTTAGGCCATGTTTGATAGCATAATCTAAACTTTACACCAATTTTAAAGCATAATCTACCCTTTATCTTAACTATCAAACAACCTATAAGGGTTGAGATGGAGTTAATCTACCCTTAATCTTAGCTATCAAACATGGTCTTAAGCTACAACAAAAAGCACATACGATGAAACATGTTCATTCATGTTTATCTCCGTTCTTTATTTCTTCAAGTATTATTTAGTATCCTAAATCACAAAACAAAAAAAAAAAAAGGTAATCTAAAGACGTACGAATCAATATGTTTTAACATTTTCTTTCAAGAACTTGGCACTCTTTCCCGTGTTAGTCTTTACAGATCCAGCACAAGACTTTGTGCTGGCTTGAATTGAGACTCTTCGGCCAGAGAAACTCAAGCAATATACCAATGAACAAAGAGATTAAGTGAACATTTCTCTATCACTTCACTTACTTGTCACTTTTTAAATGAAACTAACTCGAATTAATCTTACATGAGAAGGGCACAACAATATATAAGTAAATAAATGGAAGTGACAGGCAAGAAAAGCGTAGCATTTCATGTATAGTTAAGTGCAAGAAATGATTACTGGACATGATGTACAAGCCATGATTCAAATTTGCAACCTTCATCGTGTAGATTAGAATAAACAACACAAACAGGAAAAGGGTAAATGTGAAGAGAATAAGGTGGGGTACCTCTGGCAACTTTTTACGGAATACGACTTCCAGTCTAGCATCAAGAGTATTCTCAAACACAATTTTCCCATCCCTGGACGCCAACACTACGCCTCCAGCACTAAAAATAGAAGTCAGAAAAGATTCACTTAATGTTATTACCAGTATTCTGATTTCAAATCAGTTATTACCAATTCAATTTCACCACGTATCCATGAAGGTTAACAATTAGATAGTAGGATTTCTTTACCAGGAAAGAGCATGAGGATCGTGATGAGAAGGAGCAGGTGGAAGATAGATCTTGTCAACTATGACCTCAGGTGAATGAACTTTTGCCTTCTGTGCATACTCATCCTTTGCTGAGTGCAATACAGACTCCACTGAGTGTAAATCGTCTTTACGACAGCGCAGCAACACCGATGGCTCTTTCAACCTCAACAAACTCTGAAATGCAGAAATTTATTCTTAAACAATTGCAGAATCATAAATATTAATCAGTGCAAGTAGAACTACATTGAAGTTCATCAAGAAAAAGGGAGAAGGTTCAAATGGTCTAGGGTTGCATTTCCTTTACCCTGATAAATAAAACGTAACTCGAAAGGCTACACTAAGAAATTTTATAATATGTTCATTAACTTTTCAA
Organism: Galeopsis tetrahit; assembly: GCA_963675135.1. NCBI lineage: Eukaryota > Viridiplantae > Streptophyta > Magnoliopsida > Lamiales > Lamiaceae > Galeopsis > Galeopsis tetrahit. The sequence goes on from OY776124.1 coordinate 9,050,994, forward strand.
TTATGGACAACCGTGCATTATTTGCCTCAAGATGTGAAAATACAGCTTAAGGACTAACATTCTCAATCAAAAATGCTTTTTGGTAAAAATATACCATCCTACATATTCTGCTAAAATATTAAATCTACAAAGCAAATACACTATATCACAACTCAGCTGCCAACCTGAACAATGAGATCACTCAAGAGGCTTTTATACTTGTGGCCACTGCTAACATTCAGAAGTTCCTTCGCCGCAGCTTCCTTCATGGCATTGACCAAATCATCTTGAGCTTGAAGGACCTTGAGTCGAGAAGCATTCAGTTGCATCGAGTACTCACTACAACAACCCAGTACAAAATTCCAATCAGATCATTGTATACACTACACATACTACAGCACTCTTCACACACAAAATTGTAGAATAAAGAACCTTTTTCAAATATCTCCCAATAAAACTGTAGAATAAAGAAATTTATCAGAGAATTAACACATACACATCAGCAGATAAGCACTGAAATTGCCCATACGGATGATCATATTTAAAAAAATCATACTAATTGTCAAAATCCCAAAAATTTCACCAGAAATCACTAAATTATCTGCGTGAGACGAGAACAATCAAGGATTTAACAAAGAAAGCGAAAACAAAACAATCAAATTTACATTTTTTTGCGGACTTGGACTTGTTTATCTTTGCGCTCATACTCTTGTCTGATCTTTTTCTTCTCAGCTTCCACCAACTGCAACTTCTCGATATTGAATTCCTACACTAGCATGAAGATCTAATGATCAGAATACAAAATTCGAAAAACCTAAAATAAAACGATAGGGTTGGAACTCGAAAACCGGCGTACTTCTTCAGCAGAGACGGAGATTTCGTTAGCCTTCTCCTCCGCTTCCTGGCGGATGAAGCGGACCATCTGCTGGATCTGCTTGGAAACGTCGGCGTCGTTCATTTTCGGATGCGGATCGGGTCTACGAATCGGGTTTGGGCGTTGTGCGATGAAACTGGTGAAGGCAACTTGTGTGTTTGGGACCCGTTAACGAGAAGGTGGGTGACACTGTTCTGTTATATCTTTTCCTTTTCTTTTTAACCAATTATTGAACTCGTGTTATGGCGGCGTCTCCCCAAAAAAAAAATCTCAGCTTTTTAGAATCACTTCTAAGGTTACCCGTCCGTCTAATTTTCAATTTCTTTTTTTTTTTTGTTGTTCAATTTTATTATTCTAGTTCATCATCTCCCCATTACATTTAGGTGATACTCCCTTCCAATTAAATAGACTTGTTTTCCTTTTATGTTATGGATGTCTCATTTAAATAAACTTGTTTTCATATAAATAATATTTTATAATTCATTTACTAATATAATTTTATGCATTAATTACATTAAAAAGTATAACATTCATTAAATTGGGTTATAATAGAAATTTTACTTGTTTAATATGTCTTTTCAATACATTTTCTTAATTTTTGTGAAAAATCAAACAAGTCTATCTAAATGGTACGGAGGGAGTACAAAATTGAAAAGTTTCAAATAGGTGCCAAAAAAACATTTTCCACCTTATATAAATACACCTTCCTTCTCCAAGCCCATTCATTCCCCATTTCATATTTTACTCTTCCAAATCCTAGCGTCACTGCCTTAATCGTCGTTGAAGACTCCATCTGGCCGGGAAAGACGGCCCTAGCGTCACCACCTTAATCGTCGTCGAAGACTCCATCTGGCCGGGAAAGACGGTGGCCTTCGTCAGTTCGCCCTATCCACACTGAGCGTTACCGTATTCTCCATTGTCTTTAAATTGTGTGTACTTTCTCGAAAATTGCAGTATTTACATCGACAATGATGTGGGATACATAGACTAATAATATATACAATACTTTCAATACTCTAATGCACCCCCTCAAGATGGTGTGCGGTTAACAAAACCAATTTTGTCCATAAGAAGAGATAACTGATTGCGAGATAGAGGCTTTGTTAGAGCATCGACCAGTTGGTCAGTCGAGGAGACGTGAGCAACACAAAGTTGAGATGATTTGACGAGGTCCCTAACGAAATGATAATCAATGGCAACGTGCTTCATACGAGAGTGAAACACCAGATTGGAGCACAAATAAGTGGCACCAATATTGTCACAATATAAGGATGGACCGAGTCCACTATAACTCATCAGAAGCAGCAGCCATAATTCAGTACTCAGCCTCAGTGGATGAGCAGTCGATCCAGCGTTGATGATTTCGGGCGACGAAGAAGTCGACATGATTTGAGAGATGGCATTGAGCAGAACGTGGGTTGGGCCTTTGACTTAATGATGGGGAAGGAAATCCTAAGAAAGGTGGAAGAATCGAAAAAAAAGGACATATGTCAATTAGGCTCTGGTTATATGAATATAATTCTCGATGTGGGGTACATAGACTTGGAATACATAGACTAATAATATATACAATACTCTAATATTTGTGACGACCTAGTAATCTGTCACATTTGCAACGGGTTTATGACAATTTGGTCAAAACAAGACCAAATTTACAATGGAAAATAAATCCTTCTCACAAAATGCAACACAAAAGTGGATAGTTGTTTAGTTACATGAGTAATAAATGCAGAAACAACCTCTCAACAAAAAAAAAAAAATGCAGATGTCTCAAACGTCAATCAACAAAAGAAGAAACATTAAAAATATGTCTCAAACTTCAATAAAATTCTATAAGGGTACTTTTCTTTGAACAACAATGTCTTTAGAAAGACTGAATATATTAACCACATCTTTGATAAAGAATATGCTGATCAAATTAATCTACTATACATGTGCGCCAAAAATTTGCTAAGAGAAATTCAAACTTCAGAGATTCATCAAATAATCAAATACACATAAAACTACAGTAACGGCAGCCCTACGGTCCACAGCAGTGGCAGCCATTTCCGCCATTTTCACCACCGTACCCACAGCTATTTCCGCCACATCCGCCGCCATTTCCCTCACCGTATCCACGGCCGTTGCCGCCATTTCCCTTACCGTTACAGCCATTTCCACCACGATAGAAACTGTTAAACATATCATATAACTTAATAACAATAGTTGTTGAATACGGAATATTGCATATAAACAATAACAATTCTTACTCAAAGCATTTAAGGTATTTCATAAATCAAAAGCTTTTTTTTTTTTTTTTGACGGGTCCAACTATATACTTAATAAAAGGCAAATTGGAGAAAGTTATTAGCATGAATTTAATTAATCGTATGTACCAAAAATAGTTGTTATTTAAAAAGTATCGAGCATTATAACGAAATAAACTTTGGTAAAGGGAAACCATTTGATCAAATAAGAACTTGATTCCCCAGCCAGCGGGCGGTTGGATTGGTTTCTGGGATTCAGTCTTTAAATCGGATAGTTGAGGCTTGAAAAATAAAAAATAAGAACTTGATTGCTGCAATAATTGCGGCCATTCATAGCCATAAAAATTAATAAAGAAATACTTACACAATGTTTGATCTAAAGGCAGAGATGATGAATACCAGATAAAAGAGACCGATAATAAAACGAATCGAAGGAGAGGAAATTATTTTATGTATTGTGTTTATGAAAATTGCATTGACCGATAATAAAAAGAATTGAGAATTTTGGTTGAGAAAATATTGGGATAATAAAAATAATTGAGAAAATATTGGGATTATATTAAATGTGGATAATGATCTTCTAACTTTGAAATTGAAAATAATAAATTTGAGAAATTTGAGGCAAAGTAGAAAACATATATATCAATCAAGAATTACAATTAATTAATATATATGTATATATATATATATATCGTATAATATATATAAAAACTTTTTTAAATGATATCATAGAACATGCAAAAACAATACAAAAATAAATGATGATCAGTCATTTAGTCATACAAAACGAAATAGAAATTTAACAGGTAAATTCGAGATTAGTCGACCCTTGGACCAGGATACTCGAGACTTAAAAATAAAAAAAAAACTTTAACAGGTAAAATGAAAAAAAAAAAACTGCAAAAAATAGTCTATTAAATTGATATGAAAAAACATGCAAATCTAGCTAGAAAATTTGCAAAAATTAAAAGAACATGAATTGATTAGAAAAATTAGTCCTCCATTGATATTAAGGCTACGTTTATTGGGAGGGTGTGACGTCTCCCATCTCACGAGATGACAAGAAAATATCACTTTTGGTCACTGAATTTTACCACTTTTCACATTTGATCACCCACATTTCATCACTATTAAAATTGGTCACTCACTTATTTGTCACTGTTAAAATTAGTCACTCACTTATTATTTCTCTATCAATTTTGATGGTCTGTTAGAGAATCCGTCATTTACTAACGGAGAAAATGTTTTGGAGGCCAACTTTTAATTCCTTAACCCTAAATCCCAAGCCCTTTTTTTTTCTTTTTTAATTTTACTGAATTTATTTTCAATTAATATTATTGGTGTGTGTTAAGAATAGATTATCAAATCTGAATAATTTCAACCACACATTGAATACAATAATTATAAACGATCAACTACACACCATAATTATAAAAACAGAATACATTAGTACATGACCACCGCACTGTAAAATATGCCTCTACACGGTGTACATAAGACTCTGGTTGCTCATTTCTTCATCTCTACACCAGATGGTTGAAATAGCATGTTTACAAAGCTTTGTTAAATCCCATCTTTTAATGGTTCCATGATTTGAAAATGTCAATCATCTGATTTCATAGGAATTGCATCATCCCATTTTTCTGCAGCATCTTTATTCATTTGCAGTCTCACCATGATAATGTTGAAGTATGTTCTGGACCACTGGGAAGGATTTCTCTTTACAAGTCAATCATATGCTTTTTCATCTAAGTCCTTCATTGCTTCATTCTAGCATTGACGCTTTGAATTCTAGTTGCTCTAGCAGCTGCCACAATGCCTTTCTTAAAAAAAAACCATCTTTTTTTCATGTTACTGTGTGAAGGTGTTGTACACAAAATCTGTTTTTTTTGCTTTCACTCATTAAAGTCCAAGCATACTGATTAACCCATATATTTAAACGTAAAAGTTATAGAAACTTACCGGGATGCCGAAGTTCCTTTTAGACATCTTTGTACAAACTCAAAATCACTTCTATTGTAGTTTGGGAGTTTAGGGTTAAGGAATTAAAAGAGGGGAAATAAAAGTTGTGCTCAATTCTATTGTAGTTTGGGAGTTTAGGGTTAAGGAATTAAAAGAGGGTAAATAAAAGTTGTGCTCAAAACCTTTTCTCCGTTAGTAAATGACGGATTCTCTAAGCAGTATCAAAATTGATAGAGAAAGAATAAGTGAGTGACCAATTTTGATAGTCACGAATAAGTGAGTGACCAATTTTGATAGTGATGAAATGTGGGTGACCAAATATGAAAAGTGGTAAAGTTCAGTGACCAAATATTTTCCCAATTTTTAATTAGTAAAGAGAATCCGAATGAAAATAATATACACGCCTCTGTGTGTCTAACCACATGTTCTCACTTGTGTTTCAATAATCGGTTATTTGAGATTTTTTTTTAATAAATTTTGTAATTCTAGAATATGTCTAGTATACAATCAATTCAATACAAGAATTGAGTGACTCGGTCAATTTTTATTTTTATTATTTTTTTTTTTTTTGAAAATGTATGTGTTGAAAAATGTAAGTCAATATTACTAAAAAAAAATGTAACACATTTTTTTATTAAGGGTTAATTCTAAATAAATACACCACCTTTTTAGTCTCAATATCAATTTAATCACGACCTTTACGATTATTTTTTAAAACCCCAACCTTTCATCGTGTTGCAATTAAATACATTTTTTTTTTCTCCGGACGACCTTTACTATTATTTTTTAAAACCCCAACCTTTCATCGTGTTGCAATTAGATACACATTTTTTTCTCTGGTCAACCATTGATGATGTGGCTTGCCGGAGCTAGCCACGTCATATTGCACATATTTTTTTATTTTCCCTATAAAGATTACACTTTATAAAAATATAAAATTTTATAAAAATAAAAATAAAATTACATGCGTCCCCTCCCTTCTCAAACTAGTTTTCCTCTATCATTCTCAAACTAAATCAAGTTATTCTCTCCTAACCATAAAATTTTATAAAAATAAAATTTCAAGTTATTCTCTCCTAACCATAAAATTTTATAAAAATAAAATTTCATGCGTCTTCTCTGCTTCTCAAACTAAATCAAGTTTTCTCTACCAGTCTCAAACTAAATCAAATTATTCTCTTCTAACCATAAAAATCATAAAAAAAAAAATCATACAAAAGCAAAAAAAAAAAAAACTCACGCATCTAATCCATGATCATGATGAGAGAGGAAAATATTTTAGAAATTAATGATTATTGCAACAAAAATGTTCTATCCTTATGATTTTAATTTTTAGGATTTGAAGACAAGAACTTGATTCTTTGAGTTTGAGAAGTGAGAGAGACGTGAATAACAAGAATTTTATTGAGTTTGAGAAGCAAACGCCGAAGATGTGGAGAATTTTATTTTTATTTTTATTTAATTTTTATGGTTAGGAGAGAATAACTTGATTTAAGTTTGAGAATGATAGAAGAAAAATTGATTTAGTTTGAGAATGGTAGAAGAAAACTTATTTAATTTGAGAAGCGGAGGAGACGCTGTAATTTTATTTTTATTTTTATAAAATTTTATATTTTTATTTCTATAAAGTGTAATATGACGTGGCAAGCTCCGGTAAGCCACATCATCAATTGTTGACCAGAGAAAAAAAATGTGTATCTAATTACAACACGATAAAAGGTTGGGGTTTTAAAAAAAATCTTAAAGGTCGTGATTAAATTGATATTGAGATGAAAGGTGGTGTATTTATTTAGAATTAACCCTTTTATTAATAAGTGTAAGTCACTATAATTGAAAAGTGCAACACAACTTTTAATGAAAAGTGTAAGTCATTATAACTATAAAGTGCAACACAATATTATTAAAAAGTGCATGTCAACACAATATTATTAAAAAGTGCAACACAATATTTTAATAAAAAATGTAAGTTATTATAACTGAAAAGTGCACTAAAGTGCATGTCTATATAACTAAAAGGTGCAATATAACATTACCAAAAAGTGTACGTCTATATAACTGAAAATATTGTTTTTAAAAGTATAAGTCACGACAATTGAAAAATATAACACTAAAAAAAATTACCGAAAAAAAAAGTTGACCAAGTCAATGATTGACCGTTGACTAGGTCAACTCAATTTCATAGGTGACCTAACCTTCTAATTGAGTTTATTCACTATTAGGTGTCATTTACAAATATTACTTTTATTTAAATACTCTCTCCGTCCTGTGATTACTTGCACACTTTTCTTATTAGGACGTCCCAAAATTATTTGCACTCTTAATATGGAAATATCCCACAAAATTAATAACCTCACAACATCATTTTATTTTCAAATTTGTCACTCCTTTTTTTCATACATTTCACTTTACACATCATCAAAATATATAAAATACCCCTCCTTTATCTTACATCATCAACCACTAAATTCACTTTTCTTAAACAACGTGCCGGTCAAACCGTGCAAGTAATCCTGGGACGGAGGGAGTATAAAATTATGAAACACATAATGACGTAAAACGATAAATGTGAGTATAATCTAATACAACAGAATTACACTTATTACGTTTAAAATAGACTAAATAACACTAACAATCTTATATTTCTTTTCAGTTTGTGTTCACTTATTTTAATATGTCGATATTATATGTAGTTAGGTAATGCATGTATGTCCGTTTTAATATGTAATGTATTTCATATTTAACATATAATATATGTTTTATTGTATTTTACGTTATTTTTTTGTTGGTAATAATAATACACAAAATAAAATTACACAACGAAAATTAATTTTTTTTTCTTTTCAGTTTGTGTTGACTAATGTCTCAATGAGAATGCACGTTACACAGTTTCACTTATTACGAATTGAAACTGTTAAAATTAATTTTCTTTGAAACATAATAAATGTTGTTAAGTTTAAATTAATAAAATGAGGTCTATTGAAAATTTTATAATGATTTTTTGTTTGTAGGTATAAAATTTTATAATATTATTTTTTATTTATAGTAATGTAAATCGGACTCCCCAATCCAAATTTTTTGGGTCCGTCACTAGTCCAAATGTTAATAAAAAATACAAATTAAAGAAAATCATGAAGCCATAAAGAGTACGATTCTGCATCTTAAGAGCATATACAACATTCATCGTCGTCACAGTTTTACGGCGAGCGTACTCAGTGTATGTATCGGCCTCACGCATGTCGTTCTCAATAAAACTTATGACAATTAGTTATTTTGAGAGAAGAGGGCAACGATAGACGGGACGATAGATGACAAAAATCCTAATTCGTTAAAAAAAAAAACAATTAAAAGAAACTGCGGCGTCAATGGAGGGTGGCCAGGAGTAGTAGTAACGACAATGGACGACAACGATAGATTGAGAAAAGAATGTATCAAGTGTGGGATCCAGGGCCATAAATTCTTAGGGTGAGAGTTCCAAATGTATGAGTGTCCTGTTTCTCTTGTTTCTGCCTCAACCAAACACGCCGATGAAGTTGCCCAAAACCCTAGTCGCAAATGAAGGCACGATAATGGAGGTAAGGAGTAGCAGAGCGAGGGCAGCGAGCCGGCGGTGCAAGAAACAATTTAAAAAAATTATTTTAGATTTTAGACGAATACACGTGGTTTTCCAACTCATGAGTTGGAATGAGTTGATCTAATAAAATAACACGTGTAATCAGATTTTTCTTAAAATGACACCTAGGCGAAATCTCTAATAGAGTGACACATGAGCAATTTAAAACTCCCTATTAGTAATTTTTCTTAAAATGACACCTAGGCGAAATCTCTAATAGGGTGACACATGAGCAATTTAAAACTCTACAAGGATTCATGTTCGTTTCATGTCAACATAAATTCTTTTTGTTTCATGTTTATATTTAACCTTGCTTGAAAAGTTGGAGTGTCTAAATATCCCGAATCAACAATTAAAGTGCTTGATTGGAAAAATAATTTTCTCTCCGTCTAATTTCATTATTTTTAAACAAAAAAAAAAGTTTAAATACATTATTTTCATTTCATTTTTAAAATTAATATTATTCACACTACCTTATCTATACTTATAATCATTGCTTATTTACTCAAAATATCATTCATTTTATTCATATGGTTTCAATATAGGAAACTACCTTATCTATACTTATAATCATGAGATTATTAACCCCAGAGTACAAAATCCACACCCTAAGTGTGTGCTGATACATTTCCCTTTTAAAAAAAAAAAAATTCACTTGGTAATACAAAATTTCATATAAATGGTCGATTATACCCCTTATTTGTTAATAGGTTTTTTATTTTCGTTTCTTCCGCCCCTTTTCATACCCCCTGCAAGCCTGTCGAATCGAGGTGTCCATTCTTGGCCTTCTTCCCAACTTTCTCCCCCATTCTTGGCCCTTCCAGCTTTCTCCCCCAGTTTGCCGATCCCCCTACCTCGCGCCGCCGCCCCTCCCACACCTCCGATTATCCGCAAGAAGTCAAAGAGCATTCACGATGGAGTCTTGATCTTTGCAGAGTCGAGGTCGATCTGTTCGGCGCCCGAGAGATCGACGAAGACGAAGATCTCGAGGTCCGGTCACGAACGCAGTAGATCGTTCGTCGAAGTAGATCCGAGTTATGGAAGAAGAAGCTGTCGACGAAGGCCCGATGAAGGAGATCTAATCTTTTCATTGGCCGGAATATTGTTGAGGCGAAGGAGTTCGGGCTCGTTCGCCGGAGTAGATCGTCTTCTCCGATCTACGCAGAGCCTGAATGCCCCGTCAAGGTGCTCATCTTCTCCGATCTACGCCGCTCGGCGGTGTAGATTTAGGGTTTTCTGAAAATAAGTTTCCCCCTATTTCTTCCATTATTTCTTTAGAGTTGGAATTTCGGGGGAGAGAGCAATAACCATTTCACAGATTCTCAGATTGGTTGGTAAACAGAGAGACACACGTGACAGAGGGATGGGTTGCTCGTTCTCCGGATTGAATGCTCTCTACGATGCCGTCAATGGCGCAGGCGATATTTGGATCAACGAAAACCGTTTCAGAATCGTCAGACAGCTGGGAGAGGGTGGTTTCGCCTTCGTCTACCTCGTCAAGGAGCTCCTCCCTGATCTTGTTATGGTTGTAGATTGTGCATTTTGGGGACAAGGTTATCCTTGAAGAGTCTATTGAGAGGTGAATTGTGTGTGTGTGTGTTAATTCTTATGAAGAATTTGGGTTAAAACAAGTATTTCCTAATGCCAGTTGGATGAATGTTTCTTAAATTGTAGTTGGCCTATATGTGACTGCTTAATTGTCTTCTATTCGACCGGCTATCCTCTGCAGAAGGCTGAAGCATATGCTGCTCTAAGAAAGTAAGCATATGTCTCGTTGCTCTCACGTCTAAAATATTCATTTTCTAATCTGTTTAAGGGGTGGAAACTTGTGAATTAGCTAAGAGATATTCAGTTAATTTCTTTCTTTATGTTCACAGATACGACGAGATTTGTCTATATATGTTTATGGCATCAATATCTTGAATGTATGCTGGAAAAGTTTTGATAATGTGTTCCTTTTGTTAGATATTTGAGTATTTCTACTTTACTTCCAGTTTAGAAATTGAGTTGGATACATCGTCTTGCTTCTGCAGTTTTCTAAGTGTCACTCATTACTGTATCATTTCACCTGTTGTAGGCATTTTCTTGTAAATGAATTGGCGCAGCAACATCTTCTTCATGATCGAAGGGTGGTGTATGAGGTTTGCATCTTTTACTCAATTCCCCAAACTAAACATGGTGTCAATTATTAATTGAAACAGGTATAATTGATAAAATAGGGAACTGGGTGGTAATTTTTAATATCTTGTTTTTTTTCCTACAAATACACTAGACATTCGTCTTATGAACCATTATTCTTAGCATTGAGTCATTGATTGATAATAACACTCACATACACGTGTGTGTGTGCGCGCACACGTATATTTCTTAACCAAATAAATTATTTAAATTGTTTTCGTGATAACATTTCCTTTTGGGTTAATGCAGAAACTTGCGATGTTTGGAATTAATGTTCCAAGATATGCACTAGTTAACAGGGAATACCCCAATCAAGAGCTAGAACATTTTGTCGAGGAGGAAGATTATGTTGAGGTCCATAACAATCGGTTCTGGAAGCCTTTTTTAGAGAAGCTTATTCATGGTAATACGTCCATTGTTAACTGTGTTTCTGTGCAATTATTTTTCATGTTGTTCAAATAATGCATGCTGATCTTCATTTTCCGTTCTGTGAAGGTGATGATCACAGAATAATGATATATTACCCTAGTTCAGCCGGTGGAGGAATGAAGGAATTATTCCGAAAGGTGAGATTTGTTGTAGATATTTCATTTCATTGTATTTTACATTATGGTCTTACATTACGATATCCCACATATATTCTCAGGTTGGTAATCGCTCAAGTGAATATTTTGTATAATGGACTTTTTAAGTTAAAAAATCCATTTCAATAGTGTTCCCAAAGAAACTGAAAGCTTCTAAAGATATTACTTGGGGCCTCCAAAATGTTCTCATGTGATGGTGGGGAGAGAAAGAATAGTGTACTATAATATTAAGAAGTGGTTAATGTTTATGATTGTTTTAGGGAATAGATGGTCATGTTTGGCCAATAGATGGAATAACAGCTTGATTTGTACTCTGCATCTCGTATGCAGGTGATGGAACATATGCAATGAAGAAAGTTCTCATTCAAACTACTGAGCAACTAGAGTTGGTGAGGGAGGAAATTCGTGTTTCCTCTCAATTTAGCCATCCCAATTTGCTTCCTCTTCTTGACCATGCAATCATTGCAATCAAGGTAATTTTTTTTTTTTTTGTGTTTTTTAAGTCTTCAATCTCATCTACTTACCTGCAAATATGTTCTTAGTTTTTTTGAAGAAAAGTTAATGTATGAACCTTGAATGACTATACCGGGAAAAGGGATTAACTATTTGCAGTATGAACCTCAATAGATTATTTATCTAAAAACTGCTTAGTGTTTATTGACCAGGCTTCCCAAGAACAATCTTGAAAGCATGAAGCATACTTGCTATTTCCTGCCCATCTGGATGAAATTAATTTAAGTATTTATCCACATCTTGATGCTACCAACAGTGTTTAATTTTTTCTCAATTAGTTGAATGTTGTTCTTTCGTTTTACATAAATGGACGGAGAATACTTTGTTGGGAAGTTGAATATGTAATAATTAATATAGTATTTTTCTGGTTGTTGTGAATCAATAAACATAATCTCGGTGTTCAATAATATATCTGAAATTCAATATATATATATATATATATATATATATATATAGAGAGAGAGAGAGAGAGAGAGAGAGATGTTCAATATAATACACATTTTATTTCATTTTTTATAGGTATATCTAGTCTTGTATGTGAACATTTTAATTAAATGTAATTATATATGTTCAATAATCGTGTCACCGTATTCAATATTTAAGTATATTCAATATATATATCGATATTCAGTGTTCAATATTCAATATATATATGTCGATATTCAATATTTAATTATGTAAAAAATATAAATTAAAATATTTGATATAATTTGACATAGTGATTATGTATGAGTTATTCATATTATTTTCTAAATCAAATAAATATTTTTATATAAAAAATTTGAATAAAGAAAATTGAACTAAATATTTTTTACTTAAAATTTCGAGAAAAAAAATCATTAAAAATCAGTCAGAATTAAAAATAATTTGAATAAAAACTTTAAGTAAAAACTGAATAAAATATAATTAAAAAATTGAATAAAAATAATTCGTTTAGTGAGGGAGAAACAAAATTTAAAACCAATTTTGAATAAAAAAATTTAATAAAATATAAATTAAAAACTAAATTAAAAAAAAAACTTGGTAATAGTGGGAATTGATAATGTGGAAAATGAATCGGAGTTGAAAGGGTGGAATGAGAGGGATGTAGTTGCAGATTGACTGTTTTTTTAAGGGCACAAATGTCTTTTTACACTGGTATTTTGTATCTTCTAACACTATTTTAATTGAATGTACCTTGAAGGACTTTAAGGGTCCCATTTGTACTAGAAACCAACTCTCCCTATAATCATTGCTTATTTACTCAAAATATCATTCATTTTATTCATATGGTTTCAATGTAGGAAACCTCAGCATCACTCTAACTTATCTATTTTATATATAAACTAATTAATATCACAATGGAATTAGCAATTTTAAGTCAAATAATTAAAAATAAAAACGGTTAATTGTGCAGTAACTGGCCTTGTATTAATCAGAATTTCAACAATCCTTGTACAACTGAATCTTTGTTTGCCATAACCAAATCAAAATGTTTAAAATGCAGAATGCCTGAACCAATGTTGAAGCAAAATAAGCTATAGCATCATGGAAATGAGAGGCATAAATATCCCAAACAAGTACAAATTGAAAAGATGATTCATTGAAAATTTAAATCACCATCAGCTATTATTAGTACCGAATAGTAAATCGCCTTCGACTTTAAATGGGCAGCCGATCTCCAAAACTCTTCTCAAGCTCTCTTCTGCAACCACTCATTGAATTTATCATATGCAGCTCTTTGATCCCACTTACGTAATAAGTACGTGCTGACACCAAAATGAGCTGCGAAAGGGCTGATTCCCGCGATGGCAAACACCACAAGCTTATGGCCAACTGCTTAATTACTCGTGTTAGAACTTCTCAGAGTCTCGACAAAGAATCCTACAATAATTACTCTACTCATACACAAGAACCACTGTGAGAATTCATAAATGATAAATCATACTCCGTACTTAATAATGCAAGACTACAAACAAGGGAAAAAAATATCAAAAAGTTCAGAGCAGCTATTAGCTAAAATTACTTATAATTTCTAAAATGAGCAACATAAAAAAGATAATGGTATCAAGAGCAATGGTGGTTCACAATTTACTAACATGGATTATTTATGCAAATGTAAATTGTTATATTGGAAGAGAAAGTCCGACTTTTTAAGAAACTCTGTGAATCCCAAACAAATAAAACACAACATACTTGTAGATGGCTGTTTTTTCCGTTGGCGAAGCCCCAAGTTAGCGAGAAGTGATAAAGCTACTCCAGAAGAAATACCAAGAGAACCATGTAGAATTTTCCTCTCTGTAGCCTTCACCTGAAAGAGGAGGCAAAAAACAGAAGATTAATTAACATAACGGGGACAAAACTATTTACTAACACTTTTTTCATCACATAAATTAGATAGTAGAACAGAAAGGTTAACCTCCAAAAGAGCCACTGCACTGAATTACAGTATGATTGAAAATTACACAGTACTAGAATTTTTTGACATATTAAGCAATCTATCAAAAAATTCAAATTTCATGACATAACAGGGATGAATACAAATCAAAAAACTTCAAATCTCAAATAACACAAAGTTATATATTAAAGACATTTGTGGATATATTTGTGCGTATGGGTGGAGGAGCGAAGGTTGGGAATATACATACAATGGGGCCATTAACGGGGTCAGATGCTGTGAACTCTTCCAAAAGAGAGCTATTCTGCCGGGTCTCAAGATGGAGCTTGAACGTCTCTTGCTGTCTTTCCCAGAACGATGTCATTATTCCCTATCTGGGGGGGTGGATTTTTCAAGCTTCTACGCCTGTAAAATAATGGAACTTCTTAATCCTATATAGCTTTCTAGTTTCTATTCAAAACGTAAGGCCTCTATCCACAAAAAATATCCTTCTCTGTTAACTTCACCTGAAAGAGGAGGCAAGCAAGATACAAATGAAACAAAATTAGCACAACCGCAACAGTTGAACTACGAATTGGAACTGGAATTTGAATTCCTAACCATTCTGGACCAGTCTCAAAAATGACAAGTAATACCCTGAAAAGTTTGCATACTCACTTTCAGGATATACACATATTTACCCTTAAAAGTTTGCATACTCACTCTCACTATATACACTCAATCAAACTACATTATTTACTTTATATAAAAAAGTTTACAAAATTTCACTATTACACATTATTTACTTCATATAAAAAAGTTTACAAAATTTCACTATTACACTTTTTCCTTAATCTACTTTCCAACAAATGAAAGTTTTTCAGGGATCGGGAGGGAGTATATTTCATTCATAAGAAATCATCGACACAGGTATGAATATGCTAAAAATTCATCCAAATTGATAGTGAAGAAACAAAGAAAACTACCAATGTTACCATTTCATCACAAGATATATGTAAAGAGAGTGAATATCTTCAAACAAATATCAATTTACAGGGTTTGATAACAAATCTTAGACAAAAACTAAATTAACCTGGAAAAGGTTTCATCCATCGGTAGATCTGCTCTGTAAAAATAAAAGGAGAGTGAATTCTTCCAAGGCTAAGGCTTATTTAAACGCAGAGAATTCGAAAGCCTCATACATTCTCGTGGTTGCTGTAGTCTGCGTGTGAGTAGAGTAGACCAGCTGCGGAATTAGGAATTTGGGGTCCGTTTGGTTTTGAATAGTGGTGGATTGAACGGGTAGATGAAAAAAATGTGATGTGTAGGTGTGTTTAAATTGTGTTTGAACGAAATTGAATATTAGGTTGACTCTAGATATAAGTACTTGGCAAATTCTTGTGCGTACACAAAGTGGAATACCTCAAGTGTTAGAGCACCACTAGTTCGAGTCATGGGAGAGGAAAAAAGGGATGGGTATTTAACTTTCCATAAAAAAAAAAATAATAATAAAAAAAATAAAAAATTCTTGTGTGTATAAGTTACATATTTATCATTTTTTTAATAAGTTCACACCCCCTTCTTCTTTTAGACATTTATTTGTACAACTAAATTCAATTTTTTAATTTGTACAACTAAATTCAATTTTTTACATGGATTATTAGTTATTTACCTTTTTTTTATTAATTTCACTCCCAATTTTTTTAAAAGAAAAATACATGTAAAATACTATATTACTATTTTATCAATTAAATTAAAATACAACTCATTAAAATTATAATTATACACCGAGTCACCAATGAATCACCACGAAGTCAAATACTATTATATTTTTTTAACTTTCAAAAAATAAATATAAAAACATAACGAATATAAAAAAAATTGAAAAAAAAATGAAACTCAAAAATAAAATTATAAAATAAATTTTTCAATTTTTTTTTTTTTCAAAAAATGACCAAATTTTAGGAAAAAAATTACAAAAAAAAAAAAATCAATTTTTTTCTAATTTAGATATTAATGTATGAATATGACATGCTCACTTTCTAGCTTTACTCTGATATATAATAACTAAGATTATTTTGGTATGTCTTCATTATTTCTACAATGATATCTGGCTTGTTACAAGTTTTTTAAAGTTGTAGATTATTTTTTAAGACTAATTAATAACATAATCTAATTGGAAAAAAAATTATATTTAGAAACTTAAATGAGTTGAGAATTGGGGAAGAAACCAACATAATATTGCATCAGCTTTATTATTTTCTTTGTGGTCATTGCCGTGTTGATGCATTCATATGTTTATTGAGTGTGATCGTATCTATTAATTGAATTGTGTGTTCAGTGTGATTCATTCTCACTTTTGTTCTTCTTACTAGTTTGTTAATATCAATCTTTTAATATTGATGTATTAATTTGCATGGTATGCCTCAAATTATGAATTTGTTAAGTTATGTATTTTTTGTTAAATATAATATTAGTTTAAATACGATATAGTATTAGTATGCCTATGGTATAGTACTAGTTAATATATTGTATAGTACTAGAGATTAATGTGGGTATAAAAATATTATTTAATACGGAGTAATATTATACAATATGTGAATTAATACTATATTATATTTGAACTAGTATCATAGAGTATGTGAACTAATACTACACTATATATGTGAACTCAAAACTCGAAAACATTAGAACTTGTACCGATATTATAAACTAATATTATATTGTTTTTTTTTAATGGCAGAAGGCCTTTCAATTTATTAGCATGAGCAAACGACGTGGGGAAGGCTTTCTACAAAATGAGGGAGCTCGACCCAAACAGACGGATTAGGATAAAATCTAGCGGCTCTAGCAATATGATGAGCACAATAATTGACTCTTCGATTAACCCAAGTAATAGATAAATCAAGAAAATATCAATGAAATTACGACAACTTTGCATGATACTTCCCAACGGAGATAAATCGCATTCCTCCATGCAAAATGCACTAATTGAGAATCAGTGTCGATGATCACTCGGTCCATCCCAAATTCTTTAATCCAAGATAAGGCCTCATAGATCCCCATGGCTTCTCCTTCCTCCACCCGATAATTGCCAGGAATCATCATTGAACGACACACTGTTGGTCCTGAAAGGAGTATATAACAAGTGTATGGGGGGGGGGGGAATACACTTGTATGCAATTCTTTTAAACTTTTGATCTTTAGCCTTTTCCTTCATCATTTCAGACATAATGAAGGTCCTCAAATCAAACTTGATGCCCTTGTCACTAGCATCAATAATAGCAGCCATAATTTTGATTCTTGGATGGCTGACCTGCTCCAAACTTCCAGTGTTGCTCAATAGACTCTTAGCAACTACCTCAAAGAGGTTGAGAAATTCTGGCTTGAGAGTCTTCTTGTTTTGTGTTGAAGAGAGAGGACCTGGTACTAATAGCCATTCTTGAGCTATTTCATCTTCATGCCCAGTACCATAAACTTCTGGATTCCTTCCCTCATAAGGCAATCCAAAAGCTCCTTCAATATCTTCTGAAGAGAATTTCACTCTATGAAATTTCTCTTCTTCCTCTCCTTCTGCAACATATGATAATCTGGTGGAAACTTCACCATCTTCAGCCCTACCTCTCCACTTGAGAAAGGCAAAGAACTCAGTCATGTAGCTTTCTAAACAAGAGCTTGGTCTTTCTTCCATGAATTTTTGTAATCCAGCTCTCCTCAACCATCTAAGGGTTGGTGTAATCTCAGGATCCTCACTCTCAAAGGATACTATGGGCTCAAAATGAAGATTGTTTTTGTTGCTCAAGTATCCAAAATCAAGGTCTAGAGCCTTGTTGGAGAAATCAATAATCATCTCTGGTCTAACCTTGGGAGCCATTGAAAGTTACAGAGAAAGGTTTGATAGAGATTGAGAGTGTTTGAAGAAATTTAGAGCTAGGGTTTCGAATACTTGGGGAAGAAGTGTTTGTGGGGGATCTTAAGACTTGAGAATATTCTAAAAAGAATGTTTGTCAATGAGTTGGTGAGGTCTTGATGCAATTCAAAGGTGGACAAAAATGGAAATCCAAAATGAACGGCTAGGATTGATTTCAGGGGAGTTGTCCATTTTTGATCAAATGGTCAAAATTCAATGTAACAGTGAAAAACTATTTTATTCAAAACGTGGGTGGAGTTTAATGTTTGTTTAAGGCTGGGGGTTTTTCGAGATAGATCATGTCCCAAAAAGTTTAATGCAAACAAGAGTTAAATCTTGGCATTTAATGCATTGAAAGTGACCTTTTGGGTGGGAGACAAATTAAATCCTAGAAAGGTGAAAACTGTATTTTCAATGGGACAGATTTCGAAATAGACAATGATCACCCAAAATAGGTGCTTATCAGACCAAGATTTGGTTTGATAGCCAAGACAACTTATCTGACCCTACATGGACAAGTGTCCTGAAGAGCTGTGGACAAATGTCCTGAAGAAGTAAGGTCAACTTTTCTGAATTTCAGTAGACTTGACCAAGTCTGCTGAAGTTTGAATTTATTTCCCCTTTAATGAATGAACTCCTTTGGACTCATTTGTCCAACTTCCCTGGATCAAGAAGACCCAACTCTGTTGATAATTCTAGAAATCTTGCCTCTGCAAGTGGCTTTGTCAATATATCAGCTTTTTGATGATCTGTGTGGATCTTCACCAATTTGATATCCTTCTTCTCCACATGATGTCTAATGAAGTGATGCTTGATATCCACATGTTTGCATCTTGTGTGCAATACAGGATTTTGTGATATTGCAATTGCATTGTTGTTATCACAAAATATTGGCACTTCAGTAGAGTTGACTTTGTAGTCTCTAAGTTATTGTTTCAGCCAAAGGATTTGAGCACAACAACTTCCAGCAGCAACATATTCAACTTCAGTGGTGGAGGTAGCCACTGTGTTTTGCTTCTTGGAAAACCAAGATATGAGTTTATTGCCTAAGAATTGACAAGTTCCTGAAGTGGACTTTCTGTCAATTCTACATCCTCCATAATCAGCATCTGAGTAGCCAGTTAACTCAATGTTGTCATCAGCAGGGTACCAAAGGCCTAGATTTTCAGTGCCTTTGAGATACCTCAAGATCCTCTTTGCAGCCTCAAGGTGGCTTTTCTTAGGATTTGCTTGAAACCTTGCACAAACACCTACTGCAAAGGTGATGTCAGGCCTGCTGGCTGTGAGATAGAGGAGTGATCCAATGATTCCTCCATACTCAGTGGAGTTGGTTGGAACACCACTTTCATCAGGATCCATCTTCCAATTAGTATTCATTGGGATCCTTACTGGCTTGCTTGTTGTACACCCAAATTTCTTGATCATTTCTCTGGTGTACTTAGCTTGGTTGATGAAGATTCCTTCTTTTGATTGCTTGACTTGTAGACCCAAAAAGAAGTTCATCAACCCCATCATGGACATCTCAAACTTGCTTTGCATGAGCTTGGAGAATTTCTCACACAGCTTCTCATTAGGGGATCCAAAAATTATGTCATCTACATAAATTTGGACAAGCAAGATGTCCTCTCCTTCAGAGATTCTAAAGAGAGTTCTGTCCACAGTTCCCTTGGTGAATCCATGATCCAAGAGGAATTGTGACAGTGTGTCATACCAAGCCCTAGGGGCTTGCTTGAGTCCATATAGAGCCTTCTTCAGCCTGTATACTTGGTTTCCAATCTCAAAACCTGGTGGTTGCTCCACATAGACCTCTTCTTTCAAGACTCCATTCAGAAAGGTACTCTTGACATCCATTTGGTACACTTTGAACCTCTTGTGGGCTGCATAGGCTAGGAAAAGCCTTATTGCTTCCAGCCTTGCCACAGGTGCAAATGTCTCATCATAGTCAATGCCTTCATGCTGGCAGTAACCTTTTGCCACTAGTCTTGCTTTGTTTCTGACAATCACATCATTTTCATTCTTCTTGTTCTTGAACACCCACTTGGTTCCAATAACATCTTGATGTGAAGGTCATTTCTGGTGAATTGATTCAGTTCTTCCTGCATGGCTGTGATCCAATTGGCATCCTGAAGTGCTTCTTCAATATCACTTGGTTCTTGTTCTGACACGAAACAACAAAACATAGCACTTTCACCATGAAAACTTCTGGTTTTGACTCCTATACTTGGGTCACCAAGTATCAGATCAGGAGGATGGTCATATAACCAAGTCCTTTTTCTGATCCCTTCAGTAGAGTTGTCCTCTACTGGAGTTGAGTCATTTTGATCATAAAATTCAGGATAATTTAGTGCAGGATCTAATTCAGGATCATAATCAGGGGTGTTGTCCTCAATGTCAGGGACATTGGTATTTTCAACATTTTGAGTTCCCCCTTGATTATTTGACCCATTAACTACCTCAGCAGGAACTGCTTCTTCATTGGTAGTTGTTACCTGGATGTGAACTGGGATTGGCTCATTCAGTTCATCATTTCCATCAGTGGGGTTTATCTCAGGAAGGTTGCCTTCAGGATTGTTGTCCAAAATGGTATGTTCAGGTAGATTGGCTTGGACAACATCTATGAATTCAGTGTCTTTGTCTTTTAGGCTCAATCTGGTTGTCCTCTGTGTGATTTCTTCAGGTTCCAAACTATCAGTCCTGATCTCAAAGATAGATTCATCAAACACAACATGAGGTGTTTCTTCCACAATAAGAGTTTTCTTGTTGTAGACTCTGAAAGCTCTACTAATTTGAGAATATCCAAGGAATACTCCCTCATCAGCTTTACTATCAAAGGCTTTCAATTGTTCCTTTCCATTATTGTGTATGAAACACTTACAACCAAAGATGTGAAAGTATGACACTTTAGGCATTCTTCCTTTCCAGAGTTCATAGGGGGTTTTGCCTTGCCCCTTAGTAATTAAACATCTATTTTGAGTATGGCATGCAGTATTTATGGCTTCAGCCCAAAACCTCTTAGGTAAATTAGAATCAGCAATTAAAGTTCTAGCAGCTTCCTTTAATGTTCTATTCCTTCTTTCTGCAACTCCATTTTGCTGAGGAGTTCTAGCTGCTGAGGTTTCATGAGCTATTCCATTAGATGTGCAATACTCATTGATGTATGAATTTATGAACTCAGTGCCTTTATCAGATCTTATCTTGATAATGCTAAGGCTTTTCTCATTTGACAGTCTCTTGAGAAGTTCAGGTAGTTTGACTTGTGTTTCCTTCTTATTAAGGAGAAACACTACCCAAGTGAACCTAGAGAAGTCATCTACTACAACCAATGTGTATTTTCTACCATTTATGCTTGAAGGGGTGATTGTTCCAAAAAGATCCATATGTAGAAGTTCAAGTACCCTTTCAGTAGAAATGACTGGTTTACCTTTGAATGAGGCTTTAATCTGTTTTCCCTCTTGACATGGCTTACATACATGTTCTTTTATGAAAACCTCATTAGGTAGTCCTTTAACTAATGCATTTCTAGCAAGTTTGTTCATTGATTTGAATTTCAGATGGTTTAGCCTCTTATGCCATAACCAGCTTTGTTCACTAGTGCTCTTAGCAATGAAACATGCAGCATCAGTAGACTTGTCCCAGTCTGCAAAATACACATTTCCCTTCCTAGTTCCAGTCAATAGAGTTTGTTGAGTTTTATCCTTAATTAAGCATTTTCCACTTGAGAACTCAACTTTAAAATCTTTATCACAGAATTGAATGATACTTAGAAGATTATATTTGAGACCAGCTACATAAGATACATTGGTTACTTTGATGTTACCAATCATCAAAGTACCATAACCTTTAGTTGTTGCTTGTGAGCTGTCTCCAAAAGTGACATTTGGGCCTTCTTTTTCAATAAAATCAGTGAGGAGTTCCTTGTTTCCAGTCATGTGCCTTGAGCATCCACTGTCAAGGTACCATGCTGTCTTTTTGTTCACACTCCTCTTCTTGTGGCCCAATGGTACCTGCAATTAGATAGGTTTAGGTACCCTTTGATTTTTGGGTCCTGAGAGGTTAGCTGTACCTTTAGGAACCCAAACTTGCCTAATCACCCTGATCGATTCAAGGTGGCTAAGTTGTTTTCCTTGTGCATCAACATACACTGTCTTTCCCTTAAATGCCTTTGGGAAAGTATGTGTGAATGTGTTAACTCTGTAAGTTTCAGGGGAGTTGTCAATTCTCCTGAACTTATGAGTTCTTTGTGCAGCTTGATGAAATCTTTGAGGAAAGGCATTTTTATGACCATTACCCTTTGGCATGAAGGGTTTTGGTTGTCTCATTTTATTCTGCCTTTGAGGATAGTTTTCCTTAGGTCTATTCAGCTGAGGCTTTCTCAGATGAGTTGGCCTAGGCTGATTATACCTTGGATAACTTCTCTGAACATTGTTCAGTAGAGTTGTCCTCCCATTGGGTCTACTCTGCTGACCAATATTCCTCTTGTGTTCAGGAGCCTTGACCTTTTCCAAAGGTTTAGGCCTAGTCTCCTGAACCACTAGAGTAGGCATTTCATTCATTTTGCCCTTTCCTTTGTTCAGTGGCTGAATTATTTCATTTTCAGCTTGTTGTGCCACTGATTTAACAAAGATTTTCTTAGTGTTACTTGTAGAAGCAACACTGAGACAAGGTGAAGATTCAAATGGATCAAAACCTAATCCACTTCTTTGAGCCATAGGTCTTTGATAACTCTGAATTTCCTCTATTGCTCTAGAGGACTTGTTCAAAGCAGACATCTTTAATTTCAGGCTCTCTTCACTTGATTTAAGAATATCATATTCATGTGAGAGATTTTCAAACTTGGCATTTAGAATTTTTAGTTCAAAGTCTTTTCTCTTCTGAGAAAGTAGTTGATCATCAATCTCCTTTTGTTGGTCAACTATCCTGAGATTTGCTTCCTTAAGCTCTCTCAAGACTTGTTGATACAACTCAGTAGATTTGACATCAACAGCTGCCTCAGAGTTTTTGGTAAGTTCAATAGCCAATCTTTCATTTTCTCTCACACAGTTATCATGAAATTCTTGTAATCTAGTGAAATCTTCCATCAACTTCCCAAAAGAAAGTTTCAAGTTGACTTCACTAGTGTTCTGTGATAAAAATGATGGTGAGCTAGAAGTGGAGGATACCTCATCATCCTCAAGAGCCATGTTGCACACATCATCATCATCATCACTGTTTGAGAACAGTCCATCAGAAGAGTTGAAGCTTTCAGCACTATCAGATTCTTCACCAGCCATCATGGCTTTTCTATTGGTGAACTTTCTGTCTCTTTTAGCTTGTGTTTCTCTTCTTTCTTTAGAGCTCAGTTCAGGGCAGTCATACTGGAAGTGCCCTTTCTTTTTGCAGTTGTAGCACAGGTCTTCATCATCATCCTTCTTGGATTCATCTCTTCCTTTTGATGATGAGGGGTCAGCTCTACTGGACCTTCTCCTATCAGAGTACTTGTCCTCTGATCTTTTCTCTTCAGGATTTTTGTCCTCAGCCTGGTCTTCAGGGGAGTTGTGTATTCTCCTGAATTTGTTGTCTTAGTAGAATTTCTTGTATCTACCAAGCCTTGTGTTGAGCTTGTCAAACCTTCTAGCCATCAAGGCTAGTTCTTCCTTCATTTCAGTCTTTGAAACTGACTTTGATGGTTTGGGAGTGGGTTGCATTTCAGGTTCAGCAACTTTGGCTTTGAATGCCACTCCCTTAGTAGAATTTGAAGGTTCCTCAACAGGCTTTCTTCTGTTGAGATCGAACTCATAGGCTTTGAGTTCTGAGAAGATTTGTTGCATGGGCATGGAGGAGAGATCCTTGGTATTCTGCATCATCACAGCATAGACATCCCACTTTTGAGTAAGACTTCTCAAGATCTTCAATCCAACTTCTCTCCTGGAGTAGACCTTGCCTAATGAGTTGATTTCATTCATCACATCAGTGAATCTACCAGCAAACTTATCAATGGACTCATTAGGCTCCATTGAGAATTGTTCAAACTTCTGCACATCAACTTGGAGCTTGTTCTCCTTGATCTTTTCTGTACCCTCACACATTTCAGCAAGGGTATCCCAAATTTCTTTGGCTGTGGTGCAGTGGTAGACTCTTCCCATGATTGCATCTGGAATTGTTTGATAGAGGGTGTTCATTGCAAGATAGTTCAAGTTATCCTTCCTCTTTTCATCAGCAGTGAAGTCATCTTCATCTTTGGGAATCAGTTCCCTTACATCTGCTCTTTGCTCATCTGTCAATCTTGGGTTAGTTTGAGTGAACACAAAGGGACCTCTGGTGATTACTCTCAAGGTATCAGTATGAAGAGAAGCAAGATGAGCTCTCATTCTAATTTTCCAGAAATCATAATTTTCTATTGAGAACATGGGCAGTTTATGATGTGAAATATGGTTGACTGGATTTGTGGCCATGTTGTCCAATCCTTGAACAGCAGGTGGAGGAACAACATTGTTGTTGGCCATATCTCAAGAATAAACAGTTAGTCAACAAATGATAGATTTCAGAAAGAGATCAGCTCAGTGACCACACAAATATGTGAGTTTTGAAAATCAAGATGGATTTTCAGAAGCAGTGGTCTTTGAACCCCTGCTCTGATACCACTTGTTGGTCCTGAAAGGAGTATATAACAAGTGTATGGGGGGGGGGGGGAATACACTTGTATGCAATTCTTTTAAACTTTTGATCAAACCAGAGCTCAGCAAGGTTGTCTTGGACAACTCTGCTGAAGATGAATAACTCAACTAAGATAATCAAACCACTAAGTACTATTGAGTACTTAGTTGAACAACTATCTAGGGGAGTTATATGTGCGGAATAGTGGTTGGCCCTTTATGTTTAGACTCCTTTAGTTTCTGAAATCACTTGGTTAATACAATACAGTCCAGTTTTCAGGGAACTTGTCCAAATCAGTTTTTGCACAATCTTTGAATATGTATCTTTGAAAGATCAGTTTTGTGTGCAGTGTTGAATGAATGTAAGTACTTGTAAAGCAAATCAACACAGGAGGTTATAGTGGTTCAGAGACTCAAGCTCCTACATCCACTTTCCCTGATTTAACAGGATAATTCCTTCACTCTTGGAATTAACTTGTTTTATAGTGCCAAGGTGCACTTGATCAAGAACACCACTCCTTGGTGAATTGATCCCTAGGATGTCTAGAGTCCTAGTACCCTCTTCTCAACTCAGAACTGAACTGTTCTTCTCTCAACAGTCAGCTCCTACCACTTCTACTACTACAACCTTCTCTCTTTCTCACTTGAAAGAGGTAAGGGTTGAAGTAAGGTTCCAACTAATGAGATATCCTTTACAATGAAGATCAGTGTATAAGGATAGAATATCTCTCTAAGCTTGTGTATGGATATACAATTGAGTTCAGCTTAGAAGTGTTTGAAGACTAAGATAGTCTTTGACAGCTTTGAAAACACTTTGACTTGTAGGATAGTTGGATATTCTTGTCAAGGTTGAGGTCTGTTGGATGCTTTCAAATGGTCTTCACACTTATTGTATTTATAGACAAAATGGAGATTTGCCCGTTGGAGAGGCAGCCCCAAATTGCTATAAATGTCTTCCTTGAGTTCTTCAAACTGGAAGACAGATTCTTGATAGTGACATGTCCTCATTTGGGTAATAAACGGCTTGTAAGACTTTGTCTTCTTTCTGCAGCACTTTTCCCAATGTTTGACTTCTTGTTAGGACTTGGACATGGCTTCTGAAGGTTGATCCAATGATAGGACAACATTCCTTATCAATTGGACAACTCTCCTTATCACTATCAGCAGTTTTGCTTATTAGCAAAGTTGGCTTGCTCTTCTGCAGATGACTTGGCTCTTTCCCTTCACTTCAATGTGATCTTTGTATTGAGATTCTTTAGGGAATAGTTGTCTCTTAATTCTTCAGCATGGTTGACCTTCAAACATTAGATTCTTCTTGCTGAGACAACTCTTCTGGGACAACTCTCCTGATCAGCATGTTTGGTCTTTTAGCTTCAGAGCTGTTGCTTTTACAGAGTTCATTTCTCTGGACAACTCTCCCGATCAGAGCTTTTGACTAATCTTGTCCTTTTGAGCTTTGCAATCTTCTTCTTTCATAGAAGTAACTCTTCTGGACAACTCTCCTGATCAGAGCATTTGGTTTTCTATGGAGTATGCTTGTCCTTAGTGTTTGTTCCAGAGTTTGAGCCTTGAGGGGACTTGATCTTGATCATCTTCAAAGCATGGGTTCCCCCTCACATTGTGCATCTAGTCATCTAAGAGCTGCCTAACATATCAGCTTCTCATCTAGCCTTATGCTATGTGTTCTAACACATTTTGAACACAATCATCTTGACTTAGGCATGTCTCAGGGGGTTTTGGTATTTAATCAAAACATGTATCATTTTATTCCCAACACACACAATAAAATCCCCTCTCTCATCATGAATGATCGTCCCAAAACCCATTTCCGACGATTCGCTAAAGAAGGCTGTATCAACATTCAACTTTACAAAGCCCATCGGGGGTTTATGCCAAGCTTCACATCTTGCGCTTGATTGTCTACGAACCCGCTTATATTTTGCCTCCTTCCATTCACGTTGGGTGTTCGCAGCAACTGAAGTTATAAGATTGGCGTTAATCTTCTTACCGTTCGCAGCAACTGAAGCTATAATAATAATAATAATAATAATATAAACTAATATTATATTGTATATAAACTAATACGTACAGTACTGCATATTAACTAATAATATACCATACTTATCAATTGTTATCATAACACTTATAAACTAAAAATTATATTCATAAAAAACTAAAATAAAGTGATTAAAAAATGAAAGTTCGAATGAAAAAAATAATTAAACAATGTAAAACGAAGTGAAATTTGTAAGGAATGAAGTAAAATTTTGAAAGGATAAGGTGAAAATTATACACCAATTAATTAAAGTAAAATAGTACCAATAGAATTGAACACTTGCACCTAAAAGAAGAGATGAGTGTTTTATTTTTTTAAGCAAATTATTATTATACTATTTAATACTTAAAAAAAACAATTAATATTATTTTTAAAATTTTCTTATTAGACTTTAAAATTTTAGAATAATTATTTGTGGCATAAAAAGAAAGTACGTGAAAAAAATTATCATTTGAAATACAAATGATAAATAGAAAGAAAAATAAATTTAAAAAATAATATTAAAAAGAGAAATACAAATATCAATTGGAGTAAAATAAAAAAATAAAATTTTAAAAAATTAATGGAGCATTATTTTTTAATGATAAAATTAATATAAAAAATTAATTGAAGTAAAATAAAGGCCTATGAAAAAATCTATGTGCTAAATTGATATAGTAATGTGTAATGAACTCTTCACTACCTTTGAAATCCATATAATTTTCTGAGAAGTAATTGAGTATGAAATGATGAATGTTTGAAGATTGATACAAGAAGGAATAGAAAGGGGCGAAGTAGAGAGAATTGAGGAAGAGAGATTAGAAGAGTCGAGAAGATGAAGGAATTTGGAAATATTTTATGCTTGTCTTCTTCATTGATAACATTTCCTATTTAAACCTATAAATACATAAGATGAAATACTAATGGGCCTAAGAACATAAAATAATAAGCAAATGGGCTAATCCTATTACAAAGGGTCTGACTATATGCACCTCCATTTCAGTTTGATGCACTCCCCTTTCAGTATTTTAATAAAATAATAGGGTAAAAAACCCAAAATACCCTTCATTAAATATACAGTACTATCCCCTACTAAATGCACCCCCCTTCATTTCTTTCACATTTTTCTAACCCACAACTTCCGGTCGCCGGCGACACCATTTCCGGCGACCATCAAGCTAAAAAAAAAATACAGAAATCAACCATACACTCAAAAAAATCACAATTTTTTTTTACTAATTTTCGACCAACCAGTGTCGACCACATACACTCCCGTCGACAACGAGTTATCGACGGGAGTGTATGTGGTCGACACTGGTTGGTCGAAAATTATTAAAAAAAAAAATAAATTCATTTTCAACTACGTAATGTCGATCAAATACACCCTCGTCGACAACAATTTGCCGATGAGAGTGTATTTAATCGACATTATATAGTCGAAAATGAAAAAAAAAATAAAAAAAATTAGGGTTTTCTGCAAAAATGCAGAAAACCCTAACATTGGAATTGAGAGTTGGGCAAATCTGGGCTGGGGGTGGATCGGCGTCGGAGAGGGGGTGGGGAGGGAGCGGCTGCGGCGGCCGATAGAAGGGAGCGGCCGCGCGGCCGCAGATCTTCTGTTTTTTTTTTTTTTTTGCAGAAAACGGGTTTTTGGGAGGAGGGGCAAATCTGGGTTGGGCTGGGGGTGGATCAGCGTCGGAGAGGGGGTGGGGAGGGAGCGGCCGCGCGGCCGCAAATCTTCTGTTTTTTTTTTTTTTTTTCAGATGGGAGGAAGGGGGCAAACCTGGAGGTCGGCGTCGGACGGGAGGGGGATGGGGCGGCCGCGCGAGTGCAGTTTTTTTTTTAAACGGAGGGGAGGGGGCGGCCGGCGGCCGCGGCGAGGGTGGGTGTGGTGGACAGCGTCGCCGGCGATGACGGGGGTGGGGTGGGCGTCGCCGGCGACTGGTGGGTGGTGGTGAGGAGGGGGTGGGTTGGGGGAAATGGGGAGGAAGAAGATGAAGGATGAAGAAGATGAAGGGTTGGGGGGGTGTGTGTAGTAAATTGGTTTTTATGAAGGGAGGGGTATTTATGACATTTGAGGGGAGGTGTGACCTAAAATTCGAGGAGTGTATAAATCGGGGGAGTGATGGGGGAGTGCATCAAACTGAAATGGAGGTGCATATAGTCAGACCCTATTACAAAATGTAATTTAAAAGATAGTGACTCAATGTTCTCTTTAATTGTTTGAGGCTGCAACTCTTGAGTACTATTCTCATAACTCATGCCCATGACATAATGTGTCATGTGTTATTTGTAATGGGTTATTGAATTTGATATAGTAAATGAGTCATGTGTTATTTATAATGGATTATTGGATTGGATATAGTAAATAAGTAATGTGTTATTTGTAATGGATTATTGGATTCAGCTACATACATGTAACTCATGTAACTGGTACACAAAAGTGCAACCCAACCCTAAGTACTTATTTGATAAGGGAACGTTTGTTTTGAGATTTTGAAAATTTAAGTATCATACTCTTCATCCGTGAGCAAATTTTTTTTTTAGTTCTATAAGTTTAAATGATTTTAAAATAATTTTTTTAAGTTTTAACTTGAAAAGAATAGAAAATTGATATTTGGATAGGCGTCTCGGTTTATCTTCAAATAAAATATTTAACAAAAATTATTTCCTCAAATTGAAAAGTACAAAGTTTTCAATTTAACAAAAAAATATTTAGTAAAATAAAATAATTAAATACCAACAAAATAAAATAAGCACAACAAAAATCGTTATGGGGACTAAAGACGTTGTGTCTACTGTACAACTTGAACCCTGTTTTAGACATGTTGAGGTTATTTGATTCGTTTTGTATGCCATGTCCATCGTGCAATACAAAATTAATTAATCATCAATTATTTCACATTGTAATTTTACTATACAAACTTAAAAAAAAAAAAAAAAAATTCACTTTTAAACATAATTTTTTCTTAATTTTTTTTTATAGAAATGCAAAAGGAAGACCTCGAAAAATGTATGTTTCCAAATTTACTCTAGAAAATCTAATAATGTGTACAATGTCATAACAAAATGTAGATCGTTATGAACAATAACGATTATATAGTCCCCATTAACCAATTTTCATAAACCAAATGCAATTAATTTAATTAAAAATGAGAATCGACCACACAGGCCGAAAGATAGTTGAAAGCAAATGCAATATGCTTTTGGATATAAGGTTAATTTTTTAAAATAATTATGAAATACTGGGAAAGTTGTGCAGATTTGATGACATAAGTTGTTTGACAAGAATTATAGCTGCACTTTTTAACTATAAATCTTTACTGAATACTTAAATTAATGCAATATCTCAATTATGTAATTAAATTAATCATGGAGATTGCTAGTGAGTATTCAAATTTATCATGAATATTCAGCTCTGCCCTTCTGGCCGTACTAACGAGTTCACTGCGTTAATCCCTTAAACGGAACAGTTAATCGTAAAGCAAGAGGAATTCTTGCTTTCTTTCTGTCCGCTAGTCAGGAATGGAATTGGACGCTACGTCTCATGTAGTGTTCCCGCAATCTCAGTCCAGTTGAGTCTTTCCACATATGGTTTGGTGGAAAAAGTGAATTACCCTGTAGTTCGGAAGGATAGCTATTCAATTGAGCTGTTTTGGCATCAACAAAAGTCTCTGGTTGAGCTGCGGGTGAATTGATTCACGATTTTCATGATTTCGCTAATTGTGTTGCATATAGGCAAATAGGATGATTGCTCTCTTCCAGTAATTGGTAGATTGATCTCATCGTAGAAAGAATTCAGAACCCCCAGGGGTGATCGTGATCAAAGGGATCAAACCATGTCAATCGATTGTGCATACTTTCCCATGCGCCTTGTTGTACCTCACTCTCGTCTTCAATGGGTTCTGCAAGTGACTACTTCCAAGACAAGTCTTTCTTAATTTTAAGAGGAAGAAGCGGAACTAGTCCGTCTTTATCAAATTCTTCTTTTATCCTTGCTCTTGAACAAGAACCTGACTTAAGAATAGGAATGCTCACCCCTTAAAGATAGTAGTCCCCTTTCCACATGGTTGTATTGAGTCGGCTGGCTAGTTTACAACGGTTTAGTGCTCATTGCAAATGAAAATGTATAATTGGCTTTCCTGGATACCAATTTGTATACGGTTGTTGTTATAAATAGATTGGTTGCAGTAGATTAGATTATAGTTCTGTAATGTAGTATTGATGTAGCACGAGTAGCGCTGCAGTTTTTAAAGAAAGTAGAACATCCGAAGAATTTTTGAAGTTTTGAGAGCCGGAACCTGATTTTGGCGAGTGAGCACACTTTTTTGAGTGAAATCGATGATACGAGTCAAACCCACTGCAATGCTGTGATGTTTGACGCTTTTTGGCCAAATTACATCATTTAAGGGGTCAAAAATGCATTTTATTGTTTTTTAGGTGTTATTTTTGCAATTTTTAATTGTTTTGGTTTTTTTTTTTTTAGTAATTTCCTATTTCCGTGCACTAGAGTTTTCGTTTTTAACCTTCTTTCCAAACATTGTTGAGGCAATTTTGAAGATTTTAATATTATTGAAAATGTATTCTTCCTTTTCTCAAATTTCAGAAATTTTTTGAATCAACGATTCTTACTTGTTCGATTTTATTATTCACGCACGCTGCATGCATTTCATCAATACCTTCGCATCAATAAAATACAAAAGATTGAGATAAATAGCCATCTCCACTAGTTCAACAACTTTTTCATCATAAAACATAGGCATTAATTCATCAAATACTTTCAAAGAATCAGTAAAATACAAGAGATTAAAGTAAATACGGAGTAATGTATATATAAAAAAAATTCATCATAAAAGTGCAATTTTTCCCATCTAATTCAGAATCTTCTATTTTCTATGTGTTTCTCTTCCATTCCATTCATCTAATTTTTTTTAACAATTCTGATTCAAATCTCTGTTTTCGTCCACACCGCTTAAACGTTTCGGAACTGCGAAGAAGAAGAAAGTTCTCCCTCCAAAGCTTTCGACAAATGTGGTGAGGCTCACGTGCGAATCAGCTACCAAAACCGGTGTCTGTGACGTTTATGTCATCGGAACCGTTCATGGTTATCCGGTAAAATTACATTTTTGTTTTAATTTCATTTGCAATATTATTATACTGGAAAAGCTTTTCGATTATTATTTGTTGTAGAAATCTATCCAAGACGTTAATGCTATTCTTCTTCAGCTGCTGCAGCTGGCTGTCTCTTTTCTCATTTTCCAATTTGATTTCAGCCTGTTTTCATAGAGATCGTGCTACTGAATCACTTCAGAAGGATCCTTCAAAATATAAGGTTAAGTTTGCTCCAGTCCTTAAGGTTAGTTTGTGCCAGTACCCATTTATAATTAATGTATTATGATTATTTTTCACTTATACAATTGATTGTTAGTTAATATGTCTCTCTTATTATTAGGCTAATAGTAAACTTGAAGAAGTTGAGAATGAATTTCAAGCAGCATTTGATTTGACAAAGCATTTAAATTAGGGGCCAAGATTATATTTGGTGATCGACAAGTAAGCTAGTTAGTTTCACACTTCACTTGATCATCAAACAAACCATATATGATGATTTAATCAAGCAATGAATTGGAAAATCCTTTTTAAAAGAATCCTCCATAGTGTTTACTCTCTGTTCTGTTGTGATCAAATTTAATGGTTGCTTGCTTTGGCAGATAACAAAGTGGAGATTTCTTGACAAGTGTGTCAGGGCGCCTTTTTTGCAGATACCGGAAATTTATTTCTACGGTGCAACCTGATGTTCTATATAATTTTCCAACTACTCTTACAGCTGAGTTGATGCGACGGTCCGGCTCTCCAATGTTCAATGAAATCTATGTGGATGAGCGTGACCAGTTAGTATTCTTATCTTACATTTTGAATTTGAAAATATGCTACTTTGGAACTTGTTGATTTCATTCTCTACATTCTTCATTTAGATACATGGCTGCCATGCTACTAAAAGTTGCACGCAAACATGATATAGTGGTGGCTGTCGTGGGAAAGGCTCGTCTTTTGGGAATTCAAAAGTACTGGGAACAACCTATCGAGGTGATTCTAAATTATGTGCACCATTTTCACGTACTGAGACTACTACTTGTAATCTTACTATCTTCGTGCTAATGCTAAAAAATTGTGTACCTCCGATGTTCTATATATCTTTTCTCAAAATGATTGTCATTTTTGGGTCATAAAATTAAATTGATTTCAAAAGTTGCTCTTGTATTTTCAGGTGGAACGGCTTATAAGCAAACCATTGGAGTGAAATTGGCATTGTCTCACTTCCTCTGTCCATCTTCATAGCTCCCATTTGTTTGGAAACAGGTTTCGAGTTAGTTGCCAAGTTGAACCTCAATGTTACATAAAACTTGTGCTCGATTTATTTTAACTGGGAATGTCAACATTAAATTAAATGCACCTTACAAGTGCGTAAACGTTTCTCCACTTTACCTGCCCTTTATTTGCACTTATTCTACAAAAATAAAATGACACTCCATAACATTTAAATTTTAAAATTAATAAAAAATGAGATAGTATGTATCGTAGACTCTGATCAATCATGTATTAGTATATACCTTCTAACAAGGATAAAAATATCACTATCGCAATTTTAATTTTACGGATATATAGTTGGATATATCTCGCAAAAAAATTGTAAAAATAATGAAAATCTTGAAAATTTAACATGAAAGTTATGCATGTATTTCATTCAAAAGACAATAAAATTATATGTTTAAAACAAAACATATAGATAGTATATTTGTCATAAATGAAATGAAAAACTTATTGTGGAACATGAAGGTGTGAAACTTATAGTGAGGGAGAGGGAGTATTATTATTTTCGGTTCATTTGAAAGTTATCTATTAGCCATTTTAGATGTCATGTGCTTTCGCTCACATATCTATTAGAGAGAAATTCTATCAAAGACTTGTAACTCCAAACTCAATCTTGAGACAGTGGAAAGTCACATAAGCAAACCAGCCTGTCCTCCACAAGGTGCCTCGACCAAGAAAGATAGCAAACCTGCTCCGAGAAACAAATTATCACACACTACGACTTTCCAGATCATAGAAGACGACCCAAAGAACAACCGGTGTCAATCAGGCCCAACCATCAGCACAACAAGGACTCACAAAGGGGGAAGGAGACCCATACTGGGGAAGATAACCGTAAACGGGAGAAAATAAAATAGGGAAAAAACGCAAGAATTGAAACAAGAAAACAAGATCTAAAGCAAAAACTAAAGCAAGACAGGAAATAAACTAACCCACATAACAACAAAAGTAAAGACGAAAATTAAAACGGGATCAATGGATAACTCACCCGAACGGTCACCTTGGCTCCCTCGGAGAGTATCTACCCATTGATCCCAACTAAAAAAACTTAAAAATGGCTCCCTCGGAGAGTATCTACCCATTGATCCCAACTAAAAAAACTTAAAAATCCCTACATGCACTGGAAAAACTGAAAACGAGGATCGACGACAGTGAACGGTGCGGCTAGTGCTACTCTAGAGAATGGAGTAGGAGGAGGAGTGATGAAGACGGCGGCGGCGACGGACTGCACCAAGATCGACGGCTTACAACCGAACTACATTAGAGGAAGGGGAGGGGGGTCTCAGCTGGTGGTGGTGGGAGACTTTTCCGGCGGAGTAAGGAAAGGATGTGAAAGGGGATTTTGGGGAGGAGGGTTTCTAGAGAGAAGAATTCTCTAAGCGGTGCCTGTACGCCTAAACATGATTGTTAATAGGTTGTCAAATACTTTTATCTATTAAATTATACAATAGAAGAGTGCTGAGGATTAGAGAAACTCATTTGTTGTGAGAATATTGCCTTTGTTCCAATATAAGTTTGAGCTTGCAGTTGACTTACAAAATTTATATCAAGTCCATGTTTGAAATGCAAGGAAGGAAAATAACAACATGACACAAATTGAGAGAACTTTTCAATTTGCAGCTCTTCGGTCCGATGGACTTACGTAACATGTACGTGGGGACAGCAAAATGACCTGTGATAAGGCCGATTGCCTTTCATATGTTGCTGATCGTTCGAGATTAGTCGGTTCTTGGATCGAATATCCGAGACTTCAAAAAATTATATATATATGTTGCTGATTGTTTCTTTGGACCGGAAGAAGCAGCTATTGAAGAGTTGCATGCGAGTCCAAGAAGAAGAAGTTTGTGGCATACACTACTTACCCCGTGCTAAAACGATGCTAGCCCATAGGCTAGGCAAACATACTATCAACTCTCCTTTTTCTCACGCTTGAATTGGAGCAGAGAAGAGGTTTGTGAATTATTTTTGAATCATACTCATGTAGAGCTTTCTTTCTTGTCAAAAAGAAAAGGGTAAATAAGTTGGAGCAATTTTGAAATTTGTTTTTTCACTTTTGACATTTTAGTATTGTATATTACTCCACTTTTTTTTATATTTTGATATTTGGAGCAATTTTTTTTCTTAATTTCATGTTTATGTTTAACTTTATTATGTCAACAAACAATCGTAAAATTACCAACCGTAATTAGGGTGGTGAGTTTGCAATCCATGAAATTATACATTTGTTTTGCCTTGAAAGATTGGAAAAATAATATTCTCTCGATTCAATTTCATTTTTCTCAATTTTTTTTTTTCATTATCAAATTTTATTATTCCCCTTTTTTTTTTAAAATTAATATTATTCAAATGCTCATCCATTAGTTATTTATTTAAATTGTCATTTATTTTATTTATAAATCTAGTATTTATAAGGGGTTTCAGGATTACTTGGTCGATCTGCTCATTCTGACGCTGGTTAGGATCTCGCGTGGCGTGTCCCGGGCATGGATTTCATCCAATCCAATTGTCTCTTATCTTTCGCATCCGGTAGCAGCTGACCCTGGTCTTATCCATGAGAAACCTCGTAAAGCTCAACAAATAAAAACGCCGGTTTTGGAACCTCCACTGCAAGGAGGAATGAATCTTCTCGAACGCCAACGGCTGTAGTGCCAATTGAAGAGAGGCAAATGCGCGAAGACCTTGAATACCCACCTGCCGCAGGTGCCTGCCCCCACTTCGGGTGTTGAACTGGATGACATTTACTTATATCTTAAGTCTCCTGGACTGGCCGCCCTATAGAGTATAGAGAGAGGGAAAATCTCTTATTAGAAGAAGCCGCGTAGATCAAGCTAAGAAGACTCAGTCACGGCAGTTGCAGTTGCAGATGGGCAGAGCTCCGGAGGGAGGAGGTGCCCTTAATAAAAAAATAAAAGAAAAAATAATTATAATTAATATTTATGTATATTTAATAATTATATTACAATTTTTAAATGTATTAGTAGAATATTAATAGTGTAACTAAAACGACAATTTTTAAAGCAATAATCAAACAAACTTGTGTCAAACAATATTGAACGATTGAAGTATAGGAATGAATGAAACTCTTATTAAAATATATTAAAATTTAAATGAATTTATTATTATTAATATATTATATATTTTAAAAATACATATATGCTATTAAAATTGAAATTTATTATTTAAAATTGAGCCCATTCCGTTTAAAATTGAGTCCCTTAAGTTAGTTTCTGCCTCCATTGTTGTTTATAAGTGAACTCCTGTAGAAGTTAACATAATGAATTTGAACAAAAGACTTATTTGAATGGGGATAAAATAGAGGGGATTAGTTAACATAATGAATTTGAACGAAAGACTTATTTGAATGGTCCATTCAAAAGTTAATCGTTAGCCATTTTGGACGCCCCACTAAAATTACTCATTACTTCTTGGGTTAATTGCAATTTAATTAAAAATTTTGAATAACTGCAGTTTGAATAATTGCAAATAAAATCACCACCTTTCAATATTTTTGTAATTTAAACTTCTTGATAATCTCAACTGATGTGACACTTCCTTAATGAAATACTCCCTCCGTCCCAAAATTTTGTGCATGGTTTGACCGACACAGAGATAAAAAAAATGGAATATAATGATGTGTATGGTGGAATAAAGGAGGGGTATTATTGGTAATTCATTGACTAAAGTGAATGAGATTTGACTAAAGTTATAAATTGTGTTAAATTGTGGGCCCAAATAGAGTGACATTTTTGAAATTATATGAATGTTGTAAAGATAAAAATTATGTGAATTATTTTCTTTTTTGGAGTGTGCAAATAATGTTGGGACGCCCGTTAAGGAAAGTGTGCAAATAATTACGGGACGGAGGGAGATATTATTTTTTATTTCGATCAAATCTCGAAACGTCAAATTTGAGTATAAATGAAATTGTCTAAAAATCTAAATTACAATAATATTTAAAGGTGATAATTTTATTTACAATTATTTAAAAATTTAAATTAAATTGCAATTAAGTGAAATGTGGTGATTTAATTTGCAATTAACAATTACTTCCTCCGTTCCATATTAATTTTCATAGGTAGAAGGGTCCCATATTAATTTTCATAGGTAGAAGGGTCCCATATTAATTTTCATAGGTAGAAGGGCACGCATATTAAGAAATTGTAATAGTGAGTGGAGTTTTGATGGGTAATTTTGTAAAACTTTATGTATAAAATAAAGAAATGAGTTGACTTTTGTGTATGTGTAGAGAAAAAGTAATGACATTAGTGTAAAATTGAGGATTTTGTGAGGGTAGAGTTTATAAAGGATTTTTCATTTAAAGGGTATGAAAGTTATTGTAGGACGTCCTAAAATGAAAAGTGTGAAAGTTATCGTGGGACGGAGGGAGTACTTCTTTTGACAACACCCTATCTCTCCATCTATTTCAAGACACATGATTTACACCATCACATAACATGTACACGGGGACAACTATATTATATGTGACATGGTCGATTAACACGAAGATACCTACCGTCGTTGGTGTTGCATAACCAGCTGCTTAATTACACGTCTTAGAACTTGTCAACAAAGAATCCTACACCAATTATTTACTGATTCACAAGAGAATCCATAAATCACAACATACGCGCGTGTACGTGGCTTTTGCCCTAAGCGAAGAATCGTGTAAAATGTTCCGAGATGCAAACCCAAATAACCACGCGTCACTTTCCTCTCTGTATCATTCACCTGAAAAGAGGAAAACAGAATACTACTCTATTAATTAACACAACAGTCAACAGTAACAATTTTTTCTATCACATGAATTAGAAAATACAACACAAATGCAAAGAAGACAAGAACAGCTGAACAGAGAGAGTAATAATGTAAAATTTCATACACCATAATAGCAGGGATGCAGAATACAAATTGAAAAAACTTCAAATCATCAAAGACATTTGGTGGAGGTTGAGAATATATATATATACATACTATGTGGCCATTATCGGGTGAACTGCTGTGAAATCTTTCAAAAGATCGAAATTGTTCAGGGCCTTATGATAGAGAATGTGCCTCGATCTCATCTTTCCCATTCTGAGGCCAATTTTCAAGCCTGTAAAATAATGGAACCTCTTAATCCTGCCTCTATTCATGTTATACCTGTCAAGATGATTCCGATCGGTTAGACGTCTCCAACTAATTAGAACACTTGAATATAGAAGAAATAAGTGCTCTTAGGATAGTAATTCAGAAAAGTAATCAACGAGACAAACAGCACACAAGGATTTAAGTGGTTCGATCAATGTGATCTACATCCACTGGACCAGATTAGTACTTCTTTGATTGATAAAGAATGTTTACACACTCATTCACTCGGAATTGGATATTTCCTCACTTCACTCGTGAACTCACACAACTCAAAGAATACAATAACGTACTAAATCTCTCATCCCAAAAAAAGGTGTCAACCTTTACAATGTACACAATCAAGAGTTTATAAAGACCAAAGGTAGTTGTTGCAGTTAGGAACTGATTTGAGTAGTTATCAACCGTTTGCAACCGCTTGTAACAACCCATGTGCTCTGTTATTGCCCAACTGAAATGGTAGCTATGCCCTCAAGTTGTTGTAACTGTAAAATTGTTAGTTAAACTAACTAACTTCGAACCAGAAGACTTGCCCATAAAGATCAGATCACTACTTAGTGTTCTGATACCCAACTCTTCTGCTCTGATGATCAAAAGCTAACTCTGCTGATAGACTCCATACTGTGCTGATCTTAACTGCACTGACCAAGTACTGTGCTGACCCAAGTACTGTGCTGACCTGGTACTGTGCTGACCCAAGTACTGTGCTGATTTGGTACTGAGCTGATCTACTCTGCTGAAGTACTGATCTTGGTACACTCTGCTGAAGTACTGATCTTAGTCCAGTCTACTGAAGTACTGATCTTAGTCCAGTACTGTGCTGATCTTACTGTGCTGATCCCAACTGTGCTGAACTCTAAGCATCACCTTCTCATCTGATTGAAACCCTTCAACTCATCTGATAAGGCCTAAGTCATCTTATCTGATCCTATCAGCTCAGTAGTTTACTGTGCTGATTTTGAGATTATGAGATAACACTCACAATTCTCCACATTTAGCTCATAATCGAACTAATCTCCACCAAAACAAAAACACCAACACTATTCTCCTCAAAGAATAGCCTCCACTACTGATCTTCTGCCACAAGAACAGTAGTCTTCTCCTCAGAGGAATTAATGCAGTCCAATAAGTCTAAGACACAAACCAAACTTCTCTTTTGGCAATGCCTTAGTGAATGCATCAGCAGTGTTCTCCTCTGTAGCAATCTTCACTACCTGGACCGACCCCTTCTCTACAATATCTCTTACAAAGTACAGTTTCACATCTATATGTTTAGTTCTCTCATGATACCCCTGATGCTTTGCAAGATGTATTGCACTTTGGTTATCACAAAAGACAGTCACACTTCTTTGTGATATACCAAACTCCTTCAAGATCCCCCTAAGCCACATGCTCTCCTTTACTGCTTCAGTCAAGGCTACATATTCTGATTCTGTAGTAGATAATGCAACTACGGACTGATGTATTGACCTCCATGATATAGCTGTACCAAATAAGGTGAATACATACCCTGTCAAAGACTTTCTTGTGTCTACATTGGCTGCATAGTCGGCATCAACATATCCCACAAGTGCTTCTACCTCATCTGATATCTTCTGAAATTTCAGACCTTTCTCATCTGATCCTAGAACATATCTCATGACCCACTTAACTGTCTCACAATGACTTAAGCCTAGATCACTCATGTATCTGCTGATTACACTCATTGCATGAGTTAAATCTGGTCTACAACACACCATAGCATACATTAAACTCCCTACTGCACTGGCATAAGGAACCTTACTCATCTGAGCTCTTTCTTGGCTGTTCTTGGGACACATCTGATTGGATAGCTTCTGATGCTGACCAATTGGTGTAGAAACTGACTTAGCTTGATTCATCCTGAATCTCTCTAACACCTTCCTCAGATAGGTAGGCTGACTAAGCTGAATTGCTCCCTCAACTCTACTGATCTCCATCCCAAGAATCACTTTAGCTTCACCAAAATCTTTCATCTCAAACTCCCTTTTGAGAATCTCTTTAACCTGATTGATACTGTTAATAGACTCCCCAGCTATTAACATATCATCTACATACAGCAGAAGATAGGTAACTGAACTCCCAACCCTCCTGAAGTAAACACAGCTGTCATACAAGCTTCTTGCAAAACCAACTGAGCAAATGTACTCATCAAACCTTAAGTACCATTGTCTAGGGCTTTGTTTGAGTCCATAGAGTGATTTTCTGAGTAAGCACACTTTGTCTTCTCCATCTTCTATGTCCAACCCTTCTGATATTTTCATGTAGATCTTCTCATCTAAAGTCCCATGAAGAAATGCTGTGGTCACATCCATCTGATGCAGCTCCAATTCATATTGAGCAACCATAGCCAACAAGATTCTGATGCTACAATGCTTTACAACAGTTGAGAAGATTTCATTAAAGTCAATACCTTCTTTCTGTGTAAATCCTTTAGCTACAAGTCTTGCCTTGTACCTAATCTTGCCACCTCTCTGAGCCTCCACCTTTTTCTTGTAGATCCACTTACACCCAACAAGTTTCTTGTTCTTAGGTCTCTCAACAATCTCCCAAGTCTGGTTCTTGTTAAGAGATAACAGTTCTTCCTCCATAGCAACTAACCACTTCTCTTTGTCATGGCAGTTTATGGCTTCTGTGTAAGTTTTAGGCTCCAAAGACTCCACCTCAAGAGCTGCACATAGTGCAAATGATACTATGTCAGCTTGACCATACCTCTGAGGTGGGTGGACTTCTCTTCTGGTTCTGTCCCTAGTGAGCTGATAGTCATGAAGATCAGTATCACTATGAGTAGTTTCCTCCTCATCTGGATCAATCTGCTCTTCAGTTAGTGTTCTGATGTCACCATGCTCCACCTCCACCTGTGTCTCATCTGGTTTGTTGTGTGTTGTACTGGAGCTTGCCTCCTCTTTCAATGGCATTCTATTCTCATCAAAAGTTACATCTCTACTGATAATACACTTCTGCATTCCAGCTTCTAGGCACCACAATCTGTATCCTTTCACACCTGAAGGATATCCTATGAACACACATTTCAAGGCTCGAGGCTCAAGCTTATCTTGCTTGACATGGGCATATGCTGAACAACCATACACCTTCAAATTACTGTACTCAGCTGCATGGCCAGACCATAACTCTTCTGGGGTTTTAAATTGCACAGCTGAGGAAGGGCTTCTGTTTATCAAGTAGGCTGCTGTTGACACTGCTTCTCCCCAAAATACTTTAGGCAATCCAGAGCTGCTCAACATGCATCTAACTCTCTCAAGTAAAGTCTGGTTCATTCTCTCAGCTACTCCATTCTGCTGAGGTGTACCTGGTACTGTTCTATGCCTCACTATACCCTTCTTCTTGCAGAAAACATTGAACTCTTCTGATATGAACTCCAGCCCATTATCAGTTCTCAAATGCTTTAGATTCTTTCCAGAAATGTTCTCCACCTCAGTGAGCCATTCCTTAAACTTTTCAAATGCTTCTGACTTGGATTTCAGGATAGTGATCCATACCTTTCTTGAGTAGTCATCTATGATAGACATGAAGTATCTCCCACCACTTCTGGTCTGATTCCTAGCTGGCCCCCATAAATCTGAATGGACATAGTCCAAAATTCCTTTGGTAGAGTGTGAACTCTTCCCAAACTTCAATCTCTTGGATTTC
Source organism: Galeopsis tetrahit (assembly GCA_963675135.1). Lineage (NCBI taxonomy): Eukaryota > Viridiplantae > Streptophyta > Magnoliopsida > Lamiales > Lamiaceae > Galeopsis > Galeopsis tetrahit. The sequence goes on from OY776124.1 coordinate 9,093,038, forward strand.
CCAAGAATGCAGTGCTCACACAAATCCAGCTTTGTGATCTTGTCACCACATAGCAATCCTTGCTTACTTAGCTCAAGTAGGCACTTCTCTCCTACATCACCTAGTCTTCTGTGCCACAACATTGAGTTGTCTTGCACCCTTGCCACATCTGATCTGTGCCACATTGAGTTGTCTTTGTACTTGTAACAAGTACTCTTAAAGTGCCCAGGTTTGTTGCAGTGGTGGCACACTACTTCCCCTTGATTTGACACTGCTGATTTCCCTTTATCAGCTCCCTTGGGTTGACTAGACCCCTTCTTGGAGACAGACTTCTTCTGACCTCCCTTGATTGCCAATCCTTCCCCACTGCTGCTTTTATCTCCTTGAGATGTCTTATTATGCAACAGCTTGGACTTGACAGCCAAGATCACATCCTCCAATGTGATTGCTTCCTTTCTACCATACAAGATGGTGTCCTTTAGGATTTCAAAGGACTTAGGCAGAGCACTCAACAAGATCAGAGCCTTATCCTCTTCCTCTAACTTGACATCCAAATTCTCCAGATCATCAAGAATCTTATTGAACTCATCTAGCTTCTCCGTAATGGGTTTGTCATCTCCCATTCTAAAGGCATAAAACTTCTGCTTCGAATAGAGTCGGTTAGCAAGAGTTTTCACCATATATAGCTTCTCAAGCTTGTCCCAAACCTCCTTCGCTGACTTCTCTTTAGCAACCTCCCTTAAGACCTTATCTCCAAGGCAGAGTAGGATCGTGCTTCGAGCTTTCCTGAGCAACTTGCTCCTTTCAGCCGCAGCTGTTGCAGATTCTTCTGCAATCTCTTCGAATTCTTCGAGAGCCTCGAATAATCCTTGCTGTTCAAGGAGGGCCTGCATCTTGTCCTTCCACAACCCAAAATCTCCAGTGCCTGTAAACTTCTCTATGTTGTACTTGGTAGAATTCTCCATCTTTAGATCTGCAGCTACTTCGGTTTCCCACAGACGACGCCAATTGTCAATATGATTCCGATCGGTTAGACGTCTCCAACTAATTAGAACACTTGAATATAGAAGAAATAACTGCTCTTAGGATAGTAATTCAGAAAAGTAATCAACGAGACAAACAACACACAAGGATTTAAGTGGTTCGATCAATGTGATCTACATCCACTGGACCAGATTAGTACTTCTTTGATTGATAAAGAATGTTTACACACCCATTCACTCGGAATTGGATATTTCCTCACTTCACTCGTGAACTCACACAACTCAAAGAATACAATAACGTACTAAATCTCTCATCCCAAAAAGGTGACAACCTTTACAATGTACACAATCAAGAGTTTATAAAGACCAAAGGTAGTTGCTGCAGTTAGGAACTGATTTGAGTAGTTATCAACCGTTTGCAACCGCTTGTAACAACCCATGTGCTCTGTTATTGCCCAACTGAAATGGTAGCTATGCCCTCAAGTTGTTGTAACTGTAAAATTGTTAGTTAAACTAACTAACTTCGAACCAGAAGACTTGCCCATAAAGATCAGATCACTACTTAGTGTTCTGATACCCAACTCTTCTGCTCTAATGATCAAAAGCTAACTCTGCTGATAGACTCCATACTGTGCTGATCTTAACTGCACTGACCAAGTACTGTGCTGACCCAAGTACTGTGTTGACCTGGTACTGTGCTGACCCAAGTACTGTGCTGACCCAAGTACTGTGCTGATTTGGTACTGAGCTGATCTACTCTGCTGAAGTACTGATCTTGGTACACTCTGCTGAAGTACTGATCTTAGTCCAGTCTGCTGAAGTACTGATCTTAGTCCAGTACTGTGCTGATCTTACTGTGCTGATCCCAACTGTGCTGAACTCTAAGCATCACCTTCTCATTTGATTGAAACCCTTCAACTCATCTGATAATGCCTAAGTCATCTTATCTGATCCTATCAGCTCAGTAGTTTACTGTGCTGATTTTGAGATTATGAGATAACACTCACAATACCTAGTCAAAGAAGTCAATCTTTGACAAGTTAATCCCAGTCACGAGCTTGCGTGGCGAGGATCAGTCAACCAAGTCGTGCGACGACTAGTCAACAAGATGAAGAATATATAATAAAAGTAATGTATTTAATGTAGTAAAGTGTTCGCCCAAAGATGTTGGCGAGCACATGTTTAGTGAGCTGCTCGCCCAAAGATGTTGGCGAGCAGATGTTTATTTAGCTAGAGAAGACAAGTGATTGAAGCCTTGGGAGACAGCATAGGGCGTGGCGACCAGGTCCTCCGGCGACCACCGTGGTGGCATCTCGGCAAGCAGGTTTACCGGACGAGCAGGTTTTCCAGCTCCTCAGCACCTCGGCGAGGACGACCACCAGAGGCGGTTTAGCATTAAATGCGCCGTCCCATCACCTTTTCGGGCAGAAGTTCAGGTCCAGTGAGGGCATGCCACGTGTAAAGGGCGGGCAGCCCCAAAAACTACTATATAATGCCTAAAAGGCTCATTTGTAAGATCCAAGTAACATTTCTCACCCAACCCTAAGCAATACACTTCCCAAGCTCAAAGCTTTAGCTTCTCCAAGAAGCTAGTTCTTGTGTTCTTCATCAAGATCATCATAAATCATCATATTAATCCATATTAACACGTAATAACCCCCGATCATAATATATGTTTGTTTAGTGCTTACGAAAGCCCGCATCCAGATCATCCGTTCAAAGCACGTGCAACTTTTGGCGCTAGAAGGAAGGGTCCTTTTACGTGTTCTTCATCTCAGTTTCAACCGATCATTGAGCGATCTGCTTGCAAACTCTTTATTTCAGGTTTTAATCGGTAGATCTATCTTTTAAAACATCGTTTACATATTTTAGTGTTCTTCGTGTTCTTGAATAATTTCGGTTTTCGAGACATATTTTGGAGTTTGATCTCTTTGTAATTGTGTTTTCTAGTTTTTTTTTGTTGTTACTTTACTAGAATAGTAGTTGTAATAGCATGTTCTTCTGCGTAAGAACTCAAATCTTTTGTTTTAAGCGTCGAAAGCTTAGAACAGTCCTATCTTTGTAACCTCTTTAAAAAAGACACTCTTTAAACGATGTCTCGGCACTCTCATCTTGACGAAGTTCCACCACCCGGAGGGAACGAACACCCTCCGCCGCCGGTGGCTCCGACGCCAAGTCCGTTCGGAAACATCAACGTGGGGGACATCTTGAAAGATCCCCAGAACCTGAAAGACTTCACTGACTTCCTCATAGAAAAGAGGAGGCAGAACAAAGCAGAGGAAGTAGAGAAGGCCAAGGAACAGGCCTTCGACAAAGCCCGCGAGGAGAAGGCAAGAGCCAACGTGAATGATGAGGACGACCGCTCCTATCACTCATACTCTATTCATCCCCAAGACAAGGGGAGAAGTAAAGCTCACGATCGTTCCCACAACAGCCATACTGGGGATTCGCATGGTCGGAACTCTGTTTTCAACCGTGTGGGCGACAAGGACCCGAGAGCTCCTCGCCCAGTATCTTTTAATATCGGGCGCCGACCAGGAAATGACGACCACAGAGACCGTGGTGGGAAGAAAGGAGACAGGGTCTCCGCCCTCGACCGTGTAGGGCCAGGTTCGCGAGCTCCATCTAAGAGTTATCGCAACCACCATTCTAATAGACATCATTCCCCCAGGCGATCACGCCATGATGATCGCCCGGCTGCATCTCACGGAAGCCGACGAGGTCGTCGTCCCCCGACCACAGACTGCCGAGGAAGGGCAGATCGCCCAGTTCATCGAAACCCATAAATTGATGAAGCTGGAAATGGAGAGCTTGCGAGCAGAGGTGGTCGCATCAAAGCAAGGAACTACCCCACCAGTCACTTTGCCCACTTCTCCACTAAGTGTTACGGTCCTCACCGCCCCCATTCAGACAAAGATTCAGATGCCTTCTATGGCAGCATACGATGGGATGTCCGACCCCAGGGTGCATTTGTCCAAGTACGCGAGCTACATGGCCTCAATCGGGGCAATGGACGCCACTCAGTGCAGGAACTTCTCCCTGACCGCTAGTACACTACTTTGGGTGCTGGATCCATCACCTCCTTCATTGAGCTGGGACAACAATTCTTGACTCACTTTGGGTCAATTGCTGCTCGCCCAGCCTCAAAGCAACGTTTGACAAACGTTCGCCAAACACTGACTGAATCAGGCAAGGACTTTATCGAGCGCTTCGATAGGTTGGTGATCGACGGGGAGGCAGTGACTGACGAGACAAAGTTGATCTCGGTTGTTTCCGGTCTGAGGATAGGTTCCAAGCTCTGGGAATCTATGCATACCATTTTCCCCGTTTCCTATGCGGATTTCCGCAATCGGGCTGGAAATTTTATTCAGATGGAAGAGATAATGGATGCCGCCAAGGCTAACGAGCAGCCTGAAGCGGCCAATAAAATTTGGCCAAAGAAAAATTTCAGTGCTGGGGAGCCGTCCCAGCCAAAAAAGGCGACCACTCAGGGCAGCGGTGCTCGCCCGACAAATTTCAGACCTTTCGAGGAGTCTCCTGAGATTCTTCAGTTCAGAGAGTCCCTCTCTATTGATCCTAGGGGGATTTTCGATACAATCAGGGGAAAGAATCTGCTCCCCCAAGCCAAGCCAATTCATATGAATGAAGATAATCTGGATGGTAGTAAATTCTGCAACTACCACAACTCAATCGGCCACCACACCAATGGGTGCCGAGACTTGGTGAGAAATCTTTTCAAACTATACAACGAGGGCAAGCTCGCCCAGTTCATCAAGCCTAGAGATGGGAATGGCGACAACAGGGGCAAGAAACGTCGCGACGACAGCGACGACCTTCGCCTTCAATTGAATCGTCAGAAACTGACTCCCCTATGCCGAACACTCCTACGGGCAACGTCGATTTCGTCGGCGGTCTAAATATGGTGATAGAAGGCCCTTTGGGGGGTACAGAATCTGGTAATACTCTGTCTGTTCGCTGAAAACAGAGTGAGATGCGAGCACTCGACAATGTGCATCAAGTGTGCATCGCGGCGGCTGCCGAGAAGCCCATCTCACACCAAGTCCTTTTTACGAACGATGATCTCAACGGAGTGGTCCAACCAAACAACGATGCTTTGGTCGTCTCCGGGAAGATTATGGGCACAAATGTCCACGGGATGATGATCGATACTAGGGCATACACCAATGTCCTATTCAAACATACTCTGGATGCTCTCGGCGGATATGCTGAATATATCGAGCCGTGTAGTGATATTATCGTAGGATTCGGAGATACTCACTCCCATCCGATAGAGAGGATCAGGCTATCGTTGGAACTGGCATCAACGAAAGAGACAGCAATGCGTCACACCAGGCAGCTCGACTTCATGATCGTCGACATGCCATCTTCTTACAATGTTTTCCTCGGCCGACCTTTCTTCGACTAGTTCAAGGCGGCCGCTTCAACTTATTTTTACTGTGTTAAGTTTCCGACCCCGACGGGAGTTATAACCGTCAAGGGCGACCAGACGCGGGCGAGGGAGTGTCTCGTCCATTTTTCTAAGCGTCATTATAAAGTAACTCCTATGATTAGCCAGTATATCGAGTGTCAAAAACAAAAAGAACAAATGAACTACTTGGAGGGTTTTCCCAGCAAGTATCGAAAAATCGAAGTTGAGGAGTCCAGTCGACGTTTTGACGACCACCAAGTGGAGGTGAACGAGCACACCTCCATGGAAGTGGGCGACCACACCCCAATGGAGATTGATGAGCAGACAGATTCGGGCGATCAGATCCCCGACGACCAGGTTCTAGAAAACATTCCAGATCTGGAGCCTAGGCTAGGCTTTGAGCCAGAGTTCGGAATCGAGGATCCTCGTTGGAAGGAGCCTAAAGAGCGGGCAACTCCAGCAGAGGACCTTGAAACCATCCATTTAAACGAAGCTCGTCCGAAACTCGAGGTGTTCGTAGGTTCTAATTTACTAGTGCAATTGCGATCAGATATGGTCGCATTTTTGAAAGAAAACATCGGAGCTTTCGCCTGGTCTCACGAGGATATGGTGGGCATCGATACGAGCCATGCCTGCCACAGGTTGAATATTGATCCAACGAGAAGACCCATCACCCAAAAACGAAGAAAATTTGGGCCTGATAAATATGCGGCTATGGCGGTCGAAGTCAAGAAATTGGTCGACAATAAACTAATTGAGAAAACTGGAACTGATCCTGAGTGGTTGGCAAATCCAGTGCTCGTAAAAAAAACGACCGGGTCGTGGAGATTGTGTATAGACTTCACAGATCTAAATGATGCTTGTCCGAAAGATCACTTTCCGATGCCCCACGTCGATCATCTGGTAGATAATACAGCGGGGCACGAGATGTTAACTTTCATGGACGCTTTCACGGGATACCATCAGATTGCGATGCATCCCGACGACCAGCGACACATAGCTTTCATGACGGCGATTGACATGTACAGCTGGAAAAGAATGCCTTTCGGTTTGAAAAACGCAGGGGCAACGTACCAAAGACTTGTAAATAAGATGTTTGAGAAACACATCGGTGAGATGGTGGACGTCTACATTGACGACATCGTTGTCAAAAGCTTACGGAAAGAGGATCACCTACACCACCTTGCCGTGGCATTCGATATTTTGAAGGAATACAACATGAAGTTAAATCCGAAAAAATGCAGTTTTGGAGTTAGCTCCGGAAAATTTCTGGGGCACTTGGTTAGCCAGCGGGGCATCGAGGCAAATCCGAGTAAAATTCAAGCAGTCATCGACATGCAAAGCCCAAGGAATGTAAAAGAAATACAGAGGTTGACAGGATGCCTAGCATCGCTGAACAGATTCATTGCACGAATGGGCGATCGTTGCAAACCTTTTTTCGATGCTTTGAAAAAAGGGAGGTTCGAATGGACCGACGAGTGTGAAAAAACTTTCGAAAAGCTGAAGGAATATCTATCGGATCCGAAGGTCCTATCTAAGCCAGTCCCCGGCGAAATTTTGTATCTCTACTTGGCGGCCACTGACTGTGCGATCAGTTCAGTGCTCGTCCAAGCAGAGGGGAGCACACATCTGCCAATCTACTACGTAAGTCAGTCACTAAGAGATGCGGAGTTGAGATACACTCCGATGGAAAAATTGGCGTACGCTTTGGTCATGAGCATTAGAAAGCTAAGGCAGTACCTGTTCGACCACGAGGTGGTCGTCCTCACGACATTTCCTCTTCGGCGAGCACTACATCGTCCGGATACCACTGGAAGACTTTTGAAATGGTCGGTGGAGATCGGGCAATTTGGGCTCACCTACGCGCCCAGAACGGCGATCAAGGGACAAGTGTTGGCAGAATTCATTGTGGAACTCACTTTCCCGGATAAACTGGACAAGGAAATCGAGCTTTCTTGGACACTGTTCGTCGATGGCTCTTCGACGAGCACCAAAGCAGGGGCAGGAATCGTCCTCACCAGCCCAACCGGACAGACGTTTACCTCAGCGATCAAGTTCGAGTATCGGGAAACCAACAACGAGGCAGAGTACGAGGCTCTGGTCGCTGGAATCAAGATGGCTATGGCCGTGGGCGCTAGAAAACTGAAATTTTTTTCTGACTCTCAACTAGTGGTATGTCAAATTACTGGCGAGTACGAGGCTCGCGGTGACCAGATGTTGAAGTATCAAGACTTGGTGAAAGTATTACTCGAGCAATTCGATCAAATTCACATCGAGCAAATCCCTAGGGAGGAGAATACGCAAGCAGATGCTTTAGCTCGGCTGGCCACTTCAGAGGGGGAGGCAATATTTTCAGAAGCGACCATCACTAAGATTTCTTCCCCATCAGTGAACAAAAGTCTAATTTTGCAGGTTGAAGCGACCAGCGACGAGGACTGGAGGTCGCCGATCACCAAGTACATCAAGATCGGCGAGCTCCCGGATGACAAAGTTAAGGCGACCAGGTTGCAGCTCAGGTCCGCAAGGTACACTATTATTGGCGACCAGCTGTACAAACGGGGTTTTTCAATGCCCTTATTGAAATGCCTCGGAGAGGATGAAGCGAAGATCGTCATGCACGAAATCCACGATGGAACATGTGGAAATCATACAGGAGGCAAGCGCTCGCTTTAAAGATCATGAGGCAAGGCTACTTTTGGCCAACACTGAAGAAGGATGCAATTCATTACGCCCAGTCGTGCAAGAGATGCCAAGCTTTTGCTCCCGTTATTCACTCACCTCCAGACGAGCTCATCTCCGTCTATAGCTCTTGGCCCTTCGCGAAATGGGGCATCGACATCATCGGACCTTTCCCGCCTGGCGTCGGGGGGGTAACTTTCGTAGTCGTAGCAGTCGATTACTTCACCAAGTGGACGGAAGCAAAGGCATTGAAGACCATCACCACAGCTCAAATGACAAGCTTCATCTAGAAGAATATAATTTACAGGTTCGGCCTACCACGAGCAATAGTGACCGACAACGGACGTCAATTCACGAGTCAAGACATGCTGGAATTCTGCTAAAAGTGGAAAATCAAGAAACTTTTTTCAACACCCTATCATCCACAATCAAATGGTCAGGTAGAAGCGATCAACAAAATCATCAAGCACACCTTGAAAGCTAAGCTAGATGGATTGAAGGGCAAATGGGCGGACGAGCTGCACATGGTTCTATGGGCATATCGGACGACCACGAGGAATTCCACAGGTGAGACTCCGTTCGCGCTCGCGTTCGGAATTGAAGCTGTCATACCAGCAAAAGGACAGGTCGCCACTTTTCGAGTGGCAAACTATGACGAGCAGTTGAATAACGATGCACAGCTCTCCGACTTGGACTTCCTAGAAGAGCGAAGACTAACGACGGACGAGAAGAATATGGTCTACAAGCAAAGGTCTGAATGCTACTACAACACCAAAGTACGTGCTCGCCATTTTACTATCGGCCAACTCGTACTTCGGTGGGCGACGGAACAGTCCATTGGCATACTTGGCCCGACTTGGGAGGGTCTGTACCGAATAACGCACACACTCCTGAACGGATCGTACGAATTAGAAGACCTCGAAGGCAAGCCGAACAAGTACCCATGGAATGCGGTCAAATTGAAGAAATATTATCAGTAAGTTTTTAAATTCCGTAAATTTGTATAGTTTGTATCTAGTTATCGTTTCAATACATGTCAAGTTTAAATTTCATCAAGTGTTTAGATGAGTTTTAGAATTTTTAGATGAGGCTCTGCGTAGTCAACTAAGAAACGGGTTCAACCGACAAATGGTTAACTCCAAAAGACAAGAACTCTTTCTTAGAGATGCTTGCAAGGTAGTAACGACGACGATCACTATCTAACAAACAAACGAGTTCAACCGACGAATGGTTAACTCTAAAAGACGAGCACTCTTTCTTAGAGATGCTTGCAAGGTAGTGACGACAACGATCACTATCTAACAAACAAACGAGTTCAACCGACGAATGGTTAACTCTAAAAGACGAGCACTCTTTCTTAGAGATGCTTGTAAGGTAGTGACGACGACGATCACTATCTAACAAACAAATGAGTTCAACCGACGAATGGTTAACTCTAAAAGACGAGCACTCTTTCTTAAAGATGCTCGCAGGGCAGTGACGACGACGATCACTATCTAAAACACACGAACACAAACCAATGAAAGACAAATTCAAAAAGACAAGTACTCATTGAAAGATGCTTGCAAAAAATAATCAAACATAAATTGATAAGCAGTGACGAGGACGATCACTCAAAATAAACGAACACATCATAAGCAAAAAAATTCCATTCATTGAAAAGCCTTGAAGGCTGAAATTACAAAAAAGGCCCTAGTGGCCGAAGAGTTATAAACAAAATAAGAAGAGAAGTTGCCGAACAGATTTATGGTTGATCTCCAACCTCTACAGCCTCTCCCTCGACAAGAGCATCTTGCTCGCCAGCAGCCTCCTCCTCGGTAGGAGCACCTTACTCGCCAACAGTAACCACCTCGGCTGGAGCACTCTGCTCGCTCTGTTCAGCTGGCGGACTCTCAAAGAGGACCAGAACTGCCAGGAGGCGAGGAAACATGAGTCCTATTTTCATCAGATCGAGCAGGGGGAGAGTTGAGCCTTCAACAGGTTCTTCCTCCATAATAAGATCATCGATAAAACTGCCGAACTCGGCTACGTCCACTTCTGGATGAACTTCTTTGAAGTGACGAACAAGTTCATGGGCCGTGAGCGCTACCGCATAAATTGCCGCAGATCCAGCGAGGTCACCATTATCATCTCGCTCTTTCTTCACGGTGATCAGATCTCGCCGAAGAGTGGCCAAATCATCCTCATCAGATGAGAGGTTGTCTTGCAGAGTGGTCACCTCTTCGCGAGTAGCAGCGAGCTCGTTGGATTTCACTAATAACTCATCCTCGGCAGCTTTGAGGCGAGCTCGGAGATCTTCGATCATTTGGAGATCTTCTTGATCTTTTCTCCGAACAGCATCAAGTTGAGCCTCAGAGTCGGCCAGCTTCGCCTCAGAATCGGCCAGCTTTTTCTCAAGGCCAGCTTTAGCCTTGGTCAGTTGGGCGATCGCCGCGCTTTTCTCCTCGTTTGTTTTTCGATGTTCGTAAATCTGGAGGGAAAGCTGCTCGGCCGCGTAAGAAAGGCGACTAGCTTTGACGACGATCAGTCTCGCGTTCTCGGCTGAATTATGGTGATCAACCTCATCGACGTACTTTATGGTTAGCGAACGGGGCAAGTTCTTCATTGCCCTGATCGCGACTTGGTTTAGCGCGTCATCGTCAGCTGGGTCCCGCGACCGGTAATAGTTGAGGAGATCCTCATTGAAATTTTCGTCAACCGGGTGCTCGGCAATCCTGAGACAGAACAAAGACGATCAGAGAAGGTATTTCTAAAAAATATTTAAAGGCATTTTTAGTGAGCTTACTTGGCAACCCGTTCGGCATTCCAGTCGAGAAGAGTGATGTCCTCGGGGGCCCTTTGCTCGGCCTAGGGGCTTGTGGCAACTTCCCTCGACCTCTTGGTTTTGCGAGGAGGGGACGCCTTCTTGGGGGATGCCTTCTTGGGGGGTGGCGACTTAGCCCTCGGCGGAGATCTCCTCGGCGAGACTCTCTGCTCGGTAGCAGTTGGGCGTTGACCCCCTCGGGTCGATTTAGCAACCTTCTTCGAAGGAACCTCCGAGGTCTCCAGCGCTTTCCTCTTGTTGGTGCCCTCGATGATCGTGCGCTCGCGACTGGCTTTCGCTGCTCGCAACACTTTGCTCACCATGATTTGTTCGAGTTCGATGGTCGGAGGAAGATTGGTTACAACTTTCTCAGGAACCACTACTAAAAACGAAGAGTCAGTTTTTTACGAAGAAAAGAAAATTTTACTAAAGACTTAGAAATATTTTGATACCTGGAGGAAACTCTCGAGTGATGTGGTGAGGAGGTACTCTAAGGCGTGCTCGCTCTCGCATACACTCCCTGTTCAGAAAGCGGCAAGACCTTTCCAAGTAGCGACGACGAGCTACGCAGCAAATGTGGTACTGAAATATGGGCGATAGACGATGCTCGGCGTTCTTCGCGCGAACAGTTTCACCTACAAAAGCGAGGAGTTATTCAGTATAGACAAGAACGAGCAGAAATAAAAAAAACTTACCACGAATTCTCTGGTAGTCGGTCGCGATGTGAATGCGAGCAGAGGATCCATCTAGCCTCACGACACTTTTCCAGTCCCCGGCTACCCACCACCAGTTGGTCTTCCAATCCCGAATTTTGTTAGGGACCCCTTCGACCAATTTGAGGTGGTCGCGACCTTTCACATAGTACCAGCCGTAGCCCACCTTCTTCCCGGCTTCGGCCGCCTGAAGGAGATAGTTGATCTCTTTCGGACTGAGCCATGTGTTTCGACAACCGTTCTCGACTGCCTCCAGGCCGAACACGGTGAGGAGTCCAATTATGTTCGACCACCCGTTCGACAACACTTGAGAAGGTGACACCCCTAGAAAGTGTAGAAAGTTAGTGATTCCAGGGTGCACGGGGAATCTCAGTCCTGCCTCCATCATTCCAATGTTGACGGCGACCATCCCTTCTGGCGGTTGGTCGGCCCTCTCATCTTCGCGAGGAACAAAGAAGCAAACATCGGCGGGCAGCTGATATCTTTTCCGGGAATTTTCTAGCTGGGTCGAGGAGACGGTGCTCGCATACTCACTGGCCGCATATCTCGATTCATATGCTTCTCGGTATGTGCGAGGGACCTCTCTAGGCGGGTACTCGCAAATGTATTGGTAGTACGCCTCCCTCGAGAGCTCATCACCATCCAAGTCTTCTCGCCCACTAAAAACATCTTTTATGCTCGCCGCGTAGCGAGCAATCTCCTCGTACTCCTCGCGAAGAGAGCTTGTCAAAGTCTCTTCAACTCGGGTCGGGTCGAGCTGCTCGCCCGTCTCCACACCTAAATCTTGGTCGCTCATTTCGGAGTTAGTCCTCTCGACATCCTCCTCGGCATCATTGCCAACATCTTCCCTTTCAGACTCATCGGTCTCATTGGCAACGACAACGCCGACCACTTCCAACATTTCTTTCCAACTATCGGCCGGAAGGTTGGGAACACCTACATTAATGGGGTTAGGGGAGTGAACCCTCGAATCCGAAGAGACAGCCCTCTCCACTAGGGCCAAACGAGCACCCTCGCCGGAAGGGCTAGCACCACCATCCAACGGCAGCGGACCACTGCCGGAGCCACCACCAACCTCCATTTTTCTTTCTATAGAAATGGGGGAGAAAGAAGTTTTAAAGAAGAGAATGTGAGTTGTTTACCTTTTTGCCGATCGGAAACCACCCAAGAGTTGCCGGAAAAGCTTGAAGAACTTGGCATGGAAGGAACTCGAGAAGGAATTCGTAATTTGCAAAGAGTGAAAAGTATTTTCAAGAGGTATGAGGTCCTATTTATAGACAAATATGTTCAGGGACCAATGTGCAAAAAACGGGGTAAAATTTGCAATTTTCCCAAAATACTGGGATCATTCCCGAAATCGAGGCGAGAAAGTGGGCATCACGTGCGACCTTTGAGGTCGGCACGCGCCCACGCGCCAAATTCAAATTTTGGGCGCCGATCACGCGCCTGACACACGTCAAATCCGTCATCATTTAAAGTGCTTCGAAAAGCGTGCTCAGCGTGAGAAACGAGGCGACCGCCTCCAACTTTCGTCATCAAGATTTCAAAATTGATTTTTTTGTCGAAGACAAGTCCACCTTCCAAGAAGACGATCATACTGCTCGCCTTACTATTCTACGAATACGAAGAAAGGCGACCAGGGGGCAAATGTTATACCTAGTCAAAGAAGTCAATCTTTGACAAGTCAATCCCAGTCACCAGCATGCGTGGCGAGGACCAGTCAACCAAGTCGTGCGACGACTAGTCAACAAGATGAAGAAAATGTAATAAAAGTAATGTATTTAATGTACTTAAGTGTTCGCCCAAAGATGTTGGCGAGCACATGTTTAATGAGCTGCTCGCCCAAAGATGTTGGCGAGCAGATGTTTATTTAGCTAGAGAAGACAAGTGATTGAAGCCTTGGGAGACAGCATATGGCGTGGCGACGAGGTCCTCCGGCGACCACCGTGGTGGCATCTCGGCGAGCAGGTTTACCGGACGAGCAGGTTTTCCAGCTCCTCGGCACCTCGGCGAGGACGACCACCAGAGGCGGTTTAGCATTAAATGCGCCGTCCCATCACCTTTTCGGGCAGAAGTTCAGGTCCAGTGAGGGCATGCCACGTGTAAAGGGCGGGCAGCCCCAAAAACTACTATATAATGCCTAAAAGGCTCATTTGTAAGATCCAAGTAACATTTCTCACCCAACCCTAAGCAATACACTTCCCAAGCTCAAAGCTTTAGCTTCTCCAAGAAGCTAGTTCTTGTGTTCTTCATAGTTCTTCATCAAGATCATCATAAATCATCATATTAATCCATATTAACACGTAATAACCCCCGATCATAATATATGTTTGTTTAGTGCTTACGAAAGCCCACATCCAGATCATCCGTTCAAAGCACGTGCAACAAACCACAAAATATGTTAACTTCACCTGAAAGAAATGAGACGAAATTAACACAACTCCATCAGTTGGAAATGAAATTTGAATTCCCAGAAAATTCCGGACCAGTCTCATCAATGAGACGTATATTTTATCCGTAAGCAACCATCGACAGGTATGAATATGTTAAAAATCTCAACTAAAAACCACCACTATTTCCATATTATCATCGCAACATATAAATAAATCAATTCTCTTAGAGATCAAATGAATATCCCCAAACAACCATCATTTACAACTGAAATCCTGATAAAAACTAAATTAACCTGGAAAAACTTTCATCCATCGGTAGATCTGGTGAAGGATGTAAATACAGAGGAGATTGAATTCTTCACGCTGAATCAAGGGCGGAGGCAGGATGAAAATTTAAGATGGGCTGGAAGCAAAAAAAATAAATACGATAGGAAAAAAAAAAGTAAATTTTTTTTTTACATACGTTGCACCCTACGATTCTTTATCTTATAGAATCATCGATAGGATCAATGTCTTCAAACAATTTTCTTTCAATATAAACAACCATAAAATCAGATAATCACTCTCCATTTTGTTTCGAAGAACACTTTTGACATGCTTCATAGCTGAAATTCTGACATGTTTCATAGCTGAAAATGCTCGTTCAGTCGTGGCAGTGGTAACAAGAAGTGTCAAAACAAGATGAATCAATCTTGTAATTAAAGCATACGTTTGTGCCTTGTTGGTCTCAACTAACTTTTGGGATAGTTCAGAAATAGTTGACAGATTTTAAAAACTTTCTTGAGAAGGTATATCAATTTTGTAATGCTGCAATTCAAATCTCAGACGAATCATCATATTACCTATTATCAAATTAAATAGTTTTCACTTCAATTCTTTGCTTCTCGATTATTCATTACCTATTATCAAATTAAATACACAATTAATCAATTGATCATAGAAATACATTAATTAATGTCACTAAAAAAAAGTGAACATAAAAAGAAATAAATTAAATCATTCATAATTATTTATGTTATTCCTTCTACACAATTAAAACAATGCTACTGTAACTTTTATAAAAATCCAATCCAAACACTATGTTCTAAATTTTATTTTCTAATTTAAATAAGATAGTGGATATATGATATATTATTCATCATTCCCAATTTTCTGCTGTAATTCTTTAAAAACTCAATTCAAAAACACTATATCTCAAATTTTGTTTTCCAATTTCCTATTCACTTTATAATATTTAAAAATATAATGGTAGTGGTGGTCTGTTGTAGACAGTAGATAAATATTGCTTTGGAATTTGGGGGCCACAATTCATCTACTAGTAATATCATTAAAAACAGATAGAGCACAGTAGCACACGACTCACGAAAAACTCTCAAAATTGAAAACCTACTCTTTTTGTCAAAAAAAAAACATCAAATATTTACCTAGTGCAAAGCGGCGACGCGACACGGAGTGACGGAGGCGGCTGGCGGCCCGGCGGGAGAGTGGGAGGTAAAACTTTTTTGCAGTCGGCCGCGTGTCAATGGAAATAGCAGCGTTTTTTTTTTTTATAAGTTTGAAATGGAAGGAAATTGGGGATTTTAGTTTAGGGTTTGTTAATTAAGTGAATTTTAAAATTGTGCAAAGTGTTAAATATGTTTATTTTACATGTAATTATACCAAACTTAGTGTAGTTAGATGGTAAAAACTCTTGCAAACAAATTTTATAAAGGTCTTGGGTTCGATTTTGATAGGCTGCGTTTTTATTTATATATATAATTTTTTAGTAATTTTTTTTTTTTTTTAAATAGGGTGGGCTACAGCCACCCTTAGCCATTGAAGGGATCCGCCCTTGCGCTGAATGAATGTGTGTATTATTCACTCAGAAGGATATACATGCATAATACATGTGCCAACTGAAAAAGTAGGAACTGAAAAACTGTTAAAACGGAAGTTTTGGGGATTAGCAACTTTCATTTCATATTTTATTTAGCATTTTAATTATTAAGTGTGTTGTATGGAATTTTATAACAAGAAAAAATTAAATAAAATGCATATTAATAGAATTGATATTGAAAATGAATTAGATCATCAAATTCAACAGTGAATTTATATATAAAATGGAGGTTTACAACAACAAACTAATTAACAAACTTGATTACTTTGACTTGTACACAATTTGAGTTTTTCTCTTCACACGTTGAGCTATAGTTGTCATCTAGTGAAAAATGATGACTTGAGTTTGGAGGGAAAAAGGAAAATGGAAAGAGAAAAACTTACATAGTGGCAAAATAGTAATTTACTTGTCAAAACCCTCGATTTACCCAATGACCGCATCTCCCTATTCGCGCACCAAAATCAGTACAAAAATTTAGAGGATTAGAGAGAAACTCTACGAATACAGAAGCTTGGGAATCAAGAAATGAGCGATAACCTAGAACGGAAATCGTTCTTGAGAAGACAGTGGGAGGCGTACAAGCTCGTTGACGAGACCGTTCAGAACAAATCTCGCCTCGAAGATTTCATTGCATCAGATCCCGTCAATGGTCCCATTGTATGTGAATTTCGATTTTATACCCAAACATACACGCACGCATATATGCCTTTGTTCCGATATAAGTTTCAGCTTCAGTTCATACTTAAATTTATATGACGCAGCTTGCTTAATTAAGTCCATGTTGTTTGCCTCCTCTTTATTTCAGGTGAAGGCTACACAGGACACTCGGAGTAAAGCTCATATCGCTACTGGAATTATTATTTTTGGAACATGTTGGAGATATGGTTGGAAGCACCGAAGCAGGATTGCTAATGGTATTTTTTTGTTTGTTTGGACTTTTTCACTTAAATTTCTCTAAAAGAGCTTTTCGCCCCTTTTTCCCCATCTGTTTATTGTAATTGGACTATCATATACAAAACGCGTGATCACATTAATATGTTAATTATTGCAAATGAAATGAAAGAGAAACATAAAGAATTTTGAATAATATGTAGAGAAGATCATTAGCGATGATCTTGGCCAACAGTTATATACTTATATGGCCCTGTGAATACTGAACTAATTATTCAACGACAATGAGTTTGATGATGGTAAGGAATGTATGGACATGGAGATTGAAAGTTATTAGCTGTATTGTAGGATAATTTTGTGACATTGTAAGATTTGCAAGATAATGATGACGATGAGGTTGGCTTCTGTGGCAGATGTTGTACAGTTAGTGGCTTTAGTCGCCTTACCTCCGCTTGCTGCCCGTGTAACACTTGATTTTGGTATCAGCACGTACCTCATGCGTAATAAGGATCAAAGGAATGCTTACGTTGAATTCAATGAGTGGTTACAGAAGAGAGCTTGAGGTGAGCCTTGGATATTGCTGCCACATTGGAGGATGAATTGAACTTTCTAATTAGCAATAGTAATAGCTCATTGTGATAATTCGAATTCATACTTAGTTGTTGTTATCTTTGTATTTTTTTTATGGAACTTTAGCCTATCATTTCCTTTATTCGTTGTACCATTTCCTTTACATTGAATTCAATAAGTGGTTACAGAGAGAGCTTGAGGTGAGCCTTGGATATTGCTGCCACATTAGAGGACGAATCGGACTTTCTAATTAGCAATAATAATAGCCCATTGTGATAATCCGAATTCATACTTAGTTGTTGTTCTCTTTGTATTTTTTTTTTATGGAACTTTAGCCTATCATTTCCTTTATTCGTTGTACCATTTTATATACCTTTTTAAGTATTGCGATCTATCTGTTCTCTCTTTTTTTTTTTCTGATGTTTTAGACAACTGCCAGTGGAGTTGATTGGTGAAAGCTTTACTAGTTTTTATTCAATTAAATAATTTGCTACCACTTAGATGTCATCGTTGTGTATATTTTAAATGAATAATAAGTTCTGATTCTCCTGCCATAGAATGGGAGCATAGTTTCTTTGGTTCCCCTCCTTGCAATTTACTCTCAGGAAAATAGATTTTGAAGTAGCATTTCATAGATTTAGAAACGCGTAATGGTTCTAATGAATCTGTATTATAATAGAGCGTGGAATTGTGGATCTATATTGACACTCTGAGAAGTTCCTATTTTGAAATTATGATTAGCTCGAGCAGAGTCTTGAATTTGGCTACCTCATTAGATATTGAATGGAACTTCCTATTTCGAAATTATGATAGCTTATTGTGATAATGAATTTATATTTATTTAGTGATTTATTTTAAAACAATTTGGTATCAATGATTAATGCCTTGGAGTTGATGGGTTAAAGATTGTTATTAGTAAGATTACACTAGCACTCTTCCATTGAGCTACATTTCATGGTAGCTATCTATCTATGTCTACTAACATTTGTGCTATTTCAATGTTGATGGGACGAGCAACTGTACAAATTTGTTAAATGTTCCTCTTTCGATCTGCTCCACTTTGCTGGAACCTTTTTTTTCTGGGTGAGTTTTGTGACCAAATTTGAGATTAGTTGTATAGAGTTTCAGTTGGGGACCTCTTGTTACTTAATGGTTGAAATGTCTTCTCTTTCTTGTCTTACATGTCATTCATATAAGTGGGGTAACTAAAGATTGTACACCATTGTATAACAGCCTAATAGGAAACCCGAAACCCGAAATGTTACATTTTATGATTAAGTAGTCCCACAAGTTGACTGATAGAATCATAAATTCTATATATCTCCAACAAAATCTATGCTAACATAATGGAAATGGTAAAGCATACTATGGCAAAAAGTATGTTTTTTTTTTCCTTCATATTTACTAAATTTGATACATCACTACAAATTTTGGAGATCAAAACTTAGGAAATCTGGATTGCACCTGAAAAAAGCTTTGCAGTGTTTTATCCTCAATCACAGAAAATTAAGTTTGTTTCAGCTTTTTTAACTCAAATGTCTATTTTTCAAATCTATTATTACATCTAAACTAAATATTTAAAATCTGTTCTACCATATAATAATATATTTAATACGTCTTCCAGTGTGAATTGAAATAGTTCCATTTGTTTTCATTATTCCACTTTCTGAATATTCCTCTCGTTTGAGGCTTAGTAGCCTGGTTGGGATTTGCTAAAAAAACAGAGGATTTTTCACAAGAATTTTCAACTGGTCCTGCTAATTTAATCATTTCTTGTAATAAAGGGTGACAGTGGTGGTCCAAGTGTTTCTTTAGCATTTCTTGTAGGAATTTGGTTGCTTTTTGATATATCCTTTAATGATGGACTTTCAATGTTTGAGGTTAATTTGGTATAGGTGTGGAAAACTGTGCTGGACTTGGGAGAGAAAGAAGAGACATTTTCAAGCATTGTGGTAAGAAGGTAGTTGAATTTTGATTTAAAAGTGAGGTGAAAATTTATTTGTACTATTATCACTGTGGTGGCAACAGTGGTGCTCAGGTGGTTTAATTGGCGGTGCTTCGGTAGTTGTGAAACTGACTCTCTTCTTTAGCTGTGGTTCTTCTTCAGCTAAACTCTGGTTATAAAATTCATGATACTCAGAAGCAGCTGCCACACATTGACATATCCTGTAAGCCCACAATCCCCTGTTTAATTTTGTATTTATTTTGCAATTGGCATGTATTTATCGAAGCGGGGGATAGTTCAAGTGGTTAGAGCATCATTATATAGGTCCTGACTTAGGTACTGGGTACGATTCATGGGAAAATTCAAACAAGTAAAATCTTTTTTGGCATGAATGTAATCCAATTTGGGATGGACAATGTTAGTATTTTCTTTTGTTGAGACATGAAAGGGAGGGGGGAGACAGAGATATGGCACATTATTACCTGCCTGCTCTGCTCATCTGTCTAGGTTGATGAAGAATTTATGGTTGGTGCTGATGTTTCATTGTAGAGAAGATGCTTCCACTTTATTGCACTGAAAAATTATTGGCACTAATATTTAGTAGTACTAGACATAGGTTTAATAGGTTCAAACAATTCTTGATTTTTAATATACGTGTCAGTGGTAGATGTTGAATTTTCCTTCTACTTTTATGTAAAACCTAGCAAAAAATATACCTTTTGGGCTTTTACCAAAATAGAGCCATTTACCGTTGCACTAAGATGTCGTTTGCTAGGTGGGTTTAGGGGTCGGATAGATAGGTGCAAATCCACCGCATCTCATATGATATTTTCAGTCTTCTTTAAAATTTATCTGACATTTTCTTGATTTTATTTTACTGATATTGATATTGCATATCAATATTTATCTTTTTTTTCAATTTTTTTTACAAATATCGTGGAGATAATGTTCTTCTCAATATCGACATCGGTTACCATGAAAATTTTCGATCCCAACCCAACTAGAAAATGAAGTGTAGCAATTTCTTCTCTGCACTTTAACCTTGAAGCTGTGGTGAAATTACAAACGGCATTATTTCAGAATTTTACATAGTACTTTACAGTAAAAATTGTACATCGGTATTCATTTCCGACCACCCGCATTGCATGAACTGGCCTTATTTTCCTGATAGATTGAATTAATTTTTATATTAAATTATAACTAAACAAAATTTATATATATATATATATTTATTGTATTTAAAACATCTAATTTTAGGAAGATGAAAACTTCTACGCAGTAGTTACATCAATAGCTTGTAGGATGTGAATTAAATTGACTTTTTTCTCTCTATGAGTTACAAAAAATATAAAAAAAACAGTTTGATTGAATTTTTTTAGTCAGCATTGCATCGTGGATATCTAGAATATTGTGTAATGAATTTTAACTTTTATTTATTTGTTAGGGATATTTTAGACATTTTGAATGAAAATATTAATATTTTGCCATTTTTGGACCACCCTCTATGTTTATTGAGCATCTTAATTAGATTTTATGATTTTATATATTTTAATTATTATAAATGATCCGGCCCGAATAAAGCTTTTCATGCTTTGTTTTCACGGAGTACAAATATAAAATGAAATGTAGTAAAATGACGTTATGACGTTTGATAAAGATTAAAAAAAAAAAAAAGGGGCTGTGATTTGAGATGTAGGGTCATAAATATCCAACAAAAAAATTGGAATGAAAAGCTTTTACAACAATATCCAAAATGAAAATATATGAAAAGCTTCGGTTGGGATGAGTGAGTATGAATTAAATGGATTAGTTTATGTCATATGACTCATATACAATAAAAAAAAAATTCAACTAATTTAATACTATATACAATAATAATATATATATATATATATTTTGACAGGGTACAATAATAATATATTGATTTCAAGAGATAAAAAACAATTTGGAATAAAACGTTTAATAAAAAAAATAATAGATTAAAGAAAAAAATCGAGGTAAATTTCAACCAAATTAATAATCAGGTCAACCAAAAAATATATATATAAATCGGTTTATAGAGTTGTAGCATTAAAATTAGATAGTATACATCGTACTGAACTGAATATCAGTATATATATTGCACATGGAACAAATTAAATGTTATGGATTTATTTGCAGAAACAGAAGGATTAAGGTCCAATTAATAATTTACTCCCAGTGTGATATTGGATAAAATAAATCTTGGTATTATTAAAATGTTTTGGCAACATTCTTTGTCAGTAAAATTACACTAAAAAGTATCAGTTCCATGTGTGCATATGTGGTCCTAAACTAAAATAATGGACGTGTCTTTTGCAAGGCCATTAAATTAAATTCAATTTAGGACAACTCAGAAAAATTTAGCCATCAATGAGGTTAGTTGAACATAGCACCCTCGAGAATTTATTTATAAATAATGCTCCATCTGCTTCTCTGCAAATTGTTGGGGATATATACATTTTTATATATAGATTGAAGAAGTATTTCACTTTCACTGTATTATGTGAATCTTGTTTACCGTACATTATTATAATTGTTACTCTGTTAGAACTATTACTACAGGTGTTATAATGTTAATTTTTACAAAATAATAATACTAATGTATAATAAACAAAATTCACATAATATTTTACATTTAAATATTATTTACCGTACATTATTATAATTGTTACTCTGTTAGAACTATTACTACAAATGTTATAATGTTAGATTTTATAAAATAATAATATTAGTAATGTATAATAAATAAAATTCACATAATATTTTACATTTAAATCTAGATTTATTCGACTCTAGGTTGGGTGGAAGAGGACGTGAGGCTATAAAGTATTTAGGTGGTAGATTTTATGTTACTCTTGAAAAGGGAAAAAAAAAAATATATATATATATATATATTTTTTTTTTGACAGATGAAAAGGTTAAAAAGTTGGTTGAAGCTTAACGAGAGCTCTCATTTAAATAGATTAAAGAGTAACTAGAGAAATTACGAAAAAATTTATGTCATTAAAAGTAAAAATTTGTGATAATTATAAAGGATGGAAACAAGTTTGAGAACAATAAAATGTTCCAAAAGTTGTCTCATAACTCCTCTTGTTCAAAGCTTTCTCAATATAGTAACTTATCCTTTTGGATGCTTCTTTTTCTTTATAATAAAATTTAAAATAATCTCTTGTCCCAAAAAAAAATGTTTTTTTTTTTGTTGTTGTTTTTTTTTTATAGCATTTTGACTTATTAGTTTCAAATACAAATTTAGCTTATAGATGTGTGCCTGGTCTTTATTATCTGAATACTAATAAAAATAAAAATATGTGAAACATAAGTATAATATAGTAAACTTAACAACACATTTATATATTATAACTTCAAAATAATTAATTAAGAAAAAAATAATTTCGCCCTCTACTCATAAAAGCTATAATAAAATTCGTGACTTGTCCAGCTCGGCTCCAACCAAATTCTTTAATGATAGAATTCAATTTTATTATCGAAAGTTTGAAAATATTTACTTAGGATTTATTAGTCTCATTAAACTCTCATTTCAATGTACTGTTTACACTTGTAACTTAGAAGTATACCACTCTTAGATTTAAAATCTTTAAAATCCAAACAATTTTTGAACAGAGTTCGTTCATACAGAGTTTTATTGGTTCCACGAATTAGTTGTTTCTTGGACCGAAAATCGAGATTTCAAAAAAGAAAAATTATTAGTGTCATTATTTATAAAGGTGTATAGCAGTTAATGGTGATTAAATTGTTAACCAACATTGGCAGCAATGAATGAAGCTATTACTGTACAATTTACACATTCTGGTTGCAAATATTAATTTACTCTAATTACTGTATAAATCTACCAGCAAACTTCTTGTGATCTTTTCACCCATATAATTAATAAATTTATTTATTTATTTTCTTTTCTGGCTGCAAATTTAATCCCCCATCTTAAATTCTTCCACCACACTATTTAATACAATATTTATTTCTTTTTTTCTGGTATACCATAATTAATTCTGGAATTAAATAAAACCTGTCCTTTTATTGTTCCAATGTTTTCCTTTGTACTATATATATATCCCACTTGTAACTAAAATCGTATATACACTCTCTTCTCCCTCTCTTCTAAAGGTAATTTTTTTCTTCAATTTATCAGATTTTTTTTTTTTAAATTTCTTGATATATAGGAGTATTATATTTATTTATTACTGTTGTATTGAGTGATTTATTTATTTATTTTGTTAGGAAAATATTGTTTTTTGCAAGGATGAACTACAGAGCTGCAGAGAGCCCAAAATTGGAGTTGAAGCTGAATTTGTCTCCGCCGAGAGAACAGACTGTGCATGAGTCTGTTTCCTCGACGGAGGTTTCTCCGAGGAGCTCGTGCGTCTCGAGGGAGTTAAGCCCGGAGATGGGATACTCGAGCAGCCCGGAGAGCGGGGGCAGCATGATGCTCGTGGGCTGCCCCCGTTGTCTGATGTACGTTATGCTCCTCGGAGACGAGCCGAAGTGCCCTAAGTGTAAGAGCACTGTGTTGCTTGATTTTCTGCAAGAAGAAAGAAACAGGGAAATGAAGAAGTGATGATCATCCACAACAATCTTGGTTTATTAATTTCTTGTTTTTTTTTAATGAGTTTGTGTTGGTTTTGTAGGGTTTTTTTGTTTATTTACTGGGTGTTGTATTATTGAAAAGGATTTTAAAAAAAAAGGTGGTTTAATTAATTAGGTCCTTTCATATGTTTATTTTGATGTTATGGAAATTAATTTTGTTAGATGCTATATATGCTACATTTTTATCAATGAATATGAAGAACTCTTTGGAGTTGTGTTTGTGGCACTAAATGCATGCAACTAACCTTGTATACTTCTCTGTTCTAAAATGATGTTCCTCTTTCATCAAACGAATATTACATAATTTATTGTGTTTAAAATTTTGAATTTTACTTATATACTTTCATTTGTTGAACATTAAAATAATAGACATTATTAGGAATTAATATACAAATTAAAATTAATTTTTCACCTCTCTACAAGTTCTAACTTTTAGATGAGACAAAATTCTTTCATGGTATCAGAGCCGCCCATACCTCCAGAATTCGATTCCTACTGAAAGCAACTCCACTCATTTAAATTGTGTCCAATGAGTCTCCCCAAAAGGATAAGAGGTGATGGTAGGTATTAAAAATTAATATACAATAATTAAATATTCACCTCTCACTTCAGATTTGACTTCAGACTCTTACTTTCAGACATTCATTAAATTTTTGAACATTTTATACATTTCTAAAATATGAAACAATGTTTTTGGATAAAGGGAGTAATATAATTAGGGTTTTTTTTAAAACAATAATTAGGGGTCTTAATTTAAAGTTGCTTCTTCACATGCTTCTTGAAAGCAAGCCAACAAATTCAAGCATTTAATAAAAACCTGCAGTGATTAAATCTGGGGGCGTATTCAATTTTCCAAATGATGTTTAATTTATTCATTATGCATTTAATTTCAATAGTTTTACTAGACTAAATTAAAATATTACATACTCTAGACTAAAATGTTGATTTAAAAATGCAAAGGGAAAACTGGTTGAAAAGTTTTTTTCGTTAATCTGGTAATGTGTGGTTGAGATAGTTTTTTCCTCGATTTCTCTGTTTTTTTTTTTTGAATCGGTAAAATGGTATTTCACTTGAGTACATGGGGTACTCAACCCGTAATGTTTTTACATCATTTTCCTCGATTTCTCTGTTTCATTTTCGTATTTTACTGGATTTTTAATACGTGTCGCTCCCAATATTATAGAACGTTGATTATTTTTTAATATAACTGAAACAGAACGTGTGGAACATAAAAAGTAGAACGTGTGGAACATAAAAAGTGAAACAAATGCATGATTGGGAAACTTCACCTCCAACTGCATCTGGATGGGCCTGCTATTTGTTTTGTGTTTTATTACTATATATGAGATACAAAATTTGGCCACCATTTATGTTAGATACAAACCCAATCACATCTCATATGATATTTTCAGTATTTTTTAAAATTTATATGACATTTCTTTTTCTACTGTTTAGGTGTGGACATATGTTCTTGTCGAGGTGATTGTTGTCTCTGATTTATCACACTTCACTTTAGTCTCTGGTAATAACCGTAGAAAGACCCGCCTCAATAAACTAAATAAACAATTTTTATATTAAAATCCGTATAAATAGTAAATGTTCAATTAATAACTAGATGGAGGAAGTACTAATTTTAGTGTTAATCTAAAGGTATTTGATCTCAAAATATATGTTTTTCTTTTATAAAATTTTGGGAAAAGCTGTAAAGATAGTGGATCGGCATGAAAGAGGTGGGTAAGGCATATAAATGGCGTGCCATTTTGGGTTGAACACCACAGTAGCATTTAAATATATTGGGTGTTTGCAGAAAAATTAACAGTAAAACTGTAAAAGTGATGGAGTAAATGTTTTTAAAATTAACAAAAAATTTAGAAGTAATCTTTTTTGGGGGTTTGGTCATTCGTCCAGGAGGTATAACATGGAAAAGAGATTATGATAAATCCTGTTTCACCAAAGACTGCTCCATTTTATTCTTGTAAATGGGTAAAGTCAGCTCCTAATTGAGCGAGTGAGTGTGCCTCCTAAGATCAGTTTTTGGGAAATATATAAATTTGCACATTACAAATTCGTTGGCAAGAGAGAGGATGTCTCTCACCACACTGTTCTCAGGCCCTGCTGATCTTCTCGTTTGTAGGCATAGCGCGACCGCCTGTTGTGAGTATGTTCTGATCTCAATATGTCCTGAACCCCGTCGCATAGCGATTCGGATTCCGACCAGGATAGCCATTAATTCCGCTCCCAGTGGTCCTCTTTGGGGTCTTATCCTTTCAGCAAAACTCGTGATTTTCCTTTCGTCCTCCATACAGAGTATCCCTCCTGCTCCACATCTTCTTCCTTTTTAAATGCACCATCAACTTCTAGAATGAGATTATGTGCATCTTCCGGTCCTCACGGGACTTCCTTCTTTTGGTGCTGATGTTGGTGATTCTTATTTACTTGGATCTGGGTGTGGAATGCCTCCAAGTACATAAGCACTTTTTCTCCAGTCTTGTCGTCAATTGCCTTTTTTTGGGGCGGCGTGGAATGAAGAATCGTACATCTCTCTCCAGATTCTCCATGCTATCATGATAATTCTTTCAAAGTCGGCTTTTGTCATTTTTGAGCGGACGTATTCAAGAAAACCAGTCGTGCAAACTCCTTTTCCTTTATAAATCACCTAACTCAGAACGAGTCCATACATTTTTAGTGTTTTGACAGTGGAACAAACCATGAGTCGTTGTCGGGTAGCTGCTTCCGCACATTCCACAAATAGGTCGAATTGGGATATGTCTCCTTGCCAGGTTTTCTTCTGTTTGGATAAAATCTTGACACATTTTCCAACAAAAAATTTAAAAGTATGAATAGTTGAAAACTGCATCGTCCACATTATTTAAATTTTTTTTTTTAATTTTTATACAAATTCATAGTGTCATATTTTTTTAGAGCAACATTTGTATGAAATATTTTATACGTGGAATATGTCTAATTAAGATATTTTTTAAAAAAATTGTGGGTCAAAAGTTTGAATTCGGGTCGTCCAATAAATTTGTAGATCGCAAGCAGATGATTTACTACATGACCAATATATTGTTATTACAAGACTAGAAATGTAATACTACATGTCAAAAAAATATTTTGGAGAATTTGCCCAAAAAATTAAATGTTCAAACTATTTTTGAACTTTAGTACGTAGTACATTTTTGACCTTATAGTGACAATATTTTGAACTTTAATAAAATTTGACTTTTATTGACTCGCGTTGACCCGGTTTGACCCATGAATTTTTGCCCCAAATTTACCTTAATTATCTATATTTCATGTATGAAATATTTAATAGTATAAGTTTTTATTTATTTTTTCTTCTTTATTTAAAATAATTACTATAAGTACTATTTTTTTTTTTATCAAATTAATGGTTTTGACATATTAAATGTGTCCGATTTTATAATTTTATTATAATATTAATACAATTTTTAGATATTAAAAAAATACCAACTAGGGGGATGTCTAACAATTTTGTACTTCTACATTCTTAATTTTAAGTCGTAAAATAATACTATAAATAAAATGAAATTGCATGTAATATTTTTTGTATTTCACTATTTAGATATTGTTGGTATGTTGACACGTGTTAAAAATTCAGATAGTAAAACATGAAAAATGACACAAATAAACTACACATAACATTATCAAGACTATTGTGGTTATGTATTTGAGTAACTAGATTAAGGTGGTGGGATTAAATTAAAAAACACAAAAGCATTACCTTCATAACTTTAAAATTTTACAAAAATATAGATAATTAAGGTAAATTTGAAGCAAAATTTTATAGGTCAAATTCGAGTCTACGCGAGTTAAAAGGGGTCAAACTTAATTAAATTCCTTGGTAAGAAAAAGAGGTATCCCGCACCGGGTGGCACGAAAAATATATTTTTTCGCTTTTAAATATTTTTTTTACTATATGAGTATATGACCAAAACTACGTTACTACATGATCAAAATATTGTTATTACAAGATCAAAAATGTGATTTACACTTATATACACCTGAGTGCACCACATGCTCAACTTTTAAATTTGATTTTTTTTTTTCAAAATTTTTTTTCCGTAAAAGTGCAAATCAATATATTGAAAAGTGCAACACAGATTTTTAATGAAAAATTCAAGTCAATTTATTAAAAAGTACAAATCAGTATAACTGAAAAGTACAATACAATATTAATGAAAAACGTAAGTCATTACAACTAAAAATTGCAATACAATATTTATTAAAAAGTACAAGTTAGTATAATTGAAAAGTGCAACACAATATTACTGAAAAGTGTAAGTTATTATAACTGAAAAATGCAACACAATTTTTTATTGAAAAGTGCAACACAATATTATTAAAAAGTGCAAATCAGTATCATAATTTTTAATGAAAAGTGTAAGTTATTATAACTGAAAAGTGCAACACAATATTATTAAAAAGTGTAAGTCACTATAAATAAAAATATTAATGTAACAATTGTAAAGTGCAACACAATTTTATCAAAAAGTGTAACTCATTGAAAAGTGCAATTCACTATAAGTAGTAATATATTTCTGATACTTGATTTTTTAGACGAAATCTGCACCCAAGTGCACACAAGACTAACCTAAAAAATGTACTACTCCTATTGTTTGCACCACTTTATGAGCACAAAATTAAAAAAAATGTGTAATGAGTGGAGTGTTCAAGTGTAATTTTGTAAACTTTTATGAATAAAGTAAAAGTAAATGATTGAATTGAGGGTAAAAATAATGACATTTTGTGTAAATTAATATGTGAATATTGTGAGGATGAGATTTATAAAAATGTTTCATTTTTTGAAAGTGCAAACAATTGTAGAACGGACGAATAAGAAAATAGTGCAAACAATGGTAGAACAGATGGAATACTATAAATTTAAAAATATATTTATGATACTTGATTTTTTGAACGAAATCTTCAAAATATTTTTAATATGTAGTAATATCTTTTATTATTGGAGTTGTAATAATTTTTTAAGTAAAAACATTTTATAGTAGTGACACGTGTTGAAAATGATGCGTAAAGTCAATGTTGCGGCTGTTGAAGAAAGCAAAATCAAATGGAAACGTTGTTCATGCATATAAACGTGAAACTACAACAGACCCAAACGAGAAGTCACAACTCACAAGTCAAATCTGATGGACTCAAACCTAAAATATATACTTCCTCACGTTTTAAGTTCAACAACTATATATAATCATACTATAAATATCATCCTAGGGTCCCACAATTTAACTCATATGTAAATTCTATATTGTTGTTATCCTACGTTTTTGTTGCATGATGGAGTATCTGTTTTGTTCCCTTTTCGTAAATTTTTTGCCTCTTTTTTTTTCTTGATAAGAGAATTTTTTAGAATTTTTTTTAGCCTAATTAGTATTTGTTTTGTAATGAGAATAGAAATTTAAACGTATTTATGGATAAATGATATACTCGTTTTCTCACTCCCTCACAATTGAAGAGGTAGCGATGTCAGATTAATTCGTCTTGACTTGAAGACACAATACTTAAAAATGTGCATTAATCTATTTGAATTGATCTTATAACTTTTTATTAAGTGTTTCCTCTATTTTTTTTTATTAAGTGTCACTTTAATTTTTTAATTATTTTTAAAATAAATGTAATTCTGATTTTTTTTTTCTTTAATTTTAACTATTTTACCTTTATTTCAATGAATATAGTACTCCGCATAAATCATGAAAAATTCTTAAATATTATTTATACCAAAATTAATTTGGTTTATGAATTCTAGCTACATTCGTCAACATATTCTTTATCACTAGTACACACAAGTATTTGTCATTTATTAAACAAAATTTATATATTAAAATTAGTTATAATTAATGAAGGTAATATAGACCCGAATTTATATTCTTAATTTGTTGTAAAAAGCTAAACTGACACTTATTAAAAAATAGAGGGAGTATAAAGTAAAAAAAAAAATGATTGAATTGAGTGTATGATGAACCTCAAAAGTAATGGCATAAATATGCACTCCCTCCGTCCCAGTGAAAGCTAACAAACTTTATTTTTTCGTCTGTCCCAATGAAAGCTATCCATTTCTTTTTTATCAAACTAAACTCTCTCACATTTCATTATATTCTTCTCTCTCTCAAACACATCACCTCTAATACATCTATTTATTATATTATATTTTTTAACTTCCGTGTTCGGAGCTCATGGAGAGTTTTTCCCGGAACAAATGGAGTAGTATATATTGTTAAGTTTTATTTTGAGGTTTGCAAATTTTTAAGGAACAAATAGAATATGAAAGTATGTTAACTTTTTGTGGGAGGAACGAGTAGTAAACTAGTAATCTTCCTTTTAATAAAAAAAAAAAAACACATAAATAAAAGAAACACATCCCTAAACCAAAAAATAAAATAAAAATGAATGACCCGAATTAAAGAACAAATGAAAGGCCCGTCATATTGACCCATTGACCCAATTTAATCCATCGGTCATATGAAAGGCGAGTCAAGAAACCAATTTCAATTTTAAACGTTCACATTATACTATAAATAAATTACAATTTAAGTCTGAATTAATCTAGTATTCCCTCCGTCCCATATTAATTTTCATAGATAGATGGACATAAATATTAAGAAAGTGTGATAATGAGTGATGTTTTGAGGAGTAATTTTATAAATTTTTATGTATACTTTTGTGTATGTGTGAAGAAAAAGATTGAGGATATTTTGAGTGTGTAGTTTATAAAGAGTTTTCTATTTAAAGGGTATGAAAGTTATTGTGGGACGTCCTAAAAAGAAAAGTGTGAAAGTTATTGTAGGACGGAGGAGTAGTAACTTAGTAGGGGAAGTGATATGTACTATGTCTCAGAAATTACACTTAATATACAATATTCGTATAGAAATATATGGCGCGACAAACATAAAAACTCGTTTAAAGGTATGTGTTGCTATAAGGAAAAATGTGTTTTACAGTAAGATAAATACGAGTTATTTCGTTTATCTTACTTTTTTTTTTTTGAAAAGATCATTTTGATGTGTGTTTGTCCCGTAATATTTTATGATTCTTTTTTAAATTGTGCTAATATTGCATGTGAAATATTGTATAAGAGATTTAGATTTGATACTTAGAAATATATTTTTAAAAACTCTCAAGATGCAAACAATTTTTAAGAAATTGGACAGTATACCTTTTTCTTGTGAAATTGATGATACAAAAATTTAGAAAAAGAAAGTAAAAGGTTGACTTGTCCCCTAGCAGCCGTGTTTGGACTTAGTCCCACATTTTTGATATGTAGTCTAAATATTCAACGCGTTCAACCCAGACCAGATTACATGAATAATTACCAAATAAATAAAAAATCTCTTGTCTGTATTCTCAAGACACTAAAGAGGAAGTAATTAATTATTAATCACCCCACTTTCCCCTTTTCTCACAATTTGATTAATGCCGTAATCACACTTATTCGATACTCTTAATCCCTCTCTTTCCACGCTACTTCTTTGTAGTATCTTTGTATATAAAAATGACTTCTCCCCCTCACTCTCTCCCCACCTCTTCAACTCACACTAATTATCCATAAAAATGGCTTCCGATAGCCTTGATTCAAATCCGATAAAGATCAGAGAAGTCTGGTCCCAAAATCTCGAATCCGAATTCCAACTCATTTCGGATCTCGTCGATCGTTACCCGTTTATCTCCATGGACACGGAGTTTCCCGGCGTGATCTTCAAGCCGCCGCCTCCGACAACCCCCCACCGCCGGAGACCCTCCCCTTCCGACAGCTACAAGATGCTGAAATCAAACGTCGACGCTTTGAATCTCATTCAACTAGGCATCACGCTCTCCGACGCCGCCGGAAACCTCCCGGATCTGGGCTCCGGCGATCGTTTCATCTGGCAATTCAACTTCTCCGATTTCGACGCGGCGCGTGACCCTCACGCGCCGGATTCGATCGAGTTGCTGAAGGCCCACGGGATTGACTTCGAGAAGAACCGGGTTTCCGGGATCGAATCGGTCCGGTTCGCGGAGCTGATGATGAGCTCCGGTTTAGTATGCAACGACGCCGTTAGCTGGGTGACGTTCCACAGCGCGTACGATTTCGGGTACCTTGTGAAGATCCTCACGCGCCGCCGCTTACCCGGCGGATTGGGGGAGTTTTTGGAGGTTCTGAGGGTGTTTTTCGGGGAGAATGTTTACGACGTGAAGTATTTGATGCGGTTTTGTGAGAGTTTGTATGGCGGGTTGGATCGGGTCGCCCGGGCGTTGAATGTGGTTCGGGTTGTCGGGAAGTGTCATCAAGCCGGGTCGGATAGTTTGCTGACGTGGCATGCTTTTCAGAAAATTAGGGATGTGTATTTTGTGGAGAGGGAGCGGGATCATCAGAAATGTGCGGGTGTATTGTATGGATTGGAGGTGTATTAACTAATTATTGTTGTATAAGAAATTGGTGTAGAGTGTAGAGATGATGATTAGTTGCAAAACTTGTGGATAATCATTCTTGGTTATTGGAAAAGTAAAATTAATTATATTGTTTTGGAAAATTTTCACTTTTTAAACTTTTGATGCTATACCTATAAATTTTATTTTGTGCAAAATATAAATGAACAACCTTTAAAAAGATGGAGAGGTGTTTAATAGATTTTTTTTTACTAGTATAAAATAAGGAGATGCAGTAGAGAAATAATATAATTGAAGAAGAGAAATATATACTCCCTCCGTCAAGTTTCCCCTTTCTTTCTTTGGGATATTTAATTAAGAAATATGATAAAATAATATATAAAGTGTAAGTGATGGAGGAAGAGAAAATAATTTCCTTTCTTTAGAATATTTTGATTAAGAAATATGATAAAATAATAGATAAAGATGGAGGAAGAGAAAATAATTCGTAAGTGTAAGATGAAGTATGATAAAATAATAGATAAAATGTAAGTGATGTGATTGGAAGAGAGAAAATAATATGTAAAAAATGGAATGAGAAACTTGATATAATTAAATGTGAAAAAATAGTATTTTATCAAAAAGAAAATAAAAATCAATAGATTTCATTGAAACAAACGTAAAAAAAAAAAAAAAAAATGAAAAAAAGAAAGAAAAAAAAGTTGAATAGCTTTGTAATTTTGGTGACATTGTAGAGAACTACACTATAAACTGCACTTGATCCATGCTTGTATCATTTTAATTCACGCATCCAACCAAGCATGTATACACAAAGACTCCGTTGTAGATTAACTTAAGATATAAGGATAATTTGGCTTAAAATAAAATGTATATCTACAATGTAAAAATACACTAAATTGTGTGTATATTAAATGATCGATAGATACACTATTTAAGGTTCAATTGAGCCATATAAAATACTCGATCATAATCATAAATAACTAAACATATCTATTAAACGGGAAATTAAGATCTTTAAGGATAAAGTTCAAGATGAAAATAAAATACTCGATCATAACTATAAATAACTCAATATATCTATCAAATGGGAAACTAAGATCTTTAAGGATAAAATTCAAGATGAAAATGTGGGGTCCTTAGTCTTGTTTAACACTTTAATAATCATTAAGTAAAAAGGATTGGCCGATTTAATCGGTCATTCGGAACCGAACTCAAAACCGGTTCGATATCAACTTAAAAAATTGTTTTAACCGTTGAACTCATTAAAATCGGATAAATATAATTATTAGTGCAATTACTAATCTTGATTTCACATATTAATTGAAACAAGGAAAGATATTGTGTGAAACCATTTCAGAGAAGCCAAATACTTATAGGCATGCAATACCTCCTCAATTTTTATTTATTTTTAATTTAATTTATTTGAACCCATTCATTTAATTAGTTCACCTCCCAAATTATTTTTTACTATAATTATCTGCACTTACACATTTAATGAGTTCACCCCCAAATCTTTTTTTACCACAATTATATTTACTCGCTCATTTTATGAGTTCACCCCCCAAATAATTTTTTTACCACATTTATCTGCACCCGCTCATTTTATGAGTTCACTCCCAAATTATTATTTTGTCACGATTATCTGTACCCACTCATTTTATGAGTTCACCCCAAAATAATTTTTAAAAAATAATTACATTTAAAAAAATTATATTATCTTTTTATTAATTTACACAATATATAATAAAATAAACTCTAATTTATATATTTACAATATACAGACGAGTTATTGTCGAGTTACCGTCGATTCACCACCAAGTAATCCATACTTTTTAAAAAAAATTGTAAAAATATAATTAATAAAAAACTATCGAAATTAGCCACAAATCTCGATTTTTTTCTTTTTAATTTTTTTCCCTCCTCTTTTTCTTTTTTCTTCCCATTTTCAATTTTTTTTTCCAATTTTTTTATTTCTTCGTTTTTTTTCCTTTTACTTTCTTTTTTTTCGTCCTTTCTTTTTCATTTTTTTCATGTGTATTTTTTAATCTTAATACAAAATAATATTATAGGTATGATTTTATTATAGTCGGTCGACGGTGCACCTGAATTTCAATTTTAATTTGATGAGTAAAGGACCTGTCGAAAATCCATGTCGGTCGGTGGGTGACCCAGCCACCACCATATCCGACCACCCCTTCGACGGCGACGGCGGTGCTTACGTCCCGGCCGCTTAAGCCCGAGACCCCTCCTCAAATCGCAATCATGATTCTTCAATTCCATGACAATCGACATCATCTTCCATCTCGGCCACGATCCATGGTGGTAAAAAACCTCTGCTCATTTCGACCACCGACGCGACTGCTTCGATCAATCTCCTTTGTGTTCGCGATCCAGGAGCTTCTCCGGCGTCAATGGCGCTCGCCTGCAACACTCTCTTCACTCTCGTTGTTCATATTTGTCCAAATCGAAGCTACATTGCTTCTAGGGGTGGAAATAGGCCGGGCCACCCGACAGGGGCCTACGACCTGGCCTATTAAGGGCCTAGCCTCCTTATAACATGAGCCAGACTAAGGCTTTTTAAAAAGCCTATTTACTTAAGTAGGCCGGGCTTAGGCCTTGTTTAAGGCCTTATAAGCCTAACAGGCCGGCCTATTTAAAATTATGTATATTATATAATACAATTATATATATATTTTTTAATAAAATAATTCTTAAAATATAATACTAACATTAATAGTAAATTAAATTTATTTTATTACTTGAGAAATCATTTTTTAGTTTTTATCTGAATTTATCTGTCCTTATTTTGATCATAAATTTATTTGTAATTTTAAATATTAAATTCATTTTTAAATTTTTGTATTAAATAAATTTTAAATAAGCTTCTAAAAGGCTCGTAGGCCTGGCCTATTTAATAAAAAGGCCGGGCCAAACCCACAAAAAAAGCCTATCACAGATAATAGGCCAGGCTTAAGCTTATTTTTTTTAAATAAGCCCAGGCCTTTTCATGTAAAGCCTGGCCTGACCTATTTCCACCCCTAATTGCTTTGCTTCGTCTTCTTCACCATGCTCCTGCGCAACCTCTTCCTCCGGTTGACGACGGTTCGACGGAGGACTATGAGTATGTTGTCGATGGATCTCTGATCAATCGGCACTCAGAGCCGGTGAGCTTGTCGATGAAATCTTAGGCGACGACTGCTGACCTAGGGTGCCCTTCTATTTGGCTAGGGTTCTCTTCAATTGGGCTTGGTAATGTGTAGCCCCTATTTTCTTCAGTACACCCCCGTCTGCACTCCCTCCACTTTTTATGGTATTATTGTTAGTGGTATTGGTATTACTAGTTATTGATTGTGGTATTACTATTAATACACTATTGAATTAATATTAATGATTATTGATTACAGTATTATTGATTATTAATTGTGGTATTACTGGTTATTGTTTGTGGTATTACTGATTTTGTGGAATTATTTATTATTAATTAAGGCATTACTGATTATTATTATTATTGTTTATGGTATTATATATTACTGTTTATGGTATTACTGATAATTGTTTTTGGTATTACTAAATATAATTTGATTTGTGAAATTATTTGTTATTGTATAAGATATTAATGATCAATGTTTATGGTATTACTAATTATTGTTCATTCCTTCATGGTATTAGTGATAATTATTTTTTGGTATTACTTTATATAATTAGATGTGTGAAATTTTTGTTATTGTATAAAATTTTACTAATTAATATTAATGGTATTACAGATTACTGTTCGTGGTATTACTAATAATTGTTCTTGATATTATTGAATATAATTAGATGTTTGCAATTATTTGTTATTGTATAAGATATTACTGATTATTATTAATGGTATTACTAATTATGGTTTATGGTATTATTGGTTATTACTTATTGTACTAGCGACTATAATAAAATTATACATATAATATTATTTTATATTAAAAAAATTAAAAATACTAAACAAAAAAAAAAAGAAAAGAAAAAAAAAGCAGAAAAAAAATGAAGAAATAAAAAATTTGAAATAAAAAATGAAACTTAAAAATAAAATTAAAAAGAAAAATAATTGAAATTTGTGACTAATTTCAATAGTTTTTTTTTAATTATGTTTTTACGATTTTATTATTAAAAATATGGGAGATTTAGTGGTGAATCGACGGTAACTCGGCTACAAATTGTAAATGTATAAATTAAGGTTGATTTTATTATATTTTGTGCAAATCAATAAAAAGATAATATAGTTTTTTAAATATAATTATTTTTTAAAAAAAATATTTGGGGGTGAACTCATAAAATGAGCGGGTGCAGATAATTTGGAGGTGAACTCATAAAGTGAGTGGTGCAGATAACTGTAGCATAAATATAATTTGGGAGTGAACTCATAAAATGAATGGATGCAGATAATTGTGGTAAAAAAATAATTTGGGGGTGAACTCATAAAATGCAATTTGAGGTGCATGAATATGCATGTGTCTTTTGGATATATCCTACAACCTAAAATAATATGCATATTGTACATGGCATAGGTGAATTAGCAATGTCTAAAGCAGGCTACTAGAATTTTGTTCAAAATGTTACTGTATGTTTATATAGAGTTATGTTATGAAAGGAAGAACCCTTGTGGGATACCTATCTATCCATCTATCACTTGCTTCGGGTATTAAATTAGTTAGTAACTAAACACTTTCATTTTTGCTCATGACCTATATTCAGACATGCTTACAGAAATGTATTTAGGTGATACTTGGTTTGAAATTCTTCAATGGTATGGATGAGAATAAAAGATGAACAAAGAAGTTTGAGCAGTTTGTGTTATTAAAATATGAGTGTAACACAATAAACTTGTAGATATGCAATGCACATTGTGTGTACTTTCTCCCTAAAGTTACTGGTCTATTTATGTTCATTCATATTTTCTCTCAATTTACGTTTTCCAAATTTTGTTTCTGCAGTACTTTGGATTCAAGTAATATACTACAATACATATTTTTGCTGAAGATGGACAGAACGTCTGGATATAAAAAGGTGAAGATCGATCGGGTTGTTGATCTTCATTCTTCGAAGAAGCTTTTTACTAAAGATTGGAGGATGAGAGAACCTGTTCTACCTTTTAGGAATAAACTCAATAGAAATTGTGTTAAGTATTTGTATATATTGAAGAACAAGTTAGAATAATATGTTTTGGTTATTTTGTTTGAAATTTTTTGAAAGACAATATTGTTTAATAAACTATTGTTAATGGGACTTTCAATATTATTTGAATATTTATTATTAATATTGAAAGTGTGCGTGCGTGCGATATACAAAGATGTTGTCCTTAGTGTTGGCACAAACGAGACAACAATGAGCAGCAGAATTTAAACAAACACTTTGCAAAGAGTATTTCAAAAATTGTGTAGATTAAATAATTAATCTACACGAATCACTTATATTATCTCTTAATATCAGTGAAACAAAATCAACAACCTTGTAAGGTTTTGAACAATTACAACTCTAATTGAGTTCGAAAAGTTACTAGAAAAATACGAAACTATCTCCCTTATAGATCTAACATATTTTCCTAATAAACGACTATGATTGAGTACACAAATATTCGGGCTTATAAGTGTGCACTAATCTACAAGAAAGAACAAAATGTTTTTCTAACTAGAAGCGTTGCGCATTCCATAGGTAGTAATTGAGTTTAGCTTTCTCTCTTGTTGTACTTTGGAATGAAGGCAGTGTGGTCTATTTATAGGCTTCAATTCGAACTGCCTTGCAACTCCTACAACTCCCTTGATCAATCTTGGCCATTGGATCAAAGGTAGTTTCTTGTAACTTCCCTTCACACTCCATAAATGTAGGAACTTGCACATTGTGGCTTAGTAACTTCTCACTCCCATGCAACTGCTTGACCTGGGTGTTGCCCATGTCTTCTACCTGCATTTGGGACATCACTAAGCAACACAAGTTAAGTAAGAGTTAGTAAAGGGAGAAAGGGCAAATTCTGATGTTGTGGTAGGTGTTGGCACATTCAGTACAACATGTAACTGAAATGTTGGATTATAAAATACAACACCTATTCCAACATCAACAATCTCCCCCAATTTGGCCTTTCTACATCAACACTCCTAATGTTCACAACATTCAGAATTTTGATAAAGAAAACAATACCCATGATATTCAAAACAAACCAATATCAGTATTTAACCAAATATAATCACAGCATCTAAGTCAAAAACAAAGTACTTAGATTTAAAAACAATAAAAACAGTAAATGTAGGGCAATGTAAGTGGGACAGAAATGTAAGCAACATAAGTAAAACTTTTACAGATTGAGGAAATAAATGAAAGAAGTAAAGGGGAGGATTGGGTTGATATAATCAGCTGCATCTTCAAGTGTCTGCACGAACTCCCCCATACTCTAGACTTTCTCATTCTTCAAGCCTTCAAAAAGCTGCATTGAGATCTCCATAGAGATCCTCAATATCTTGAGCATCAGCATCTGCATCTTGGTTTGGAATCTGAATAGCACTCTCTTGTTGAGCTGGACCTGCATCTTGTTGACCTGGAATAGGAACAGTACCTGCATTGTGAACATTTGAACTTACTCCCCCTGTTGAGGTAGAAAGTAGGTCCTC
The DNA here is from genome assembly GCA_963675135.1 of Galeopsis tetrahit. NCBI lineage: Eukaryota > Viridiplantae > Streptophyta > Magnoliopsida > Lamiales > Lamiaceae > Galeopsis > Galeopsis tetrahit. The sequence continues at coordinate 9,131,960 of OY776124.1, forward strand.
CCAGAAACGTTTCTGAATGAGTAAGTCTTCAACAGTACTTTGAAGATTGGTGATTGTGCCTTGAAGAATGTCCACTTGCCTTAGAATAAAGTGTGAGGACAAATAAACCGAGGCGACACAACCTGAGGAAGGATGTGTTCTGGAAGTTGATGGCATATTCGGATCAGCACTGCTGGGGGCATTAGGCTTCGGTATAGGCAGGTCCACAATTCGATCACTACCACGAAGTAGGAGCTGTGGTGAGATGGAGAGACTAGGAACATATCCACTAATGACCTCAGTGTCCAATCTGTGAAATTCCTTATCTGCCAGCAGCTTATACACCAAACAGGGATATGGGAGAAGACCCTTACCAGTCATATTACACGTGAAATTCATCATATTTTGAAATATGACATGGCCTAGATTAAATTGCTTCAGGTGTCCAATCTTAAACATGAGGACAGCTTGTTCCAAGGTTAAAGTGGTATTATTAGTTGTTGGTAACAAATTACAACACACAATTTTATGCAGAACCGAATATAGGCTGGTTAATCTAGATGCAAGCAGTTTTGGTACCCAGTGTGTAATCTTACCCCCTGTAAGTACATTGATCATGAAATCAAAGTCTGTGACCACTGGATCTTCCATAATTTTCGTTTTCAGCAGCATATTGATCTTCCTAGGAGTAACAATAATTTCAAGACCCCGGAAAGGAACACAACCATATCTTCTAGAGTTTGTATCACCGATTTTGGAACTTACATTTGCATAAAATTCATGAATCCAATCAACAACATACGGTACAGCAAACAATAAGGCATCCAAAATAGATCGTTCTTTAAACCAATCCATGAGATTTGCAGCTTCAAAATCAGAAATTTTCAGGATACGTTCGCTCATAATTGTCCTATTACGAATAGTTTTATAACGGGTGCTCTTGTGATCATTATACTCAACCTCATTATCACTAAAATCGGAGTCAGACGAAAAATGTACCTCTTCTTCGGGAGCAGAGGCGTATGAACTCGAATCTGAAGAAGATCTTTTGGATGTAGCCACTGGAGAGACAACAGGTGGAGTTTTTCTAGCCTTTTTGGGTGCGGACTGAGGAATGAGGCTGCCTTCATCTGCATGCTCAACGGACACAGCTTCGGGAAAGTTATCGATGATATCATCGATATTTTGAGGCTCCCCCTCAGAATCTGAGTTGGATACAATAATCAGTTGAGCTATGCCGCCGTCCGTTCTGGGCTTTTTCCTCCCAAAGTAGTCGACTCATCTCCCAAGTGTTCTGTACGAAACACGACAGCCACCAGGCCATCTGCGAGTGACGGGAGCAGGGGCTTTTGCCTTGCCTTTTATCGTTTTAGTGGGGAATTTCCTCTTTTGCCGTAACCTTGCTATCTTTGCTGCTAAAATCTCCCCATCAGACGAGGAGGCGTCTTACATGTGCACATCTTCTCTAAACATTGCATTGTCAAGAGTTTCTCCACCCAAGATAATTTTTTGGAGAGGTTGTTCTGCGAGCTAGGGCATCGTATGCCCGTTTCAGTTTCTCGAAAGGGGTTCTAAGAGGGAATGATTTTTGTGCGATTGGTGATGGAGGAGGTGAGCGATTATCAGCAGCAACACTCTTTGACTCAAGGATGTTTGCATGTGCCATTTCTGAGCGGATATCAAAAGGATTGTACACAACGAGTGGAAGTGCAGAGGTTTCTGGTTCAAATGGAACAATCATGGTTCCAACAACAAAGGATGGCGAACCAGGTGCGGGAGAGCTTGGAAGTTCAGTGATAGTCACCATTTTCGGGTTAATTTTGAGTTTCAGAGACGAAATTGCAGGGTAGTTGAGAATGGCTTGTTTGATTTTGAATTTTGAATTGCGAAAAGCCAGGTGCTGTTCGACCAAAGTGATAAGTACCTGCAAAAGTAGAAGTTAATTTGATTAGACCTCTTCGAATTCTGGAATGGAAGGATAATCATAAAAAAATTCAACCAATTATACCAATTTTTGAATAAACACTTATGCCAAAAATTATAATCTGGAATGAGTGTTGCATAAACAGAAGTAAGCTCGATGGTATAAAATAGCATTCATATGAGATCTATTTATAGAGGATTTCAAGCGGGAGTTGAAGCACGATTCTGTATGTGAAGAAATGGAGAGAGTGGAAGAATTAACTTCTCTCCATAAAAGTTCGTGTTGTTGTGGAGAATAATTACTGATAATTTAAAAAAAGAAATGGATTAATAAATAACTGAACATATAAAATAATTAAATTCAAATAAATATTTGCAGATAATAAAAATAATAAATATCAGAAATTAATTAATTCTATAAATAATCAAAATCATAAGTCTGAGTCAGGTGTTGAATAGATGGTTGGCATTTTGTACATCTCAACACAGTTTTTTCATGAATTTGCTTCATATGTGTTGCACTTTAATTTTTATCACATTTACACATTGATCCGTCTTTTCAAAAGAGTGCATCGTAGCAACGAACTCCGTGCCCCATAGTTACTCAATGGATTTGTGTTTAATTTGATGCAGTATATATCACCTTTAGAAAAGAGAACATCGTAGTAGCGAGCTCCGTGTCCCTAATTACTCAGTGATTTTTAAAGCATCTAATTTGTGATTTCCTTTGCATTTGAGAGATTGTACATGCTTTTCTCATATTCCACATGACTCAATTTAAGACTTTTAGACTAAGATTATAAAGAATTATGTTAAATCCAATACTTACGAAATTTATACAAAGAAATAATTAAATGAACAATTCTGGCGTTGTCCCAAATGCTGCCGCATTTGGTACAACACTTTTGATACAGTGTTCAGATATTGCATAATCCAAGAGACTTCCTAAGAGAGGAAAATCTCTTATCATCTAAAGCTTTTGTGAATATATCAGCAAGTTGTTTTTCAGTAGAAACATATTCCAACTTAACCACCTCTTTTTCAACTAGATCTCTTATGAAATGATGCCTTATACTTATGTGCTTAGTCAAATAATGTTACACTGGATTCTTTGATATATTTATGGCACTAGTGTTATCACAAAAAACAGTTAGAGTATCACAGGGTAAACCATAATCACACAACATTTTCTGTAACCAAAGTAATTGTGTACAGCAACTCCCTGCTGCAATATACTCAGATTCAGCTGTGGATTTTGATACACAGTTCTGTTTCCTGTTATGCCAAGATATGAGATTATTTCCCATGTAGAAGCAGCCACCACTGGTGCTTTTTCTATCATCAGCATCTCCTGCCCAGTCAGCATCACTGTATCCAATTAAGGAACAATTTGTGTCCTTATTGTACCATAAGCCTAGGTCACAAGTTCCTGCAACATATCTAATTATCCTTTTTACAGCATGCATATGAGATTCTTTTGGGTCAGACTGATATCTAGCACATAAACATACACTAAACATAATATCAGGCCTAGTAGAGCTTAAGTAAAGAAGACTACCTATCATTGATCTGTACAATGTTGGGTCAACATTTTGGCCAACACTGTCTTTACTCAGTTTCTGAGTTGATCCCATAGGTGTTTTCATGTGTTTAGCATTCTCTAAACCAAACCTTTTCACAAGATTTTTAGCATATTTACTCTGTTATATAAAGATACCATCATTTTGCTGTTTGATTTGCAAGCCTAGGAAATAGTTTAAGTCACCAACCATGGACATTTCAAAGGTTGATGTCATTTCATTCACAAACAGTTTTAGCATATCATCACAAGTAGAGCCAAACACTATATCATCAACATAAATTTGAGCTACCATAATATCATTTTTCTCATGCTTAATGAATAGAGTTATATCAGCTTCTCCTCTAGTAAAACCAAATTCAATCAGAAAATCAGTTAATCTTTCATACCAAGCTCTAGGTGCTTGTTTCAAGCCATAAAGAGCCTTTTTTAACTTAAACACATGGTCAGGAAATTCTGGATTTTCAAAGCCTTTTGGTTGCTCAACATAAGCTTCTTCCATTAAGATTCCATTTAGAAAGGCTGCTTTAACATCCATTTGATATAGTTTAATGTTTATAAAGCATGCAATAGCAAGTAAAAGTCTAATGGATTCTATTCTAGCAACTGGAGCAAATGTTTCATCAAAATCTACTCCCTCTACTTGAGTATATCCTTGAGCAACAAGCCTTGCTTTGTTTCTGACAATGTTGCCTATTTCATCAGTTTTGTTTTTGAAAATCCATTTAGTACCAATAACATTTGTATGATCTGGTCTAGGTACTAAGGTCCATACATCATTCCTAACAAATTGATTCAATTCTTCATGCATAACTTCTACCCAATGTTCATCATTTAATGCTTCTTTTACTGTTTTAGGTTCAATAGCAGAATGATAACACTCATGATTTACCTTGTTACACACAGAAGTCATGCAAATAGATCTTACCACATCTTTTGGATTTATACCCAACCTTCTTCTGGTCTGAATTCCAGTAGATTGATCACCTATAATCAGCTCCTGTGGATGATTCTTTTGCACTCTCCTTGAAGGAGTTTTATGCAGATTGTACAGATTTTCTGGATTTTCTGTAACTTCAGCAGATGTGTCTGTGAGTGTTCCCTCATTCTGTTCATCATCTTTGATCTGGTCTGTTCTGTCAGTCATTATTGGACTATCAGCAAGGTCTGAGACATCCTCTTCAATACTGTTTCCTGTAATACTTAAGTTATCATCAAAAACCACATTTACAGATTCTTGAACAGTATTTGTTCTGAGATTATAGATCCTATATGCTTTACTATTCCTTGAATAACCAAGGAAAAAACCTTTGTCACTCTTAGAATCAAATTTATGCAATTGTTCTCTATCATTTAGAATGTAGCAAACACAGCCAAATACATAAAAATACTTAAGATTAGGCTTTCTATTATTCAGTATTTCATATGCTGTACTATTAGAATCTGTTCTAATCAAGACTCTATTAGAAATATGACAAGCTGTATTTAGAGCTTCAGCCCAAAACCTTTTGGCTAAATTTTTAGAACATAGCATAACTCTAGCCATCTCTTGAAGAGTTCTATTTTTCCTTTCTGCTATCCCATTCTGCTGAGGTGTTTTAGGTGATGAGAACTCCTGTAATATGCATTTAGATTCACAGAATTCAGTAAAAGCACTGTTATCAAACTCTCTTCCATGGTATGATCTAATTCTACAGACTTTAGAATTATAAACTGTTTTGAATCTTTTGCATAGAGTTTTAAAGATAGAAAAGGTTTCTGATTTTTCTTTTAGGAATTCTATCCATGTGAATCTATAATAATCATCAACAATGACAAAAGAATACCTTTTTCCACCTATACTATCAATTTTCATAGGACCCATAAGATCCATATGAAGCAATTCAAAGCAATGTTGTGTAGAACACTGACCTAATAGTTTATGAGGAGCTCTGATACCAACTGAAAGTGTGCGTGCGTGCGATATACAGAGATGTTGTCCTTAGTGTTGGCACAAACGAGACAACAATGAGCAGCGGAATTTAAACAAACACTTTGCAAAGAGTATTTCAAAAATTGTGTAGATTAAATAATAAATAATTAATTTACACGAATCACTTATATTATCTCTTAATATCAGTGAAACAAAATCAACAACCTTGTAAGGTTTTGAACAATTACAACTCTAATTGAGTTCGAAAAGTTACTAGAAAAATACGAAACTATCTTCCTTATAGATCTAACATATTTTCCTAATAAACGACTATGATTGAGTACACAAATATTCGGGCTTATAAGTGTGCACTAATCTACAAGAAAGAACAAAATGTTTTTCTAACTAGAAGCGTTGCGCATTCCAGAGGTAGTAATCGAGTTTAGCTTTCTCTCTTGTTGTACTTTGGAATGAAGGCAGTGTGGTCTATTTATAGGCTTCAATTCGAACTGCCTTGCAACTCCTACAACTCCCTTGATCAATCTTGGCCATTGGATCAAAGGTAGTTTCTTGTAACTTCCCTTCACACTCCATAAATGTAGGAACTTGCACATTGTGGCTTAGTAACTTCTCACTCCCATGCAACTGCTTGACCTGGGTGTTGCCCACGTCTTCTACCTGCATTTGGGACATCACTAAGCAACACAAGTTAAGTAAGAGTTAGTAAAGGGAGAAAGGGCAAATTCTGATGTTGTGGTAGCTAGGTGTTGGCACATTCAGTACAACATGTAACTGAAATGTTGGATTATAAAATACAACACCTATTCCAACATCAACAAATATTTTTGTAAATTGTATGATTATTATTATTACTAGTAATTCACTCGTGCGATGCACGGTCAATATATATATATATATTGTTATTATCATTTTTTTGAGAAGAACAATTTAAAATTAAAAAGATAATGATATAGTATTAATTACTCCTCTGTTCGGGAAGTGGGATGAGTGGAGTGGAGTGTAATGAGTGTAAGTGTTGAAGGGTAATTTTGTAAACTTATATGAATAAAGTAAAGAGAGTAGTTAAAATAAGTGTAAAAGTAAAAACGTTTTCTTTTTAAGAAGTTAAGTTGAATCGATTTCATAATTAATTAGACAATTAAGTTGGACCGATCATAATTAACAGAATATATAATATAATAATTTTAATACTATAAATCTATAATATTAATTTTAAAAAATGTATAACCTATTAATATTGTGTAAAAGAAATCATTTAGTTCATTATGATGTAGAATCATAATTAACCAATCTAATGTAATTTAATTAACGTAAATAAAAAATCAACATCCAAACTATGCCAGTAAGTAGGATTCAAAAAAAATTCCCAGTAAGTGATTTAATAAATACATAAAGCATAACTTAAAAATAATAATATATGTACAATGGGCTTTTCATAAAAAAAAAAAAAAATTAATATATTTTACAATGGGAGGCCACTACAGCAATAGAAAGAATTATTTTAGTGTCATTTTAACAATCAAAATTAACTATTATAAAATACCTATCACCACAGTTTATATTGTATTATTAATAATTAGTTGATAAATTAATTATTAATTGAAAATTGGTAATTAATTAAGAGAGATCGATGGATGGTGAAAATTAAGTATGATATATCAATTAGGCAAAACATAAAATAACGTCCGAGGATCGATCTACAAATGAGTCCAATCAAAACTCCAATTTTTCGATCTCCCCGTCAAAAAAAAAGAAAAAAAGAAGAAACTCCAGTTTTTCTAGCTGGCTAGATCGATATTCAAGTCATGGATCCCTTCCCTTTACAGTCCTCACCTGCCCGCCTTAGTTGGAACGAAGACGATTCCCCCCATGGTGCAGTGGCAGCGTGGTCGACTCCGATTTCGAAATCGGGCAATCGATATTCACCCAGAAAAGCCTTAGTCGCTTTGCAGTCTATGAAGAATCGATCTTTAGCGAGGTCGCGGAAGCCTCGCTCGAAGGAGACGATATCGCCTACGCCGAGATTATTCTCCTTGACGTAGTGGCTCCAACCTTTGGTCAGGAAGTAGCTTTTGCTTTTGCGCCCGTAGGAGATACCGAAGCGCCATGGCTTCCCATTTCTGTCCTCCATGTTTAACAAAAGGCCGTTCTGATCGTTTGTTGATGAATCCACGGGGAAATACTTCTTCAAGTCCTGTTTAGGGATGATGAGGCGTCCGTCGACGTCACTAGGCGTAAGGACTTTTTCGAACATGTGCGCCTAAACCACCACCGATCTGCTCCCTTCGCGGCGGAGGACGGCGGTGAATTCATCGATATCTGATATGAAATTCATCGTTATACGCTATTACAGAAGGGTGATTGAGTGCAGGGGTGGCCTTGAGGCAGGGCAAGAGGGGCGACCGCCTTGGGCCCTGAAATTTCGGGGTCCTACTTTTATATATATATATACACACATATAAATGAGTTTGACGAAAGATGTGACACATTTTATAGTGTGATGAAAGATGTGTGACAAAATGTTTTTTTTCTTATAGTGAATAAAATACAAGTGTCATGTGCACATTTTGTGCACGATCTGTACGTGCACATTTCGTGCACATTTTGTGCACGATTTGTACGTGCAAATTTTGTGTATGATATGTATATGCATGTTTCATGCACGATCCATATGTACCCATTTCATACTTATTTTAAGAGTTTTTTTACCCTTAAATGTTTTTAAACCTCATTTTTTACATTCCAGTACTAACTTTTTTCAGAGTTACTATTAAGTGCAAAATGGGTGGTAAAATATTATTTATACCCTATATAAAAAGTAAATTTTCTCTCTCACCTATCACTATTATGCAAAAACTCCCTCACATTTCATATTTAATATATTTTACAATGGGAGGCCCACTACAGCAATAGAAAGAATTATTTTAGTGTCATTTTAACAATCAAAATTAACTATTATAAAATACCTATCACCACAGTTTATATTGTATTATTAACAATTAGTTGATAAATTAATTATTAATTATTAATTGAAAATTGGTAATTAATTAAGAGAGATCGATGGATGCTGAAAATTAAGTATGATATATCAATTAGGCAAAACATAAAATAACGTCTGAGGATCGATCTACAAATGAGTCCAATCAAAACTCCAATTCTTCGATCTCCCCGTCAAAAAAAAAAAAAAAAACTCCAATTTTTCTTACTGGCTAGATCGATATTCAAGTCATGGATCCCTTCCCTTTACAGTCCTCACCTGCCCGCCTTAGTTGGAACGAAGACGATTCCCCCCCCCCCCCGGTGCAGTGGCAGCGTGGTCGATTACGATTCCGAAATCGGGCAATCGATATTCACCTAGAAAAGCCTTAGTCGCTTTTTGTAGTCTATGAAGAATCGATCTTTAGCGAGGTCGCGGAAGCCTCGCTCGAAGGAGACGATATCGCCTACGCCGAGATTATTCTCCTTGACGTAGTGGCTCCAACCTTTGGTCAGGAAGTAACTTTTCCTTCTGCGCCCGTAGGAGATACCGAAGCGCCATGGCTTCCCATTTCTGTCCTCCATGTTTAACAGAAGGCCGTTCTGATCGTTTGTTGATGAATCCACGGGGAAATACTTCTTCAAGTCCTGTTTAGGGATGATGAGGCGTCCGTCGACGTCACTAGGCGTAAGGACCTTTTCGAACATGTGCGCCTAAACCACCACCGATCTGCTCCTTTCGCGGCGGAGGACGGCGGTGAATTCATCGATATCTGATATGAAATTCATCGTTATACGCTATTACAGAAGGGTGATTGAGTGCAGGGGTGGCCTTGAGGCAGGGCAAGAGGGGCGACCACCCTGGGCCTTGAAATTTCGGGGTCCTACTTATATATATATATATATACACACATATAAATGAGTTTGACGAAAGATGTGACACATTTTATAGTGTGATGAAAGATGTGTGACAAAATGTTTTTTTTTCTTATAGTGAATAAAATACAAGTGTCATGTGCACATTTTGTGCACGATCTGTACGTGCACATTTTGTGCACGATTTGTACGTGCAAATTTTGTGTATGATATGTATATGCATGTTTCATGCACGATCCATATGTACACATTTCATACTTATTTTAAGAGTTTTTTTACCCTTAAATGTTTTTAAACCTCATTTTTTACATTCCAGTACTAAATTTTTTCAGAGTTACTATTAAGTGCAAAATGGGTGGTAAAATATTATTTATACCCTATATAAAAAGTAATTTTTCTCCCTCATCTATCACTATTATGCAAAAACTCATTTACTCTCAAAATGATAGAAGAAGAGGCTCATTTTTCTTGTTCGCCCCAAGCCTACTAAATTTCAGGACCGACTCTGATTGAGTGAGTGGTGAGCTAGGGTTCAGGAAGAGAAAAGATATAATGTGCATGTGTGTGGTCCAGGAAGTTGGCAAAAATGGAGGGAGTATTTAAAAGTACTGGCGTATTAAAAAAGGCTTGATTTGTATATTGGGACCATAATAACACTACAAGAAAAAAACACCTATCACTACACTATTTTTAATACATTTATTTTAAATTGTGATTATAGCTACCCTAATAATAATACATTAGTTATTCATTTACCCATAACTACATTATTATACTATCTATTAATACACTATTTAATAAATGTATTAAGATAACACTAATATGACAATTTTAGAGTGTCAAGAAAAAGCATTACATAATAATCGTGTTATTTTAGTAAAGAGTACCAATTAGAGTATTAACAATTTTTATTTTTTAATAATTTATAATTTTTAAACTAATTGTAATAACAATAATTTAATACCTCCTCTCTTCCCATGTGTTGGTCACGTGGCTTCATAGTAACAGTTAGAAAAAATAATTACTACTCCGTATCATTTATTTCCCAATTCAAAAAAAAATCCCAAATTGTTTTTACCCTAAATCCCACACTTCTTAATTCCCACAAATTGAAAGATATAATTTGTATATTTTGTCAGAACAATATACCAAGGATGAAAATATCGCTATCGCAACAAATACCGCAACCATAATTTTACGGATATATCGTGGGATATATCGATATCGCAAAAAATTGAAAAAATGACGAAAATTTTATTAAAATCTTGAAAATTTAGCATGAAATTTTAGGTATTATTAAAACATACTATTATACATGTATTCCATTCAAAAGTCATTAAAATTATATGTTTAAAACAAACATATAGATAATAAAATATTGGTTGACGAAAACTAATTGACAATATAATACAATATAAAATAATTAAATAATAATGGTGAAATACAATTAATATCAAAATGATGACCTATGAGGTTCAAATATAGTAGGTGAAATGACATATTTGTCCAAACAACATTGATAAAATACAATTAAATACTGGCTGATGAAACTAATTGACAACATAATACAATACAAAATGATTAAATAAATATACATGATAAAATACAATTAATATCAAAATGATAACATATGGGGTTCACAAATAGTTAGGGTTGACAATGGGGCGGGTAAAAACCCGAACCCGCATAAATCCGGCCCGTACGGGGCGGGTAAATACCCGGTCAAACGGGTCACGGGGCGGGTAAATACCCGGTCAACGAATACCCGCCGGGTATGGGACGGGTAATGGGATTACATATACCCGACTCGACCCCGACCCGTATATATATATATATTAATTTTTAATATATATATATATAATATTAATTTATTAATTCTCCCCTCTCCATTGGTAAGGCATCAAACAATTCTAACTAATTAGATTATATAGAGTGGTTGTAGGATTTATTGATTTACTGTACTTTATTTCTGCGGATTTAGGATGGCTTCAAAAATTGCAGCCGATTTACTCTATTTTCAAAAAAGACTTAGATCCTTAGATTATTTATTTATTTTGTGATTAGTTGTTTATAACTTTATGTTATATTAAAAATTTTATGTTTTATTTGATGTTGAAATTGATATTTTATTGTAGTTTTAAGAGTTGATTTTAATGTGCTATTTTTTTTTAAAATAAATAGATTTAAAAAAAAAAGTGATGGCGGGGCGGGTTTACCCGCCGGGTTCACGGGGCAAACGGGGCGGGTTTTGGCGGGTATTGAAGCGGGGCGGGGCGGGTAATGGGTCTAAAAAAGTTTGGCGGGGCGGGTTCTGGGAAAGGCCAAACCCGTCCCATACCCGCCCCGTTGCCAACCCTACAAATAGTAGGTGAAATGATATATTTGTTCAAAGAACATTCATACTAACTCATCACATTATAGTAATTTAGGATATAGTTATGCACGTGTAATTCATATGTTTAAAAAAACTACTAAATATATGAGGTGAATTGAGAATATATTCGCTTGCACTATTAAAAATAAAATAAAATGTATAATTTTGTACATATAAAAATAAAATTTTAAATAAGTTTGCGATTTTTTCATATTTTACGATATTGTGCGATATCGTGCGATATATCCGCGATATTTCCCGATTCCCGTCCAATTTTACACTATGGTTGAGCGATATCGATATCGACATCGATATTTAGCATATTTTACGATATATCCGCGATACTCGAAAAAAAATACAATAGACCCCAATATCCATATCGCAATATCCAAATTTGCGATATATATCCGCGATATTTTCATCCTTGCAATATACACATTGACACATACATTTGTATATTTTCATATATATATATATATATATACCCTTAAATACTAATTCTAAATCCTTCATTTCCACTTTCCTAATTTTATAGAATTTTTTATTTTTTTTCCTTTCCTATTTTTTTTTGTGTAATCGTTTTTCTCTTTGCGGTTAACTCATCTAATTTTAAAATATCATTTGTATAAAATTTAGAATATTGTTATGATGTAGTTTATAAAAGATTTTCTATTTTAAAAGTGTGAAAGTAGTTATAGGACATATAAAAAAAAAAGTGTAAAAGTAAAGGCAAAACGAAAAAAAGTATATATATCACGATCAATCAATCTTAAAAGAAAATTAACGAGAAGCAATTGAGATGAGTATATATGGACGTATGGTACTATTTTTTATTTATTTTTACCTTCCCTCGGAGGAGGAGGTTGCCCTCATGATCCATACTCTTTTATTAAAAATAAAAACAATTAGATCATGAATGTTGCTGTGAGAGAGAAGTGAATGAAAATGGATGTTGTGAAAGAGAATTAATTGCATGTATATATAAATTATAATGTATATATGATGTGATACAAATTAATATGAGTTGCAATTTTAATTTACATTAAGTTTTTTCTACGTACGTCTTTATAAGATATATCATAAAAAATAGCCTAATAGCATATATCCACTAATTTAATAAATAAATACATTTGTTGTAAAAATCGGCGCGACTAGGCTCTAGGCGGCCCCTAGCCGACTTGATTTTGCCTCTTTAGACGCTTTTGGTGAAAATCGACGTCCCCATTTTATTTTTATTTTTAAAAAAATTGATTTAGTATTTCGATTTAGACAATTGTGCACAATTCTTTTTAAGAGAAAAAGAGGATCTAAGTAATGAGTGTGAAAACTATTTTTATATAAAAAATTTAAAAAAAAAATCTAGACAGCCTAAACCCTAGCCGGGTGAAAACTATTTTATATACATGGTACAAATTGAGATGAATAGTTATAATTGGAAAATATTAATGAATAATTTCAATTTCTATACAATGAAAATTATGTATTTGATAAATCATGGGTAGACGAAGTCATGCAAGGACCGAGACTTAAGCTTACACAAGAATTCAATGTACTATGTTGTTGCATGTCCGCATCACTCTTCAAATTGGAAAAATATATAATTTACTTTTTTACAATTAATTAATGGAAGGTCAAATTTTAGAGTTAATATTTTAATGTGTTCACAATATAAATATATATATAATACTAACTGTTGGGTATTATCTTAAAAATAAGGCATATACAATTAAATTAATAAAATAATAAATTTTATTTGAGGTAAATATTTATAAATTAATAAAGATTTTTTATGGGATTTTGTTTAATTAATTAAGATCTAAATTACATTAATTTAGAGTATGGAATAGTAGATGAAACAGGAAAATGAAACAGATGAGCTTGGAGAGAGAGAGAGAGAGACAATGGTATATTACTCATCCCCATATCACTCGAAATCGATTGCAATTTGATTGAAAAGTAACAAAATGGCAAACAAGCGCACATAATTCACTATATTCAAACTCAAATTTAAGGTGTTATATGGTAAACAGTAGCATATAAGTCAATGTAATGGTTATTAAGCATGTAAATAAAATAACATATAAGTCAATGTATTGTTTATACAACAGAATGCAATAACACAGACAAATTCTCAATTGCATAGATTAATATGAGTCCTTACAATAATTCTTTCAATTAAGTTTAGAGTCGAACAATTTAGGATCCAGATCAGTGCAGAATAGCAAGACATGATTTTTTTTGTCATAAATTTGTGGAAAAATATATCTTTGTTCACTGCAGGGTGATATAACTTCATTTTCATATTCAGTTAAAGTGTTCGATCCCAGAGGTTCGTGCATGTTCGCCAACACCATCATAGCAGGAAAAATAAAATATTTCTGAGTTTGGATGATTTTCAATTTCTGAAATTTTCTAAATCGTTTCTTGGAATAGTAGATGAAACAGGGAGGTGGAACAGGGAATCCGAGCCCGATTTGTACAATTCAATGATCTATCATTAAATATATCTTGAAAGTGTGTGTGCGTGCGAAATCAGAGATGTTGTCTGTCGTGTTGGCACAGTCCAGACAACACTATGCAACGGAAATTAAAATGCACGTACTGAAAATAGAAGTATTCAAAATTTGCATAGATTATTCTGTTCACTACATTAAAAATATGTGAAACGAGTACAACCTCTTTGAGGTGTATAATAATACTACGAAAGTGTAAAATGATTTACTAAGTTCTATGAAACTATCTCCCTCATAGATCTAATCACACAACCTAGTAAATAAGACTATGATCTAACACACTACTATTCGGGTTTACAGCAGTATGGAGATCTACAAGAAGAAACAAAGATTTTCCTAACTAGAAGCGTATATAGCGGTCAATAGAGTAGTGATCGATTTCAGCTTTTCTTCTTGTCTATCTTGTGTTGATGCAGCTTCTGTATTTATAGGTATCAAGGATGAACTGCCATCAACTCCCATGATCATCACAGCCGTGAGATCATGCGGTTTGTAACTTCTTTTCACCACTTCTAGAATTTAGGGACTTGTTATACCATGTCTAATAACTTCTCACTCCCACGCAGTGGCATGACTTGGTGTTGCCCACGTCTTCTAACTGCTCTGGGGACATCATTAGACAACAAGCGTAAGATAAGAGTTAGTGAGAAAAGGAAGGGCAAATTCTGATGTTGTCATAAGTGTTGGGAACATTAAACACAACACTCGGTTGTTAGTGTTGGATCATTAAACAAAACACTTATATCAACATCAACAATCTCCCCCAATTTGACATTTCTATATCAACACAACTGAAGTTCACACAACATAATTATTGATTAAGAAGTTTACAAAATTGATATTCCAAAAATATGAAGTAACAATCTGTGTAGGATCAAATTAGAATAAACAACATCTAAACCAAAAACTTGTTTAGATTTAAATAACTTAAACAGAAGTAAATCCTAAATAATTACAAAATGTAAATAACAGAGTTTGAGAAATAAATAAAACATAAGTACAAAGCTTTTACAACAAAGAAAGAACTGAATTAACACATGAAAAATGATTGGGCTGAAATGTGTTTCAGCTGCATCTCCATAGTCTGCATATACTCCCCCATAGTGTAAGCTCTCCCCCTGTCTTCAAGCTCATCATGCATCCAGCTCATAGATCACCATACAGGTCCTGAATGTCTTGATCTTCTCCCTCAGTCATTGCAGAGTCAGCAGCAGGTTCATCAGTTCGGCCAGGAACTGAATCCGGTCCATCTACAGCAGGAGCAACAATGTAAGTAGGCTGGTTGTGTGAACTATCAGCTACTCCCCCTGTTGAAATGGAAAGAAGATCCATCCAAAATTTCCTTTGAATTTGAAGATCTTCAACAGAGTGTTACAAGTTAAGAATGGATCCCTGCAATATATCAATCTGCCTCATAATATAATGGGAAGATAGGTAGATAGAGGAGGCAGCTCCTTCTGGAGGCAGTGTTGAACTGTGGAAGGGATCATTTTCTGGAACATTGGTAGCTGAACTTGGGCCTGCTTCATCATCAATCCTTCTTAAAGGAAGGTCAACCACCATGTCTCCTCTTATTAGAAAGTGATTAGAAATGCTGAAGCCTGGGATATAAGAGCTTATAACCTCATCTTCATATCTTTCAAAGGCTTTGTCCTGCAAGTATTTGTACACAAGACATGGGTAAGGTAGTATTCCTCTTCCAGTCATATCAGACTTAAAAGTCATCATATTAGTGAAAATAACCTGTCATAAGTTAAACCTTTTCAAGTGCCCAATCTTGTACATCAAAACAACCTGTTCTAAGGTGAGAGTGGTGTTGTTTGTAGTAGGCAGCCAATTAAAACAAACCAACTTATGCAAGACAGAATATAGGCTAGTCAGTTTAGATGCTAAAATTCTTTTCCTCCATTTGGTGATTACTCCCCCAGTCAAGATGCTTATCATCACATCATGGTCATTAACAACTGAATCATCCATGATTTTTGTTTTAAGCAAAATATTGATTCTCCCGGGGGTAATCATATGCCTACTTCCTCTAAACCAAAATTGGCCATATCTTGTAGAGTTTGGATCACCAGCAAATTGAGAGATATTAGCATAGAATTCATATATCCAGTCAACAGTGTAAGGACAAGCAAATTGTAAGACATTTAGCAAAGATCTTTCTTTAAACCAATCAAGCAGATTCATCTCTTCAAATTCAAGAACTTTAATCAATCTTTCACTTAGAATCTGCCTAATTCTTATGGTTCTATACAGTATGCTTGACTTGTCATTATATTCCTCATCAGAGTCACTTTTCCTATCATTAGAAGAGATTTGTACCTCGTTTTCATCTTCATCAGAGGAACTGGATGACTGTTCAGGATCTGATGGTTCTGGTGTTGCAATCGGAGAGGCAACACTCTCGGGCTCTCGGAGCCTCTTTGACCGTCGAACTGGTGGGGTATGTTCACTCTCCTCTTCCATTTTCTCATCTACTTCGTCCACATCATCCTCATTAACCGCCAATTCTTCTTCCACTCGAGCTGCAGTTTGTTCAGGCTCTGTTTCTGGTTCTGTTTCAGAAATAGACACCGCAATGGGTTCGGATGCATTTCCATCAGTTCTGGGCTTCTTCTTCCCAGTATAGTCAACAATCTTGCCCAAGTTCCTTTGGGACTTCCTTTTTCCACCATGCCATTTTATTGCAGTGGGACCAGTAACCTGCTTTTTGCCCTTTTTCTTCCGGTGTAATCTTTCAAATTTGGCAGCTAGGACTTCATCATCCGAGGATTCTAGTTGATCCTGCATGTCTACATCCTGTGTTGGTGGGGCATCTCCCTTGAACATTGAGTTGTCCAGTGTTTCTCCCTCAAGCACAATAACTGGGTGTGCTATTTTTAGGCTTAGGGTTTCGAAGGCATCTTTCAAGGTGTTGAAAGGAGTGCCTAGAGGGAAGTGTAAGGTTACTGGAGTGGTTTCAGGTGCGGGAGCTTCAGATGAGGGCTCATTTAGTGGCTTGGAGGCTGAAATTTCAGCAGCTGCGTTCGCATTTGCAATTGTAGTGCGAATGTCGAAGGGATTGTAAGGCACTATCTCAAGAGGGGATGAGTTTGAGGGATTTTGTTCATCAGCATAAGGAACAACAATGGTTCCTACGGTGAATGATGGAGAGTTTGGTGAGTTTGAGGATGCCATATCTGCGAGAAGGTTGAGAGGATTTGAAGAATTCTTGTTGCTTGAGTTTGAGTTCGAATGTGCAGCAGAGTCCTGAGAATTGTTAGGCATTATAAGAGTTGTACACACAAAACGAGACAACAAGAATTAATTTTGGAGACCTTTCGAGTTCTACAGATAAATGCAAAGCAAATTTCAAACAGTGTGAGGCAAACTATGATGTGACATAGGTAATAGATATACTTGAGTGCTATAAATAAATATAAGATTTGTAAATTACCGTGCTTAAACATATTAACAAAGCTTTTGAAGTATTTACCAGCACTGCTATGGAGATTCATTTTATAGGAGGAATTGAGAAGTGGAATTACACGATTCTGAGAGTGAGGGAAGTGAAGTAGTGGAAGTAACTTCCCCACTAATTGATCGTGGTAATATGGGAGAATAAGAATTCTGAAAAACAAAAAAATATAAATGCAGAATATATAATAACTGAATTAGTAAAATAAGGTAAGACTTAGTCAAATTAAATATTTCAGAGAATAATATTTAATAATTATCAAAAATAACTAATTCCAGGAAAATTGGGATAAGAATCTGAGTTTACGGGTGTTATAACTATTGTTGGCATTCTATACACCTCAACACAGTTTTTTCATGATTTTACATCATATGTGTTGCTCTATTTTTTTTTTTCTTTATCACACTTCACATTGATCCATGTTTTGAAAAGAGTACATCGTAGCAGCGAACTTCGTGCCCCATAGTTACTCAATGAATTTGTGAATATATTGATGCAATTTATATTACCTTTTGAAAAGAGATCATCGTAGTAGCGAGCTTCGTGTCCCATAGTTACTCAGTGATTTATAAAGCATCTAATATGTGATTTTTCTTTTTCAGCATTTGAGAGGTGTATTGGCTCTTTTAGTATTTTTCACAAATCACTCAGAATTCAAATATCAATCACAGGAAATTTCATTAATTCAATAATTACGAAGATTAAAGCAAGGAAACAAATAATTATGAGACATATCTTAGTGTTGTCTCAAATGCTGCCGCATTTGATACAACACCCTTGATCATACTTTCAGATATTACACAACCCAAGAGATTTTCGAAGGGATGAAAACCTTTTGTCATCAAGAGCTTTAGTAAAAATATCAGCCAATTGTTTTTCAGTAGATATATACTCAAATTTGACAACTTCCTTTTCAACAAGATCTCTAATGAAGTGATGTCTAATACTTATATGCTTTGTTAATGAATGTTGCACTGGATTTTTTGAAATATTTATAGCACTAGTATTATCACAGTACACAGTCAACACATCACTAGGTAAGCCATAATCATGAAACATTTTTTGCAACCAAAGTAATTGAGTACAACAACTCCCTGCTGCAATGTATTCTGATTCAGCTGTTGATTGAGAAACACAGTTTTATTTCCTGCTGTGCCAAGAGATCATGTTGTTTCCCATATAAAAGCAACCACCACTTGTGTTTTTCTTGTCATCACAATCACCTGCCCAATCTGCATCACTATATCCTATCAAGGTACAGTTTGTATCTTTGCTATACCAAATGCCTAAATCACTTGTTCCTACAACATACTTAATGATTCTTTTAATAACATTCATATGTGATTCTTTGGGGTTAGCTTGGTATCTAGCACAGAGACATACACTGAACATAATATCAGGTCTACTGGAGCTCAAATATAGAAGACTGCCTATCATTGATCTGTACAGTGTTGAGTCAACATTCTGGCCAACATTGTCTTTACTCAGTTTCTGAGTTGATCCCATAGGTGTTTTCATGTGTTTAGCACTTTCTAAACCAAACATTTTCACTAGATTCTTAGCATACTTACTCTGTGAAATGAAAATACCATATTTTTGTTGTTTAATTTGCAGTCCTAGGAAGTAATTTAAATCACCAACCATAGACATTTCAAAGGTAGGTGTCATTCCATTCACAAAATGTTTGAGCATATTATCACAAGTAGAACCAAATACTATATCATCAACATAGATTTGAGCAATCATAATATCTTTTCTCTCATGTTTAATAAACAATGTTCTATCTACTTCTCCTCTTATAAAATCATACTCAATTAAGAAGCCAGTTAATCTTTCATACCATGCTCTAGGTGCTTGTTTTAAGCCATATAGAGCCTTTTTCAATTTAAAAACATGATCAGGAAAATCAAGGCTTTCAAAACCTTTTGGTTGTTCAATATAAGCTTCTTCCATAAGAATACCATTTAAAAAGGCAGCTTTGACATCCATTTGGTGCAGTTTTATACCAATATAGCATGCAATAGCAAGTAATAGCCTAATGGATTCAATTCTAGCAACATGAGCAAATGTTTCATCAAAGTCTACACCTTCTACATGTGTATACCCTTGTGCAACCAACCTAACTTTGTTTCTAACAATGTTTCCCATCTCATCAGTCTTGTTTTTAAAGATCCATTTAGTTCCTATAACATTAACATGATCTGGTCTAGGAACTAAAGTCCATACATCATTTCTAACAAACTGATTTAATTCTTCATGCATTGCTTCAATCCAGTTTTCATCATCTAATGCTTCTTTAACAGTTTTAGGTTCAATCTCATAGTGATAACATTCATGATTTACCTTATTGCACATAGATGACATGCATATAGATCTTACCACATCCTTTGAGTTCATACCCATTCTTCTTCTGGTTTGAACACCTGTAGACTGTTCATCAATGATTTGATCATTTGGGTGATACTTCTGAATCCTTATGGAAGGAGTTTTCTGGAGATTATACAGATTTTCAGGATCTGTATTATCAGATGATTCTTCTGGTGTGTCATCATTCTTCTCAACATTCTGAATATGTTCAACTTTTTCAGTACTGATTGGAATATCAATCAAGTCTGAAATGTCTTCTTCTTCAATACTTTTCCCTGTAATGCTTGTATCATCATCAAAAACAACATTTACAGATTCCTGCACAATATCAGTCCTAAAGTTGTAAATTTTGTAGGCTTTGCTGTTTCTTGAATAGCCAAGAAAGAACCCTTTGTCACTTTTTGAATCAAACTTATGTAAATGATCCCTGTCATTTAAGATGTAACAAACACAACCAAAAACATGGAAATATTTAAGATTAGGCTTTTTATTGTTCAGAATTTCATATGGAGTTCTAGTAGAATCTGTTTTAATGTAAACTCTATTAGCAATATGACAAGCAGTATTAAGAGCTTCTGCCCAAAATCTTTTGGATAAGTTCTTAGAACATAACATGACTCTAGCCATTTCTTGAAGTGTTCTATTCTTTCTTTTTGCTATGCCATTTTGTTGAGGAGTTTTAGGTGATGAAAACTCTTGTATTATTCCTTTTGATTCACAAAACTCAGTAAAAGAACTATTTTCAAATTCTCTTCCATGATCAGACCTAATTCTACATACTTTAGAATTAAAAACATTTTTAAATCTTTTGTACAGAATTTTGAAAATGGAAAAAGTTTCAGATTTATCTTTTAAGAATTCAATCCATGTGAATCTGGAATAATCATCAACCACAACTAAAGAATATCTTTTACCTCCAATACTTTCTGTTTCCATAGGACCCATAAGATCCATGTGAAGCAATTCGAAGCAGTGTTTAGTTGAGCAGTGTCCCAACATTTTGTGAGACACTTTAACCTGTTTGCCCTTTTAACCTTTTAACAAGGTCCACATACCTTTTGATCAGAAAATTTCAGCTCTGGTAAACTTGTAACAGCTTTCAATCTAACAAGTTTATCAAGTTGTCTATAATTGACATGTCCAAGTTTATGATGCCATAAAGTACTATCATCAATTTTAGTCTTATTACATGTAAGTTTAGATTCAATGAGATAGCAATTTTTTTAAAAAAAGGCTGGCGGCGGCGCAGGAAGAAGGAGGGGCGGCCGCCGCAATTTAAAAAAAAAAGGCTGGGGCGGCGTTGCGAGAAGAAGGCTGTGGCCGCGTGCAGGGGGTGGGGCGGCGCCAACACCGGGCATGGGCGGCGGTTTAGTGGGGGAAGGAGGAGAGATTTAGTTTTATGGTTTTTAAAAAATTGAGGAAGAAGGAAGAAAAGAAGGAAAAGAAGAAAGGAGGGTATTTAGGGTAAGTTGGGGAGAATACATCTAACCTTTTTCACATAGGGAGTATACAAATCGGGGGAGTATACTTAACAGAACTGGAGGGGTATATAGCCAATGCCCTATGACATCCTTCAATTAGCAATGAGCCACTGTTATTCCCCCTCCCCTTTTGATGGATGCACCTCCAAAATATCCATTTTTTTATAAAATTACACCTAAAAATACTATATTACTCTTTTATTAATTTATAAAAAATATAACAAAATCAACTTTAATTTATAAATTAACTATCTACCGTCGAGTCGAATCACTCATATTAATTTTTTTTAATAGTTAAAATGATATTTTCAAAATAACTTATCGAGATTAGTCCCAAATCAACTTTAGATTTTATTTATTTTTTTGAAAATGTTGCAAACTTTTGGAAAAATATTCCAAAAAAAAAAAAAAGAAAATCAATATTTCATAAACAAATGTTGAAAAATAATAAAGATGTTGAAAAAAAATATCAAAGCAGAAAAGAATATGATTTTTTTTCAGTACCCAAATCAAAGTAAATTACAACGAAAATGAGAGAGTAGGGGTGACAAAGAAAATTAGAGTTTATGAGGGTGATAGTAATCTTAAAAAATGAGGGAATGTGATGTTGTAATGGCAGTGACGTTATATTATTTTATTATCGTTAGTTAGGTGAGTAATTAATGTGAGAAAGAATGAACGATTGGAAAAAAAAGGTGATATAATTGTATAAAAGTAAGTATGTAGATGTATTATAGGGATGAATGAATATTTGAATTAAGGGGAATTGAGAGAGATGAGATGTGTGTTCAGATTAATGTAATATTGAGATGTCATCTGTTCTAATACTTAATCAGAAGAGAAGCTAGTCATCTAGTCTGAGTCAGTACAACTGATTAAGGTCAACTCAGCTGATAAGGTTAGTCATCTGATTAGGATCAACTCATGTGATAGAGTGAGGACAACTCTGTTGAGTGTGAATCGTCTGATCAGATCAGGAGAGTTGGGTCCAAATCTGCTAATTTCTGTTATTCCATAGTTGGTTATTAGCAGTTATTTCTGTTAGGTAGTTAGTTAGTTAGTAGCAGTTTCAAGTGACATTGTATCTATAAATACACCACTAAGTGCATAGATTAGATTAATGAGAGTTCATATATGCTTTGTGATTAGTCTTTGCGAGAGAACAAATTTTCTAAGTGATTCATACTTGTAATATGTAACTTTCGTTCGTGTTTGGTGGAGAGAGCCCCTATCCTCCGTGAACGTAGATCATTTGATCGAACCACGTAAATCCCGTGTTCTTACTTTTCAATTTATTGCGTTTTTTGTTTGTCTTGTTTTATCATTTGTGATTGGAATTGCTAAGTGTTATACTCCCTCCGTCCCGGAATTACTTGCATGATTTGACCGGCACAATTTTTAAGAAAAGTGAATTTAGTGGTTGGTGATATAAGATAAAGGAGGGGTATTTTAGGTAATTTGGTGATGTGTAAAGTAGATATGATGAGGTGTAAAGTAAAATGTATGTAAAAAGTGGGTGACAATTTTGAAAATAAAATGATGTTGGGAGGATATTAATTTTGTGGGGTGTTTCTATATTAAGAGTGTGCAAGTAATCTTGGGACGTCCAAATAAAGAAAGTGTGCAAGTAATCACGGGACGGATGGAGTATTCCATAACTATGTGAATGGTCCATCCAAATTCAAATTGGTCAATCTCAAATCAAACATACTCTAAAACCCTTGCCTAAGCTACTACGCTCGTTGCTAAGGGAGCTGATGAGAAGCACCTTTTCAGCGAGCCTTTAGAGTTGTCGTACGTAATAACGAAAAAATGCAGATTTGATCCCATTAACTATGAGTTCATTGGTTTTTGGATTTAGTCACATACAAAATAAGTCTTGCAAACTTCCAAAAAATGAAAAAAAAAAACAGTTAATTATTATTATTCAAATTGACATACTAATAATTAACTATTAATTCATATATAATTGATTTTTGATCCATGTTATTTGGATTTAGTCAAATACGAAATAAATCTTGCAAATTTGATTTCATACCAAATAAGTCTTGCAAACTTGATCTTTGCAAAACTTGATCTCAAATTGAGTCAAATAAGTCTTACAAAACTGATCCAAAAAATGAAAAAAAAAATTATTAATTAATTATTATTATTTAAATTGATATACTAATAATTAACTTTTAATTAATATATAATAATCAATATTAATAAATATATAAAATTTAAATACACTAAAATTTATATAATCGACAATTTAATTGTTTCTGCATAAATATTTTTATGTGGCTATTTATCATTTTTCATGTTCTCTATATACTAAAATAACATTATAACTTTTAAATTTTTTCATAATATGGATATTTCACTTCTAGTTATCCATTTCACTTCTAGTTGTATTATATATATACTAAATAACATTCTCAATCGACGATGTATATTTTATCTACTAAATTTTTCATGAATATCCCATTCCTAAGTATTATATATAGGTAAAGTCTAGTATGCACTCGAGTGTATGGTGTACACTCGAGTGCCATGTCATTCTTTTTTTAAAAAAAATTTCGCTAACTTTTTTTTCTTTATTTTAGCTATTTTGTTTTTTTATGTTTTTTTCCGCTAGTTGCCATCTAGGCCAGTCCAATAAACTATTAATTCAAAACTTATTTTTTAATTAATTATTTTATTTTTAGCCTGTAATTTTTTTTACTACCTCAATCTTAAAAATTATAACCCTCACCCTTTATACTACTAACATACTTATTAAAATATTGAGTTTATTTTATATGTATAAGTAAAAAGTGCAAGGGGATTTCACATATTAGGTCTTTCCACCTAATGATTTTTTAAATAAGAACATAGTTTAAAATAGTTTCAAATTAAGGTCAAAATCCAACTTAAATGTACCATTTTACTAGACATGTTCAACCGCCGAAAACCGTCGGTTACGGTTAAAAACCGGCGGTTTAGGCGGTTAGACGGTTTTTTTTTTTTTCTCTCTCCGTTTTTTGCTCGTTTTCACTCCGTTTTCGCTCGTTTTTTGTTCGTTTCAACTCGTTTTTTAGAAACTACATTACTAGAATTTAATAAAAATTATATAACTTAAATTTATACATAAAAAATAGAAGAATTGTGTATTAAAAAAAATTAAAAAAAATAAATAAATAAAAACCGGAAAACCGACGGTTTCGGTTTGCCAAAACTAGCAACCGAAACCGAACCGCCATTTTCCGGTTACGGTTCGGCGGTTAAAAACCGCCCATGTCTACATTTTTCCTTCAATATTTAAAATTACGTTTTAATATAATATTAAGTCAACTAATTTTAAATTTTGAATGCAAATCGCCGTTAATTACTAAGTCTTCCCCAATTTTAGGACTTTTCCAAATCTCTGATATTCAAATCTTTCCCAAATCACCGCCCCAATTTTAGGAATTTTCCCAAAGCTCTGATATTCAAGTCTTCCCCAAATCTTTGATATTCAAATCTTCCTCAAATCTTTGATATTCAAGTCTTCCCCAAATTTCTGATATTCAATTGCATTTTCCCCAAAGCTCTGATATTCAATTTCATTTTCAGACTTGAAGATCTGCAGAAAAATCGTCAAATCAAATTAGATATGTTCTTCAGAAAAATCTCTGACTTGATTATGCAAAAAGATCTGCAGAAAAATCGCTGACTATAATGCAGAAAAAAAAAACTAAAGTTGCATCATCGTATGAATAATGCAGAAGTGTGAAGTAAATTATGTGCATATGCAAATATCATTATGCAAAAAATAACTTTATGCAAATTAGATCTGCATTAATAAAATTCGTCTATTAATGTAGGCCACATACCAGTGACTTGATTCAAGACTTCTAGAAACGTTGAAAACTGATTAACACGAACCAACTTGGAACTACTAACAATCAATCTGCATCTTTGTGTTTGACCAAATATATGAACATAAAATACTTTTGAAACTGGAATCAATGGGTGGAATTAAAGAAAGTAAAAAAACTCAATATAATTGCCACGATCTTGATGCGTGATTTGAAAAAAAAAAATATTGAATCAATGGAAGATGGTTGAAGAAAATATTGAGTCAGTACCTGACTGCAAGCCTCCAACTCAACAAATCCGAGGGATTCTCTATAGAAGTTGTTATCCACTAATTTCCCAGATGAGTACGCCAAGAGATTAATTAATAAATAATGTAACGGTGGTCAAAGAGGCTTTAAAGGTGTGTACGGAGGCGCTAAACGACGGTCTTGAGTCCTTGGACAATGCCGTATCGATACTGCAGAGCGGGAAGAAGAATATGTTGAACGACGTGAGAACATGGTTGAGCACCGTGGTGACGGATCAAGAAACGTGTTTAGACGCATTGGAAGAGGTGAAAATCAAATGAGAAAAACATGTAGAAACGATTAAAAGGGAAAGTCAAGCGAATTAAATCAATTCCCATACGAATAAGGAAGGTCAGATTATTATTTCCATAGCTGTCAAATTAAACGGAAGATGATGAATGGCGGTTGAATATATGGCAATAAATAAGGAAGATGAAGACTTGTTCTTTAATTAATAAATAAATTAATTTTTATATTTAAATATAAGGGCATAAAGGGTTATTAACATGTGTTTTTTTCCTTTTTTAAAATGATTTTATTCTTGGTCTTTTATTAAGAAGGTAAGGCTATGAATGACTTTTTTATAAAAATTCTCATAAAATAAAGGCACTGGTGTCCTTTTAATTTTATTAAAGTGAGTAAGTAATGTATTGTGTAAAAATATATATATATATATATAGAGTGTAAATAAGTGAGAATTTTGAGGGTAAAAATTGTTGATAATTTATTTTTTGAAGTGTAATACTACTAATGGGATAAATAAAAAGTGTGAAAATCAATTTGAAATTGAGGGGATTAATTATTACACTTGCTACTTGGAAACATGAAGTTGGACACTGTAATTTTTGTGACATAGTAGAGAATAAATAGGTATATCATATAAAATAAAATCTAAGATCATAAGTTCAATGCCGAGCTAGAAGTAGGGTCGCCATTAAAACTTTGTATGGAAAAATCTTCCTTAGAAACAAAAGTCACAAAATCTTGATCAAAGGAAAAAGGTATTGTACACTCCTCTAAAGATCAATAATATCTATATAAAACAGAATACAAATCATTGTTCAATAAAAATTTCGAATCTAACCACATATATCATAATATATCTACCAAATGAGAACTAACATAGTTAACGAAAATGTGGGGTTCTTAATCTTGTTTAACACTCTAAGTAGTTTTTTTTTTTTTTTTGACAGATACACAGGAGCAAAGAAACTGTAACAGAAAAGAGATTCCTGAGTATAAAAAAAACTTCTCCATTTCAGTCAGGTGAAATAGTAGAGTGCACTGCTTCTTGAGCTAGCTGATGCGCTGTTTTGTTATTCGCTCTTGGGATGTAACTGAATTTGCACACTACAAATTCTTGAGAGAGTTTCCCAATTCTAATCGCAATCAAGCTATCAGGTTCGAGTCCTCTTTTGAGTCCCGTGCTCATTGCAATTGCTTGTTTACAATCGGACATGATCATAATACGTTGACATCTTCTTTTTTTTAGCTTCATTTAACCCAATCTCAATAGCCTTAAGTTCGGCTCCCAAAGGACTCCACTGTGGTTGTATTTGATAAGAAAATTGAGTTAAAATTCCAAGCTCAGCTTCATAGATAATTCCCCCCACTCTAAATTTTCTGCAATCGGAATTAAAGGCTCCATCCACCTCAACCATGGTAATACTCAAATCAAGGCTCTCCTGGACTGCTTCACAAGCATGAGTATCCCCATGATATGCTCCACACTTCAGCGTCTGTTGGAAGGTATTGAGGTAAGTCAAGGCTCTCTCCCCATCTTTGATTTGGATATTCCTTTTCTTCCGCCGATCATCATGCAAGACGGTGCAACGACTTCGCCAAATACCCCATGCCACCATAAGAATTTCATCAAAGGACAGCAACCCTGGGTTCAAATGCATAAGCAAGAGAAGCTGCATTGTTGACAAGTGCCTATTTTCCTTGACTAAACTGTATATGCCAAAGTGCTTCCAAATTTTCCGAACTCCGACACATAAGAAAATCGCTTGTATCGTATTCGGAGCGTAGCAACCACATAGTCCACATATGGGCGGGATTTGAATATGCCTTCTTGCGAGATTTCCTTCTGTTGCTATGTGATCATGAAATAATTTCCACCCAAAGATTCGTACATTTGGTGGAATATTTGTGGTCCAAAGAACTTTCCATCCTCTCTTACTCTCATCATTCGAAGAAGCAGTTGGGGTATCCCCCTGTCTATTTATCTCTTCTCTTCTAAGATGATATCCAGAACGTACTGAGTATCTCCCAAAATTATCATGAATCCAAAACCTCTTATCATCCTCATCTTTGTCCCCTACAGTGGTCCGAAGAATTCCTTCGGCTTCAAAATGAAAAAAAGTCATTCTCACCAAATTTTCATTCCAACCCCTATCTTCATTGAGGAATCTAGTCACATTGCTTCCTGTACCAATCTTTGACTTAACCATCCCATCCAATAAGCCATGCACCCATGCGTGCTTATGAAGCCGAACTGTTTTTCCATTGCCCAAGATCCATCTAGTTCCTGATTGGATCAATTTTCTACTTGAGCACAAAGAACGCCACGTAAAGGAAGGGTTGCTACCAATATCAGCCTCTAGGTTATCTACATGCTTAAAATATCATGTCTTTAACACCTTTCCAAGCAAAGAATTAGGCTTCTCAATTAACCTCCAAACTTGTTTCGCAAGAATTGCCTCGTTGAAGATTGTCATACGTCTAAACCCCAATCCCCCTTTCTCTTTTGGTTTGCACAGATCCTCCCACTTTTGCAAGTGAATTTTCTTGCCTTCCTTTTTCGATCCCCACCAGAAGTTTGCCATAAGAGCCTCCAGTTGATTACAAATTTGTACCGGAATCTTGAAGCACATCATTGCATATGTAGGGATAGCCTGTAAAATGGATTTAATGAGTACCTCTTTCCCTCCATCTGAAAATTCTTTGTGCTTCCAGTCATCAATCATTTTCTTCATTCTATCAATAAGATAATGGAATTGAATCCTCTTTGCTCTTAGGGAAAAATTCGGGAGTCCCAAATACAATTGATGTCCTTGGGTAATTCTAACATTAAGTTCCTTCATTACCTCCCCTTTCGTATAATCCGTAGTACAAGGGCTAAAACAAATACTCGATTTCTCCAAATTAATAACTTGCCCCGAAGCCTGCTCATACTCCTTGAGAATTCCTTTCAATCTCTCGGCATTTGTAGCATTTGCTTTCAAAAAAAAGAATGCTATCATCTGCAAAGAAAAGATGTGTTATCATGGGTGCTCCCCTTGCCACTTTAATCCCTTCAAGTCGACCCATGTTTGCCTCTTCTGAAATGTACGACGATAATCCTTGTGCACATAGAACAAAGAGAAAAGGAGAAAGTGGATCCCCTTGTCTCAAACCACGAGTTGGTCGAATATCTCCTGATACCGAACCATTTATCTTGAAAGCATATTGCAGTGTCGTAATACATTTCCAAATCAGGTCCACATTTTTAACACCAAATCCCAATTTAATCATTTGAGCTCTCAAGAAACTCCATTCCACTCGATCATAAGCTTTGCTCATATCCAACTTCAGGGCTGCGTATCCATGTTTGCATTTATTCTGTCGCAGCCAGTGCATACATTCAAATGAAAGTAACGAATTGTCTGAAATTTGCCTATCACTCACAAATGCACTTTGCTTATCGTCCACACCAAAAGGTAAAACCTTTTTTAGTCTATTTTCAATCACATTTGCTATAATTCTATAGCTTACAGACTAATTGGCCTATAGTCTGAGACCTCTTCTGGTTGCTTCACTTTCGAAATAAGAGTAATCAAAGTCCGATTCCAGTCTCTTACTTCTTGTCCTCCATTTAGAATTCCAAGAACTCCATCTGTTATAGCTACACCAACCACTTCCCACATTTCCTGAAAAAATCTTGCGTTGAAACCATCCGTCCCTGGCGCTTTATTCGGTAGCATCTCAAAAATCGCAGTTCTTACCTCCTCCTTGGTGAAGTCAGATTCAAGATACCTATTCATAGAGCCATTGATCACCATCTTTGTATTTTTTGTGATTTTTTCAATGCTTTCATTTGTAGGTTCCACAGATTTGTATAAATTATTGTAGAATCGACCCAAAATTGAAAGTACTTCCCTTTCTCTTGTTATCCATCTCCCATGCTCATCCCTCATCCCCAAAATATAAATTCTTTTTTGCCTCTCCGAAGCTCTTTTATGGAAATAAGTTGTATTTCTATCTCCACATTTAATCCAATTTGTTTTTTCCCTTTGTTGCCAAAATTCCTCCTGTTGTGAATGGAGTTTATCCAATTCTGCTTCCAGCAATTCAATCTCCTCCTCATCCCTTTCATTGTTATTCGTACCTTCCTTAATTTGAATCAGATTTGTAACTCTTTTAACCTTCTTATCTATGCAACCAACATTATTTTTTGCCCATTTTAAAAGATGTTCACCACACCTTTGCAAACGATGTGTGACCAGACAATCTGACCTTGTCAGATTCCACCCATCCTTGACAACCTCCCCAAACTGATTTTCCTGAATCCATGCATTTTCAAATTGAAACCTTGTAATTTTTTTAACCCACTCCCAATTCGGCTTTTGAAATTTTATGACCAAAGCAATGGCTTGATGATCTGAACCATACCAGTGAAGATGATTCACCTCAAAATCTCGTATCAAGTCAATCCACTCCGAAGTAGCGACAAAACGATCCAATCTTTCTTTGATAGTGAATGGCTTTTTCCTTTTATTTGTCCAAGTATATTTTGGACCTTTAAAACCCAGATCATTTAAATCCAAATCATCCAAAGTTTTCCCAAAATTATCCATTTGTTGTTTCTTAGCACTGTTTATCGTCCATCCCATTTTTTCAGCCCATAAGAGGATTTCATTGAAATCACCTCCCACAAGCCAAGGTTTATTAGGCGCATGAGTGCTCCTAATCTTGTGTAACAGATTCAACGAATGTAAACGATCAGAAAAATTTGGACTTCCTTGAAATCCCGTAAAACACCATTCCACTTCATTTGAAATCAAAGCAACATCAATATGTCCAGCAGAAAAAGAGTTCAAACTAACATTCAATTCATCATTTGCAAAGAGGATCAAACCTCCTTTTACACCATCAGCATCAATCGAGAAATAAAAAGAAAAGTCCAATAATGATTTCCAAACATTTGCAATCCTAGACGAAATTTTGGACTCCATGATAAAAAAAAAGCGAGGGATTATTTAGTGCGATAACTCGCTTAAGCTTAAGGAATGCGTTTGGCCCCTTCAAACCTCTCGCATTCCAACACAGTACTTTCATGGAGATGAACGGAACTGGGAGTTCCCAGCCCCTCATTTGTTTGAACTTCCCGAGTCATCATCACTCTTGTGCCTCTTCACTTCTCCCGAACCAGTCTTCTTGCCATAAACTTCATAATCACTGCTCTTTCCCCCAACCTTCTGAGATGTTGTAGAAGGACGACCTCTTTTTTTGTAGCTTTTCCTTTTTGGATTCGTACCTGCATTCTGGACCTGAGCTTGTGAATCTGCAGTTTGTGAATTCACATCTTGTGAAGCCACATTTCTTGGGATATAGACCTCCACTTCTTTGAGCATATGTGGTTGTTTGCTACTGATAACTTCTTTAAAATTGTCATGTATCACAAGACTCTTCCCTGCTCCCATGCCCTCTCTAGTAAGAGGGCCTCTCTGTGGTCCGTACAAGCTTGTTTCCATTATGTGCTGAATTGGAACCTCATGTTCCACTTCCACATATGTCCCTTGTCCTTCATAAGTCAAATAGCCTCCCACTGCTTCCTCCACCCTTTGAGCTTCAGCTAGAGCCGCATCCGTAAAGTAATTAGCCTCCTGGGTTTGTTGGTTTGAGTTGTCTTCCCACTGAGCTGAAATCATCTCAATCCCCCCCCCCCCCGTATCTGAGTCTGAAGAGCAGTTGAGGAGGAGGGAAAATTCATTTCTGGTTGCTGCATTGGCTCCGGATTTGGAACCGCTCTTGTCGTGACCTTCTTCAGGAATTCATACTGTTCATCTTTCAAGCCTTGTTGTCTGTCTGCCCTTAGCCAGGCAGGGAAATTCTTCTCCCCAGACAAAGTATGACCATGCTCACTATATTTCTCTGGACATTCCTGTTCAGTATGTGACAGAAATCCACAGATATGACAAAACTCACCAAGTTTCTCATATCGCAACCCCAAAGTGATGGTTTCCTCTCTGATTGTAATGTGTGTGCTCCTTGGAATTGGCTGGTTCATGTCGAGCAGAGTCCTTATCCGCAAGCATCTTCCCCATGCCGCCTCTCCTTCAGGGCAATCAAGCTCAATCACAGCTCCCAGTCGCTCACCCAGGCGGAAAGCAATCTGCTTCGTCATCAAGTAGATAGGCAGCCCATGGACCTGGATCCAGAAAGGAATGGCAGAAATCACAAGACCCCTGGGTTGCTCATCTCCCTTGATTTTTGAGAGAATCAACATTGGCCCATCAACTATCCATGGCTGTCTGCAGAAGACTTTGCTGTAGTCCAACTCCACTTCAAATTCGAAAAGCAGGTATCCATCCCCCACCTGCACCATCTTGATATTCCCTTCCGTCTTCCAAATTCTCTTTAAGGAATTTAACAGCTCCTTCATGTTTCTTGGTGTCCGAATAGTAAATCGCCCCAAAAGAGCATTCCTGGGTCAGAGGAGCTCGCCATCAACAACTGCCATGGGAGATTCCGCAGCTTCAGAGAGATGAACCATCTTTGCTTGCCAGTCAAGAGAGTAGAAACAAAGGATCAAAAAAGAAAGAGATACACAACTCGTGTTCTCCTGGAGATCATATATAGTCACAATAACCGCCCCATTGGCCAATCCCGTTTCGTTTGGAATCAGACGAAAGCCCATCATCATGAAAAACCAAAAGAATACACCAAGAAATATCAAACGTCGCCTGGAGAAATGCACAAAATCTCCCATTTCAGGCGGGGAAAGCACACTGACCACTCCTGAGGAGAGCGAGGATTGATTTCCCCTCACGTTTCCTATTACCGATAACCTATTTTGCTGGAGAATAGAAAAACCCCTCCGTGTAATGATTGAAATTCTTGAAATCCTCTTCATTCATCCTTTTTGCCCTAATTTTGTCTTAATTCCGTATACAAAAATCGCACCTAGAAAAGGTGGAAAATCGCAACACTCTAAGTAGTTGTTAAGGATAAAGACTCAAGTTGGAGAAATTAAAAAAAATCAATTCAAAGTGAAAATTGACATGTACAGTACATGTAAATTTGGAAACTTGACGAAAATGTGGGGTTTTCATATAAATTTTTGACTTAAAAAAGAGTTAATACCTAGGGTGGTTGGGTATACAGGTATACCAATTCATAACGTAAATATTGAAGCATTGTTTTATATCAAAATTAATTATTTAAGGTTTATTTTATTTAAATTTTAATAATTAAAATTATTTTAATTTAAAAATAATATAAGATTATAAATTATATTATAAAATTATTATTTTATTAAGGTTTTGGTTATTTCCCACCCCTATTCATATCTATCCGTTCCACTGCAACTAAATCTCTAAAATAATAAAATCTCAACTAAATCTCTAAAATAATAAAATCTCTAAAATAATAAAATCTTCCGATCTACTATTAAAATTCTAAATTAATAATTGATAAATATTACAATTATAAATATTATAAATTCATAAATATTACCATTAATATTGAGATTTATATTATATGTGTTTCATTCATTATACATGAATATATTTAATTGATTATAATAGTTAAATGAATTGATATTATACATGAGTATATTTAATTAGTTACAAAGAATTGATTAATGCATGAATACAATCAATAAAATATGTAAAAATTCATTTATTTTCAATACATATGTACTAAATTTGTTGAATTTAAAAAGTCAGTAAATAAAGCATAACGTTGAAACCATACAAATATTAAATTAAGCAACACATACAAATATTAAATTAAGCAACACAAGGAAAAAAATATATATATACTCATTGAAATATTAACTCATATTTTTAATTAATTAAAACTATCAAATTTTACGTAATAAAGTCTTAATACTTATCACAATACAATCTTGATCAAATTAAACTCCAAAACTTATAGAAAATTACAAATATATGAAAACTAACAATCACAAATTAATTATCTCTTAAAAATAAGCTAGATTGATCATGAATCATGAATCATCAACGTACACAAATAATTTCATCAACAATAAAAAAAAAAAAAAAAAAATTCCAACACATCATTGTTTGAACAAATTAATTAATAATAAATTAGTAAAAAAAAAATTATTAATAAATTAGTAAAAAACACCTGACATAAATCATGCATCATCAATCTTGGGGTTGAGTATAATCCAACTCATACGTATCATCTAAATCATGATTTAATCCAACACATGCGCCCACCCACTTCTTCAACTTTTTCGAAAATCTTCTCCATACTCTTGAAAAGACACTGTGATTTTGGTAATTGGGACGTTGCCCTCCTCTCGGGCGCAAATACAACCAACTTGCTCGTCTCACCAACGGGTTCTCGATTGCAATGTCGTCACACGAGCAAATCAATTGTGCACCGCTTGACGTTTTTATAATGTCCCTCAACGAAGTATATTCGTTTGTCAATTGTGACGCCGGATATGATAACAACAATGAAGATTCGGTGTTATCCGAATTGTTCATTGTCGAATTGTCTTCGTACAACCAACTTGCTCGTCTCACCAATGGGTTCGAATTGTCTTCGTGCTTCATTATGAATGAGATCCTTAATAATTTGTGGCCAGCTTTTTGTGATGTGTGGGAGATGAGTATATATATATAAACTCTCAACGTTACGATATATATGCAATATATATCATCAACAAGTTATAATAATTAAAACAAATTTCGATATATTTGATTTTATTTAAGACATCGTTAAATAATGCATGTTTATCTATATCCTAATCTTCTTTAGAATATTTATTGTGAGTATATAAATACTCCTTAAACAGAATCTAGCATATTATACAATAAATTTTTTAAATAAATTTTTATATACAAATAAAAGTGAGGGAAAAAACTGTAAGCTAAAATGTGGGAACAACTTTTTCTACCCAATACAACTAAAAAATCGCATAAAATCGCATTACACTCGGGTGCCAGGTTACTTAATTCGTTTTTTTTTTAAATTAATATTCTGTTTCTAAACTTATTTATATTTTTGTAAATATTTTTCTGGATTCTAAATGTGTAAGTAATAATTACTTAAAAAAAAAATGTAACATTAATAATAAATAAAAGTGTCAGTAGTAAATACTCCTCCGTCTCGCTATAAAACTTCTCCTTTTTTGGGTGTTTTAATTAAGAAATATGATAAAATAATAGATAAAGTATAAGTGATGTCATGATGAGAGAGAAAATAATAGATAGGTATTAGATGAAATATGATAAAATATATAATTGATATAGTAGAAGTGATGTGATTGAGAGAGAAAAAATAATATGTCAAAAATGGAATGTGAAACTTATAGTGGAACATCATAAAAGGAAAGTGGGAAACTTATAGGGGGACGGAGGGAGTACTAAAAAGTGTAGCATTTTTTTGAAAAGTAACTAATAAAATGTGTAACATTAATAGCCAACAAAAATATGTCAAATTATTTTCCAGCTACAATTCATAGCAATTGTCATTTATATTATGTGGTCGTTTTTATCAAATTGTTCAATTAAAAAATAAAAATAAAATAAAATCGGGGACAAATTCAAACCGTTTAATTCCACCCTATAAAAATGTTCATTTAGTATCTAAGTTGTTGACATACTCAATAATAAATAGTTTTCTTACACTATTCAGTTATAATGACCTACGTTTTTTTAGTAATATTGTGTTGCACTTTTCAGTTATAATGAATTACACTTTTTATTAATATTATATTGCATTTTTCAGTTATACTCACTTGCACTTTTTTAATAAAAACTATGTTGCACTTTTTAGTTAGAGACACTTACACTTTTCAGTTATAGTGACCTGCACTTTTTAGCAGATCGAAGACGGTTTGCCTAAGTCACCTCGACAATTTTGTTTGCCTACCTTGAAGGTCACCGTCTGATCGACCACCCTATTCGACCAGGTCCAGTGAGCTCATTCAACATGGTTGTCCATCAAGGACGAACAACCACCTCGAAAAAGGGACATATGTCTATATAAGTCAGCTCATTCCACGTGTTAAGAAGATAAAAACAAGTTAGTTCGTCAATCAAGTTAGTTCGTCAATCGACAGTAGAATATTTAGTCATTAAGTATTCAAGACCCATGTGCCACTAGATAAACATATGTCTTCTCTAAAGGTATAAACAATGCAATAGACGCGGTTTATACTTAAATATGAACTATTTAAAGGGTCTTTAACCTAATTAATAAACATAATCAAAAAATACCAAAATACAAAATACCTTTTCTCCCTCTTTTTAAAATCTGTCAAGCTTACTAAAGAACATTCACTACAAAAAATATGAGTTTTAGTATCGGAAAACTAGTATCCGATACATTTTCCGATACTAAAATTTATCCTTTAGTATCAACAACAAAACTATTGATACTACTTAAATACTTGGTATCAAAAATTTATCTTTTGATACCATTAATTTTATTGCATCTGTTATTTATTGATACTAAGTTATTTTGGCATCATAATTTTTTTTTATTGATACTACTTATTTTTTACATCAAATTATTTTTTGATACTACTTGTCATTGGTATCGGAAATTTAATTTCTGATACTATTAATTTTATTTTTAGTATTAGTAATTTTTTTATTGATACCACTTATTTTTTGTATCTAATATTTTTTTTGATACTATTTTTCATTGGTATCGAAAAATAAAATTTTGATACTATTAATTTTGTTTTTAGTATTGGTAATTTTTTATTGATACCAATTATTTTTTGTATCTAATATTTTTTTTTGATACTACTTATTATTGGTGTCGAAAATTAAATTTTTTGATACTATTAATTTAATTTTTAGTATTAGTAACTTTTTATTGATACCACTTATTTTTTGTATTTAATATTTTTTTTGATACTACTTATCATTGGTATCGTAAATTAAATTTCTTGATACTATTAATTTTATTTTTAGTATTAGTAATTCTTTATTGATACAACATATTTTTTGTATCGAATATTTCTTTTGATACTACTATCATTGGTATCGAAAATTAAATTTCTTGATACTATTAATTTTATTTTTAGTATTAGTAATTTTTTATTGATACAACTTATTTTTTGTATCAAATAGTTTTTTTGATACTACTTATTATTGGTATCGGAAATTAAATTTCTTGATACTATTAATTTTATTTTTAGTATTAGTAATTTTTTATTGATACAACTTATTTTTTGTATCCAATATTTTTTTTGATAATACTTATCATTGGTACCGGAAATTAAATTTCTTGATAGTATTAATTTAATTTTTAGCATTAGTAATTTTTTATTGATACCACTTATTTTTGTATCTAATATTTTTTTTGATACCACTTATTTTTTGTATATAATATTTTTTTTATTGATACAACTTAATTTTTTGTATCCAATATTTTCTTTGATACTACTATCATTGTGGTATCAGAAATTAAATTTATTGATACTATTCATTTAATTTTTAGTATTAGTAATTTTTTATTGATATCATTTATTTTTTTTACCCAATTATTTTTTATACTACTTATCAATTGGTATCGGAAATTAAATTTCTAATACTATTAATTGTATTTTTAGTATTAATAATTTTTTTATTGATACCACTAATTTTTTGTATCATTTAATTTTTTTTATACTACTCATATAATTGGTATTGAAAATTATATTTTTGATACTATTAATATTATTTTTAGCATCAATATATTTTTTTTTATTGATATCACTTTTTTTTTTCATTAGGAATGATGATTGGTATAGATATCCGATACTATTTATATCTATATATATATAATAACAGGATAGTCTGCCATTTTTGACAACTACCTGTTTTCCCGCCCATTTTCATTTTCTATTTCTGGAAAATTATTTTTATTTCTGAAAAAATATATTTTATTATGTTCAGAGCTATTATTAATTTTTTGGCCGTATGCTTTTTTACTTTTTCTTTCTTTTTTGAGAACCGAGCCAATATGATTCTTGAAATTGCTTTTGCTGCTTAAAACGAGGCGACTGTTGAGTTTTTTTATTTTTTTTAACAATTCAAATTCAAATCTGCAGACAAGCGAATTTATTTCCATTTCTTGATTTTTCCTCCTCTTCTCTATAAACTTATGCAGAACATCCTGCTTTGCAAAAATGGCGGAGGGTTTTATAAGGCAATGGAGAATATTGTAAATTGTTTGCGTATGTGACATGCCTCATTTCAGAGTTTGCTTTTAGTTTACATAAAACCATTCCCCGAGAAGCATTCTTTGATTTCAAGATTACAAAATCAGTCCATTTTTCTGCAGCGGTTTCCTTTTCAGATTCCGGCGACCATTCTTCTGAGGCCTATCATTTCTCTTCATTCCACTTTCCAGGATGAATTATGAAATTTCTCTTATGCGGAAACTCTTAAATAATTCGGAAATCGCTGCCCTAATTTACTAGATCTTCACATCACCGAATACGCCGCTAAACCCTTCCACCCTCTCCCCGCCGCCGTCCACCACTGTTTCCTCCGCTACATGCAGCTCCATCTCCTCATTACCTGCCTCTTTTTTCGCCCTCATCCACCAGCTTTTCATCTCCTCCTAGGCTCCTACGCCGACCCCCCTGCCTCTGGCTAATTTGAAATTAAGCGTTAATAGTCCACGTTAACTTGATTGGGAAAGATTCCAATTTGGAACGAGATTCAATTCATACAATTGTTGGTTAATTTGCTGAGTATACATACATATATATATATATATATATATATATATATATATATATATATATATATATATATGTGTGTGTATTCATCAATTTTTTTTTGGCTTTCTACTATTGAACATTAGTTCTTAATCGCGGGCTTTCTACTCATCTTTTTAGTTCGGTTAAACAAGATTTTACAAATAATTTGCAATCCTTAATTCTATTGTTTTAATTTCTGTATGGTGATTTTTGGTGTAATTACTATTATTTCTTCCAATCTTCTGTGTGATTGTTACAAATATCCTCATCCTGAAAAGGGCCACGTCAGAAACCGCTCCTATGTCGAAGCTGTGAGCTCATATCTAGGTAAAAATAATGATATTTGCTATAGTCACTGTTAAAGGGGCAATCGAAATTGTTAATTTTAAGTTGGATGAAGAAGGATATATCATGCTTGAATGATTATTGTTTTAGAGTTTTGTCAATTGATAATAAATTCAATCATGTTTGAGATTGGTTAGTTCCTTGCATTTGAATTGTCTTAATTAAAGTAACAATGAGCTAAGAATTTGTGAGGAATAAGGATGGGAGGAGGTTTAGGTTAATTTGGTGAATTCACTCATTGTGTTGTTTTAGGAACAAGATTCAGGGAGACAAAATTAAAGACTCTTGAGTTTCTGAAAAATCATTGTTTGACAGGGGAGAAGAGTAAGTGGGTGGTCGGAGTATTTCTTCATACGAGTTATTACAGATTTAGGATTGCTTACATTATAACAGCTGCTATCAGTATGAGGTATTATTTGATCAAGCTTCAAAAACTGATCTCCTGAATCTGATTTCTAATCTTAATAACATCTCATGCTTCCAGAATCTGATTTATGAGCTAAACAACATCACATTGATTTAGGGCGATTCTGAAATCGAATTGTTACCACAAGGAAGGGCATGATGCTCCATGTGAATACGAGGACAGTTTGTTCATGCTTTTGTTCGGAGTTGTTCAAGTTGTATTCTCTTAGATACCCGACTTCCAAAACATGAAGTTGCTCTCGATAATTGCTGCTGCCACGTCCTTTGCTTACACGTTCATCTGAATGTCTCTTGGTCTTGCAAAAGTCATGGGTACACTCTTTTTTTCCATCATTCATGTCTAATTAATTTATCGTGTTCTTTACACATTCATTGACATCTAATGCAGAAAACGGAGAGATCAAAGACAACTTTAGAGGGGCTAGAATTGGTTAAGTGGTTCTGTTTGTGAATAATATAAAATAATCTCCATGGTCATTGCCGATTTAAGCTATAAAATCTTCGTTTCTGAATTTCTTTTTTAAAACATAATGTATTATAATATCATCATGCAAGTTTTTAAATTGCTACTCATCTGGCATTCTTCTTCAAATCACATTCAGCTTCATGTTATCGTAGCCGTCGCTGAATTGTTGCCGCTACATTGCACAGGGCACAAAAACTTGGTCGCCACCGCCCCTTTCTCTCTTCAGTCATGCGCACATGACGAAGAATTTAGGGATTTGGCCACAAAAGAGACTGCTTCTTCCCGCCACCCTTCGTAACCACCACCCCGAGAGAGCTCTTCACCTTCCTCACTCGCAACCCTGACGCCTCTGTGAGTTTGCAGTTTTCAATTTCGCATTTGTGAGTTTGCAGATTGTGTGAACCAATTTCAAGTGCAGATTTGTTGCTTCAATTTTAGTTTTGATTATTGTAGATTGTTATGAATTGCCATTGCTTGGTATTGTAAATTAATGTTTGGTTAGATTTGAGAGTTAAAGATTTTGATAAACAAATAATCATATTTCAATGTATCTCACATAAACACATAATCAGTTTTTAACAGGAGCTAGCACCTAGAGGATACGACAATTGGTGTGCCCTTTTAGGCTTCAGCTGGCCGACCAGGAAGGCGAACAACCATTACAAAAAAGGAAATGGTTGACTATCACAAGAGAAAACTGATGCAGATTGTTTATAAAATGGGATCACTTTTTTCCGAGAGGATGCAAAGATTTCTTTTAGAGAGTAGTATGCAGTATTGGAAAGGTAAATATTAAATTATACTATATTGAATGGTTGTTGTATATGTCTGCATTACAATGTTGAACTACTATTGTTGCTGTAAATTTGATATGTAATTCAAGGAAACACAGATTAGAAGCTTTAAGTAATAGTTGGATAAGAGTCTAATAGTCTATTGGAGTTTCGAAATCAGGTTTAATATATGTATATATTGATACAGAAAATTTACTACTGTCAAAATATTTTATTTTCTATGAAGATGAAATGGTAGTTTATAAAAAATATTTGTAAGATTACAAATATTTTACTATATTGATTACATGTTGTGTTGAATCTGGTGTGCATATACTGTATATATATATATATATATATATTATCAAATTCTATGGGTAAAACTGATGCGAATGATTTTTACAAAGTACATTAGAGGGACACTGTTTTCTCTTTTTATGATATACAGTAGTATTACTTTCTAGATAATCACTATTCTTTTGAATCAGCCTTTCGTGATATAATTTGATATTCTTTGTTGAGTTCATTAAATATAGAATTGCATGGAACTGCGGTAGTTCTTGAAACTGTGATAACACTTTAGATTTTAGGGGTTTCATGTTGTGTTGAATCTGGTGTGCATATACTGTATATATATATATATTATCAAATTCTATGGGTAAAACTGATGCGAATGATTTTTACAAAGTACATTAGAGGGACACTGTTTTCTCTTTTTATGATATACAGTAGTATTACTTTCTAGATAATCACTATTCTTTTGAATCAGCTGTTGGGAATAAAATGAGATATGTTTTGATCTAATACCAAAACCCCCTGAGACATGCCTAAGTCAAGATAAACATGTTCTAGAAATATTAGAACATATAGAATATAGGCTAGATGAGAAGCTGAAGTGTTAGGCAGCTCTTAGACAATTAGATGCACAATTTGAGGGGGAACCTATGCTTTGAAGATGATCAAGATCAAGTCCCCTCAAGGCTCAAATTCTGGAACAATCACTTAAGAGCAAGGACACTCTATGGAGAACCAAATGCACTGATCAGGAGAGTTGTCCAGAGAAGATGTTCTTATGCAAGAACAAGATTGTAAAGCTCAAAAGGACAAGTCCAATAAGATGACTCTGATCAGCAGAATTGTCCAAAGAAGCTAGCCATATGCAAGAACAACTTTACCTAGCTCAAAAGGACAAGGCTACTCAAAGGTTTTGGATCAGGAGATGCTAACTTTGTATGAAAAGTGCTCTGATGCTAAAAGACCAAATATGTTGATCAGAAGAGTTGTCCAGAAGAGTTTATCTCAGCATGATTGAATCAGAACAGATGCTCTACAGGTTGAAGGTCAACTATGCTGAAGAATTAGAGACAACCATACCCTAAAGAAATACAATGCAAACATGCCAAGATCATCTTGGAGTGAAATAAAGGAAAGAGCCAAGTCATCTGAAGAAGAGCAAGCCAACCTTGCTGAAAAGCAAAACTGCTGATAGTGATAAGGAGAGTTGTCCAGTTGATAAGGAATGTTGCCCTATCATTGGATCAACCTTCAGAAGCCATGTCCAAGTCCTAACAAGAAGTCAAACATTGGGAAAAGTGCTGCAGAATGAAGACAAAGTCTTACAAGCCGTTTATTACCCAAATGAGGACATGTCACTATCAAGAATCTGTCTTCCAGTTTGAAGAACTCAAGGAAGACATTTATAGCAATTTGGGGCTGCCTCTCCAACGGGCAAATCCTCCATTTTTTCTATAAATACAGAAGTGTGAAGACCATTTGAAAGCATCCAACTAACCTCAACACAATCCAAAAGCACCTCAACCTTGACAAGAATATCCAACTATCCTACAAGTTGACAAGTGCTCTCAAGCTTTCAAAGAGACTATCTTAGTCTTTATACACTTCTTCTAAGCTGAACCCAACTGTATATTCATACACAAGCTTAGAGAGATATCCTATCCTTATACCTTGATCCTCATTGTAAAGGATATCTCATTAGTTGGAACCTTACTTCAACCCTTACATCTTTCAAGAGTGAAAGTGAGAAGGTTGTAGTAGTAGAAGTGGTAGGAGCTGACTGTTGAGAGAAGAACAGTTCAGTTCTGAGTTGAGAAGAGGGTACTAGGACTCTAGACATCCTAGGGATCAATTCACCTAGGAGTGGTGTTCTTGATCAAGTGCACCTTGGCACTATAAAACAAGTTAATTCCAAGAGTGAAGGAATTATCCTGTTAAATCAGGGAAAGTGGATGTAGGAGCTTGAGTCTCTGAACCACTATAACTTCTTGTGTTGACTTACATTCCAAGAACTTTCATACATTCAACACTGCACACAAAACTGATCTTTCAAGGATAAACATTCAAAGACTGTGCAAAAACCTATTTGGACAAGTTCCCTGAAAACTGGACTGTGTTGTATTGACTAAGTGATTTCAGAAATTAAAGGAGTCTAAACATAAAGGGCCAACCACTATTCCGCACATATAACTCCCCTAGATAGTTATTCAACTAAGTACTCAATAGTACTTAGTAGCCTGATTATCTTAGAAGAGTTAATCTTCTTCAGCAGAGTTGTCCAAGACAACCTTGCTGAACTCTGGTTTGATCAAATTAGCAAAAGATTGCATACAAGTGTATCCCCCCCCCATACACTTGTTATATACTCCTTTCAGGACCAACATCAGCCTTTCGTGATATAATTTGATATTCTTTGTTGAGTTCATTAAATATAGAATTGCATGGAACTGCGGTAGTTCTTGAAACTGTGATAACACTTTAGATTTTAGGGGTTTCATGTATTTTTTATACTGGTAGGTTACCTAATTGCCTTTCTCTGCTCACCTTATTTCTTGACTTTTATATAAACTTTTAAGTCTTCTTTTTAATTAAGATTGGGTCTTCTGTATATAGCTGACATTATATTACTAAACTCATTTATTATTAGAGCCTTCCTTGAAGTTATATGATGAATGTTTTGAATTTATACTTGATTCAGAATCTCATGGTAGTTGGTTGTAGAAGTCTTTGTTCTTCTATGGGGTTTTATTTTCAATTTTGTTATCCACAATATATTTTCAATCATGTGAGCTTTGTTATCTTTTTAGTGTTGTTCTAACCAGATGTGTTAAAATACGTATTATCTCAGTTAGTTGGTGAATTGCATTCTGTATTAAGTACTATCATTTTTTCTTTTTCCAACTCCAGGTGCCTTTTGATGGATTTGGTTCCCTACAAGGAATTTTAGGGTCTCAAAAATTGCATTTTGTAATAACATTGATATAAGTAGGTTGAATCTTTTCTTTTCTTCTCCATACATCTTTAAATTTAAAGAGAATAATTTGTTAGGACTTGACTTTCCTCTTTAGTGAGTAATTTTTTTGGTCCAGTTAGTTTACTGCAATGATCATGCCTATTATTTTATACTAATTCTGAATTTAATGAATAGATATGTATTTTTTGTTACTATAAACAATTAATTAAGAGTAAGGTAATTGGGATAATCATTAATCTTAAGTAATTAAAATGCAACGAGATGTTGACGTACTCAAATGACTAACTTTATTAAAGTTGTTACTTCATTTTTCTTCCTTGAAAAATATGTTCATATTTGGGGTTGTAGGGTAAAGTAAAAAAGGGACTGTTTTCAATTTTTTTTTTATAAATATTTTTGTATATTTTTTTGTTACATGTATTCATAATTTTAAGAAATAATTATACAGTAGAACTTAAAATTATATGATTACCTTTAAAAAAAAAAAAAACTACTACACAAATATATTGATAGTTGTAGGTGTACCAATTTAAATGTTTT
Source organism: Galeopsis tetrahit (assembly GCA_963675135.1). Lineage (NCBI taxonomy): Eukaryota > Viridiplantae > Streptophyta > Magnoliopsida > Lamiales > Lamiaceae > Galeopsis > Galeopsis tetrahit. Next base: position 9,176,291 of record OY776124.1, read on the forward strand.
TCACTATACTCTTAAAAGAGTTTTTCTAAAAATATTTTACAAAAATTATTTTAATAATTAATTCTCCACAAATATATATAATCGTGCATCGCACGGGTACAATACTAGTATATAAAAATAATAATAGATATCCGATACTATTTATATATAAAAAAAATAATAGATATCCGATACTATTTATATATAAAAAAAATAATAGATATCCGATACTATTTATATGTATAAAAAAATAATAGGAATCCGATACCAATTGGCAATTGCTCATATATGAATCATATGATCTCTCTGATCTCTTCTCAGTTCTTTTACGCTGTATGCTTGTATCTAACTTAAAAAAATGTTAAATAATGAATCTTATACTTACTAACGTAATTGAAGTTTCGCAAAAGAAAATAGGCACTACTACAAAATACCCCCTATAATGACGCTTGTTTAATGAGAATTTTAATTACGCGTCACAATATTAAATATATAATGATGCTTTCATTTTTTATTTAATTTAGTGACGCTCAGTTGGTTGTAATACTATTACCCCTGCTTGAGTTCTTGGGTTCGAGTCCTATGGGAGGATTTTTTTTTTTTTTTTTTACTTACTCCCCTAATCTGTTTTTTTATTTTTTAATTAGATTAAGTGAAGTCAAAATTTTAGTTCCCGCTCATAATCATTTTTCTAATTAACCCTAATTAATTTGGCTTTAAAAAAATACTTTCTGTTTTCTTCCTCGATCCGCTCAATGTTCTATCTTCATCTGGTGAAGCATAAGAAAATAGATTCTCATCTTCTCAATTAGAGTCCTTGGTCGCCGACAATTTTAAGGTTTGAATTTTTCAGATGTGATTCTATGAGTCTATGATTTATCATTTTTCAATTCCATTCTCAAATTTTGCAATTGTTGTTCTATTAATTTGATAGAGCCTTAATTAAATTTTCAGCTCACCGTTCGTGTCCTAGCGCCAACCCTAACCCCAATACGGCCATCGTCGACCATTCCCCTTCACCGCCACTACCTTCTCTCCTCCACACCACCAGTACAGCGTGGCCTAGTAATCGTAAGAGAGAAAGAAAGTTATAGCCCTTCTCTTCCACCCTCTTTCTATTTTGCCGGTTCATACGAGTTTCATATTTGTTGATTTATTTGGTCTTTCATTTATACATATATTTTTTTTGCATATACCGAAGAATATGATTCTTTATTGGCTACTTCCTGATTTTTCATGGTAAGTTTGTTTTTTTGTTTGAAGCACGGATGTGTTTGTTTCCGTTGTATTTTTTATTTTGCATACTAATTACGATTCCCGTACACTGTAATTTGTATCAGCCAGAAATTTGTAGTACATACAGAGTTGCTTTTCTTGAAAAAGGGGTGGGATTGGGGGCATGGAGGAAAGTAAAAAGTGGAATTGTTTGGATTAATATTTTCGAATTCTTTTGCACCTTCCAATACTATGCATGGATCTTGGGAATTTTACAAATATTATTTGTGTCGCTTCCACTATAATTCATGTCGTGCTACTTGTAGTTGCATATACTTCCATTCACCGTCACACACCTTTGTCTCTCTCCTATTTTATTAAAAATCTTTTCTCTTCAGCTATTTTTCAAGAAGAGAAGGCTTGATTCTTGAATTCTCTAAATCATCATTTTCTTTAATGGGTTTTCCATTCTTGAATTTTGTAGTTTTTTATGTTGAACAGCTGTTGCCCATTTGGCCAAATTTCAGCAACCGTTTTCTACTTCTCTTGAAAAGTTAGGAGAGTTTCATTCACTTTTCAGGTTTTTTCAACATCAATTTTGTGCAGTAATTTGTAATTATCAGATGACAAAGAAGGTGACACATGGAACTTGCATCTTCCATATCTTTATCTCTGGCTACGTACTCTTGTGCAAGGTAATCTCATCATTCTCAATTCAAGAACATCAATTGCTCTGTTTAAATTTGTTTCTCAATTTTATGGAATTGGTAATTTGATAGAACTGTTTTGATGGATATGAATTTATTTCACTTGTTTATGCAAATTAATTTATGGTATAGTTGATTGAAGATGCATATGTACTTGGCAATCCCTATAATATTCATTTGTTTTGATGGTCGCGGTGGATTTTGGATTGATTGTGGAAAAGGATAGATGAACCATATGACTGCGGTAACAACCAGAAATGCTGCAGTAAAGAAGATAGGGTTGGAGATTTCACCTCTTGCTTTTCTGCTATGGAAGAATCCCCTATTTTGTCGACACCCAACTTTTATAAGGATCTTGAACTATATTATATGATCTCCTTAATTTTCCTAAATTCATCTTTTTGTTGTTGATCTAGCATTTTCATGAATATCACTCATAACATTGTTTTGTGTAGAATTGGTTAAAATGTACGAGTATTGACTTTTGTTATGATGATCTATCAGATCCTTGAACCTACTGGAGATAAATTCGCCAGGGAGATATATTTCTAGTCTAAGGACAGAGATATCTCACTTGCAAAGGTATTTTAATATTACTCAACCTTCTAAGATGGTTAAGATTTCCTTTTTTTGACCTTGGACACGTACCGTAAGAACTCTCACCATTTCTTACTTTCCCGAGTTTGGGGGAACCAATCATTTGTTAGCAAGTTCAGGGCTACTTAATTAGAAGCTGGAAATTTGTCAATATTAATCTCTTTTTTTTTTCCTTTTTCTTGATGGACCCATTTTTCTGGCTTTACTTTATGTCGCTGTTGAAGATGCATTTTCGGCTTACAACTGCGAGATGGATGCCCATTCTATCATTGGGTTTGATTTGACCAATTTAAGTATGTGTTATATATCCTTTCAAAATTTAATGTTATTTTATACTTTTTAAAAATTGTTCATTCAAATGCTTTTTTTCTTGTAAATAAAAGTGGTAACATATAAAGGCTTTACTGGAAACGTGCTTCAATAACAAATTATGGGTTGATTCTGTCTTCTACATTTAGGTTTGTTCATTATTCTAACGAGAAGTTCAACAATAACAGTGGTTCAAGCATGATCTGTTCGTCTCTTTGTAGGGTGAATTCTTAGTTAGGCAGTAATTGAAATACATATCTTAGTTATAAACTTGTATTAATGAGTATCTTTAAAGTTAGGCATTAATTTTTCAAGCATGATTTGTTCGTATCTTTAACACCTACATCTAGATCTTTTCTCAAAGTAATTAAATCTCTGTTTATGCTCATTAAGGCATAATCCTCTGCAGTTGTCTACAAGCATTCACTCTAAGAAGTTTTTTAAAAAAGGGGCTCAAATAAGAGGCCAATTTAGTTATTTTACTACAACTTGGTCATGAAAGGTTGCAAGTACTATTGATGCTTCTTAGAGTGGAGACATATTAAATTAACTGAACATGTATAGTTTCCTATTAATTTCAAGATTCTTCTCTTCATTTCGTATTCAATTTGTCCAATATGATTAGTATGGGAGTGGTCTATGTATTATGTCAGATAATTTTATTTTTTACAAGATTACTTGTTACAAGTAATTTTTATTTTTGGTGATTTTGTTTGATAGGTACAGTAGTAGAAATGTGTTACTTCCCTAGAATAAATGATGCAGAAGATGTTGCTAATTGTAACTATGCTTTCTAGTATACAGGTGAGATTATTTCACTAATTGCTATTATTCTATTCCTACGTTGTATTGTTTTCATATATAAGTAGATTTATTTATATATGCTATTGTTGTTTGTGCAGATTTATCAAAATTTTAATTTTTTTTGATTTGGAATATTGACGTGATAGTTATATGGTTGATACTAATTTGAGTTCAGATGTGCTAAACCAAATCTTTACATGCCCTTCTTAGGTCTTTTAAGCAATGTGCTAATAATAGTTTTTGCCTTCTTTTTTTTTTTTTTGTGAATCTGATTAGAGCTAATCATTAGAGCTCGTTATTGTATTCATTATTAATTCAGGTTAACTTCTTAATTGCCATGTAAGTTTCTTTTAATATTATTTCATTTATTTTAATTTAGTTTTTTTTTTCACAATCAAGTTTGTTATTAATATTATCTTTCGTTTATTATTACAGGTTCAAGTGGAAGATGTAAGATAAAGATAGCAACATGGATTCTTCCGTGCATAGTTAGGTGCAATTTATCCTTGCATTGAAAATTTTGATTTTTTAAATCTGTGTCTATTGAATTTGATAGTTATGTTGATTCCAAATACAAGTTGGGATGTTTTAAACTTTGATTGTTTTTTTTTTTTTTTTACAAGTAATAAAACTTTATTGTTATATATTTGGTTATTCCTATTTTAGAAGTGCGATGATATTTTATTGCTATAATGTAAATGAATGAAATTATTATATGTACTTGAGCAATTTTGGGGTATACCGTATATGTATAGCCTATATTGTTACTAATGTTATATGACATTAAGAAGCGTCTCTAAATTTAGTAGTTAAGTTAGTTATAAAAGCTTTGGTGACGTGAGAAAGCATCAATAAAATAAATAGTTGTGACACGGTTAGCGTCAATAAAACAAACAGTTGTGACGTCAGTTAGCGTCACCAAATAGTGTTACTATGACCCATAAAAACATCACTAAACAAGGTGGTTTAGTTAGTTATTATCTATTTAGTGACGTGAGAAAGCGTCTCTAAAGTACACCATCGTGATGTTGGTTAGCGTCACCAAATAACACTCCTATGATGCATAAATGCGTCACATTGACCATTTACAGTGACGCTTTTGAAGCGTCATAACAGATTCCTGTAAAAACGCCAAATCAGGTGACGCTTGCCCAAAGCGTCACTACAGAAAAAGCGTCTCTAAAATCAACTTTTAGTGACACTTATGAGCGTCTCTAAAGCCCGTTTTTGTAGTAGTGTCTTTGAACTAGGAAACTGTATCTTCTCATTCTTGAAGAAGAAACACATTTGATGGCTTCTTGGAGAAGGTCCTATAGTAGATCTCGATGATATCCTTTCTTATAATGTATGTTGGTTATTGACCAGTTCTCGACTCTCTTTTCTGGCTTCTTATAATGTATGTTGGTTCTTTTCTGTTTTGACAAGGTAATACATTCATATGACCAGGTATTGAAGATCTTTCTAGAAAAAAATTATGCATTTTATTTGATTAGTCACTGTTTACTAAACGAAATCCCTAGAAGAAGTTTGGGATAGAATTAAATATATAGTGGCTCTTTGGGAGATCAGTCACAGAGGTATCATAACACTTTCTTTTGGTGAGGTATTCATTGTCAAGTTAACATCATTACATTTGAGGACTATATTAAAGGGAACATGTTGGTGACCTTAAAGGGAGATTTGGCTACTCCTGAATATGCACATTTGGCATATATACTTTCTCTCTGTTATGGAGAATATATTTGAGGACTTACATTTTTTGAAGACTTGTCATCTTGTTTGCTGACATTGGTGGGAATGTTAATTTTATGCATTTTCTAATTCTGTCTGATAACAAATTTGTGATTCTTATTCACATTAGACATTAATTTATCTATAATCTTCTTTTATCGATCCTTTTCAAAGTTGTAGGTTGCATTATATTGGAGATACACGCACATTTTGACTTGAAAGCTCAAAAACTCCAAGGTATGAAGCTAATTAGATCTCTGTTTTTACCTTCTTTTTTTCACTCAATGGTCTCACTCTATTTGAGAATGAGTCTCTGTTAGATGGAAATTTTGTTGAGTTACTTGGTGCCTCTTCTAATTTTAGAAATCTTGAGACTTAATTTTTCTGTTGCATTATATTGGGGAATATTTACTTGAAGGTTATTTGTTTTTTATGATTGAAGATATCAGTTTTATTTTCAAAGGGGTCTCAAGGATGCGGTCTTGAGACATTAATTAACTAAGACCTACTGATTCGTTCTTCATAATATCATTTGGCCATTTGGGGATTTTTTTTTCCATAATCCCTAATTGTGGAATTTGAACTTTTTGCAGACACATTATGTTCTATTGCTCTCCCCATTTAAAGAACAACTCCATCAACATGTACAAGTTTCATGCCATGGAAGCAGTCATGGCTTGTTGGGAGCTTGAGTATGTACTGCAAAGCTTAACAGGTTATCATCTAATCCATTTCTACATCTTTTTTTGCAATTTTGTAGATTGGTGTAGTTTTCTTTTATTCTCCACAATGTTCATGCTATAAAATATTGCAGTAGTTGCATGAGTGTATATAGCCATCTATAATAGATTTTATTAGTTATTTGTTACTTATGGAATCAATAGTCTCTCTCACTGTAGGATCAATGTTCATGCTTTATACATCTTATTTTATCAATTGTATCTATCTGTAATACTAATATTTAGGAGAATTGTTGAATATCCCTAAACTTCTTTTATGCTTATTAATCATTTATCTACATTATACATTTAGGCACGTTGATCAAGTTATTCAAAGTAAAGAGACATTGCTAAAAGGGCTAATGAGAAGGTGTTGGTGAACTATGTCTTGAAAAGGTTTTATAATCAATGTAAAGAGAAATCTTCTAATCTTTATTGCATCCTATATTGTCTCTGTGACGAAATAGGCTTTGGAATTTTATTATTGTGTTGGAATTAGACAAATTAGATTTTTGTATAGTTAACAGTACTTAGCCTTTATATTTTATTTTTGTATTTTCAGTTTTTGAAATTTTTACATTTAGCCTTTATAATTTTTTTCATGTCAATCTGAACAAGTATCATGTAATGGAGACTAATATTGTCTATTTGCATTTGGGAATTTCTTGGTATTCTTTCGTTATACGGAAATTAATATTAGAACTTTTTTATAATACCATTAATTTTAGAATCAGTCGGTACTATTTTAAATACAATAAATATAATATTGTATTAAAAAATTAATATAATTATCCGATGCTAAATGCTTTTTTTATACTAAAAAAATCAATCTTTTAGTATCGGAAAATATGTGTTGATACTATATATTTAGTATCATTAAAATAAATTGATATTAAAATACAATGTAGTATCAAAAAAAATTGATACCATTATTCGATACTAAATACTCCCTCCGTCCCGGAGGAATTTGCACTCTTTGACCGACACACATTTTAAGAAATGTGTAAGAAAAAGTGTAATGATTGATGTTTTGAAGGGTAGTTTTGTAAACTTTTATGAATAAAGTAAAGTAAAAAGTAGATTGAGTGTGGAAAAGTAATGGCATATGGGTAAATATGAGTATATTTCAAGGGTGAGGGTTGTGAAGATATTTCCTTTTATGGAGTGTGCAAATTGGTATGGGACATCCATATATGGAAAGTGTGCAAATTCCTGTGGGACGGAGGGAGTATTTTTCTGACACTAAAAGTTATATCTTTTAGTATCAAAAAATATTTATTGATACTATATATTTAGTGTCGTAAAAAATAATTGATACTAAAAATACAATGTGGTATCAAAAAAAATTGATACCATTATCCGATACTAAATATTTTTCTGATACTAAAGGTTATATCCTTTTAGTATCAGAAAATATTTATAGATACTATATGTTTAGTATCGGTAAAAGTTTACGATACTATAAATGCATTGTTGTATCAAAATAAATTGATACAATAATCCGATACTAAATACAATTTTGATACTAAAGGATTGAACCTTTAGTATCAGAAAATATTTGTTGATACTATACATTTCTGATACACGATCTTTAGGATCGGGAGTATAGGTATCGGAAGTGGTATCGAAAATAATTTTGATACTAATGCCCTTTGGTATCAAATATTTCATTTTTAGTATCAAAAAAAATTCGATGCTAAAAACCTCTTTTCTTGTAGTGATTCAATACAAAATTGTTAGTCTCATCATAAATATACATGTTTGATTAGTCAATCTAGCCACATGTAAAACCTATAAATTGGCTATCAACAATTGGTGCTAGATGAATGGGACCATAACACTTCTACCTAACAAGATATGTAAGTGAGTTTAAGAATTAATAAACAAGTATGTTCATCTGGAATTAACCCCGAAGCATTTGTGTTCATCTCACTTTGCACGAAAAGACAAAGTGCCCAAAATCTACCTAGAAAAATGTCTCAAAATATGAACAACCCTTCAACTCTAAAAGAGTGGACCACCAAACTTAGGGTGGCCCTTTTGACTTTACAAACATTGCTCGTGATCAGCACAAGACGAATCAAGTAATTGAGTTCCTGCAAGATCCAACGTGACCAGCAACAAGACAAGGCTGCCCAAATCACAAGATCGTCACGAACACTCGATTAGAAAGGGTGTGACGCGATCAGTGCACAAACATTTCGGTCCACTGATTGTGGCACGACCTCATATATCGGCCTCCGACCAAAAGTTCATTGACATTCCAAAGTCGATTGACAAACAACAAGTCGATTTGGCCGCATATCGACAAGGGAAAGTGCGGGCCTCTCTCAGGCTCGCCATTACCAATGGAAATTCTGAGGCCCCTATCTAGAAAAAGCTACAGGCTCCGTCAATTCTTTCATTTTAAATTCTTTCATTTTAATTTATTTTTGCAACAAGCTTAAAATTCATTAAACTTGTTAAGAATCAAATAGTTGAATTTAATTTTCCATCAATTTTGCAAATGCTTGACAAATAGAATAGTAAAAATATATATGTAGTATATTTAATATGGAGCCCAAAGCAAAATGTTTGATTTTTTATTTCACTATATCTAAACTCATCAACCCTCACACTTGTTTTTTTTTTTTACTGATTATAATTATTGATATTAGCTCAGGTATAATCCAGTAGCGTTTTCATTTTCTCGTACTAATCCAGATTACACATCGGTTTCATTTTTTTTATATGTTCTACTATTTGAAGTTATAATGAGTGTTACTATAATAGTTATTGGATATTGATTTTTTTCACTTTACCCGAGTCAGTATCAATAAACTAAAGAGATTAAAAATGTTGCTGTGCAATAAGTTGGACTTTTTTTTAATTTTGTTCCAAATGTTTTATACTTTTTAAATTCTACTCAATAACTTTGTCTAAATTTTGAAGTTGATCTATCAACTTGTTATTGCAAGTTACCTATAGGTGTGACATTCTATTTGACCATTTTTTTACATGTGACAATGTTGATTGAGTTTTTATGTTTTTGTGACTTTATTTATTTTAATAATTTATTAAATTAGTAAAAAAATATTAATATTTGAAAAGAAGTCAAGCAGAATTTAATATAATTTTAAATTTTTTTTACTGAACAATTTTTAGAAAATTTTAATTTTTTTTTTTCAAAAATCAAATTTTGTAATTCTACTTAATTTTCTATATCTAAATATCTTAAAATAATAAAATAAAATAAAAAATACAAAAACTTATATGCAATATTGCATTTGTGCAATATTGACCAATAAAGTCAATTGAACTAAAAATATTGACTTATTAAGTTAATGGGCTGAAAATATATATTATTAGGTCACCATTAATTCATTTGGGTTAATTCTTAATTTATTTGTCAACTGGCCCGCTTATGTTCTAATTTTGACAAAAAAATTTAACCCGTTTATTTTACTAGTTTTTGTGATTTTTTTATCTTTTATTTTATTGCCGAACGCGGGATATTAAATATAGTAATTAAAATTGTAATATGTAGTAACACACATTATTTTATGTAGAAATAACACAAACTATTTTATATAATAATACAAATTCTTTTATTTAGTAACACGTTTTTTTCTAGTGTTTTTGTTAATGTAGTAACTCACATTATAATATGTAGTAACATATATTATCGCATGTAGTAAACACAATAACCATGTTGTAATGCAAATCATTTGATAAAGTTACATATAGTAACAAACGCATATTCAATGTAGTAATTCAAACTGTAGTATGTAGTAACATATAATTTTTTCGATTCTCTTATATAGTATTTTTTTCAAAATTTTTTATTGATTAGTAACATATATTATTGCATGTAGTATTATAAAATAACCTTGATCCATAATAATTATTAAAGAATATTTAAATATTAAGGCCGTCGTAAATTGAGGCGTTCGGCCACGGTCTGGGGTGGCCGAAAACTGCTCGGAGAAGACGATTAAGTACAATTTCTGCTAGTGGGTGTATTTATATAAAATATGGGTGTGAATTGAACTGTCAGTAGGTGTATTTATAAAGAATGTGGGTTGAATTTGTAGACAAGCAAAATTAAATTAATTTGGGCCTCCAAAGCCCAACAAATCAAGATGAGCCTCTAAAGTCCGATAAATGAAGTCGGGCTTCTAAAGTCCGATAAATGAAGATGGACCTTTAAAGTCCCATAAATGAAGATGGGTCTCTAAAGTCCAACAAACCAAATTAAGCTCAAATAGGGTATTCTTAGCCCATCAAGTAATTCAAAATTTGAATTAAGTCCTAACCACTTGCACAAATATCTCCTTGGCCCATAAGAAACCCTAGGATCTACACCTATAAATAGAGGCCTCATTTCATTCATTTCAGAATCAACAAGAAATCAGAAGCATTCAAGGCTCTAAAATTCTCTGTAGAGATTTTAGAGTGTTCTTCAGCAAGCGGAGGAGCTTCAAAGGCGTTCTTCGTGCAAAGCGGCGAGAAGCAGCGTTCGAGTGGAGATTTCGAGTGGAGATCAAGGTGCTAAGCCCCTTCGATTCGGCGTTTCTTCAAGGCGTTCTTCGTGCAAAGCGGCGAGAAGCAGCGTTCGAGTGGAGATCAAGGTGCTAAGCCTCTTCGATTCGGCGTTTCTTCAAGGAGGAGGTGTTTCGTGGATCTTCAACGGCGTTCGTCCCGAAAAAGTCCCGAAAGGTCTCGTAAATCGACGTTTAAATCCAAAATACGGCGTCAAGCCCTTGGATTAACGTTACAAAGTCCCAAGTTTAAGAACGATCTTCAACGACGTTCATCACAAAAGTCCCTAAATTCAACATTTAATCCAAAAATACGGTGTTAAGCCTTTGTATTAACGTTATAAAGCCCCAAATACAAGATCGGATAGGATTCGGCTGCGGATCCAACTACAAAAGTTCCAAAAGTGCTCAAGAAATTCAAGAAGTTCAAGAAGAGAGAATCAAAGGAGAAATTAGAGATTGTAACCCACAATATTCATGGGTTTAATCCGAAATTAAATAAAATTGTTTCGCATTTTCGCGTTTTTATATTTAATTCACGAATTTGTGTTTACAAATTTGCACGCCCAGTGGGACAATCTCTACCTCTCATCTCTACTCTTCAAGCAAATCAAGTCACGATGATGACACCAATCAAGATAAAGATCAAGAGAGGTGTTGCATCCGGATCAGCTGGTCTTGACTTTGAAGACGTGAACGTAGTCACGATGAGTATGTCAAGAAGCTCGAAGTCATCGTCTTCTTCAGAGAAGGCTATTGCAGAGGGTCCACCACCCAATACTGCGAATGAGGAGAACAACCCAGCTTGTTCCCCTACTCATTCCACGGCGAGCTCATCAGATTCAAGCACAGCCTCAGCAATGGCGACAAACACTACGACTGTTGAGGAGCAATTGGCAAGCTTAACTCGAGCTATAGAAGGACTCACGAAACATGTCCAAGAACAGGATGCCCGAATTTCTAAGCTAATAAGCAATGCGGACAAAGGAAAGCAGGTCGAAGGACATGATGCTGAGACGTCTGGTGAACACCAGCCAATGGAAGTTGACCAAACTCTTAAGGAGTTACAAGTTTCTCCCGATGGTATGGTGCCCGTTGACCGATTGAAAGAAATCATACTCGGGGCAATCAAAGATAAATTCGAGGAAAATCTAAAGTCTTCATTCACCTACAACAAGCCTTACACGAAGAGGATTGACAGTTTGAAGATGCCAGCTGGTTATCAACCTCCAAAGTTGCAGCAGTTTGATGGCAAGGGTAATCCAAAGCAACATATTGCTCACTTCGTGGAGACCTGCAACAATGCCGACACGTTTGGAGATCATTTGGTGAAGCAATTCGTGCGCTCTTTAAAGGGCAATGCATTCGATTGGTACATCGATTTGGAGGCCAGTTCGATAGACAGTTGGGAGCAAATGGAACAAGAATTTCTCAATCGATTTTACAGCACTCGTAGAACGGTTAGCATGCTTGAATTGACAAACACTCGTCAATCAAAAGAAGAGTCGGTGATCGATTCCATAAATCGATGGAGAAATCTAAGTCTAAATTGCAAGGATAGATTGACTGAAGCTTCAGCTATCAAGATGTGCATCCAAGGAATGCAGTGAGGTCTTCGATATATCCTTCAAATAATTCGACCAAAATCATTCGAGGATTTGGCTACTAAGGCTCATGACATGGAGTTGAGCATGTCTACAAGTGGATTTGAAGGGCCGCTATCTCAAGAGTGGGGGCAAAGAAAAACAAGTTTGAAGGAGTTGCAACAAAAGCAATATCCATTTCTAGACTCAAACATCCCCGAAATTTTCAATGACTTGATCAAGAATGATCTCATTGAACTACCACAAATGAAACGACCCGATGAGGCTGGGCGAACGGACGACCCCAAATATTGCAAGTACCATCGATTGTTAGGACATCCAACCCAAGACTGTTTTATACTTAAAGAGAAAATTATGCGGCTAGCCAAAGAAGGGAAGATCTTGCTAGAAGAAACTGAAACAACGGTGAATCACGTCATAATTGAAGACAATCAAATTAAGGAAGTTTTTGAAAATGGTGCCTACAAATTGATTTCTGAAGACGGCATATACATTTGTCCCATGAACGGAATGTTTTTGAAACGCTACTACGCATAAAGAAAACAAGTACGCTCTATAAACACATGAGCCTAAACTGTTTGTCGCTCCATAAACGCATGAGCCTAAACTGTTTGACGCTCCATAAACGCATGAGCCTAAACTGCTTGTCGCTCCATAAACGCATGAGCCTAAACTGCTTGTCGCTCCATAAACGCATGAGCCTAAACTGCTTGTCGCTCCATAGACGCATGAGCCTAAACTGTTTGGCGCTCCATACACGCATGAGCCTAAACTGCTTATTGCTCCATAAAGGCACGAGCCTAAACTGTTTGTTGCTTCAAGAACGCATGAGCCTAAACTGCTTGTTGCTTCAAGAACGCATGAGCCTAAACTGCTTGTTGCTCCATTATTCACGACTCTAAACTGCTTATTACTCCAGGTCCGCATGATTCTAAACTGTGTACGACAACCACCAAAGGTAAATACATGTGGTTAAATTGTTAACTTACTCCACTAAAGGCATTTTAAGTGGTTAAATAATTAAATCTCTACTTTGTCAAAAGTAGTTAAAGAATAGTCACTTCTAGCCCGCATGTGGGAAATCATTTGAAAGTAATTCGCAATTCGTCCACATCAAAGACAAACGTTCTCATGAACGAAATGCGAGGGGACAATTTGTAGACAAGCAAAATTAAATTAATTTGGGCCTCCAAAGCCCAACAAATCAAGATGAGCCTCTAAAGTCCGATAAATGAAGTCGGGCCTCTAAAGTCCGATAAATGAAAACGGGTCTCTAAAGTCCCATAAATGAAGATGGGCCTCTAAAGTCCAACAAACCAAATCAAGCCCAAATAGGGTATTCTTAGCCCATCAAGTAATTCAAAATTTGAATTAAGCCCTAACCACTTGCACAAATATCTCCTTGGCCCATAAGAAACCCTAGAATCTACACCTATAAATAGAGACCTCATTTCATTCATTTCAGAATCAACAAGAAATCAGAAGCATTCAAGGCTCTAAAATTCTCTGCAGAGATTTTATAGTGTTCTTTAGCAAGCGGAGGAGCTTCAAAGGCGTTCTTCGTGCAAAGCGGCCCGAAAGGTCCCGTAAATCGACGTTTAAATCCAAAATACGGCGTCAAGCCCTTGGATTAACGTTACAAAGTCTCAAGTTTAAGAACGATCTTCAACGACGTTCATCCCTAAATTCAATGTTTAATCCAAAAATACGGTGCTAAGCCTTTGGATTAACGTTATAAAGCCCCAAATACAAGATCGGATAGGATTCGGCTGCGGATCCAACTCCAAAAGTTCCAAAAGTGCTCAAAAAATTCAAGAAGTTTAAGAACAGAGAATCAGCGGAGAAATTAGAGATTGTAACCCACAATATTCATCGGTTTAATCCGAAATTAAATAAAATTGTTTCGCATTTTCGCGTTTTTATATTTAATTCACGAATTTGTGTTTACAGATCTGTCAGTGGGTGTATTTATAAAAAATGTGAGTGTGAATGGCTGAAATGCATATATGCAATATTTCACACGAGACTAGCCCAATAAAAAATTTCTATTTTTTAAATGAAAATAAAAAATTCCTTCATTTTTATTTAATCAGTTTTAGTTATATAAAAAAAATGAATGATTACTTTGATTAGCTTTGTCACATGACTCAAATATATATTAAAAATGGTGAGCAGACTCTTAAAGAGAATATTTCAGTAAAAATAAGGATTTAATAAGCTTTTTGGCAGTTTTAATAAAAAAAATTGGGAGTTTTATTATTTTAAATATAAATTTGCTTATTTATTTTATTATTTTAAATTAATTAAATAATTTTATAATATTTATTTTGTAAATATAGATTTTTTTCTAAATAGAATATTTTTTTAATTAATATTCATATTTTTCTGATTAGTAAATATAAATAAGTTTTTAATTAATATAAAAATATATAATTAAAAAAGAAAAAGTCACAGGTTATATAAATGGACCAAAACCAAACGTTTAATTAATGTAAACAAGAAGGTAAATTTTTACCGCAGTCACATTTTACGAAGTGACTACATAGTCAATTTATCGAATCACGTCACGTGGTGTCGTAAACGTCGTAACGACCTGCTACCTGTTATACAAATTTAAGTTATTTATATCATTTTTTAAATTGTATTTTGTTATTTACTATATTACCCTTCTTTTATTTAAATTATTTTTAATATATATATATTAAGTAAAATTACTGTTCTACCCTTTCTTTTTAAATTTTATTTATATTTTACCTGCACCCACTAATTTAATGAGTGCACCCCCTAATCATATTTTTACTACAATTATCTGCACCTGCTAATTTAATGAATTCACCCCCTAATCATATTTACTACAGTTATCTGCACCCGCTCATTTAATGAGTTCACCCCCAAATCATTTCTTTTTTACAACAGTTATCTACACCCGCTCATTCTATGAGTTCACCCCCAAATTATTTTTTAACACAATTATCTGCACTCGCTCACTTTATGAGTTCACCCCCAAATTATTGTTTTACCACGGTTATCTGCACTCGCACATTTTATAAGTGCACCCCAAAATATTTTTTAAAAAATAATCACATTTAAAAGACTATATTATCCTTTTATTAATTTACACAAAATATAATAAAATAAACTCTAAAAAATCAATTCACCACCAAATCACCCATATTTTAAAAAAAAAGCGTAAAAATATAATTAATAAAAAACTATCGAAATTAGCCACAAATCTCGATTTATATTACTATTCAATGTTCATGGTATTACTGATAATTATTTTTTGTATTATTGAATATAATTAGATATGTGAAATTATTTGTTATTGTATAAAACTTTACTGATTAATGTTCGTGGTATTACTAATTATTGTTAAAGGTATTACTGATTACTGTTTATGGTATTACAGGTTATTACTTGTTGTATTAGTGTATTACCGACTACTCCCTCCTTCCTATTGATAGCTACCCAACTTTCCTTATTCGTTTGTCCCAATGAAAGTTACTCATTCCTTTTTTGCCAAACTATTCCCTCTCACATTTCATTATATTTTTCTCTCTCTCAATCACATCACCTCTCATACATTCACTTATTATATCATATTTTTAACCTCTGTGTCCGAAGCTGATGAGGAGCTTTCACTAGGACGGAGGGATTATAATAAAATCATACATATAATATTATTTTGTATTAATATTTAAAAATATACTAATGAAAAAAAAAAGTAGGAAACAAAAAAACGAAGAAATAAAAAGTTTGGAATAAAAATTGAAAATGGGAAGAAAAATTTAAAATAAAAAAAATCGGAATTTGTGCCTAATTTCGATAGTTTTTTTTAATTATGTTTTTACGATTTTTTTTCTAAAAATAAGGGTGATTTGGTGGTGAATCGACGGTAACTCGGCAATGACTCGGTTGTAGATTGTAAATGTATAAATTAGGGTTTATTTTATTATATTTTGTGTTAATTAATAAAAAAATAATATAGTCTTTTAAATGTAATTATTTTTTAAAAAAATATTTTGGGGTGAACTCATAAAATGAGCGGGTGCAAATAATTGTGGTATAAAAATAATTTGGGGGTGAACTCATAAAACGAGCGAGTGCAGATAACTGTGGTAAAAAATAATTTGGGGGTGAACTCATAAAATGAGCGGGTGTAGATAATTGTTGTAAAAAAGAAATGATTTGGGGTGAACTCATAAAATGGATGGTTGCAGATAACTATGGTAAAAAATGATTTGGGGTAAATTCATAAAATTAGCGGGTGTAGATAATTGTTTTAAAATAATGATGAGGGGTTCAACTCATAAAATGAGTGTGTGCAGATAATTGCTGTAAAAATATAATTTGGGGGTGAACTCATTAAATTAATGGGTGCATATAAAATATAAATAAATAACTAAAATTAAAATAAGGGGTACGGTACATGCGAGTGTACCCAAGTATCACCCTTTATTCTTCCCCCATTCCAATTAGTCGGCACAATTTTTAAGATGTTTGAGAATGACCTATTTTTCCCCAAATTGATTTAATTTGAAGCTCTCAATCGCCATTAGGAGGTTTAAAACAAATGTTTGAAACAAGAATGAGTTTTTCTCACTGATTTGATTTGTTTTTTTTTGTTAATAAATTGATTTGATTTATTTTTTATTATTAATTTTATTAATATCATAAGGCTAAATATGTAATTTTAATATTACATATTTTAATTACATTAATAAATATAATAAATTATTTTATTGTATAAGGATAAAAATGTAATTTTACAATAATATATTTTAATTAATTTAATTTAATAGAAAATACAAATTTATGATATACATTACAACACATAAGATGAATACATACCGTAAATTGTACAAAAGGTAACAGGTCATCAAGTTTAAGGTTTAGATTAGATTTTTAATGCCTTATATTAACTGACTACGGTAGTCAGTACGACACCTTACCACACTCTGACTACATGTAGAATGTCCCAAACAAGAAGGGCATCTTCAATACTTTATATTTTTTATTTTTTTTTTTGGATTTTCTTAGGATAGTCCAGGTGTCGCCTGCCCTAACTTGATACCTGTCGTCTTTTTTTTAATATTTTAAAATAATTATTTAAATTTTATTTTATTATTTACTATTTAATCCTTTATTAAAATTAATAATAATATTATTTAAATTAAACAATACGAACGTAAAATTAGATTTTTTTTAACAGAATTAAATTATTATTTTATTTATATTTTATCTACACCTGCTCATTTAATTAGTTCACCCTCAAATTATTTTTAACTACGGTTATCTGCACCAGCTCATTTTATGAGTTCACCCCAAATCATTTTTTAACCATAGTTATCTACAATCACTCATTTTATAAGTTCACCCAAAAAATATTTTTTACCGCGGTTATCTGTACCTGCTCATTTTATAAATTCACACCAGATTTTTTTTTTTAAATAATAACATTTTAAGGACTATATTATCCTTTTATTAATTTACACAAAATATAATAAAATCAACCCTAATTTGTAGGGTGATACTCGGGTACATGCAAGATACCGGTACACACCAATTTTAATTTTTTATTTATATTTTATCTACACCCACTCATTTAATGAGTTCACCCCAAAATCATTTTTTTACTACGGTTATCTGCACCCGTTCATTTTATGAGTTCACCCCCAAATCATTTTTTTATCACGGTTATGTGCACCCGCTCATTTTATGAGTTCACCCCTAAATTATTATTTTTACCACGTTTATCTACACCCCTCATTTTATGAGTTCACCCTAAAATATTTTTAAAAAAGTAATTACATTTAAAAGACTATATTATCCTTTTATTAATTTACACAAAATATAATAAAATCAACCTTAATTTGTATATTTACAATCTGTAGTTGAGTCATTACCGAGTTACCGTCGATTCACCATCAAGTCACCCATATTTTTAGAAAAAAATCGTAAAACATAATTAAAAAAAAACTATAGAAATTAGGCACAAATCTTGATTTTCTTTCTTTCTAAGTTTTCTTCCCCTTCCTCTTTTTCTCCCATTTTCAGTTTTTATTCCAAACTTTTAATTTCTTTGTTTTTTTTCCTTTTACTTTTTTTTTTATTTTCCATTTTTTCATGTGTATTTTTTTAAATTTTAATACAAAATAATATTATAGGTATGATTTTATTATAGTCGTAATACAATAAGTAATAACGAGTAATACCATAAGGGTAGGTCTCCTGTAGACTCCCATTTAAAAAAATGGTAGGATCAACAATTAAAATAAAATACGCGAAAAAATGTGTATGTTAATATATGTAGCTTAAGCGGTTGGGTATAGTCTATTTTATGCTGAGGTCTAGTGTTCAACTCAGTTGTAGTGACATAAAATTAGAGCTGTTAAAATGGGCTAGGCCGTTGGGTTAGCCCGCCTTCGTCTATTAAAAAGGTGGGTTGGGTTGAATAATACAAGCCCGTTTAAAATGCAGGCCCGTTTGGACTAGACCGTATGGATTGTGGATTTTGATGGATTGGCCCACGGGTTTTTATTTTTTAAATTTATTTTTTTATTTTTTAAGGTTTAATGAAGCAGTAACGCGTTTTTTTTAAGTTTTTTTTTAAGTTTTTTTTTAAGTTAATATATGATATTAGAAATTTATTGATTCAATTCAACTTTAAATCAAAATACAAAATTATAAAATATCATTCTAAACAAAATTGAGATTTGAAAATGAGAATACACCACTGTCGTTCATGTATTCACATGACTCAGGGAGAGACTTGATAATTAATGTAAATTTGAATCTCTTTTTTAATTTTATCTCTTTATAAATGTATAATTATCATGAGTAGATTGAGAGAGTACGTGGTGATAATGTCATATGTGTATTCACAAATTGACATTTGTTACTGATAGTTAGTTGATTTGTCCATTAAACTTTCGTTGAATATTCTATATTTTTGTTACTTATCGTTGAGTTGATTTGCCCATTAAACTTTTGCGAATATTATATATTGATTCTGCCATTTTGAAAATAAGGATTTAAACAATATTAAGGTTTAAATTTTAGTTCGATTGATTTGTTAGTTGAACAAAAAAAATTATTTAAGGTTTACTTTTTAATTATATGAGATTAAAATTATTCACGTGGTGAATTTAATTAAAGATTATTCAAATTTATTCATACTTTTTTTTAGTAATTATTTATATATTGTTTAAAATTTATTATAAGAATAAATGTGAAAAAGTAAAAAATAAGTATATTATAAAAAGCCCGTGGGCTAACCCGCAACCCGTTATGGGTTGGGTTGAGTATTTTTCAATTCGTCCCCGCTGTGGACCAGCCCGCTAAAATCCGCAAAATGATGGGTTGAGGTGGGTTATGGACCTCACCGCCCTGTTAGCCCATTCTGACAGCTCTACTTACAATTTCCAACAATATGTTCAATTATAGTGACTTACACTTTTTAGTAATGTTATGTTACACCTTTTAGTCGTATTTTGTTGCACTTTTCAGTTATAATAACTTACATTTTTCATTAAAATATTGTGTTACACTTTTTAAGTATATTGACATGCACTTTTTAATAATATTATATTGCACTTTCTAGTTATACTAACTTGCACTTTCTAGTTATAATGACATTACACTTTTCATTAAAAGTTATGTTGCACTTTTCAATTAGAGTGGCTTACACTTTTTAATAAAAAAATGTGTTACACTTTTTAGTAATATTGACTTACACTTTTCAACACACACATTTTCGGAAAAAAATTACCAATAAAAAAAATTACAAAAATAAAATAATAATAATAAAAAAAATTGACCCAATCAAAAATTTTATTCACAATATTTTTGAATATTTAGGTTTAGGTGACCAAGTCAACTCAATTTCTTATAATGAATTGATTCTATACAAGATCAATCCATATCATAAATAGTAATCAGTAATATCATTAACAGTAATTAGTACGAATAAACACTTATCTTATTCAAAGTGAGATGGTCTCATGGCGACATTGTCCCTCTTTATGTCAAAGAAAGAAGAAATTGTGATCGAGAGCAAACCGAGTAAGTGGAGACTTTTTGGGCCAACAATGTTAGCCCATTTAATTAAAAAAATTAAAAGTGGAGAATGTTTTGGGCTCGCATTTAATTAAAAGTGGACATCCCAATTGTTTTATCAAAGAAAAGAATCAAATTGACTAGCCAATTTTTTGAATTGTGTGTGAGCAATAACAAATGTTCAAAAAAAATAAAAAAAATAACAGAATGTTCTTTCAACAATTACAACGAATAAATACATCAATTTTTCAAAATAATTGAGCCCCCTAAAATATAATAAAACATGCTGAATTTTTATGAAATTTATAATGAATGAACAAAAAATTCCTAAAAATTATTCTACACAATTGATGTCTTTTGCCTTTTCTTTTTAATGACTTTATTAATAAGTTGTGTCATTATTCTCATGTTGAGAAGACTACAAAATATACATTAAAAATAATTTTTTTATGAATGACAATTGAGATTTGAGAATAATTGTTCAAAAAAAATAGAGTATATTAAAAAGTTCAATCAATCAGAGTCAGAAGAAGGCTCAATATCACAAAAAAACTAATAATAGATTACAGATTATAAATAATACTCATGATTCGACTAAAAATGAACAAAAAAATATAAATATAAATCACATGTTTTTTTTTTTCATGAACATTCAGAATGAAATTTTGTAGGTTTTCTCCTGATTTTAAAAAGCACCCCAACCACGAATCTGTTTTTGTTAATTACGGAGTATCTGTTTTTGTTAAATTATATTGTAGGTCTAATTTTCTGATCATAAACATATCATTGTTAAATTATATTGTAGACCTAATTTTCTGATCATAAACATATCAGTTATGATCATAAATTGTAACAACTAGTTTTCTGAATTTTGAATAAACTACCAATAGCACATAAGCACACAATAAAGTTCTGTTTCTGAATAAAAAATTCACCAAATATCAATTATGATCATAAATTGTAACAACTAGTTTTCTGAATTTTGAATAAACTACCAATAGCACATAAGCACACAATAAAGTTCTGTTTCTGAATAAAAAAATTCACCAAAGCATAAGCACATACTGTCTCCAGTTTTGTGATCTCGGATAATTTCCGCAAGTCAAACAAAATCAACACAATATAAATGAAAAGATAAAATTAAATAGCATGAGCATGCATTAGTGGATTCGTTCTAACCCATTTGTACACCTCCAAAAGGTAAAGTCTAGTGTGCATGTTGTGCACCCTAATCCATGTTGCACTTTTCAATTATTATTAAAAATATTATTATACAGTTTAATAATTGAAAAGTGCAACACCATTTACCAAAAAGTGTAAGTCAGTAAAACTGAAAAATGCAACATGGACTAAGGTGCAGCACTCGAGTCCATAGCAGACCAACCCCCTCCAAAAACTATGATTGGACAGTAAAAAATAAATGTAAAAGCTAGTATAAAATTTTAATGTCAAATTAATATCTTGAATATTGAATTCAAACAGAAATTTGTATAAAAAAATCAACTAAATCAATAATTTAACTTAAAATTCAATTCATTCAAATATCTATCTTAAACCCTAGATTTACCAAAACTAATTTGAGTAGAAAATATAGAATTGTTCATACTGAAACTCTTCTTCAATGGAATTTTCAAATACCTAGATTTACCAAAACTACTTTTTGAGTAGAAAATATAGAATTGTTCATACCTGGAGCTCTTCTTCAATGGAATTTTCGAATAAAAGAAGAAAACAAGAGAATCGACGTATGTGCTACTGACACAAATTTGTATAAAAAATTCAACTAAATTAATAATTTAACCTAGAATTCAATTCATTCAAATAAAAAAAAAAATTATTGTTTATTATGATTATTAATGATATGAGAATTAAAATAAAGATTATATATTATCAATTAATTTTTTTATTAATCATGTGAGGATAAATTTGTAATTTTATAATTATATATTTAAAATTATTAAATTTAATTTAAAAGTATGATAGGACGACAAAAAAACGATAATAAATGCAATGCAAGACGATGGATTCTACGACGCCAAATGCAACAGGTAGCAGATCATCAAATATAATGGCTCAAAGACATCTGAACCCCTTTTTCGATCATTTTAATTTTATGCGTATAATTCTCTAGAGTATTCTATAAAATTTTTATAGAGAATTATAAAGTATTAACGATCTTTGTAGGATCGAAATAAACCTAAATTATCAAATAATTTGTAACCAAACATTTATTAGTTTTTTAATAACATTGGCTTCAACATCACGTTCTCTTTCTCCTCCCTCTCCCTCTCATCGAAAATTACAATAAAGTCGAAAATTACAAAAAAAGTTAACGTATAATCTCTCTCAACCCAGGTGCACCTCCCGACGTTTTTATGATGTCCTTCAACTTCAACTAAGTATATTCGATTGGCAATCATGACGATTCTGTATTATTGTCTTCGAGCTTCATTGTCGAGGTTCATTGTTGAATGGTCTTCGTGCTTCATTATGAATTCGTGTGAGAGTTGTCTTCCAGCTTTTGTGATGAATGGGAAATGAGTATAAAATTATTGATTTTTTTATGTATAATATATATATATATATATTATCGCAAAAACTCATGTTCTAATATTTAGAATATTTATTATTAGAATAAAATATTATGTATATATAAATTATTTAATTTAATGAAATTATTTGGGTTTAAAATAAAATCTCATATATTACCGCATGAAATTTGCCATAAATCATACTAAACAAAATCTATAGCATATTATACAATAATTTTTTAAATAATTTTTTATATACAAATAAAAGTAAGGGAAAAAAACTGTAAGCTAAAATGTGGGAACACTCTTTTCTCCCCAACACAACTAAAAAATCGCATTACACTCGAGTGCAGTTCACCTCATTTTTTTTAAATTAATTTTTTATTTTTAAACTTATTTATATTTTTGCAACATTAATAAAAAAATGCAACATTAATAATAAATAAAAGTGCAAGTAGTAAATACTAAAAAATGTAACATTAATAATAAATAAAAGTGTAAGCAGTAACTAATAAAAGGTGTAACATTAATAACCAACAAAAATATGTTAAAAGATTTTTCAGCTACAATTCATAGCAATTGTCATTAATATAATATTATGTGGTCGTTTTTTATCAAATTGTTTGATTAAAAAAATAAAATGGGGAACAAATTCAAACAGTTTAATTCCACCACTACAAAAACGCGCATTTATGCCGACGGAAGTATACCGACGGATTACATTTCCGTCGGATATACCGACGGACACTCAGAACTCTGTACACGGTGTCGTTTTTGGGTCACCGGCCGACGGATTTTTCAGTCGGTATTGTAAATTATGGTTACCGACTGATATTTTCCGTCGGTAACGGCGCCATATATTTAAATTAGAGTTACCGACGGATATTTTCCGTCGGTAACCGACCCGCTTTAAATAACCGCCTCTTGATAGACGCGCAAAATTTATTGTGGTTATTATCGACGGAAATTTCCGTCGGTAAAGGCAATTTTTTTTGTATATAAACTGAAGACAGATTACTCTTTCTCTTTTGAGAGAAAGAAAAGCTCCCTCCCTCCTCCCTGTTTCTATAGTTCGTCTTCATCGCGCGAAGAGACTCTGCCGAGGTGATCTCTCGAGTAGAAAATCTATACGGTACGCTTTCTTAATTTGTTAGTAATTAATTTTTAAGTTATATTGTATTGCTTATAATTATGAATTAAATTGATGGGTTAATTTAATTTGTTATATAGATTAATATGAAATTGTTTGTAGTTGATGTATATAGTTAATTAGTTTGAATGTATGTAGTTGATATATCTAATTAATTGATTAAATTAGGGGCTTTGTTAATTATATTAGAAAATTGTTATTTTAAAGTTAGAAAAAATTGTTACTAAATTTATTAGGTTATAGATTGTTAATTAAAATAGAAAATTGTTAATTAAAATTGGAAATTATTGAATAAATTAGTTATTGTTGAATAAAATAGGAAATTATTTATTAAAATATGTTATTATTGATTAAATTAGGTATTGTTGATTGAATAAAAAATTGTTTATTAAAATAGGTTATTATTGATTAAAATAGGTTATTATTTAGGGATTAAATTTTAATTTATTAGATTATTGTTTTTTATTAAATTAAGAAATTTATTATTAATTAATTAGTATTATATATATAATTTATTAATTTAAATGTTTAAATTAAATAGATGACTGGAGATGGTGCTGGTGGCTCGGGATCTCACGGGGCCTCCGGGTCACGTAGCCGATCAAGGAAGAGCCGATCCAAACTTAGACCCGAGGCGCCGCCTATACTACCACTTGCACCATTGTCGTCGCCTCCGCCACCCATTCCACACCCGTCGCCTCAGCCGTCGTCTCAGTCGTCTGTCCGGGACCATCCTGCTGTTCCTGCTCGAGATGGTCGGGAGCGCGTTTGGGTTGGAAGAGGAGTGTAAGTAATTAAATACTTTTATTGTTTAATAATTAATAATTAATTTCGCATTCGTTTTAATTTATAATGTGTTTTGTTTGTTAATTAATGTCACAGATTGTTACCTGGTAACAAGGTCTCCAGGGCATGCACGATTGCTTTTGGCTCTTTACCGATCTCTGCGGGTGCAATTACCTGGTCGAAGGTCCCAAAACAAAAAAAGTTGGCGTACTTCGAGGAATTTCAGGTAGTAATTAATTACTTAATTAATGTTTGTTAATTTGTTCAATAATAAACAATTTATTATATGTGCAGAAACAAGCCACTTGGGACCGGGATATGTACTCAGACCAGACTATGTTCAAGTATTTCAGTAAATCGGCGCAAGAGCGGTATAAGGATTTAATGTACGAATGGAGAATGGCATGGCGGAGAGATGGGACGACGCAGAGCTTGGGTAAGGATGATAATGATGTTGTGTTGTGGGATTCATTGACGAGGGAGTGGCTGGATCCTGAGTACATCAGGAAGTGTGAGATTGCTAAGGCCAACCGGAGATCCGACGTTGGGGGTGGGATGTCCAGGCATCGGACTAGAGCCCGGTCCATCCTTGAGCAGTCGATGGTCATTGTAAGTGTTTATTAATTTTTTAATTAATTTCAATAAATTTAATTATATATTTAGTATATATAAATATATAATACATAAATTTAATTATTAGGAACGGGAGACGGGGCGTGTACCCACTCACTTGGAGCGGATGAGCATTGCTCATCCGTTTAATGCTGATACACAGCAATCCACATACGGACGCACAACTAACCTCCACGTAAGTAATAAATTAAATTGTTTAATTAAATACATTTTTTATAATTTATTCTATTAATTTAAAATTATTAATTATGTAGTTGGAGATGAACCGGAGGTTGGCCGAGATCGGAACTCAAGTCGACCCTACTCAAGCCGGAACCAGCAGTGCCCCTACAGTCGAGGAGGTGGACCGGGCTTATTTGGAAGTTGCCCCCACCACCCGCGGACGAGTTCTGGGCTTTGGTCGTATGAGCGCTGATGTCATGTCCGGCGCTGGTCCGTCCCAGACGGCATCGCAGGGTTCCGTATCTTCCACCCCAACTCCTGATATGATGGCACAATTCAACCATTACATGCATGTGATGCATGTGAATATGGGTCGAGAGTTGGGGTGGTCGAACGAGAGGATCGAGGACGTTTATCCGAGAACCATGCAAGCTCCTCCACCGACGGCCAACGTGAACATGTCTGTTCCCCCAGCCCGCTCAGCCCCCTCAGCCTATGTCCCGACCATGCAGCAGGATGATGACATCATGGGTCAGCAGTACGTTGGCAACGATGACCTTGATATATTCCTCTATGGTTAATGAGTGACTTTGAACAATTTATTTTTTTTATGTGTTTAACAATTTTATTTTTATGTCTCGCAGAACTATTTACTTTTATGTCTCGTAGAACTATTTATTTTTTATCTGCATTTTTGTTGAACTATTTACTTTTATGTCTAAGTATCAGTTGTTTAATTTTAGTTATGTGCGTTTTATGTGTTAAGAATGTGTATATTAATTTTAGTTATGTTTTATTAGTGATTTCTGATGTTATCTGTATTGGATCTTCATTTATGTTTGAATGTACTCTGTTTTTTCATGTTTGTGTTTATGTGAATGTGAATGTGAATGTGAATGTGATGAGAGACTATATGTGATAGATAAACAACATTTTCATTGAAAATTGCTTTGAAGAAAGGCTGTTGTTGTGGTTACATTACATGCATACACTTAACATTACATAAACTTAGCAATACAAATTAGAGACATAAAATTAGGATTACATCCAACCTATAAACTTGAACACATAGGGTAGAACACAGAATATTATGGCCAAAATAAGAAAGTTCCTCTGCTTCTTTAGCTCTTCAACCTTTACAGCTTCAAATCCTAATTCTGAGGTTAGTTGGTCAGATGTATCCTTATACATATCCCCAACTAGTTGCGCATGATTCAACTTGTTGTTGAGCTCTTGATTTTCAAGCAAAAGTGAGTCACTTCTCCTCACCATGCCCGGAAACATTCCGTGTGAACCCGTTCCTTGTCCGTGGATTTTGTGTTCATCGGCCCAAACAAAAAAGGAGCATCCAGAACCATTTAGTGAATTTGGGCAAGTATAAAATAGTCTACCTCTGCTTTTTTCTTGCTTCGACATGCACACACGAGCTTCTTTTCCACAATGACATACCACAATTTTCATGGATGCCGAAGATGAAGACATGAATTTCTGTATTTTTTTATTTTTTGATGTTTGTGAAGAAGTAGGTTGTTTTGAGTGTGGTTGGAGTGTTAAGAATGCGCATTTTATTTTTTTTATACGCGTCTTTACCGACGGAGAGTGATTCCGTCGGTATTGACACATGTTCAATGCCGACGAAAATTTTCGTCGGTAATGTAAATACCGACTGAAAATTGGTCAACGGAATCTGACTGATTTGACATACATTTGAAATCTTTGTTACCGACTGATATTTTCCGTCGGTAGTGCCAATACCGACGGAATTTCGGCGCGTGGTATACCGACGGACTGACATTTCCGTCGGCATGTAGTATTGAAAAAATTTCCAGACCCCAAAATACGCGAAAATTTTAGTTTGGAGTAGAGCGAAAATTTTGGAGTGGAGTGAAAATTTAAGGTATGTTTTTCTATTAAGTGTACATAGTTTTACTGCAATTAATTTTTATGAAATGTATATAGTTTTATAACTTTTAGTGTTTAATTTTTGTGAAATGTATATAGTTTTTACTTTTAGTGTTTAATTTTTGTGAAATGTATATAGTTTTTACTTTTAGTGTTTAATTTTTAGTGTGTAATTTTAATTATTTGTTTAACAGATGGAATTGCCGGATAGTCGGTGGATGTATTGTACTCCTAGGCTCGTTTTAGGAAATGTGAATGGTGAATTTTATGATAAACTCGTGTCATTTGTTGAATTTGCAAAGCTACACCCACATTACATGTCTGGGGATTGTATTAGGTGTCCGTGTAATGCTAAGAAATGTCAGAATAGATCATTTAAAAGCATTGATGAAGTCTTATGCCACGTTGTTATGAATGGGTTCGTTGATAATTACTATAATTGGACAAGTCATGGCGAACAACGGTAGCCTTATAATTTTGATCAAGTCTTGTACTATTACACTACTGCAATTTATGAACAACCAGTACACGTCGAGAGTTGTCTTCCAGCTTTTTGTGATGAATGGGAAATGAGTATAAAATTATTGATTTTTTTATGTATAATATATATATATATATATATATATATATATATATATTACCGCAAAAACTCATGTTCTAATATTTAGAATATTTATTATTAGAATAAAATATTATGTATATATAAATTATTTAATTTAATGAAATTATTTGTGTTTAAAATAAAATCTCATATATTACCGCATGAAATTTGCCATAAATCATACTAAACAAAATCTATAGCATATTATACAATAATTTTTTAAATAATTTTTTATATACAAATAAAAGTAAGGGAAAAAAACTGTAAGCTAAAATGTGGGTCTTTTCTCCCCAACACAACTAAAAAATCGCATTACACTCGAGTGCAGTTCACCTCATTTTTTTTTAATTAATTTTTTATTTTTAAACTTATTTATATTTTTGCAACATTAATAAAAAAGTGCAACATTAATAATAAATAAAAGTGCAAGTAGTAAATACTAAAAAGTGTAACATTAATAATAAATAAAAGTGTAAGCTGCAACTAATAAAAGGTGTAACATTAATAACCAACAAAAATATGTTAAAAGATTTTTCAGCTACAATTCATAGCAATTGTCATTAATATAATATTATGTGGTCGTTTTTTATCAAATTTTTTGATTAAAATAAAATAAAATGGGGGACAAATTCAAACCGTTTAATTCCACCACTACAAAAACGCGCAGTTATGCCGACGGAAGTATATCGTCGACGGATTACATTTCCGTCGGATATACCGACGGAATTGAAAGTCAGAAGACTCTGCCGACAGAATTCAATTTCCGTCGGCTTTCCCGTCGGAATGCCGACGGAAATGCCGACGGACACTCAGAACTCTGTACACGGTGTCGTTTTTGGGTCACCGACCGATGGATTTTTCAGTCGGTATTGTAAATTAGGGTTACCGACTGATATTTTCCGTCGGTAACGGCGCCATATATTTAAATTAGAGTTACCGACGGATATTTTCCGTCGGTAACCGACCCGCTTTAAATAACCGCCTCTTGATAGACGCGCAAAATTTATTGTGGTTATTACCGACGGAAATTTCCGTCGGTAAAGGCAATTTTTTTTGTATATAAACTGAAGACATATTACTGTTTCTCTTTCGAGAGAAAGAAAAGCTCCCTCCCTCCTCCCTGTTTCTATAGTTCGTCTTCATCGCGCGAAGAGACTCTGCCGAGGTGATCTCTCGAGTATAAAATCTATACGGTACGCTTTCTTAATTTGTTAGTAATTAATTTTTAAGTTATATTGTATTGCCTATAATTATGAATTAAATTGATGGGTTAATTTAATTTGTTATATAGATTAATATGAAATTGTTTGTAGTTGATGTATATAGTTAATTAGTTTGAATGTATGTAGTTGATATATCTAATTAATTAGTTGATATTGTACGTGGATAATTGCCTATATATAGTTGATGTATATAGTTATTTATAATAAATTGATGTGATTTGTTAAGATCGATATTGCATGTTTTGCATAATTGATGTTATATATATAGTGGATATTATTGTTTAATTTGCATATACGTTGGAGTGGAGTTAATTACATAATTAAATTATGATATTGTACGTTATAATTAGCTAGATTAATATGGTTGATTTACTAATTATGAAATTATTGATTAAATTAGGGGCTTTGTTAATTATATTAGAAAATTGTTATTTTAAAGTTAGAAAAAATTGTTACTAAATTTATTAGGTTATAGATTGTTAATTAAAATAGAAAATTGTTAATTAAAATTGGAAATTATTGAATAAATTAGTTATTGTTGAATAAAATAGGAAATTATTTATTAAAATATGTTATTATTGATTAAATTAGGTATTGTTGATTGAATAAAAAATTGTTTATTAAAATAGGTTATTATTGATTAAAATAGGTTATTATTTAGGGATTAAATTTTAATTTATTAGATTATTGTTTTTTATTAAATTAAGAAATTTATTATTAATTAATTAGTATTATATATATAATTTATTAATTTAAATGTTTAAATTAAATAGATGACTGGAGATGGTGCTGGTGGCTCGGGATCTCACGGGGCCTCCGGGTCACGTAGCCGATCAAGGAAGAGCCGATCCAAACTTAGATCCGAGGCGCCGCCTATACTGCCACGAGCACCATTGTCGTCGCCTCCGCCACCCATTCCACACCCGTCGCCTCAGCCGTCGTCTCAGTCGTCTGTCCGGGACCATCCTGCTGTTCCTGCTCGGGATGGCCGGGAGCGCGTTTGGGTTGGAAGATGAGTGTAAGTAATTAAATACTTTTATTGTTTAATAATTAATAATTAATTTCGCATTCGTTTTAATTTATAATGTGTTTTGTTTGTTAATTAATGTCACAGATTGTTACCTGGTAACGAGGTCTCCAGGGCATGCACGATTGCTCTTGGCTCTTTACCGATCTCTGCGGGTGCAATTACCTGGTCGAAGGTCCCAAAACAAAAAAAGTTGGCGTACTTCGAGGAATTTCAGGTAGTAATTAATTACTTAATTATTTAATTAATGTTTGTTAATTTGTTCAATAATAAACAATTTATTATATGTGCAGAAACAAGCCACTTGGGACCGGGATATGTACTCAGACCAGGCTATGTTCAAGTATTTCAGTAAATCGGCGCAAGAGCGGTATAAGGATTTAATGTACGAATGGAGAATGGCATGGCGGAGAGATGGGACGACGCAGAGCTTGGGTAAGGATGATAATGATGTTGTGTTGTGGGATTCATTGACGAGGGAGTGGCTGGATCCTGAGTACATCAGGAAGTGTAAGATTGCTAAGGCTTACCGGAGATCCGACGTTGGGGGTGGGATGTCCAGGCATCGGACTGGAGCCCGGTCCATCCTTGAGCAGTCGATGGTCATTGTAAGTGTTTATTATTTTTTTAATTAATTTCAATAAATTTAATTATATATTTAGTATATATAATACATAAATTTAATTATTAGGAACGGGAGACGGGGCGTGTACCCACTCACTTGGAGCGGATGAGCATTGCTCATCCGTTTAATGCTGATACACAGCAATCCACATACGGGCGCACAACTAACCTCCACGTAAGTAATAAATTAAATTGTTTAATTAAATACATTTTTTATAATTTATTCTATTAATTTAAAATTATTAATTATGTAGTTGGAGATGAACCGGAGGTTGGCCGAGATCGGAACTCAAGTCGACCCTACTCAAGCCGGAACCAGCAGTGCCCCTACAGTCGAGGAGGTGGACCGGGCTTATTTGGAAGTTGCCCCCACCACCCGCGGACGAGTTCTGGGCCTTGGTCGTATGAGCGCTGATGTCATGTCCGGCGCTGGTCCGTCCCAGACGGCATCGCAGGGTTCCGTATCTTCCACCCCAACTCCTGATATGATGGCACAATTCAACCATTACATGCGTCTGATGCATGTGAATATGGGTCGAGAGTTGGGGTGGTCGGACGAGAGGATCGAGGAGGTTTATCTGAGAACCATGCAAGCTCCTCCACCGACGGCCAACGTGAACGTGTCTGTTCCCCCAGCCCGCTCAGCCCCCTCAGCCTATGTCCCGACCATGCAGTAGGATGATGACATCATGGGTCAGCAGTACGTTGGCAACGATGACCTTGATATATTCCTCTATGGGGAATGAGTGACTTTGAACAATTTATTTTTTTATGTGTTTAACAATTTTATTTTTATGTCTCGTAGAACTATTTACTTTTATGTCTCGTAGAACTATTTATTTTTTATCTGCATTTTTGTTGAACTATTTACCTTTATGTTTAAGTATTAGTTGTTTAATTTTAGTTATGTGTGTTTTATGTGTTAAGAATGTGTATATTAATTTTAGTTATATTTTATGTGTGATTTTGGATGTTATCTGTATTGGATCTTCATTTATGTTTGAATGTACTCTGTTTTTTCATGTTTGTGTTTATGTGAATGTGAATGTGAATGTGATGAGAGACTATATGTGATAGATAAACAACATTTTCATTGAAAATTGCTTTGAAGAAAGGCTGTTGTTGTGGTTACATTACATGCATACACTTAACATTACATAAACTTAGCAATACAAATTAGAGACATAAACTTAGGATTACATCCAACCTATAAACATGAACACATAGCGTAGAACACAGAATATTATGGCCAAAATAAGAAAGTTCCTCTGCTTCTTTAGCTCTTCAACCTTTCCAGCTTCAAATCCTAATTCTGAGGTTAGTTGGTCAGATGTATCCTTATACATATCCCCAACTAGTTGCGCATGATTCAACTTGTTGTTGAGCTCTTGATTTTCAAGAAAAAGTGAGTCAATTCTCCTTACCATGCCCGGAAACATTCCGTGTGAACCCGTTCCTTGTCCGTGGATTTCGTGTTCATCGGCCCAAACAAAAAAGGAGCATCCAGAACCATTTAGTGAATCTGGGCAAGTATAAAATAGTCTACCTCTGCTTTTTTCTTGCTTCGACATGCACACACGAGCTTCTTTTCCACAATGACATACCACAATTTTCATGGATGCCGAAGATGAAGACATGAATTCTGTATTTTTTTATTTTTTGATGTTTGTGAAGAAGTAGGTTGTTTTGAGTGTGGTTGGAGTGTTAAGAATGCGCATTTTATTTTTTTTATACGCGTCTTTACCGACGGAGAGTGATTCCGTCGGTATTGACACATGTTCAATGCCGACGGAAATTTCCGTCGGTAATGTAAATACTGATTCGGTTGTAAATTGCATAAGATTTCATGTGTTTTAGTGATAAAATTTGAGGGGTTTTCATTCATTTTCACACTAATATGCTTGATTTGATTGAGAAAGGTGTTTGAGCTCGTTTTGTAGGAATACGATGTGAATTAGACATTAAAATCGCAAAAACGAGTGTCAATCATTATTTGCACTCACTGGACTGTAGAGAGGATTGCACCATTGGGTTCGTCTCGAAAAATGGAGTGGAATGAAAAAAAGAATCAAGTCAATGGCGCCGCTGCCGGGGACTTAAGCGAGTGTTGTTAGTGAAACTTAGAGTTTGCTGAGTGTTATTGATAGTAGCATTTCTTTTTGTTATTTTGTTTTTGTTCATCTTTGTGGGCTTTGACACTTTACTTTTGTAGGTGCATGATCACAAGATCACGTGGAGGAAACCTTGAACCGTTAGACCTTGAGATCGAGGCACACGCAAGAAGAAGGAATCGAAGTAGGAACCGTCAAAGAGTCATAGAAGAACCATTTGAGATGGAAAACATTGAAGAGATAAATCCTCCACCAAATGGAGATGATGAACTTCAAAGAGAGAACCACCAAGTTGCAAACCAAGTTGGAGGGAATCCCCCTCCAAACCCACCACCAAATCTCCAAGTTCCCAATCCACAATATCCACCCCAAAACAACCTTCCATTTCAAGGATACAACCCTTACCCTTATCCACCTCCACAACAAGCCTACTATCCACCACCTCCACCTCATCAATATCAACCTCATCCATATCCACCACTTCCATACCCTCCACTTTACCAATATCCTCCACCTCAACAAATTCAAGAAGAATACGTTCCTCCACCTCAACATATAGAAGAACACCTTGGAGAGCAATTCACACACAATCACACATAGTCATAGGTGTTTTTCATATTTTGCAATTTCCTTTTAATAGATAGCTTAGATTCTTGTTTAGTTTGACAATTCAAGTGAAGATTTCCATTGGGCTTTGTAAGTAAGTGAAGTTTGTAGCTACAAATCAAGTTTTAAGGTGATATCTCTTTAAGTCGCATTTCAATTTCCCAATTCTCTTGTTTCTTGCATTTGATTTCTTAATTGTTATGGAACTTGTGATTTCTTGCATTGTAGCCATGGGATTCTCTTCTAGAACCATGGGCTAATCTTCAATTGCCTTGGGTGTGGATGTTTTGATGGTTATTTAGTGTAATTGTGAGTAATTGCATGATTAGCTTAGGATTTGGGTGTTAATTGTTTCTATTGTTGTACTTTGATTGATTCATTTGGTTGATCAACCCTATTAGCGAGCATGTTCGATTATGTTTATTGCAACGAGAGTTGGGTGGCATGATTGGGAGTGTGAGTGTGAGCTTTGATCAATTGAATAGAAGTTAATTAGTAATTAGCTCACCCGAGAGGGGTGTTAATGGCTAGACCGACAACCTTAGACACTAAACGAGTAGAGGTCGTCTAGGAGTTTGGTGAGAGGGCGTTTCATAAGCATTAGTAACCGTGTTGAAAGTGTTTATGAAACACTATCTTAGGAGCTTATGGTATTTGGTTAGATCCTATAATTGCTAATCAATGCACGATGTTTACCTATGCCTTTCGAGGGGGTTTGCACACATATGTGATAGCCTTTAGCTTGATCCGAATTCATAGCTAATTCATGTAATTGTTCCACTAACTCACTTAATTGCTCACAAAACGGAAACACCCGAGGCAATACCCTTCCCTTGCACTTTCCAAAAGAAAGTTAGATAACTTGTTATTACTCTTGTTACTAGTTCTCATTACTTTAGTTAATTTAGTTTAATACTTTTATGCTTTCCCGAAAATCCAAACATAATCATTTAGTTACTACAATAGCATGAATACTTGCAACTTTAGGGATTCATTGATGCTCAATTAAGTCCTTGGAACGAAAAATACTTGGGACACTTATCTTACTACAATCGAACCCATACGCTTGTGGGGATCGTATATTTGTAAAAAGTGTGCAAAATTCGATCCAAGTCAATTACCGACTGAAAATTGGTCAACGGAATCTGACTAATTTGACATACATTTGAAATCTTTGTTACCGACTGATATTTTCCGTCGGTAGTGCCAATACCGACGGAATTTCGGCGCGTGATATACCGACGGACTGACATTTCCGTCGGCATGTAGTATTGAAAAAATTTCCAGACCCCAAAACACGCGAAAATTTTAGTTTGGAGTAGAGCGAAAATTTTGGAGTGGAGTGAAAATTTAAGGTATGTTTTTCTATTAAGTGTACATAGTTTTACTGCAATTAATTTTTATGAAATGTATATAGTTTTATAACTTTTAGTGTTTAATTTTTGTGAAATGTATATAGTTTTTACTTTTAGTGTTTAATTTTTGTGAAATGTATATAGTTTTTACTTTTAGTGTTTAATTTTTAGTGTGTAATTTTAATTATTTGTTTAACAGATGGAATTGCCGGATCGTCGGTGGATGTATTGTACTCCTAGGCTCATTTTAGGAAATGTGAATGGTGAATTTTATGATAAACTCGTGTCATTTGTTGAATTTGCAAAGCTACACCCACATTACATGTCTGGGGATTGTATTAGGTGTCCGTGTAATGCTAAGAAATGTCAGAATAGATCATTTAAAAGCATTGATGAAGTCTTATGCCACGTTGTTATGAATGGGTTCGTTGATAATTACTATAATTGGACAAGTCATGGCGAACAACGGTGGCCTTATAATTTTTATCAAGTCTTGTACTATTACACTACTGCAATTTATGAACAACCAGTACACGTCGAGCATGTCGGCACCAGTAACGATCAAGAGTTTGGAGTGGAAGAACCCGATATGTATCAAACAATGGTGATGGAAGCCGGTATGTCAAATATAGAGGTGGAACCAACGGATGAAGCATTTCAGTTTTATGAGATGCTCAAATTAGTCGATCAAGATTTGTATCCAGGGCGTGATTCTCATTCTCAGTTGTCATTTAATGCTCGACTTATGGCTATCAAGACGGAGAACAAGCTATCTAACAGAGCATATGAGAAAATGACACAATTATGTAGTGAGATTTGTCGTGTCGATAATAAAGTACCTACGACGTTTCATCAGAGCAAACAGCTGATGAAGAATATGGGTTTGCCGGTTGAGAAGATTGATTGTTGTGTGAATGGTTGCATGTTATACTGGGGTGATGACGATAGCGATCTTCTTATGTGTAGAATGTGTGGCCATCCCCGGTACAAAGAGCCACGACGGAAGGGACCAGGTGGTCAATCGAGCAAGACAAAAAAGAAAGTGCCACATAAGAGGATGTATTATCTTCCTATCATTCCTCGTTTAATGAGATTGTTTCAATCTAGTGCTACAGCTCAACACATGACGTGGCATGCAAGAAATTCTGAAGATACTGAGGCTGGGGATATGAGACATCCGTCCGACTCTGAAGCCTGGAAACACCTTGATAACGTGTTTCCAGGATTTGCTTGTGAATCGAGGAATGTGAGATTAGGCTTGAGTACTGATGGTTTTGCACCGTTTGGGAGTTATGGAAAGAAGTATTCTTTGTGGCCGGTGATACTGACTCCGTATAATCTACCTCCATGGATGTGCATGAAACCTCAAACAATGTTTCTGACTGTATTGGTGCCTGGTCCGTCGAATCCAAAGCATAAACTTGATGTTTATCTCCAGCCTCTTATTAAAGACTTGATATTCCTATGGGATAACGGAGTCCAAACGTATGATGTTTCTAGGAAACAGAACTTCACGATGCGTGTTGCTTTATTGTGGACCATTAGCGACTTTCCTGCATATGCTATGTTGTCCGGGTGGAGTACAGCCGGAAAGCAAGCTTGTCCGTATTGTATGGAACATTCTGAAGCTTTTAGTCTCCCGAAGAGTAGAAAAGTTTCATGGTTCGATAATCACCGAAGAGATCATCCATTTCGAAGGAATAAGGTGGACTTCACGAAGAATAGAACAGTCACAAACAATCGACCGCCCCTTTGAAATGGTATTTTATACATTTTTTTTAACATTTTTTTAAGGGTTACATTTATTATAACATTTATTAATCGTACAGGACGAAGCCTGTTATATGAGATTGAGTGGACGGGTTTGAAAAAAACTACGGAGGAAAATGCAGAAGAACACAACAAAGGAATCCCAGGTAACTGGAAGAAAAAGAGTATTTTTTGGGACTTGCCATATTGGAGTTCACTATTGATCCGACAGAATTTGGATGTCATGCACATTGAGAAGAATGTGTTTGACAATGTGTTTCACACAATCATGAACACAGAAGGCAAGACGAAAGATACTCCAAAGTCCAGGGAAGAGTTGAACACTATCTGTCGCCGTGATGAGTTGGAACAGGATACCCGTACAGGTAAATATCCGAAGGCTTGCTACACACTAGATAAGGCACAAAAACAGGAATTGTGTATGTGGATTAAAGAGTTAAAATTTCCAGACAGCTACGTGTCAAACATGAGTCGATGCGTAGACACAACAAAAGGCAAAGTTGCAGGGATGAAGAGTCATGATTGTCATGTTTTTATGTAGCGCTTGATACCTATTGCGTTTCGAGAATTTCTTCCTCTGAATGTGTGGAGGGTTGTCACTGAATTAAGTCTCTTTTTTAGAGATTTAACGTCTACAACAATCAAGGTTGATGATATGAATTGTTTGGAACGAGACATTCCAGTTATTTTGTGTAAGTTGGAACGTTTTTTCCCACCTAGCTTCTTTGACTCGATGGAACACTTACCTGTTCACTTAGCGTATGAAGCTAGGATTGGTGGTCCAGTGCAATACAGGTGGATGTACCCATTTGAGAGGTGAACAATTCTATTTCTCTCATTTAATTAGTTTTTAGTATAAGAAGCCTTATTTTAATTTGTTAACTATTATAATTTTAGGTATCTCCACAACTTGAAGCGCAATGCTAAACAAAAGGCAAACGTCGAAGCATCGATTGTTAATGCATATTTGAATGAAGAGGTTGGCATGTTTTGTTCATATTATTTTTAAGACCATGTCAACACGAGGATCAGGAATGAACCACGTAACTTCGATTGTAGAGGTACGCAACAAGAAGTCGATGGCATGCTCTCTGTATTCAAGTCTAAGGGGCGACCTATAGGAAAAGCCACTGAACGATATTGGTCAACAAACACAGAGGCTGAAATAGCACAAACGTACGTGTTATTGAATTGTGATGAAGTTCAGCCTTACATTGAGTAAGTATTTCATATATTTATCATCTAATTAAATAACACAAACGTACGTCATTTATCATCTAATTGTGTTGTGAATTATTAGGATGTATACACAAGAACTACGACATGCAGATCAAAACATCTCAGATAGAGACATAGATACTAGTCTTCAACGTCAATTTGCCCGATGGTTCCAACGTTATGTGAGTATCATTAATTGAATTTTACGTGAACAAATAATTGTTTTGATTAATGTTAATTTTAACTGTATAGGGACAATCGCACGATTTTCAGAGCCGGTTCTTACAAGATATCAGCAAAGGACCACTACGGCGTGTGAGGACTTACAACGGCTATATTGTGAAAGGCTACAGGTTTCATACATCAGAGTATGCATCAACAAGAACGACTAACAACAGTGGTGTTTGTGTTAGCAGTGCGAATTATAATGCAGATGCAAGTGATTACTTTGGGGTGTTGCACGAAGTCGTTGAAATTGAATATCCGGGATATCCAATAAAAACCGTAATGTTGTTCAAGTGCCATTGGTTTGACACATCCCCTTTAGGAACCAAAATTTATCCGGAGTACAAGCTTGTGGATGTTAATTCGAAAAGGACGTATAGCGGGGATGATCCGTTTGTATTTACCTCTCAGGTATCTCAAGTCTACTACTGCACGTATCCAGGAGCTGAAAAACGTAATAGAGAATGGCACGCTGTTTGCAAAGTGAAGGCAAGGTCAATGGTGGAGGTCCCCCAAAAGGAAAACAACGATGAAGATGAACCTCCGTTTCAAATGGAACAAATAGAGAATCAAATTGAAGTGTTTGCGGGAGATTTTAATCTTTCGGTAGACTTGACGTCTGCAAATCCACAATTGATTGTTATTGAAAACGATAGTGGACATGAGGAGGAGGATGAACATGACGAGAGAGAGGATGAAGAAGATGAGGATGAAGAATATGAGGATGAAGAGGAAGATGTTGCAAATAATGAAAATGAAGACGAAGATGAATATTAAATTAATGTAACCTAGCTATTTTATTTTGTACAATTTATAAGATTTCATTATTTATCATTTGGTTATAACTTATAATTTAATTATTTATCATTTGGTTATGTTATAACTTATAATTTAATTATTTATCATTTGGTTGTAAAAATCCAATGGCGACGGAACATATCCGTCGCCATTTCCGTCGCTAACGGCAACGAGCCAAAGGGTACCGAAATATCCGTCGCCATTTCCGTCGCTAAAGGCAACGAGCCAAAGCCGACCGAAATATCCGTCGCCATTTCCGTCGCTAAAGGCAACGAGCCAAAGCCGACCGAAATATTCGTCGCCATTTCCGTCGCTAACGGCAACGAGCCAAAGCCGACCGAAATGTCCGTCGCCATTTCCGTCGGCATTTCCGAATATAAAATTAACTTTCTCTCATTTCACGCGTATTTTCCCTCCCTCTCTCTATGTCTCTCCCTCTCCCTCCCCCACTCTACGCATCCCCTTCCGACCGTCTCACGCTGCCCCTTGCCCACGTTCGCAGCGGCGCCACCTCCTTCTCCGGCCGTTCGTGCTCCTTCTCGCTGCAACCGTTCGCACACCCTCCTCCATACCAGCAGTCTCCGCCCATCCCCTCCTTGCCGTGGCCGCGGCCGCCGCCCATCCTCCCTACCTGCAGTCGTCGCCCATCCTCTCTCCAAGAAAGCCGTCGCCCACCGCCTCCTCTGCCGTCGCCA
Organism: Galeopsis tetrahit; assembly: GCA_963675135.1. Classification (NCBI taxonomy): domain Eukaryota; kingdom Viridiplantae; phylum Streptophyta; class Magnoliopsida; order Lamiales; family Lamiaceae; genus Galeopsis; species Galeopsis tetrahit. Next base: position 9,215,951 of record OY776124.1, read on the forward strand.
TCTTCGTTTGAAAGGTACGTTTTTACATATCTAAAAAAAATTAGGGTTTTGGATTTTCCTATGAGGATATTTGCACTTAAAAATTATTAAGTACACCCACAACTTGGTCAAATTTGATTATATCTGTTTTAAAAAGTCAAAAAGTAACCATCTAATGAATGTGTATGCTAAAAAAATGTTCTTATACAGTACTCTCTAATGGCTATATCTTTAATTAATTAAGTCATTTTTTCTTTTAATTTTCGAAAAAATAAAGTGGTATCGAACCAAAAAAAAAATTTATTTCATTTTCAAGTTTGAAAAATAGGAGAAAAACGAGCATAAATGAAATGTATAATCTTTATGAATTGACATATTAAGAAATATAAAGTCACTTGTGGAGTAAAATTGGTTTTTTTACGTGTTTTATCTAGAGGGAGTTTGAATTTTCTATTTCTTATTTATTTTAATATTATATTTCATTTTACACATCAAGATTGAAACGTCATTAGCCATGTAATGTACGAAATTAATGGAAGGCTTGGGTGCTAAAAGTTCTTAAGTATATGGATAATGTATTCTATTGCCACTGTCCAAATTGGTTAGACATGATACGATTGCATATGAGTGGTACCTTTAATTTTGTATTGTAGTTTTTCTGATTTTCGTTTAAGAATATGTAGTTTTTAACTGTGTTTTATACTCTGAAATTTTGTGGGTGGTTTTGGCGCGCTAATTATTTGTAGGAGTAGTAACATTTATTTATTGTACTCTAAATCTCTTATCTTTGAACTACCAGCATATCGAATATTTGTTGAGACCGACCGAAACTATGCGAGCCTAATGAAGTTACTTGATCTCGTAGTATTGTTGAGGTATGTTCAATTTTTATGATAATTTAATTTATGTTTAAATGTATAAAATGACAATTGAATCTTGATTCTTTGGAATTGATTTTGAAATGGCAGGGATGGAGTCGGCGAAGGACCGTTTAATCAAGTTCTTCTCTTTCCTGGTAATTAAACTGATCTAATTCTTACTCTGTGAATAAATGGAAAATAAGATTCTTACCCTCTTGTAATTCTTTTTTAAACGATTTATCTTATAATCCTCTTGTAATTTTATATATTAATTAATTTCCTTATGTGAAAAATAGGTTGTGGAGCTGTCTTTAATTTCTCAAACTCCGCTGTCTGATCTCCTACTCAATACTACAACACATACAAAGAGTGCTAGATTAATAAAATCTGAAGCAACGCCTAAAGCCAAAAGATGATATTGAAAGTAATGTTTCAAAAATCAACCAACAAGTTGCTGTTTGCTCAAGCAAAGGACGACGATTTTGTTTATTCTGTTGGATCTAATGTAGATTTATGTCACCCTACTGAGTTCGATTTTGTTTATTCTGTTGGATCTAATGTAGATTTGTGTATTGAATTATTTAAGCAATTTTGATCGGGTCGGATCCCGATCAAAAATATTTTTTTTTTTAATTTTTGGTACTTACCGACGGAATATTCCGTTGGTTTAGCGTCGGTAATGCCGACGGAATATAATTTTTTAAAAAAATGTTTGGTACTTACCGACGGAAATTCCGTCGGTTTAGCGTCGGTAATACCGACGGGCGAGCCGACGGAATTTCATTTTTTTAAAAAAAAATTTGGCACTTACCGACGGAAAATTTCGTCGGTAAATTAAAATAATAAAATTTATGACCAAAAAATACCGACGGATCTACCGACGGAAACTTGACCCGGTTTGAAAACGGGTTGGCTAGACTGCCGACAGAATTGAATCCATCGGTACGGGCGACCCGGTTTGAAAACGGGTTGGTTTGAATCCGTCGGGAATTTGTCGGTATATACCGACGGACGCATATTTTCCGTCGGTAACCAATACCGACCAATTCATCGACGACGGATGATATCCGTCGGCAAGAACCAATGCCGACTGATTATCCGTCGGCATATCTGTCGGTAAAACACCTCTTTTTTGTAGTGCACCTTATAAAAATGTTCATTTACTATCTAAGTTGTTGGCATACTCAATAATAAATGCTCTAGTTTTCTTATACTATTCAATTATAATGACCTACGCTTTTTAGTAATATTGTGTTGCATTTTTTCAGTTATACTCACTTGCATTTTTTTAATAAAAACTGTGTTGCACTTTTCAGTTATAGTGACTTACACTTTTTAGCAGATCTAAAACGGTTTGCCTAAGTCACCTCGACAATTTTGTTCGCCTACCTTGATGGTCACCGTCTGATCGACCACCCTATTCGACTAGGTCTAGTGAGCTCATCTATCTATCTATATATATATATTTGTAAACTTTTGTTGGGACACATGTCACAACCTCCTTAGCTTATTTCAATTCTCTCTCCTCCAACTCTCTTCATTTCAAATTCCCTTCACCCTCCTTCATTTCATCTTTTTTGCTTTAATCTTCACCGTTTATTTCAATGTTTAATCTTAACCGTTAGATCTTAATTCAATCTCCTATATAATTGGAGCTTATCTCCTTCAGTTTTCTCAATTCTTTCTATTTCTCCTTAAAACATTCCTTAAGTCCATTTTCTTATCAAACATTCATAGAAAATCTCATCTTTTTTTAAAGTATGTAATATTCTCCAAAAATTTTTTTTTAAGTATTTTTTTTTTTACAGATTTGTAATGTATGTGAAGAAACCTATTTTCTTTTTTAAGTATTTTTTTTTTTCAGATTTGTAATGTATTTGAAGAAACCTATTTTCTTTTTTAAGTATTTTTTTTTTCAGATTTGTAATGTATGTCAAGAAGATGATGGAAATTTTATTTCGTTGAGGGACTAGGTGGACGATACTATACATGTATTGAAGAAGATGATGATTGTATTCAATAATTGCTGATCTTGGATGTATTGAAGAAGATGATGATTGTGTTCAATAATTGACTTGATCTTGAAGCTATTCATCCATGTTATGATCTTGAAGCTATTCATCCATGTTGATGTTGAAATAGTGGATAATCTCTTATGTGGATGTTGATTCATATGCATGAACTTATAAATTAATTATTTTGTATTTTGGTACATTTGACTATCAATTAGATTTCTTTAATTATATGTCATTTATTATTAATTTATAAAATTTTACTTAAATGATAAAAAACAATGGATTAAATTTTACGTCTTAAATTTATTTAATGGTATATTTAACTATCAATTAAATTTATTTAATTATGTCCATGTGTTTTTTTGACGGTCTAATAAGCATACAATTTATTTATTTTTTGAAGCAACGAAGATTTAACTTCTATTATTGCAACGACAAACTGAATTTGATAGTCAAACCACATAATTTGACCACATTTGCAACCCTTTTGATATAACACATGCTTAACATTGAAAAAACTTTCTAATAATCTACGACAAGCATAAACATAGTCTCCAAAAGTCGATGTCATCATCTACTAGCCGTTAATAGCATCTACAACAATTTTAGCATCTTCCTCAATGATGCAGTTATCATTATGAAAAATATAAATAGCTGTAAATAATGATAGGTATAAAATGTAAATTCATATATCCAAAATAATATATTATTTTTGATGCAGATAAATATGTCGCTCTTTGAGAAGTCGACACGTGGAAACGGGATAAAATATGATAGTTGTGATTAGGTCAATACACCGAAGAAGCAGGATTAATATACCCCTGGGCTTAAGCAGGGAAATTAGAGAAATCAGGGTGATTGGGCCTTTAGCTCATATTTGGAGAGATTAATAGCCCTTGGGCCTGGAAGGATTCGGCCCAAATAAAGGACGAGTAGTTAATCCTTTCTAAGCCAAGTCAAATGAGTGGGTCAACCCACGAAGATAGGGGGCGGATATGCTGAAGAACCAAGTCTCCAAGTAAAGTGAGATCGATTCTTTAGGGAATGGGCCAAAGATATAGGGAGAACGAGTCTTTCCCCCTCCGGAAAGGAGGGCCAGGTATAAAAACAGGTTATTTCCATATTCTTACTTACGTTTTTTACATAATACATACATTTTTTATGAAATACACACTGAATTGAGAGAAATAGAAAGATATTCGCCGAAATTTCCCTAGAGATACAGGTGAATTCCTCTTCGATTTTGCCTACAACCGATTCTGACTTGAGCGTCGGAGCTTCTACGCCGGAGCCCCCCTCCGGCGTACTTTTGCAGGTTATTTTCGGATTCTCAAGGAGATTTGTTTGAAGATTGCTGAGGATAAAACGAGCGATTTGATTCGTGATTAGCAGTGCTCTTAGAGGAACGGCTGATATCTCAAGGCGTTCTTTTTCGACGCATCAACTGGCGCCGTCTGTGGGAACATTTCTAGCTAAGGCGTGAGAAAAGTTCCATATTAACATATTAGATGGGTGGAGGGCAAGATTTGACGAAGCAGACTAAAGAGAAGGGAGATTCCACTCCTCTTCCCTTTCCTCCGCCCCCACCAGGTTTTCCCGTGAATAGAAATCTGGGGAAACAACCTGTAAATCCTACAGTGGAAGATATCCCTTCCGTCCAGGAGGGGAACACGGCGGGTACCTTGGAAGCTTCGGGAAGTGGTACAGATAAGGACACTCAACAACCCAACGCTCAACCGGAACTCTTCACTGTCTCTCAAGACCAATTGGACGTGATGATAGAGCAGGCAGTAGAAAGAATAATTACATCTCGTGGACTTCGCCCTCCTGGACCTACCCCACCAGTTAATGAAAGAACAAAGCAGAATCCACCGGAGCATGTCATCGATTCGACTCCAGTCCCTTCTAAGAATGAAGGTTTCCCCCAGAACCAAGAAGAAAGGGTACCTTCTCAAGCCGAAAGAAGTGTTCTTGATCGCCCTCCCCGAAGGAATACGGAAAGGATCCCTGGTGATACCATTCTGGATACGGGGATAGAGGAGAGTACGGATGACACTTACCACGGAGCGGTTAGTGACCAAATACTGGCTCTACGAAAGGAAATGAAAGACATGCAGAAGCATATGAGTGACAACGTAAGTAAACCTTCTTACGTTACTGGTTATCAATTTTCATCCACTATTTTACAAGATGAACTGCCTCCTAATTTTAAATCTTTAAATTTCGAATATGATGGCACCACGGACCCGTACGAGCATCTGATGAGGTTCGAGAATGCCGCCCTATTGCATCGATATGGAGAGGGCGTCAAGTGCAGGGTATTTCTGACTACCCTATCTAAAGCGGCACAGCAATGGTTCACCCAGCTAGGGCCAGATACTATCCATTCATGGTCGGAGTTCAGTGAGCTATTCTTGCACCAATTTGCCAGCGCTAGGAGGCAACCTAGAGCCACCCTCACCTTGTTTAACATGCGACAAGGGGAGAATGAGAGTCTTCGGGCTTTCTTGAAACGGTTCAACCAAGCGGCCTTAGAGGTACCAACAGCCTCTTCGGAGGTCAAAATCAATGCTCTCACTAATGGGCTGAGGGATGGAGACTTGTTTACGTCTCTAGCCAAGAAGCCGGTACGGACCTTTGACGAATTACTAAGGAGAGCAGAGAAGTACCTCACCCTGGAGGAGGTGAGGAAGGCTAAGCGATCGGAAACCAAGACGATAGTGGGTAATGGAGAACGAAGAAGGGAGATAGTGCCGAGGAGGCCCAGTCCAGAAAGACATCGGAACGCGAGGGGGCCGGGAAATATAAAAGGAGAGGAAGTTGCGCCCTGGAAATGGCCGGCAGAGGTTTTAGAAGTGGCAGGGGACCATCCCGATATGAAGTTCCCCTACTCGCGAAACAGGGGCCCTCAGAATCCCAAGTCAGATAGATTCTGTAGATTCCATAATGACTATGGTCACGACACTAACCAATGCTGGCACCTGAAAGACGAAATAGAAAGAATGATTCAAGCAGGCCACCTAAAGGAATTTATTTTCAGGGATCGACAAGGTCCCAGAGGGCAGAAGAGAAAAGACCCTGAAGGTAAGCCAAAGGAAAATAGAAGAGAACAGAGAAAGAGCACGGAAGATCAACCGCCCCCTCCCCAAAAGAGGGGAACTATTCACATGATTATGGGTGGCCCCGCTGACGGGGATTCCTTTAGACAAAGGAAGCAGAGCGTCAAGTCGTTGAAGAGTGGAAGGAACATGGAATGTCGTGAAATAGGAAAGATGACAACAGCTCCCGATATCCATTTTGGACCAGAAGACATCGGAGAACCCAGAGAGATACATAATGATGCCCTAGTCATTACCATGGATATAGCAGGATACGATGTGGCTAGGATCTTTGTAGACACGGGAAGTTCCGCTGATATCATGTTCCTAGAGTGTTTTAAGAAGATGGAATTAAACATAAAACTCAGGACAGTGGAGACAGCCCTCTATGGATTTTCAGGGGGTGCCATTCAACCCCTTGGTTCAGCGTTATTACAGGTAGGGTTAGGAACCGCTCCTAACCGACGCGTGCAAGTGATAGAGTTTTTGATAGTGGATGTCCCATCATCATATAATGTGGTGATGGGAAGACCAAGTTTGAATATCTTTCAGGCCGTGATTTCCACCTTCCACATGAAGATGAAATTCCCTGCCTCGGGGGGTGTGGGAGAGATATGTGGAGACCAGTACCAGGCAAGGAAGTGTTACGTAGAATCGGTCAAGATAGCAAACAGGGCCGTATTCCGAGGGATGGAGAGATTTAAGGGTGAAGACCCTGAGTTGAAAAAACAGAAAGTGGGTGAACTAGTGCAAGAGCAACCCAAAGCCAAAGCAGATGAGGAATTAATGAACATCGAGCTCTACCCAGGAAAAGAGGGATTCACAACCAGGATAGGTACACATATGAACCCTGAGCTCCAGGGAAAGATGATACTCGCCCTCCAGGAGAATGCGGATATTTTTGCTTTCACAGCGACGGATATGACAGGTATCCCTCCAGAGATAGCAATGCATTACCTTAATGTGGATCCCAAGGCTAGGCCAGTGAAGCAGAAGTTGAGGAACTTCGGTAAGGAGAAAAACCTCATTGTGAAAGAGGAGATCGATAAGCTGTTGAGTGCATGGCATGTGAAGAGGGTGCAGTTCCCTGAGTGGCTGTCAAATGCGGTGCTGGTATCTAAAGGAGCTGGCAAGTGGAGAATGTGTATCGATTTTAGATATTTGAATAAATCATGTCCAAAGGATCACTATCCCCTGCCCCGAATCGACCAGTTGGTGGATGCCACGTCTGGGTTTGAATTACTCAGCATGATGGATGCGTACCAAGGGTACCACCAAATCCAGTTGAACCCCCTTGATATACCAAAGGTATGCTTTATAGCCACATGTGGTACTTTCGGTTATGTACGTATGCCTTTTGGACTAATAAATGCAGGAGCCACCTATCAAAGAATGGTAGACTCGGTGTTCCGAGGGCAGATAGGCAGGAACATGGAGGTTTACGTGGATGATATGCTGGCTAAAAGTGTCAAGGCAGAGGAACATATTGGCGACCTGAAGGAGATATTCCAGGTAATCCGAGAGAATGGTATTAAATTAAATCCGGCTAAATGTTCTTTTGGAGTAGGGTCAGGGAAATTCCTGGGATATATGGTGACCCAAAGAGGGATAGAAGTTAACCCTGCCAAGGTGAAGGCGGTGCTCGACATGCAGCCCCCTCGGAATTTGAAGGAATTGCAAACCCTGAATGGTAGGATCGCAACACTTAGTAGGTTCATATCAAGGTCAGCAGAAAAGAGCCACCACTTCTTCAGAACCTTAAGGAAGGGGTCGAGGTTCGAGTGGGACAACCAGTGTCAGAAAGCTTTCGAGGAACTTAAGCTTCACCTTGAACAACTTCCGAAGCTGACGAAGCCCTCTCAGGGAGATGTGTTGCTCTTATACCTTTCAGTAGGGGAACACTCCCTGAGCACCGCCTTGATAAAAGAGGAAGGTTCCATACAGCAACCTATTTATTACGTGAGCAAGGTCATCCAAGGGGCAGAGATCAGGTATTCAGAAGTGGAGAGAAGGCAGCCCTGGCGGTGGTGGTAACGGCTAGGCGATTACGCCCTTACTTCCTGTCCTATAAAGTTATGGTGCGGACTAATTTCCCTTTGAAGCAGACACTGGGGAGAGCAGACTTATCAGGTAGAATGGTCAGATGGGCAGTGGAATTACAAGAGTACGATATTGATTATGAACCAAGGAGGGCCATCAAAGCCCAAGCTTTAGCAGACTTTATCCAGGAATCTACCAGAATGGAGGAAGAACAAGGCTGGAAGGTATATGTTGATGGTTACGCATCCGCTGTAGGATGTGGAGCAGGGATAGTGTTGGTTGACCCTGATGGCCAAGAAGTACGGGTAGCCATCAAGTTCCGATTCTCAACCTCAAACAACGGTGCAGAGTATGAAGCCCTGATCAGAGGGGCTAACATAGCGGCAGAGTTAGGGGCACAAAAAGTCACCCTGTACTCTGACTCACAGTTGATAGTACAACAGGTCAAGGGGGAGTATCTCGCCAAGGATGAAAGGATGATCGCCTACCTAGAACAGGTAAAGAAGTTAAAGAATAAATTCCAGACCTTCGAAGTAATACAGGTACCAAGAGAAGAGAACGAGAAAGCAGATGGGCTATCTAAGCTGGCTAGCTCTACTGAGTTTGAGGGACATGGAAAAATAACCCTGTTAGTGGCGGACCAATTAGCCACCGAGACCCTGGTCGGAGAAATAACAGCAGGAGATGACTGGAGGAGAGAGATTTGGGAAGAGCTGAAGAAAGGACAGGTAACTCCAATGTCCAGAGAAGCCAAAGCTTGGAGAAGGAAATATTGTATCTTGGGGGACCAATTATACAAGAGGTCCTTTGCTCAACCTTATTTAAAATGCCTTTCGAAAAGAGAAGCAGAGCTAGTGATTAAAGATATTCATGAAGGTTGTGCATCTAGCCATGAAGGCTATCAGACTATGGTGAAGAAGGTATATAGAGCGGGTTTTTACTGGCCCAATATAATCAAAGACGCTAGGGAATATGTGAAGAAATGCGAGAAGTGCCAGAAGAACGGACCCCTAATACGAGTACCTGCAGAAGAGATGGGGGCCATGTACTCGCCCTGTCCCTTCGCCAAATGGGGAATAGATCTAGTCGGACCCTTCCCCCTGGCACCCGGGGGAAGGAAATTTTTTATTGTGACCATGGATTACTTTAGTAAGTGGGTCGAGGCTGTACCCTTGGCCAAGATAGAGGAAGATAATGTAATTCTATTTCTGGCTAGACATATTTGTTGCAGGTTTGGAGTGCCCAGAATCTTGGTCTCTGACAACGGGACACAATTTAATGGGGAGAAGGTGAGAAAGTGGTGCGAAAGATAGAATATCATACCGAGATTCACTTCGGTGGCCCATCCACAAGCCAATGGACAAGTGGAAGTTACAAATAGAATCCTAGTAGACGGCATCCGAACGCGGTTGCAAAAAGTAGGAGGAGGATGGGTGAAGGAGCTAGATAATGTTCTCTGGTCTTATAGGACCAGTCCTAAAACAGCCACAGGGGAATCTCCTTTTTATTTGGTGTATGGAGCAGCAGCGGTGATACCTCCCGAGGCCAGGCTTGGGTCTCACAGAATTACATATTTTGAAGAAAATAAGAATGAAGAGCTGATGAGGGAGGCCCTGGACCTGGTAGAGGAAGAAAGAGAGATGGCAAGACTGAAAGCGGAGAGATATAAAAGCAGGATCAAAGCAGCTTATGATCGCAGGGTGATTCCTCGTTCCTTTAAAGTTGGAGATTTAGTACTTCGAAGAGCAGATGCCTTGAAAAATACAAGAAAAATGGAAGCTAATTGGGAGGGTCCCTACAAGGTAGTACAGGTACTAAAAGGCGGAGCATACAAACTCCAAGACATGACAGGGAAAGAGATATTGAGGCCATGGAACGTGTGCCATTTGAAGAGGTTTTATGTTTGAGGAAGGTGTTATCCCTTTACCATCTTCCCCTTTATGAACAAATTTTATGTTTACTTTTCATTCGAATAATTGCTTCACCGGCACTCTTTTTCCCTCTACGTGGGTTTCCCCTTGGGGTTTTACCACGGAGAGGTTTTTAATGAGGCCGGCATAGGTTCCCCTTATTTGCCTATGTTGATAAACATTTTTGAATCAATGGAGCATAGTTTTTGGAAAATTTCAACAATTTCCTTTAATGCATGTTTAATGCGGTGATGAGATGATTTTTATATCATGATGCTATGATGAGATGACCCTTATGCATGTTGATTTTATGATGAAACATTTCTCATTTATTGAATATTGTGCTGAGATAACTGCCAAATGTCCATGTAATGAGTGTGGAGATAATAAATGCGTTCAACATAAGATGATAGATATATTACGAGATAGAGAAGCATACACCGATTCATAAATATTTTACCTAAGGATAACTCCCAAAGTTTCTATACGCGACAGCCTCTAAAGCTAGGGGGAGTAGGGGATATGGTAGCGGAAGATGTGATTAACCTGCCAATAATCCCTAAGAACTCTTGCGAGTATAAACAACTTAAGGGAGAGTATAATCCCTACGAATCTCAACTTCAGGGAGAGTATAATCCCTAAGAACTCTTACGAGTATAAACAACTTCAGGGAGAGTATAATCCCTAAGAACTCTTACGAGTATAAACAACTTCAGGGAGAGTATAATCCCTAAGAACTTTTACGAGTATAAACAACTTAAGGGAGAGTATAATCCCTACGAATCTCAACTTCAGGGAGAGTATAATCCCTAAGAACTCTTACGAGTATAAACAACTTCAGGGAGAGTATAATCCCTAAGAACTCTTACGAGTATAAACAACTTCAGGGAGAGTATAATCCCTAAGAACTCTTACGAGTATAAACAATTTAAGGGAGAGTATAATCCCTACGAATCTTAAACTTAATGGAGAGTATAATCCCTACGAATCTTAACTTAAGGGAGAGTATAATCCCTACGAATCCTAACTTTTGGGAGAGTATAATCCCTAAACATTCTAACTTTTGGGAGAGTATAATCCCTAAACATCCTAACTTTTGGGAGAGTATAATCCCTAAGCATTCTAACTTTTGGGAGAGTATAATCCCTAAACATTCTAACTTTTGGGAGAGTATAATCCCTAAGAACCCTAACTCCGAAGAGAAACTAGAAGCAGTATCAAGTCATCAAGTAAGTATAGAAACATAAACCCTATACTATCACTTAAGACTTCTTTGTGAGCTTTAGAGCCTTTACGCGTCAAGAAAATGCTGAGGACATACTAAATTAATAAGAAAAAACAAGGTAGGAACCACATTATGTGTCTAAACAACAGAAATATAGATATATATGTATACGCATGCCAGGGAATAATATGCAGGTACGAGGCTGAGCAAAAGTAAAGCAGGAATATTTAAGACCTAAGGCACCATGCCTAGGCCCTCCACAGAAAAACCCCGGAGTGTGGAGTCTCCGGAAAATACCAAAAAGGGCCTTAGTGGCCTTAACAAAATAAAAATTGTTTTAAGAGTACCAAAGTGATATCAGAGATCTAAAGTTATGAAGAAAGGGGAACGTCACTCTTCCCCCCAAGACCTTCTCTTATCTCCTCAACTCGCTCACTGGAGTCACCTCCCTCCGCCTTCTCCATCAGAGCACATGCTGCCACGGTAGCCACTGGAGTTGGGTTGTCCACATGAATAGGAAAAGCCATATCCTTTGCCGGTGCAAGATCATCCAAGTTCAGGGTAGCATCTTTCAGTTCCAAAACTGCTTTCCTCATCCCAGGTAACCACCAAGGGGTATTGATGTCCTCCTTAGCATCTCCAGGGAACTTAGGGGGAGTGTCCAGTTCGTCCAACCGAAGGGCACGAGTATACTGACCATTAAATCCTGGAGCAGAATGTTCAGCTACGGCGTTAGAAAACCCATGGTCAATGAAATGGGGGATATATGCTCCCATTGCCCCTAAAAAGCTGCTACTCTGAAGAAAGGCCTCCAACCACTCCCGATGCAAGGTACCTAAAAATTTTTGACCTATGGCAGAGGTAAACAGGGACTCTATACGTAATTTCATACCAGCCAGAGGAAGAGTAACCTCCAGTTGTTCAACCCGTTTACCAAACTCTTTCTTCAACGAAGAAAATTTCTCCGACAACATTGTCTTCTCCGCCTGAAGTGTCTTACATCTCTGGTTAGCCTCCCGTAACTCTGCTTCGAGTATCTCCTTCTTTACTTTCTCCAACTCTACCTGGCTTTGGAGATCATCCACTAGCTGAAGGGACTGGAGAGCTCGTTCAGACACATTGGAGAATAGGAGACCAAACTACACAATGAACAATCTAAAAAAGTAAAACAGGTATACTTTTTTCTTATTAAATTACCTAGAAATATATCTGCATGAAGAGTCTACCTGAGTAAAGCTGTGGGCGGCATGCACCACTCGCTCTTCGAGGGACGGAGCGTTAAGGGCCTCGATAGCAGGGGTCGGAGTATGACGCTCTATGAACGCCAGGAGATGATCGACATTAATCTCATCAGAAGCGTCAGAAGCGACATTAGGCAAGGATGATTTGGTCTTGGACTTTTTCTTCCTATAAGCATCAGAGACTGGAGGTAATGTGGAAACCAGGGCCTTTTCAGTGGATGACCTGGTACGTTTAGCGACTGAACCGGTGGCAGGTTTCACTGGGGAAGGAGGAAGTTGAGCCTTTTAGGAACTTTCAGGGGCCGGAGACTTAGCAACCATTGAGAGGGGAGTGGCATCGCGGGAGATTTGAGTTAACCAACTCATGGCTGCACAAGGAAACATGAAAAAGGCGTTAACAATCACAACAAGGTGAATTTTGAAGACAATACAAAAAAAGGAAATGATATTACCATCGTCGGGACCTAGGGGATAATCGGGGCGACCAAAACCGAAATGAGAGAGGGCTCTAGGATTCTTACAGATACTCATCACGTCAAAAAAGCCATGGGCAGAGACATTATCATTTAAATGATTCATAACATCCAGGTTTAAAGTAGAACAAACGGAAAGAGGAGGATGGGGTACCCCTGGATTCTCATAAATCCACCCCTCATGAGGAAATTCCCAAGGAAGAGGGTTTGTAACAAAGAAATAATAGTCTTTCCAGTCCTGGACCCCTTCATGGAGTTTTTCCATGAATTTGCCGGTCCTGGAGGTACGACCACTAGCATAAAAAAAATCGTCCGCAAACTTACACACGTACTAGGTTAGAAAGAGTTGAGCTGAAGGATCCCCACCGTTTCCTTTCATCAGGATGTAAAAGCCTAACATTGCGCGTATAGCGTTGGGGGTGAACTGGTTCAGAGGTATGCGGAGATAGGTGAAAATTTCACAGAGATAGGGGTGGATCGGGAAACGGAGGCCCGCTTTCAGTTGAGCCTCCCAAAAGGCTAAGGTATTATGACCTGGAAAATTAGGGCGCTCTTTTCTATGGGCAACCCTAACGGAATAATCGGCGGGGAAGATCCCTGAACGGATAAAAGAGGCAGCACGCTCAGGAGTAAGGATCGAGGGACCAGAAATTTTGTCTTCCAAAGCTTGGTCGGTTACGGGAAATATGGAAAACGAGTTGGAAGTGGAACTCTCCATGGATATGGAGTCTGAGGAGGATGACATAAGGAAATTGTAAATGAGAAAAGAAAGGAAGGAGTAGATACCTGGAGCAAAGTCGATTTTAAGAGTGATGACGGAATGGCCGCTAGACGTGTGTAGAGAAGTTAAAATCGCAAAAATGAAAGGGAAGATGAAAAATAGATAAGCTCGGAAGCAAGGAAAAAGGGATTTTTTGGGGAAAAAAAAAGAGGTTTTGAAATAATTAGGCAAAGGAGAGAGAAAGGAGAGAACCGAGGAGAATTAATGGCACCCCAATCAAAAGGCGCGTGAATGAAGAAGGGCGGCTTGATGTTGGCCCTTGAGTGTACGCGCGGTTGCGTATTTCGAGGGCAAGATGGCTTGTGGAAGTGCAAAAGGCCTGAAGCCTTCTGAGGGTAATTATTACGAAGGGAATCAAATCAATGATATTTCTAAGGATATCTTGAGGAATGGGGTACATCTTTAATATTTATCTCAAGGTTATTGTTTTCCTACTCTCCTAAAAATTATTCCTTTTATGAGAGTAGGGGGGAGTGGTTGATGCAGATAAATATGTCGCTCTTTGAGAAGTCGACACGTGGAAACGGGATAAAATATGATAGTTGTGATTAGGTCAATACACCGAAGAAGCAGGATTAATATACCTCTGGGCTTAAGCAGGGAAATTAGAGAAATCAGGGTGATTGGGCCTTTAGCTCATATTTGGAGAGATTAATAGCCCTTGGGCCTGGAAGGATTCGGCCCAAATAAAGGACGAGTAGTTAATCCTTTCTAAGCCAAGTCAAATGAGTGGGTCAACCCACGAAGATAGGGGGCGGATATGCTGAAGAACCAAGTCTCCAAGTAAAGTGAGACCGATTCTTTAGGGAATGGGCCAAAGATATAGGGAGAACGAGTCTTTCCCCCTCCGGAAAGGGGGGCCAGGTATAAAAACAGGTTATTTCCATATTCTTACTTACGTTTTTTACATAATACATACATTTTTTATGAAATACACACTGAATTGAGAGAAACAGAAAGATATTCGCCGGAATCTCCCTAGAGATACAGGGGAATTCCTCTTCGATTTCTCCTACAACCGATTCTGACTTGAGCGTCGGAGCTTCTACGCCGGAGCCCCCCTCCGGCGTACTTTTGCAGGTTATTTTCGGATTCTCAAGGAGATTTGCTTGAAGATTGCCGAGGATAAAACGAGCGATTTGATTCGTGATTAGCAGTGCTCTTAGAGGAACGGCTGATATCTCAAGGCGTTCTTTTTCGACGCATCAATTTTAAATACAATTCAAAACAAGAATTATTTTAAATACACGTACTAAATCTATATGCATACATTGATAATTAATTACTCCTTATAATAAAAAGTTAAAATATTAATATATCAAAATTAATTTGTACACGTATGAGAAAAAAAATAATTTGTACACACATTTGTTCAAAATCGTTTTTTAAATATTCAAACTCGGTATAATTAGAGTATTGCATTATATAAAAGGTATCACCGTATCAATTATATCACATATAAATTAAAGTTTTTTTTTTCGAACCAACATATAAATTGAAGTTAAAAAAAAAAAATCACGGTTAGTTTCTTTAAATTTCAAATCTTAATTAATTTAAATTGAGGTCAACCAATTCTTTTTATAGAAATGGCTAGATTTAAGTTCTGCATTAAATGAAAAATAATAATGGTCATATATTAATCACGCCATATGTCTACATTTAAATTGAGTCAACACAATAATTAACTATCTATTTATATATGTGATATTATTTTCATAAATCCAACATTTCAACATTTAATAGTTTTAATTACTGAACGGTTAAGATATTATTTCCATATATCTACATATACATAAACTCAATAATATATTAACGGGTTGGTCTGCTATGCACTCGAGTGCATGTTATGCACCCTAGTCCATGTTGCATTTTTCAGTTTTACTGACTTACACTTTTTGATAAATGGTGTTGCACTTTTTAATTATTAAACTGTATAATAATATTTTTAATTATAATTGAAAAGTGCAACACCATTTACCAAAAAGTGTAAGTCATTAAAACTGAAAAGTGCAACTAGACTAGAGTGCATAACATGCACTCGAGTGCATACGAGACTTTACCTATATTAACTAGATGATTCCCCGCGTATTACGCGGTATATTGATAAAAGTTACGGAGTAATATTCTAAATAATATAACTCATATTTTAAAATATACACTTATAAAATTTCATAGGTAAATTTACTTTTCATAATTTAAAATTTTATTATATAATTTTTATTTTGAATAATTTTTTTATGTATAATTAGTATGATAAAATTTATTGTATCAATTAATTTATAATATATATTCAATTACTGATAAAATTGTATATAAATGAATTTATCTCATTAATTAATTAAATTGATATATTTTATAAAATGTATAGATATATTTTTAGACAAAAGAACATAAAAGAGAACTTAATCAAAATAAGATATTAATTGATTTTAATTTTAATTTAGGTAAGACTTTCCATTTTAATATCAATGACATATGTATTAACCAATAGTTTAATTACACATTAAATTTTAAAAAAATCAATTTAATCTTCATGCAACAGATCATCACATTTAACCATATGATGACACGTGGCAATATTAAACTCCCTATTAGTATATAGGGGTGATAAATCTAAATTTTAACTGAATTATATATATAAAAAAAAAGGATCATAACCAACGTTAAACATCTTCTAATAATAACAATTTCCATATATCTAATCTATATATATATATATATATATTATTTTTTTAATAAATCTAAATTTTAATTAAAATCGTAATTATATGAAAAATATGTGTCAAATTTAATATACAATAATTAATTATCCACTTTTTTACAAATTCGAACTTTTAGACGAGACGGAATTCTTTCATGATATCAGAGCTACAGGACTCAAATCCACATGTTTAAATGCCCACGAGTGAATAGATGAGTATTAAGGAATTAAAATATAATAATTAATTTTCCACCTCTCTACAAGTTTAGACTTTTAAAATGAGATGAAGTGTAAATCGGGTCTCGAATGTGATCGTGATTCGTGAGGATCGAAAATAATGGCTTTAGCCTAAAAGACTCTTAATACCTTATAATAAGTTTTCAAATCTTGAAATAATTTTCATTAAAATTTTTAATACTATTTTTTCTCTAAATTCTAAAATAATTTGACATATGTATAATTAATACTTCTATTTCAATGTTAATTAGACCAATATTTAGAATTCTTTAAGTGTAATAATGAGACAATTTTATTCCATGTCAGATTGTGGTCATTAGGAATAAAATTTTCAAATCTTGAAATAATTTTCATTGAAATTTTGAATACTAAATTTTCTCTCAATTCTAAAATAATTTGACATAGGTGTATTTAATACTTCTATTTCAATGTTAGACCAATATTTAGTATAATTTGGTGTAATAATGAGACTTAATTTTATCCCAATGTCAGATTGTGATCATTAGGAATAAGAATAATTGTAGAAGAATTTACTTTATTTATTTGTTAATTTAATTAACTGCATTATTTCTTATCTTAATTTTTAAACCGCATTGTTATTAACATTAGACTTTTCTTTTATTGTTTATATGTTGAATTTAATATAAAAGTGTTGGTCTGATAAATAATGCAATAATTAATTTTACGTACTTTATTTGTTAGTTTAATTAAAAAAAGGTTTATTAATTTTAATTTAGCTATCAAATCTAATTTGTATAAGCATTTGAGAATTTCTTTAACACTCTATAAAAAGTTTATTAATTTTCATTGTTCTAGACCCAAATCATATATCTCTACAATACAATTATTCTTGAAGAGTTGAGTTGTGATTGCACACTGCGTTGTTAGATCGAGTACAATAAGACGTCTTCAACCCTAACTACCAAACAAAGTGATATTCTACTAGAATTATTTGTTTTAGTGATGGTAGTTTTTTTTTTTTTTCTATGGATACAAGGGTACTGATAATTTTTTTTATGAAGAATTCTTTCTACAACGTTAGATCTCATGGAGACATTGTTCTTAATGTTGCATTGGTGGTATACCTTCTTTTTTGTTGCATAGTGCACATATATACTAGGTTTTGTATTCAAATAAACATTTCTAAATCATTCACCTACAATATTACCAAATACTCATTTATCAAAATATATAATAAAGTCAAAGTTGATAATATGGGATGAGGCATCAATGATTAACAAATTTTATTTTGAGGCACTTAATTGAAGCCTAAGAGATATAGTTAGAAGTCATGGTGGATCGATGTTTAATTTGTCTTTTGAAGGAAATTCAGTGGTTTTTGGTGGAGACTTTATCCAAATATTTCATGTTATCTCATAGTGGATTTTGAAAGTTGGTGATGGGGATCTTGGAGATAGTGATGATGGTTTTGCGGATATTGATATTTCTAAGGAGAATTTGATTTTAGATGCATGTGATCCCGTTGTTGTTGTTGTAGTTGACAACATTTATTCATCTGTCTCTGATAACTTTGGTACAAATAAGTATTTTGAAGATGGAGTTATACTTGCTCCAATAGATAAAGAAGTTGAAAGTATTAACAAGACAATATTAACAATGATACTTGATGATACAAGAGAATGTTTGAGTTCAGATAATGTTTGTCTATCAGAGTTTAAATATGGTGGTATGGGACATGTATTTTTAATTGACTTTCTCAATTCTCTTAGTTGTTTTGCTTTACTAGACCATCGTTTGTTTCTTAAAATAGGTGTTCATATAATGTTGCTTAGGAACATTAATCTAAAAGTCTGATTCGTGCAATAGAACTAGATTGATTGTTACAAGACTTGAAAATCAAATCAACGAAGGACAAATTCCTTTTGGAAGAAATGTTGGTAGTAAAGTTTTTATCCCAAGAATGACATTGAGTGTTTCGATTGACACGGCTCATGTAAAGTTTTGATGGAGAAAATTTTATATTTTATTATCTTTTACAATGACGATAAATAAAAATCAAGGTCAGTCCCTTTTCAAGGTAGGTGTCTACTTTCTAAAATTTGTGTTCACACATGGACAGTTGTATGTTACTGCTTTTAAAGTGAAGAACAAAATGAATTGATTTTTTTTTTAACATAGATTCAAATGAAAAAATATGTAAACGTACAACAAATGTTGTCTACAAGAAAATTTTCTGCAATTTGTAATTTGTATATTGATTTTTTTATAAATAAAATTATAATTGTCTATTCTATTTTTTAAATATATACATGGTATGATGTAATTTATATTGCTATAAAATTTTATTTTTTTATCTTTTAATAGATTAATAAATTTATACATATTTTAAAGATTATTTTTTATTAATTAATAAATTAAAAATAAAATATACTCCATTATTTATAAATTTATTTTAACCCCGCGTAAAACGCGGGTCTTACACTAGTTCAATATGATTGTCGATAGGACGAACAACCACCTCGGAAAAGGACATATGTCTGTATAAGTCAGCTCATCTCACGTGTGAAGAAGATAAGAACAAGTTGAGAAATTCTCAAATGCACAGTGGGCATTGAATTATTTGGTGCACACGCTTTTAATTCTGTTTCCTCTCTCCAAAACCCTAGTTAAGCGCCGCATCTACCAATCTCTCCGTGATTCATTAACAATCAAGACATACACTATGCCCTACGTCAGTACTACAAATCACGTTTGGATCCAAGGCAATGTGGATTTCATATTTGCTAATGGTGGGTTAAATTATTATGTAAACTGCGATCCAAATTCTTCCTATTTCCTTCCCAATTTAAAGCTGCAGAAAAAGACAAAGAGGAATAACCTCTCTCTCTTCCCCTTCCTTCTCAAATCCTTTGTTTATACCATTTACATTTAGCGGTAATCCATTAATCAATGTTTTATTCATCTAGGATGTTTCTCGGATTTTTGCCTTTTTCGTGTTCTTTTTTTGTTTATAAAAATTGTAGTTATTTCTTATTGAAAGTGGTAATTGTTGTTAATGAAAAGTGTAGTGTTATTCTTATTATTGAAAAATGTAATTTTTATTATTGAAAAGTGGTAAATATTTATTATTGAAAAGTGTAATTCTTATTATTGAAAAATTGTAGATATTTTAACTGAAAAGTGTAATTCTTATTATTGAAAAGTTGTAACTGAAAAGTGTAGTTCTTATTATTGAAAAGTGGTAACTGAAAAGTGTAATTCTTATTATTGAAGTGTAATTCTTATTATTGAAAAGTGGTAACTGAAAAGTGTAATTCTTATTATTGAAAAGTGGTAACTGAAAAGTGTAATTCTTATCATGTAGAAGTGGTAGATATTTTAATTGAAAAGTGTAATTCTTATTATTGAAAAGTAGGAGATATTTTAACTGAAAAGTGTAATTTTTATTATTGAAAAGTGGGTGGGAGATATTTTAACTTAAAAGTGTAATTTTTATTGTTGAAAAGTGGTACACACTACTACACATTTTCACTTGGAGAACTCCACTTGGAGAGCTCTTTTTTCAATCAGCTCTCCAAGTGAACACTTGGAGAGCGGTTTTATTAAAAAAAAAAAAAATTAACTTAGAGAGCGGTTCAAAACCGCTGTCCAAGAGAAACTCTTGGACAGCGGTTGAGAACCGCTTTGCAAGGAAGATTACAGAGCGGTTTAGAACCGCTCTCCAAGTATACACTTGGAAAGCGGTTCATAACCGCTCTCCAAGCCCAAATTCTGGCCAAAACCCTAAATCCCCCAAATTCAATTAATTCGACGCGTTTTCTACCATTCTCCTCCTCCAACATTCATTCTCCTCCTCCAACATTCAAAACGCGTTTGCAACCTAATTTCTCCCCCAAATTAACAGTCGCCGTCGCCTCCTTCCTCGCGGCGTCGCCGTCACCTCCTTCCTCGCGGCGTCGCCGTCACCGTCGCCTCCTTCCTCGCGGCATCGCAGTCACCGTCGCTTCCTTCCTCGCGGCGTCGCCGTCACCGTCGCCTCCCTCACTCTCTCTTCTCGCGTCGTCGCCTCCATCTCCCTCTCGCGCCGTCGCCTCACTCCCTCCATCTCCCTCCTCGTGCCGTCGCCGTCGCATCGCCTCCCTCTCCGTTGCCGTCGCCGTCGACTTGCTCTCCAGCCGTCGCATCGCCTCCCTCTCCGTTGCCGTCGCCGTCGCCGTCGCATCGCCTCCCTCTCCGTCGCCGTTGCCGCTGTAGGTACAGGTACGTACATATATATATATATACAGATGTATTTACAGGTTAATGGTGTATATATATGTTATATTAGTGTATATATGTATGTTAATGGTGTATATTTGCAGACGTATTTGAAATTTGATGATTATTGTGATTTGTAATACCTTCAATCCCTCCCCTTTTTTCTAGTGATTGTGTCTAAAATGCTTATTAATCCTCCAAAATTTTATGATTTTTTTTCTAGTGATTGTTAGGAGTCGATATTATTACGAAATAAATGCAGAATAAATAGGATTTGTTAGGAGTTGTTAATTTGGTATAATTAAGTTTTGATTTTGTATAGGGGTAAATTAAAATTGGAGAACAGGAATGGAAGGGCTTTAGGCTTTAAAATCACGGATTAACGAATTAATTCTAAATCACGGATTAACGAATGATGATGCTAAGACGAGGTTAAAGGACACATAAAAATATTATTGATGCTATCAAGATGAGTGAAAATACTAATGAAAAAAGGTTTTTGAGGTTTATATATGTTTTTGTACGTTTATTTATTTGAATTTAATTAAGTTTTGATTTTGTATAAATAGGATTTTTAAATATAAAATAATTATTAAAAAAAATAATATAAATAGGATTTTTAAAATATAAAATAATTATTAAAAAAATAATACAAAAAAAAAATACTTAGAAAGCGGTTTAAAACCGCTGTCCAAGTAAAATCGAAAAAAATATATAGTACTTGGAGAGCGGTTTTGAACCGCTCTCCAAGTGAAATTAATAAAAAAAGAATTAATATAGAGAGCGGTTTTGAACCGCTCTCCAAGCTCTTATACTTAGAGAGCGGTTCATAACCGCTCTCCAAGGGCCTCACTTGCAGAGCGGTTTAAAACCGCTTTCCAAGTCCTCTTACTTACAGAGCGGTTTTTAACCGCTCTCTTAGCTTGGAGAGCTGTCGCTTGGAGAGCGGTTTTAAAGGCTCTCCAAGGCCCTTTTTCAAAGCTCTCCAAGCTCAATTTTGTAGTAGTGACATTTTAATATCTTAAGTTTCAATAACCACTTGGACAACAGTTATTTTGTTCAAAATTTTGCTTTGACTAATACATATTGATTGACAGGTCTTCAAAATGTACATTAGTGTGCACGTACACACTATGCACAGGACACCAACCCGAACAAATTAGTTCGTCAATTGACAGTAGAATACTTAGTCATTAAGTATTCAAGAGCAATGTGCCACTAGATAAACACATGTCCTGTCTAAAGGTATAAACAATGCAATAGATGCAATTCATACTTAAATATAAACTATTTAAAGGGTCTTTGACCTAATTAATAAACATAATCAAAATACCAAATTACAAAATACCTTTTCTCTCTCTCTTTTTAAAATTTCTAAGTCTTTTGGGTAAAAGAATTAACTCCACGGCTGAGCTGTGAGAGTAGATGTAGGTCTGGAGGTCGAGCCACTATAAATCCTTGTGTCATTCTTTATCGCTTACTTTACGTATACCCAATATTGTTTTAAGTTTGAAGCGTACGTGTCAAAAATACACTTTTAACTTGTGTAGCACGATATCAAGTCAGTTGTTAGCATTATCCATTTCTTGCATTATTTTTAAAGATATTTTTCATATACATACGAGTCTAAACAATTTAGGGACCCACACATTTCGCACTAACAACTTTGTTAGATAGTTGTCGATCAAACTGACTTGCTTTTCAACTATCAATAGGGTAACCCTCTCTTCGTGTTGTTCGACACACGCACTCTTAGTCAGACTTCCCATCTGATTGGAGGAAAATTTTTTATTTTTCAAAATTGTAGAAAAGTCTATTCACCCCTCCCCTCTAGACTTTCCACTTCACAACTTGTATAAAAGGGACCAACAAATGGGATGAGGTGGGTTATGGATCGGCCCGCCCCATTAGCCCATTTTGACAGCTCTAGTTCTAGTGAAAGCTATTCAACTTTCTTTTTTCGTCTGTTCCAATGAAAGTTACCCATTTCTTTTTTGGTAAACTACCCCTCTCACATTTCATTATATTATT
This sequence comes from Galeopsis tetrahit, assembly GCA_963675135.1. Lineage (NCBI taxonomy): Eukaryota > Viridiplantae > Streptophyta > Magnoliopsida > Lamiales > Lamiaceae > Galeopsis > Galeopsis tetrahit. Next base: position 9,238,760 of record OY776124.1, read on the forward strand.
TTCTCTCTCAATCATATCACCTCTAATACATCTATTTATTATACCATACTAGTATTACGATGTCTAAATATTCAGATTCTTTATACCCTTTATATTAATTTTTGGTTTGATGTTAATCTCAAATTAATTTAATCTATGTGTCATTTTAAAATAATTAGAGTACACCTATCATTTTATTAAATTAGATTACTCTCTAAAAAAAAATGACATGTCATTAGATTGATAAGTATGAATTAAAAATATAAGTTTGACTAATTTTTTATTACATTTTCATTTATATATTTTAATAAAAAATTAACTTAAGTGCATTTTTTTTATTATATGATATATTATTTAAATTATTTAGTAATTAATGTATTTAAAACATAATGATTTGAAATATATTTATTGAAAAATTAGAAAATATATTTTATAGTTTTGCAAACATATTATTTAAGTATAGTTATTATGTAATATAATTATATTACTTTACATAATAATTTTTTATAAGGCTCAATCAGCTTTTGTATCGGGGAGACATCCATGATAACATTTTAATTGATTTTGAATCCCTCCATGCAATGAAGAATAATAGAAATGGTGATAGAGGTGACATTGCCCTTAAGATCGATATCAGTAAAGCGTATGAAAGAGTCGACTGGGGTTTCCTAGAGTTGCTTCTTAGAAGATTGAATTGGATTTTTGTTATAAATGGGTGAGGTGGATGTTCTTATGTGTTACGACAGTCGGATATTCAATTCTCGTGAATGATAATATGGTGGGCCCTATCGTTCTGGTTAGGGGGCTCAGGGCAAGGAGACCTTTTATCCCCTTATTTGTTCATCCTCTACACGGAGGGATTGTCTGCTGCCCTAAATAGCGGGCTCGGCTTGGCTTTTGCATGGGTATAGAGTCTACCGCCGTACTCCGGAAGTCACCCACTTGTTATTCATAGATGATAGTTTTCTTTTTTGCAAGGCCACTGTGGATGAGTGCAGCGAATTAAAGACAATTTTGGATGACTATGAACGATACTCCAGGCAAGCAATTAACTATACAAAATTTGAAGTCTTCTTTAGCAAGAATGGGGCGAATAGTAGAAGGGGAATATATTAAGGCGATCTTGAATGTCCATAACCCTATTATACGGGCAAATACTGAAGTACCTTAGCTTACCTTCTCTTATTGGGAGAACGAAGAAGGATATTTTTGAGTATGTGAAGGAATGGTTATGGAATAAATTACAAGGATGGAGGAAAAAGAAATGGGGATTTCACATATTAGGTCTTTCCACCTAGTGATTTTTTAAATAAGGACATGGTTTAAAATAGTTTCAAATTAAGGTCAAAATCCAACTTAAATGTACCATTTAACCCTCAATATTTAAAATTACGTTTTAATATAATATTGGCAAAGTCTAGTATGCACTCGAGTGCATGCTGTGCACCCTAGTCCATGTGCAATTTTCAGTTTACTGACTTACACTTTTTGGTAAATGGTGTTGCACTTTTCAATTATTAAACTGTATAAGTAATAATTGAAAAGTGCAACACCATTTACCAAAAAGTGTAAGTCAGTAAACTGAAAAGTGCAACATGGACTAGGGTGCACAACATGCACTCGAGTCCAGCAGACCAACCCTATAATATTAAGTCAACTAATTTTAAATTTTGAATGCAAATCGCTGTTAATTTTCCCAAAGCTCTGATATTCAAGTCTTCCCCAAAGCTCTGATATTCAAATCTTCCTCAAATTTTTTATATTCAAGTCTTCCCCAAATTTCTGATATTCAATTGAATTTTTACAATTTCATTTTCAGACTTGAAGATCTGCAGAAAAATTGTCAAATCAAATTAGATATGTTCTTCAAAAAAATCTCTGACTTGATTATGCAGAAAGATCTGCAGAAAAATCGTTGACTATAATGCAGAAAAAAAAAATTTAAGTTGCATCATCATATGAATAATGCAGAAGTGTGAAGTAAATTATGTGCATATGCAAATATCATTATGCAGAAAACGACTTTATGCAAATTAGATCTGCATTAATAAAATTCGTCTATTAATGTAGGCCACATACCAGTGACTGAATCAAGACTTCTAGAAACGTTGAAAACTGATTAACACGAACCAACTTGGAACTACTAACAATCAATCTGCATCTTTGTCTTTGACCAAATATATGAACATAAAATACTTTTGAAACTGGAATCAATGTATGGAATTAAAGAAAGTAAAAAAAACTCAATATAATTGCCACGATCTTGATGCGTGATTTGAAAAAAAAAATATTGAATCAATGGAAGATGGTTGAAAAAAATATTGAGTCAGTACCTGACTGCAAGCCTCCAACTCAACAAACCCGAGGGATTCTCTATAGAAGTTGTTATCCACTAATTTCCCAGATGAGTACGCCAAGAGATTAATTAATAAATAATGTAACGGTGGTCAAAGAGGCTTTAAATGTGTGTAAGGAGGCGCTAAACGACGGCCTTGAGTCCTTGGACGACGATCGATATTGCAGAGCGAGAAGAAGAATATGTTGAACGACGTGAGAACATGGTTGAGCACCGTGGTGACGGATCGTGTTTAGACGCATTGGAAGAGGTGAAATCAAATGAGAAAAACATGTAGACACAATTAAAAGGGAAAGTCAAGCGAATTAAATCAATTCGCATATGAATAAGGAAGGTCAGATTATTATTTTCATAGCTGTCAAATTAAACGGAAGATGAAGAAGGTAAGACTATGAATGCGGTTGAATATATGGCAGATAAATAAGGAAGATGAAGACTTGTTCTTTAATTAATAAATTAATAAATTAATTTTCATATTTAAATATATGGGCATAAAGAGTTATTAACATGTGTTTTTATTTTATTTTTTCTTTTTAAGATTTTATTATTGGTCCTCAAAAAAGAAAATATTCAAGGCGGGTAAGGAGGTGCTTAGCCAATCAATTCCAACTTTCTGCATGACATCATTTCTCCTACCAATAATTTTATTGAATGAAATGCAGGTCATGATTAACAAGTTTTGGTGGGGCAACTCCACAGATACCAGTGAAAGGCATAAATTGGATGAGGTAGGAAAGACTTTGTGTTGATAAAGAAAGTGGTGATTGAAGGTTCTGAGATCTACACAAATTTAATCTTGCATTTACTTGGCAAGATGGCATGGCGGCTCGTCACAGACCCTGATGCCCTCGTATGCAGAATTATTAAAGCTAGATACTTTCCACTAGGTGATTTTCTATCAGTACGTAGGGTTGGGCAGGAATCCTAGCTTTACGTGGTCAAGCATATATGCTACCCCGGGTTTAATCAGAGCCGGATTTAAGTGGAAAGTTGGGACGGGGGAGAGCATCCGTGGGATATGCGCGCCTTGGGTTAACGACCCTGACAATTTTCTTATTTATTATCAAAGTGTAAAGATGAAGATTTTTTTTCGAAAATCAAAGAAAATATTAATGGATTCGGTGTGCAATTTATGTAAAAACGTTTCTAAAAAACATGTGTCTTTCATGATTAGAAAAATTTATTAGTTGATAGTCTATGTGTCGACAACGTGGCGAGTTCGCCGTCCGGCGCCAAGTTAAATTAAAATTAGCCCGAAAAATATATTGGTGCATCGAATTGCAAAAAATAAAAAGTTGGTGTATCAAATTGCAAAGAAAAAAATAAGTATATGTTGTAATTGATAAATAGTTAAATACATTAAAGGTGATGATTTTTTTTTTTTAATTTAACTATGAATAATGAGGGTGAATTTTTTGGAATGATGGTGAATTTTTTTGGGGCATGACCTCACGTGAGTGAAAACCCTCACTTTTGAAGAGGTTGTTGTTGATGGACATTTGTCTCAAAATTCACTTTCTAATTGAATTACAGAAAATATTGATGACCTGAAACAGTGTGAGAGATTGATGGACCTGAAACAGTGTGAGAGATTGTGCCAAAATTAGAGAGAGCATTTGAATCTCCATTGAGAGAGCATTTGACCTCACCGAGGAGGTTGTTGGTTTTCATGGATGTCTCATGGCTTATAATTTTGTGGTGTGATATGCTTATGATCATTTTTAACTATTTATGGCTAAGTATGAAAATTATATTTGTCAAGTAATAATAGTGATGTTGTGTATGGGATATGAGACTGGAAAAGATGATTAGTAAATGTAAATGAGAAGGGTATCTTCTTACTTTTAACTTTTAGTATTTTCTTTTTTTAATGTCCGCCTTTTGTTTGTATAAGTAGCTTAACCTTTTTTCGGTCATTTTAATTCTAGTAATATCCTTTAATCTTTTGATTGTGCAGAAGCTTAGAAATTGGATAATGTATGTATGTGTATGCCCAATTAGTCACAAATGGAATTTCAATGTTATTGCTTGCATCTTTTATATATTGGGTTGATGTATTGTAGTTAGGAATGAATAATGTATGCATTTAATTCTCTAATGTTATAAAATAATATATAAAATGGATGTCCTTTCAAATACTTTTAGATGATTCTAGTATAAGCACTTATGATGATCACTTATGATGATCACTTATGATGATCTTTATGTTAGAATTCTAGGAGCTTCTCTTACTCCCTATAAAAGGGTGGTATGCCACCCCATTTTGTACACTCGATGAAAAAGGAATAAAAGTATTAGTTTCACAACACGTTATCAGCACGAGTCTCTACGTTGAGCCAAAATAATATTTTCAAGTATTATATACTTGAACCTCTTCAAGGTAGATTAAGGTAGTGTTTTTTTTTTCTACTTTCTCATTTCATTCTTCATTATGGCTACTTTCACAAAACTTGAATTTGCACCACTTGATATCACCGGAAAAAATTATTTGTCATGGATTTTAGATGTTGAAATTCATCTTGAGGCTATGGGTCTTGGTGATGCTATTGTTGAAAATAATAGTGCATCAAATCAAGACCGTGCCAAAACAATGATTTTCCTTCGTCATCATTTGGATGAAGGATTGAAAACTGAATATTTAATAGTGAAAGATCCACTAGTTTTGTGGAGAAATTTAAAAGAAAGATACGACCACCTGAAGATGGTCGCCCTTCCAAAAGCCCGGTATGATTGGCTTCATCTACGTCTGCAAGATTTCAAAACTGTCAATGAATATAATTCGGCTATGTTCAGAATTACTTCACAATTAAAGTTATGTGGTGAAACCATAACTGATGATGATATGCTTGAGAAGACATTCTCTACTTTTCATGTCTCGAATATGCTCCTGCAGCAACAATATCGAGAAAAAGGTTTTAAGAAATATTCTGAACTAATTGCATGCCTTCTCTTAGCCGAGCAAAATAATGAATTATTGTTGAAAAATCATAAGTCCCGACCCACCGGTTCTAGTCCATTCCCTGAAGCAAATGCGACTCAATCTCAAAATTCTGGTCGTGATCGTGGACGTGGACGTGGATGTGGTGGTAGCCGAGGACGTGGTAATAATCGTGGTCGCGGTCGTGGTAGATTTACTCCATATAATAACAACAACCATGATCGTGACAAGAAACAAGTTGTCTCCCAGAAGAGAGACAATGGAGAAAAGAATGGAGAAAAGAAGAAATATGAGGAACATTGTTACCGGTGTGGAATGGAAGGTCATTGGTCCCGCGTGTGTCGAACAGCGGATCATCTTGTTGAGCTTTATCAAGCTTCTTTGAAAAATAAGGCAAAAAATGTTGAGACAAATTTTATTGATAACAATATTGCTCTTGATGGTGATGATGTGGTTATGACCCATCTTGATGTAGCCGATTTCTTTAACGATGTTAACTAAGCATATGATGAATACCCTATAAGTATTTCATGATGAATAAAATATTTATATATTTTGCATCTTTTATTAATATTAATTTCTAATTTATGTTTTATTTTTTTTATGAAGAAGCAATGGATGCCAAACATTTGGGAATGAATAGTGATGGTGATATTTGTCTAATTGATAGTGCTACTACACACACTATACTTAAAAATGAAAAATATTTTTCTCATTTGCAAAAGGGGGAGACAAATGTTAACACTATAAGTGGTAGTGCAAATTTGATTGATGGCTCCGGAAGAGCCACAATATTTCTCCCTGAAGGAACTAAACTAGTTATAAATAATGAACTACTGTATCCCAAGTCTCAAAGAAATTTGTTAAGTTTTAAAGATATCCGCAAAAATGGGTATCATATCGAGACTCTAAATGAGAAAAACAGTGAATGTCTATTGATTACACAAGTTGTTTCTGGAAAGAAACGTGTGTTAGAAAAGTTGTATTCACTCTCTTCTGGCCTATATTACACGAATATAAATACAGCTGAAACATATCACCTAATAGACCAGAAGTCTATTACTCCCAATGATTTTATGGTTTGGCATGATCGCCTTAGACATCCTGGTTCCACCATGATGAGGCGCATAATTGAAAATTCACATGGCCATTCATTAGAAAATAAAAAGGTGTTAAATTCTAATGAATTCTCATGTGTTGCATGCTCTCAAGGGAAGTTAATTGTTAGACCTTCACCAACTAAAGTGGGGATTGAATCCCCTGCATTCCTAGAACGAATTCATGGTGATATTTGTGGGCCTGTAGATCCACCATGTGGACCATTTCGATATTTTATGGTGCTAGTTGATGCATCAACGAGATGGTCACATGTATGTCTCTTATCCTCTCGCAACTTGGCATTCGCAAGATTACTTGCCCAAATAATAAAGTTGCGAGCACAATTTCCAGATCACCCAATAAAGAAAATTCGTTTAGATAATGCTGGTGAATATTCATCACATGCTTTTTATGATTATTGCATGTCGATTGGAATAAGTGTTGAACATCCTGTAGCTCATGTTCACACACAAAATGGTCTAGCCGAATCATTTATCAAACGATTGCAATTAATTGCTAGACCATTGTTAATGAAATCAAAACTCCCTTTATTTGGTTGGGGACATGCTATACTACATGCAGCAACACTTGTGAGAATTCGGCCGACAAGTTATAATAACCTTTCTCCCCTTCAATTAACATTTGGTTATGAGCCAAATATCTCACATTTAAGAATTTTCGGGTGTGCGGTTTATGTTCCAATTGCACCGCCTCACCGAACTAAATTGGGCCCCCAACGAAGGTTGGGAATATATGTCGGGTATGAATCACCTTCTATAATTAAATATATTGAACCATTAACAGGTGATTTATTTACTGCTAGATTTGCAGATTGTCATTTTGATGAATCTCATTTCCCGACATTAGGGGGAGGTAAGGATCAACCGAAAAAAGAAATCAATTGGAAAATTGCATTAGATTTCCTTGATCCTCGTACAAAAGAATGTGAACTAGAAGTTCAAAGGATCATACATTTGCAACAAATTGCAAATCAATTACCGGATGCATTTAGTGACTCCAGAAGAGTTACTAAATCACATATTCCTGCAGAAAATGTTCCGGTTAAGATTGATGTCCCTGAAGGACAAATAACAAGTGCTAATGAATCTAAAGCACGCCTGAAGCGTGGTAGACCTCTTGGTTCCAAAGATAAAAACCCTCGAAAGAAAAGAGGAATAATTAAGATCGACGAGTCAAATGAGGATGAACAACTCGCACGTAGTGAGAAAATTCAGCTTCCTGAAGAAGTTGTCTCAGAAGATGTTGCTCCTGAAGAGCATGAGGTTGTAGAAACTTCAATAAATTATATCACTACGGGAAAAAGTTGGAACCGAAGAGAAACAGTCATTGACAATGTTTTTGCATATAATGTAGCACTTGATTTTTTGGAAGAATTTGAGGATCATGAACCCAGATCGGTTGATGAATGTCGGCGTAGAAATGACTGGCCAAAATGGAAAGATGCAATTCAATCCGAGTTGGATTCACTGGCAAAACGAAAAGTATTTGGACCTGTAGTCCAAACACCTGAAGGTGTAAAGCCAGTGGGATACAAATGGGTATTCGTGCGAAAAAGAAATGAGAAAAATGAAGTTGTGAGATATAAAGCACGATTGGTAGCCCAAGGTTTTTCACAAAGACCTGGATTTGATTATGATGAAACATACTCTCCTGTGATGGATGCAATTACATTTAGATATCTTGTAAGTTTTACCGTGCATGAAAAACTTGAGATGCGTCTAATGGACGTAGTCACTGCATACTTATACGGTAATCTTGAAAAAGATATCTACATGAAAGTCCCTGAAGGATTCAACATGCCTGAAGCATGTAAATCAAATCCAAGAGAAATTTATTCTATTAAATTGCAAAGGTCTTTGTATGGGCTCAAACAATCTGGACGTATGTGGTATAATCGTCTTACCGAATGTCTAGTCAAGGAAGGTTATACCAATGACCCAATATGTCCATGCGTTTTTATAAAGAAAAATGGATCACGTTTTGTGATAATTGCAGTGTATGTTGATGATCTCAATTTAATCGGGACTCCTGAAGAGCTCGAAGAGGCAGTTGCATATTTAAAGAAAGAATTTGAGATCAAGGATTTTGGAAAGACAAAATTTTGCCTTGGTTTGCAAATTGAACACATCGAAGGTGGAATTTTTGTCCACCAAACTGCTTACACCCAAAAGGTTTTAAAGAGGTTCTATATGGAAAAGGCACATCCACTAAGTACCCCAATGGTCGTCCGGTCACTCGATCCTAATAAAGACCCTTTCAGACCGCGAGATGAAAATGAAGAGATACTTGGTCCTGAAGTACCATATCTCAGTGCAATTGGTGCACTTATGTACCTTGCTAACTGCACAAGGCCAGATATATCATTTGCAGTTAATTTACTAGCAAGATTTAGTTCATCTCCCACAAGGCGACATTGGAATGGTATAAAACACATTTTTCGCTATCTCCAAGGAACAGTTGATCTTGGCCTATTTTATTCAAATAAATCTCGACCTGAATTGCTTGGTTATGCTGATGCTGGGTATTTATCTGACCCACATAAAGCAAGGTCTCAAACTGGATATGTATTCACATGTGGTGGTACAGCCATTTCATGGCGATCTACAAAACAATCACTTACTGCCACTTCTTCAAATCATGCTGAAATTATAGCAATTCATGAGGCCAGTCGAGAATGTGTTTGGTTAAGGTCAATGATTAATTATATTCGAAAGAATTGTGGATTGTCTCATGACAATAAAAATCCTCCAACTTTATTATATGAAGATAATGCAGCTTGTATAGCTCAACTAAAAGGAGGATACATTAAAGGAGATAGAACTAAACATATTTCACCAAAATTCTTCTTTACTCATGAGTTGCAAAAGAATGGTGAGATCGATGTGCAACAAATCCGCTCAAGTGACAATTTAGCAGATTTATTTACCAAGGCACTACCTACTGCAACATTTGAGAAGCTGGTGAAGCGTATCGGAATGCGTCGATTAAAGGATTCAGCATGATGCTTGGATCAGGGGGAGATTGAATACACTAAGTAATATGTACTCTTTTTCCCTTGCTAGGTTTTTGTCCCACTGGGTTTTTCCCTAGTAAGGTTTTTAACGAGGCATATTCTTTGTGTAATGACGGACATCCAAGGGGGAGTGTTATAAAATAATATATAAAATGGATGTCCTTTCAAATACTTTTAGATGATTCTAGTATAAGCACTTATGATGATCTTTATGTTAGAATTCTAGGAGCTTCTCTTGCTCCCTATAAAAGGGTGGTATGCCACCCCATTTTGTACACTCGATGAAAAAGGAATAAAAGTATTAGTTTCACAACATCTAAAGTATTCTATGATATTTTAGATAGATTATTCGATGATGATTTTAGAGTTTTCATTTGTATAGAAAATTATGAAGCATTAACGATCTTTTAACTTTAGGGTTGGAATTAATGAATTTCATCGAAAATTATATAAAAACTATATATACTACTATTTATTAGAAAAATGAATAAATTAAAAAAAAAAAGTCTATAAACATGAACTCAATTATTGCTTCAATTTTTAAAAAAATCTTTGATCGATTGTCCACCAACTCGCCCGTCTTACCAACAACGAAGTATATTCGTTTGGCAACGAGCATTGTGCTACTGAATATGATAGTGGCAATGTGGGAGATGAATTAACTCTGAACGAGATCCGAGATTCAAACTCTTATCAAATTCTAAAGATTCATGTAAATATATAGTCACTAGTACAAAATGGGTAGAAAAAAAAAAAGGAAGTTACTGATATTTATATACCATATACGGAGTACATTATATATCATCAAGAAAATAGATATATTATTTAAGAACTTATTTTTTATAAAAGAAAGCCTACGAACTAATCCCATATCTATTAAGCAAACTAATTTATTCGTAATTTCTAATTTTGAATTGTAATGGATATGAATTGTATAGATTACATCAATAATTTTGATGATACAATTTAGCCATAGCTAAAATAAATAATAAAAATATATGTATATATATACACACGTGTATTTAAACGTGTGTTTTAATCAAAATCTTATATAATTGATTATATGTATTTCAAATAAAAGAAATAAGAAGGTGTTGAGTAGGATTGCACGATTTAAAAAATTATATTATTATTTTATGATTAAATCAATAATTTGATTCATTGTTACGTGGTGACGTAGGAAAGTCAATGATTTGATTCATAGTTTTACTAGAGTGTCTTTCCCAAAGTCTTATTATGAGTCCAACTTTCAACTGTGGTATATGTCTTCTCAGTATTTCTTTTTTTAGAAAATTTAAAAAGTTCATTTTAGTTTTAAATAGGGTTAATTATATATATATATATATATATCATATTCAGATGTTTATCAATTATAATATTTTTTTTTTCTTTATAATTCAATACACCACCATTTTATGTTTTGCAATTCGTTGTAACTACACATTTTTCGACAATGCATAAAAAATGTAGATGTCGATGCCGTATTGAGGTGCCACACATATGTGATATGTCCACGTAAACTACAGGACAAATCAATAAAATATTTTGTATATATTTTTTTTAATTTTCAATATGTTTAGCAAAATTTCACATTATTTTTGGTGAATTGTAATTTGAAAATTAAGCACCAAACAATTTTATTTTTTTTCTTCCAAAAGTTAATTAAAAAAGGGGTGGAGAAGTAGGAAACTTGTCACACTTTGGATCTTGATTTTCAATTTTGGTGCATCTTCTCTTTTCCACCACTAGAAAAACTGATAATAAAAGAAAAGATGAGGAGATAATAAAAACAGTTGCAAAAGCAATGGCCATGCTTCTGCAAATTCCTTGTCACCATTGTTTCAGTAAGAAACCTCTCTCTTCTCCCCTACAAGATGCAAAAATTATCACATATTTTGGATCAATCTCCAAACCCAACAGATTGAGTGTTAGAGCTGTCAAAGAGAAAACAGAAGAAATCAAGAACCCCTCTTCTGCTGACGAAATTACCAAGAAATATGGCCTTGAAGCTGGCCTTTGGAAGGTGCCCCTTCTTGTTTTTCTTGATTTTGGTTCAATTTAGGGATTTGTGTTCTTGAAAAGGGATATTAAAAAAAAGGGTTTTACAGAATTAGTGATTTTGTATCTTGGAAGGTACCCCTTCATGTTTTTCTTGATTTTGGTTGAATTTAGGGATTTGTGTTCTTGAATAGGGATATTAAAGAAAAGGGATTTACATAATTAGTGATTTTGTATCTTGGAAGGTGCCCCTTCATGTTTTTCTTGATTCTGGTTGAATTTAGGGATTTGGGTTCTTGAAAAGGGATATTAAAGAGAAGGGTTTTACAGAATTAGTGATTTTTGTATCTAATTCACAGTCATATGAGCATTCTTGATTCTGGTTGAATTTAGGGATTTGGGTTCTTGAAAAGGGATATTAAAGAGAAGGGTTTTACAGAATTAGTGATTTTTGTATCTAATTCACAGTCATATAAGCATTCTTGATTCTGGTTGAATTTAGGGATTTGGGTTCTTGAGAAGGGATATTAAAGAAAAGGGTTTTACAGAATTAGGTATCTAATTCACAGTCATATAAGCATTCTTGATTCTTGAAATGCAGATATTTTCTTCAAAAGAAGTGAATGAAGAAGGCAGAGAGAAGTCAAAAGGGGATGCAGCAAAGGAACTACTTACAAAATATGGAGGAGCATATTTAGCAACTTCTATTACCCTTTCCTTGATATCATTTGGCCTCTGTTATGCTCTAATTAGTGCTGGAGTAGATGTACCAGCATTGCTGCAAAAGGTAGTACTACTATTTTCATTGCTACAACCATACATAGAGTGTAGTAATCATATGTTGGTGGTGTTGCAGGTAGGAATTCCTGCAAGCGAAACAGGCGAAAAGGTCGGAACTTTCGCGCTGGCTTATGCCGCCCACAAGGCTGCCTCTCCGATCAGGTTTCCGCCCACTGTGGCTCTTACACCCATTGTTGCTAGTTGGATAAGCAAGAAAGTTGATCAGGAGAAATGATCATGATAATGAACTCAACAATATGTAATTCTCACAATTTTGTTGCAAATATAGTTCCTCAATGTGTCTGTATTTACTTTTAACATTGAGTTGTGCATTATAAAAACATGGTGTATGATACAAGAATTTATACATGATACTAAGAAAACTAGTAGTAAACAGAATCTGTACATTGAGCATCTATATTGTTCATTTTGTGATAGGTTTCACTTTCAAAAATACCATCTTCTATGCGAAATCACCGCAAGGTCCTATTTTAGGTTGTGTTGACGGGTTTTAGATTGAGCTCGGGATGAACTAATACTAGCTGTGGCATAGTCTTCACGTAGTGTATTCAACGAATTCCAGTCGACATGTGGGCGATGCTTACATCCGCATCTGATAATAGCCAATAGTCAGCTTCACTCTGCAAATGTGAAACACAAAAGCATGTTACCTCTAAGTAAATTTCACATCTCTGAACTAAAATGGTAATGTTTCTCCATTCGACTCACGTAGACGTCTGGTACAATCTTCATGATGCCAGATGTGGAATGCTGCGATGTGCTCGTGTCTGAGCACGTTCTTTGAAGTCCTTTGAGTTTGGACTTCGATTTCACTTCCATCAATCTCCTCGTTGGGTGCTGTTGATGTTTCAAGAACTGTTGTTGGGCCTCTTCTGAGCCTGTTGGAGGGAAACTTTCAGTTACTAAAGTCTGGTGGAAAGTTAAGCATCAATGGGATCACACAATCACCTCTAATATGCCTGCTGCCTTATTTAAATCAATGATGTCATCTTCTGCACGTCTTATTTAAATCAAGGACGAAGGTTCTCCTACTTATAACACGTGTGCATTTGAGACTCTTCCTTCTTATGCCATATGTCATCTGAGTAATGCCTATTACTCGCCACTTAGCATTCCTAGCTTCCGCCATGTGTCATAATAACTAAATAGTCGTACAATAAAAGAGTCCCTCTAACTTCAGTAAAAGAAGTCATCAACTTAATTTCAATTCTACATTTCTCTGAGAGGGGTAGGAATTTATGTATGCATGTAATTTGCTACTCAATTTTAATTCTACAATTTCTTCTTATTATGAAATTTCACAGTTAAAAAATATTATTGACATTTATCTTTGGTTTAGAGCGGGATTCAAATAACATAATAGTGTACATCGTGGGAGAACTGAAGTTCGTGTACTATTATTTGACTAATTATTTGTAATGTCCACTTACACTCTTTGTGCTAGAGTATCAGGAAGTATTACTTTTGTACGTCATTAAAAATGGATAAATATTATAACAAAAATTGCCTTTGAGACACTTTTGCCCCTTTCATGTCTACTATTTTTCTGATATGTGGAATTTGAATTTGATAGAGTCCAGGGACTGGACCTTTCTTCAATGGTGATGAGCCAAGATTTGATGATGGACTCAATAATTGGATTGGAAGAGCTCGTTGCCAAATTGCATTGCACGATTCTATTGCAAGATGTCTAGCATCAAAACTTGTGTGAGTCAGATACAAAGAATGTGGTATACCTTTTGGTTTTACTTCATTCATTAAATTAGTTAAATTAGTTACTCCCCCACTCCACATAAATTTAACTTTTTCTTTACTTCGAACGAGGTTTATTGGAATTGGGAACATATCGAGTGGATTGTGTTTGTCCTTAATTCAAGCGAATGTTCATGTATAATTGCACATTCCATATGAAATTATTTGAATTTTGTTACCCTCAATACATGTCTTTATGTTCTCTTTTTGCAATTCTATGTAATTTGTGAAGATTCCAACATATACACATTATTCAACGGTTTCTTTGAATTTTTTTTTTTTGAGAAGTGTCACCACCTGATTCGTATGAGTATTGTTGAGAAAAATATGTATTACAAAAAGTCTACAAAATATTAAATTACAACAAGTCCGTGCATCTTTTTTTCCTTTTAATGTCTTAGTACAGTGAAGTAAACTTTAGGTAGGACTATGTGGATATGTAACTTAAATTCACAATGTGACACTTGTTTTACATTGAATTCTCTATTACTCTGTATGACTTATGCATTCGGTTAATTGTATTTGAATTGATGTTTTGTTTCTGATGTGCCAAAATTTGCACGAGAGGATTGAGTGTCCTCCGAATTAGATATCCTGCTCTTCGAACACGTACAATCACTCCAAATAAGCTGCCTTCACTCGAAATCTTCAAGAATCTGCAAAGAACACGCCGGAGGGGAGTCCGGCGTGGACACTCCGATGCCTAAGTCAGTATAGGGCTTATCAATATCTCACAAGGATCTCGAGATCCTTGATTTATCAAACAAGTTCTCAAAGAATATCTGAAAGGCGTTCTGTTTCAGTATATCAAGTTTTGTAAAGTAAGAATGTCTAACCTGGAAATCTCCTTCGGTTTACCTTTTTATAGAGCCTTCCTCCTGGGAAGAAGTTAAAGCCTCCCCTTATCCCGGAGCTGCCTCTAAGACTCGGCCCTGCCGAGTGGACCGAGTCTTCCCTTCTCTCCACTCCCTGAAGATCCGGTAATACTAATTCTTAGTGGACTTCGTCCCTTAAGATAAATGAGGATAAAGTCTTCCTTCCATCGAGTCTGGACCGGAAATGGCGGGATTCCCCTATATTTACGGCCCATAAATTCATATCAAGACTCATTCTTCTTGCTGCCCTTCTCCAGAAGAAACTCTCTCCAGAGGGACCTCTAGAGGGGATTCCTTATTCAGGGAGTACCACGCAATCCAATCCTTCCACTTCGATCTTATCTTTTATACACGTGTCGACTCCTTATTAGGTGACATTTTTAGGCCGCATCATCTACTCCCCCCTACTCTCGTAAAAGGGAAATATCTTTTGTGAGAGTAGAAAATTCCAATGAGCCCAGTACAGAAGCCCTTATGGAGAGACACGTATCGTTCTTGCTTCGAAGAGGAAATTTCAAAAAATGCCCTTCTCCAAAGGTTTTCCCGCCTTAGGCCTCGAGGACGTTTCGGCTTACGCGCTTGGGCCCCACGCAGTCGCTTTTCTCTCTCTCCTGTTATCCTCCCGAGGAAAATCCTCGATTCTACCCCATCTTTCTTCATTTACTCCACGCAACCTCCTCATTTCCTCCTCTCCTTTTTTAATTTCATTTCTTCCAGAAGTTTCTCGTTGTCTCCATCTTTCTTCTCCGGCGTTCTTCCTCCCGAGTTTTTGCCGTCGCCGGCCGCCCCGACTTATTCCGTAATCTCTTTAATCAAGGTAACCCAGCTATCTTTCTCTTCTTCTTTTATTAACATTATTAATCGATGTCAAACCCTCTTTCTCCGCCTCAAGCTCTTAGCCAAAATCCTTCGGGGTCCCTTCCCTCTACGATGGGGAGCCCGGAGAATAGGATTTCCACTTCCTCTCAGATCGATCATATTCACCTCGCTAGCCTTACTCAAGCTTACGACTTTCCGTCAGAATATACCTTTCGCGTCCCTTGCTCACACGAACGCCCGGATCTCTCCGAACCCAGAACTCTGGCCTTTTTTGAAGCTCAATTTAGGGCCGGACTTCGATTTCCGATCCACCCCTATTTAGCTGCCATATCAACCCGCATGCAAATCCCTCTTAATCAATTTACTCCGAATGCCATCCGTGCCATGATAGGATTTTTCATTTTGGTGAAAGGGAATGGTGGTGATCCTTCTGCCGAACTGTTTCTGAGCCAACACTCCTGTAAAGTGAACGACGGTTTTTTCTACGTTAGCGGGAGGAGGTCTCGTGTCTGCCGATTTATGAAAAAACTTCACGAGGAAGAGTCGTCCTGGCGAGATTATTATTTTTTTGTTACTAGCCCCGCTGACTAGCCGTTTCCTCATGAGGATTGGATATTCCACAACCCATGAATACTTCCTCCTCCTCTGAAAGCTTACTCTGTTTCAAATCATACTGTTATGACTAATCTCAATACCCACGTCCGTCTGCACGATTATTTCGATATCCTTGGTATTTGCAAAAATCCTCGCATCCTCTCCCACTTTGGCTTTTGCCCTCACGACTTCCCTTTAGATTCTCGAGATGGTAAAAAATCTTTTATTCTTGTATTTTGCTCCTCGTATGTGGCTATTTTTCTATGTTCTGAACATCTTCTTGGTTACTTGCAGCAATGAGTTGGTTAGCCCACATCTCACGGGACGCCCCTGCTCTCAACATAGTGAAGGACCCTGTATTATCCGCTCCAGAAGATCCTCCAAAAGCTCCTCAATCTCCTGCTCTCGAGAGCTCAGCGAAGACCCCGGCTCCAGAGAGCCCTTCGAAAGTTTCTCCTCTCCCTAGCTCTTCTGCTCATGTCCCAGGTTCAGTTGCCAGAAGAACCCGCTCAGCTGCCAACGCCTTCTTCTCCGACTGTGGCACCTCTAAGAAGAAGAAGGGAAAAGCTACCCGTGCTCTTGCTGAAAAGGAGGTTCCCCCTTCTACTGTGTACGAACCTCTCCATCGCCTTATCGACCGATGTCCTGCTCCTTCTAATACTGTATTGTCCGACACGCCCCTTCCTGAGGATCAACTACTCCATGGCGCTCACCTTTTCTCAGAGGTACTTTCTATTATTTTCATGGTCTCTACCTTCTTCACATCTTAAACATTGTCTCCTTTCCTTCTGCAGTTTGGTCTCGTCTACACTAAGATACTTGACCAAGGTGTTGAGATGGTGGCTGAGCTGGAGCTACTCCGAGCTGAAGTGTCTTCTTTCCAATCAACCCTCAAGGGTATCACTTCGGAGAAGAACAAAGCCCACAAGCGAGCTCAAGCTCTGGCTGAGGAGTTATCCCTTCTACGGACTCAAAGTAAGCAGGATGCAGCCAGGATTAAATATCTAGTGCAGGAGGTGGGACGGATGGAACGCGAGCTACCGGACGTCGGAGTGCAGGCTTGCATTAAGTCTCTATTCACTTCCTCCTTGGGTCAAGAGTTCTTGGGGACTCTTCATACTCAGTGGCTGTCCAGCTTCCTAAAGAGCTCGAGCTTCTTATGCGCCATGGGGCCACATATCCCTCACTTCATCGACCATGGCTTTAGCAATGTCGTGGCCGAGCACTCAGCCCCGGGGTTCGATGGGACCTACTCCCGTGAGTTCCGCCTGGATCAACTCGCTACTCCTCCAAAATTCTTGGGGGATCCTAAGGAGAGCCCCGACAGTCCTTGGTGGTTACCCAGCATGAGTCAGGCCATCACCAAGTTGCAGGCTGCTAAGGTGAGCATGGCTGAGCTAACGCCTCTGGAGCATCTAGTTTATCCTTATGTCTCTGCTCCAAAAGTGGCAACAGAGGTAGATGGAGGGACAGGCGTTGAGGATACCGTGAGAGGTACAGAGGGTCCAGAGGAGGGCGGAGGATCTAGCAACCATGTTGCTGAGGAGGAGGGCGCTGCTGGAGGAGCTGCAGGAGTTGAGGTCGAGGGGGCTGTTGCCGAGGAAGCTGCTGCTGAAAAAGCAGTTTAAATTTCGTATTTCCATGGTCACAACGAACAATTTATTTTTCTTTCGTTTTGCTACACTTTTTTTCATTTTCTGCTCATAATACTCGTTCTCACACTTTGTAGGGGACCCCACACTCCTGGATATGTGGGGGCTTTTGTAGTGATCGTATTAGCTTGATATTGCTTGTTTGTTGGCGTGCTTTTTCTTTTCTGTCTGCATGAGTAACTTACAAGACCAGTAAAGGATATGTTGGGGGTGTGCTCTCTTCCCTCCCTCTTTTGTTGGTCTTGTAGGTTATACCATAATCATCTCTTGGTTGTATAATCTTCTAGTTTCAGGCGACTTGGCTGTGGAGGGGCATCCTCCATCTTTTCTTTCTTCTCATTTTATTGATCAACCCTCTTGGGTTTCAAGTAAGATGAGGGCTTTCTGGAGCAGCTCGGCCTCTAGACCTTTGAGTGTTTATCACTCTTATTCTTAAAAGATTTTGAGTCATAAAATCTTCTCATTTCAGTAACCCACTTGGGTCTAAAGTAAGATGAGGGCTCTCTGGAGCACCTCGGCCTCTAGGCCTCTGAGTGTTTCTCACTCTTATTCTTAAAAGATTTTGAGTCATAAAATCTTCTCATTTCAGTAACCCACTTGGGTCTAAAGTAAGATGAGGGCTCTCTGGAGCACCTCGGCCTCTAGGCCTCTGAGTGTATCTCACTCTTATTCTTAAAAGATTTTGAGTCATAAAATCTTCTCATTTCAGTAACCCACTTGGGTATAAAGTAAGATGAGGGCTCTCTGGAGCACCTCGGCCTCTAGGCCTCTGAGTGTTTCTCACTCTTATTCTTAAAAGATTTTGCTTCATAAAATCTTCTCATTTCAGTAACCCACTTGGGTCTCAAGTAAGATGAGGGCTCTCTGGAGAACCTCGGCCTCTAGGCCTCTGAGTGTTTCTCACTCTTATTCTTAAAAGATTTTGCTTCATAAAATCTTCTCGTTTCAGTAACCCACTTGGGTCTCAAGTAAGATGAGGGCTCTCTGGAGCACCTCGGCCTCTAGGCCTCTGAGTGTTTCTCACTCTTATTCTTAAAAGATTTTGCTTCATAAAATCTTCTCGTTTCAGTAACCCACTTGGGTCTCAAGTAAGATGAGGGCTCTCTGGAGCACCTCGGCCTCTAGGCCTCTGAGTGTTTCTCACTCGTCATTTTTATATTCGTACATCGCATTTATTCAAATATGAGAAAGATACTCGAGACATGATAATTCTGTATAAGTTCTTTATCAAAAATGAATAAAGCTTCATTGATTTATTGTCAATTTTCAACATAGGCCATAGATAACCTACGCCGGTCTCATTAAAAATCTCTTTACGGAAAAACCCCAAAGGGGAAACCCGTAGAGAGGGAAAAAGAGCTCCGGTGAAGCCACAAAATACATTAAGCAAAATATGAATCGATGTAAAAATCACAAAGGTAAAGTCGTAAATGGTCTCAAGACCTTACACTTTCTTCAAACAAAGAATCTCTTCAAATGGCAAACGTTCCAGGGTCTAGCTATGTCAACCCCCTCCATGCTCTGCAATCTATAGGCTCCTCCCTTCAGTACCTGTGTGATTTTATACGGCCCCTCCCAGTTGGGCTCTAATTTTCCCGTATTCTTTAGGGCATCAGCTCTTCTAAGCACCAGGTCCCCCACTCTGAAGGACCTTGGGATCACCCTTCGGTCATATGCCGCTTTAATTCTGCTCTTGTATCTTTCCGCACGTACTCTAACCATCTCTCTTTCTTCTTCCATTAAATCTAGGGCCTCTCTCTTTCTGCCACTACCAAGGTCACTGTTCCTTGTCCATCAAACTCTGTGGAGCTAGCGAGTTTGGAGAGGTTATCCGCCTGCATGTTTTTCTCTCGAGGTATCTGGATTACCTCGCTGATGTGCCAAAATTTGCACGAGAGGATTGCGTGTCCTCTGGATTGGATGTCCCACTCTTCGAACACGTACAATTACTCCAAATATGCTGTCTTTATTCGAAATCTTCAAGAACCTGCAAAGAGCACGCCGGAGGGGGGTCCGGCGTGGACACTCCGATGCCTAAGTCAGTATAGGGCTTATGAAAATCTCCCAAGGATCTCCAGATCCTTGATGTATCAACTCAGTTCTCAAAGAATATCAAAAAGGTGTTTTTCGTTTAGTATATCAAGTTTGTAAAATAAGAGTGTCTAACCTGGAAATCTCCTTGGATTTACCTATTTATAGGAATCCTCCCTCGAGAGGAAGCCAAGTCTTCCTCCTTTTTCGGAGCTGCCCATAAGACTCGGCCCTGCAGAGTGGACGAAATCTTTTCTTCTCTCCACTTCCCGAAGACTCGGCAACATTCCTTCTTAGTTGACTTGGTTTTCCAAGATAAAGGGAGATACAGTCTACCTTTTATCAAGTCTAAGCCGAAAATGGCGGAACCTCCCTACATCCAAGGCTCACGACCTTTCACCAAAACTAATTCTTCCGGAAGCTTCTTTCCAGCCGAAGCTCCCTCCAAAGGGATCTTCAGAGAGGATTTCCCATCAGAGGGT
This sequence comes from Galeopsis tetrahit, assembly GCA_963675135.1. Lineage (NCBI taxonomy): Eukaryota > Viridiplantae > Streptophyta > Magnoliopsida > Lamiales > Lamiaceae > Galeopsis > Galeopsis tetrahit. The sequence continues at coordinate 9,259,169 of OY776124.1, forward strand.
ATTATATAACTTGATCCTTCCACTTTTATCTTATCCTCTATACACGTGTCGACTTCGTATTAGGTGATATTTTTAGGCCGCATCATCTACTCCCCCCTACTCTCGTAAAAGGGGGACATCTTTTGGGAGAGTAGAGAAATTTCCCAAAATTTAATTCAAGGGTCCTTCGGGAGATACGTGTATCATTCCTGCTTTGGAGAGGAAGTTTCAAAACATGTCCTTCTCCGAAGGCTTTTCCCGCCTCCAGCTAAGGAGACTTTTCGGTTTCCACGCGTGGGTCCCACGCGATCGCTTTTCTCTCTCCTTTGTTATTCTCCCGAGAAAAGTTCTCGATTCCTCCCCATATCTTCTCTCATTTACTCCACACAACCGCCTTTCTTTTCTTCTTCCCTTTTTCAAATTTCATTTCCTCCCAAAAGTCTCATATCGTCTTCATCTTTCTCCTTCAGTGTTCTTCTTCCGAGTTTTCGCCGTCGCCGGCCGCCCCGACCGATTCCGTAGTCCTCTTAATCAAGGTAACCCAGCTATTTTCTTTTTTTCTGTTCTTTCCACTTTTATTAGCACTGTAACTTGATGTCAAGCCCTCTTTCTCCGCCTGAAAATCTTAGCCCAAACTCTTCTGAATCGACTCCCTCTGTGATGGGGAGTCCAGAGAATAAGATTTCCCCTTCATCTCAAATCGACCATACTCATCTAGTTAGCCTTACTCATGCTTATGGTTTTCCATCGGAATATACCTTTCGCACTCCTCGCTCAAACGAACGCCCAGATCTCTCCCAACCCCGGACTCTTGCTTTTTTTGAAGCTCAGCTTAGGGCAGGGCTACGATTTCCGATTCATCCTTATTTGGCTGCCATATCGACTCGCATGCAGATCCCTCTTAACTAGTTTACTCCGAATGCTATCCGTACTATGATAGGCTTTTTTATCCTGGTGAAGGGAAATGGGGGTGATCCATCTGCCGAACTGTTTTTGAGCCAACATTCTTGTAAAGTGAACGATGGCTTCTTTTACGTTAGTGGGCGAAGGTCTCGTGTTTGTAAGTTTCTGAAAAAACTCCATGAAGAAGACTCATCCTGGCGAGATTATTATTTTTTTGTTACAAACCCCACCGATTGGTCATTTCCTTACGGGGATTGGATATTCCACAACCCAGGAGTACTCCCTCCTCCTTTGAAAGCTTATTTTGTTTCCAATTACACTGTTATGACTGATCTCAATACTCATATCCATCGGCATGACTACTTCGATATCCCTGGTATTTGTAAAAATCCTCGCATCCTCTCCCACTTTGGCTTTTACCCTCAAGACTTCCCTTTAGATTCTCGAGATGGTAAAAAATCTTTTATCCTTGTTTCTTACTTCTCGTATGTGGCTATTTTTCTACATTCTGAACATCTTCTTGATTATTTGCAGCAATGAGTTGGCTAACTCACATCTCACGGGATGCCCCTGCTCTCAGTATAGTGAAGACCCCTGTATTATGCGCTCCAGAAGATCCTCCAAAAGCTCCTCCGTCTCCTGCTCTCGAGAGCTCAGCAAAGACCCCGGCTCCAGGGAGCCCTTCAAAGGTTCCTCCCCTCCCTGGTTCATCCAGTCAAGTTCCTGGTTCCGTTGCTAGGAGAACCCGATCAGCTGCCAACGCCTTCTTTTCTGACTGTGGCACCTCTAAGAAGAAGAAGGGAAAAGAGACCCGTGCTGAGAAGGAATCTTCCCCTCCTACTGTGTATGAGCCTCTCCACCGTCTTATCGACCGATGTCCTGCTCCTCCCAACGCTGAGTTATCCGACACGCCTCTCCCCGAAGATCTACTGCTCCGAGGGGCTCATCTTTTCTCCGAGGTACTTTCTATTATTTTCAGATTTCTGCCTTCTTCACATCCTAAACATTATTTCTTTTTCTTTTGCAGTTCGGTCTTATCTATACTAAGATATTCGACCAAGGCGTTGAGATGGTGGCTGAGCTCGAACTTCTCCGGGCTGAGACATCTTCTCTCCAGTCAATTCTCAAAGGGATCACTACGGAGAAAGACAAGGCTCATAAACGAGCTCAAGCTCTGGCTGAGGAGTTATCTCTTCTACAGACTCAAAGCAAGCAGGATGCAGCCTGGATTAAATATCTGGTGAAGGAGGTGGGACGGATGGAACGCGAACTACCCGACGTCGGAGTGCAGGCTTGCATTAAGTCTCTATTCACTTCCTCTTTGGGTCAAGAGTTCTTGGGGACTCTCCATACCCAGTGGCTGTCTGGCTTCCTAAAGAGCTCGAGCTTCTTATGTGCCATGGGGCCCCATATCCCTCATTTCATCGACCATGGCTTCAGCAATGCTGTGGCCGAACACTCAGCCCCGGGGTTTGATGGGACTTACTCCCGTGAGTTCCACCTGGATCAACTCGCTACTCCTCCAAAATTCTTGGGGGATCCTAAGGAGAGCCCCGACAGTCCTTGGTGGTTGCCCGGCATGAATCAGGCCATCACCAAGTTGCAGGCTGCTAAGGTGAGCATGGCTGAGCTAAAGCCTCTGGAGCGTCTAGTCTATCCTTATGCCTCTGCTCCAGAGGTGGGAACGAAGGTAGATGGAGGGGCAGGCGCTGAGGGTACTGTGAAAGGCACAGAGGGTCCAGAGGAGGGCGGAGGATCTAGCAACCATGTCGCTGAAGAGGAGGAGCCTGCCAGAGGAATTGAAGGAGTTGAGGTCGGGGGGGCTGTTGCCGAGGAAGCTGCTGCTGAAAAAACAGTTTAAATTTCATGTTTCTGGTGGTCACACTGAACAATTTACTTTTCTTTCGTTTTGCTGCACTCTTTTCATTTTCTGCTCGTAATACTTGTTTTCATACTTCGTAAGGGACCCCACACTCCTGGATATGTGGGGGCTTTTGTAGTGATCGTATTGGCTTGATATTGCTTGTCTGTTGGCGTTTTTTTTCTTCTTTGTTTGCCTGAGTAACTTACAAGACCAGCAAAGAATATGTCGGAGGTGTGCTTTCTCCCCCCCCCCCCTTTTTGTTGGTCTTGTAGGCTACGTTGGAATCATCTTTTGGTTGTCCTATCTTTTTCATTATCTGGTCTTTGTAATTCTCAAGCATGGTGAGGGCTTTCTGGAGCACCTCGGCCTCTAGGCCTCTGAGTGTTTCTCACTCGAACTCTTAAAAGATTTTGATTCATAAAATCTTCTCATTTCAATAACCCTCTTGGGTCTCAAGTAGGATGAGGGCTCTCTGGAGCACCTCGGCCTCTAGGCCTTTGAGTGTTTCTCACCCGAATTCTTAAAAGATTTTGATTCATAAAATCTTCTCATTTCAATAACCCTCTTGGGTCTCAAGTAGGATGAGGGCTCTCTGGAGCACCTCGGCCTCTAGGCCTTTGAGTGTTTCTCACTCGAATTCTTAAAAGATTTTAATTCATAAAATCTTCTTATTTCAGTAACCCTCTTGGGTCTCAAGTAGGATGAGGGCTCTCTGGAGCACCTCGGCCTCTAGGCCTTTGAGTGTTTCTCACTCGAATTCTTAAAAGATTTTAATTCATAAAATCTTCTTATTTCAGTAACCCTCTTGGGTCTCAAGTAGGATGAGGGCTCTCTGGAGCAACTCGGCCTCTAGGCCTTTGAGTGTTTCTCACTCGAATTCTTAAAAGATTTTAATTCATAAAATCTTCTTATTTCAGTAACCCTCTTGGGTCTCAAGTAGGATGAGGGCTCTCTGGAGCACCTCGGCCTCTAGGCCTTTGAGTGTTTCTCACTCGCCATTTTTTGTACTCATATATCGCATATTCAAATATGAAAAAGATAATCAAGACACAATAATTCTGAATAATTCTTTCTTCAAAAAGGGATAAGACTTCATTGATTTATTGTCAGTTTTCAACATAGGCCATAGATAACCTACGCCGGTCTCATTAAAAACCTCTTTACGGAAAAACCCCAGAGGGGAAACCCGTAGAGAGGGAAAAAGAGCTCCGGTGAAGCCACAAAATACATCAAGCAAAATATGAATCCATGCAAAAATCACAAAGCAAAAGTCATAAATGGTCTCAAGACCTTACACTTTCTTCAAATAAAGAATCTCTTCAAATGGCAAACGTTCCAGGGTCTAGCTATGTCGACCCCTTCCATGCTCTGTAATATATAGGCTCCTCCCTTCAGTACCTGGGTGATTTTATAAGGCCCCTCCCAGTTGGGCTCCAACTTTCCTGTATTCTTTAGGGCATCCGTTCTTCTTAGCACCAGGTCCCCCGCTCTGAAGGACCTCGGGATCACCCTTCGGTCGTATGCGGCTTTAATTCTGCTCTTATACCTTTCAGTACGTACTCTGACCATCTCTCTTTCTTCTTCCATTAAATCTAGGGCCTCTCTCATCAATCTTTCATTCTGACATTCTTCAAATTGGGCAATTCGATGCGACTGCAACACAGCTTCTGGAGGTATCACCGCCGCAGCCCCGTAGACCAGCTGAAATAGGGACTCTCCAGTTGCTTTCTTTGGACTAGTTCTATACGACCATAGTACATTGTCTAATTCATTCACCCATCCTCCTCCTATCTTCGTCAGTCTTGTTCGAATACCATCAACTATCGTTCGATTAGTAACCTCCACCTGTCCATTGGCTTGAGGATGAGCTACAGAGGTGAATCTCTGTATTATGTTTAGTCTTGCACACCATCCTCGTACATTTTCTCCATTAAACTGTGTTCCATTATCAGAGACCAATATTCTGGGTACTCCGAATCTGCAGCAAATCTGTTTTCTCAAGAATTTAATCACATTTTCTTCATCTATCGTAGCCAGAGGAGCAGCTTCCACCCATTTGCTAAAGTAGTCTACTGCCACTATCAGAAATTTCCTTCCTCCGGAGGCTGGAGGGAAGAGTCCTACCAAATCGATTCTCCACTTAGCAAAGGGACAGGGAGAGTGCATAGCTCCCATTTCTTCCGCAGGGGTCCTTATCAATGGACCATTTTTCTGACACTTGACACATTTTTTCACAAATTCCCTGGCGTCTTTTGTCATGGAGGGCCAATATAACCCAGCCCTTAAAACTTTCTTCACCACTGCTTTGTATCCTTCGTGACTAGCTGCATCACCTTCATGGATCTCTTTAAGTGTGTACATCGCTTCTCGGGTTGATATACACCTCAAATATGGTTGTGAGAACGATCTCTTGTATAAGTGCCCTCCGATAATACAATATTTAATCCGAAGGGCTCGAGTTTCTCTGGTGGTAGGGGCGTCTGCTCCCTTAGTGAGTTCCAGCCATATGGCTCTTCTCCAATCATCTTCCTCTTCAATGGCACCAATAGGGTTCTCCAGGGTCTCCCTTTCTGCCACTACCAAGGTCACTATTCCTTGTCCCTCAAACTCTGTAGAGCTAGCGAGTTTGGAGAGGCTATCCGCCTGCATATTTTTCTCTCGAGGTATCTGGACTACCTCGCACTCCTGGAATTTGCCCATCACTTCTTTGGCTCGTTCCAGATAAGCAATCATCCTACTATCTTTGGCTATATACTCCCCATTCACCTGTTGAACAACTAATTGGGAATCTGAGTATAGGGTTACCTTTGGAGCTCCCAATTCTAATGACATCTCCATTCCTCTGATCAAAGCCTCGTACTCCGCTCCATTATTCGAGGTCATGAATCGAAACCTCACTGCAAATTGTAGGTCCTCTCCTTGAGGGCCCGCTAGCACGATCCCTGCTCCGCATCCGCTCAGAGTCACTGAGCCGTCTACATATACCTTCCATCCCTCAGCTTCCTCTGGTTTAGTTGACTCTTGGATGAAGTCGGACAAAGCTTGGGCTTTTATAGCTTTCCGTGGCTCGAAATCCACATCATATTCTTGGAGCTCTATTGCCCATTTCACCATCCTTCCAGAGAGGTCTGCTCGCCCTATAACCTGTTTTAGAAAGTAATTAGTGCGGACCAGTATTTTGTAAGAGAGGAAATATGGGCGCAGTCTTCGCGCTGTAACTATTACTGCCAGAGCAGCCTTTTCAATTTCTGAATATCGAGTTTCAGCCCCTTGCATGACCTTACTAACGTAATAAATAGGATATTGAAGAGATCCCTCTTCTTTAACCAGGGCGGTGCTTAGTGAGAATTTCCCTACAGAGAGATACAAAATGAGAGTATCTCCCGGAGAGGGCTTTGTCAGCTTCGGTAGCTGGGATAAATGATGCTTCAGGTCTTCAAAAGCCTGTTGGCACGTTTCATTCCATTCAAACTTGGTTCCTTTCTTGAGGATCTTAAAGAAGGGGTGACTCTTCTCGGCAGACTTAGCTATGAACCTGCTCAATGCTGTAATCCTCCCATTGAGGGTCTGGAGCTCTTTCACGTTTCTCGGTGGCTGCATGTCCAGTACAGCCTTCACCTTGGCTGGATTCACTTCTATACCTCTTTGGGTAACCATGTATCCGAGGAACTTCCCTGACTTTACTCCAAAAGAGCACTTGGCGGGGTTCAACTTGATGCCGTTCTCTCGAATTACTTGGAAAATTTCCTCCAAGTCTTCCACATGCTGATCTGCCTTGACACTCTTAGCTAGCATATCGTCTACATATATCTCCATGTTCCTCCCCAACTGTCTCCGAAAGACAGCATCGACCATCCTTTGATATGTTGCTCCAGCATTGATCAATTAGAATGGCATTCGAACATAGCCGAACGTTCCACACGCTGCTATGAAGCACACTTTGGAGACATCTGAGGGGTTTAGCTGGATCTGGTGGTATCCTTGGTATGCATCCATCATGCTTAGCAGCTCGAAGCCTGAATTTGCATCTACTAACTGATCTATTCTTGGTAACGGATAGTGGTCTTTAGGAAATGCCTTGTTGAGGTCCCTGAAATCGATGCACATTCTCCATTTTCCTCCCCCTTTAGGCACTAGCACCGCATTGGAGAGCCATTCTGGGAATTGGACTTTCACCACATGTCCTGCTTTCAATAGCTTCTCGACTTCTTCTTTCACGATGTTATTCTTTTCAATTCCAAAATTTCGTAGTTTCTGTTTCACGGGCTTTGCCTTTGGATCAACATTAAGGCAATGCATGGCTATCTCCGGGGGGACCCCTGTCATGTCAGCTGGAGAAAATGCAAATATATCGGAATTTCGACGTAATGTAAAGATTACCTTCTCTGTGAGTTCAGGTCCCAGTTGGGTGCCTATCTTAGTGGCAAAGCCGAATTTCCCTGGGAAGAGCTCCACGCTCATCAGTTCCTCGTCTGTTTTAACATTTACTTGTTCAGGTACTGCTCCCTCTACTTTCTTCCTCTTGACCTCAGGGTCATCTCCTTTCGTCCGCTCTAGGCCCTTAGTTAGGGCTCTATCCGCCATCTTCACCGACTCTGCATAGCACTTCCGTGCTTGGTACTGGTCTCCTTTCACTTCTCCCACCCCTGTGGTTGTAGGGAATTTCATTTTCATATGAAATGTAGAAATGATTGCCTGAAAGAGATTCAAGTTGGGTCGTCCCATCACAACATTGTATGATGAGGGGATGTCTACAATAAGGAACTCCACCACGTGGACCTTCCGAGCTGGAGCGTCCCCTAATCCTACCTGTAACATTACTGATCCCAAAGGTTGGATGGCACCTCCAGAGAAACCATACAGAGAGGTATCTACAGGGCGCAGCTTCACACTCAGCTCCATTCTCTTAAAACATTCAAAAAACATGATGTCAGCCGAACTCCCCGTATCTACGAAGATTCGAGCGACATCGAACCCCGCTATATCGGTAGTGATCACCAGAGCATCGTTGTGATCTTCCTTAACTCCCTTCACATCCTCCGGCCCAAATCGGATATTGGGCGTCTCCGTCATGCGTCCTAATTCTCTTAATTGACCCCCTTGCTTTGCCTTTAGAGCCCGGACACTCTGCTTTCTCTTCCGAAAGGAATCTCCATCGGCTGGTCCTCCCACAATCATGTGAATCACCCCTCTCTTCGGCGGTGGAGGGGGCATATCTTCGGTCGCCTCTCTGGTTTCCTTCTCTTCCGGTTTTCTTTCATGGTCTTTTCGCTTCTGCCCTCGAGGGCCTTGTCTGTCTCTAAATATAAATTCTTTTAGATGACCCGCTTGGATCATCCTCTCGATCTCGTCTTTCAGGTGGTAACACTGATTTGTGTCACGCCCATATGCATTGTGAAATCGGCAGAATCGATCAGACTTAGGCTTCTGAGGTCCTCGACCTCTGGAATATGGAAATTTCAAGTCTGGATGATCTCCTGCTACCTCCAGTACTTCAGCAGGCTCAATCCTCAAGGGCGTGTATTTCTCAAACCTCCCACGAGGGCCAGACCGGGGACCTCCAGAGGGATTGCTATCTCTTGTTGATCTAGAGGTCCGAGGGACCTCTGGGCTGGATCGTCTGGAGGGACCTTCCCTTCTTCTCTCTCGATCCTGTGGCCTAACCTCCAGCCTTTTGGCCTTACGGACCTCCTCCAGAGTGAGGTACTTCTCTGATCTGTGCAGCAACTCATCAAAATTCTTAACTGGCTTCTTAGCTAAGGAGGAAAAGAAATCTCCATCCCGTAATCCATTGGTGAGGGCGTTGATCTTCACCTCCGGAGAAGCTGTAGGGACCTCCAGAGCTGCCTGATTGAATCTCCGGAGAAAAGCTCTCAAGCTCTCGCTCTCCCCATGCCTTAGATTGAAGAGGGTCAAAGTGGCCCGTGGTTGTCTCCGGGCACTTGCAAATTGATGGAGAAATAACTCACTGAATTCCTCCCAGGATCGGATAGTATTAGGTTCTAGTTGAGTGAACCATTGCTGCGCCGCTTTCGCCAGGGTGGTCAGGAACACCCTGCACTTAATTCCTTCTCCGTAGCGATGTAATAGCGCAGCATTCTCAAATCTTACTAAGTGTTCATAATGGTCAGCTGTACCGTCATATTCGAAATTGAGGGGCTTGAAATTGAACGGCAGTTCATCTTGTAGTATGCTAGGAGAGAATTGACATCCAGAAACATACGCGGATCTACTTGCTCGATTATTCATCTGTTTCCTCATATCCTTCATCTCCTTCTACAGGGCCTGTAGTTGATCACTAACTGGCCCTCCGTAAGTATCATCCGTGCTTTCCTCTACTTCAGGGAGTTCTGTCTCTCGGGGTGCCAGATCTGCATTCCTTCTTGCGTTCCGAAGGGGAATGGTTCTCTCCGCTCGGGAAGGCACCTTATCGTCTTCTTCCGCCCGCACTCCCATTTCCTTGGACAACACTTGGGAGGCTACAGGTGCCTCATCCTGGGGTCTCGGGGCAGATACCTCCGGGTTTCGTGGTGCAGCTTTGGGAACCCGGTCTCTTTGATCCGCGAAGACCCTCTCTACAGCTTGCTTAATGAGGGCGTCCAACTGATCGGGAGAGATCAGGAGCGGCCCCGAGTCTAGAATGTTCTCTCGCTGAGGATCCGCTGTCTGGGGCTCTGGGGCTTCAAGGTTCTCTGTTATTCTCTCCCCGACCGGTAAGGGATGATTTTCGTCGCCCAAGCCTGGGGTACGAGCTAACGGCTGATTCGATCCAGAAAGCGTATGAATTGGATCTTTCCCCCGTCCTCCTCTTGATGGGGGGTCCGCTGGCAAAGGGGAATTTTCCCCTTGAAGATTCTTCTTTCCCGAAGTAGATGTTTCGTTTCTGCCACCCATTTGCTCGAGTAGGTAGAAATTCGTGAGAAAATCTTTCAACTCTTTCCCACAGACGGCGCCAGTTGATGTGCCAAAATTTGCACAAGAGGATTGCGTGTCCTCTGGATTGGATGTCCCACTCTTCGAACACGTACAATTACTCCAAAAATGCTGCCTTTATTCGAAATCTTCAAGAACCTGCAAAGAGCACGCCGGAGGGGGGTCCGGCGTGGACACTCCGATGCCTAAGTCAGTATAGGGCTTATGAAAATCTCCCAAGGATCTCCAGATCCTTGATGTATCAACTCAGTTCTCAAAGAATATCAAAAAGGTGTTTTTCGTTTAGTATATCAAGTTTGTAAAATAAGAGTGTCTAACCTGGAAATCTCCTTGGATTTACCTATTTATAGGAATCCTCCCTCGAGAGGAAGCCAAGTCTTCCTCCTTTTTCGGAGCTGCCCATAAGACTCGGCCCTGCAGAGTGGACGAAATCTTTTCTTCTCTCCACTTCCCGAAGACTCGGCAACATTCCTTCTTAGTTGACTTGGTTTTCCAAGATAAAGGGAGATACGGTCTACCTTTTATCAAGTCTAAGCCGAGAATGGCGGAACCTCCCTACATCCAAGGCTCACGACCTTTCACCAAAACTAATTCTTCCGGAAGCTTCTTTCCAGCCGAAGCTCCCTCCAAAGGGATCTTCAGAGATGATTTCCCATCAGAGGGTATTATATAACTTGATCCTTCCACTTTTATCTTATCCTCTATACACGTGTCGACTTCGTATTAGGTGACATTTTTAGGCCGCATCACTCGCACTCTTGAAATTTGCCCATCACTTCTTTGGCTCGTTCCAGATAGGCAGCCATCCTGCTATCTTTGGCTACATATTCCCCATTCACCTGTTGAACAACTAATTGGGAGTCGGAGTATAGAGTTACCTTTGGAGCTCCCAATTCTAATGCCATCTTCATTCCTCTGATCAAAGCTTCGTACTCTGCTCCATTATTCGAGGTCATGAATTGAAACCTCACTACGAATTGTAGGTCCTCTCCTTGAGGGCCTACTAGCACAATCCCTGCTCCGCATCCACTTAGAGTCACTGAGCCATCTACATATACCTTCCATCCCTCAGCTTCTTCTGGTTTGGTCGACTCTTGGATGAAGTCGGACAAAGCTTGGGCTTTTATGGCCTTCTGTGGCTCGAAATCCACATCATATTCTTGGAGCTCTATTGCCCATCTCACCATCCTTCCAGAGAGGTCTGCTCGCCCTATAACCTGTTTCAGCAAATAATTAGTGCGGACCAGTATTTTGTAAGAGAGGAAATATGGGCGCAGCCTTCGCGCGGTAACTACCACGGCCAGAGCAGCCTTTTCAATTTCTGAGTATCGAGTTTCAGCCCCTTGAATGACCTTACTGACGTAATAAATAGGATGCTGAAGGGATCCCTCTTCTTTGACCAAGGCGGTGCTTAGTGAGAATTCCCCTACGGAGAGATACAAAATGAGAATATCTCCCGGAGAAGGTTTCGTCAGCTTCGGCAGCTGAGACAAATGATGCTTCAGGTCTTCAAAGGCCTTTTGGCATGTTTCATTCCATTCAAACTTGGTCCCTTTCTTGAGAATTTTAAAGAAGGGGTGACTCTTTTCGGCAGACCTGGCTATGAATCTGCTCAATGCTGTAATCCTCCCATTAAGTGTCTGGAGCTCTTTCACGTTTCTCGGCGGTTGCATGTCCAGTACAGCCTTCACCTTGGCTGGATTCACTTCTATACCTCTTTGAGTGACCATGTATCCGAGGAACTTCCCTGATTTTACTCCAAAAGAGCACTTGGCTGGGTTCAACTTGATACCGTTCTCTCGAATTACTTGGAAAATTTCCTTCAGATCCTCCACATGCTGATCTGCTTTCACACTCTTAGCCAGCATATCATCTACGTATATCTCCATGTTCCTTCCCAGTTGTCTTCGAAAGACAGCATCGACCATCCTTTGATATGTTGCTCCAGCGTTGATCAATCCGAATGGCATCCGAACATAGCCAAACGTTCTGCACGCTGCTATGAAGCACACTTTGGAGACATCTGAGGGGTTCAGTTGGATCTGGTGGTATCCTTGGTATGCATCCATCATGCTTAATAACTCGAATCCAGAAGTTGCGTCCACTAACTGGTCTATCCTTGGCAAAGGATAGTGGTCCTTTGGGCATGCCTTGTTGAGGTCCCTGAAATCGATGCACATTCTCCATTTTCCTCCCCCTTTAGGTACTAGCACAGCATTGGAGAGCCATTCTGGGAATTGGACCTTCACCACATGTCCTGCTTTCAATAGTTTCTCAACTTCTTCTTTCACGATGTTATTCTTCTCGACTCCAAAATTTCGTAGTTTCTGTTTCACGGGCTTTGCCTTTGGATCAACATTAAGGCAATGTATTGCTATTTCCGGAGGAACCCCTGTCATGTCAGCTGGAGAAAATGCAAATATATCGGAATTTTGACGCAATGTAGAGATTACCTTCTCTGTAAGTTCAGGTCCCAGTTGGGTACCTATCTTGGTGGCAAAGCCGAGTTTCCCTGGGAAGAGCTCCACGCTCATCAGCTCCTCGTCCGTTTTAACATTCACCTGTTCAGGTGCTACTCCTTCTACTTTCTTTTTCTTGACCTCAGGGTCATCTCCTCTCGTCCGTTCTAGGCCCCTGGTCAGGGTTCTGTCCGCCATCTTTACAGACTCTGCGTAGCACTTCCGAGCTTGGTATTGATCTCCTCTTACTTCTCCCACCCCTGTGGCTGTAGGGATTTTCATTTTCATATGAAACGTAGAGATGATTGCCTGAAAGAGGTTCAGGCTAGGTCGTCCCATTACTACATTGTATGATGAGGGGATATCTACAATGAGGAACTCCACTAAGTGGACCTTTCGAGCTGGAGCGTCACCCAATCCTACCTGTAACATTACTGATCCCAAGTGTTGGATGGCACCTCCGGAGAAACCATACAGGGAGGTATCTACAGGTCGCAGCTTCACACTCAGCTCCATTCTCTTGAAACACTCATAGAACATAATGTCAGCTGAGCTCCCTGTATCTACGAAGATTCGAGCAACATCGAAACCAGCTATGTCGGTAGTGATCACCAGAGCATCGTTGTGATCTTCCTTAACCCCCTTCACATCCTCCGGCCCAAATCGGATATTGGGTGTCTCCGTCATACGTCCCACTTCTTTTAACTGACTCTCTTGCTCTACTTTTAGAGCTCGGACACTCTGCTTTCTCTTCCGAAAGGAATCTCCATCGGCTGGTCCTCCCACAATCATGTGGATTACTCCTCTCTTCAGCGGTGGAGGGGGCATATCTTCGGCCGCCTCTCTGGTTTCCTTCTCTTCCGGTTTTCTTTCATGTTCCTTTCGCTTCTGCCCCCGAGGGCCCTGCCTGTCTCTAAATATAAATTCTTTTAGATGGCCCGCTTGGATCATCCTCTCAATCTCGTCTCTTAGGTGGTAACACTGGTTTGTGTCATGCCCATATTCATTGTGAAATCGGCAGAACCGGTCAGACTTGGGCTTTTGAGGTCCTCGGCTTCTGGAGTATGGGAATTTCAAGTCAGGATGATCTCCTGCTACCTCCAATACTTCAGCAGGTTCAATTCTCAAGGGTGTGTATTTCTCAAACCTTCCGCGAGAGCCAGACCGGGGACCTCCAGAGGGGTTGCTGTCTCTTATCGACCCGGAGGTCCGCGGGACCTCTGGACTGGATCGTCTGGAGGGACCCTCTCTCCTTCTCTCTCGATCTTGTGGCCTAACCTCCAATCTCTTGGCTTTCCGAACCTCCTCCAGAGTGAGGTACTTTTCTGCTCTATGCAGCATCTCATCAAAGTTCTTAACTGGCTTCTTAGCTAAGGAGGAGAAAAAGTCTCCATCACGCAATCCATTAGTAAGAGCGTTGATCTTCACCTCTGGGGAGGCTGTAGGGACCTCCAGAGCTGCTTCATTAAACCTCCGGAGAAAAGCTCTTAAACTTTCGTTCTCCCCCTGTCTCAGATTGAAGAGGGTCAAAGTGGCCCTCGGCTGTCTCCGGGCACTTGCAAATTGATGGAGGAATAACTCACTGAATTCCTCCCAGGATCGGATGGTATTGGGTTCCAATTGAGTGAACCATTGATGTGCTACTTTTGCTATGGTGGTTAGGAACACCCTACATTTAATTCCCTCTCCATAGCGGTGTAATAACGCGGCATTCTCGAACCTTACTAGGTGCTCGTACGGGTCTGTCGTACCATCGTATTCAAAATTAAGGGGCTTGAAATTGAATGGCAGTTCGTCCTGTAATATGTTAGGGGAGAACTGACATCCAGAGACAGGAGCGGATCTACTGGTTCGGTTGTTCATTTGCTTCCTCATATCCCTCATCTCCTTCTGTAGGGCCTGTAGTTGGTCGCTGACTGGCCCTCCATAGGTATCATCGGTGCTCTCTTCTGTCTCAGGGAGCTCTGTCTCTCGGGGTGCCAAATCTGTATTCCTTCTTGTATTCTGAAGGGGAATGCTTCTTTCCGCTCGGGAGGGCACCTTATCGTCTTCTTCTGCCTGCATCCCCATTTCTTTAGACAGCACTTGGGAGGTTCCAGGTGCCTCCTCCTGGGGTCTCGGGGTAGGTATCTCCAGATTCCCTGGTGCAGCTCCGGGAACTCGATCTCTTTGAGCCGCGAAGGCTCTCTCTACAGCTTGCTTGATGAGGATGTTCAATTGATCGGGAGAGATCAGGAGTGGTCCTGATTCTGGAATGTCCTCTCGTTGGGGATCTGTGGTCCGGAACTCTGGGGCCTCAACGTTCCCTGTTGTCCCTTCTTCGATTGGGAGGGGATGATTTTCCTCTCCCAAGCCTGTATTAGGCGTCACTGGCGGATTTACTCCGGAAGGGGTATGCACTGGATCTTTTCCCCTACTTCCCTTTGACGTATGGTCATTCGGCAAAGGAGGATTTTCCCCTGCGAGGGGTCTCTTTCCCGAAGTAGATGTGTTATTTCCGCCACCCATTTGCTCGAACAGGTAGAAATTCGTGAGAAAATCTTTCAACTCTTTCCCACAGACGGCGCCAGTTGATGTGCCAAAATTTGCACGAGAGGATTGAGTGTCCTCCGAATTAGATATCCTGCTCTTCGAACACGTACAATCACTCCAAATAAGCTGCCTTCACTCGAAATCTTCAAGAATCTGCAAAGAACACGCCGGAGGGGAGTCCGGCGTGGACACTCCGATGCCTAAGTCAGTATAGGGCTTATCAATATCTCACAAGGATCTCGAGATCCTTGATTTATCAAACAAGTTCTCAAAGAATATCCGAAAGGCGTTTTGTTTGAGTATAACAAGTTTTGTAAAGTAAGAATGTCTAACCTGGAAATCTCCTTCGGTTTACCTTTTTATAGAGCCTTCCTCCTGGGAAGAAGTTAAAGCCTCCCCTTATCCCGGAGCTGCCTCTAAGACTCGGCCCTGCCGAGTGGACCGAGTCTTCCCTTCTCTCCACTCCCTGAAGATCCGATAATACTAATTCTTAGTGGACTTCGTCCCTTAAGATAAAGGAGGATAAAGTCTTCCTTCCATCGAGTCTGGACCGAAAATGGCGGGATTCCCCTATATTTACGGCCCATAAATTCATATCAAGACTCATTCTTCTCGCTGCCCTTCTCCAGAAGAAACTCTCTCCAGAGGGACCTCTAGAGGGGATTCCTTATTCAGGGAGTACCACGCAATCCAATCCTTCCACTTCGATCTTATCTTTTATACACGTGTCGACTCCTTATTAGGTGACATTTTTAGGCCAAACTGAAATGTATCGGCCTAAATGTGTCAGTCCGTACAATTGCTACACCATAGTTACGAAAATATTCCCTATGTATTGGTACCACTAACATATCATGTGTTTTTTATTGATGTTGTGGGAAGCTGAGGGAGTATGTAGATGATACAGAAGACTACCTGAACATAATGTTGGACGTCAAATAAAACCATCTTGATCTGCAAATGGGAGTGATGCTAAGCACAACAACAGTTGTGGTTAGTGCTTTCGTTGCCTTAAGTGGAGTGTTTGGGATGAACATACATAATGAGTTGTTTGACGAAGAAAATCTGGGATGCCTGATTTCCTTTGGACAATTGGGGGAGGCTTCATAGTTTGCGTTTTCATGTATGCAGCTGCCTTCGCCTGGTATAAACACAAACGCCTGGTTTGATTACATAAGTGCAATAGTAGGGTTTAGTATCATTTATTGAGAATATAGGAGTATGTTTCATGACATGTTTTTTATTGTCTTCAATACATAGTCAGTCATAAAGGGGTGGAAGAAACTATACTTTGTGGACTGAGATTTTACATGAATTATAAATTAACCCGAATGAAATGTAAATAAATTATTATGATTTCTTCAGAAAAATTTTGTCATGTTGTTTAGGTTGGTTGGATATTTATTGTAAAAATACATGTTCATAATGAATTTTTTTAAAGCAATCCATATAGGAGAAATGAAAATTAACTATATAGTTTTATTTATGTAAAATTTAAGACAAATTTGAAATGTATATATAAAACTCTCAATTGTTGCATACATTTTAAATTCATGCACTTTTCACGTATAGATCCTTTATACGTAGCAATTATATTAGTTTACATTTTTCAGTTAAAATTACTAACATTGTTCAAATGAAGTTAACAACAAAACCGATTTTATAATATACTACTATGCTATATTAGCTTACACGTCTTTACTCTCATTTTAGAAATTTCCCATCCTGATGGTCTTCACTTCAACCCCAACAAGATAGGGGTCTGACTATATGCACCTCCATTTCAGTTTGATGCACTCCCCCATCAATCCCCCGATTTATACACTCCCCAAATTTAGGTCACACCCCCCTTCAAATGTCATAAATACCCCTCCTCTCATAACATATATATTACTACACACACCCCACCCTTCCTCTTCTTCCTTCCCATTTCCCCCAACCCACCTCCTCCTCCCCATTTCCTCAACAGTCGCCGACGACGCCCATCCCAACCCCCGTCGCCGCCGCCCACCCCCACCCACCCTCGCCGCCGCCCCCTCCCCTCCCTTCCCACTCCCCCGTTGTAAAAAAAAAATTGAAGCTTCTGCGTTTGTCCCACCTCCCCCGTCCGGCGGACTCCCTCTCCTTCGACGCCGGCAGCCGCGCCCCCTCTTCCGACGGCCTCCCTCCGCCATCCACCCAACGTCGTGGCCGCCGCCGCCGCGACACAGCTTTTTTTGTCTTTTTTTTCTGTGTTTTCTCTCTTCGGCCGTTCGGCGGCCTCGCTCGATTTCGGCAGTCTCAACCCGCCGCCCAGACGTCGCTGTCCGTCCTCCTGCCGCCGTCGTTGAGGCTAACAGGTAGGGTTTTTTAATTTTTTTCTTTTCTGTTCTCACGGCCGCCATGGAGGGCGGCCACGCCCCCGTCCACCGTCTCACGGCCGCCTCCTTCTCCCCTTTTCCTCTCACTCACATCCGGCCGCTGCCGCCTGGTAAAATGCCGGCCGCCGTACTCCCAATTCCAATGTTAGGGTTTTCTGCATTTTTGCAGAAAACCCTAATTTTTTATTTTTTTTTCATTTTCGACTATATAATGTGGATTAAATACACTCTCATCGGCAAATTGTTGTCGACGAGGGTGTATTTGATCGACATTACGTAGTCGAAAATGATTTTTTTTTTTTTTTAATAATTTTCGACCAACCAGTGTCGACCACATACACTCACGTCGATAACTCGTTGTCGACGGGAGTGTATGTGGTCGACACTGGTTGGTCGAAAATTAGTAAAAAAAAATTGTGATTTTTTTGAGTGCATGGTTGATTTCTGTATTTTTTTTTGAGCTTGATGGTCGCCGGAAATGGTGTCGCCGGCGACCGGAAGTTGTGGGTTAGAAAAATGTGAAAGAAATGAAGGGGGGTGCATTCAGTAGGGGATAGTACTGTATATTTAATGAAGGGTATTTTGGGTTTTTTACCCTATTATTTTATTAAAAAACTGAAAGGGGGAGTGCATCAAACTGAAATGGAGGTGCATATAGTCAGACCCACAAGATAGATTGATAAGCTGCCTTCAAGTCAAGGGTTTGGCTATATACCCCTCCAGCTTTGTTAAATATACTCCCCGATTGATGCACCCACTTTAAAGTGATAATGGTTAGATATACTCCCTCTAAATTACCCAAATTATTCTTTCTTTTCAAATGTCAAAGGTTAAATATACTTCCCCAATTAAAAACCCTAATTCATTTTTCCCATCTTTCTTCTTCCCCATCAAACGACCGTCTCCGTCGGCCCTGGCGCCGGCCCGCCCAACCCCACCTCCAGCAGTGTCATCCCAGTCGTCGGCGCCCCCGCCTGCACCACCCCCCTCCATTTTCTTTTTCTCTGCAAATCTGCCCCCACCCCGAACCTGCGCCGCCCACGTCGCCGTCACCTACATATGCCTCCCTCCTTCTCGTTTTTTTTATTAATTTCTGTTGCGAGCGCATTTGCAACGCCACCGCCACAGCCGCCCTCACCCAAGGTCGGTCGCGCCCCTCTACCCTTCGCCCAAGGTCGTGCCCCTCCTCCCTCGACCAACCGCCGCCGCCGCCGGAACCCTAAATGGGAAACCCATGTTTTTTTTCTTTAATTTTCAACAAAAAGTCCTCGAAAATATTGTTTATTGTCGAGAACTTTTTGGCGATTTTTTTTAAAATTTTGATTAATGGTTGTCGGCAACGGTGTTCTTCATCGACAACTCATAGTAAAAAATATACCCTGTGGTCGACACTAGTTTATCAAAACATTGTACCGGAGTTGGGTGCCTGCCGGAGTTTGTATGTGTTTCTTTTATTCGTTTTATTTTCGGCGGCGGCGACAGGGTGGCGGCGGTTGTTATCCTGCAATTAGGGTTAGGGTTAAATTTGAGGAGTGTATTTATCCTAACATATTATATTAAAAGGGTAAATTTGACATTTTACGTGATTATTAAATTAATAAATGGAGAGGGGGAGTATACTTAACAAAGCTGGAGGGGTATATAGCCAGACCCTCAAGTCAATTCTGTAACATGCTAGTATTTGATGATAAGAAACTCAATTTTGTAACGGAGTACTATTGTATATACAAACACTCACTTAATTACTATATACAGATTGAACAGCCTTGAGCCCTCGACATATAATCATAGTGTCTAACAGACACATGCGGTTTTGAACCGCCGAACCGTCTAAATCGGCGGTTTTGAACTGACAGTTTAGCGAACAGGCGGTTACGATTTCAAAACTGGACTGTAACCTTAATTTCCCGGTTCGATTTCGGTTTGTATTTTTGAAAACCAACGATAACGGTTAAACCGCCGGTTCGGCGGTTATATATATATTACTCCATATGCTTCGCAATTACTTTCACACTTTCCTTTTCGGGACGTCCCACAATAACTTTCAAACCCTTTATAAACTCCACCCTCACAATATCCTCAATTTTACAAAAATGACATTACTTTTTCTCCACACTTACACAAAAGTCAACTCATTTATTTACTTTATACATAAATGTTTACAAAATTACCCCTCAAAATCCCCACTAAATTCACTTTTCTTATTTTGTGTGCCACTTCACATGTGAAAGTAATCACGGGACGAAGGGAGTATATTTATTTGAGTTATAATTTTATACTTTTTAGTTATCATTTTTCGTTTTAAATTGATAAATAATGAATCAATACAATGATAATTATGATATGATAAAATTTTTCATCTAACATTAATATCTAATGATAGAATAATTATAAAGTTTTAATAAACTAAAACACTTCAAATAAATCAAATACTTAACACTTAAAAGTTCCGATTGGAAAGTCCCACTTCCGACGGATGAACCTTTTGAAGGTGTGTGACTTGAACGAATTTTTGGTCACTGTAATTTTTGACTAACTACTTCCCCTCAAGCATAAGGGTTCGTAGTAGTAATGGAAGTATTCGACCAAGTAGTATCGACCTAGGAGGTGGGTTTGTGCAATGGATCCCTAGAGTTTTGTGTCGGCATACTAATGTAATTACGGGCTCGGGTTTTTTGGATTTCTAAAATTAAGCTAACTTACTACCAAGATGCAAGAAATTAAATCAAATACCAACCTAGAAACTAACAAATAATTTATACTACTAAAAGTGAGAAAAGCGCCAATAAGAGAATTTACCACAACTTAGCAAAGAAAATTACTAATAAAGCAAGAGATCAACAATTAAAACAAAGAACAACTACGAATATAATTCGAAGAAGTGCAAGGGTGAGAGAATGCTTCAGGTGTTCTCTAGCTACCTAGTGAAATAGAGAGGAATTGTTTGTACTTTGTTATTGCTTCAATTACGACTTGCTAAGAGCATCAAGATGCTAGGATGAAAATCTTTTCCCTTCGGGTACTATAGCTTTACGTCTAAGGTGTTCCCAAACCCGGTAATACGACCTCTTCCTAATCCTCACCAACTACCCGAATAACCATTCAAGTAATTAATGTCTCTTAATGGGGTTCTAATACAATTAACTCTCTCTCGACGAATTAAAAGTATAATAAATGCATTTGTATACCAACAACTCACGCCATAAATTTAAACATGTTCATGTAACTCTCGTCTACGCTAAACATGCCTCAAAATACGGATTAATAGAAGCTAATACACAAAGCACCAATAAAACTCAATAAAAGAAGCAACAATCCAAATATCAACAATATTCAAAGCATAAACCATTCCAACACTAAATATTCACATGGTTTTAAACACCCAAAGCATAAAAACCTTAGCCCATGGTGTTTGATAAAACACCCATGGCTAAAACAACAAAATAAAACATGAAAATGAAATTTACCAAACAAAGCTTAAATAAAAGAAAAATAGCACCTTGAGAGTCTTGAAATTCATCAATTCTTACATGAAAATGAAATACCCAAATGATTTTAAACTAAAAGACATAAAAACTATCTAATGGAGAGTGTGTTTGAGGAGAGAAGCTCCTCAAACCCTAATCTATTTACTCTTCTACTTATCTCATATTGTGTGTGTGAAAAATGAGTTGGAAGACCCTTAAAAATCTGATTTGGGGTGCTTCTTATAGTTGGGAAGAGTGTTGGAGACGAAATTTGCACTTAGGCCCTTGAAATTCTATAAAATTCTCGAATTTTTGCCCAAAAACGGGCTCAAACGGTCAACCGAGTGGGATGGAAGTCCAGAAAATGCTCTGGAAACAGATTTCACTCGGTCAACCGAGTGGGTTGACTCGGCTGCCCGAGTGGATTCTGCTACAATTCCGCATTTTATCGTTTCGATCATATCTTGAGCTTCCGACCTCCGATTGACTTGATTCTTTTTTTCATTCCACTCATTTTTTCGAGACGCATCCAATGGTGCAGTTATCTTCTTGACTTCATGAATTCTCATACACGTATTTTGCTTCCAAATAAGTTCAATTTACCTAAAAAATAGCAAAACACATACCTTTCTCATTTCAAGTGCAATTAGTCAATTTAGTGTGAATAATGCAACAAAACCCTCAAAATTATGTAAAATAAACGCATGAATTTCAAGAAATTTTCACACTAATCAGTGTGCCATGAAAGTTCTGTATCCTCCCCCGTGCTTAAATTTATATTTTGTTTGCAATACCTATAACAAACTTCACGTGTATTATCTAATGGATTTATATCACTCACACGAAAGAGAATTTTCAAGTGAGGTTTAAAGTCGGGTTGAATGCGAGGCGGCGGCAGATTGACTTCTTCTTCATCACGTGTAATATTGACATTTGTTACACCTGATCCTTCTGTTGCCATTTGAAAAAAAAAATGAGAAACTTTGAAAGTTGAATACTTGAATTGAGAGAGAAAGTATGAAGTATGAACTATGAAATGTGAGAGATTTGTGATTTGGGGCGAAAAATAAGTTGAGAAGTGGTCCATATTTATAGATGGAAATTCGGTTTTTTTTTAATTTAAAAAAAATATATAATAATAATCGGTCAAACAGGTGGTTTGACCGTCGAATCTGATTAACCTCCGGTTGAACCCATTTGAAATTTGACCGTTGGCGTTTCAACGGTCCAGATTTGTTGACCGTTGAGATTCAACGGTCCATATTAATTCGGATTTAAATAAAAAAAATATCCAACTGTCAAATCTGATGGTTAAACAACCGATTTTTTTTTTTTGAAAAAATATGTTCGTTGAAGATCAACGGTTCAGATCATTTGACCGTTGAATCTCAACGGGGCCACGATTTGCTGTGTCAGGCGGTTAACCGACGGTTTGCCGAATTTATTTTTTTTAAATTCCGAAATTACACCTATAAATACCTCATTTTCTCCTCTCATTTTTCTCACCAAACTCAATCTCTTATTCTCATTTTCTCAATACTCTCTTTCTAAAGTCTTAACATTCATTAATTTCATATTTTCATTCTCAATACTCTCTCAATTTTCATTACTCTCTCTCAAATCTCAATTTCATTTTATTAACTTCATTTTTATATAATTAATATTTAGTATTTACAAATATGTCTTCTTCAAATCAAGAGAAAAGACTATCGTATCTTCTTCACAACCTCGACAAAGTCGCGTTCCATTAACGATAATGAAAAATAACATATGCATAGAGTTTTTGGTAACGATATCGTTGAGCATCTACACGGTCTTGCGTCGGATGATGATGAAGAAGTTCAAGGTGGTCCAACTCAAGAAAGTGAAACTGAAATTCCACCACCTTCAACTGAAGGCGCCGAAATTCCACCACCTTCAACTGAAACTCTTGCACAAGCCATAGGAATTAAATCCGAAATTTTTGCACGTCACTTTCGAAAAATTCCAACCGCCGAAACCGATAGGTTTAAAAAATTTTGTAATTATTGTACAAAGGAATATAAATTTAAGAAGGTAGGAGGAATATAAATTCTTTGTAATTATTGAAACGACACAAACGCAACTACGAGAATTTACCGGGTCCTCCGAAGGCGGAGTTCAAGGTGAGGTAAGTAATCCGACTTCTCTTTTTAAATATGATCAAGCATATTTTAGAAGAATGTTAGCTAAATTGATAAGTGTTCAACATCTTCCTTATAGTTTTGTTGAAATTTTTTTTTTAATGATTTGGTACAACTTTCACTGCAACCAAGCATGAAAAAAAATTCTCGTTCTACGGTTACTCGTGATATTGCTAATATTGTTGGTGAATATAAACTTGCTTTGATCAATACTTTTTGTTAACTTAGGAGTAAAGTTTCTATTTGTTCTGATATTTGGAGTGATAATTTTTAAAAATATTCGTATATGAAAATTACTTGTCATTGGATTGATGAATCTTAGACTTTAAACAAAAGATGAATTGCATGTAGGGATTTTGATGGTGTGCACTCGGCCAATGCTACTAAAATTAAAATTGTTGATATTTTAAGAACTTAAGGTTTGATTAACAAAAAAAATTCAATTTGTTTTGATAATGCTAGTTAGAACAACCCTTCAATTGAATATTTATGGATCTATCCCTAATTATCCTCGCTATATGGTGAGGGACGTTGAGGGTCTCCAGGGTTATGGTTTTTCCGTTTGGCAAGGGTTTCACCCCAGTTATATGGAGAGTATTGTATATTAACAAGTCATTAAAATACTATTATGTTACTCGCATAGCATTGATCTAGTCAAGACATATAAATGCATGTATAAAGTGTTACTATTAAATTGAGTTGTAACGACATAATCATCTCAATCTCTTACAATATATACATATGTAGACTAACATCTTGAAAAATGCATTGAATTGAAATTTATCACCATGCCTCTTCAAAGGACCTTAACCATTCCTTTTAATCAATGAAGCATTTACAAATGAATCTGAAGGCCATAACTTAAACTTGGAGAACATTGTGAGCAAGAATACCATTTTAGTTCTATCAACAAGGTTGCCGAAGTAGTATGTCAGAAAGACTAATGCTCTCTGATAAACGAGGCAATACTTCCGACCAATGATTATTGCATTTGAATTTATTTCTCCGGAAAAGGTTGCTTTTTTAATACAACGGTAGATCGTGAAATTAAAATTTCAAAGGTTTATGGAGTCAATAAAGATCTACATGAGATTTATGTGAGGGCTAAGCAGGTTTGAGATTATTACTTTACAATTATGCAAACCTGGCCGCCACTTCCAGTTGTATAACTTACTTTATGAAACTCTTTTTTCAATAATGTGATGCTTATATGCAACCATCCATTCAATTTCATTATTCTTCTCACTTGTTTTGATGTTCAATTTTATTATTTAAATTATATATATAATATTAAAACATGTTATTTACGCATTATAAGTTTTAAAAAAAAAAATCATATGCTTAAATTATTTTCTAGAAACTTTTAAGTAATACTTAAATAATAGAATTTATATAAATAAAAAACTTAGGTACCCTTTGAAAGTTGGGTCCCAGAGGGTTAGCCATACCTTTTGAAACTCAAACTTGTCTAATTTTCATTACTTGAAAATGGCTAATTTGTTTTCCATAAACATCTAGATACACAATCTTCATGTTAAATGTCTTAGGTTGAGATTGAGTATATGTGTAAGTTTTGGATGATTTAGGAGAATTGTGTTTGTTCTTATGAACATTTCTTCTAAATCTATCTTTTGACTTTTGTGCAATATGCCTGAATTTTTGTGGATAGGTATTCAGATGACTTGACACCTTTGGCATGTAAGGTTCAAGTCTTTTGTACTCATTGTACCTAGGTTGTAAATTTCTTTGGTTATTTATTGAAACCTTCTCATAAGAGTTGGTCTTCTTTGAATAACTTGGGGCTTTCTAACCTGAGTCTGGGAGTTTTTCAGATGAGTTGTCTTCCATTAACTTTTACTCTTTTGAATTATCTCAGACCTATGATATCTAATTTTAGGACTTTCAACCTTTGATTTGACATTCAGGGTGTTTGGTACAATGTGAGCTTTACCTTTATCCATCATCTTTGACAGCTTTGGTTCAACAATTTCAGTTTGAGCCACACACTTTACAAAGACTCTTAGAAATACTTGTTGAAGTATCACTAAGGCATGGTGAAGTTACTTCATCTGGATTATAACCAAGTCCAAACTTCTTAGTCATAGGTCTTTGCAATCCTTGTATTTCATCTATTGTATTAGATGACTTGAACAAGGCAGCCAATTTTAATTTCAGACTCTCTTCACCTTTTTTCAAAAGCTCATGTTCCTTGAAAAAATAGTCAAACTTAGCCAATAGTGTTTTGTGATCTGAATTCTTACCTTATGAAATTCAACTTGATCTTCCAACTTTTTTAGTTGTTCAGATGACTTTTCTTTCAGAGTGTTCAACTCATTAGTCAAGTTGTTGCACAACTCATTGGTTCTCAAGTCACGTTCACCTTCAGTTTGAGTAAGTTGTTCAATTTGAACATCCATAGCTTTGTTGTCTTTTAAGGTCTGATCATGAATTTCTTGTAGTCTCATAAAGTCTTCCATCAACTTTCTAAAAGAAAATTTCAAGTTGTCTTCATTAGACATCAGTGTGTTGCTAGAATTAACAGAACAAGAACTAGATTGTACCTCATAATCTTCAATAACAGTTAGACATTCTTCATCACTGTTATCAGAAAACATCTCAGATGATGAAGATGGTAGTTGATCATCTTCAGAGGTTTCTTTTTCAGTCTTTAAGGCTTTCCTCTTTCCATATTTCTTATCCCTCTTAGTTTGTCTTTCCTTCATTTTCTAGGAAGTTAGCTCTGGACAATCATATTGGAAATGTCCTGTCTTTTTTTAAATTGAAGCAAGCATTTTCATCCTTCTTCTTTTCAGAATCACTTTTCTTAGATGAAGAGGATGGTTCTTCCTTGGAGTTGTCTCTTTTGGATCTCCTATCTTCATTTTTCTTTTCAGGTGAGTTGTATCTTCTTCTTCTATCTTGGTAATACTTCTTGTATTTACCAAATTTAGAATTCAGCTTTTCAAATCTTCTTGCCATCCTGGCCAACTCATCTAGTTCAAGTCATATTCATTTTCCTTGAGTTCTAAAAACACTTGTTGCATTGGCAAGACTGATAGATCTTTTTTGTTTTGCATCATGACTGCATACACATTCCATTTGGAGGTTAAACTCCTAAGAGTCTTCAAGGCCACTTCTCTCTTGGAATATTCTTTCCCAAGTGAGTTGATTTCATTCATGATATCAGTGAACCTTCCATCCAGTTGATCAATGTTTTCACCAGGCTTCATGGTGAATTGCTCATACTTCTGGACAACAACGTGAAGCTTGTTTTCCTTGATCTTGTCAGTTCCTTCACACATTAAGGTTAATGTGTCCCAAATATCTTTGACATTTATGTAGTGAAACACTCTTCTCATTATGGCATCTGGAATGATTTGATACAAGGTGTTCATTCCAACATAATTGAGATTTTGATTCTTTCTTCAGGTGTGAGCTCATCATCATCCTTGGGGATTTCCTGTGCTCCAGTAGCTCGTTGGGCAGTTGTAACATTTGTGTTTGGCTTCATAAACACAAATGGTCCTTTTGTGATCACCCTTAGCATTTCATCATGTAAACCGGCCAAATGAGTTTTCATCCTTATCTTCCAGAAATCATAATTTTCAATAGAAAACATGGGCAGCTTCTCGTAAGAAATCTTGTTGATATGATTGGTTCCCAATAGTAGTTGGTGAAGGAATAGTTACACCAGCAGTCTCAACAGTAGAAGAAGTGTTAGTCATACTGAGTAAAAATCACAAATATGCTCAGTTATTCTGTAAACACAGAATGTGCACAAATAAATCAGTTTAGGTAACCAAAGTCAATTCTCAAAGCAGCGGTCTTTAAACTCCTACTCTAAAAGTCCCGAAAGGAGTGTAACACGTGTATGGGAGGGGGAAATACATCTGAGTGTGTTTTTCAAAACTTTTTCAAACAATACAACACAAGTAATCAGAGTCAGGTGAATTGGATATATGCAAAGTCCTATGAAAATACTTATTGAGGTATTTTGACAAATCTTATCAAATAATCAACTTATATGCGGATTTATGATAGACCCTATTATACCCCTTAGAAAATATGCTCTTAACAAGTTAACTAATTTTACTCACATAAAAAACAATGTTTATGCAAACTCTTATGAAAAACACGATTTTTCAAATATGAACTATCGTGTGAAGATCAAAACAGGTTTTATGCACACTTAAGCAAATAAACAAGTAATGAATAAGCAAGTACTAAGGAAATAAGTAAATGCAGTAAGTAAAGAACACAAGATGTATATTGGTTCGGAGGCTAAACTGCTCCTACGTCCACTCTTCTGATTTAATAGGATAATTTCTTAATCACTTCGGAATTAACTTGTTTGTATAGTGTCAATGTGCACCCTCTTCTACTTCTCCTCTTCTCTTTGATTTCTTACAACCTTCTCTCGTTTTTCAATACTCTCAAACAACTACGAACTCGACAATACTCGCAAATATCTCTCAAAGTGAAAGTAGGATTTTGTTCTTGGTACCAATTTAGTGTGATATCTTTACAATGTAAATCAAATATCACTATCTAGGCTTTGGATAATCTTAATATATTGTCTAATGGGAACTATTAGTTAACACTCAATTTCTTGCTTAAAATCTTAATCTCACGAATGCTTGAGCGTGGAAATAGGAAAAGTAGAAGGGTGTGTATATGGAAGAGAGAAAAATTATTTATGTACTAGAAGGTTGGGGGTGTGAAGAGGGTATGAATAAAGATAGCCTAAGTCATTAAAAAAAATATATTTAGTTAATTTATTTCAAATATATTAATTTGTTAACTGAAAAATTGTACTGTAAAATTTATTTTAAAAAATCTAATTGTAAATGTATTTTTTTAAAATTTTAAAATTGTAGATATAATTTTTTATTACTTTATAAATTCTAAAAAAATAAATTAAATTAAATTTAGTCGTCGTCATCATCTTAGTTATCCTCCTTCAATACCATCGTTTCAAATTTCGATCAACTCTAAATTTGTAGTCATCAAGTCTACATAAAGAAGATGCCCACACCTAGAGGTGATCATAAAATTTTAAAACCCACCAAAATCGACTGAATCGCACCACACCGCACTGTTAATTTAAAAAATCGTTTTAAATCGCGGTTAAAAAAGTTATACTAAACCGCACCGCTATAACGGTGCAATTTAAATTTTAGGCAATTAACCGCACCGACCGCAACTTTAATTTAATAGATAATAAGTTTAGGCAATTTATTATTATATATATTAAAAATTAATATTAATGAGTACATTTAGTAAATATACAAAGTTAATTTTTCAATTACCCTTCCAAGTTCCACTATGACTACTACTATACTATTGTTATTGTGTTATGTCATTTTTTTCACCACTTTCGTACAAACACGACACAAATATATTTATATGTAAGTTATAAATGTTCATTTTTCTAATTTCACAAAACACACAAACCCTTACTTCTTTTTCCTCTTCCTCCTTATTTACACTTTAAAATATTAGTTAAAACTTTAGAATTTTAATTGATATTGAACATTCATATTGAATTTGTAAAATTTCACTTTTCAATTTGTAATTGTATGATATGTCATTATATAAACTGACAAACCGTTCAAAACCGCATGTTGTCTTTTACGAGATAAACCACAGGTTATAATTTTATACTAAACCGAACCACCATTAACAAGGCAATTTAAATTTTGTCGAAAAAAACCGCAAAACACCCACCCACACCGTCTGCGAACAAGTTGGATATCCAGATAAGTTGACGATGATTGTGCAGATCGAGTCGACGGTTCTGAAGGGGAACAATATCCTTAAGCGAGGATCCTCCACCGGAGTTATGAGTGGATTCTTGCTCTTTCTTTCCCGTGAGCCACTACTACATGCTCAAGAAAAATGGATATTACCTTCTTCGTTCATCTGTATTAAATATTCAATTCTATAATTAAAATTATTTTTATAAAAATTCAAGCCAAAAACTTGTATGCACTCGTGGGCACCATGCCCCCTGCCTATGAGTTGCCAGCTATTGGACCTTTCTTGGGATTGGGCCTCAGATTCCAGTGACACACCCACCTGTTTACTCAGTTCATCCTCAATGAACTCGCACCCACAAAATTATTTAGTTCACCCAATAATGATTTGCACCCCTCTAATTTCAATTTCAATTTTTTATTTATATTTTATCTGCACCCACTAATTTAATGAGTTCACCTCCTAATCATATTTTTATAACAGTTATCTACACCCGCTCATTTTACGAGTTCAGCCCCAAATTATTTTTTACCACAGTTATCTATACCCGCTCATTTTATGAGTTCACCCACAAATTATTGTTTTACCACGATTATCTACACTCGCACATTTTATGAGTTCACCCCAAAATATTTTTAAAAAAATAATCACATTTAAAAGACTATTTTATCCTTTTATTAATTTACACAAAATATAATAAAATAAACTCTAAAAAATCGATTCACCACCAAGTCACCCATATTTAAAAAAAAAAACGTAAAAATATAATTAATAAAAAAAACTATCGAAATTAGCCATAAATCTCGATTTTTTTCTTTTTAATTTTTCTTCCCCCTACTCTTTTTCCATTTTTAATTTTTTTTTTCCAAATTTTTTATTTCTTCATTTTTTTTTCCTTTTCCTTTTTTATTTTAAATTTTCCTATATTTCTTTTACATTTTTTGCATGTGTACTTTTAAAATTTTAATACAATATAATATTATAGGCATGATTTTATTATAGTCGATCGGCGGTGCACTTGAATTTCAATTTTAATTTGATGAGTAAAGGACCTGCCGAAAATTCATGCCGGTTGGCAGGTGACCCAACCACCACCATGCCCGACCACCCCTTGACGGCGACGACGGCGCTTCCGGCCGCTGAAGCCCAAGACCCCTCTTCGAATCGCAATCGCGATTCTTCACTTCCATGACAATCGACATCATCTTCCATCTCGGCAACGATCCATGGCGGCCGAAATCCTCTTCTCATTTCGACCACCGACGCGACTGCTTCGATCAATCTCCCTTGCGTTCGCGATTCAGGAGCTTCTTCGGCATCAATGGCTCTCGCCTGCAACACTCGGATCGACGACGCCTCTCTCTCGTCGTTCATCTCTGCCCAAATCGAAGCTACATTGCTTTGTTCGTCTTCTTCATCATGCTACTGCGCATCCTCTTTCTCCGGTTGACGGCAGCTCGACGGAGGAATGTGAGTATGTTGCCGATGGATCTCTAACCGGCCGACACTCAAAGCCGGTGACCTTGCTGATGAAATCTCAAACGACAACTGCTGACCTAGGGTGCTCTCCCATAGGGCTAGGGTTCCCTTCAATTGGGCTTGGTAATGTGCACCCCTTATTTTCTTCAGTACACCCCGATTTGCACTCCCTCCACATTTTTTTATGGTATTATTAGTTATTGGTACTGGTATTACTAGTTATTGATTGCAGTATTACTATTAATATATAATTGAATTAAAATTAATGATTATTGATTACGATATTATTAATTGTTAATTGTGGTATTACTGATTATTGTTTGTGGTATTACTGATTATGTGAAATTATTTATTATTGTTTAAGACATTACTGATTATTATTATTATTTTTTATGGTATTACATATTATTGTTTATGGTATTACTTAATATAATTAGATTTGTGAAATTATTTATTATTGTATAAGATATTACTGCTCAATGTTCATGATATTACTAATTACTGTTCATTGTATTACTGATAATTGTTTTTGGTATTATTGAATATAATTGGATGTGTGAAATTATTTGTTATTGTATAAGATTTTATTGATTAATATTAATGGTATTACTGATCACTGCTCGTGGTATTAGTAATAATTGGTTTTAGTATTATTTAATATAATTAGATATGTGTAATTATTTGTTATTGTATAAGATATTGGAGTACTAATTATTTTTAATGGTATTACTAGAGATGTTTATCCGGGTCGGGCTGGCCCGTTTAACCCTGAAAAACATATGGTTAAGGTTCATGAATCATAGGCCCGTTTAAATTCGAGTTTTTTTGACCTGGACTGGTTAGCTCGCGGGCTAAGTTGGGCCAGCCCGCCAGCCCGAGTTTTTATTATTATTTTTTTTTTAAATAAATAACCTGAGAACAAATTTTGGGTCATTTGACCAATAACCACAACTATAAGCATTAAGAAGCCCATTACCATCCATTAGTCATTATTACTATTTTTTTAATTAGATTATGATATTTGTTTAGGTTTATTTGGTCATATTAAGGACCAATGAATTTTAGAATTGTGTTTGAATCATACTTTTGTTTTCTCATTTACTGATCATTAACTAATTATGTATTTTTCTATTTTATTGATGCACGTGCCAATTGATACCTTTAATTTTAAAAGAAAAAAAAATATTGTAGCCCGTTAGTGGCCCGTTTAACCCGTAGCCCGCTAGGGTTAGGGTTAGGTCCCAACATTTATAGGTCCGTTAAATATGAACCGGTTAAGGCCCTATCCCTTTTAGCCCGTAGCCCTGTAGGGTTGGCCCTATAGGATTAGGGTCAACCCGATAGACATCTTTAGGTATTACTGGTTATTACTTATTGTATTATTGAGTATAATAAAATCATACATATAATATTATTTTGTATTTTAAAAAATACTAATGAAAAAAAAACACATGAACAAAAAATGAAGAAATAAAAAGTTTGAATAAAAACTGAAAATGGGAAGAAAAATTAAAAAGAAAAAAAATTGAGATTTGTGCCTTATTTTGATAGATTTTTTAAATTATTTTTTTACGATTTTTTTTCTAAAATATGGATGATTTAGTGGTTAATCGACGGTAACTCGACAATGACTCGACTACATATTGTAAATGTATAAATTATGGTTGATTTTATTATTATATTTTGTGTAAATTAATAAAAAGATAATATAGTATTTTAAATTTAATTATTAAAAAAAATTTTGGGGGTGAACTCATAAAATGAGTGGGTGCAGAGAATTGTGGTAAAAAAAATTGGGGGTGAACTTATAAAATTAGCGGGTGCAAATAACTGTAGTATAAAATGAGCAGGTGCATATAACTGTGGTAAAAAAATGATTTGGGGGTGAACTCATAAAATGAGCGGATGCAAATAACCGTTGTAAAAAAGAAATGATTTGGGGGTGAACTCATAAAATGAGCAGGTGCATATAACTGTGGTAAAAAAATGATTTGGGGGTGAACTCATAAAATGAGCGGATGCAAATAACCGTTGTAAAAAAGAAATGATTTGGGGGTGAACCCATAACATAAAATGAGCAGGTGCAGATAGCTGTAGTAAAAATATGATTTTGGGGTAAACTCATAAAATGAGCGGGTGTAGATAACTGTAATAAAAATATAATTTAGGGGTGAACTCATTAAATTAGTAGGTGTAGTAAAATATAAATAAAAAATAAAATTAAAATTAGGGGTACAGTGCATACGTTTTTTTTTAAATATTAAATTCAATACTCATTTTTTTTAGGGTAGATTCTTTCTAACTACAGAAAATTGTGTAATTATTTATGAAAACAAAATAAAATTAAAAATTATATAAGTGATAAGATTGTTCAAATCAATCCAACATGCATTATTATTTTTAATAAATATCGTAAACTCCGTGTAAATGGATAAATGAGTTACACGCATCTGGTACCGATTACATAATATATAGGCGATATGCATGTGCTTTCAATCTTTTCACTTCATTATATCCCCTTCTTCCCTCCCCCTCTTCTCTCTCTCAATTATACTAGAAAAAGTTGAGAATTTAAAAGAATGGTGGAGATTCGTGAAGTGGAGTTGTCACCAAGTGGAAGCGGATCCACTAATGTGATCAAGGACGACGAATTGAGTTACAACGATCTCAAACTACGCATCAACAACGATCGTATGCGAATGCAAAAGATGAAAGCAAATAGCAAAACAAAGGATCAGGACTCTGAGTCAGACCCTGAATTGAAGTCACGTCTAAAGAAAATGGACAGACTTCAAGACCTAATTCTCAAAAACATGGTCAAAATCATGTACGATTGTCAGGTCCAGGGATTCGTCTACGGAATCGTGCCTGAAAAGGACAAGTCCGTCTCGGGCTCCTCCGACAGCCTCCGCGCCTGGTGGCAAGACTCAGTCAAGTTTGACCAGGCAAGACTCAGTCAAGTTTGACCAGGCTGCACCTGCTGCCATTGCCGAATTTCTTCCCAAGATACAAGAAGCCACCCAGGAATTGAATCCCAGTTCCTTTATGCATCTACTTCAGAATTTGCACTACACCACTCTGGAGTCTCTGCTTTCGGCTTTGATGCAGCATTGCGTGGATCCTCAACGACAATTTCCGTTGGACAGCGGGTTGGCTCCGCTGTGGTGGCCCACAGGGAAGGAGGTGTGGTGGGGCGATCAGGGTGAAGCCTCATGAATTGAAGAAGGCGTGGAAGGTGAGTGTTTTGACCTCTATTATCAAACACATGTCCCCTAATTTGGACAGAATGAGAGAGATTGTGAATCAGTCCAAGTCTTTACAACGTAGAATGAGTGCTAAGGATAGTAACACGTTGGCTAGAGTCTTTAATCGAGAAGAAGCCATTGTGAAGTTTACAGAGAAAGCATTAAATTTAATTTTAGAGGAAAATAATGAAGACGAGAATACTACACTCCGCTGTGGGAAGAGGAAGAGTCCCTTTGATAATATTGGTGATGGCAATATTGGTGATGATTTTATGGTGGAGAATACAAGAATTGGCTATGGTTTTATGGTGGAGAATACAAGAATTGGTGATGGTTTTATGGTGGAGAATTTTGTGGTGGAGAATACAAGAATTGGTGATGTTTTTATGGTAGAGAATACAAGAATTGGTGATGTTTTTATGGTGGAGAATACAACAAGTGATGAACATATGGACTTGTCTTTGCTTAATATTACAGAAGAAAAGGGGAATCAAGAGATGAATACAGAAGAAAAGGGGAATCAAGAGATGAATACAGAAGAAAAGGGGAATCAAGAGATGAATACAGAAAAAAAGGGGAATCAAGAGATGAATGAAGTTGGAGAATGTAGTTCATTACCAGATTGCTTTTGGGACGACCATATGATTGATCTTGTTGGTTCTAACAACATCAACCTGAATGAGAATGAGAATCAGAATGAGATGGAGGAGCAATTAACGGGTGGAACTTCTATTTGGGACCTACCATATTACACGATCGATTAACACGGGTTTTCTCATTTCAGTGTGTCTGTTTTTTTTTTCTTATGCGGAGCAATTAACGGGTGGAACTTCTATTTGGGACCTACCATATTACACGATCGATTAACACGGGTTTTCTCATTTCAGTGTGTCTGTTTTTTTTTTCTTATGCGGGTTTTCTCATTTCAGGGTCTTTCTCATTTTGTGTTTTTAGTAGGTAACTATACTCTTTTTGTATTGTATTTAAGTTTTAGTTTGTTCTAATTTGGATGCATAAAAGTTTTTCTCAACAGTGACAATCCATCCAACTAGTCTCTCTTTGGCGAAGATGAAGACCAATTACTGTTATATTATCTTCTCTCTTATAACCAAAACTCAGTTTCCTAAAACGATGAATACACAATAAAACAAACTGTTTTCAGCAGGAAACACTTAAAAGCAATTTATTGAACTGTATACTAACCTTTTGACATCCAAGAACCCCTAATGATATTGCGACCCCTGTACCGATATATATTCCAATAACAGTCCAGCAGCAGAAAGCATGCCCGCCCACCCCACCTGATGTTTTATTTTTGAGGAATTGTTCCCCCCACCCTTCCTGAAGATAGAGAGGTTAGTAGAAGAGGGAAATGTACACTACTATTTCCCAAAACATATTAATGTCAATAATTTTAAGGGCATCTATCGTGGTGCAATTAGATAAAGAAACGTTGAAGAGATAAATTGTGGTACACACCTAGGGCCATGCCTTCACTCTAGGGAAAAGAACACTTTGTTAAATTACTGAAAAATCCAAAGAAAAAAAAGACAAGAAAAGATAACCCAATCCAATCCAGTACTTAAAAGTGAGTTAATATTCGTTCATTTTCTTTTCAGGAAAGACCAGATACATATACCTTTTTGTACTCCATTATTATACATATAACAACAGTTTTGACTACTAGGAGGATCTATAATCACAAATATTTGATCTCAAAACTCAATCAATGTACAAGTAGAACAAGATGAAAAGTAATACTCCCTGTCCACCAAAAGTGTGCTCACTTTTTTTTATATATGTTTTTTAAAAAATCATATTTTAATTATAAAGAATATATTTAATATAATGAGTAAAAAATATATTTGGTAGATACTCAATCTTGATAGTAAAGTAGAAAAAATATTCAAAAGTTAACTATTTAAATAGAATAAGCACGTTTTTTGTAGACCCAAAAAAAGAAATGAGCACACTTTTGGTGGACGGAGGGAGTACTATCCACTTGTATAGAGTAATCACATTCATTTTCATACTCATTCTTAATGTTGTGGAACAAGTGAAATTGCAAATCCTCCTATCTGTTTTAGATCAAGTAAACATTATTATTATTATTATTATTGAAAGAGCAACTGATCATCTCAATTCCAGCCAACAAGGAATCAAGTACCGAATCGCAATGCAGTTAACTGAAAACAAAAAAAATCACCTTCAATCTGTGATTAACAGCAGGGGCAGGATGTATATCCTTCTCAACTTCCCTCTTGTCATGATCCGACGTTGAAATCATTCCTCTCATTAAACCCTAACCCTATAAATTGGAGTCGGATCTCACA
The DNA here is from genome assembly GCA_963675135.1 of Galeopsis tetrahit. Classification (NCBI taxonomy): domain Eukaryota; kingdom Viridiplantae; phylum Streptophyta; class Magnoliopsida; order Lamiales; family Lamiaceae; genus Galeopsis; species Galeopsis tetrahit. The sequence goes on from OY776124.1 coordinate 9,294,642, forward strand.
TCGGGTGTCGACCGGACCAGATCTTATCGGATTGCAGCCACTAGTAACCGCCGCTGGTGGGGCGAGGAGGGATCTTCAAGAAGCTCTCCTGCACCTCTTCGAACGACATCGTTTTGTGGGCTCTGAATGAAAGTGCAAACTGGATTTATGTTCAGTGTGCAAAGTGGAAGAGACGTGTTCCTTCGGATTTATTTTGAAACAAACAAATGTCAACTGTCAAATCCAATCCTCACTCTAGTACTGAGGTTTACTCTCCAATTTTTTTACTTTTAAATTTAAAATTAGAATTTTTAAAATTACTTAGAATTGCGTTTAGTAAATTAAAATTATAATTTTTTTCAATAATAATATAATATAATTGCATTCAATCTTTGATTTTGAAATTCGATTTTTTAAATTATACTCCCTCCGTCCCATAGGAACTTGTTGGGTTGACACACACAATTTAAGAAATGTGTAAAAAAAAGTGTAATGAGTAATATTTTGAGAGATAGTTTTGTAAAGTTTTTTATGAATAAAGTAAAGTAAAAAGTAGATTGAATGTGAAAAAGTAATGTCATATAGGTAAATAAAAGTATATTTTGAGAGTGGAGTTATGAATATATTTCCTCTTATTATGGGGTGTGCAAATTGGTACGAGACATCCATTTATAGAAAGTGTGTAAATTCATGTGGAACAGAGGGAGTAATAAATAGAAATATGTGTGTGTGATTGAATAAAATTGTTATTAAGGAATGATTGACTCATTCCTTATATATAGGGATTGCACATTTATTTGTATATATTTGTTTCCTAAATTCATATAATTCAGTTATTGTAAATTTTCACTATATATACAAGTCATAATACCTCACTAAAGTTAACGGTTATCATATCTCATTGTTCACATGGTATCAGTCTAAATTGTCACCTAAAAACTCTAAACATAATTCTCTCTCTCTTCTTCTTTCCTCCTTCTGTCGCCGCCTCCTCCCATCGAGTTTGTCCCCCTCGATCATCTTGCGATGGCAGATTCCTCCACCCCCATGAATGTTCTCATTCATATGGTTACGGTGAAACTCTCTTCTTCCAACTATCTTCTATGGAAGAAGCGGGTTGTCCCGATGCTCACCTGTGACGATCTCTATGGTCTTGTGGATGGCACGTCCGCTCCCCCTGTTGTCACTCATACTACATTCGCTTCCTGAAAATCGGAGGATCGGAAGGTACTTGCCCTTCTTCTCTCCTCCTTCACCAAGGAGACCTTAGTCGAGGTCGTTCAATGTGACAACGGCCCGTGAGACTTGGCTTGCCCTAGAGGATGCCTTCAGCCACTCCTCTCAGTCACGCATCACTCAACTTCGTGAGGAGCTCCTTCTCCTCAAGCATGACTCTCTCCCTGTTGTCGACTATGGTCGACGTTTTAAGGTCTTATGCGATCTACTTGCCGCGATCGGTAAGACCGTGGACAAATCTGACATGTCGCACTGGTTTATGCGGGGGTCTCGGCCCCAAATTCAGCGGTTTTGCAGACACTCAAATGGCCTTCTCACCGGTTCCCGGCACTTCCCGCCTTCCGTGACTTACTGCATCGGGTTGTTGCCTTTGAAATCATGAACAAGCCTGATTCGGCGGAACCCTCCCCGGCTGCCTTTTATGCTCGTCCACAGCCTCGCGACCATGCTGGTGGTTGCCCCTCTAACTCTCCTCGTAGTGTCCAGAATCACTTCTTTGGTGGTCGCGGGGGGCGGAAGCCATACGTCCCTCGTTGTTAAATTTGCCATGGTCTGCACTATAACAACAAATGTCCTCAGCGCTTTGTTCGCAGCCCAGATCCTCGCCAGTCTACTCGCCCTTCTGCCCGCCTATCCGAGGACCCATTCGCCAACCTTGCTCAGACCTTTCACTCAGCCTGCACCATCTCCTCGCCAGCTCCCTCAGATTGGTATGTTGACTCGGTGTTATCCTGACTCTCTCTGTTCGCCATGACTGGCCCCTCCATCAGTTAGATGCCAAGAATGCCTTTCTCAATGGCTATCTCCAAAAACCAGTCTTCATGGCTCAACCTCCTGGTTTTGTCTATCCTTGGCTACCATATCATGTCTGCAAATTGAAAAAGGCTTTATATGGTCTTCGCCAGGCTCCCTTGGCTTGGTTTCAACGATTCAGCTCCTTCCTTCTCGGCCTGGGCTTCAAGGAATGCAAGTCCGACTCCTCGTTGTTTTACCTATTTCAAGGTTCCTCGGCCGTCTATCTCCTCTTGTATGTGGATGATATCATTGTCACTGGAAACGACCCCTCCACACTTTCTCGCTTCATAACTCGGGCGAACAAGGAGTTCGCACTCAAGGACCTTGGTCGCCTCAACTACTTTCTGGGTCTGGAAATCTCTTACACCTCGTCGGGCCTATTTGTCGGGCAGTCCAAGTATGCTCGTGAGATCCTTGACCGGGCGGATCTTCGAGATTCCAAACCTATTGCCATTCCCTTGGCCGCAGGCGAGACCTTGTCAGCACTGGTGATCCATTTCCGGATCCCACTCTTTATCGTTCCTTGGTGGGCGCCCTACAGTATCTCACCATTACTCGCCCTGATCAGTCCTTTTCAGTAAATCATGTCAGCCAGTTTCTACATGCGCCGACCAGCGACCACTTTTCGGCAGTGAAGAGGATCCTTCGCTACGTCAAACACACTATCAACTACGGTCTTTGCTTCACTCGCCGATCAGACTCCTCCATGGTTGCCTATTCTGACGCCGACTGGGCACGATGTGTGGAAACTCGTCACTCAACCTATGGCTACTCGGTCTTCCTGGGTGGAAATCTGGTGTCTTAGAGTGCCAAGAAACAACCCACCGGAAATCTGGTGTCTTAGAGTGCCAAGAAACAACCCACTGTTGCTCGCTCCAGCTGTGAATCGGAGTATCGTGCCTTAACCAATGCAGTTGTCGAGGTTGATTAGCTAGCCTCTCTGCTTCGCGAGCTCCGCGTTCCGTTACCTACTCGCCCAGTCCTCCTCTCCGACAACAACAGTGCCCTTTTTCTCATCCAGAATCCAGTGGTGCACAAACGAGCCAAGCACATTGACATCGATTGTCACGTTGTTCGTGAGCTTGGCACCTCTGGCAAGCTGTCCACACAGTTTGTTCCCACACACCTTCAACTGGCCGACATCTTCACGAAGAGTCTTCCTCGCCCAGCGTTTGAGTTCCTTCGTTCAAAACTCTGCGTTTTTTCTCATCCCACTCATCGCTAGACGGGGGATATTAAAGAATGATTGACTCATTCCTTGTATATAGGGATTGCACATTTATTTGTATATATTTGTTTCCTAAATTCATGTAATTCAGTTATTGTAAATCTTCACTATATATACAAGTCATAACACCACACCAAAGTTAACGTTGATCATATCTCATTGTTCACAATTGTACATGTAGATGATTGTGTAATGATTGAATTTAATTACTCCCTCCGTCCCATATTAATTTTCATAGGTAAATGGACACACATATTAAGAAAGTGTAATAATGAGTGGAGTTTTGAGGGATAATTTTGTAAAACTTTATGTATAAAGTAAAGAAATAAGTAGACTTTTGTGTATGTATGGGGAAAAGGTAATGACATTTGTGTAAAATTGAGGATATTGTGAGGGTGGAGTTTATAAAGGATTTTCCATTTAAAGAGTTTGAAAGTTATTGTGGGACGTCCTAAAAAGAAAAGTCTGAAAGTTATTGTGGGACGGAGGGAGTATATTATTATATTATTGTTGAGATAAATTAAAATGATTGGAGTGATATTATAAGGATTTAACTTTATGTCTAATCAATGTGTTTGATATGAGTGTTTTTTAGTGGTTTTTTAAAATCGATTTTTACATTTCGATGTAAAACCGTTGTAAAATCTTAAAATACAAAATCTGGTTTTTAAATCCAAAGTAAACACCATATTTGTGTTTTACTATCTAATTTACTGAAATGTGTCATGTAAAAAATATTCAACGTCTCATACTAATATGGGTAAGAGTCTGCAACGATCGGTTTGGTTAATCAAATCGCTCGTAAACCGTAAATCAAAGTATAAACCAAATTTTTTTTTTCAAAATCGTAAACCAAACAATATTTATAAAAATTGTTTGATTTGAAATTGAAATATTTTGGTCGATTTTGACCGAATTAAAATTTTGCTCATTTTTTTTTTTACACAATAATTAATAGGACTAGTCTTGGGTGAGACCGTCTCACAAAATGAGATCCGTGAGACGGCCCTCATATATAAAAAGTGATAATGTTTGAGCAAAAAGTGATAGTGTTTAAGTAAAAAGTGACAATCACTTTTATTAAAAATATTATCACTTTTCACTTAAACATTATCACTTTGGGCTAGTCTTGTATGAAATATTGCATATATGCATTTCAGTTATTCACACACATGTTCTTTATAAATACACCCATAAACTTAATTCACACACACATTTTTTATAAATACACCAACAAACTTAATTCACATGCACATTTTTTATAAATACACTCACTGACAGCTTAATTCGAAATTTTTAATCCGTTTATTTTACTCGTTTCTGTGATTTTTTTATCTTTTATTTTATTGTCGAACGCGGGATATTAAATGTAGTAATTCAAATTGTAATATGTAGTAATACACATTATTTTATGTAGTAATAACACAAACTATTTATATAATAATACAAATTATTTTATTTAGTAACACGTTTTTTCTAGTGTTTTTATTGATGTAGTAACTCACATTATAATACGTAGTAACATATATTATCGAATGTAGTAAACACAATAATCATGTTGTAATACAAAATGTTTTATTGTAGGATGATGCAAAAAATATTAGATCATTTGATAAAGTTACATATAGTAACAAACGTCTATTCAATGTAGTAATTCAAACTATAGTATGTAGTAACATATAATTTTTTATGTAGTAAAACAAATTGTTACATGTAGTAATAACACAATTTTATATAGTAATACTGATTCTTTTATATTTTTTTTTATTGATTAAGTAACCCACATTATAATATATAGTAACATATATTATTGCATGTAGTAAGATATATTATTGCACGTAATACAAAATAACATTGACCTATAATAATTAGTATTAAAGAATATTTAAAAAAATATAAAATATTTAAGGATTAAGGTCATCGTAAATTGCAGCGTCCGACCGCGGCCTGAGGTGACCGAAAACTGCTCGAAGAAGACGACCATGTTCAATTTCTGTCAGTGGGTGCATTTATAAAAAATGTGTGTGTGAATTAAGCTTGTGGGTGTATTTATAAAAAATGTGTGTGTGAATTAAGCTTGTGGGTGTATTTATAAAAAATGTGTGTGAATTAAGCTTGTGGGTGTATTTATAAAGAACATGTGTGTGAATGACTGAAATGCATGTATGCAATATTGTATATAAGTTTTTGTGTATCACTTTTTTTACCAGCCAAAATTTGGAAAAAAAATATGGATTATCCTACTTAAAATTTTAAAATATGGGTTAAAAGGATCCATTTCAGAGAAAAAGATTCGTGAGACGGTCTCACACAAGTTTTTACCTAATTAATAAACAGATAAAACGCAATCTCAATTGACAAAATAAAATTTCAATAATATGAAATATAATTTGAATAGACGAAACAATCACAAATCACAAAGTTAAAAAACTAGTAATTGAAACGTCAAAATAATATGATTTTATAATATTAATCTATTACGGAGTAGTATTTAGTAATTGAAATACAATTAAGAAATAAAGTATATAAGATATTTATATAATATTATATAATATATAATATTTATATACTTCATGTTTCCATCAAAATTGTTGTCACTTTTCTCATTGTATGTCTATCAAAAGTGTGCTCATTTTCTTTTACGAAAATAATGACTTTATTTTTACTAAACAACAATTTTACAAAACCATTATTTTATCTATTTTTTCTTAAAACTTGTGCTCAAAAGTTTGAGCACACTTTTGGTGGATAGAGGGAGTATATAATATTAGTTCGATTTGATTTGGTTTTTTTTGTTTTTTCTATTAATGAAAATAAAAAATCGAACCATAATTAAAAAAAAAAAAAAAAAAAAGCAATTCTCAAAATCGAATCGTTAACAAAAAATTGAACTATATTTCATGGTTTGATCAAATTAAACCATACTTTACACACCACTAAATGGGGACGATACTATTAGGATTATATTAAAAGTATCATTCATATGTAGGCCCAACTCACAACACTCGGGCCTCACCTTTAGCCCAATAAGATTAGGTCAAGATTAGGTTAAACTATTGTATTGTATAAATACCCATTGTACACACTTTTGTAAGTAATAAAGAAATTATATTCTCTATATGGTATCATCGAGTCATTTGGCTCACGCCTGATCCAAACCCTAGCCGCCGCCGCCGCTACAAATCCTAGCCGCCGTCGCCGCTCCCCACTCACGCCGCCGCCGCCGCTACCAAATACTCCAGTCGCTGAAGCGCCACCGCCGCCGTCCGTCTTAAGACGCCCAACTCACTGCTGCCCCCCCCCTCCTCTCTCCGCTGCTCTACTCAAAACAATGACTGCTCCCTCTCAGTCGCCGGCACCAATCACCTTCAAAGGACTTGCAAATATGTCCTTGAAACTTACCTCCACCAACTATGGTGCTTGGTCTTTCCAGCTTCGTCTTCTCCTCACTGGACATAACCTCTTTGGCTATGTCTTGGGCACACATCCATGCCCCCCGTCCACAATCCCAGCTGCCGACGACACCACCGCCACCGTTCCCAACCCTGTGCACGATCTGTGGGTGTGTCAGGACAACCTTATTTTCTCAGCCATGGTTGGATCCATGTCTCCGGAAATCATTCCCTTTGTGGCATCGACCAAAACCTCCTGTGAAGCCTGGTCGATGCTTGAAAGCATGTATGGGAAACCCTCCAGAGGCCGCATCCTTGCCCTCAAAACCAAGTTTCGCTCCCTGACCAAAGGTGCTCGCCCAATTTATGACTTCCTTATGGAAGTTCGCTCGGTGGTCGACGAACTTGCCCTCCTCGGCACTTCCTCTGATGTCGAGGACGTCACTCTCCAAGTCCTAACTGGCCTTGATGAATCTTACAACGACATAGCAAATGCCATCCAGGCTCGCGAACAGCCTATCTCCTTTGCCGAGCTCTGCGACAAGCTCCTCAGTGCCGAGGTTCAAATTGCCTCGCGACCACCCTCGGCCTCAATACCTGCATCTGCGCTTACTGCCAGTAACCCTCATCATCGCCCCTCGCGACCAGACTCGAGGTCTAAAACTGCTGACACTCGTCCTCGCCAGTCCTCGCAAAGGCCCTATCTTGGCACCTGCCAATATTGCCGAACACCAGGTCACACTGCTCGCACCTGCCCTGAGATTCCTTCATCACTCTCGCCCACTGCTCCTTCTACGGGTCCTCGCCGCCCACATGGGCAGTACACACCACCCTCTCGTCTCAATCGGACAGCTGCTCGCCCGGCCTACTCGGCTCACTCAGCCTCCTCGGCACATCCTGCCGATCACTGGATTCTTGACTCGGGTGCTTCGCTTCACATCACCAACGACCTCGCCAACCTCTCTCTTCACTCACCATTTGACGGGCCTGACAATGTAGAAATTGGTGATGGTAAAGGTTTACACATATCTCACACTGGCTCTATGTGTTTTCCTCATCTTAAGTCTCTCAGTTTTTCGAATGTCTTAGTCGTCCCACACATCTCGAAAAACTTAATTTCAGTCTCCATTCTCTGTCGTGATAACAATGTTAATGTTGTTTTTGATCGCTCTTCCTTTCAGGTGCGGGATGGTCACTCGGGGAGCATTCTCCTCGTTGGGAGTCGTATCAATAACTTGTACGTCTGGCCGGCACACATGTCCACCACCTCCCCGCAAGCCTTCGCCACTCAACACCTTACAACAACCACCTGGCATGCTCGCCTTGGCCACCCATAAACAAAAATTCTTGCTCACACTATCTCCAAACTTAGCTTATCCAATGCACCTTCCAAACATTTTAACTGTAACTCTTGCTCATGTATCAAAAGTCACAAACTACCATTTTATGATTCGAGCATTATATCTACTAAACCACTTGATATTATCTTTTCTGATGTTTGGTCGTCACCTGTTTTATCTCCTGACAATCTCAAATACTATGTGTTATTCGTTGATCACTTCAGCAAATACATATGGGTTTATCCCCTAAAACGGAAATCGGAAGTTCTCCCCACATTCATCGCCTTCAAAACCCTTGTTGAAAACAACTATCAAAACACAATTAAAACCTTTTACTCAGACAATGGGGGAGAATTCATTGCTCTTCGCCCCTTTCTTCAAACTCATGGCATTGCACATCTCACCACCCCACCTCACACTCCCGAGCATAATGGTATGTCTGAACGTCGCCATCGCCATGTGGTCGACACAGCCCTTGCTCTCCTTCACCATGCTTCTATGCCCCTCACCTATTGGCCCTATGCCGTCTGCTCGGCAACCTACACCATAAATCGCCTTCCCAAAGTTAACCTTGACATGATCTCTGCCTATGAAAAACTCACTACTAGCCCCCCGAATCTGACCAAACTCTGTGTATTTGGTTGTCTATGCTATCCTCTGCTTCGCCCTTACACCACCCACAAACTTGATCCTCGCTCTACTCCATGTGTCTTTATTGGGTACTCGCCCACACAAAGCGCTTATCTCTGTCTTGATCGCTCCACAAACCGAATCTACACCTCGCGGCATATTCAGTTTGTTGAACATACGTTTCCCTTCTCCATCCCTTCTCCCATTAATCAACCATCTCCCTTGCCGACCTCCACCTCCTCGCTGCCTACTTCCTCTGATCCCAGCTCCTCGCCCATTCTTATAACACCTTCGCTTCCTCACTCTGCCACGACCGTCCTCGACCACAACCCAGTGCCGACCACTACCATTCCCCAACGTCCCACACTGGTCGACCAATTGAATATACCCCCGCCGACCATACCTACACCTACCTCCCCGCTGCCTACCACCACATCCGACATCCCTGTGCCGACCAATGCTCCCTTACGACCTCCTGCACCTCGCATGGTAACTCGAGCTCAGAACAACGTGTTCAAGCCAAATCCGAGGTATGGGCTTACTTCTGTCATCACTTCTGACATTGAACCGAGCTGTGTGTCGCAGGCACTCAAGGACAAAAACTGGCGAGCAGCCATGTCGGCTGAGTTTGATGCCCTTCTTCAGAACGGCACCTGGGACTTAGTTCCTCCCAACACATCTCAGAATGTAGTCGGCTCCAAGTGGGTCTTTCGTATTAAGCGAAAACCAGATGGCACCTTGGACAAATACAAAGCTCGCCTGGTCGCCAAAGGCTTCCATCAGCGACCAGGTGTCGACTTCAATGAAACTTTCAGCCCCGTGGTCAAACCAGCCACTGTGCGAACTGTTCTAAGCATTGCTGTCACCAACAATTGGCCTCTTCGTCAATTTGACGTTAACAACGCCTTTCTTCATGGAGAACTCTCAGACACAGTCTTCATGGCCCAACCTCCAGGTTTTAAGGACAAGGTTTTTTCCACCTATGTTTGCAAATTACGCAAATCCATCTATGGCCTAAAGCAGGCTCCTCGCACATGGTACTATGCTCTTCGCTCATTCCTCATGGACATTGGGTTCACTCCCACTCACTCTGATGAATCTCTGTTTGTTTACAACACCGATGGGGTGGTCGCCTACTTCCTTGTCTATGTCGACGACCTTATTTTGACGGGCAATACCTCCTCCATGCTCGCCCGTGTAGCTGCCGACCTCAGTACCAAATTCTCTGTCAAGGACCTTGGTCATCTATCCTACTTCTTGGGAGTGGAAGTCCTTCGATCCACAAATTCATGCCTCCTCTCCCAACGCAAATACATAACTGACCTGCTCGTCAGGCACAACATGATCGACTCCAAACCGGTCCAGACTCCATTATCCACCACTGCTCGCCTAATACTCTCGGATGGCTCTTCTCCCACTGACTCCACCCAGTATCGTCAAGTGCTCGGCAGTCTCCAGTATCTTCAACTCACCAGACCAGATATTGCCTTTGCCGTGCATAAGCTATCCCAGTTTATGCATGCACCCACCACCACTCACTGGAATGCAGTAAAGCGACTACTACGCTATCTCAATGGTACAAGGAATGTTGGAATCAACATTACCCCTTCCTCCTCCTCCTCGCTCCACTGCTTCACAGATGCCGACTGGGCAGGCAATCATGATGATCGCACTTCCACAAGTGCTTATGTCGTCTTTTTGGGGGCCAATCCTATCTCATGGTCGTCCAAAAAGCAAAAGTCTGTTGCTCGCTCTTCCACTGAGGCTGAATACCGAGCAATTGCCTCTGCAGCTTCTGAAGTCCAATGGCTTACCTCCCTCCTCAAAGAACTTCATTTCTCCATCCCTCAGGTACCAGTCATCTACTGTGACAACATTGGAGTTACCTACTTATGCTCGAATCCTGTGTTTCACTCCCGCATGAAGCACATTGCCATTGACTTTCATTTCGTTCGTGACCTCGTCAAAACTGCTCGGCTTCGCATCTCCCATGTCTCCTCGGCTGATCAACTTGCAGATGCTCTCACCAAATCACTCTCTGGTGCTCGCCTTCAAGCTCTTATGACCAAGATTGGATTATCCTACGATACTCCATCTTGAGGGGGCGTATTAGGATTATATTAAAAGTATCATTCATATGTAGGCCCAACTCACAACACTCATGAGCCTCACCTTTAGCCCAATAAGATTAGGTCAAGATTAGGTTAAACTATTGTATTGTATAAATACCCATTGTACACACTTTTATAAGTAATAAAGAAATTATATTCTCTATAGATACATGTTAAAGAGCTAGTAGAATGAAACAACAAATACATGAATTGAAATAATATATTGAATTTGTGAGTGACTAGATTTTAGTCCGTGCACCTATTGCAAATTTGCAACCTTGAAGTTTAAAAAATATGGGAGTAGTTAAATATTGTTTGTATAAATCTATATAAAGTACACATGTACATAGAAAAATATACATCCTCCTATATACGAAATGAAATACGGAGTATTATTATAATATTGTATGTAGTTGAAAGTTTCAGTATTCATAAAAGAAAAAAATGTAATGCAATCTCGGAAAATTTTAAAATCCTCTCAATTTTAACTAAAAAAAAAATGTTAAAGTTTTTGAAATCCATTTATTTACTTTTTAATCCAAACAAATGAAGTGGATTTAGATCGTAGATTTAAAATACATACCTAAATCCCTCCATTCAAACACAACCAAAAGTTTTTCATATTTTCCTTTTTAGTTTGTCCCTCACAAGTTTGCATACCAAAAAATGGAAACAATCATCACAATCTCCACCCTCACAAGTATTATATTTATTAATCAATATACCAAAAAACAAATGCACAACTTTCGGAGGGACGGACAGGGACGGAGTATCAAACTACTCCAAGTTGAGCTAGCATTCAACTCAATCTAAGCATGTTTGTTTCAGGTACACCCTTAGGCCTAGCCACATTGGATCAGATAGACAGATCATTTTCAGTTTAAAGTAATGCATGATCAACATTTCATCCATTCACTAGAAATACAAATAGAGTAAACGATACTCAGCATCAAAGTACAGATTTGCAATATCCAACCAAGTGTTTCAGCCCTATTTCATCGAAGACTACTGAATTTCTCTGTGGTCAAGGTATATGGTGAGGAGAAGAGTTGTATAGACAAGGATCGTTTGTTTACTTGAACAAATGGGCGAGGTCAGGGTCGTTCAGGTCCAGGTCCAACCACCCGTTCAAGCGCATGTACTCGATATAGGAGTCTGGGGGCTTTATAGCACGTGGATTTCGTGGAGTGAAGCCATAAACTCTCTCAAGATCCCGAGCAAGCCAACGAGTATATGCACGGTCCAGAGGAGGCACAATTTTCAACAGCAGCTCGTCCTTCTTCTCTTGCTTTGCAGGTTTATTTCCCATTAGTAACCTTAAAAGACTAAAACAATGTCAGAAGAAACGAGAGGGGCGATGGGTAACACAGATCTTCAGAGACCATTTACTTGTACATAAAATTAACATTGGCACAGCTATAGAGACTTTCCACACACATCAAAAGTGCCTTACTGGAAATGTAGCTTCACACTTTATCAAAAACTGGTTTGAAAATACAAGCAGATGTTCGATTCACGAGAGTTACATATCTCCTATTCAACTATAATGCCGAGCAGAAAACTGAATATTAGAATTCAAAAGCACCAGAAATCAGTTGAGAAGAAACTCATTTGGATCCTTCTTTATTCTGTCTCCTGTTCTCATAATGTTGCATGATTATAAAAAGAAGTTTATTATGTTTGATAACAACCCATGCCATTGAACACGCGGAGACTCCAAAACAGAGAATAACAGCTAGACGTTAACGAATACTGAACACAATGCAATATTAGAGAGAAATACAAAGAGAGGCATCAAACTCCAACTATTCATAATCAATTCAACTTAGCAAAAAGTGGTTCCAACTTACAAATTCCATCTGACTGACACTTAGAAAGGTGAGTCAAATCTATGACAAAGTATTATATAAACGGCTTATCACGAAAACAAGATCCGCCATGTAAACAGGTCATTGAAAAGCTTAAGGTAAACATAGTCCATGCAAAACGCACTCCAAATCAAAAAATGCCCAAGTGGTTTCACTAAATTTGGCGGAGCCCAAACTATTACATAATCCACTTTTTGAGAAAATGATTTCAAGAGATACAAAGTCAATAACAGGGAAGTAGATAAACTGTATAAGTAGCTCCCCTCCTTATATCTAACAAAAACTCATCCTATTCCATCAATCAGTACACAAATACAACTCATTCAAACTTGAAATACAACAACTTTTTCATGTAAACTAAAACAACAGTAGAAAAATCGCACAAGGAAACTGATTCAAGGTGCACCAGCGAAGTAATAATGGGCAAATCTTGAAATTTCAGGAGACTAATTAAGCAATTCAAAGAGTAAATTAAAAACAAAAGGTCAAGAAATCACCTGTAAATGATAGGTTCCGATGATTACAAGGCCGTCGCGGATGATTCTAGATGACTATCAACGTTTTAGCTTCTAGGTTGGTTCGAGAGAGCAAATGCTCATACATTCTGCCTTAACCCCAATTCTTTTTGTGGTCCGTAAAAAGAACGTTAGAGATAAATACTTGTTTTTTTCTTCAATATTTTCTTAAAAATTACATAAATGATGATTTATTAAAAGAAAAGACTCGCATATCCTCTATTTTACTGTATCTCTTTAATATTGCTCACTCCGTTACTTTGCACGCTAGTCTTATTTGTTCGTTCCATAATTGTTTGCATACTTTAAAAAAGAAACTCTTTTATAGGTTAAACCTTACAAAATTCACATATTTACACAAAATGTCATTATTTTTACACTTATTCCAAAAAGTTTACAAAATTAAGTCTCAACACTCCACTCATTCTACTTTTTTTTTAATAAATGATTAAGTATGCTCACTTTGTAATGCAAACACACCCGAGACAGAGAGAGTAATACCACTCGTAAAAAGTAAATGTTTGAAGGGTTTTTCTTAATGTAGTCAAATTGTACAAAGTGACTATGTAGTCAGCACGACGAATCGCGCCACGCGTTGTATGAACCACCTGTTAGACAGATTTAAATTAATTAAATCATTTTTTAAATTGTATTTTGTTATTTACTATATTACCCTTCTTTTATTAAAATTATTTTTAATATATATATATATATATTAAGAAAAATTACTATTCTACCCTTTTTTTTATATGCAAATTACTATTCTACCCTTTTTTATATATGCAAATTACTATTCTACCCTTTTTATACAAATATTTATATTATAAAAATTAAATAAATCAATCAAAAAAATAATTAAATAATAAATGTACTGGAAGTACTCACTTGCACAGTCCAACAGCCGTGCACGGTTGCACGGTCGATACTCAGTAAACTGTGTAATCCAAACAATGTGTTGTAAGTGCTCACTTTCACGGTCCAACAGCCGTGCACTGTTGCACGGTCGATACTCATTCACCCGTGTAAATTGAAACATGTACTGAAAGTACTCACTTGCACGGTCCAACAGTCGTGCACGGTTGCACGATCGATACTCAGTAAACCGTGAAATCCAAAAAATGTGTTGTGAGTACTCACTTTCACGGTCCAATAGTCGTGCCTAGTTGCACGATCGATATTCAGTAAACCGTGCAAACAAAAAAAAATACTCTTTTCTTGTTCACGTGCTCGAGCCACAATTAGGGCAGCGGTTTGGCGGCGTCAGTGGAGTGCGTGTTTGCAGGGGGGAAGAAAACCAACGTATTTGTATTCTAGGTTTAAGTTCATATGACTTTTTTTTAGTTTAATTTAATTTGTTTTTTTTTTTTGTTAATTTTAATAATAATATAAGGGTAAATAGGTAGTTTTACCATTATATATTTTAATTAAATTAATAAATATAATAATTTTTTTTATTAAATTAAGGATAAAAATGTAAATTTTAAATTATATATTTTAATTAATTAAATTAATTATAAATACGAAACATACTATGAATATAACACGAAGTATAAAAGGTAACAAATATCAAATTTAAGCCTTTAGATTTTAATTTTTAATGGTTCTCATTTAATTGACTACGGTAGTCATACAACATAATACGATATTTTGACTACATGTAGGAGGCCCACGTTAGAAACAAATTTAAAACTAAGGAAATGGAGTACTTCTTTTTCATCAATTTATAAATAAAGTTAATGGATACATAAAAATTTAAAAAAAAAAAAAAAAAAAAAAAAAAAGGACAATAGGGGACAGAGAGTAGGGGTGGCAATTTTCGACACGACACGATAGTACGATACGAATCCGACACGAAAATTGCGGGTTAGTGTTTGACCTTATCGGGTTCGTGTCGTTATCGGGTCGACCTGATAACGACACGAAAATTTCGTGTCGGGTTCGTGTCAACCCGTTAAGCACGATAAAATTAACAGGTAACCCATTAACCTGTTAACAACCCGTTAACCTGTTATTTACCTGATATGACACGACACGATAATGACACGTATCTGATAATAACACGATAATGACACGATAATTTTTTATATTTATATAAATATATTATTTTTTATATATTTAATACAATTTTAAATTGATTTATTTTCTTATCGTGTTGTTATCGTGTTACGTGTCTTTATCGTGTCGTGTCATGTCGACACAAAAATTATCGTGTTGTTATCGTGTCGTGTCGACACGAAAATTATCGTGTTCGTGTCGTGTCGACACAGATCCTTATCGTGTTGTGTTCGTGTTTGGCCTTATCGTGTCGTGTCACTATCGTGTCGACACGAAACACGACACGATAGCACGAATTGCTATCTAACAGAGAGAGACTAGATAGAGTGGGTATAATTTAGATTTTATATTTATATTTTTATTCATATTTGATAAATTTCCATTTTTATCCCATTCAAGTTTCCAGAATCGGGAATCCGAGACAAAGCCTAACCCAAATCCCTAACCTCGCCCCTCACGCCGATAAAGCCCCCCACGTCGAATTTCTACCGGCCACCGTCAGCAGTTGCTCCATCAAAAATACAAGCTGTGAAGCAGGCAGACGTAAGACGGCAGCGTCGCTCATCGCGGTTGAATCTCAGCCCTCGTCAGTCGTTAACGTCTCTCTCTCCTCGAGTCTCAGGTTCGTAAATTTGAATTTGTAATTTTCCATGTATTGGTGGTTTAAGAATTTGAATTTTTTTGCTGCAACCTTGTTTATTTCAAATTCATTTTCTTGTCCATTTCTTGGTGTAATGTTTTATTTATGGTTTGTGGCATGTTTTGTGCGATACAGTTTAATCTATGTTGCTGCTATTTGTGGTTTAAGAATTTATGGGTTAAGAATTCAAAAACTGAGAAGTGAACTTTGTGGTTGTGGTTAGAAAAATAGGGTTTATAAATGGGCTTCAATAAGTCAAGATATAGAATTAGCAAGCCATACATTCTGGCAACTAGCACAAAGATATATGGATTATGTGATGCTTATGAATTATGATGCACAAGGATATGTGGATTATGTGATGCTTATGATGCACAAAGATATATGGATTATGTGATGCTTATGACCTGTATATTAACCTCTAGATAAGCTACTGATCCACCATGTTTAGCTTATGTGATGCTTATGATAAGAAGCTACATTAACATTTGCCAAAGATTAATGATGCTCACGATTTTTTAATATTGTTGAAAATCAGAAAATGATGTGTGCTTGGCATTTTAGAAAAAAAAACTTTTTGGTTCAGTTTACCTAAAAACCGACCACAATTTTCCGGTTCAGTTTTAATTCGACTTTTAGCTATTGGTTTTGGATTTAAAATTCAATTTTTAACATGGTTTTATTAGTTCAATTAGTATTTGAATTTCAGTATTATTGTACGGAGTATGACTAAGTAGAACCAGTGAGGTTTGTATTTTTGGACTAGGAATAGCTCTTAGTTTTTTATTTGGTAGGGCTTCTCAATTCAAACAATTGTTTCTGAATAAGTATTCGCAGATCAATTTTGCTTTTTGGCTATTTGTTTATATTATTTGGTTTTGTGACTTTTGTCTGAGTTTCAGTTCATATAAAAAGAATATATTATGGTGCAGAGTAAGTTGAGAGAGAAAAGGCTGCAGTAAGCTGTAGGCATGAGCAACTGCCTATTCCTCTTGTGTGAATAATATGAAAGAATTCAAGTTATATTTTTTATTTCCACGTTGTAGCTTGTCTGTATTATGATGCTTATTTTTCAGTTGGAATGCTAATATTTTTTATTCGTTTTAGATTTGGTGATCCAAAAGGCACCTCCAAATAAAAGAAATGTCTAAGTACGGGTTGCAACTTAGGGTAAAACCACAGCAGAAAAAACAGCCCACTAGACCCCCACTTCCAACAACTCTCGGCTTTGATGACGACGACGATGATAATGTTGAGAGAGACATCTTGCGCCAGGCCTACAAAAACAAAACTGACAAAGATGTTAGTCCTTTTTCTATCATAAAATGTAGTTTGATTACACCCTCATTATGATTCTTATTTTAATTGTATACATGGATTTGATGGATGTGCTTTCCTTCTGATCTTTAATAGGTTGAAGAGCAGCATAAGAAGACTCTTGAAGAAGATCCTTCTGCATTTGACTATGACGGAGTATATGATCAAATGAAGGAGAAACAAAGTCGTCCTAAAGAGGTGGATCGCCAAGATAGAAAGGTCTGGTCTGAATCTGTTGCTTTCTTTCTAATCGAAAATGACAAATTCATATTGCTTTGTAATGTTGCTTATTGAAACGCATGTTATTTCTTATTGTTACATCTCTTGAAGATCACGGACAACGATGTAACATGTGTATTTGAATCACTCCGTTTTGTTTATTTGCTGTGTTGGTACTTTTCTTTGTATTGATGGTTATTGCATGAGTAGATATTAATTTTTCAGTACTTATATTCCCTGCAAAGTCTTGGGATATTCTTTCATGATTAGTGAAGGAAATGGATGTTCATATTTGGCTTCAAGATTAAATGATCGAGTCATTTGTTATTTTTATATGCAGCCAAGATACATTCAAGGACTTATTGATAAGGCTAAACAACGAGAAAAAGAACACGAGATTATTTATGAGAGAAAACTTGCCAAGGAGAGAAACCAAGATGAGCATCTATATGCAGATAAAGATAAATTTGTCACTAGTGCTTACAAGAAGAAGCTGGCAGAGCAAGCAAAATGGATGGAGGAAGAGCGGCTTCGAGAACTGCGAGAGGAGAAGGAAGATGTAAGTTGAACTTGCTTCCTGGTTTCATGGGTCTGTGTTCTGATGATGATGTTATTTATAATATTGAGTAATCTTCTCTGCACGTAGCTATAGTTTTATCAGCATAAGCGCTTTTGTTGTTGCCTGCTCTCAACTTCATGTTTTCCAGTCTCACGATGCTCTAAAGCTCCTAGATTTATGCTTATATAAGATGACACGAGTAACTTATTTTTGGGACGGAACCTTAATAGAAGTAATGTTATGTTAGATTCCATAATATCTAGCAAATGTTTTGAGGGTTACAACCTATCTAAAGCTCTTAAACACAATTGGTCTGCCTTTTAAAAAAACTAGGTTTAACAAATTAAAAGCTTTGAGTTTCCCTTGAAGTCATGAAGTTGAGATGCATGCTGCATCACTGCCTATGTTTTCTTTTTCTTGTTCATTTGATCTTGAGTAGAGTGTTTAACTTTTTCTTGGCATGCTTTTATATTCTGGATGTTTCTCTATTGAAAAATGTGTAATATATTATCGATTAGAATTCTGTTGCTGGTGCTATGATTTACATAGCAAGTTTTGTTCTTCATGATAATAGGTTACCAAGAAGACAGACATTACGGATTTTTATTTCAACCTGGCCAAGAATGTAGCATTTGGTGCTGGAGATGCTGCGGAC
The DNA here is from genome assembly GCA_963675135.1 of Galeopsis tetrahit. Lineage (NCBI taxonomy): Eukaryota > Viridiplantae > Streptophyta > Magnoliopsida > Lamiales > Lamiaceae > Galeopsis > Galeopsis tetrahit. The sequence goes on from OY776124.1 coordinate 9,313,181, forward strand.
AAGGAGAAGCCTAAAAGGCAGCTGGAAGAAGTGGTGGTCAAGCCACCAAGTCGTCGTGTCTCTCCTACTCCAACTGGTACTAGTTCTCTTTCATCGAGCATGGGGAAGGAGATTGCAGAGGAGTCGAAACCTGCACTTACAAAGCCTATTCCCGATAGTCCTGCTCAACATCAAGTTACAACCGAGCCATCAGCTAGTAACCAAGAGAGGCTTGACAACCAAAAAGAAAATGAGGAAGCAGCAACGGCCCGTCACAAAAGAAATGAGGATGCAGTTGCTGCAGCAAGGGAACGGTTTTTGGCACGGAAGAAATCAAAGGTGTAGTGTTGTAGCATATATGACTCGTCTCTTTCTCTTGTTTTCCTCTTTACTTGTTGGGAAGACGTGGCTTTCGGGATTTCTGACTCAAACCTCAAGGCATGCTTGTGCATTGATCCTAGTAGGTCAGAATAATGGAGCCCACCTTTTCAAAAGAATATGGGGATGGATGTATGTATACTTTGTGCTGAAGGTTATTTCTTGTATCTACTATATTTAGTCTGGTCTTATCTAAATTCCCCAAATGCTATCATGAGGAGGTCTTGTGTGAGACCATCTCACGACTCACGGTACCGTAAGTTTTTGTCTTCAATCATTTGATGGTATATGAGAATGAAAGGGACTGTGGAACAAACAATGTGCAAAGCATTATTTTTGTTTGCCCATCGACAGGCAATTCGCATGTTACTACTAGTGCTGTGCCCATGTGCCTGTCAAGTTCATCTTGCTCTGTGAGGTATGGTAGCGACTTATTTGTATTATCTTTCTTCCGGTTCTGCTATCTACTTGTACTAAGAAAAACCAACATAAAAACATACGTTTGTTTGTTAAGAAAACATTCCAAACTCAACTTCACCAAAAGAAGAAAATTCTAAGGCATTAATGTTTCAAATTAATAGGTTAAACTTTAGGATTTTTTTTTTTTTTTTAGAAAAAGTAAAATACTAACATTCAAAAGCATTGAGTATTACAACTTTGATTATCACTCGTTGAACCAAAGTGGGAAATGAGTTTGAATCCACCACTTTCAAGAGTTACCTATGATTCCATCTACAATTCTTCCACCATCCAAACCAATATTTTTTAAGATTAAAAACGATTAAAAATATAAAATAAAAAAAAATTAAAATAATTTCTTATTGCATTTTGAGAAGTAAAATCATTATTAATATCTACATAGTTAATTTGTCTACCCTAGCCTATCTTTTTCAATATGTTAGATGTCACAGTAATAAGACGCAATCAAGAAATTAGAATAGTCTTTACAAACTCAAGAATTTCAAGTGCAGCCTTTTTTATAAGAAATTAGGATAGCCTTTACAAACTCAAGAATTTCAAGTGCAGTCTTTTTTATGCAAATAAAATTGCATGTTATATTTTTAGTTCAAAAAATAAATCATTTAAATCAATATCTAAATAGTTGTCACTTGTCCTACTTTAAATATTCTCAATATTTTGACAACATTCCTTTTTAATTTATTACTATCATTCAAAGATTTTATTTTATTTGAAAACCCCCCAAAATATTATTGTATGTTTGCAAATTGTTCAAATCTACTTTAACCCACAACACATTCCCTTCATTCATCCATTTACGTAACAAAACTAAATTGAACACTTTCAAAATTTAAACCCCAATACCCCCTTCACTTTTACCCACCTAATTCAAGCAATCTTATTATAATTTTCTTTTCTTTTTCATAGAAAGGAAATTTGCATTTTATTGACTTGTTCTCGAGTTACAACTCACAAGCTACCACCCACGGGGCGGTAAGCAGACTTCTAATTTTAGGGTAAATGACAACACCTCACCTCACGCAACAAGTCACAAAAATAGTACTTCACCAAGGCCACTCATGGTCATAGGGATGGTAACATAGGTTTTCAATTTTAGGCCTTACACAACTACTTGTTTTCAACAACAAAAATATTGTCCTTGTGAAGCCATAATCAGACCCCTACCCTAGTACCTAATTCAAGAAAATAGAAAGTAACATAATGACATAATTTGTTCGTCATTATTACCCCATGATTTCTCCATTTATGGGATGTCATTTTTGATACCAAAATGGTGTGTGAAGTAAGGAAAAAGGGATGAATCTGACCTTCATTATTACAAAAGCCCCTCACATGATATGAAAAATATATTCTTGTTTCCTACTCAATCCGTCCCCCTATAAATTTTTCATTACTTTTAAACACATAGATTAAGAAAAGTGATTAAATGATAGATATAGTACAAGTCACGTTTCCTTTTTAGACTGTCCACATAAGTGTGCATGTTTCATTTTTTTTTTTTGAATATACTCCACTTTGAAGCTTATAGCCTTATAGACGGACGAAGAGAGTACTTACTTTACACTTTGAAACCTGTGCAAAAAGAAACAAGTATACTATACGTGGACGAAGGGAGTAATAATTCAACCTTCTTCTTGAGCTGAAATCAGTAAATTTCCTGGTAGTCATACAGGGCATGTGAAATACTGATCTATTTTTACTAAACGGCTACTCCCAACCACCCTTATAATTGAATGCAGATCCATCTGTCCCAAGTTGTCTTAAGGCCCACCGACAATTCTATTCTATCACTTCACACTTTTCCCCTCATTTGCCTCTCATTCTTTCCTAATCATATGCTCATTTACAGTTGTTGCTACCTTATGTATGCCATAACTACAACCTCAAAACTCTATCTTGTTCCTATCTTTATAGTTAGGTGCAAGCATTTGTAGTTTATTACACATAATCTCACTCATTTGAACATCTAAAACAATGCCTTTCTCATCTTCTTACATTTTTTGTCTTCTTGTCTTGTGTAGTTCAATTTCAGCAGCCCCTATTCCCATCTCACTTTTCAACACAATCCCACATTCAGATCCATACCAGGGGCTGTCACAGCTAGCTTCTACCTCCATAGCCAGAGCTCACCACCTCAAGAATCCCCAAAATACCCCTACCTCCACTACCCCTTTGTCCCCCTACAATGGAGCTTACTCAATCTCACTCAGCTTTGGAACCCCACCTCAATCTGTACCCATGGTTATGGACACAGGTAGCAGCTTTTCTTGGCTTCCTTGTACTAAAAGATATGTCTGTACAAACTGCTCAACCATTTCTACTTTCATTCCTAAACAATCATCTTCTTCCAAGCTTGTTGGATGTAAGAACCCCAAATGTGGTTGGATTCACAGCTCATTTGATCCAAACTCCAGCTGCCAAGATTGTCAGAACTCTGAAACAAACTGTACACAAGTTTGTCCTCCTTATATCATTCTCTATGGATTAGGATCCACAGGGGGTTTAGCCATGGTTGAAACCCTCACCATACCTCACAAGAAAATCGAGAATTTTCTCGTGGGGTGTTCTCTTTTCTCGTCGAATCAGCCCGCAGGCGTGGCTGGATTCGGACGAGGAATTTCGTCTTTGCCTAGCCAATTAGGCCTTAAGAAATTCTCATACTGCCTTGTTTCACACAAGTTTGATAACACTCATAAAAGCAGCTTCCTTTCAATGGATTCTGAATCAGATTCTGGTAGAAAGACATTGAATCTCAGCTATACACCTCTGTTGAAAAGTTCAGCAAGGCCCGGAAACAGAGCCTTGTCGGAGTACTATTACGTCGGGTTAAGGAAGATCACAGTCGGAGGCAGGAAAGTTGATGTCTCGTACCAACAACTGATACCTGATTCGGATGGCAACGGTGGGACTATAGTCGATTCAGGATCGACGTTTACGTACATGAATAAGGCGGTGTTTAACGTTGTAGCTGATGCGTTTTCGGAGCAAGTGAAAGAATACAAGAGGGCTGAGAATGTGGAGTCTCTAACAGGTTTGAGGCCATGTTTTGATATCACAGGGTATAAGGATGTGAGAATTCCACAACTGAAACTACATTTTAAAGGCGGAGCAGAAATGGCGTTGCCGTTGGAGAATTATTTCTTCGTTGTCGACAACGATAAGAGCTCCGTTTTGTGTCTGACTTTCGTGACGGATAGCACGTTGCTCGGCCCCGAGCTTCTCAGTGGACCGTCGGTGATTTTAGGCAACTTCATGATGCAGAACTTTCATGTAGAATTTGATCTGAGGAATGAAAGATTTGGATTTAGACAGCAATCTTGTCAAGATTAGCTAGCTGTAATCAATCTGTTGATTAATAGAATTGTACTTGATATAGCAAGAATTCCATAAAATATGAACAGATTATATGTTTCATTTGATGTTCAATCTCATATTACTCAAAAAGAGCCGTTAGGCTAACAAAATAGATCAAAATTCCCAGTTTCTTGGATCTTACAAAAACATGGTGCACACTTTAGTAACAGTTTAAGACAAAAAACATACATTCTACTACAACATCTTGGCTGTTTTCAGTTAAAACTCAGGGCTGTTTGCATACCAGCCTCTGCTTCTGCCTATCCCACGACCACGACCATGATCCGGATTGGCTGATAATGGTGGTGGATTCGGATGCTGGGTCGGACCAGAGCTCCACACATTGTTTGCAGGTGGTCGACTATCTCCAGGCAAAGCCATTGGCCCGTTATTCGGCCTCCATTCGTTGGTTGCAGGATGCCAAAAATTGTTGCTGCCTCTTTGCTGCTGAGGTCTATTGTTAGATGCATAATATGCATACGTTTCTGAATTCTGATGGCCTCCATAACCACCCCTAGTATGAGATCCTGTTTGATGACCCATGTTTCCAGAGCCCCGATACGAACTTGAGATTGAGTTTTCCGGCCCGTATTGTCCACCAGGCCTAAAAGGCCTAGCTCCTGATCTCCCCTGATGCACGGTATTTCCGTGGCCCTGATATGAACTTGACATTGGGCTTTCCGGCCTATATTGTCCGACAGGCCTAAAAGGTTGAGCTTCTGATCTCCACTGATGGTTGGTTCTTCCGTAGCCCCGATATGAACTCGAGACCAAGTTTTCTGGCCTGTATTGTCCTACAGGCCTAAAAGATTCTGAGTTTTCTGGCCTGTATTGTCTGACAGGCGCAGGCCTAAAAGATCCAGCCGGATATGTAGGATTTCCAACTGATGATGCCCGATAACTGTTATTTCCATAGCCCCTTGATGTCGAGTTTTCTGGCCTGTGTTGTCCTACAGGCCTAAAAGAACCAGCTGGATATGCATGGTTTCCAACTGATGATGCCCGATAACCATTATTTCCATAGCCCCTTGACGTCGAGTTTTCTGGCCAACCTTGTCCGATAGGCATAGATAAAGAGGAAGATTGCGTTCCTCTGCCTAAACTGAATCCAACACCGGCACCTTTGAATGCAGGGTCCGGGACTGGATTTTGTGCTTTGGATTCATATCTGGGTCTCTGATTCTGAAACCTCCTGTATTCGATGATCGTTTGTTAATTGTGCTAAATGATTAGAAATGCAAGAGAATACACTGAGAATGATTTTGAATATACACACGTGTTAGAATGTCCATGGCGTTCGTGCCAAAGAATCGTTTCCAGTATGTCCTCTTCATATACCGTCTGCATGCACAGAACGTGGACATTTAGTAAAACAGATGCAGAGTATATTCCTCTATTATTCTGTCCAAAACAGTTACCTTTTCTGGTATATTTACGCCTTCAAGAAGTCGAGGAGGAACATTTTGAGAACCTCCTGGTACCTCGTAGAACATACAGCTGAAGACGAAAGAAGGCAAGATTATAGACCTGACTTAAGCAGAATAAATTCAAATATGTTTTTTGTTTGCTTACAAATCTTTCGTCGAATCATCGTCCTTCTCTGCATCAACTCCAGTTAGATCCTCAGGCATCAGGTGTAACGTACCTTTAACTCCCTCACTGAAAATAGTGAAAAATTACAAAGTTTTTAAACAAGGTAGAGTGACGGCAGATAAATCTTACATTCTACTTTCCACAGCTATTGCATCTTTAATTTTCTCCGACGCTGTTGTAGCTCCACTACTCGATAATTGCTCGCTTGAGCATCGCACAAACAACCGATCAAGAGTCTGTGAGTTCCTGATTGTCTCATATTCCTACACATTTTAAGAAAACCAGAAATAGTTGATGTAAGAAAACAGGCCTCTCAAGCTGTTCATAGTAAGAAAGAAACGCGTCGATTATATACCTTCAATTCATGTTCGAGTTTCCTCGTCTCTATAAGAAGACGTTCTTCCTCTATAAAAGGAAGTTTGCATATACCCTTCAGGAGAGACAGCGAACCACATTATAAGCAAGAAAATGAAAAACAGTTAATAATTTTCAGCTGCATACCTGCCACATAAATCTCTTCCCATCAACATCCGTCGGAAAAGCTAAACATTGGGAACAAATCGAAACCATTTAGAATCAGTTCCTTCTTCGAAATGCATGTTATATTATCAAGAACGTATTTTTAACTCGACTCACTGGAGGGGTAAAAGTCGATAATGCTCGAATCCTCATCAATCATAAGTCTCTTGAAGGCTGCAGGTAGTGCATGAGCACTGTATATTTCGAATGTAAGATTGACAATTGCTGATCAGAAACTCAATGTAGACGTAAACATAATTAAAAAATCAATAAACGTACCTTCTAGGAGGAAGTACTCCCATCAGTTGATCAAAGGGTTTGAACGGCAAACCTTTGTTGAAATTCGTGTTTGTCTGAGACAGTCCTCTCAAGTCTGATGCAAAGGGACCGTAGTGGAACGGATAATACCTACCACGGTAACCGTGAATAAAAAACGTGCACATCATTTATCACTAAATCTCGAAAAAAGGTATTTGACCAAGTGAAAGAAATATACCATGTCCAAGATGGAACTCCAGAAAAATAGTATAACAGAACCCAACATAGTCCCTCGCCGTACATTGCAACCTAAAAATCAAACGTAGCATAGATGATAAAACGTGTTCCAATTCAATTATATCACAATCTTTAAGCATTTAAACAAACCACAGCTTTTCTTGTTGCCTCCATCTCCTCCGGGGTTTCAGCTGAAAACTTTTCCTTGTAATATCTCTCTTTAAAACCCAGATTGCCAAGTCGAACCTACAACAAATGTCCAAAGGTGAAACGAGTCTCAAATTCAATCATATAATTGGCCCGTCGTTTAAATAAATAAAGTAAGGACAAGACTAAATTTACAGACTTTATCTGATCCAATACAACCATCTTTGAATAAATCAGATTGGTTTCGTGTGTATTCTTTCAATTTTTGTTTCAGCTCCTTCGTATTATTCAGAACCTGCAATGAAAGCATAATCAATGAGGAAAAATATGCTTCGATTAATGAAACATAAGAACCACAACATAAAATCTGATGACTATACCGTATCAGGATCTACAGCCGAATCAGATATCTTTAGTCCCTGCCATAATGTCATAACAAATCAATGTACCATGAGATTGTATTTATTTAATTTGAATTTATTTTCGATAGTCAAAAGGCAAAGACATACAGCAACACCAGCAATGGCATGCATGCCCACGAGATCTGATGATGTCCCTTCATCAAGCTCGTTCGCTTCGTACGCTTTCTGGATAGAAACAACCTTCCGATTTAAGTTCAATCACCACAAACCATAAGAACATATATATCATAATATGTGAAAAACTAACAGCTTCTCTGTAATCATTGAGGATCCGTCTCATTTTCTTCTCTTTTAAAATAGATCTTTTGGTGAATATCTGCTCCTCAAAAGCACCAACAGCAAGTATAAAGCGCTCTACTCTTTTCAACTTTATGTAGGAGCCTTTTCCGTCGTCAACCTATTTCAAGTCCTTCAATCAGATAAATACCACCTCTCTTTATAAGAAGTTAAATGTACCTTTTGCATGTCGACTAAGTAACCTCCGAGATTTGAAAATTCGTTCTTGTACACATGCATCAGGAGATCTATACAATCCTAGAGACAACAATAACCAAAGAAATTTTATTTTATTTTTCATTTTAAACAATAAGCATCATGTTCCATTATAAATCGAGAGAACCTCATGGATTTCAAGAGTTGGCATATGAGGAAGAAAATCATTTCCAGCGAAAAAGCACATGAAGATGAAATCATCTATTAATCTTTCGACATCGCTTCCTAATTCGTTGTCGGAAGAAGGAACTTCAAGATCCAAAGCAAGATATTCCCTCAGTATACACACATTTAGATACTGCAGACACCAAAAGCAATATGTCAAGAGAAAATAAAAAAAATTAACGTTAGTTCCTTAAGATAGGTAAAATTATTTATAAGATACCTGATATGATTGCTTTTTTTTGACAAGCCACGGAGCTTCCTTGCAATGTGCCAATTTGTCTAATACATGAGTGTCTGTCGTTTGGCAAGGATTCTCCGTAGATATTTCAGAGCTAATTTGCTTGTTCTGAGGTAGAACGTCCTGTTAACAGCCAAAGTTTTGAAAATTGATGTAATTGTGATACACATATGACCGCATAGCTAAATAAAACGACGTCAAATGCTGATTAAAATGAACAGCCAGATGGAAAACAAACCTCTCGTAGAATACAAAAATGGATTTCATGCGTAGCCAAAGCAAGCATAATTAAATCTGCATCCAGACCATACAAGCAATGCCTCGTATTTGGATCATATCCCGGTGATGCACGTTGAAATCGAATAAAAGACATGATTTTGTGCTCCCCCTCACCAGGAACCTTATCATCTGATAAAATAACCTACACAAACACATTAACTTTTAGAGTAAGTCTCTCGTACACAAGTTGCACAGTGCAGGTGAAAACAACCAATGCCTTTTAGTAAAACGACTAATACCATTGAATAATGCACTTGAGTTGCACGTGCACGGTGCAACTGGTGCAAAGCAACGAAACTACTTAGAAAATTTGGTGCACAACCTTAATTTTAGCCCAAGCTGGATTCTCCCTCATCCGCTGACTTATGTAGCTTTGAAGCTTCTCAGACAGCATGTGCATAAATTCAGTTCCGGGTGTTATAACATTCGAATCACTGATTTGAGATTCTTGCTTCGGCAAAACAACTTTACCCTCACTCTCAAACTCTTGTCTCAGCCGTTCTTCCACTTCTTCCTGAAGGGAACATCAAAAAATAAACTACAAAATGCAAACTCAACACTGTTTATTATGCAAGAAAAGAGTTTAAAGAATCTGACAGCAATTTCAGCGTCCTTTGCCGTTCGAAATCGCCTAGACCTTTGCTGATTCATCTTAGCCCTGGGAGCAACACCATCTGGAGAGTTCATTGAATATTAGAGTTCAAACTTCTTACAAGCAAGAAACACCATGATTTCTATGAACTTGCAGCTTATGCAAACACACCCATAATATACTCCCTCCGTCCCATAATTCCATTCACACTTTCACAATCACTTTCACACCCTTAGAATGAAAAATCCTTTATAAACTACACCCTCACAATATCCTCAATTTCACACCAATTTCATTACTTTTTACACAAAAATCAACTAATTTCTTTACTTTATACATAAAAGTTTACAAAATTACCCCTACAAAAAAACTACAGTCATAGTTACACTTTTTTAATATGCGTGCCATCTACATACGAAACTGCTAGAATAAGAAGAAATTTCATTAAATTTTAGTACAAACACAAACCCACAATCAAAGTTAACTAATCGTCATGAATCATTAACAAAAAATGAGTTGGGCACAGATATCAAGAACCATATGATATAAATACAGGACAGTATCTCATTTAATGTAAGAAAAACAAGAAGATTGCACTAACCAATGGCCATAAACAACAGTTTCTTGGGTTTAACGATGTCCAAGAGATGATCAATGTACAAATACATACTGCTGAAAACCTCTTCAAAAGTAGTCGGTGGAAAAAGCTGTTCATCACATCAAGAATCATCAGAAACAAAGTAGTAAAATCGAAAGAATTGAAAATGAGTTGAAAAAGAGACATTATCATCTGGGTGGAAACAGGGGTGGATTATTCCATTCATGTCCAAATAGAAATTGTCAAACTCCATTGATGAATCTCCTTCAACAGAAGCATCTTTTACAATCTTTGGGTATTTGTTAACTAGCCACCTGTAAAACGATGGAACTCCCATTTTTGTTCTTCAAGAAATTAATCAGAAGCTGCATGGAATTTAAGAAAGGAAACCCAGAAAAGAGAAGATTGAAGTAAAGCAAGAATTTTGAATTGTTTAAGATGGCTTCGAATTGAGTATAATTTGTCTCGAGAATTGAGTGTCTTTTGGACTTCACTCTCGGTTTTAGACAAAAGAAACTGTTCCAAATTTGATCAAATTGAGTATAATTAACCCTGACACCAAAAAAGTGGAATTTCTGAAAATGTGATTAGAAGAAAGATTTCATTAAAAAAATGATAAATGACCATAAGTCATATATATACTGAGTAGAAGGTAACTAACTAGAGGTTACAAAGAGGTTACAATTAACTATCAACTAATTCTTGTTTAAACTTATTTGTATGTGTACTAACATTCCCTCGTGAGGAACGAAGCAGAGCTTGGATCTAAAAAATTCAAATAATGGCCGAGGTAAGTTTTTGGTGAATATGATTGCAATTTGAAGATGACATAGGACAGATTGTGTGACTAGGCGACCATATGCGACGAGCTCGCGAACAAAGTGGTAGTCGATATCGATGTGTTTAGTCCTTTTGTGAGCGACTGGATTCTGACTTAAGAATATGGCACTGTTGTTGTCGCAAAGTAAAATGGGCGAGGACGAAAGAGGAACATGTAATTCGCCAAGAAGAGTCGTTACCCAAACAACTTCGGCAGCCGCATTTGCCATAGCACGGTACTCCGATTCACCAGTTGGATCGAGCAACGGTGGGTTGTTTCTTGGCACTCCAAGAGACGAGGTTTGGGCCAATGAAGATGGAATAGTCGTATGTTGAACGGCGAGTATCCAAGCATCTGGCCCAGTCGGCATCCGTGTAGGCGAAGAGAACCAGTTTGGAAAGAAAGACCGAAATCTAGAGTCTCTTTTACGTAGCGAATAATCCTTTTGACTGCTTGGAAGTGATCGATAGTATGAGAGGTCTGATATTGACTGACAGTGTTGACAACGAAAGACAAGTCTAAGCGAGTAATGGTTAAGTATTGGAGAGCGCCGACCAGGGACCTGTATAAAGTAGGATTATTAAATCGATCACCATCCTGCCGGAGAACATTCGTTGTGGCAAGAGGAGTGACAATTGGTTTGGCGTCGAGGAGATCAGAACGAGTAAGAATGTCATGAACATATTTGGTTTGACTGAGGAAGAGGCCGGAAGGAGTGTAAGTAACCTCAAGGCCAAGGAAGTAGTTGAGACGACCAAGGTCTTTGATGGCAAACTCATTGTGGATTCGGTCAACAAGTTGCGAAATGAATGTTATCGTTTCCAGTGATTATGATATCATCTACATAAACAAGGAGAAAAAGAAGAAGGCGGCCTGTTTTTAGGATAAAGAGCGAGGTATCGGACTTGCTTGCAACGAAGTTCAGAGTAATGAGGAAGTCGGAGAAACGCTGGAACCAAGCCCGAGGAGCCTGCTTGAGACAGTAGATTACTTTATTTAATCGGCAGACGTGGTTTGGAAAACGAGGATCAACATAGCCAGGAGGCTGAGCCATGTAAATGGGTTTTGCAAGGCGACCATGGAGAAAAGCGTTGTTGACGTCCAATTGTCCAATTTCGCATGACAGTTATGGAGAGGATAATGCGAACAGTGGAAGCTTTGACCACGGGAATGAAAGAGAGATCGTAGTCGAGACCAGGAAGCTGAGTAAACCCTTGAGCGACCAGACGAGCTTTATAGCGATCAATTTGGCCGTCAGATCTGAACTTTGTTATGTAAACCCATTTAGATCCAATGATATTTTCAGAAGGAGGAGGAGGAACCAGAGTCCATGTATTGTTGGTTTGAAGAGCATGCAGTTCATCTTGCATGGCGACCAGTCAAAGAGGGAATTTTGTAACTGATTTGAAACCTTTTGGTTCAGTGGTGGAGTGAATGGAGGCGAGCAAAGTATTGTGAGCCAGAAATTATGATGCGGGAGGATGTTTGACTTTGAAGATACCATCTTTGGAACGAGTCCGCATCGGGTGTGAGGGACGAACAATATCTTGACATTGAGGTGGCGAGGTGGAAAAGGAGAGTTAAACCCATTTCAGTTATGTGTCTATGTTTTCGCTCAACTCGTCCATTTTGAGTCGGAGTATAGGGACAAGACACAGTGTGAGTTATTCCGTGTTCAGAAAATATGGATTAAAGTCTTTTATTAGTAAATTCAGTGCCACCATCTAAATGAAAGATTTTAATGTGTGAGGAGAACAAGTTCTTAACTAATGTCTTAAAGGTAATAAAAACAAAGTAGAAATCAGATTTTAAGCGTAGAGGATAAAACTAAACAAAATGAGAAAAATCATCAACAAACATAGCATAATAACGAAAACCATCTCGAGAAGTTACCGGGAATGGTCCCCATAGATCGCAATGAATTAAGTGTAAGACAGTAGAGGAGCGAGCATGATTATCATTAAAGGGTAAACGAGCACTTTTAGCAAGTTGACATGGTGTACACAATGATGGTTTTGGCAAAATAGAATTGATTGAAATGAAACCTAACTTGTCTAGCAATTTCACAATATCAAAATGCACATGACCAAGGCATTCATGCCAACGCTCAAAAGATCCGTGAGTTGAGCAAGCATTGAAACCCATTTGGAATTCCATTGATTTTTGATTACTCATAAGTTGGCCAATCATGGATTCCATTGATTTTTGGTTACTCGTGAGTTGAGCAAGCATTGATTCGGTAGATTTTTGGTTACTCACAAGTTGGGCAAGGATGGAGTCGGATGCTTCGGATTTCTTCTCACTTGCCTCCATTCTCTTCATGAGGAGTGCAAGAAGCTCATCCGTGGAGGATTTTCCTTCTCCACTTGGGAGTTTTGCTCCGGGATCAAATCCGGGAGGATATTGAATAGCACCCTTAGGATTGGCATATGACAAATTGTCATTCCTCCGAAAATTCGGGTTTAGAGGAGCTTGGTATTGAGGGGATGGTCCCCCTTGACCTTGAGATGATGAAGATTGCCCTTGGAATCGGTTTTGGGGAGGAGCTTGATATCCTTGACCACGATTTTGATATGGTGGTTGGCCTTGATATGGTCGATTCCCTTGAAAATTTTGTGGATATCCTTGTTGACCCATGTATTGCACTTCTTCCATATGTCCCAATTGAGGATCTTCTTGCACAAAAGATAAATGATTATCTCTTGTTTGAGATAAAACATTTACCTTTTCAATGAGTGTAGACATCATTGCTCTTATGCTATCATTAGCATCAACTTGGGCTACCCGATTTTGTGCTCCACGGTCTACTCTCGTCTTGAAAGTATTGCTTGCTATCCCTTCTATGATGTCATTGATCTCCTCTACCGACTTCATCCAAATTGAACCCCCCGCACAAGCGTCAATGTGGTGTTGATCTTCCAATCGCAACCCACCAACGAACCAACAAGTTGTTTGTTCAATTGGGAAACCATGATGGGGGCATGTGATGAGAAGACTCGTAAATCTTTCCCATGCTTCTTTGATTCCCTCATTTGGACCTTGTTTGAACGTAGAGATCTTTTGCTTGGCTTCCATCGTCTTTGAAGGAGGGTAGTACTTCAATAGGAATCTTTTCTTCAAATCTTCCCACGTCCTCACTTCTCCGGCGGGAATGCTTGATTGTATCCAAGCTTTTGCTTTCCCCGACAATGTAAACGGAAATAGCCTCATCTTTTTAGCATCTTCCGACACTCCATTTTGCTTGAGAGTGTCGGATATCTCCAAGAATTGAGCAAGATGTTCATTAGGGTCTTCCTCAAATCCTTCCTCCGTCCTTCCTTCAAATTGTCTCTCCCTCAACATCCTTAATAAAGAGGGACTAATCTCAAAGTTGTTTGCCTCCACCCTTGGTCTTGCCAACCCATCATAATGCTCCCTAGGTTGAGGCTCAAAATATTCCCTCATTGGCCTTCCATGGTAAACACGTTGAGGTTCTTCCATATGTGGAGGAGGAGGGATGTATTCCTCTTGAATTTGTTGAGGTGGAGGATATGGGTGTTGATGTAGTGGATAGTAGGCTTGTTGTGGAGGTGGATAAGGATAAGGATTGTATCCTTGATATGGAAAGAGGTTTTGAGGTGGATATTGTGGATTGGGAAATTGGAGATTTGGTGGGTGGTTTGGGTTTTGAGGTGGATTCCCTCCAACTTGATTTCCAACTTGATTTCCAACTTGATGATTCTCCCTTTGAAGCTCATCTTCTCCATTCGGTGGAGGATTCATCTCTTCAACGTTTTCCATCTCAAGTGGTTCTTCTATGACTCTTTGACGGTTTCTACTTCGATTCCTTCTTCTTGCGTGTGCTTCGATCTCAAGGTCTAATGGTTCAAGATTTCCTCCACGTGATCTTGTGATCATGCACCTACAAAAGAAAAGTGTCAAATCCACAAAGATGAACAAGATCAAAAGAACAAAAAGAAATGCTACTATCAATAACACTCAACAAACTCTAAGTTTCACTAACAACACTCGCTTAAATCCCCGGCAGCGGCGCCATTGACTTGGATGTATTTTTGCACACTTTTTACAACTATACGATCCCCACAAGCGTATGGGTTCGTTAGTAGTACGATAAGTATACCAAGTAAAATTTCGTTCCAAGGACCTAATTGAGTGCTAGTGAATCCCTAAAGTTACGAGTATGCATGCTATTGTAGTAACTACACGTGTTTGTTTGGATTTTTGGGAATAAGAACAAAAATATTAAACTAGATTAACTAAAGTAATGAAAACTAGTGACAAAAATAACAAGTTATCTAACTTTCGTTGGAAAGTGCAAGGGAAGGGTATTGCCTCGGGTGTTTCCGTTTTGTGGGTAATTCAATGAGTTAACGAACCAATTGCATGAATTAAACTATGGTTTTGGATTAAGCTAAAGGCTATCACTCGTGTGTGTAGACCAATCCCTTGTGAGGCTTAGGTGAACACGTGCATCGATTAGCAATTATATAGTCTAATCAATACCATAAGCTCCTAAGATAGTGTCTCATAAACACGTTCAACACGGTTACTAATGTTTATGAGACGCCCTCTCACTAATCTAATAGACGACCTCTAATCGACTAGTGTCTAGTGTCGTCGATCTAAGCAATCAACCCCCGGTCGGTGTAGCTAATTACTATGTTAATTCTCATTGATTAATTCAAGCTCATACACACACTCTTAATCATGCAACCCAATACGGTCGTTGAAGTCGACAAAACTAACAATGCTAGCTAATAGGGTGAATTAATCAATTGAATCATGAAAATTACAACACTAGAAACATATACACCCAATTCCTAAGCTAATCATGCAATTAATCTATAATTACACTAAACACCCATCAAAACATTCACACCCAAGGCAATAAGAGCTTAGCCCATGGTTCTAGAAGAGAATTCCATGGTTAAAACAACTAATAACATAAAACTCATAGTAAAATAACAAGAGATTGAAGAAATTAAGAAAATACCAAAATAAATTGCAAAATAGATTAATATCACCTTGATCATGAAAATGTAGCTACAAAACGATGTAATAGACGATGCCCGATGATAATCGTAGCTTGATTTGAAGTAAAAACCACTAATCTATCTAATTTAAGGAAGAATCTAAACTAAAAATGAAGAACACCTACAACTATGTGAATGTGTGTGTGGAATTGCTTGTAAAAGGAGTAAGAGACCCTCTTAAAACTCAAATTTGGTCTATTTATAGTTGGGGTAGAAGTCTTGAATTAATTTTGCAATTAGGCCCTTGAAATATGGAGAAAATGGGCCAAAAACCCCGAAAATGATGTGACCCGACCGGGTGGCTCCCACCCGGGCATGCCACCCGGCCAAAAGACGAAGAAAATGCATTTTGGGTCTTGCCCGGGTCGACCCCACCCGGCCGGGTGGGTCTCACCCGGGCACAACACGAAGCTCCTCCATAATTTGGCCTTGCCCGGGTCGACCCCACCCGGCCGGGTGGGTCTCACCCGGGCACAACACGAAGCTCCTCCATATCGCACCCTGACCGAGTTGAAGTGACCCGGTCGGGTCGATTCTACCCGGCCATGTGGTGTCTACCCGGCCATGTGGTGTCTTTTGGCACGTCATCTCGTTTCCTTGCATAACTTTCGCTTCGGATGTCGGATTGACTCGATTCCTTAGGCTAATTCACTCCGTTTCTCGAGACGAATCCAACCGTGCACTCCTATTTCCGGTCCGGTCACTTTTGGTATGTGTTTTGCTCCAAATTTCATCGTATTTCCTACAAAATCGACAAAACACAACCTTTCTCTCATTTCGGCTTAAACAATCATATTCAATGTATAATTCAATGAAATCAACATCAAATGAGCTTCAAATATGCATCTAAATAGTGTAAATTCCACCCGAATCAACTCCCCCAAACTTAAAGTGTTGCTCGTCCTCGAGCAACGAAAGAATTACAATGTGAGGGGAAATTTACAACTAGATGATCAATGAAAGATCCCACGTATCAAATGACATGAAATGAATTCTTCTTCCTCAAGATACATTCTCAAAAATGATCACAAGTTCAATATTGAAAATCAAACTAATTACCTCACACATGCTCAACATACAATAACAAGTGATGGTGATGACAATATCCAAATGCTTCAAGTTCAACTCACAAGATATAGTGTTTCTCTCAAACACTCAAACAAATTAAGGACAATAGACACTCATCAATCAAATCATGCATTGCAATTACCATAAGCTTGCCCAAGCTCTACCATCTTTCCACCACAAACATGTTCAACTATGAGATCAATAGGTCTTAACCAAGGACGTAACGTTGGCTCTTTGGACGGGGTATGATGAATATGGAGGAAGTGACTTGTCTAGTGGAGAACGAAAGTTGTTTTTCAACACATCAAACTTATGCTCATAAGGTTTATACACCTTCATTCTCACTTTTCATTCAACTTTCTCACAAGCAATCATCTCCTCATCTTTTTGTAGAAAATTTCTTTTCTTTTTAAGCTCTTGGGGCTCATTGTCCCTCTTTTCTTTCTCAATTATTTTCTTTTCACTTCCATCTCTTTTTTTTTTCTTTTCACAACTTTGCCAATTTTCTCTTAAAACCAAAGGCACTAAAGCACATGTTTTACCACTTTCTTTTTATTCTCCACTAGATTTGGATATCAAAGGCTCAAAAGGCTAAGTGGTTAAACATTGTAGGTTGCCAAGAAAATGGGAAATCAAGCTCAAATGGGCTAACTACGGAATATTACTTTGGTTATTGGGAAAATTTTGGCTAAGTGACGTGTAGTACGAAAGATGGCCTACATCATATCTCAAAGTATCACACAAGCATGATTTCAAGCAAGAACTTGGGCAAGTTCTAGAAAAGCAAGCAATGAATTGATTCACTCACAAATGAAATAAACCGGATTAATGCTCGGTTCAAAGCTCAACTCTCACCGGTTCATTCAAGACTCAAACATTCATCAATCACCACCACACATAACTCATTGTGCATGCAAAACATCCATAGGCAACAAGATGACAACAACAAAAACAAGATGATTCATTCCAATCATGTACACATTCAAGGAATCAAATTCACAACAAATCACCATCAAATGTGTCTCAATGATCATTTAAGTTCAAATTACACACATACACAAGAATACACATTGGTGTCAATAGAAAATGTAAAAACGAACATACCCCCCCAAACTTTTTCATTGCAAGGCAATTAAAAGTTTGGAAAAATAGTGTTGCATTGATATTGCCACCAAGTGCTAACCATACAAATCTATACACATGGGCCACTATCCCCTCAATTAACACTAAGAGTAGCTAAGCAATCAATGTCATGAACAAGAATATAAATTCCACTACCCCCCCCCCCCCCCAAACTTAGTAATTGCTATGCAATTCCTAAGAATTGGGGTGGGCGTACCTCGTACGATTGCTATAGCTACACCTTCTTCGTAACACAAAGTTCCACTTTCAATCTCCAATCGTCCATTTGATCCAAGCTTCTCCAACTAACATCAAAACTCACAAACACATCAAACTAAACTAACAAAGCAAATAAAATGAACAAAATTGACATAAAGCAAGTAAAAATGGGTTGCCTCCCATTTAGCGCTAGGTTTAACGTCCTATGCCGGACGGAACTTAACAAGTTCATACTTCTCTTTCTTTGAATGGAGGATGATAGTACTTGACATTGTGCTCATCGGTGATGAACACTTCATCCTCCTCACTTTCCAACACAATGCCTCCTCCATAGACCAATTTCTTCATGACCAACATTTTTCGTTCCTTGATCTTCATCTTTCCAAGGACTTCCATCATTCCCAAGGTGCCCCATACCACCGTATCTCCAATTTCAAATCCCTTCTCAATCTTTCTCTCCTTTGAACTCTTTCTTCTTCCCTCTTCATCTTCACTACCCTCAAGGAACTTATCAAAACTCTTCTCCTTATAAAACTCCCCCAAACTTGAGTTTTGCTCAAGTTTGGGAGTTTGCTTCAATTTGTTATCATCTCCCGGATCTTTCAATGGGATTTTTGGTAATGGCTCTTTCACATAAATGTCACATTCTTGGATGGAGGGGGATTCCTTCTTTCTTGGGGAACTCTCAATTGAGCCATACTTGGAGAAAATCACTTTCTCTCCATTCACCTCCAATGTTACCTCCCCTTTTCTCAAATTGATGTTTGCTCCCCCCGTGGCAAGAAACGGCCTCCCAAGAATCAATGGGATATTTGCATCTTCTTTCATATCTAACACCACGAAGTCGGCCGGAATGATGAACTTGTCAATCTTCACCAATACATCTTCAATGATCCCTTTAGGATGGGTGATGGAACGATCCGCTAATTGGAGAGTAATTGATGTGGGCACTACTTCTCCAAGTCCCAAACGCTTGAAGATTGAAAGTGGCATCAAATTGATGCTAGCTCCCAAATCACAAAGAGCTTTCATCATGGGACCATCACCAATCTCACATGGGAGAGTGAAACTACCCGGATCCTTGAGCTTTTCGGGAGGAGTTCGTTGAAGGATGGCACTACACTCTTCGGTCAACTTGATCTTCTCATCATCCACTAGTTTCTTCTTGTTTGCTATTGCATCCTTTAGAAACTTCATGTAATGAGGTACTTGCTCTAAAGCATCCGAAAGTGGAAGATCAATGTGGATTTTCTTGAAGATATCCAAAAACTTCCCAAACTTCTCGTCCATTTTCTTCATGTATCTTCCCGGGTATGGAAGTGGCTCATATGTAATGGGAACCCCCCATTTATCACAAGGTACCTCAAGCTTCTTCTTCTTCAAATCTTTTGCAATTCTCCACTTTGGAATTCTTGGAGCAACCTCTTCACTTCCAACTTTCTCTATCCTCTTCTTTTCCTCTTCCTCCTTTTCTTTTGCCTTCAACACTTCACCTTCTTCCAATTCAATTGAAGAAACTCCATAATGTTCACCACTTGAAATTGTAATAGCATTACAATGCTCATGTGGGTTTACCTCGGTGTTTGAGGGCAATTTACCCTTTGTATGTTGAGATCCAATGGAAGTTGCCAATTGACCCATTTGGAATTCCATTGATTTTTTATTACTCATAAGTTGGCCAATCATGGATTCCATTGATTTTTGGTTACTCGTGAGTTGAGCAAGCATTGATTCGGTAGATTTTTGGTTACTCACAAGTTGGGCAAGGATGGAGTCGGATGCTTCGGATTTCTTCTCACTTGCCTCCATTCTCTTCATGAGGAGTGCAAGAAGCTCATCCGTGGAGGATTTTCCTTCTCCACTTGGGAGTTTTGCTCCGGGATCAAATCCGGGAGGATATTGAATAGCACCCTTAGGATTGGCATATGACAAATTGTCATTCCTCCGAAAATTCGGGTTTAGAGGAGCTTGGTATTGAGGGGATGGTCCCCCTTGACCTTGAGATGATGAAGATTGCCCTTGGAATCGGTTTTGGGGAGGAGCTTGATATCCTTGACCACGATTTTGATATGGTGGTTGGCCTTGATATGGTCGATTCCCTTGAAAATTTTGTGGATATCCTTGTTGACCCATGTATTGCACTTCTTCCATATGTCCCAATTGAGGATCTTCTTGCACAAAAGATAAATGATTATCTCTTGTTTGAGATAAAACATTTACCTTTTCAATGAGTGTAGACATCATTGCTCTTATGCTATCATTAGCATCAACTTGGGCTACCCGATTTTGTGCTCCACGGTCTACTCTCGTCTTGAAAGTATTGCTTGCTATCCCTTCTATGATGTCATTGATCTCCTCTACCGACTTCATCCAAATTGAACCCCCCGCACAAGCGTCAATGTGGTGTTGATCTTCCAATCGCAACCCACCAACGAACCAACAAGTTGTTTGTTCAATTGGGAAACCATGATGGGGGCATGTGATGAGAAGACTCGTAAATCTTTCCCATGCTTCTTTGATTCCCTCATTTGGACCTTGTTTGAACGTAGAGATCTTTTGCTTGGCTTCCATCGTCTTTGAAGGAGGGTAGTACTTCAATAGGAATCTTTTCTTCAAATCTTCCCACGTCCTCACTTCTCCGGCGGGAATGCTTGATTGTATCCAAGCTTTTGCTTTCCCCGACAATGTAAACGGAAATAGCCTCATCTTTTTAGCATCTTCCGACACTCCATTTTGCTTGAGAGTGTCGGATATCTCCAAGAATTGAGCAAGATGTTCATTAGGGTCTTCCTCAAATCCTTCCTCCGTCCTTCCTTCAAATTGTCTCTCCCTCAACATCCTTAATAAAGAGGGACTAATCTCAAAGTTGTTTGCCTCCACCCTTGGTCTTGCCAACCCATCATAATGCTCCCTAGGTTGAGGCTCAAAATATTCCCTCATTGGCCTTCCATGGTAAACACGTTGAGGTTCTTCCATATGTGGAGGAGGAGGGATGTATTCCTCTTGAATTTGTTGAGGTGGAGGATATGGGTGTTGATGTAGTGGATAGTAGGCTTGTTGTGGAGGTGGATAAGGATAAGGATTGTATCCTTGATATGGAAAGAGGTTTTGAGGTGGATATTGTGGATTGGGAAATTGGAGATTTGGTGGGTGGTTTGGGTTTTGAGGTGGATTCCCTCCAACTTGATTTCCAACTTGATTTCCAACTTGATGATTCTCCCTTTGAAGCTCATCTTCTCCATTCGGTGGAGGATTCATCTCTTCAACGTTTTCCATCTCAAGTGGTTCTTCTATGACTCTTTGACGGTTTCTACTTCGATTCCTTCTTCTTGCGTGTGCTTCGATCTCAAGGTCTAATGGTTCAAGATTTCCTCCACGTGATCTTGTGATCATGCACCTACAAAAGAAAAGTGTCAAATCCACAAAGATGAACAAGATCAAAAGAACAAAAAGAAATGCTACTATCAATAACACTCAACAAACTCTAAGTTTCACTAACAACACTCGCTTAAATCCCCGGCAGCGGCGCCATTGACTTGGATGTATTTTTGCACACTTTTTACAACTATACGATCCCCACAAGCGTATGGGTTCGTTAGTAGTACGATAAGTATACCAAGTAAAATTTCGTTCCAAGGACCTAATTGAGTGCTAGTGAATCCCTAAAGTTACGAGTATGCATGCTATTGTAGTAACTACACGTGTTTGTTTGGATTTTTGGGAATAAGAACAAAAATATTAAACTAGATTAACTAAAGTAATGAAAACTAGTGACAAAAATAACAAGTTATCTAACTTTCGTTGGAAAGTGCAAGGGAAGGGTATTGCCTCGGGTGTTTCCGTTTTGTGGGTAATTCAATGAGTTAACGAACCAATTGCATGAATTAAACTATGGTTTTGGATTAAGCTAAAGGCTATCACTCGTGTGTGTAGACCAATCCCTTGTGAGGCTTAGGTGAACACGTGCATCGATTAGCAATTATATAGTCTAATCAATACCATAAGCTCCTAAGATAGTGTCTCATAAACACGTTCAACACGGTTACTAATGTTTATGAGACGCCCTCTCACTAATCTAATAGACGACCTCTAATC
This sequence comes from Galeopsis tetrahit, assembly GCA_963675135.1. Lineage (NCBI taxonomy): Eukaryota > Viridiplantae > Streptophyta > Magnoliopsida > Lamiales > Lamiaceae > Galeopsis > Galeopsis tetrahit. The sequence continues at coordinate 9,335,269 of OY776124.1, forward strand.
GACTAGTGTCTAGTGTCGTCGATCTAAGCAATCAACCCCCGGTCGGTGTAGCTAATTACTATGTTAATTCTCATTGATTAATTCAAGCTCATACACACACTCTTAATCATGCAACCCAATACGGTCGTTGAAGTCGACAAAACTAACAATGCTAGCTAATAGGGTGAATTAATCAATTGAATCATGAAAATTACAACACTAGAAACATATACACCCAATTCCTAAGCTAATCATGCAATTAATCTATAATTACACTAAACACCCATCAAAACATTCACACCCAAGGCAATAAGAGCTTAGCCCATGGTTCTAGAAGAGAATTCCATGGTTAAAACAACTAATAACATAAAACTCATAGTAAAATAACAAGAGATTGAAGAAATTAAGAAAATACCAAAATAAATTGCAAAATAGATTAATATCACCTTGATCATGAAAATGTAGCTACAAAACGATGTAATAGACGATGCCCGATGATAATCGTAGCTTGATTTGAAGTAAAAACCACTAATCTATCTAATTTAAGGAAGAATCTAAACTAAAAATGAAGAACACCTACAACTATGTGAATGTGTGTGTGGAATTGCTTGTAAAAGGAGTAAGAGACCCTCTTAAAACTCAAATTTGGTCTATTTATAGTTGGGGTAGAAGTCTTGAATTAATTTTGCAATTAGGCCCTTGAAATATGGAGAAAATGGGCCAAAAACCCCGAAAATGATGTGACCCGACCGGGTGGCTCCCACCCGGGCATGCCACCCGGCCAAAAGACGAAGAAAATGCATTTTGGGTCTTGCCCGGGTCGACCCCACCCGGCCGGGTGGGTCTCACCCGGGCACAACACGAAGCTCCTCCATAATTTGGCCTTGCCCGGGTCGACCCCACCCGGCCGGGTGGGTCTCACCCGGGCACAACACGAAGCTCCTCCATATCGCACCCTGACCGAGTTGAAGTGACCCGGTCGGGTCGATTCTACCCGGCCATGTGGTGTCTACCCGGCCATGTGGTGTCTTTTGGCACGTCATCTCGTTTCCTTGCATAACTTTCGCTTCAGATGTCGGATTGACTCGATTCCTTAGGCTAATTCACTCCGTTTCTCGAGACGAATCCAACCGTGCACTCCTATTTCCGGTCCGGTCACTTTTGGTATGTGTTTTGCTCCAAATTTCATCGTATTTCCTACAAAATCGACAAAACACAACCTTTCTCTCATTTCGGCTTAAACAATCATATTCAATGTATAATTCAATGAAATCAACATCAAATGAGCTTCAAATATGCATCTAAATAGTGTAAATTCCACCCGAATCAATGTCGTGAAGAGTGAGAGTGGAGTCGAACACCGAGGAGGAAGAGGAAGAAAAAGAATCCGCCAAGGAAGAGAGTTTTCAGAAGGGAGAAGAGGGAAGAGTTTATTCAGCAAATTAGGCCGATACCATGTGATAATGAGAAGAATGATTTCATTAAAGAATGATAAAATGACCACAAGGTAACTAACTAGAGGTTTCAAAGAGGTTACAACTAACTATCAACTAACTCTTGTTTAGACTTATTTGTATGTATACTAATAAAAAAATACCAAATAAAAACTTAATATGGTAACACTTTCATTTTCGAAATGTCCGAAATAACTTTCACATCCTCGCAATATTCTAAATTTTACACAAATGTCACTATTTTTTCTCCACATACACACAAAAGTCAACTCATTTGTTTAATTTATACTCCGTACATAAAATTTTATAAAGTTACACATCAAAACTCCACTTATTATTACACTTTTTTAATATGCGTGTTCATTTACATATGAAAGTAATTATGGACGTAGGGAATACAACCTTTTAGCATAAAATGAAGTTTATATCTAATAACACATTTAATTGTGTGTATATCAATTAATCGAAAATACACAATTTACAATTCAATCTAGACCACTTAAAATGTTTGACTATTTGAGTTTGATTATATATATCTCAATCAGGTATTGGTTAGGGGGATATTTTTTTTAATAATTCAAAACACTAATATATGTATAATTATACTCCTAATATATATGCAATAAAGTCTACCTAATTCTTCTTTTATTTAAAAAGAAAGGAAATATATATATATATAACCACACTTATTTTTATATCTCTCTATATCTATCTTATTCTCTCAAATAATTAATTAAAAATGATGTAAAAAGAAACAAACACATTATACGTGAATGAATAAAATATTAATTATTAAGTTTCTCAAATACATCTATCAATATCAATACAGTATGATCATCTCTTTAATAATATAGTTTCAAACATATAAAATATAATTCTTTTAAGATTAGTATTGCAATTAAATCACCTATAAAATACTTGCTAGTAATATTTTATTAAATTAATCTATCATTATAATTATATTTAATTTTGAAAAATATTAAAATTTTGTTTATTTATATAGAAGGACTGGGGTGGAGTGGGGGTGTCCATGACTCTCTTCACATACTCTTAGTTCTACAACTTCTACTAGTATCAATTATAATTGTTCATTAAAAATAATATAACTGTTAAAAAAATACACTTAAATGGAGAACTTACTCAATAATAGTAATTAGTTAAAATGAGGAAATATATTTTTACAATCTTATCTTATTCCTGAAGTGAATAGTATAAAATAGATGGTATCGTGTGAGATAGTGAGACGTGCACACATGTAAAATGGAGCTCAATTTATACTACTTCATGTGATAAGAATTTATCCCATGTACAAGACTATATCACATATATTTTATTTTTTTGTCATATTAAAAATATGTGGTAGAATTAGAGTCTTATTAGACTATATCACATATATTTTATTTTTTTGTCATATTAAAAATATGTGGTAGAATTAGAGTCTTATTAGTATTAAACAAAGGTTGAAATAATTGAATGCTACCACTCATATAATTGAATGTTAGTACCATTTATGATGAAAATTATTAAAGTTGTCTATCCACCTATGTGAAAAGAATCCAGCCATAAAGCAATTCAACAACAAAAATGGGTATGGTAATAAATAGTACTTCTAGTTAATTCTAATAAAAAAAAAGATCAATGATACTTTTTTATTGAATAGGGTAATTATTGGTTCATTTGATTAACTATCTTTCCTTGTACATTTATTTTTTCTCAGTTATTAACTAGCAATCATTTTTTGTTTATTAATTTATTTGTTTTTTTATTCAAAATTTGACATTGATTATGTTAATACCATGGAGTCATTTTTTTTTTTAAAAAAAGAAGGCTTACAAGATCAGACCAAATCAAATACAAAGATACTTTCAAATCACTAGATCTTCAAATCAAGACAAATCAACTCGATGTCGCTATCCGCTCTAATAGTGAGAAGTGGAAATGCGAGTCGGCGAGTGTATTCTTTGTCTACAAGAAACGCACAGTCCTGTATTTTAACAACGAGACAAACTCCACACTAAGGTAATTTAGTATTATGAGAAATAAGGAAAATAAAAGGACAAAAGCCACCAAGCACCAAATCCAAAACTTTCAAGCTAGTAACCACAAAATTCCATCACCACAGCAGGGACATAAGCAAACTCCACAAAGGGACGGGCTCCACAAAGGGACAATAGACTCCCAAAGGAACAGTAAAAAACGCATAATGCGCCCAGAACAATAGAAAGAAAAGCGAAAAATAAAGCAACGAAAGCCAAAAACATAAACTAAACAACCTAAACTAAGAAAGCAGAAAATAAACGTACTAAACTAGGAAACAGAAAAATAAACGGGATCAACAGATCGCTCACCTGAATTGCCACCATAACGCCATCAGGAAGGGAAGACCCGTTGATCCCACTAAAAGCGAAACAATAAACTTTTAGATACGATCGTTTCGATTGACTCTTTTTTTTTTGTATTCCTTTGACTTTTTTTTTTTTTTTTTGTATTCCTTAGATCCAAAAACAGGCAAACAATTGACTCTTTGTAAGATTGGAGAAAGGACATGTATTTTTTTTAAATAAAAAACTTATACATCCGTTGTTTCAGTAGAAGCTTCTCATCTTTTTATTTTGGGTGGGTCAATATAAGCTTCTCGTGCCATTTTTTTGAAATTTTTGACTTCACTACATCAAATAATTATCTCAAACTTTCAATTTATTTACATCAATTGTCACTCCTTTAACCATTAAAATATTCAACTAACAAACAAACTTATACTATATCACATTTTATATTAATATTTCTTAAATTCTGTAAAACCATCCCATGAAAGTTTCTTCCGAAACGAAGCAACGAATACCAAGGATACTCTAAAACAGAAGATAAAATGATGAGTTATTTTGAGAGAAAAGACTCATAAGCAACCGTAGTAAAATGGAGGACTCCTAATTACAATACCGATATTTGATATATAAGTTACAAATATCACTAATTTTAAGAGTTTGACATTTTATGCTATATCTGTGTAGGTAAATTAAAGTGTTTGTTTTTCATTGGAGATCAATCTCCGTCACTATTATTTTTATGGACCGAAAAATAATCGATTTGTCCGATTCTGAACCGGTCTTGATCTTTTTTCTAAGCCGATTTTTTTTCTCACTCCTAGATGCAAACCATGGGTAGCAATATGCACTTTAACTTTGACGAGGGTATTTGATAGCCCAAAGTTGGATCAGTAGACTGTAGCCCATTTATATTCAAATTGGCCCAAGTTATATGGACTATCTGATAGCCCAAAACCCTCGTCTTGGTGTATTAGACTATTACTATGGGCTTTTTGGAAATGCCTAATATTAGTTTTATTTCATTGAACAATTTAGTCTTTTTTTTATTGAATAGTTTTAGTCCCACTAATTCCACTGGGTATAAGGTGGATTTGGATGTTCTTACTTCCCTGGTTCTCTATTTGTCAAGATGGTCTTTCTACACTTCAGTGATTTCTTTGTTGCAGTTTTTGCTGGAAATGCTGGTTGGGTTTCCCTTTGGAAGTGGAGATTGCGACTGGATTTTATACTATTTGCTTTGCTCATACATACGAGTGGTCTCATCTATGGGTAGAGTCAGATTCAGAGTTGACAGTTAGGACGTGACAGGGGTTCTTCTGATCGTCCTTTGGTGTCTTGAGTCTCTTTGCAGTACAGTTTGACACTTGATGTGTTAGATGACAGTCCGGTTCATTCATACCTATAGAGAGGCGAACCAGGCTATTGATGTTGTTGCAAAGTCTCGAGGAGACGCTGTTTGGAGAGGCCAATGTCTGGACTTCACTTTACCATTTATGTATAATGACATGAATAAAGAGTACTTTCGTTTATGTCAATCTGTTTTTTAGAGGTTAGAGTTGTACCTTTTTCCCTTGACCCAAGTTTTATCTCTAAGTATGATTTTTCAATGTGTTAATGGCACTTCGACCTCTAATTCGACGGGTAAACTTATATCTTTAAATTTTTTCTCTCTACTTCTTAATATATACCTTTATTTGCCATCTCATCATAAATAATAAAAATAAAATCACAGGAACAATATTTATGTCGAGCCATTTGAGTTTTTTTTTAATATAAATCTGGTCGACATATGCACTTGCTCAAATGATCTTTTTTTATGACAAAATCTGGTCGACATAATAAAAGTAAAATCACAATAATAATAAAAATAAAATCGATTTCACTTTTTTATAAAGGAGGAATGATTTTATTAATAAAAATAATAATATTTTATTGTTGGTTACTTCCACGACATCTGCACATGCTCAAATGTCATTTTTTATGTATTTAAAAATAGTGAAAATGGAAGGAGCTAGTATTATTCATTGATTTTTTTTTATTATTTTTTTGTATATAAAAAAGTGTGATAATATTTAGATTTATTTGATACCTTTGGTGGATTTTGATAATTTATTTTAGGGAAAATATATTTTTTATTTTTAAATTGTGTCGATTTTAATTTTTCTAATCTAAATTTATATTTTTAAATCAAAAAATTTAACCTACATGTTACAACATAAAAAAATAATACTCTCTCCATCATTATTTGTACACTTTCCTTATTGGGACGTTCCAAAATTATTTGTACACTTTTAATATGGATATACCCAACAAAATTAATACCCTCCAAACATCATTTTATTTTCAAAATTGTAACTATTTTTTTATATACATATTTTACTTCAAGTCTCATCAAATCCACTCTGCACCTCATCAAATCACATAAAATACCCCTCTTTTATTTTACATCATAATCACTAAATTTTTGTTTCTTAAAACTGTGTCGATAAAACCGTGCAAATAATCTCGAAATTGAGGGAATATTGAGATTAACATCTAAATAAAGACTTGAAGAAATTCTAGAAATGTCGAATTCTTGTTGTCACATCACGTGTGAACACATCATAGGTCACGAATGTCGACATGTCACTTTCAAAATTAATAATGCGGCACAACAAAGATATACTAGCATGGAGTATATTTCATGTCAAAAATAAAAGTGGCCAAAGTTTGGTTTGTCCTAATTACTTTGAAAATAGTTTCATATTTTCTTAATTTGTTTACTTACTTCATCACTTATTACTTATTAGGTTTGTTTAATAAACATTTCACGGTCAACCCAAAAGTGTATTCATTTATTTTTATACTCTCTTCATTTTTAATATAAATTTTTCATTTTCCTTTCATATATAGATGTTCCCTTATAAATTTTTCATTTAATTTTTGTCATATTATTTTCTCTCTTTCAATCACATCATTTGTACATTATCTATTATTTTATTATATTTGATTTCATATTCATCTACTCCGTATTATTTTTTCTTTCACCATCACCTCACTAACTTGTACTACATACAGATTATATTATTTTAGCATATTACTTAATTAAAATATCCAAAAGAAAGGGGAAATTTATAGCGGGACGTAAGGAGTATATGTTTTTTTTTTTTTAAATATTTTAATTATAAAAAATATATGTGGAGTAACGAGTAATAATATTGTTAATAAATACTCAATTTTATTAATAAAGTAAAAATACATTTAACTATTTAAATAGAATGAATATATTTTTTGTGGATAAAAAAATAAAAATGAACACATTTTTTGTGGACGGTATAAGTCATTGACTCCCAATTATTATTATTATCTACCTCCCAAATCATTGGTACACGACATGTCTATTTGTTTGACTAACAACCTCATAAAAATTGTTTCACTATTATTATATTCACACATACATAAATTAGGTCATTACATGTGTACGGTGAAATATCATTCCTAAGACACCTAATAAATTGCAATGAAACCCTGTAAAACAATATTACTAAACACGTTAGTTGCCAAATTGTGTTTGACTATTTTTATTTTAAAAAACCACATGACACTCCGTATAAAATCATTAATGAACGGCGCTAATCTCACCAAATTTGTAGACAAAAATTTTATACGAAGTATGCAATTGAGTGTATATTATATCATTGAATTTTAAATAATTTTGATAAATTTACAATTGTTCAATATAATTTTGGCTCTTCGTATTAGAACAAGTCAGAATTGTAATTCAATTGCATCAATTGTACCTTACTACTAAATGCACACAACTGACACTCTATATTCTTTTGTATTATAAAAAAAAATATGAATATCAATAATTTTTTAATTACACCCCATCAACTCAAATTCTCCATGGGGAAGTCCTAACTTTAAATTTTTTTAGTAATAGTAAAAGTGTGTACGTTTATTTTAAGATTTTAATAGGATGATATTTCACTCCATATATCATATATGTCAAATCAATTAATGTGTAAACTATTGTATTGAAAATAATAATACTGTAATAGGTGTATACTTAATTTTAAGTGTGAATTGAGTGTATAATTTAAAATTCGTAATTTTAAATCACTAACTCTATGAAATAGAGATTGTAAAGTCCTAAGTCCATAAGTGAGACTCTCCAAAGAAATAATCCTAAAATTTTCAAAAGACGTAGTGACTTAGAAATATAAGTAAATCTCGACAATCGACCTTTTAAATATCGTTTCGGATCATATTTTTTATTAATTTTAAGTTTAGTACTTTTTGCAGGAATAAAACCTTTAAAATAAATTATGATAAAATCTGTCTTTACTCCACACTTATTGAATAAATCCCTTATTAGAATAAATTATGATCCCCTTATATTAAAAATAAAAAGACAAAAACTAAGAATGTATTATTTGCAACAACTCGTATGATAATATAAAAACTGTCGCTTGGTATTGAGCTTTTCGGCTAAAGGGAATATATTCTCTTAATTTGTTACATGAATACAAACTTTAAATAAATAAAAATCGGTTTATTGTTTATAAATCTAATTGGATTCAACTTTTGCATAAACTATTGTTAAGATTTTCTTATAGTTTTATCAATTATAACATTGGATTCTTCTATTTGTATAAAATAAATAAATTTATGTTTTTATAGTGTACGGTTATTGTATTATTCATCCCAGATAAATTGAAATAATCAAAGAATAAATGAATCAACAATAATAATTCAATAATATATAATTTCATGTTTATGTTTATGTAATTTTCTTCTTGTACAGTACGTGGTACCGACAAGATATTCATATGGAAGATTTTCAATAGCCTTGTGCAAGTGGAATAACGTCACTAATTTTATCGGGAGGTTGTAGCGTTTATTCAAAATTTGCAATAATTGTAAATATTGATGGAAAGTCGGGTACAAATTTGTGGAAAGGCAAAACTCATTATATGGGACGAGACATCGATACTTAGGTCATGTTTGATAGCTTAGATTAAACTTAGATTAACTATATATCATTTTTATTGATTGTTTAATAACTTAAATTAAGGGTAGATTATGCTTTAAAATTTATAAAGTTTAGTTATCATCCTAATCTTAAATAATCAATCTATGATATCAAACATGCCCTTAACATTTAACATGTTTAGCTATGAAGTTTAGGATCAAATTTTAAAAAATGAGGAAATTTTATTTTAGTCCTACAAATTTGACTTGTTCCAAAATAAATTTTTTTAAGTTTTTATTTTACAAAATAAATAATAAGAGTATAATTTGTCATTTTTATTCCATCATTTAAATTTCAACTCACGGAAAAATCTCAAATTAACTAGAAAAATTTGGCAGCTTCTGCCAAATATTCAATTTTAAGTCTTTAAATACATTAAGATTTAAAAGAATTAATAAAATTTTAAAAGTAATAGTAGTAGTTTTTAATGTTCAATTTTTTTAAACATCATTAAAATATATGAAAACTAAATAAATCAGAAAAATATAAAAATTATATTAATAAATTAAAAAATATATATATTAATTAAAATCTAAAAAATAGAAAAAATATAAAAATATTTGCTAGCTAAAATCTGAAAAATTATATTACTAATTCCAATATATATATATATATATATATATATACCTCCCACCCACAACTGTCTTTTTAAATTTCATGAATTATAATTTATATTTAAATAAGAAACTAAAAGTCTGATTTTTTTAAAAATGTATTAATAAATTCTAAAATGGGGAAAGTAGGCTAATTCTAAATTAAATTAATAAATCAGAAATTTATAAAAAATGTATTAAGAAAAAAAAATCCACCCCAGTTGTCTTCTCTAAATTAAATGAAAATTATACTGATAAATTTTTAAACTTTTTTGAATTTATTTTTTGAATTTATCATACTTAAAAAAGAGTGTCAATGTTATGTCACAAGATATTGCTAAGGCTACTCTAAATTTTGTGAGTTCTATTGTTGGAATGTCTCTACTGTATAATTTTACTGTATATATCATTGCATATAAAAAATTGCGATAGTATCTAAAATAAATATTAAAATATATTTTTTATATTTTTCAAATGATCTCATATACCTATGTCTCCACGTGAAACCTGGACCGATGGGTTGGGTGTCTTAATTGAAATATAGTTAAATAAAGGAATCGCATAATTGTGCATTAGGTTTTTTTTTTACAGTAAAAAGATGTTTCATTAACTATAAATATAAGGGTACTTAACCCTTTCATTTACATGTATTATCTATATGCTATGATAATCATTTTGAAATCTGAAAATTTCACACACTAATACACAAGGATGAATTACACAACCAGGCCGAAATAGATGAGTTAGGGATTACTGCATTTTTTTCTCCAAGTCAATTCCACATGCTGATCTTAACTTTCTCCACCACTTTCTTTATGTTTTGCCTTGTACCCTTAAATCTTAATTCGTTTCTCGTATTCCACATCTCCCAAATGACGCATGTCCATACGCTTGATATGAATATTATTTCCCTTTTCCCAAATTTCAAAATCTTTAAAAATTACATCGTTCCACAAAAATAGCTACATATTTGTTTGTACCAAATTATAACTACATTTTCTCTTTTACTTTAGTATTAAATGCATTTATTGTCAATTTTACTCATAATTATTAAAGGTAATTAATGCTTAGCAGATTTTAGATTTTAAAGTACTCCCTCCTATTCATTTTATAAGCCGTTTTGACTTTTTGTTTTCTTTGTAAAATACTATAAGTCGTTTTACACTTTTCAATGCAAATTAATTGCATTTATTCTAAATTTAACCTTAAAATCAATAAATATTTATATACAATACATATTTTTATTTAATGAAAATTATAAGTATTGATTAAGGGTAAAATGAGAAGTCAATTATTTTCTTAATATGTGTGCATGAGCTTAGGATGACATATATTTTGAATGGTAAAGTCTAGTATGCATTCGAGTGTATGTTGTGCACCCTAGTCCATGTTGCACTTTTTAGTTTTACTGACTTACACTTTTTGGTAAATGGTGTTGCACTTTTCAATTATTAAACTGTATAATAATATTTTTAGTAATAATTGAAAAGTGCAACACCATTTACCAAAAAGTGTAAGTAAAACTGAAAAGTGCAACATGGAATAGAGTGCACAACATGCACTCGAGTCATAGTAGACCAACCCATTTTGAATAGAAGGGAGTATAAGATTATAAGGGCAAAATTAACAACTTGACTACATTTATTAATTTTTCTTAATTTGTGTGAAAAGTCAAATGTAGCTATCTATGGGAGGGAGATGGAGTATCAGTGTTGGGTGAGAAAATCTAATAATTTCAATTTTATACACTAATTATACCACTAATTATGATTTAAGGCATATTTTCCATTCTAAAATCCAGATGTCGCAATTATTAAACAACTGGCGGTGCCAGAAAACTCCAAAGATTAAGAAGGTGATAGCCGTGTAAACAATTGCTGTAAAGAACACATATTTCACTGTGTGAAACTTCCTCGTAGCATCACACACACTCTGTTTTAGCCCCTTATAAATACCTGCATTGTTCTCAATCAAGAAAAATACCTAAACCCTCTTCACCTCAAGAAAAATAAAGGGGGCAAGTGAAAAAAAAAAAAAAAGGAATCTTGCAGAACTTTGAAACCTGAAATGGCGTCAGAAAATCAAGAAAATGTGGGTTGCTTCAAGCGTGTTGGGGCCTGGTTTAGGGGCTGTTTGGAGAAGAGTGGAAATGTGGTAACTGGAATAGCAGCAGAAGGGAAGAAACTTGCAGGGGAAGATCCAAGAAGAATTGTGCATTCAGTGAAAGTGGGATTAGCTATAACTGCAGTTTCTTTGTTATACTATTTTGATTTCTTTTATGATGGTTTTGGAGTTTCTGCAATGTGGGCTGTCATGACTGTTGTTGTAGTTTTTGAATTTTCTGTGGGTAAGTAAGTTCAGTTTTTACATCAAAAAAGTTTAGTTTTCTTGAATGAATCTTGAAAAAATGTGTGTGTTTTGATTTTCAGGGGCTACACTTGGAAAAGGGGTGAACAGAATTATTGCAACAATGTTGGGTGGGTCATTAGGCGTTGGAGCTCATCGGTTAGCAAGTTTATCTGGTGAAAAGATTGAAGTTGTTTTGCTTAGCTTATCTGTTTTCTTGATAGGTAATTTGATATGTCTGTCATTGTTAGTCTATAGTTCGATTTCTCTGTTCCAGTTTTCGTTTATGACGCGTTGGGGTTGTTGTTTAATTTGCAGCAAGTGGGACTACTTTTTTTAGGTTTTTTCCTAAGTTGAGAGCAAGATATGACTATGGGCTGCTCATATTCATCCTCACGTTTAGTTTGATTTCGGTTTCGGGTTATCGAGAGGATGAGGTTATAGACATGGCACAGAAGAGATTAACCACAATAGTTGTAGGCTGCACTGCTACTGTTTTGATTTGCATATGCATTTTCCCTGTTTGGGCTGGTGAAGATCTGCATAACATCACTGCTTCCAACATTGAAAAGATTGCAAATTTCTTGCAAGGTACTACATTTTGCAACTTATATACATTTCTTGATTCATGAATGATGTCTAAGTGTTTGATTTGAATGGGATGATCAGGGTTTGGACGTGTGTATTTCGAAGAAACGAATGACAAGAATCAAGAAAATTTACTCAAGGAATATAAATCTGTTCTCACCTCTAAAGGGGTTGAAGACAATTTGGTAGGCCATTGCATCAATGCTCGAATTCGTTAAGATTGTGATTGTTTTAATTTAAACCCTACGTGTTCGTCCAACTTGATTGAAGCTCGTTTTTGCAGGTGAATTTCGCGAAATGGGAGCCTAGACATGGTAAATTCAGGTATAGACATCCTTGGGATCTATACCTTAAGATTGGATCTCTTACAAGAGAATGTGCATACAAGATTGATGCTTTAAATGGATATCTAAACAATGATTTGCAGGTAAAACCGTAAAACTAACATCATAAGTTCATATTTCTCTTTGATTATTGATTGATTGATGAACTAATAGGAGGTTTGTGTTAATTATCTTTCAGACCCCACTTGAAATTCGAAGCAAGATTCAAGAATCGTGCACGAAGATGAGCGTAGAATGTAGTAATGCTCTGATAGATCTAGCATTGGGAATTAAGACAATGACTCGTTCACCCTTGATTGATCCTCATATTGTGAGTGCACAAACTGCAGCTAAGAGGCTTAAAAGCTTGATGAAAACCGGGCTTTGGCCAGAGACCGATCTTCTTGAGATCATCCCTGCAGCTACGGTTGCTTCGTTGCTCATCGAAGTAGTGTCCTGCACGGTGAAGATAGCTGATTGTGTCCATGAACTTGCAACCTTGTCGAAATTCAAGAAATGGGACGCGAAGATGACGAGACAAGCAAGCCTGAAGAATGTGAAAAGGACACCTAGTATTGAAGCATCCCATAGTTTTAATATTATAGTAGAGTGATTGATTATGATTATGAGAATAATTCTCTTATAGATGGGAGTTATGTAGCTAGTACAGACAATTTACTGCCTTTTTGATCTCCTGTCTTGACTGCTATGGGTTTCTCTCTTGCAAAACATCCTTGTTTCAGGAGTAATTCATACATCCTGGTTAAAGGCTCACAAGCCCGGCGTATTTGGGCTTCTTATCATGATTGGGAACGAGCCCCTTGGATATGTATTCCAGAAACACTGCAACTCATTTCTATATCGAGATTTGAGTACCCCTTGTACTTAAAATTTTAATACAAGCATCACATTTGCCTCTAATTTTTTAAAAAAATTTAAAGTATAGGAGTAATTTATAAGTCTATACTCTATAGCATGTAAAAAATGAAATGGGTTGGGGATTATAAACAACTTTGTGAAAAATAGATCCAACCTTTAAATTTTCCATCAAAATTTTATGCAATTTTAGTCTCACAACTTTCTAAATCAATTTTTGGCAAGGAATGATTGAAAATATAACACCTATATAGGAAGGGGTTATAAATAACTTCAACACAATCTAATTCATCTAAAATTAATAAACTATTGAACAATATTTGCCTATAATATTTAACAATGTGCAGTTCTCAGTTACTCTATATATTGGGGGAATTGAACCCTAACTTAGTAAAAGTAAAGGATTTTTTTTTTCTTTTCAGTTCAATACTGGTTAACTTTACTTTTGAGACAAACATAATATATTATACGTGTACAGTAAAAAACTTAGATATTTTTGGTCGGGAGCAGTGACCCGAGGGCCTAATGTCCCTCCGTCCCTAAATAGAATGAAGACACATCAAGTTCAAGGAAGATCGATCAATAGTCAACAATTCTACGAATATTTAGCAAGCCATCTTGTAGGGTTGCATGTCCACTTCAGAGGCCGACCTCCTAGACTTCTAGTCGACCATGTCAAGTCGTCCATGTCAGTGAAAAAAGATGTATGAAAGCCACCTGGGCTGAGCTGCTATGTCGATTGGAATGAAGCTCCTAGCATCACCCAACTTGTCAACACGTGTTGGGTAAGTAGTTTAGTCATCTCGTTCTCGAGTATCATCCCAAGATGGTCACCAAGTTGGGGAGAGCACAATGACATTAGTCATTTAAAGCTACCATTAATATATTTTTTTTAGACAACCATTAAGTTCATGCATATAAATAAATAAGTATGAACACAATGTAACACACAATCACATTAGTTCCATTTCACACAATTTAGGATTGTTAGTTGAATATTATCAGACCACATTAGTTGTTGATCGGCAAACAACAAATATATTTCCTGTCAAAATGTCAAAATAGTGTGGTAAGTCCAAATGAAATTTGTCGTAATTAAAGGACTATACTTTGAAAATAGTTTCAATATTTTCTTCATTTGTTTACTTACTTCATTACAGTCGACTAGGTTTGTATTTATTAATATATTCCAATTATTATATTATATTAATATGCCTCCAAAATTATTGGCAGACGACAAGTGTAAAAATAGGTCCACTCAGTAGTACTTTACACGTATAAATCAAGGCTTTACACGTGTTAGGTGATAATTCTTCAAGACAACTCATAAATAAATTGCAGAGAAATCCTATAAAATACTGTACTATGTCGGAGACTCGGAGTATAAAATTGTGTTTGTCTAGGTCTTGTTTTAAAATAACTATAAAATAATTACTTTCCACCTTGTAAAATTCACATATTTACACAAAATGCCATTATTTTTACATTTAGGAGGGTGTATTCAATTGAAATTCTATTGATTTTTTTTGGACTTTAAAAAGTACGTGAATTTATAAAATATATAGAGTCTATGCAGAGTTTGACTAACTTTTTTTTATTGATTTATATGAATTTTCATAAACTTGATAGGATTGTTAATTTTTTTTTTATTGATTTACATAGATTTTCATAAACTTTGATATTGATGGAAGAGTCTTTTTTTTTTAATGTGAAGTGTTTTTTTTTAATTAATATTATATACGGAGTATATATTATATATAAAATATTTTATCAATAAATAAAAAAAAATATATATAAAGTATTTTACCAATAATATATATATTATATAAAGTTTATATATTAATTCGAGGCGGGCATAAGACCCAGACCCGACACATACTTAATACGGGGCGAATCTGACTTGATCCAAAACTCGGGTGGGGTGGGTACCAGCGAGTAGTCAATTTTGTCATTTTTACTTTTGATCTTTTATGTTTTCAGAGTTTTATAAGAGAATCCGTTGAAATCTCTGGTTTTTAGAAGAGATTTTGGATTGTGCAATTTATTTATATTTTTTTAAGGAGAATCCAACAAAATCCATAAGAGTATTAAAATCCATAGATTGTTGAATACCTAAAGATTTTTAAAGACTTTTTAAAATCTGTATTAAATACCTCAAAATTTTTAAAGACTTTTGAAATTTTGAATTGAATACCCCCAAATTTTGAAAGTAAAAAAAAATCCTACAGAATCCACATCCAATACACCCCCTTAGTTCAATCACTCTCTTTACTTTATTTATATAAGTATACAAAATTACTCATTAACACTGCATTCATTATATATTTTTGTTAATGAGTATACACATCTTGTCGTGCAAACACTTCAAAAATGAGGGAGTATAAAACATCAGATATATATTTTTGTTAATGAGTATACACATCTTGTTGTGCAAACACTTAAAAAATGAGGGAGTATAAAACATCAGATGTTAATATGTGAAGTTAGCAATAAGTAGTTAAATTTTTTGGAAAATTGTAGAAAATTATTAATCTCACGTCCAAGATAACTTACAAGTTTGATCGACATAATTAAAAAAAAAAAAAGATTTAATGATTGGTGACGTAAGATAAAGAAGTGATATTTAAGTGATTTGATGATGTGTAAAGTATAATGTATGTAAAAAAAAAGAGTGACAATTTTAAAAATAAAATGATGTTGAGAGGGTATTAATTTTGTTGGATATTTTCATATTAAGAGTGTGCAAATAATTTTGAGACATCCCAATAAGAAAAAGAGATTATTCCCTAATAGGGTCATTATTAGAACCCCTTAAACAAATAGAAACACCAAGTTTTATAATTTTCTAATAGAGTCAAATTAAAGCAAAAAAACCCATAATGCCCTTGTATAAATATGAATCTCTCTACTCATTTAATTCATTCATCCAAAACCAAAATCAAAACCCTAGACCCCTCCCCACCATCCCCTCGGCTGCCGCCCCCCTTTCCACCGCTGTCGCCGTCGCCCCCTTTCCCACCGCCGCCGTCTGCAACTCCATCGGCCGAACGGCTAGCCCCCCTCCCCACCCACCCACCCCCACTTTTCCCACCGCCTGCGTGAAGACGAGCTCCCATTGTCGCCGCCGTCTGCAATTCCATCTCCCACGCGGCGTCGCTACCCACGGCCACGCACCATATTCTCTCCCTAAACGGAGACGTCCGCTGCCTCTCGACGTCGCAGCTACCGACGATGTCGACAACTCTTCTAATTCCTCCGCGGCGAACGCCCCGAAGTCGGTGGTGGTAATCGGAGTACCCGTGGAGTGCTCTGTACTTGACCTTAAATCTAGATTTGAGATGTATGGGCCAATATCTCGTACCCGAATAGAGCCCGATGGTGTGGCCTACATCAATTTCAGATCCAACGATGCTGCTCAATCCGCCGTCGACGCCGCCCGGGATTCCAGTTTTCTTGTTACTCCTTTATATTTCTGAGAGGTAAGGTTCGTGTGTCTACTGTATAATGCTCACAATTGTGCTGGAAGATTGATTAATTTAAGTTTCAACTCTATGTTTGTTTCAATTTTTTGTTTTTTACAAAATTACACTCTACTACTTCTGTTTTACCTTGCTTCCTTGGGATATAATTCTTTGAAATATGCTTTATGTTTTGAGTCACACTTGTGTGCAAATTGCACTCAATTGCATTTGGGTGTTTCAATTGGACAATTGGGATATATCCAAATCTCCACTAAATTGCATACAAGAAGTTGACTTATTCTTTTCCTTTTGGGGGATTCGATTACATATATGCATAGTTTTACTTGTGTTTGGTGTTGTTGATGTTCTAATGTATTTGAGGGATGTTTGGTTTATATTGTCAACTGATGATTTTGTCTTTGAGAAGCAAATACTTGTGGATTGTAATTGGGAAATGGGCGAGACTGGGAAACAAAGGTTGTTTCATATTTTGCACCGATTCTCATAGCTTGATTCTTGAACATGGCTTTTAATAATTAAAATCTGTAATTATTTCACGAAGATGAAATGATGCCCTGACTTTTTTTGCTTTTCTTTGGACCTCAGTTTTGTGTATGCTAGATCGTTAACAATTTTAATCATCATATGAATTGAATTAACTACATTACTTGGTTTTTTTATCTCTTAATTGTTATTGATGAATTTTACATGGGTGAAAGATAGCAACATTTAGTCATTATAAATGGTGATTGTGTTAGATAAATGACATGTCTTATACTGATGTCTTTCATTTTGAAAATGCACAGTAACTTAAAGACTTATTTTGAAAATACACACTAACTTTGCAATTATATGAACTTAAATTTTTTGTTTTTTTGATAAAAAAATGATGTATGATGTGACCAATAATATCAAGGTTTATGCATTCATGGTTTATGGGATACTGTGAGTCGTGGCAATTGATGCTGAACTATTTTGCTTTCGTTTATTCTATATCAAGGTACAGGTGATGTGGGCAAATGATCCAGTCCCACAATGGAAGGGTGGAGTTAGCCGAAAGGATGGATTATCGTCAAAATTAGTGAGACCAGAAGTGCCCCTCAACAGACATGCAAGAGGTAATAAGCTGGGGTCAGCTATTGTGAATCCTAGAGATGATAATAATACCACCGATAGGGATACAAAAGGTGATGCAAATAATGGTGATAAGCCTAATAGTTCTGTTGCTATTGGAAATTCAAGTTTAGAGGGGCCTTTCAGGGGCTGGGAAATAGTTGCTTATGATGATATTTTGTAATTGTCTAGAGGCCTTTGGGGGCTTCTCTTACTGTAACATCAGTTGGAGTGGACGAAGATCAATGTGAAATATGGTGGACTATGTTTGGCGTTGTATCATGTGCGTGTATAGCCTATTTCACTTTCTCATACATTGTAATCTATAATCTGTACGAATTGAGAACATCAAATGACTTGGATTTGAATTAAATTGTAAGAATAATCATCAGATTTTAATTAAATTGTAAGAAATTATTTGAATTATGCATAAGTAATATGCAAAATAGTCATCATATGTCAATCGAATGCATTATGTATAACGTGATAACGTTATTCATAATTTAAAATATGATGATTATGTTGCATATTTTGAATTATGCATAACGTTATATGCAAACTAATCATCAGATTTTAATTAAATTGTAAGAAATTATTTGAATTATGCATAAGTGATATGCAAAATAGTCATCATATTTCAATCAAATGCATTATGCATAACGTGATATGCAACATAATCATCATATTTTGAATTATGCATAACGTTATATGCAAAATAATCATCATATTTTAATTAAATTGTAAGAAATGATTTATTTTGGAAAGTTAATTAAATGCACCTATTAAATAAATTTAAAAATCTAATTAATTAAAAAAGTTTCTAATTATAAAATATCTGTAATTAATTTGAATTGGCATCTTTTTATGAATTTTTGAATTATGGAAGGTGCATATTAGAGAATTTGAAATTATTTAAATTGAAAAAGGGCAACACCGTCTTTTTAAGTATCAATTTGACTCTATTAGATAAAAAACAATAATCTATTCCCTATTAGAAAAAAGTCTTAGTGAAATGACTCTAACAAGAATTTCCCCTAAGAAAAATGTGCAAGTAATCACGAAATAGAGTTAGTAGTATTTTGAAATATTAGGTATGAGTTTGTTCTAAATGATGAAAAATTTATACTCTCATCCCTTACCTAAGAACCCATAACTTTTGGGCACATATTTTAGGGGGGTGTATTGGTTGTGGACTCTATAAGATTTTTTTGGACTTTCAAAGTTTGGAAGTTTTCAATTCGAATTTTCAAAAGTCTTTAAAAATTTTGAGGCATTCAATAAAGATTTTAAAAAGTCTTTAGGTATTCAATAGTTTATGATTTTAATACTCTATGGATTTTGTTGGATTCTCCTCCAAAAATATAAATAAATTTAATTAACTAAAATCTCTTCTAAAAACTAGAGATTTCAACGGATTCTCTCAGAGAACTTTGAAGACGAAAGATGAGAAGTAGGGATCGACAATATTGACCCCACCCGTGGGTACCCACCCCACCCCGCGAGCTTTGGATCAGATCGGATTCGCCCCGTATTGAGTATGGGTCGAGTTTGAGTTTTATGTCCGGTCCGCGGGTCCGACCCGAATCAATATATAAACTTTATACAGTATATATATATATATATATTTTTTTTTGGTAAAATATTTTTATATATATATATATTAATTTTTAATATTAATTTAAAAAAAAAAACTTCACATTAAAAAAACTCTTCGCATCCGTACCGTAGTTTATGAAAATCTATGTAAATCAATAAAAAAATAAGGGTTGATCTGATATGCACTCGAGTGCATGTTGTGCACTCTAGTCCATGTTGCACTTTTCAGTTGTACCGACTTGCACTTTTTCATGACTTACACTTTTTAGTAAAATGGTGTTGCACTTTTCAATTATTAAACTGTATAATAATATTTTTATTTATAGTGACTTACACTTTTTAGTAATATTATGTTGCACTTTTCAGTTTAATAACTTACACTTTTTATTAAAAATTGTGATACTGACTTGCACTTTTTAATAATATTGTGTTGCACTTTTCTGTAAAAAAATTTATTGCACTTTTCAGTTATAGACTCTTGATTCGGGTGGAATTTACACGTTTTAGGAGCACATATGAAGCATGTTTTGATGTGGATTTCATTGAATTATGCATTGAATATGATTGTTTAAGCCGAAATGAGAGAAAGGTTGTGTTTTGTCGATTTTGTAGGAAATACGAGGGAATTTGGAGCAAAACACCAACCATACTTTACTGGATCAGAAAGAGGAGTGCACCGTTGGATTCGTCTCGAAAAACGGAGTGGAATGAAAAAAAGAATCGAGTCAATCGGAGGTCGGAAGCTCGAGATATGAAGAGACGAAAAAGCATGCCCGGGTAGAATCGACCCGGGCGGGTCAAAATCGACCCGGGCAGGTCAAAAACGACCCGGGCGGGTCAAAACCACCCGGGCAAGGGCAGATTTTGAGGATGTTCGAATTTGGCCCGGGTGAAACCCACCCGGCCGGGTGGTTTCGACCCGGGCAAGGCCAATTTTCCACTTGCTTCGTCTTTTGGCCGGGTGGCATGCCCGGGTGGGAGCCACCCGGCCGGGTCACATCATTTTCGGGGTTTTTGGCCCATTTTCTCCATATTTCAAGGGCCTAATTGCAAAATTAATTCAAGACTTCTACCCCAACTATAAATAGCTCCAATTTGAGTTTTAGAAAGGAGTCTTACTCCTTTTCCAAGCATTTTCTCACACACAAACACATAGTTGTAGGTGTTCTTTTTTTTTTTTAGTTTAATTTCTTCAATAGATTAGATAGAATAGTGGTTTTTACTTCAAATCAAGCTACGATTATCATCGGGCATCGTCTATTACATCGTTTTGTAGCTAAATTCGCATGATCAAGGTGATATTACTCTATTTTGCAATTCAATTTGGTATTTTCTTAATTTCTTCAATCTCTTGTTATTTTATTATGAGTTTGATGTTATTTGTTGTTGTAGCCATGGGATTCTCTTCTAGAACCATGGGCTAATCCTCAATTGCCTTGGGTGTGGATGTTTTGATGAGAATTTAGTGTAATTGTGAATTAATTGCATGATTAGCTTATAATTTGGGTTTTTATGTTTCTAGAGTTGTACTTTGATTGATTCATTTGGTTGATCAACCCTATTAGCAAGCATGTTCGATTATGTTTATTGCAACGAGAGTTGGGTAGCATGATTGGGGGTGTGAGTGTGAGCTTTGGTCAATTGAATAGAAGTTAATTAGTAATTAGCTCACCCGAGAGGGGTGTTAATGGCTAGACCGACAACTTTAGACACTAAACAAATAGAGGTCGTCTAGGAGTTTGGTGAGAGGGCGTTTCATAAGTATTAGTAACCGTGTTGAAAGTGCTTATGCAACACTATCTTAGGAGCTTATGGTATTTGGTTAGATCCTATAATTGCTAATCAATGCACGATGTTTACCTATGCCTTTCGAGGGGGTTTGCACACTTATGTGATAGCCTTTAGCTTGATCCAAATTTGTCGTAAAATCATGTAATTGGTTCACTAGTTCACTTAATTGCTCACAAAACGGAAACACCCGAGGCAATACCCTTCCCTTGCACTTTCCAACGAAAGTTAGATAACTTGTTATTTTTGTCACTAGTTTTCATTACTTTAGTTAATCTAGTTTAATATTTTTGTTCTTATTCCCAAAAATCCAAACAAACACGTGTAGTTATTACAATAGCATGCATACTCGTAACTTTAGGGATTCACTAGCACTCAATTAGGTCCTTGGAACGAAATTTTACTTGGTATACTTATCGTACTACTAACGAACCCATACGCTTGTGGGGATCGTATAGTTTTAAAAAGTGCAAAAATACATCCAAGTCAACTCTTACACTTTAAGTTATATTGACTTACACTTCTCATTAATATTGTGATGCTCTTTTCAGTAATACCGACTTGCACATTTCAGAAATATCGTATTTCACTTTTAGTTATACTAACTTATACTTTTAGGGCCCGTTTGGTTTGCTAGATAGGATAGATATATTAGGATATGATTTAATGTGATTAAATTTTAAAGTTTATATGATAATTTATAATCAAGTTGTTTGGATCGTGGGATAAAATTGAAAAATATTATTATACAGTTTAATAATTGAAAAGTGCAATACCATTTTACCAAAAAGTGTAAATCATGAAAAAGTGCAAGTCAATACAACTTAAAAGTGCAACATGTGCACTCAAGTGTATACTAGACTAAACCAAAAAATAAAGTATATTCCACAATTCTTGCAAGTCTATCAAAATCCATATAAATAAATAAATAAAGTCAGTCAAACTCTACATGAACTCTATGGATTTTATAAATCCACGTACTTTTTAAAGTCCAAAAAAATCCAATAGAATTCCAATTGAATACACTCACCTTAATGTTTTAATTATTTATTTGTATTATGAGAAATAAAGTGAGGGTGGTAAAGATTTTTTAACTTTTTAGATAGATAATAAAATTGTTTTTTAGTGTAATAAAATAATGATAATTGATTTAATATTGTGATAATTTGAGGGGATAGTTAAATTTTTTTTTTTACTATTTTATGAATCATTAAGTAAAGAACTCCAAAAATGATAAAATGAATCATAAGTAGGGAGACGAAGGGAATATGAATTTATGGAATATATTGCGATCCCTTATTTCTGAAAAGAGTAACTTGTAAATATTTTATTTTGAGTTTAAAGTCACTATTCCAAATTTTGCCTTGTAAATTCACCCTCTTATAACCACAAGAGGGTATGACGGGTGTTTAACGTTTATCAAGTTTGTAGAATTTGAAAATCGATCAGAAGTCGAGCGAATTGAAATCGTCATGATTTTTTTATATAAAATTCTCAAGCAATAAATATTAAATTCTAATTAAAAAAATTTGTGAAACAGTCCCTAAAAAAATTAAAACTTGTAAAAACAATACTGAAAAAAATATAAAAATGCAGTTTCACCCCCTAAACAATGAAATTCGATTTGAACAATTTTGCACACTTTTTCAAAAGAAAGAAAGCTTTGACCCAACAAAAAGAAAAAAAACCTAAGCATCTAAGTGCCACCTGTTTAGGATGCAAAATCGAGGCGATATATCACCGCCTAGCGCCTAGACCTATTTAGATAGGCCTAGACGTCGCACTACAAAAAAACTGAGATTTAGAGACGGATTAAATACCATAAACATTGTATCTAAATAGGTTAGAAACGGATTTTGGAACCATTTTCTATCTGTTCCTAATCGCATGGTATCTAATGTTAGGAACGGTTTCTAAATTCCGTTTCTAATAAGAGACGGATTTGAGACCGTTTTTTTTCGGTTTATAATGAGAGACGGATTTTGACACCGTATATTCTCGTATCTAAACGATGAACGACCCGTTTTATATCCGGGTCAAAATTCCGTTTCAAATGTCGTATCGTCTCTAAATCCGTATCTAAACGATAAACGACCCGTTTTACATCCGGGTCAAAAATCCGTCTATAATTTCGTTCTTAATTAGAAACGACGTTTTATCGTCTCTAAATCCGTCCGTATCACAAGGCAAAAAATCGTTTCCAAGCGCCTTTAATCCCCATTCCAAGCCCGAACCCGACACCCATCCCACCCTACCATGCAACCACCCCCCTCTCCAATTATTTAATCCCCATTCCAAGCCTTAATCCCAATCCCACCAAGCCCGAACCCAACCCGACACCCATCCCACCGTCCCAGCCCGAACCCAACCCAAAACCCAACCCCCCCTCAAACTATTTAATTGACATTTTTTTTGGTCTATATGGGAATTGAACCCAGGTGGGCAAGTGTCTATTATTGAGCATCTGCCACTAGGACATATAACTCTTTTGTTTTATCTTTTAATATTAATTGTATATGTATATTAATTTATTTCTTTTACATGTATTCAAATTGTAACTTTTAAATTTATAAATGTAATTTTTTTATTAATTTCTAAAAATTGTAATTACTCACTGCCATCAATAAGCTGTAAAATACTAAGAACTATGCATAGTTTAGACACTTTATTTTATTATATTAGATTAACATATATAATTAATTGATTAATTTGTAACTTTAAATAAAATAAAAAATTGTTATTGAATAATTTCAATTGTAAAAGTCGATCTTACTTTATAAATTCAAATAAATTAATTAAATTACATTTAATCTTTTGCTAATTATTTTTAAAATATTGTTATTAATTTTACAAATTTTATTATTTAAAATTTGCACTTTTATTAGGTGCTAAAATTAAATTAAATTTTAAAAATTGGATTCGAACATGTGAGTTGTAACGATTTTTATTAAATTATGCGTTTATACTATATAGCACTAGGCTGTAACAATTTTTTATTAAATTATACGTTTATCCTATATAACTGGACTCAATTACACACTGTTTTTATTAAATTATGCGTTTATCAAGTACACCGTGTACTTGAGTACACAACAGCTCTACCCCTGAATAGGTGCAGTATACTAGTATACTCGACACACTTAAACGACAAATACAAACGGATCATACCTTTATATCTTTTGGCAAATACAAACGGTTCATGAGTTATATGGGTTGGGTTTTTAAACAAGACCCATCTATTTGACCCCCATTTTTTACGAGTTCACCACCAAATTCTACTTACTACTTGAATGGAAAATTTCATTTTAAAAAATAGTCTTAAAAATAATTAGAAAAAAAATAAATAAAAGGGTTGGATTTTTAAACAAGACCCATTTATTTGACTCCCATTTTCTGCGAGTTCACCACAAAATTCTACTTACTACTTGAATGGAAAATTTCATTTAAAAAAATTATCTTAAAAATAATTAGAAAAAAATAAATAAATTTTTTGTTGAAGGGAATCGATCCCCCTCCAGTTAAAGAAAATTTAACAAAGGTAACTAAGATGCTAGCGTCCTTAAACATGGCATACTTTCGAAATATATATATTAACCCACTTTTAAGAGGCATACTTTCGAGATAAATATATTAACCCACTTTTAAGATCCATATTTTAAATGGATCCAGTTGCAAATAATTGTAATTTATAGTGTTGCAAATAATTGTAATTTATAGTAGACGAATTAATAAGTAAATTGATATATTATAATAAAGGCTTGAGATGCACAACTTACCTTGTCAATCTTGATGGTTTGTGTTTGTAATTTATAGTGTTGCATATAATTGTAATTTATAGTAGACGAATTGATAAGTAAATTGATATATTATAATAAAGGCTTGAGATGCACAACTTACCTTGTCAATCTTGATGGTTTGTGTCAAGATGCACAACTTACCTCGTCAATCTTGAAATGGTAGAGACAATATTATTATTGTATAGTAGGCAAATTGATAATAGTAGGTCAATTGATGATAAGTAAATTGATATATTATAGTAAAGGTTTGAGATGCACAACTTTTCTGACAGACGTTCTTCAGTTAGTCAATGTTGATGGTAGAGACAATATTATTATTATTGACAGACGTTCTTCAGTTACCGATATCGAAAGAAATTCATGAATTATTGTCATTAGTCCATATATTATATATATTGTCATATAAAATATATTTCTATATAAAAGATATGAAATATATATCATAATATTATTATAATATCTATATTTATTATATAAACTTATTTATATATTTTCATATAAAATATATTTTCATATAAAAGATATGAAATATATAACATAATATTATTATATATCTATATTTATTATATAAACTTATTTTCAAGAATGGACAAAAATTGACCTAGGATTAGGTACGGCCATATTTTCAAGAATGGAAAAAAATTGACATATTATTAGATAAAATTTAGGTTTAATTTCCCTTGAAATATATTTTTCAAAAATTTAGTAAAATTAAATAAAATTAGTTTCTATAAATTAGATTTAACTTAATTTGTATCTCTAACCCTTCCATTGATTTTCAATTTTTATTTCAAGTTCATTTTGACACAAACATAATTTTTGATTTTCAAGTTCATTTTGACATAAAAATAATTTTTGATTTTTAGCTCAATTGATCTTATTCCCTTTGTTAAGTGAATGATATAATTATTTTTTAATCTAAAACTTTTTAAAAAATACTATACAAGTTTCTTGATAAGTCTTAATAGTAATTTTATAAAGATTTATAAACTTTTAAAAATTATTGAATGACTCTTTTTTTTAATCTAAGGTTCATATATACATACGTTGATTAGAGAATCAATTCTTAGAATATTTTCACTAGTTTATACTTTTTCTAAATTGATGATAGAATTATTTTTTAATCTAATTTTATTTTTTAAAAAATACTATACAAATTAAAAAAATTATTCAATAACATCTCCTTTTTTTAATCTAAAATTGATATATATATTGTCATATGAAATTGAAGATATAATATAATATTATTATTATTATTATAATATATCTAACCTAAAATATATTTACATCAATTTTTGGAATATTTTCGTTAGAGAATCAATTGATATATTGTTGGTCCTTGGTGGAGTATAACACAAGTGTATGGGGGGGGGGGGAATGCACTTGTGTATGCAAATTCTTTTTCTTTTTGACAAACTGGTCTTATCAGGCAAGTTGTCTCACAACTGGCCTGAGTGAACTTTGATAGATACTTGTCCTACTGATTACTATTGAGTGATCAGTTGGCTAAATATCTAAAAGAGTTGCTAAGTGCGGAATGTGGTTGGCCTTTGACTTAAAGAAATACTCCAAGTTAATTTCTGAAAAGATACAGGTTATCAGGGACTTTGTCCAAATCAGATTTTCTCACTTACTGAGTTTTGCTTCTTTAAAATATGTTTGAATGTAAGTGCAATAAAGAATGCTTTAAGTAAATGGCACACAAGTTTATAGTGGTTCAGAGACTCAAGCTCCTACATCCACTTTCCCTGATTGAACAGGATAATTCCTTCACAATGGAATTAGCTTGTTTTATAGTGCCAAGGTGCACTGATCAACAACACTCTCTTAGTGTTTTGATCCCTAGGATAACCTGAGTCCTAGTGCTCAATCTCTCTGAGTTAAGACTGTGTTTCACAATAACAGTCCTTAACTCCTCACTTTTACAACAAACTCTCTCTTCACTAAATGAGATAGGGTTTGAGGTTTGGTTCCAACTAGTAGAGATATCCTTTACAATAAGAACAGTGTAAAGGTTTAGGATATCTCAATGCTAAGCTTTGGATGTTTACAAAGATTGGTTTAGCTAAAAGAAGTGATTCAGGAAACTTGGAATTCTAGAGAACAGCTTGGTTTCCTTTGAAAGCTTGATGATAGTTTGATAGCTTGTAGTTGGATGATTGAATCCCTTGATCACTTCTGTATTTATAGACAAATTTGAGCAGCTAACCGTTGGAGGGATAGCAATTCAAATATGTCTATTTGCAGCACCATTGAAATGGCTATGAAGCTTGACATCCTTTTATCCACTGTGTAAAAGGGATCTTCAATGGTTGCTTGAATGAATGTGTTGACTTCTGAAAAATGCGGCTGAGAAGACTTGTGTCAGATTCCAAATATGCACATTTTCCATGGTTGATTTGTGGCAAACTCTACACTCAATCAACGGTCAGATGGGACAAGCTCCCTGAACATTCCTGCTGCAGTTTAGAATGTTCCAACATTCATTCAATGCTTCATTCTTTAATGCTCTAAGTCTTTACTGCTTGGTTCAAGCATGATTGGCAATAAATGCTTCATTAAATGTGTCTTTTGTGGACTTGGTCATTCAATGCTCTTGATCATTTGTACTTCAACTGTCTTGATCATTCACATTTATGAGCATTGCTTTACTGCTCTTGGTCTCTTCAGCTAAGTTGTCCACTTGGTCAGTTTGTCTTGTAAGTTCAGCAACTTTGTCCTATAGACTTATCAAGCTGCCTAACAATTCCAGCTTTGGACAACTATCCTGAACACTAAAATCTCACAACATTTCTGAGATTTTTCACTTAAACAATCTACAAATTCAAGTGTACTGAGACAACTTGCCTGAACTAGACTTGAGCTTATCTCAACTAATCTGAACATCATCAATCAGGGGTTTTGGTATCTAAATCAAAATCATTTTATTCTCAACATATATATATTGTCATATGGAATTGAAGATATAATATAATATAATATTATTATTATTATAATATATATATATATATATATCCTAAAATATATCTACATAGTATTATACTAACATTTATATTTATCCGATACATAGAAGATATATTAATTAATTTTTTTTATTTTTACTATTTATTAATTAAATAAAAAAGTAAATAAATTAATATAACTCAATTCACCCGTCCATATTCTCTCATTCTCAATTCTCTCTATATATAAGGTTTTGATTTATTTTTTTATTTAATTTTATCATTTGACTAATTAGATGCAGATTAGAAATGGTTAGATTCCGTAACACAAATTTCGTGTTCCACCTTATCTCGTTTTATATCGGGGAGAAAAAATTGATTGTTTAGAGACGGTGATATATGTATCTAATCCGTATCTAAAACTTTCGAAATTGAAAGTCGTGTATCTAATCCGTATCTAAAACTTTCGAAACTAAGAGTCGTATCTAATCTGTTTATAATGAGAGACGGTTTTATTTTCGGTTTCAAATCTCAATTTTTTAACAAATTCGTATCTAATATTGTAGAGATTTCAGTTGGATGAATGTCCCTATTAGCAACCTTTTCACGGACAAAATAACAGTCCATCTCAACATGTTTGGTGTGCTCGTGGAATACCGGATTTACCGCAATGTGACGAGCAGCTTGGTTATCACAAAAAAGAGTTTTGTGGCCGGTTTGAAATATGCCAAAATCGCGCAGAAGCCATCGGAGCCACACAACCTCACATACCGTCGTTGCCATGGCCCTATATTCCGCTTCGGCGGACGATCGAGAAACAACCGGCTGTTTCTTTATGCGCCACGATACTGGTGAACCGCCAATAGAAATAAAATACCCGGTGGATGATCGACGCGTAAAAGGGCAGCCCGCCCAATCAGCATCACAATAGGCTTGTATTTCGAATCCTCCAGCGGATGACAAGAATATCCCTTGTCCAGGAGATTGCTTTAAGTAGCGGAGAACCCGATGAGCTGCGGTTAAGTGTGTCTGTCGAGGTTGACTGAGAAATTGACTCAACTGACTTACCGGAAAAACAATGTCTGGACGGGTAACTGTAAGATACAAGAGGCGACCCACTAAACGCCGATATTGAGAGGCATCGACAAAAGGACTATCATCGTCCGGTCGTAATTTTAAGTTTTGTTCCATTGGAAATGAGCTCGGTCGACTCCCTTGTATACCACTTTCTTCCAAGATATCCAAAGTGTACTTACGTTGGCTTAAGACAAAACCTTCTTGTGATCGTGCAACCTCAATTCCCAAAAAATATTTTAATGGACCCAAATCTTTAATACTAAATTTTTCATCCAAATATTTCTTCACGTAGGCGATATGATTGGAATCATTGCCTGCTAACAACACATCATCAACATATATAAGGGCGGAAACGTAAGTGGCCCCATTGCGAAAAATAAATAAGGAGTGATCGGCCCGAGATTGCCGAAAATTGATGGCAATGAGTGCTTGAGTAAATTTCTCGTACCAATTACGAGATGCTTGTCGAAGACCGTAAAGAGATTTTTGGAGTTTGCACACCCGAGTATCTCCATTCCGGGCAAAACCTTGCGGAATACTCATATATACGTTCTCTACTAAATCACCGTGTAGAAATGCATTATTGACGTCCAATTGATGGACCTCCCACCGTTTCTTAGCAGCAATTGTGAGCATACAACGAACTGTTACTAACTTAGCCACTGGGGCGAATGTTTCATGAAAATCAATGCCTTCGATTTGTGTATATCCTTTTGCAACTAATCGAGCTTTATATCTCTCTACCTCTCCATTGGGTTTATATTTAGTTTTGTAGACCCACTTAGATCCTACCACCTTCTTGCCCGGTGGAAGTGATGTCAACGTCCAAGTGTCATTCTTCTCTAGAGCATCAATTTCTTTTGCCATGGCCTCACGCCATAAGGGGTCTTTAATGGCCTGGGAGAAGTATTTTGGCTCATCACGGGACGTGATGGCCGCTAAGAAAACCTTATGAGCATGGGAAAATTTATTGTATGAGATATAATGCGAAAGAGGATGTACCGTTGAACCCACTAAATTGATCGTGGGTTGTGCATGGTCTATCGAGGGGGGTAAATCAGTTTCATAGGCGTCAAAGTGTTTCGGCCGTTTCTTAATTCGGTTGCCAACGCGAGGGGCAGCATCGTGTGAGAGTGAATCGAGAGCAGTTTCAGTACCGATAGATAGTGGATTGGCTGGAACTGTTTCAGGGCAGCCCGTGTCGTCTCGACTTGGCAAATGATGTGCATCGACACCAGGGAGGTCAGGCGACGCTGTAGGTGGTTGTTGTGACTGTGTGGGACGAATAAAAGGGCGAGCTGAAATTGGTGAGTGGCTAGAGTGTGTACCATACTCTGGAATCTTAGCTCCTGGAATTGATGGGTGGCTAAAATGTGTACCATATTCTTGAATCTTAGCTCGTGCCTTATTGACGGCAGTAGGTAAGTCCATTGCTTCACACCCCTTGAAAGGAAAGAAACTTTCAACAAACGTAACATCTCGTGAGCTATAGAACTTGTGATTTTGCAAGTCGAACATTCGGTATGCCTTTTGTCCAATCGAATAACCAACAAACACACAAGCACTCCCCCTTTCACCAAACTTATCCCTACGACGATTTTCGTGAGCATACACCAAACAACCAAAATTCCTAAGGTGCTCGATTGAAGGCGTCTTGTTGAATAAAACTTCAAAGGATGTTTTATTCGAGATGACGGAAGAAGGTAACCGATTAATGATATAAACTGCAGTGAGGACACATTCTCCCCAAAACTCGACGGGCAACCCAGATTCGAAGCGAAGGGCTCTAGAAACCTCCAATATGTGTCTATGTTTTCGTTCGACGACCCCGTTTTGCTGTGGTGTGTCTGTACAAGAGCTTTCAAATAAAATACCATTATTACTGTAATGGGCGATCAAAACGGAAGATTGAAATTCTGCTCCGTTGTCTGAACGAACCCTCCTGACTCGTTGATTGAATTGTGTGATAACCATGTTGCAAATATCAATCAAATGCTTACTCACTTCAGATTTTTGTTGAATGAGAAAAACCCAAACTCCTCTACTGTAATCATCGACAATAGACAAAAAATATCTTGCACCCGTGAACGTATCACATTTATATGGCCCCCAAATGTCACAATGAATTAGCTCAAAACAACGAGTAGTTCTAGTAGCACTGACAGGAAAATGCAATCGAGTTTGTTTTGCTCGTATACATGAATCACAAAACAAGGAATTTCTCTTAAAATTTTCCAAAGAAGACATGTGACGTAACTTTCTATCAGAAGCATGCCCTAAACGGTTGTGCCACATAATCGAATCTCCTCCGGTAACCGCTAAAATAGCCCCCTCGATTTTCAATGGTTCCAAGTAATATAGACCATCACACTGTTTACCTACTCCAATCAGCTTTCTCGAGGGTAAGGCCTGTAATACACAGAAATCCGAAAAAAACGTGAAGGCGCAATTTAATTTTGTGGTAAGACGGCTAACAGAGATTAAATTGCAATGAAATTGTGGCACGAAAAGAACTCGTTTCAAAAGTAGTCCATTCCCAAGATTCATCTATCCAACACTTTGTACCGGAATAATTTCCCCATTTGGAATTTTAACTGGTGGCTCCAAATGGTTCGTCATTATGTTAAATAATCCATCATCATGACATACAATGTGCTCGGAAGCGCCGGAATCTATTATCCAATGCCTTGGTAGATAAGCCAACATACCTGCTGCATTGGTTGTTGACGTTGATGAAGGGGTGTGGTTGTTCGTCAGCAAAGGTCTCACATAAACATCTTCGGGCTTATCCGAGGGGTGAAGATGATATGGTGGCATGTTATCAATCACAACAGATGGCATCTTCAAGCCGCTGCCGGAGCCACCCCACTTGTTTTCGGGAACACCATCCGCTGACTCACCATCCGACATATTGTCGTGCAATAATCGTCGTGAATTGAAGAATTGATGGGAGTAGTAATCTACCAGGGTTGCTCTGATACCATGATAAAATTGATAAACGAGAACATATTTTATAGAACTGAATATTCAAATTAACATGAGAATTTGTGAATGATAATGGTGTGTTTTTAATATAATCTGCTAAGCCCTTATATATAAAAAGGCCGAGAACTGCTGCTAACCAAAATAAGGAAACTACTAACAAAAATATGGAAACAAACTAACTACTCTCCCACTAATTCGCCTAAAACAATATATTTCAAGATATGATCTGATATTGCATGATATATATAATCAGATATTGCGTGAGATATTATCCAGGCTCAATATAGGTCGCCGAGAGGGGAGGGAGAGAGAGAGATTAGGGGTGTGCACCGGTCCAAAACTGGACCGGGACCGGAATCTTACCAAAAGGTCGGACCGGAGATCGGACCGGAATCTATCCGGTCCGAGTTTGGACCGGAATTGTTTTTTTTTTAATTTATGGAAGCAAGAACAAGATTGATGAATTTGTGTATGAAAATTAAAGTGTTTGCTCTTATTTACATTGTTATTAATGATCTTTTGACCCTAAAAATAAATTAAATATGTTTGTTAAATTATATATTTGTAAAAAATGTAATAAGATCTCAACACATTTTCACCAATTACTTGGTTTTGAAAATTAATTGAGAGTGCATTAGTAAAAAAATATAAAAAAAAATTAAAAAATTAAAAAAAAAATCCGGTCCGGACCGGAAGACCGGAAGACCGGAACCCAAAATTTCCCGAACCGAAGACCGGACCGGAATCTAACCGGTCGGTCCGGTCCGGACCGATTCCGGTCTTTTTTCCGGTCCGGTTTATTTTTGAACACTCCGAAGAGAGATGATGAGAGGGAGGTTGTGGACGAGGACGACAAAGAACAAATTTCGAGTTCACAAACCCTAGAAAAATCGTCGAATCGCCAGAGAGGAGGATGAAGAAAGTTTTCGTGAGAAATAATGAGAAATGGGTAGATTGTGGTTTTAAATACCCAAGGGGTATTTTTGTCCAAGGCCAAAATAACACCTCCGTGTTTTTGCCCAGGCTTCCAATTTTACCTGTTTTGAAAAGATAAAGTAATCGCCAAATTTGGGGTCTTTCACGCGGGCTTGGCCCAAAAACGCGGGTCTCACTCTTATAAACCAAACATAAGATTAGCCAGATTGTTGGCCTAATCTTGCCTAATCTTGATTAATCTATGAAACCAAACAGTGCCTAGCTGTATTTTGTTTGTGTTGTGATGTGGTTAGGGTTTGGTAGACTAAATATAGGTGTTATGGTGTCAAATATCATTCCATGCCAAAAATTGATTTGTAATAGTGTATTTATTTTGGAATTTAAGAAAATTATGATTAATTTAATTTTATATCAAAATTCTTAAAAATCTTAAAATAAATATACGTTAAGTTGTATCTTCTAATTTAATATTTTTGTCTTATAATTTATGGGCCTCACTAAATTAACAATGTATAAAATTTAAAAGATTATTTTTTATTTAATGTTTTGTGGATGAAGTGGGTTAAGACTTAAGAGCATCTCCAATGGGGTTGAGGAATTCTACGTGAATTTCTACCCCTCACTCAAAATAAGGATAGGACACAATGTGGAGGTGGTGATGTGGAGAAAAGAGAGTAAATGGGGTAAGAATACTTCTACCCAAGTAAAAGTAAAAAATTAAGAAAAAAGAGAGTGGAATAGAGGGAGGAGTGTACAGCACATTAGAAAAAAATAGAACAATTTGGAGAGTGTACTCACTTACGAGAGTGGGCTTTAATGTGGTCCCAACTATTTTTTTTTTTTTTGTATTGTTTTTTTTTTTTTTGTTTTATATTTGTATTGTTTTTTTTTTTTTAATAGAATGCATTGGAGGAGGTAGAAGTTTTTTGAGATAGAAGTAAGAAACTTTTGAGTTGGCACCCATGTGACACACATGTGGCAAACTTAACACCAAAAAATCATCACTAACACTGTGGATGCTCTAATATATGAAATGGAGAAAAAGAAGAGTGTCACGTAGGAGTGAGAAGATTTAGAAATAGATGTAGGTAAGATTTTAAATATGCATTAAAAAAGTAGAGAGAAATCTAAATGGTTGGATGGACTATAGCAACACATAGATCCGCCCTTGAAAACGGGGCGAATAATGTATTTATATACTCCCTCTGTCCTGTAAAATTTTGCTCACTTCTTTTTATACATGTTTTAAAAAAATCATATTTTAATTATAAAAAATATATATGGGATAACGAGTAAAGAATATTATTGATACATACTCAATCTTGTTAATAAAGTAGAAAAAATACTCATAAGTTAAATATTTAAATAAAATAAACGTATAGTTTGTGAACTCAAAAATCTGTCTGAGCAAAATTTTACAGGACGGAGGGAGTATTTTTTAACATTATTTTTGCAAGTTTTAATTTCTTCAGAGATCTATTTATAATTTTCTGCTTTTGTTAAATTATGATTTTATATTTATTACTTGAGAATTTTATTGATAATATATTAAAAATTTTTTAGGTAGTCGGCTAGGCACCGTCAATTCATTCGACTACCGATTTTTTACTTCTGCAATCTTGTTTAGATCATACACAAATACACTCATCCGACTTAGTATGTTTTGAATTTATCTCTTGCACATGATACTCCTTTATTATTATTATGTATATTTGTGTTTAATTCAAGTACTCTTTTGCACATGATCCTTTTAGTGAGATAGGGATCCAAGATTCCAGATCCATGAATATATAATATTTGATACTCATGTACTACTTACTATCATACTGGTATATGCTTAAAATTGAAAATAATATTAATTAAAAGAACAAAAAACAAAATCTAATCATTATTATTTTTAACAATTCCAATACAATTTAAAGAATACTTAAAATTCAAAATTAGAACAATTAACAGACGAAACATGTTCATATACAATCCATAGCTATTGAGTTGGTTTTTTATTAACGCACATTAAAAGTTAATTTGATTAATATGTATTAATATATGTTTCGAAAAATATTAGTAATATGCAATGAAATTGAAAATTATTGGTTTTTTTAAGCAACATAAAAAGAATAATTAACTCATTTGTAGATATCAATTTCATCCTCAATTATAAAACAAGGATGTTTTACAAGACATGAGATCGAAATGTATACAGACTAAGGCATAAAATTGTCTGTACTAGGTATATAATTCCCATCTATATAATCTACACAAACTGATTTATTCTCATAATCAATCAATCAACTATAATGTCAAGACTATGGGATCCTTCAATACTAGGAGTCCTTTTCAAATTCTCCTGTCTTGTTTCTTTGGTCATCTTAGCGTCCCGTTTCTGAAATGTCGACAAGGACGCAAGTTCATGGACACAATTGGTTATCTGCACCGTGCAGGAGACTACTTCAATAAGCAACGAAGCAACCGTAACTGCAGGAATTATCTCAAGAAGATCGGTCTCAGGCCAAAGTCCGGTTTTCATCGAGTTTTTCAGCGTATTAGCTGCAGTTTTCGCACTCATAATGTGATCAGTTGAGAGTGAGCAAGACATTGTCTTGAAATCAAATGCTACTTCTCTCAGAGCATAACTACATTCTAAGCTCATCTTCGTGCACGATTCTTGGATCTTTTTTCGAAGTTCAAGTGGGGTCTGAAAGATAATTAACACAAACCACCTCCTATTAGTTCATCAATCAATAATCAAAGGGAATTAAGTATATATGATGTTAGTTTTACCTGCAAATCATTGTTTAGATAGCCATTTAAAGCATCAATCTTGTATGCACATTCTCTTGTAAGGGATCCAATCTTAAGGTATTGATCCCATGGTTGTCTGTACCTAAATTTACCATGTCTAGGCTCCCATTTCGCGAAATTCACCTGCAAAAAACGAGCTTCAATCAAGTCGAACACAATCACAATCTTAACAAATTCGGTCTTTTGATGCAATGGCCTACCAAATTGTCTTCAACCCCTTTGGAGGTGAGAACAGATTTATACTCATTGAGTAAATTTTCTTGATTCTTCTCGTTCGTTTCTTCGAAATAAACACGTCCAAACCCTGATCAATCCATTCAAATCAAGAACTTAGACACCATTCATTCATGAATTCATAAATTAAGTTGCAAAATCTACTACCTTGCAAGAAATTTGCAATCTTTTCAATGTTGGAAGCAGTGATGTTATGAAGATCTTCACCAGCCCAAACAGGACATATTAGTATACAAATCAAAATAGTAGCACAACAACCTACAAGGATTGTGGTTAGCCTACTCAATGCAACATCTATAATCTCATCATCTCGATAAGCCGAAACCGATACTAGACTAAATGTAAGGATGAATATGAGCAGCCCGTAGTCATATCTTGCTCTCAACTTGGGAAAAAATCGAAAAAACGTCGTCCCCGTAGCTGCAAATTCAACACCACCATGCTTAATTTGTGCAAACAAACACTAGAAGCTTAAAACAATCTAGTATATAGGAGTATCAAATTACCTATAAAGAAAACAGAAAGGCCAAGTATAACAACTTCAACTTTTTCCCCAGAAAAACTTGCTAAACGGTGAGCTGCAACGCCTAATGCTCCACCCAACATTGTTGCAATCACTCTGTTCACCCCTTTTCCAAGTGTTGCCCCTGAAAATCAAAACACACACATTTTTTTCAAGATTCATTCAACTTTTTTTTATGGTGTAAAAACTGAAGTTACTTACCAACAGAGAATTCAAAAATTACAACAGTCATGACAGCCCACATTGCAGAAACCCCAAAACCATCATAAAAGAAATCAAAATAGTAAAGCAAAGAAACTTCAGTTATAGCCAATCCCACTTTCACTGAATGCACAATTCTTCTTGGGTCCTCCTCTGCAAGATTCTTGCATTCTTCCTTAATCCCAGTTACCCCATTTGCAATCTTGTCCCAAATACGCCTCAAAAACCCAACATTTTCTTGATTTTCTGACGCCATTTTACATTCAAAGTGAAAAGGGTTTTGTTTCTTGATTGAGAACAATGCACACTAAGACACGGTTGTGACCTGAAATTGTTGGAATTTTGTTGCACAAACACTATTCAGTGATGGCGCCATCTGGGTTTATAAAGTGTAAAGATTATGGGTGAGAATACTACTGTACTAGTACGGTGCATCGATTAACCCACTCACTCTACTTTGTTGCCTCCCTTTTTTCTTGAGTTTATTTTTTCCATTTCTAAAGATTGTGGCTTTTTAGAAAATGGAAAGAAAATTAACGCTGCATTGCCACGCGTTACCCATGGAGAATTATGTGATTCTTGAGATTTCAAAGTTCGTATCCGTAGAGAGTTAATTCATGGCCTTTAGGAATAAGGCATATCGAGTGAAGAATTTAATGAATTATGTGTGTTATACCTAGTCAAAGAGGTCAATCTTTGACAAGTCAATCCTAGTCACCATCTTACGTGGCGAGGACCAGTCAACAAAGTCGTGCGACGACTAGTCAACAAGACCAAGAAAATGTAATAGATTTAATGTATTTAATATATTTAAGTGCTCGTCCAAAGATGTTGGCGAGCACTCTCTTAGTTAGCTGCTCGCCCAAATGTGTGGCGAGCACGTGCTTATTCTGAGTTAAGATGTTTTAAGTGTTGAAGCTTTGGGGGATGAGACAGGACGTGGCGAGCAGTTTCTCCGGCGACCACGGCGGCGAGTGACGAGCAGGTTTTCCAGTTGCTCGGCATCTCGCCGAAGACGAGCACCAGAGGCGGTTTAGCATTAAATGCGCCATCAAATCACCTTTTCGGGCAGAATGCACGTCCAATCTGGAGGCTCCACGTGTAAAGGGCGGGCAGCCCTTGAAAAGCAGTATATAATGCCCATTTGGGCTCATTTGTAACATAAGTTGAGATTTCACACAATCACCCCATCCCAAAGCAATAAACTCTCCCAAGCTTCTAAAGCTTTAGCTTCTCCAAGAAGCTATATCTTGTGTTCTTGTTGTTCTTCATCAAGTTCATCACAAATCATCACTTTAATCCATATAAACACGTAATAACCCCCGTTTAATTATATATGTTTGTATCGTGCTAAGCACAGTCCACATCCAAGTCAACCCGAATTTAGTGCATACAACATTTGGCGCTAGAAGGAGGGGACCTTTTACGTGTTCTATCATCAAAGTTTCGTCCGATCAACGAGCGATCGGTTAGCAAACTCCCTGTTTTTAAGTTTTAATCGGTTTATCTACCGTTTAAAGCATCTTCTACGATCTTTACTGTTCTTCGTGTTATTGAACATTTTCAGTTTTTCGTAGCATATTTTGGAGTTTGATCTCCTTGTATTTGTGTTTTCAAGCTTCTATTGTTGTTACTTTGCTAAGACTAGTAGTTGTAATAGCACGTTCTTCTGCGTAAGAACTTTAATCTTTCGTTTTTTAGATCTTTACTTTGTAATCTAAAAAGACACTCTTTAAACGATGTCTCAGCATACTCCACATGATAGGATCTCGCCATCCGGAGGGAACGAGCACCCTCCGGCTCCGGCAAATCCTTTTGCAAACTTGAACATGGGGGATATCCTTAATGACCCCCAACACTTGAAAGACCTGTCGGACTACCTCCTGATGAGGAGGAATCAGAACGAGAAGGAAGAGCTCGAGAAGGCCAAAGATAGGGCTTTCGTCGAGGCTCGCAAAAATAGGGGGAACGAGGATAACCATTCCTATCACTCACATCCCGTTCACCCCCAAGATAAGGGCAAGAACAAAGTCGGCGAGCACTCCCACAACAGCCAGACGGGAGACTCGCAGAGAAATTCGGTGTTCAACCGAATGAAAGACAATGACGGAAGGGCTCCTCGCCGAGTACCTTTCAACGTAGATGGCCGACCACATAAGGCCGACCACCACCATTGCACTGATAGAAGAGAGCAGGGCGACAGGGTCTCAGCTCTAGATCGAGTGGGACCAGGAAAGGGTTCGCGAACTCCGACCAAGAGTTATCGCAGCCACCATTCTGACAGGCACTCGCCCAGGCGATCACATCATGATGATCGCCCGGTCGTTTCCCATGGGAGTCGACGTGACGAGAACGTCGTCCCACGAGCTCAAACTGCCGAGGAGGGGCAAATCGCCCAGTTCCTCGAAACCCAAAAATTAATGAAACAAGAGATGGACGCTCTGCGGGCAGAGGTGGTCGCCTCGAAGCAAGGGACCACACTGCCGATCAGTCTGCCCGCACCTCCACTAAGTGTTGCAATCCTCACTGCCCCCATTCAGAGAAAGATCCAAATGCCCTCCATGGCGGCATATGATGGGATGTCCGACCCCAGAGTACACTTGTCCAAGTACTCCAACTATATGGCCTCAATTGGGGCAACGGACGCAACACAATGCAGAAACTTCTCCCTAACATTGGGAGATCGGGCTCATCGATGGTACACAACTTTGAGTCCCGGATCTATCACCTCTTTCCTTGAGCTGGGACAACACTTCCTGACCTATTATGGGTCTATTGCTGCTCGCCCAGCCTCAAAGCAACGTTTGGCGAACATTCGCCAATCCCTGACTGAATCAGGCAAAGACTTCATCGAGCGCTTCGATAGGCTGGTGATCGATGGGGAGGCCGTGAACGATGAGACGAAGCTGATCTCAGCAGTTTCCGGTCTCAGGATAGGTACCAAGATGTGGGAATCTATCCATCTTACTTTCCCCAGTTCTTATGCGGACTTCCGCACAAGAGCTGGAAATTTTATCCAAATGGAGGAAATAATGGACGCTGCCAAGGCTAACGAGCAGCCTGACACGTCCAAGAGAGTGTGGCCCAAGAAAAACACTAACACTGGGGAGTCTTCCCAGCCCAAGAAGGCGACCACTCAAGCTGGCAGTGCTCGCCCAGCGAATTTCAGGCCATTCGAGGAGGCACCTGAGATCATCCAATTCAGGGAGGCCCTCACCGTGGATCCTAGGGGCATCTACGACGCAATAAGGGGGAAAAATCTTCTCCCCCAAGCAAAGCCCATACATACGAGCGATGCAAATCTTGATGGTGGTAAATTTTGCAACTACCACAACTCCGTCGGCCACCACACCAATGGGTGCCGAGACTTGGTGAGAAATCTCTTCAAACTTTACAATGAGGGTAAGCTCACCCAATTCATCAAGTCCGGAGGTGGCAACGGCGACAACAGGGGCAAGAAGCGTCGCGACGACAGCGGCGGCGACCTGCGCCAACAATTGAACCGTCCCAAGCTAACTCCTCCCATGCCGAAAAATGCTATTGGCGACATCGACAATCTGGGCCAAGACTGCCTTGTGATAGAGGGACCTTTGGGGGGGACTCAATCTGGAGTCGCTCTGTCTGTTCGCCGGGCTCAGGGCGAACAGCGAGCACTCAACAATGTGCACCAGGTGTGCGTCGCTCCTACTGCCGAGAAGCCTCCTTCTCATCAAATCCGTTTCACGGACAACGACCTGAACGGCGTGGTGCAGCCAAACAATGATGCGTTGGTCATCACGGGGAAGATAATGGGAACCATCGTCCATCGGATGATGGTCGACACTGGGTCATACACCAACATCCTTTTCAAGCATACTTTGGATGCTCTTGGTGGATATGCAGATTACATCGAGCCTTGCGATGATATAATCGTAGGGTTCGGGGACACGCGCAACCTTCCCATAGGGAAAATCAGACTGACTTTGGACTTGGCATCGTCAAAAGAGCCTGAAATGCACCATGCTAGGCAGCTCGACTTCTTGATCATCGACATGCCATCATCCTACAACGCGTTCCTAGGCCGACCTTTCTTCAGCGAGTTCAAGGCGGTCGCTTCAACTTATTATTACTGTATTAAATTTCCAACCCCGGCGGGAGCTATAACCGTTAAGGGCGATCAGACACGGGCGAGGGAGTGTCTCGTCCGTTTTGCCAAACGTCATTCTAAGGAAAGCGCCATGGTTGGAAAGTATATTATGTGTCAAACTCAAACAGAACAAATGAACTACTTGGAGGGTCTTCCTAGCAAGTACAGAAAAATTGAAGTTGGGGAGTGCAGTCATCATTCCGACGACCACCAAGTGGAGGCGAACGAGCACGCTTCCATGGAAGTGGACGACCACACCCCAATGGAAATTGACGAGCAGACAGATCCGGGCGACCAGTCTCCAGAAAACTTCCCAGATTTGGAGCCTAGGTTAGGCTTTGAGCCAAAATGCGGAATTGAGGACCCTCGTTGGAAGGAGCCTAAAGAGCGGGCGACTTCAGCGGAGGACCTTGAAACCATCCAATTGAACGAAGCTCGTCCCGAACTCGAAGTATTCATAGGTTCGAATTTACCAGGACATCTGCGATCGGACATGATCGCATTTCTGAAAGAAAACATCGGTGCATTCGCCTGGTCGCACGAAGATATGGTGGGCATTCCCACGAATCATGCCTGCCACAGACTAAATATTGATCCAACGAAAAGACCCATCACCCAAAAGCGAAGAAAATTTGGGCCTGATAAAAGTGCGGCTTTGGCAGTCGAAATCAAGAAATTGATCGACAACAAGTTAATAGAGAAAACTGGAACTAATCCTGAGTGGTTGGCAAATCCAGTGCTCGTCAAGAAAACGACCGGGTCGTGGAGATTGTGCATAGACTTCACAGATTTAAACGACGCCTGTCCAAAAGATCATTTTCCGATGCCCCACATTGATCACCTAGTGGATAATACAGCGGGGCACGAGATTTTAACCTTCATGGATGCCTTTGCAGGGTACCATCAGATTGCAATGCATCCCGACGACCAGCGACATACGGCCTTCATGACGGCGCGTGATATGTATAGCTGGAAAAGAATGCCTTTCGGTTTAAAAAACGCGGGGGCAACGTACCAAAGACTGGTAAATAAGATGTTTGAAAAGCACATCGATGAGATGGTAGAGGTCTATATCGACGACATCGTTGTCAAAAGCTTACGAAAAGAAGATCGCCTACACCACCTTGCCATGACATTCGATATCCTAAGAGAGTACAACATGAAGTTAAATCCAAAGAAGTGCAGTTTTGGAGTTAGCTCAGGAAAATTTCTGGGGCACTTGGTTAGCCAGCGGGGCATCGAGGCGAATCCGAGTAAAATTCAAGCAGTAATCAATATGCAAAGCCCAAGGAACGTGAAAGAAGTTCAGAGGTTGACAGGATGCCTTGCATCGCTGAATAGATTTATTGCACGAACGGGCGACCGTTGCAAACCTTTTTTCGACGCTCTGAAGAAAGGAAAGTTCGAGTGGACCGACGAGTGCGAGAAAGCTTTCGAGAAATTGAAGGAATATTTATCGGATCCGAAGGTCCTATCCAAGCCAATCCCCGGCGAAATTTTATATCTGTACTTGGCGGCCACTGACTGTGCGATCAGTTCAGTGCTCGTCCGAGCTGAGGGGAGCACACATCTGCCTATCTACTACGTAAGTCAAACACTGCGAGATGCGGAGTTGAGATACACTCCAATGGAAAAATTGGCTTACGCACTAGTCATGAGTGTTAGAAAATTAAGGCAATACCTGTTCGACCACGAGGTGGTCGTCCTCACCACCTTTCCTCTCCGACGAGCACTGCATCGTCCGGATACCGCGGGAAGACTTCTAAAATGGTCAGTAGAGATCGGACAATTTGGTCTCACCTACGCACCCAGAACGGCAATCAAGGGACAAGTGTTGGCAGAATTCATCGTAGAGCTCACTTTCCCGGAGAAATTGGCCGAGGGAATCGAGCTTCCTTGGTCACTGTTCGTCGATGGCTCGTCGACGAGCACCAAAGCAGGGGCAGGAGTTGTCCTCATCAGCCCAACCGGACAGACGTTTGCTTCGGCGATCGAGTTCGAGTATCGAGCGACCAACAACGAAGCAGAGTACGAGGCTCTGGTTGCAGGAATCAAGATGGCTATGGCCGTGGGCGCTAGAAAACTGAAAATTTTTTCTGACTCTCAGCTGGTTGTATGTCAAATCACGGGCGAGTACGAGGCTCGCGGCGATCAGATGATAAAGTATCAAGACCTTGTGAAAGGATTACTCGAGCAATTCGATCAATTCCACATCGAGCAAATCCCTAGGGAGGAAAATACGCAAGCAGATGCGTTAGCTCGGCTGGCCACTTCAGAGGGGGAGGCAATATTTTCAGAAGCAACCATCACCAAGATTTCTTCCCCATCGGTGAACAGAGGTCAAGTTTTGCAGGTTGAAGCGACCAGCGACGAGGACTGGAGGACGCCGATCATCAAGTACATCAAGACCGGCGAGCTCCCGGCAGACAAAGTGAAAGCAACCAGATTGCAACTCAGGTCCGCAAGGTACACAATTGTGGGCGACCAGCTGTACAAACGGGGTTTTTCAATGCCTTTGTTGAAATGCCTCGGAGAGGACGAAGCGAAGATCGTCATGCACGAAATCCACGATGGAGTTTGTGGAAATCATACAGGGGGGCAAGCGCTCGCTCTAAAGATCATAAGGCAAGGCTATTTTTGGCTAACACTGAAGAAAGATGCAATCCATTACGCGCAGGCGTGCAAGAGATGTCAAGCCTTCGCTCCCGCCATTCACTCACCACCAGACGAGCTCATCTCGGTGTATAGTTCGTGGCCTTTCGCGAAGTGGGGGATCGACATCATCGGACCTTTCCCACCAGCTGCTGGGGGGGTAACTTTCGTCGTCGTAGCAGTCGACTACTTCACCAAATGGACAGAGGCAAAGGCTTTGAAGGCCATCACAACGGGCCAAATGATAAGCTTCATTTGGAAGAATATAATTTGCAGGTTCGGCCTACCACGAGCGATAGTGACCGACAACGGACGTCAATTTACAAGTCAAGACATGATGGATTTCTGCTCAAGATGGAACATCAAGAAAATTTTTTCAACACCCTACCATCCACAATCAAACGGTCAGGTAGAGGCGATCAACAAAATCATCAAGCACACCTTGAAAGCCAAGCTGGATGGATTGAAGGGCAAATGGGCCGAAGAGCTGCACATGGTTCTGTGGGCATATCGGACGACCACAAGAAATTCTACTGGTGAAACTCCGTTCGCGCTCGCGTTCGGAACCGAAGCTGTCATACCAGCAGAGGGGCAAGTCCAAACTTTTCGAGTAGCAAATTATGACGAGCAGTTGAATAACGATGCACAGCTCTCCGACTTGGACTTCCTAGAAGAGCGAAGGCTAACAGCGGACGAGAAGAATGTGGTCTACAAGCAAAGGTCAGAACGCTACTACAACAC
Organism: Galeopsis tetrahit; assembly: GCA_963675135.1. Classification (NCBI taxonomy): domain Eukaryota; kingdom Viridiplantae; phylum Streptophyta; class Magnoliopsida; order Lamiales; family Lamiaceae; genus Galeopsis; species Galeopsis tetrahit. Next base: position 9,379,743 of record OY776124.1, read on the forward strand.
CAAAGTACGTGCTCGCCAGTTCACTATCGGCCAGCTCGTACTTCGGAGGGCGACGGAGCAGTCCATTGGCATACTTGGCCCGACCTGGGAGGGTCCACACCGAATAACGCGCACACTCCTAAACGGATCATACGAGCTAGAAGATCAAGAGGGCAAGCCGAGCAAGTACCCATGGAACGCGGTCAAGCTGAAGAAATATTACCAGTAAGTTTTTAAATTATTTCATATTTGTATAGTTTGTATTTAATCGTCATTTCAATTCAAGCAAAGTTTTAAATTTCCATCAAAGTGTTAGATTTTTGAAAGTTTAAGACAAGGCTCTGCGTAGCCATCTAGGAAACAAAAGACGAGCACTTTTTTCTAAAGATGCTCGCAAGGTAGTGACAAAGACGATCACTACCTGTCAAACAAGGAGTTCAACCGACGAATGGTTAACTCTAAAAAGACGAGCACTCTTTCTTAGAGTCTCGCAAAGGAAAGACGAGCACTCTTTCTTAGAGTCTCGCAAAGGAAAGACGAGCACTCTTTCTTAGAGTCTCGCAAAGGAAAGACGAGCACTCTTTCTTAGAGTCTCGCAAAGGAAAGACGAGCACTCTTTCTTAGAGTCTCGCAAAGGAAAGACGAGCACTCTTTCTTAGAGTCTCGCAAAGGAAAGACGAGCACTCTTTCTTAGAGTCTCGCAAAGGAAAGACGAGCACTCTTTCTTAGAGTCTCGCAAAGGAAAGACGAGCACTCTTTCTTAGAGTCTCGCAAAGGAAAGACGAGCACTCGTTCTTAGATGCTCGCAATAGAAGACGAGCACTCTTTCTTAAAGATGCTCGCAAGATAGCAACAACGATCACTATCGAAAGCATACTAACAAAAAATAAATAAAAGGCGAAGTAAAAAGACAAGTATCATAACATAAATCGAGAAGCAGTGACGAAGACGATCACTCAATATAAAGAAAATAAGCAAACACATCATAAGCAAAAGATTCCCATTCATTAAAAAGCCTTAGAAGGCTGAAATTACAAAAAAGGCCTTAATGGCCGAACAGTCCTAAGAAAAACTAAATAAAACAAAGTACAAGAAAACTAAACTACAGGAGCATTCTCCTCGGCAGGAGCATCTTGCTCGCCAGCTACCCCCTCGTCGTCAACAACTTCAGCAGGGGCACTCTGCTCGCCCTGTTGGGTTGGGGAGTCTTCGGGAGGATTCACGAACTCCACCGGAACTCCCAAGAGTCGAGGGAACTGGAGTCCCATTTGCACCAACGGAAGCAAGGGGAGCTCGGTTCCCGGTTGAGGATTCTCCTTCATAAGGAGGTCGTCCAGAAGCTCGCCGAGTGGAATCACATCCACTTCCGGATGAACGTCCAAAAGCCTATAAATGAGCCCGTGGGCAGTAAGCGCCACCGATAACATGGCCACGCCCCCAGCGAGCTCAGTAGTCTCATCTCGCTCATCTATTGCATCAACCAGCTGTTGCCGAAGAGTGGCCAACTCTTCCTCATCAGTTGCGGACTTACTTGTAAGAGTCCTTACCTCGTCCTCGGCGATCTTGAGGCGAGCACGGAGACGTTCGATCTCTTGAAGATCTTCTTGATCCTTTTTTCGAACAATCTCCAGTTGGGTCTCAAAATCGGCCAAATTTGCCTCAGCATTGGCCAGCTTGGTCTCGAGGTCGACCACTTTCCCCTCGGAGGCGAGCAGTTGCCCTTCAACAACTGTTTTTGCCTTAGCCATTTGAGCAATTTTTGCAGCCCTGTCCTCGCTAAGTTTGCGGCCTTCAGCAATCTGGCTGGCGAGCTTCTCCATGGTATAGGAGGCTCGGCTCAAGTCAATGGCGACCACGCGCGCATTTTCCATAGCATTGTGGTTGTCGACCTCTTCGATCAGTGAGGTCGTCAACGAGCGAGGTAGATGCTTCATCGCCCTCTGTGCAAACAGGTTCAGAGGCTCTTTATCGACCGGGTCTCGCGACCGGTAGAAGCCGAGGAGATTCTCGCTGAAGGGTTGGGCGACCGGATAGTCGGCAACTCTATTGAAAAATAAAAGAGTTAGAAGAAAAATACTTGAAAATTTTCTAAAAAAAAAAACTTTTTTGAAAAAACTTACTTGGCAACCCTTGCGGCTTCCCAGCCGAGGAGGGTATTATCTCCCGGAGCCCTCTGTCCGACCGACGAGCTCGTCGCAGTCTCTCGCGACCGAGTACTTCGGGGAGGAGGGGAAGCAACAGGTTTGGGGGGAGGCGAGTCACCCCTCGGCGGAGGGGATGTCCTCGGCGAGATCCTCCTTTCTCTAGCCGGCACGGCCCTCTGCTCGGCAGCAGGTGGGCGAGAAGTGCCCCCTCTGGTCGATCTTTCGACCCTTTTGGGTGGAGCCCCCGAGCTCTCCGCCCCCTTCCTTTTCTTGCCGGTGCCATCGACAATCTTGCGCTCGCGGATTAATTGTGCTTGTCGAAGCATACTGGTCGCTTTTAGGCGCTCGACTTCGACGGTAGGAGGAAGATAGGCGACAACCCGTTGAGGAACCACTACTAGATAAAGAAGCGAGAAGTCAGTATCTTCGAAGAGTGAATTTTAAAAAGAAATTTGAAATATTTTACCTGGAGGGAACTCTCGAGTGAAGTGATGAGGAGGTACTCTAAGACCTGCTCGCTCACGCATGCACTCCCTGTTCAGAAATCGGCAAGACCTCTCCAGGTAGCGACGGTTGAGAACACAGCAAACGTGGTACTGAAAGAGAGGAGTGAGACGGTCGTCGGCAGTCCTCTTGCGAGCTGTTTCACCTACAAAAATCGAGGAGTTAGTCAGTATAGAAAGAGCGAGCAGAAATAAAAATAACTTACCACAAATTCTACGATATTCAGTGGGAATGGGAATGCGATCCGAGGAGCCATCTGGCCTCACAGGACTTTTCCAGTCCCCGGCTACCCACCACCAGTTGGTTTTCCAATCCCTAATCTTGTTAGGAACCCCTTCAATCAACTTGAAGTTATCTCGGCCCCTAACATAGTAGTATCCATGGCCCACCTTGTCTCCGGCCTCGGCCGCCTGAAGGAGATAGCAAATCTCTTTCGGGCTAAGCCAGGTGTTTCGACATCCATTCTCGGCCGCCACCAGGCCGAACAGTGTGAGAATGCCGATCAGGTTGGACCAACCATTCGGCAAAATTTGGGAAGGGGCCACCCTTAAGAAATGTAGAAAGTGGGAGATACTGGGGTGCAGGGGGAACCTAAGCCCTGCCTCCATCATGTCGATGTTGATGGCGACCATCCCTTCTGGCGGCTGGTCGGCCCTCTCATCCGGGCGAGGCACAAAAAAACACACATCGGCTGGCACCTGATATTTCTTCCTAGAATTTTCCAGCTGGGCCGAGGAGACCTTGCTCACATACGTACTTGCTTCATATTCGGTTTGGGAAGCTACTCGATGCGGGCGAGGAGCCTCACGAGGAGGGTATTCGCAGGAATATCTGTAATAGGACTCCCTCGAGACCTCGTCGCCATCCAAATTCTCCCTACCACTCAAAATGTCCTTTATGCTTTCTGCATATTGGACGACCTCCTCGTAGTCCTCGCGGAGACTTCTTGTCAAGGTCTCTTCGACCTGGGCAGATCCTAACTGTTCGCCCACCCCTCGATCCAAACCTTGGTCGTGCAGATCCGAGTCAGTCTCGCTGCCATCCTCCTCGGCATCATTGCCGGCATCTTCCCTATCAGATTCGCTGGTATCGTCGACATCGACGACCACTGTTTTTCCCAAATCTCGGACTCCAACATTAACGGGATCAGGGGAGTGGATCCTAGAATCCGAGGAGGAGGCCCTCTCCAATAAAACCATGGCTAGACGATCAGCCTCGCCGGAAATTGCGGCACCACCATCTAACGGCGGACCACCGTCGGAACCACCACCAAATCCACCGAAATCCATTTTTTCTTTAAGAAATGGGGGAGAAAGGAGTTTTAAAGAAGAAAATGTGAGTTATTTTACCTTGTTGACGATCGAGAACCACCACAAAACTCGCCGGAAAACTTGAGTAGAAAGGCTGAAGTAGAAAGCTCGAGAGGATTCAAAGTTTTGCAAAAGTGAAAAGTGTTTCAAAGAAAGTGAAAGTCATATTTATAGGCAAAATCGACTAGGGGCCTAATTGCAAAAAACGGGGTAAAATCCGTAATTTTCCCAAAAATTTGGGGCCATTTCCGAATTCAAATTCGGAGAGTGACCCTCACGCGCGACCTTTGAGGTCGGCACGCGCCCCACGCGCATTTTTCAAATTTCGAGCGCCGCCCACGCGCCTGACACCAATCACATCATACGTCATCAAAAGTGCCTCGGAAGGCGAGCTCGGCGTAGGAAACGAGGCGACCACTTCCATCTCACGTCATCAAGATCTCGAAATTGATTGTGTTGTCGAAAACCATTTTCACCAACAGAAAAGACGATCACACTGCTCGCCTTTCCATTCTACGAATACGAAGAAAGGCGACCAGGGGGCAAATGTTATACCTAGTCAAAGAGGTCAATCTTTGACAAGTCAATCCTAGTCACCATCTTACGTGGCGAGGACCAGTCAACAAAGTCGTGCGACGACTAGTCAACAAGACCAAGAAAATGTAATAGATTTAATGTATTTAATATATTTAAGTGCTCGTCCAAAGATGTTGGCGAGCACTCTCTTAGTTAGCTGCTCGCCCAAATGTGTGGCGAGCACATGCTTATTCTGAGTTAAGATGTTTTAAGTGTTGAAGCTTTGGGGGATGAGACAGGACGTGGCGAGCAGTTTCTCCGGCGACCACGGCGGCGAGTGACGAGCAGGTTTTCCAGTTGCTCGGCATCTCGCCGAAGACGAGCACCAGAGGCGGTTTAGCATTAAATGCGCCATCAAATCACCTTTTCGGGCAGAATGCACGTCCAATCTGGAGGCTCCACGTGTAAAGGGCGGGCAGCCCTTGAAAAGCAGTATATAATGCCCATTTGGGCTCATTTGTAACATAAGTTGAGATTTCACACAATCACCCCATCCCAAAGCAATAAACTCTCCCAAGCTTCTAAAGCTTTAGCTTCTCCAAGAAGCTATATCTTGTGTTCTTGTTGTTCTTCATCAAGTTCATCACAAATCATCACTTTAATCCATATAAACACGTAATAACCCCCGTTTAATTATATATGTTTGTATCGTGCTAAGCACAGTCCACATCCAAGTCAACCCGAATTTAGTGCATACAACAATGTGATTCGTGAGACTTTAAAGTTCGAACTCGTTTAGGAAGAAGGTATATCCAGAGATTTCAAAGTTCGTAACTGTAGAGAGCTAATTCATGGCATACTACCCTTTAGGAATGAGACCTATCGAGAGAACAATTTAATGAATTGTGTCATTCGTGAGATTTCAAAGTTCCAACTCGTTTAGGAAGAAGGTATATCGAGAGAACAAATTAATGAATTATGTGATTCGAAAGATTTTAAAGTTCGTTACTGTAGAGAGTTAATTTATGGCCATCGAGAGAAGAATTTAATGAATTGTGTAATTAGTGAGATTTCCAAGTTCGAACTCGTATAGAGGTTAATTCGTGGCCTCTACCCTTTAGGAAGAAGGTCTATGCAGATGACAATTTAACGAATTATGTAGTTCGTGAAATTTCAAAGTTCAAACATGAGGAGAAGTTAATTCACGGCCTCTGCCTCTTCACTTCCGCCCACTAAATGGACTCCTCCATCTGCATCGCCTGCGTTGCCACATTGCGTCACCGCTGGACGTCTTGCTTCTATACATACAGAGGTTTTTCTATCCCTTATCCTTTGTAGCCATATTAGAATATGAAAATGGAATTGAATTAAACGATTATGTACATATTTTGTGTTTTTCTCAAGTGGGTTTTATGTATAAATTCCAACTGCTGAAATTGGGTTTGTAGATGTTATACATATACATGTGGATGTGTGTGTGTGTTTGGGAATTTGGATACTACACTGAGTGTTTTAGCTGTATGTATAGCGTTGATAAAAATGTACGTGTTGCAAACAGGAGTTTTATTTAGATAGTGATTTGGTGTTGTTTGCAGGCTATTGTGGCGGCTAATCTGCAGGAGGCCATTCACAAAACATGATTCCATAAGCTCTACTAATACATGACATGTCCAATTGAGCAAGGTTTTGTAAATCTTATATGAGTATTTTTAATTTCTTGTAAAAGTATTTGACTGTATTAATTGTTCTTTTAACACAGATATAAAGATTGAAATTTGTTTGCATTAACGAGAGATACAAATTACTTGATTTATCTATTATGTTAGCCTTACCCATCTAAAGAGTCTCAAATAGAATATGAAAACAAGATTATTCCATACGTCTCAACTCTCTTGTGTGCAGAAACTACAGACTTCTCAATTACTTCATTCAAAAAAGGCAAGAGGCCAACACATCGGCAATTACCGGATAGATGAAGAAGCGGTTGGGTTGAATTAATGAGAATGGTAACTCCGGAGGAGGTACAGAGAATTCTGAGCAGCGTGGCACTGTTGATAATGCCACTTGTAGGAATAAAAGAGACTAATCCTCTTTTATTTGGACAAAACTACTGCAGCTCTCAAAAATGAAATTGTTGATTTCTTATCAACATTATATAAACATATATATTGCATAATCTGCATTTAACTGATTACTTATCTAATATCCTTGTATGATCAGGAGAATATCCCTATTAATGTACAAGTTTTTGAAAGGTTGAAATGCACACAAGAGGGCCTTACCTCTGATGAGGTACATACACTGCATCAAGTTTTTGGTTACAATAAACTCCAAGAAAAACAGGTATTTGGTTGCATAATTAGTGTTCGACTCTATCTATATAATCCGTCTTATGGTTAAGTGCAAAATTGGTCCACTATTTATTTGGTTCCATATAATTAATTTTCAGTCCTATATTGACAAGATTGCACAAGTGTCACTCATCTGAATTTCGTCTAGCAATCAGATTGTGTGACATAATGAGAAATTTTTTTTTGAGAAAACTGATATGTAGATATGTGACCAATTTTGCAATTTACTCGTCTGTCTTTTGTACGAGAGAAGCTACTGCCCTCTCTAATATGTTTGATTGTCATACTATTTTGTAGGAGAGCAAAATACTCAAATTTCTTGGATTCATGTGGATGGAAGCAACATCTATCATAGCTATAGCTACACCACATGTAAAGGTACATGTATTTAAAAAAGGATTGTACAAACATATGCCAATTCATGTGATATTTTACTCTTTTTCTCCGTTTTGTTCGTAGAAACATAACGTCCATTACATTGAATTTATAAGGATTATATCTCTTATTGTGGTTTCAACTATTATGGCTCCCAAATCTAAGGTTGTCTAAGGTGAAAATGCTGAAAATTTATATTTTCTTGAGGAGAACAATGTTAAAACGTAACGTCAATTCCATTTATATTTTCTTGAGGAGAACAATGCTGAAAATGCAGCTGCGACTCTCATGGCTCCGAAATCTAAGGTTGTCTAACCAAAAAAAATCGATTTTCAGTTTTTTAAGACTTAATTCGCTCAACCCCAGTTTCTATAATATATATCTGTATGATCAGGTATTATGTGATTATAAATGGAATGAGGAAGATGCAGCGGTTTTGGTTCCAGGAGATATTATTAGCATAAAATTTGGCGACATAATTCTTGTTGATGCAAGATTGATATCAGTAAGGTGTAAGAAGATCCCTTGAAAATTGATCAGGTCCATTTAAATACTATTAATCAAGCTACCTTGGTTAATGCATATGTGGAGTGTTCCCGATTTTAGCATAGCTGGGATGGTTCAAGCTTAACTACTTGATAAAATAGACAAATTGTGGATTTATCTATTGAAGTGATTATTGCTCATGATTAATTTACTGCAGCAATCAACCTCTTGGTTAGCACAAAAATCACTGCAAGTTTGGTCGTGTCTATACAATAGCAAGACACAATTTGTCGTGCTTGTGGAGTATCAGGTTATCAGCACACATTTATCCCTCTTTGTTTTTTTTTTTTGACGGTATTTATCCCTATTTGTTGAATGATGGTATGTTGTTGGAATTGAATATTTTGGAATTTGAATAAAAAAATTATGGGGCGAGTCTTATAATTTCCTAAACATTTTGGTAACATTAAAGCTTATTCAATTGCACCTAGATTTTACAGGATGCAGATTTCATTTGGAAAGCTCCTGCAAAACGTTTTATTGACTATCCTGGAGATTCAGTCTATCCCGAAAATCTAATTAAATATGGGAAAATTGCACTTTTAGTCCTGTAAGAATGAAGTCAAATCACTTTTAGTTCTGTAATTCGAAAACAGTCCTTTTTGTTACAGAAATGGTCATGTCCGTTAAAAAGTTAACATAAACTGTTAATTTCTGAAATTGAAGGGAGATCAAGGGTGGGAAAGCAGGGATTTTTTTTTAGAGTTTTTATAACTCAAAACAAGTCGCACCAACGGTACCCCAAATACCTTTCCAACAGTGCCTCAAATTCAGTCCCTTGCATACAACTACAAAAAAAATAACAATAAATCAAAAGAGCTACAACATAAATCAATTCAATTCTCTCAAATGAATAAATTCCTGTAAAATCAGTATCACACAAAACTACAAATCCCCCTTCCCAATTAATTCTATTTGACACTAAACTATCATATGTGGAATTAGCAGCACAACATAAGTGTTAGATGAGCAATTTTCTTGAACAAATGAATAAATCAGAAACCAGACTGTCTTGCAATTTTAAAATGTAAAGGGGCTGATGAAGAAAGAAAATAAAAACAGGGGCTGATGAAGAAAAAAAAAACAGGGTTGTTGAAGAAAGCAAACAAGACTAAAACTGTTTTCTGTTCTAGAAAAATAGATAGTTGGGACCTTCTATATGTAGTCAGGATGTCGTAATGTGTCTTAATTACTACCGTAGTCAGTTAATCTAAGCCATTAAAAATCTAATCTAAAGGTTTAGATTTGATGACCTGTTACCTTTTGTAAATTTTACGATATGTATTGTCGTAATGTGTCGTAATGTGTCATAAATTTGTATTTTCTATTAAATTAAATTAATTAAAATATATTATTGTAAATTTACATTTTTATCCTTATACAATAAAATAATTTATTACAACAATTATCTACACCCGCTAATTTTATGAGTTCACCCCAAATCATTTTTTACCATAGTTATCTGCACCCATTCATTTTATGAGTTCACCCAAATCATTTTTTACCATAGTTATCTGCACCCATTCATTTTATGAGTTCACCCCCAAATCATTTCTTTTTTACAACAGTTATCTACACCCGCTTATTTTATGAGTTCACCCCCAAATTATATTTTTACCAAAGTTATTTGCACCCGCTCATTTTATGAGTTCACCCCCAAATTATTGTTATACCACAATTATCTGCACCCGCTCATTTTATGAGTTCACCCCAAAATATTTTTTTTTAAATAATTACATAAGACTATATTATTTTTTTATTAATTAACACAAAATATAATAAAATCAACCCTAATTTATACATTTACAATCTACAACAGTCATTGCCGAGTTACCGTCGATTCACCACCAAATCACTCATATTTTTAGAAAAAAAATCGTAAAAACATAATTAAAAAAAACTATCGAGATTAGGCACAAATTTCAATTTTTTTTCTTTTTAATTTTTCTTTCCATTTTCAATTTTTATTCCAAACTTTTTATTTTTTCGTTTTTTTTGTTTCCTACTTTTTTTTCATTAGTATATTTTTTGGTTTTAATACAAAATAATATTATATGTATGATTTTATTATAATCCCTCCGTCCCAGTGAAAGCTCCTCATGAGCTTCGGACACAGAGGTTAAAAAATATAATATAATAAGTGGATGTATGAGAGGTGATGTGATTGAGAGAGAGAAGAATATAATGAAATGTGAGAGAGAATAGTTTGGCAAAAAAGGAATGAGTAACTTTCATTGGGACAAACGAATAAGGAAAGTTGGGTAGCTTTCAATAGGAATGAGGGAGTAGTCGGTAATACAACAAGTAATAACCAGTAATACCATGAACAGTAATCAGTAATACCATTAACAATAATTAGTAATACCACGAACATTAATCAGTAATACCATTAATATTAATCAGTAAAATTTTATACAATAACAAATAATTTCACAAATCTAATTATATTCAATAATACAAAAAATAATTATCAGTAATACCATGAACAGTAAGTAGTAATACCATGAACATTGAATAGTAATATCTCATACAATAACAAATAATTCCACAAATCTAATTATATTCAATAATACCAAAAACAATTATCAGTAATACCATAAACAATAATATGTAATACCATAAAAATAATACTCCCTCCGTCCGCCTATAAGTGTTACGTTACTTTTTGGCATGGAGATTAAGAAAAATGATTAAATAATAGATATAGTACAAGTGATGTGATTGAGAGAGGAGAGAGATAGAGAGAAAAAGTAAGATATAAAGTGAAGTGTAAGAAAAGGTACTTACCAAAAAAGGTATGGAAAGCTTATAGGCGGACGGACCAAAATGGTAAAATGGGAAGCTTATAGGCGGACGGAGGGAGTAATAATCAGTAATAAATAATTTCACATAATCAGTAATACCACAATTAATAATCAATAATCATTAATATTAATTCAATAGTGTATTAATAGTAATCCGCAATCAATAACTAGTAATACCAGTATCAATAATACCAATAACAATAATACCATAAAAAAAAATGGATAGAGTGAAGATCGGGGTGTACTAAAGAAAATAGAGGGTGCACAATACCAAGCTCAATTGAAGGAAACCCTAGCCCAATGGGAGGGCACCCTAGGTCAGTAGTCGTCGCTTGGGATTTCATCAGCAAGGTCACCGGCTCCGAGTGTCGTCCGGTCAGAGATCCATCAGCAACATACTCACAGTCCTCCGTCGGGCCGTCGTCAACCGGAGGAAGAGGCTGCGCAGGAGCAGGGTGAAGAAGACGGATGAAGCAATGTAGCTTCGATTTGGACAGAGATGAACGACGAGAGAGAGGCAGCGTCGATCCGAGTGTTGCAGGCGAACGTCGTTGATGTAGGAGAAGCTCCTGGATCGCGAACGCAAGGGAGATTGATCGAAGCAGTCGCGTCGGTGGTCGAAATGAGGAGTGGATTTCGGCCGCCATGGATCGTGGCCGAGATGGAAGATTATGTCGATTGTTATGGAAGTGAAGAATCGCGATTGCGATTCGAGGAGGGGTCTCGGGCTTCAGCGGCCGAGACCGAAGCGCCGCCGTCGCCATCGAGGGGGTGGTCGGGCATGGTAGTGGCTGGGTCACCCGCCGACATGCATGGATTTCCGGCAGGTCCTTTACTCATCAAATTAAAATTAAAATTTAGGTGCACCGCCGATCGACTTTAATAAAATTATACCTGTAATATTATTTTGTATTAAAATTTAAAAAATACACATGCAAAAAATGGAAAATAAAGACAGGAAAAAAGGAAAAGAAAAAAAAACAAGGAAATAAAAAATTTGAAAAAAAAATTGAAAATGAGAAGAAAAAAGAAAAAGAGGGGGAAGAAAAATTAAAAAGAAAAAAATTGAGATTTGTGGCTAATTTCGATAGTTTTTTATTAATTATATTTTTACGTTTTTTTTTTAAATATGGGTGATTTGGTGGTGAATTGATTTTTAGAGTTTATTTTATTATATTTTGTGTAAAATAATAAAAGGATAATATAGTCTTTTAAATGTGATTATTTTTTAAAAAATATTTTGGGGTGCACTCATAAAATATACGAGTACAGATAACCGTGGTAAAACAATAATTTGGGGGTGAACTCATAAAATGAGCGAGTGCAGATAATTGTGGTAAAAAATCATTTGGGGTGAACTCATAGAATGAGCGGGTGTAGATAACTGTTGTAAAAAAGAAATGATTTGGGGGTGAACTCATTAAATGAGCGGGTGCAGATAATTGTTGTAAAAATAAGATTAGGGGGTGAATTCATTAAATTAGCGGGTGCAGATAATTGTAGTAAAAATATGATTAGGGGGTGCACTCATTAAATTAGTGGGTGCAGGTAAAATATAAATAAAATTTAAAAAGAAGGGTAATATAGTAAATAACAAAATATAATTTAAATAATGCTAAAAATAACTGAAACCTGTATGACAGGTAGCATGTCGTTTTTACGGTTACAACGCCACATGGCGCGATTCGACAAAGTGACTGCGTAGTCACTTTGTAAAATGTGACTACAGTAAGAATTGCCCTAGATAGTTTGACCAAGAAAATTGATAGTATCTGTTCCAGAAACAAAAAATCACTATTTTCAGGATCGATGTGAAATCGAAAGGTTTCTTTTCTGTTTCAGAATAAAACCCAAAACTTTCGATTTTCACAAAAAAACCCTTTGTCACAGAATCTTTTTCCAAAACTCCATAAAAGGTGTGAGATTGATATACATGGAGGAGGTAAATTTTTTTGCATTACAGTATAACACACTAATAATATAATATAGGCACATTTCGCGCAACACATATACAAGTATTTGTTTATAGTAGTGCATAGCAAAATTAATTGTTCTAATGTGCTTGGTTCAATCCAATAAATCATCAACTCAAAATTGTTCAGAACAACCCCTCACAAATCCTAAAACTTTCGATTTTCACTGTAAAAGAAGTGGGGGGAAACAAGCGCAATTTCAGAAAATGAGAGGAGTGGGAAAACAGGGGTTGTTTCAGAATACGCAATAAACATAAATCGCCCACTTTCGAACATAAATAGCTCAAACTTACAATGTGGACGAGGTTGCAACCCTAGCTTTCCCTGTTGCAACTTTTCACAGACCGCGATTTTGGAAGTTTCAGTCGCAATTTCTAGGTTTCATTTAGGATTTGTAGGTTCGCCATTTGTGAGTCAGCGATTTCAGGCTTCGATTTCTGGGTTTGCGATTTCAAGGATCGATTTTTGTTGGAAGATGAGTGTTCTTCTAGGAGTTTCAGCCGTGATTTTGGGTCCACCATTCTGGGTGCGATTTTTAAATCGATTTTTGTTGGAAGATGAGTGTTCTTCTAGGAGTTTCAGCCGTGATTTTGGGTCCACCATTCTGGGTGCGATTTTTAAATCGATTTTTGTTGGAAGATGAGTGTTCTTCTAGGAGTTTCAGCCGTGATTTTGGGTCCACCATTCTGGGTGCGATTTTTGGGGTGAAATTAACTGCGCGTGAAAGTCGGGTCCACCATTCTGAGTGCGATTTTTAAATCGATTTTTGTTGGAAGATGAGTGTTCTTCTAGGAGTTGATTTTGGGTCCACCATTTTGGGTGCGATTTTTAAATCGATTTTTGTTGGAAGATGAGTGTTCTTCTAGGAGTTTCAGCCGTGATTTTGGGTCCACCATTCTGGGTGCGATTTTTGGGGTGAAATTAACTGCGCGTGAAAGTCGGGTCCACCATTCTGGGTGCGATTTCCATTCTGGGTGCGATTTTTGGGGTGAAATTAACTGCGCGTGAAAGTCGGGTCCACCATTCTGGGTGCGATTTTTAAATCGATTTTTGTTGGAAGATGAGTGTTCTTCTAGGAGTTTCAGCCATGATTTTGGGTCCACGAAGATGAGTGTTCTTCTAGGAGTTTCAGCCGTGATTTTGGGTCCACCATTCTGGGTGCGATTTTTGGGGTGAAATTAACTGCGCGTGAAAGTCGGGTCCACCATTCTGGGTGCGATTTTTAAATCGATTTTTGTTGGAAGATGAGTGTTCTTCTAGGAGTTTCAACCATGATTTTGGGTCCACCATTCTGGGTGCGATTTTTGGGGTGAAATTAACTGCGCGTGAAAGTCCTCAGTTTCTATCCGTTAAAACTGACGGAAAAATATTGTGGGACTAAAAGTGTATAAAAAAAGATCAAAAGTGCAATTTTCCCAATTAAATATTGATGGAAAGTTAAATACCCATTTATTTTTTCCCCTCCCCATGACTCGAACCCAGGACCTAAGGCCTAGGTAGTGGTGCTCTAACCACTTGAGCTATCCCACTTTGTCTAATTTTACTTTCTTTTGTTGTTATGATTATTTGAAATTACTCTATAAAAGTCAAAATGGTATTCATAAATAAAAGAGTACAAGATGTACTCATGAGGATATTACAGCAGCCGTACATAATTCTTCAAGAAGGAAACACTCACCAGCAAAACAAAATAATTCTTCTCAATTGACCTATATTCAGTAGCAGTGAATGTTTGGGAATTTTTAGCATACAAACTACAAAGAGACGCAGTAACGCAGTAGACAAACTAAATTTTAACTAAATATTTAAACCATAAGATATAATAATAAATGTAATAACTAAATGATTACATTTTTTTTTGTGAGGTTCTTCAAGTCACACAACACAATTAGAAATTTAATAGAACTCAATATCATATTTTAGAAATTATATTAATAGTTTTGTATACTTTAGTCTTTTAGTTATATACATTTATTTCATAGTTATAATACTATTGTGTCATTCAAATTAATTTATATAATTGATCCATTCAAATGTCTAATACTAATAATTTGATTGTTATTTTAATTAAAAGGAAAACAAGTAAAATTAATCACGTGAATTGTATCTATTGTGTCATTCAAATTGAATATATTTTTGTCAATTATTTTTTAAGAAAGAAATAATGGTTTATTCATTTAAAAGCTAATATTCAAATTTTACAAAGCAACAAAAATGTTTATTAAACAAAAAGATAACTTACGATATTTTACAGACTATAAACAAAAAAATTAAAACAAGCCCGTACGAGAAAAACACTAGTTTAGTAAATAAGACTGAATACTCAATCAAATGATATCACCACTAATAATTTGTGTTTCATTTTAATATTTTACAAGAAACTCTAAAAATAAAAAAATGAAATGATTCATAAAGATAAAAATATATAGTGAAATACAAAAGGTTGTCTATAAGAATTCTACTACAAATGATAAGCTTTTATATTACTACCAAACAACGTGTTGCTACCACCTTAGTGTTTTTTATTTTTTTAAATTACGTACACTGCAGCTAGTTAGTGCTCTAAATTTTTGTTGAAAAGTCGACACTACAAAAAAAGCCTGATTTTGATACCGAAATTTTGAGACGGACACCTAATCTGTCTCTGACATCTTCACAAAGGCACTTGGCGCCGATCGTTTTCAATTTTTACGTAGCAAGTTGGGTGTTCAGAATCTTCACACTCCAACTTGAGGGGGAGTATTGAGCCTGGATAATATCTCACGCAATATTTGATTATATATATCATGCAATATCAGATCATATCTTGAAATATATTGTTTTAGGCGAATTAGTGGGAGAGTAGTTAGTTTGTTTCCATATTTTTGTTAGTAGTTTCCTTATTTTGGTTAGCAGCAGTTCTCGGCCTTTTTATATATAAGGGCTTAGCAGATTATATTAAAAACACACCATTATCATTCACAAATTCTCATGTTAATTTGAATATTCAGTTCTATAAAATATGTTCTCGTTTATCAATTTTATCAACCTAGCAAACACCCAGATTGGGGTTTCGCGGTTAGGGTTTTATATGTTTTTTAAAATTTCTCAATTTTTTCTGTGTTTCTCATTTCTCGCAAAAAAATCTGCTAATTTTTTTAAGGTTTCTGTAATTTTTTAGAGTTTTGGCGCGGTGAGGTGAACGGCGGATCGGTAGGGGTTTGACTTTCGGCGAGTATTTCCGGTGATCGAGATTAGTATTGTGTTTATCTTGTATTGTTTATGCATTTTGGTGGTGTTAAGATTAAGGTTAAGGTTAGTTTGTTTTTAGATCTGTGTTTAGTTTGGTGGTGTTACGATTAAGGTTAAGGTTAGTTTTGTGTTTATCTTGCATGTGGATTATTTGTCATTATAACTTTTATTTTGATGAGGCTCATGTAAGTTAATTACTTTTATGAATATTTCTTGTGATTTTATTTTATATGTTCTTTCCAAGTGCTTTAAAGCATATTGAATTACATCTTTAATGCATACATTTGACTCATTAAATTTTTTTGAGAGAGAAAGGCAGTAGTTACATTGACTTTTATACTCTGCTGTAATTTAGTATGAAGTTCACAGGGTTGCTTGCAAATTTATTTAAACTTATACGAATCTCGAATAATTGCAGTTCAATATAAACTGAATTGTGTTCATGTGAATTTGTGGTGGCCTGAAAAATTCAAATACATGTCCAGTTTAAATTTTGAGCATTTCAACAAACTGCTGCCATTAATACTTTTACTTTGGGCGGAAAAACTATTTTAAATACATTTTTTGCTTCTTGATTTTTTAATGTTATAAAGGTAAATGTATAGCATTGAGGTGGAAAATATCAAGGAACTTGGTTGGTTCTATTCAGCCTTTTATCATCGTATGACGACTCTTCAGTTGTCTTCGCTGTTGCGGCAACTTTAATTTTTGTTCTTTCTTTGTTGAACAGATTCCCATGACTCCGGTGTGAATGTTTTAGGTTAAAGACGCAAAGACTCTGTTAGAAAGGTTGCACCGTAGATGGCTAAAAATATATTATTAGAAAACGAAGAATCGAGGCTTGTGTAAACACAATTTCCTTAAAACAATATTCGTCCTTCACTCTCGGTGCTAGTGACTGTTAGGACGTTTGTTTCCCAGGATACAACGATTAAATAGCAAAAATACTAGCACACGTATTTTGCTTACGGCGAACCGAGAAGTTGCCCGAAATATATCACCGGAGTGCCAAAGGAACGAGATAAAAAATGAATGCAAATTTAGCGTAGCAATTGCCGGAAAATGTTTGTATCTCTTTCCAATCTTGTTTTCTTGTTTTCTTGTTTTTTCCATGTGTTTTTCGTTGTCTTTGGGGCTATGGGTTGCAGCTACTTATATAGCCAACCCAAATTTGTAACTGTTGGCCGCAATAAAGTAGCAATTAAATATTTGGACCAAAACCGAAATTGGACCAAAACTGAAACTGCCATTCTTAATGCGAATTTTAATTGATAATTCAACCTTGCTGCTGTAACTGCTACAGCCATCAAATGTAACCTCAAGCCATTTAGTGCAGGTTTTTAATTTTCCGAATAAATTTCTAACTCTTGAATTTCAAAATGGACTGAAACTGTCACAGCCTCAATAATGATACATTTGTAACATTCATCCAATTTAAATTCAAGGTTTAATTCTCCGAAAATAACCTCCAACACTTCAATTTTGAAACTGCTCTAATTATTTCAGCAGTTACGGAAAAATTTGAGGTAAGAAGTAGTTTGTCCGTCCGCTACCAAATCGGTGCGACATTCGTGTAATTTTACAAACTACAAATGAGTTTATACTTTTATACCCACTTCCTCATTTGATATTTTCCAATATAGGACAAAAACCACTTTGTTTTTTCCTACTCAAATTTTGGTTACAACAATTGTTTGAAAAATCATTTCGCATTCATTCCAACACCAAAATGGGCGAATGAGATATCAAGTCGAAGCTCACTTCGAAGCACATTTTCCAACAACCCCCACATGAATGGAAATTAATACAAACACCAAAAGATTTTTGGCGATATAAATCGACGTTAGAAACTTGCATAGGATAGGTAGGTGTCACCCTTTGAACCTTCCCTTGTGAAAGCACACTTACTTTACTAGTTAGGCAGTAGACGCGATGTCTTTGAACTGTCAACTGTTTTGTGTAAATGATAATGCACTCCACTCAAGTTCTTTCTAACAACTCTCAGTTCTCATGGTTATGTTCGTTTTGGCCATGAACATCCGCCTGGTTCTGCAAGAGTGTTTAGGAATATGCCTTACAATATTCCCTTCGAAGCGGCCCCACTTCTCTCTTACATAGGTGGTCCTTGCAAGAATTTCTCTCAAATTCTTCTTGAATCATTAATAGCCATTTTGCTAATCCTCATACTATATCACTGTAGCATCTTTAGGCAATGGACTTTTAGGGTTTCAATTATCCCCCACATGACAGTGATTTACGAGTTAGACAATTAGGTTGTCCTTTTGAACCTAATTCTTGGGATCTCCAGTCATTTAGGTAAGGTTTTCCTTCATCTGAACTCATCTTTTTTTAAGGCTTTTAGTCACATTCCTTTCGATGATGTCATAATTAACTCTCGATTTAACCCTTTGGTTAATTATCCTTAGACCTCACGTAGTCTATTGAGATAACTCCAGTTGAGAGTAGTTGTCTAATGGTATTACGTCTACGACAAATATGTCTAGACTTACCATTGTACAAATTGTTGTGTGCCCTCCAAATTAAATTTGAGGGTCATGTACACAAGAAACAATAAGTGCTAGCTACTGTTATGTGCATTGCCAATGAATACATCATTAACAGTTTAGGACCTATTTTCACTTTCTTAAGTGGTGGAATATATAGACACCTTTGCTATACACCCTCACACTTTCAAGTATTTGTAGGATAGTTCTCGACTATGCCATAATTCATATAGACTTTTGTCTAATTTCTCTTGTGGCACCTTATTTAAAAGGTAATTTGCAGTCAACACTGCTTCTCCACACATATTATGAGGTAACCCCAAATTTAGCAACATTGTATTCATTTTTTTTTTCAATGTTCGGTTTTGAAAAGCATGAACTTATCAAAAGCTTCATCTTTATTCTTTAGAAGATACACAAAATACAATTTTTGTGCTATCATCTATAAACGTGGTAAAATATTTATTTCCACCACGAGTTTGCACGATTTTTAAATCACACGCATTAGTATGAATTAAATCAAGTTGTTCACTATTTCTTTCAATAGTTTGGAAAGATGACCCCGAGTCATTTTCGCTTCCACACAAATCTCACATTTGTGATTTGTATCAATATGGAGTTTTGGTGTGTTATTTAAATTCATCATTTTTTTTTTAATGAATTGAAATTGACATGTCCCAAACAACCATTCCTCGAATTTTGGTTCAAAAACCCTTTTCGAGTCAACCACTAAGAAGTTTAAGGAACCGTCCGACAATAAATTTATTTATATCGGCATCCTTTATTTTATACTTCTTTTCTAAAATGCTCCACATTTCTCTTATGGACGACACTTCGATATACACATCGTATGATGCATCAATATGATTATTTTTCGAATAATTTCAAAATTTCTTGTAGCATAGATTGCAACTATTAATATTCTTGACTTAATCCTTGTCACGGAAGAATGCATATCAAAGTCAAGAAATCTTTCGGATTAAATCCAAAATTAAATTTCCTCTTCAAGCACAAATATACAATTTTTTTTTTTTTGAATTAAACATCAAAATCATCACTTGATGCTAACTATCAAGTGATATGATCCAAAAGTCTCACATCTTTCATATCATTAAAAGAATTTAATTAAAATGCGCTCATGAACTCTATCATAAGCCCAAATGTATTCTTTTCAAATGGCTCAAACCCTTGATGATTTGACCATTTCAGTCCACTAGACCAACAAGATGGTCTAACTATTTGATTTAAGGATCCATTTAAATCCAATCAATTAATCAATTTTAGATCACAAATCTGAAAATTATACACTAGACTAGGCCTTCCAAGCGATAGCCATATTTTATAAAATTTTGGCATATTATGAGTCAACATAAAATCAAGTGGAAGAATGACATTCTCACCTTTGATTAAAACCAGATTTTATCAACATAAACATACTCTTTTGTATAGAAGATGGTTTTACATCATTAATTATTCTTTGCCAAAATTAATTCTTATTAACACAAAAGAGGAACAAATATATTCACGAACCTCTAAATCATCACATCTTCGTATTAGCCATCTCGAAGAAAATATTGTTTTAAGATTGTTAGAAAGGTTGCACCGTAGATGGCTAAAAATATATTATTAGAAAACGAAGAATCGAGGCTTGTGTAAACACAATTTCCTTAAAACAATATTCGTCCTTCACTCTCGGTGCTAGTGACTGTTAGGACGTTTGTTTCCCAAGATACAACGATTAAATAGCAAAAATACTAGCACACGTATTTTGCTTACGGCGAACCGAGAAGTTGCCCGAAATATATCACCGGAGTGCCAAAGGAACGAGATAAAAAATGAATGCAAATTTAGCGTAGCAATTGCCGGAAAATGTTTGTATCTCTTTCCAATCTTGTTTTCTTGTTTTTTCCATGTGTTTTTCGTTGTCTTTGGGGCTATGGGTTGCAGCTACTTATATAGCCAACCCAAATTTGTAACTGTTGGCCGCAATAAAGTAGCAATTAAATATTTGGACCAAAACCGAAATTGGATCAAAACTGAAACTGCCATTCTTAATGCGAATTTTAATTGATAATTCAACCTTGCTGCTGTAACTGCTACAGCCATCAAATGTAACCTCAAGCCATTTAGTGCAGATTTTTAATTTTCCGAATAAATTTCTAACTCTTGAATTTCAAAATGGACTGAAACTGTCACAGCCTCAATAATGATACATTTGTAACATTCATCCAATTTAAATTCAAGGTTTAATTCTCCGAAAATAACCTCCAACACTTCAATTTTGAAACTGCTCTAATTATTTCAGCAGTTACGGAAAAATTTGAGGTAAGAAGTAGTTTGTCCGTCCGCTACCAAATCGGTGCGACATTCGTGTAATTTTACAAACTACAAATGAGTTTATACTTTTATACCTACTTCCTCATTTGATATTTTCCAATATAGAACAAAAACCACTTTGTTTTTTCCTACTCAAATTTTGGTTACAACAATTGTTTGAAAAATCATTTCGCATTCATTCCAACACCAAAATGGGCGAATGAGATATCGAGTCGAAGCTCACTTCGAAGCACATTTTCCAACAGACTCTTGGTGCAAATATTAGGACTGCAATGATTAGACTGTAGATGATCTTGAATTTGCTGGACGTTTTCCAACACAAATGGAGGATAGTTGATGATTTCTGTTGGAATTTCAAGTCACTCAGTTGGAGAATTGTGTAGCCAACCAAGCTAGTTGCAGAATAAAATATGACGATGAGTACCCACTCCCACTTTAGTGCATGTGGAAATTGTGTATGAATGATTCTCAATGCTTTTTTAACAAATATTGGCTATATATACAGTGGTCTATATGCCATATCAATGTCTTTTAAACCATATTCGGATCTGTTATTATTTTCTGGTTGTTGTGTAGCTGTTATAGTGTTGTTAAACAAACCGAGCTGCTTGTGCGCTTGGTTCGATTTGGCTCATTAATGCTCGAACTCGGCTTGACTCATTAAACGAGTTTGTTAGATATTCGATTTACTAACAGGCCGGCTTGATATTTAAATGTTTTCTTTTTATTCTCAGCTCGTTAGATTTGTTTACGAGTTGAGTTGAGCTCGTTTTTTAACTCGTTAATGTAATTGAGTCAAGCTTGAAAATACTCAGGATGTTTGCAAACAAAATAAATAAAATTAATTCTAGTTTCAAATTATTTTGTAAAAATTATCTAATGCCTTCTTGAGAGAAAATGGGAGTTTTGGTCCCACCAACCACGCACCCTCAAATTTTTGGTCCATGACTTTCACATTTAGTTCCAATAGATTAAATTTTATCATATTTGGTCCCACCGTTAAGTCAGCCGTCAGTCAGCTGTTAGCGTTTTTGGTCCCGTTAATTCATTTTTCATTATTTTTCCATTCTTATTTAAAAAGGAAAAATCACAAAAAAATAGAATTTAAAAATATAAAATCTCCTTCTCAATCCCTGTACATCAAATAGAATTTAAAAATATTAATTACAATTATTTTCATTATTTTTCCATTCTTATTTAAAAAGGAAAAATTCAGAAAAAATAGAATTTAAAATTATTAATTGGGTACCGCTACTAACACCCCAAAACATGTTATACACACCCCATCATTTTAAAAATAAAAATAGATAATTGTAAAATGACTAAGTAACCCTTATATAAATTAAAGATAATTTTTTAAAAAAAATTGAAAAAATCTTAAAAAATATAATTAAAATCTGAAAAATATTTTAAAAGATTAATAAAATCTTAAAAAATTAATTTAAATAATCAAATATTTTTTAAAAATAATCTGAAAAAATTAAATATTTTTAAAAAGAAAAAAATAAATTATTCAAATAAAAAATTTAAAAATCAATTAAAAATAAATAAATTCGTAAAATTTTAATAAATTGTAAAAAATAATTAATTAAAAATCAATTAAAATTAAGAATAAAATCTAAAAAATTAAAAATCACCTAAATCTTAAGAATTAATTAAATTAATTATAAATATTAAAAATATAATTGATTTAATTATTTTTTAAAATTTAGTTGAAATTTTTAATTTTTATTTAACTTTATTTTATTTTTAAAGATTTAATTTTTTAATTTAATATTGAGTTGATTTTTCTTTATTATTTTATATAATTTTAAAAAAAATCGTTAATCCTTAAAAAAAATTGATTTATTTTTCAGAGTTTATTTAGATATAATTATTATTTTTTTCATTTTTTTTATTTTCTTAATTAATTTAATTGATTGTTTCATTTTTAAATGATTTTTAAAATTTAACTGATTTTTTTAAATATTTTCAACGTTTACACGTAATTTTATTGTATTATTGATTTTTTTTGTTAATTAAATTTTATATGTTTTTAAAGATTTAGTTAATTTTTATTAGTTATGAGGGCTAAAGGGTAAATAGGAAATAATTGGGGTGTGTATAGTAATAAAAATTGAATTTTAAATTTTAATGGGGTGTGTTTAACATTTGGGGTGTGTATAATATTTTTTGGGGTGTTATTAGCCCCAAAAAAAAAAAGGAAAATAAAGAAAAAATTTAACAATTATACGTACAGTATGCATATATCTCTCCCTCGCCTTCTCTTCTGGCCGGCGAACGTCTGTCCCCTCACTCTGATCGTTGTTAACGTCGCCACTTTAGTTCCATTCTCGTCATCACCTTTCCGCCACCCGTCACCACCACCGCGCCACCACCTTAACCCCGTATTCTTTCAAAATCTTTTGAAGAATCCGACTATAAAGTTCAAATTCGATCACGAAATTCATGGAGACTACCCACTATAGCCTCGTGTCAGTGCTAGGAATCAAAGCCCCTTGTCAATTTCAAATTTCGATCTCTCCTTCATCTCCAATTTTTTAATTTTCATCGTCATTTTCTTACAATTTTTGACCATTTTCTTAACTTAGTTTTTCTGATTTTTTAATATTCGTGTTAGTGTTTGGGATTGGGGCTAGGGGCCTGGGACGAACTCGTAGCAGGTGGCGCCGCCTGAGCCTGAAACTCGCCGATGTGTGGTTGTCCCTGAAGCACAGGTTCCGACGGGAATGTCAGGCAGGCAGCCCTGTGGAGAAAATCCGATCAACTGCAGCGTCGATCTGAGTAGAAACAAACAACGATATGATGGCCAGCGTGTGTGAATCCAGAGCGCTAGATGTCGGCCATGGGGCCTGAGCACGATCTGTTGCCGTCTTTGATTGTGCGGGATGAAGGTTGCGGTGAAGAAGGGTGCTTCCTTGCGAAGCATGAGAGGAATCTGTGGTGTTGCTAAGTCCGGAAATAACCATTAGGACGGGGCCGGGGGAACCGACGGCGAATGGCCATCACCGCATTCAAGCTACTGCGAAAATGTCCGGCGAGGGGGAAGATGATGACTACAATTTGGGGATTTTGGCCACAATCTTAGGGTTCTGAAACAATTTGGGAATTTTGTTAAGGGTGAACTTTGATTTTGGAGTGAAAAATAACGATTGACGGCCACGTGATGGGCACGTGAGTCTGTCCGTTAAAACTTAACGGGGTTGGGACGAAATTACAAAATTTGCACAATACTGGAACCAAATGTGATAAAATTTAACACATTGGGACTAAATGTGAAAGTCATGGGACCAAAACGACAATTTTCTCGCCTTGTTGATTCTTAAACTTTTAGCCCCAAAAATAATTTAAGCTCAAAAAAAGGGTCCGTAAGACCTCTCCATTGCTCAAAACTTAATTAAACAGTGTCGTGAAATATCAAACTGATTCAAATATATTTCAAGTTTTCAATTTGACAATGTTGTGTTGATCTAATAAAAATAAAAATAATAATAAGAACCACTGCTGAACCTACTTTCTACTAGCTTCTCTTAATTATTGCATTAACTGATTCTCTACTGGAGTATTTCCATAACACCTCCGACTGTACGTACACACAAGAAAGTGCAAGTTGTGCAACTGATGAGAGACTTTTGAGGCAGTTTGAATTTTGAGAATGCAATCAATTCAACCCAATTCTTCATGACCATCTAAACAAAATTAATTTTGCCTTCCCATACATGTAAGTAATAAAGAAGCAGCACCATAATCCCCAAAAAAAAAGAACACCAAACTGATCAGGTTGAGGAAGAGACAAGGATCACCTAGTAACCTCGATCAAATACAATTTTAGCATGCATTATCAATTTTCGTGTTCACTCCATCATATATGCATTCAATACAAACTTAAAACTGGAGATTGAAGTGATCAAGCAGTATGGTCTCAGGCAGGTACGTAAGACTCGAGCATCACCTAGTAGTCATGGGTAAATTTGCATTTTTGCAAAGGTTAAGAGGACAAAATGGTAAATCACTCATAAATTTTAAATCATAACACACTTCCTATCTAACGTATCAAACACTAAATTAGATTTTTAAAAAATGCACTATCATGCTTAATCTATCTAAATTCTCTATCTTACATTTATCTTATCAAAACAATCTGACGAGGCCCTATATTATATATAAGACAGACATGCCAAATCACAATGATATATTTTTATTTCCTGTAAAAAAGTCGCAATAATCATGTGGTAAGTAGAAATGAAATTTGAATATTAATGTTTCAACATGTTGACTTGTTTCATCACTTAGGTTTGTAGTTATTGTCTCCCCAATCATTATATTATATTCATCCCAAATTATTGGGCAGCCCACAAGTGTAATAGTAAGACTTGCAAATTAACCTCATAAAATTTGTTCCATATATTACGTCCTTTACCCATATAAAAGGGAAAATTGTGAATAACTTCATTTGGGTCTTACTTTTAGGAATAAATGCAACATCAATTTTTTTTTTGGTTAGAGCAACAAAATGGGGGATGAAGTTACATTTATATCCTTTCTTTACCCTTTTCTCCCTCACATGTCCTGAAAAGACATTTTCAATCCACTTTTTTCATGTCAGAGCATTAATGCGTTTTATTAATTACTATTCATATTTTTATTAATTATTAATACTCCACTTTTTTTTTTATGTAAGAACAGTAATGTGCTTTATTAATTACTAATCATTTTTTTATTAATTATTAATATTAGTTTAATATGTAGTTTATTAATTATTAATATCAGTTAAAAAAATTTATATGAAATTGATTTTTTTTATACTTTTCTTTCGCGAAATTAATTAATTTCGCATTTTTTGTACGTTTTTATATTTTATGAGATTGAGAAATTAATTTTTCATTTTCTTTTCTTTTTGTATTATATTTACTTTTATTCAAAAATTATTTAGATTCAAATTTTAAATTATAGAATTTTTTTTTCTATTTTATTTAGTTTTTTTATATAATATTTCATTATATTGAATATATGTTTTCATACTAACAATAAATAATGCATACACATATTGCATACGATCAACATATATTGCATACCAGCAACATATATTGCATACGCATATTTCAATTTTTTTTAAATAATATCCAATTGGATGATTTACTTGATGAATATAAAACTATTGAAAATATAAATTAGGATTTAAGAAATATACAAGAACAAAAAATTTTCCCAATTTAGAATTTGAAATTGGAAACAAAATCAATACATATGAAATAAAAATACGAATCAATTTACTGAAACTGGGGGTGAACTAAGGAGATCGGTGGGTGCACCCGGGAGAGGTGTATCGAGTGAAATTGGGGTGCACATAGGAGGGGTGTATCGAGTGAAACTGGGGTGTGAATCTTGGGGTGTATTAAATGAAACTGGGGGTGCACTTCTGGGCTGGCAAACCCTAGCCCATTCGTAACTCACTAGAAAGCCCATTTTGGAAGGGGAGAACCCTAGTCCCTTGCCCTAGAATCTGTGTGGCGGCCGCCGTCGTCGCCTTGAAAATCGCCGGCAACGATAGACACATAATTTGTGTGGCCGCCGCAGCCCGGCCGCCATGGTCGGAAAAAATGAAACACAAATCCGGAAAAATACCATCAAATTCGAAAACGTAAAAAAAAATAAAAAAAATATCAGAAATCGAAAAAAATCGAGAAAATCCTTCATCTTCAATCGCCGCCCTCTTCGTCTTTCACGGCGGAGTTGCAGATCGGCAACGACGTCGATTGAACCCCACGACACAGATCGGCACACGCTTCGTCTTCCCCCGGGAAAGGAGTGGCTCGCCGGCGATGGCCCCTACAATGTCTTTGACGGCGGCACCATGAAATTGACCCCCTGCAATGTCTTCGTCTTCGCCGATCTCTTCGGCGGCCATGGAAAATCTCCTTGAGAAAAGCTCCATCGTTATCTAGGTGCCGGCATAAAGAAGACATTCTTGAGAGAAGCGAATGGATCTTCGCCGCCGCGCCTCCGACGTAGGGGATCTGGTGGCAGCGCCGTCCTTTAACCGCCGCGCGGTTCTGCTACTCCATGTGTGAAGCTGTCTAAGACGACTGTGATGATAAAAAACATACCAAATCAACCTTTCGTGCCCGAATCGACCCACCTCCGAACCACATTTCACTTCTTCCTTCATTTTTTTTGTGGTAGTTTTGTCATAGAGAATACAGAGGAGAATACAGAGATGAAGGGGATAAATTGAGAGAGGATATTTGAATTTACAGAGAATGGAGAGAGAAAAAGAATTTTTGATTTGAGAATTGGAGGAGAGAAGGGAAGTGACGTATAAAACAAAATTTGACCAAAAGGGGTAAATTTGGGTTTTTACCTCATTTTTGTTGTTTTAAATAATACCAAAAAATTTTTGTTGTTTTACCTACTTACTAAGCCTAAATTGAAGGTCTAAGTAAATAATCACCATAGAAAATCAAGTCTTCACATGGACGTGTAGGGTGATTACTTCAAGTCAACACACAAGATAAAATATTGATTAATTTATGTATAAAATAGATAGATAAATAATATGATGAAATATTGTAAAGTTTAAATATAAATAAATTAAGACTATTTATAAATAAAGTAAATTACAATTTGAGTATATAAATAATAATTAGTAGGTAAAAAATAAAACAATGTTAATAATATTATTTTAAAAAAATAAAATTAATGAAATCTAAACGATAAAAAAAATGAAAATATTGAAATTTCATGGATTATTAATAATGGGCAAAAACTTGTGTAAGACCGTCTCACGGACGGATCTCTTTTGATCCATATTTTTTAAAACATGTTCTAATGGCCGCATTAGTATTTTCTGTTATTTTAATTAACAAATTCGGCCCAACCAACTTGTATTAAAGCCCAATATATAATTTTCAACCATTCTTATTTTCCGATTTTCTTCGTGATTATTTCCATGTTCCTTCAATCTAGTTTCTTCATTTTGGGGTGGTCTTGTGTGAGACCGTCTCACGGATCTCATTGCGTGAGACGGATCCTTATTTTGGCCCCAAACCAAAAAACTGGCAATTGCGTTTCATTGTCACACTCCGTGTCCAGTATTCACACGCCGAAGCCCATACTTGTTGTCAAGCCCACAAACACACATACAGGCCCACATTAATAAAAAATGTTAATCTTATTTATTTTAATAAATTAAAAGATATATAAATTCAAATAAAATAAAATATAAAATGTAGGAGTAGTTATCTTCTTGGAGCTGGTCTTATATTATATGAGACAAGTCTTTTTTTATCCGATATAAAAAGTGAGAATATTTAAGTAAAAGTGTATCACTTTTATTAATACTCGTGTACACTACTTTATAGTCTCATTCATTAACTCAAAACTAAAAAGTGATCAAGTTTATTCAAAAAGTTATAATATTTATGTAAAAAAAATTATAGTCACTTTTTGTAAAATTATTATCACTTTTAACTAAATTTTTATCACTTTTTAAATACAAATAATTATATCAAGTAAA
Organism: Galeopsis tetrahit; assembly: GCA_963675135.1. NCBI lineage: Eukaryota > Viridiplantae > Streptophyta > Magnoliopsida > Lamiales > Lamiaceae > Galeopsis > Galeopsis tetrahit. The sequence goes on from OY776124.1 coordinate 9,407,833, forward strand.
AAGAGACAACAATTAACTCTGAAAACTAACACAAAATTAGTAATCATGTCCAATAAAATATAATCTCATTCATTAACTCAGATGTGAAAAGTGATAATATTTATGTAAAAAATGATAGTCATTTTTAATAAAAAATTTCACTTTTTGAATAATAATATTTTTCTAAATAAAAAGTGACAATATACTCAAAAAATTGATGCAACTAATAAAAATAATTATATAATTATATCTACTAGACTACTAACATATAATCTCATTCACCCGTAAACTAAAATTTATGGAATTTGTTGAACAAAAAACACATACTCATCAAATTTATGAAATTATATCAAGTAAAAGATACAACAATTAACTCTAAAAACAAACACAAAATTAGTAATCATGCCCAATAAAATATAATCTTATTCATTAACTCAGATGTGAAAAGTGATAATATTTATGCAAAAAGTGATAGTCACATTTAATAAAAACGTTATCACTTTTCAACCAAACTTTATCACTTTTAAATAATGGTATTTTTCTAAATAAAAAGTGACAATAAACTCAAAAATTGATGCAATTAATAAAAATAATTATATGTACTAATACATAATCACATTCACCCATAAACTAAAATTATGTATCTCCTAATAAATAATCTCATTCAAAACTAAAATAATTGTTAAAGATACTCATGTCCACTAACACATAGTCTCATTCATTAATTAACTCATAACTAAAAAATGACAATGTTTTTAAAAAAAGTGATACGTAAATTTTAAAGTAAAAAATGATAGTCACTTTTAATAAAATTATTATTATTTTAACTAAATTTTATCATTTTTTGAATGAATAATTTTATCAAGAAGAACTCTAAGAACTAACACAAAGTTAGTAATCATACGTACCCAACACCATATATCTATTAACTCATATTTGAAAAGTGACAATAATAATGCAAAATGTGATAATGTTTAAATAAAAAGTGATATCATTTTGATAAAAATATTATCACTTTTTAATTTAATTTTATCACTTTTTTAATAATTATATTTTAAAAAAATGACTATAAACTTAAAAAATTGATGCAATTTATAAAGATAATCACGTGTACTAACAATAATCTCATTAATTCAAAAACTAAAATTTTATGAAATTTCAAATTTATAGATTCATAAATATAATTTTTTTTTCTTCAGAAAATGGAAAAATTGAGAGATCAGAAAAATCGGATAAAACTGAATTTCTATATAAAAATGAAGGGCAAAAACTTGTGTAAGACCGTCTCACGGACGGATCTCTTTTGATCCATATTTTTTAAAACATGTTCTAATGGCCGCATTAGTATTTTCTGTTATTTTAATTAACAAATTCGGCCCAACCAACTTGTATTAAAGCCCAATATATAATTTTCAACCATTCTTATTTTCCGATTTTCTTCGTGATTATTTCCATGTTCCTTCAATCTAGTTTCTTCATTTTTATATAGAAATTCAGTTTTATCCGATTTTTCTGATCTCTCAATTTTTCCATTTTCTGAAGAAAAAAAAATTATATTTATGAATCTATAAATTTGAAATTTCATAAAATTTTAGTTTTTGAATTAATGAGATTATTGTTAGTACACGTGATTATCTTTATAAATTGCATCAATTTTTTAAGTTTATAGTCATTTTTTTAAAATATAATTATTAAAAAAGTGATAAAATTAAATTAAAAAGTGATAATATTTTTATCAAAATGATATCACTTTTTATTTAAACATTATCACATTTTGCATTATTATTGTCACTTTTCAAATATGAGTTAATAGATATATGGTGTTGGGTACGTATGATTACTAACTTTGTGTTAGTTCTTAGAGTTCTTCTTGATAAAATTATTCATTCAAAAAATGATAAAATTTAGTTAAAATAATAATAATTTTATTAAAAGTGACTATCATTTTTTACTTTAAAATTTACGTATCACTTTTTTTAAAAACATTGTCATTTTTTAGTTATGAGTTAATTAATGAATGAGACTATGTGTTAGTGGACATGAGTATCTTTAACAATTATTTTAGTTTTGAATGAGATTATTTATTAGGAGATACATAATTTTAGTTTATGGGTGAATGTGATTATGTATTAGTACATATAATTATTTTTATTAATTGCATCAATTTTTGAGTTTATTGTCACTTTTTATTTAGAAAAATACCATTATTTAAAAGTGATAAAGTTTGGTTGAAAAGTGATAACGTTTTTATTAAATGTGACTATCACTTTTTGCATAAATATTATCACTTTTCACATCTGAGTTAATGAATAAGATTATATTTTATTGGGCATGATTACTAATTTTGTGTTTGTTTTTAGAGTTAATTGTTGTATCTTTTACTTGATATAATTTCATAAATTTGATGAGTATGTGTTTTTTGTTCAACAAATTCCATAAATTTTAGTTTACGGGTGAATGAGATTATATGTTAGTAGTCTAGTAGATATAATTATATAATTATTTTTATTAGTTGCATCAATTTTTTGAGTATATTGTCACTTTTTATTTAGAAAAATATTATTATTCAAAAAGTGAAATTTTTTATTAAAAATGACTATCATTTTTTACATAAATATTATCACTTTTCACATCTGAGTTAATGAATGAGATTATATTTTATTGGACATGATTACTAATTTTGTGTTAGTTTTCAGAGTTAATTGTTGTCTCTTTTTACTTGATATAATTATTTGTATTTAAAAAGTGATAAAAATTTAGTTAAAAGTGATAATAATTTTACAAAAAGTGACTATAATTTTTTTTACATAAATATTATAACTTTTTGAATAAACTTGATCACTTTTTAGTTTTGAGTTAATGAATGAGACTATAAAGTAGTGTACACGAGTATTAATAAAAGTGATACACTTTTACTTAAATATTCTCACTTTTTATATCGGATAAAAAAAGACTTGTCTCATATAATATAAGACCAGCTCCAAGAAGATAACTACTCCTACATTTTATATTTTATTTTATTTGAATTTATATATCTTTTAATTTATTAAAATAAATAAGATTAACATTTTTTATTAATGTGGGCCTGTATGTGTGTTTGTGGGCTTGACAACAAGTATGGGCTTCGGCGTGTGAATACTGGACACGGAGTGTGACAATGAAACGCAATTGCCAGTTTTTTGGTTTGGGGCCAAAATAAGGATCCGTCTCACGCAATGAGATCCGTGAGACGGTCTCACACAAGACCACCCCTTAATAATATGTTATCAAATAAGTGTAAGTGATTAGTGTGAAAATTGCTTGAAATTCTTGTATTTAATTTGCATAATTTTATAGGATTTCTTGCATTATTTACACTAACTTGACTCGTTGCACTTGATTTGGAGAAAGGATGTGATTTGCTATTTTTTATAGAAAAAAGAGCACTTTTGGAGCAAAACATGTCTCGATTATTTTGTGACGTTAATTGAAGGAGTGAAACGAGAATGAAGTAGAAGAAAATAAAATTGAAGGCCCAATTTGATGGCGGCCATATGCTTTAATTCGCTTCCATCAGCAAGCAATTAAAATGGAGGGAGGTGTTAGTTTTATTTTAGTAGTCCAGGCCCATTCTACAATTACTTGGGTCCATTAAGAATTAGAGGGAAGCATTATAAGGAAGCTGCAGGAATTCTTTATAGGTTATGGGCCTATGCCCATTCCACCAACTTTAATTAAAGGGCGCGGCTAAAGGCACCCGGCGTTCCTATGAGTACACCCAGGTAAAAAAAATTTGGTGAAAAGGGTGCAGCGAAATTACTTTTGTACCCCTCTTGTATATTTTAAAAAAAGTACGCGGATGAGTACACCCACCTGCCTCTAAATCGCGGGAGAATTCAGAGAGTCTCACAACTCTCATTTCCAAACTTTCCATTTCTGCAATTTCCATTTCTAGAGCTAACATGGGGTCGAAAATGGTCGATTATGATGTAATAACTACGAGTGGTGGTGCCAATGACTCATTTGTAAGTTATTTATCATGTTTTGAAAGTTTTTTTTTCGAAAGTGAAAGAGTTTTTATGTTTAGGGTTTTTTAGTGTTTGTGTTGGTGTTTATGCTTGTTTTTTTTGCATCTTATGACTTTATAGTGGTATGTAGTTGAAATAATATTCATTTAGGACATAGATTTTGACATTATGTATTGCATTTTTCGTTTTTCAAAAAAACCCCTTTTCGCGACTGGTTCTGCGAAGAAGACGACCATGTTCGTGTTTTTTTTTCGGACATGGTCGTGTTGTCCGAAAAAAAGTTCAAAACAAATATCTTTTGTTTTGAACTTTTTTTCGAACATAGGTCTTTTGTGTTGAATAAATTTTCGAACATGCAGCTGTTGTTTTGAACTTTTTTTCGAACATGAAGCTGTTGTTTTGAACTTTTCTTCGAACATGAAGCTTTTGTTTTGAAGAAAATTTCGAACATTACTTAATTTTTGTTTTTTTGAATTTCAGACTTCGGGTGATGAGAAGGACGATGTTTGGGTGGACGAATATTGTCTTGAAGAGGAGTATGAGGAGTACAATTATGATGATGAGTGGGCGAATGACTCTGTTGTTGAACCGGAGAATGATGATGTCCAGGGTCATGAAATTATTATGGACTACACGGACGTCTTCACGAATATGGCTTTATTTGAGTCTCGTGACACACTCTTGTCTTGGGTGCGTAGTACGGGGAGACAACACAACATAATTATTGTTGTGAAGCGGTCGGATAACGGCCAAGGTACTAAAAAAGGTCGTATATTCTTGACGTGTGAGCGTGGCGGTGTGTACCGTGAAAAGAAGAAGCCTACAACTCCTATGAAGAAGAAGGCTAAGAAGAACGAGGTGGTACAAGAAAAGAGTGGAAAGGTTACGGGCACCAAGAAATGTGGGTGTCCGTTTATGTTGAAGGGTACAGAAGAAGGTGAGATGCAGTGGAGATTAGAGGTGAAATGCGGTACACATAACCATCCAATATCCCGTTACCTTGAGGGACATTCTTATGCCGGCCGCCTAACTACCGAGGAAGAGGACTTCGTTGTCGAAATGTCCAAATTACACGCTCCTCCTAAATCTGTATTGATGAAGTTGAAGAGGAATAATGAGAACAATCACTCGACTCTTCGAACGATCTACAATGTAAGGTTGAAGCACAAAATCCATCAATACAATGGACGTAGTCAGTTGCAATATTTGATGAGTCAACTTGTCGAGCAAAATTACTTCCACGCCACACGAAGATGTGAGAAGACAAACACTCTTAACGAGTTATTTTTTGCACATCCCGTCTCACTCCAACTGGTGCGTGCTTTTTCGAAGGTACTCATGATAGATTGCACATACAAGACGAATAGGTACCGACTACCTTATTTGGAGATTGTGGGGGTTACATCGACTGGGATCACATTTTGTGTTGCGTCGGTGTACCTAATGGATGAGAAAGAAGAAAATTATCAATGGGCATTGGAGGTGCTTCGAGATGTGTTGGGCTCATCTTCTCTTCCCGATATTATTATCACGGACCGTGAGCTTGCATTGATGAATGCTGTGGCCAAGAAATTTCCTGAAGCCCGTCATTTTCTTTGTACATTCCACATTGACCGGAATGTACTAGCCAACTGCAAGGGTGCATTTAAAGATGTCAAAAAATGGGAGGTATTCAACTCTCATTTCAACTATTTGTGGAGGTCCGATACCCAGGCCGACTTTGAAGAAGCTCTTGCTAAGTTCAAGTCCAAATTTCCGAAGAAGCCAGTGGATTACGTGTTGAATAGTTGGATTAACCCTTACAAAGAGAGGTTTGTAAGTGCTTGGACGAATGAATTTATGCACTTTGGCAACACCACAACCAACAGGTATGTTTATACTTTAGTCTTTACACGTAAATTATTACTTTAATTTATAAGTTGCATAACGTTTTAAATTTTCTCTGATCAGGGTCGAAAGCCATCACGCCGCGTTGAAAAGAATGTTGGGCAATTCATTAGGAAATTTTGAGACATGTTGGGAGAAATGTCACACTCTATTCGAGGCATGCCATGTTTCAATTAAAGCCTCCTTCGAAAAGAGTTTGAACGTAGCTCAACATAGGTTCTCCTCAAACGTTTTCAATTACTTACGAGGGGCGGTGTCGTTTGTGGCTCTAGAAAAGATATTTCATGAAATCAAGGTGATCAAACGACCCGGATTCGATCCTAAAGAGTGCCAACACATCTTGAGGAAGGTATACGGTTTGCCATGTGGTCATGAGATCGAAGAGTATGTTTACTGTGACAAACCGATACCCGTGAATGCCATTGATCCCTTTTGGAGGAAATTGGATATGGAGCCTGCCCCAACCACCACATCAGTTGACCCCGTTCCCACCCACAACAAAAATCGCTTTGAAGATGCCGTAGACGACATGGCTGAGGTTTATAAGAGCTTCTCTCAGGAGGAGCAACTCATCTTCTTAAAGCGTATGAGGGAGCTTGCAAACCCCGAGACTACGACTCTTATTGAGCCACCTCCTAAGGAAGACACTCGTGGTCGACCCAAAAAAGGAAAAAAGAAGAAGAAGGCCGGTGCGTCCACCAAACGTGACCCTAGCCTATTTGAGCTTGTAGAGAGTCAAGTTGCAAGTTGCTCGGTGGTACAAAAGGAGCAGACGGTCATCAATGTAGATAACTCGCTCTCATCCCCGTCCTTCCAAAAGAAAGGGGTTCCAAAAAAACAACCGGTAATTCTCAGCCCTTGCATGTTTATTTTTGTGTTTTGGTGATGTGTAATATTTTTGGTGATTTTTGGTTGTAGATGTGTAATATTTTTGGTGATTTTGTTGTAGATGTGTAATATTTTTGGTGATTTGGTTGTCGATGGGTAATATTTTGGTGATTTTGGTTGTAATATGCGTAGGTACCCCGTCGGCGTACCCGAGCCTCCCAAGGAATGGACTTCATCGGATATTTACCCATCGAGCATCAACCGTACATTATCGACATCAAGAACGTTAAGGGTGACGGACACTGCGGTTTTCGAGCAGTGGCTGGGTATTGGGATTCGGTGAAGATGAGTGGGCGAGGGTTCGGATGGACTTGATGAGCGAATTGTCCCGCAATCTAACGTTGTACAACAACGTGTTCTTGTTGAAGGATTGCGTCCATGTTGTGCTTGGCAAATTGAATTGCTTTACGGAGTTTGCACATAAAAAACATTGGTTCGGGTTGCCGTACATGGGATATCTAGTGGCGTCACATTATAATGTGGCGGTGGTGGTTCTTGATACCCATCTATGCCTTACGTATCTGCCGTTCAACAAGGACCCTCCTCAAGAACCGAGGAGTATTTGGTTGGGATTAATTAATGAGAACCATTTCATTCAGGTATTTGATTGCATTGCTTTAATGAATTTATTTACACGTATATGTTGCATATTTTATATATAACACATAAATCTCGAATGCGTGTAGGTTATGATGGGTGCTGGGCGCACTTTGCCCCCGGTCATCAATTCGTGGAAGCATGAGGGTCAACACATTTCGGACGGATGGAAAAATGCATATGCGTCCGGAGGAATTAATTAGATGATAGTGGTTAGAAACTTTTTGGTTAGAAACTTTGGAATACTTTTGTGGTTATAAACTTTGGAATACTTTTGTCTTTTTGGTGTAATTTGTGTACAAATTGTCAAAAACAACATTTATAGACAATTTGTGTACAAATTCTTGATGTGTAATATTTTTGGAACATGTATACGGTTTCAACGTTACAATGGATGACTTGTGTAATTTAATAGCTCTATTTTTTGAATGGTTTATCGTGCTTGAATGAGCCACTACAATTGTGTTAAAAGTATAATATGGTGTATAAAATTAGAAAGTTGGGATTATTTTTTTCAAAAAATTGACTTTTGTTCGAAAATACGTTACCAACAATTGGTCCATGTTCGAAAATATGTTCCCAACAATAACGCCATGTTCGAAAATTTGGGCCATGTTCGAAAATATGTTCCCAACATATGGTCCATGTTCGAAAAAAAGTACCCAACATATGCCCAATGTTCGAAATATATTTACGCGAGTTTTACTTGGTCGATTTTTTAACCCCAAAGTCTCTGTTACGGACTTTTTTTCGAACATATGGTCCATGTTCGAAAAAAAGTACCCAACATATGCCCAATGTTCGAAATTTATTTACGCGAGTTTTACTTGGTCGATTTTTTAACCCCAAAGTCTCTGTTACGGACTTTTTTTCGAACATTTGGTCCATGTTCGAAAATAAGTACCCAACATATGCCCAATGTTCGAAATTTATTTACGCGAGTTTTATTTGGTCGATTTTTTAACCCCAAAGTCTCTGTTACGGAATTTTTTTCGAACATTTGGTCCATGTTCGAAAATAAGTACCCAACATATGCCCAATGTTCGAAAATTATTTACGCGAGTTTTACTTGGTCGATTTTTTAACCCCAAAGTCTCTGTTACGGACTTTTTTTCGAACATTTGGTCCATGTTCGAAAATAAGTACCCAACATATGCCCAATGTTCGAAAATTATTTACGCGAGTTTTACTTGGTCGATTTTTTAACCCCAAAGTCTCTGTTACGGACTTTTTTTCGAACATTTGGTCCATGTTCGAAAATAAGTACACAACATGTGACAAATGTTCGAAAATTACTTCCACGCAAATAATATTTGTTCGAAAATGTGTTCGTGTTCGGTAATAAATGTCGGGCATATATCATTTGTTCGAAAAAAGGTCTCGTACAAAGGTGGGTGTCCTCATCCAAAACAGTAATCATGTGGGTGTTCTCATCCAAACTACTTTTAATTAGTAAAACAAACTGTTGGGAATAAAATGATTTTGAATTAGATACCAAAACCCCTGATTGATGATGATCAGATTAGTTGAGATATGCTCAAGTCAAGTTCAGGCAAGCTGTCTTAGTGCACTTTAGTATGTAGAATGCTTAAGTAAAAATCTCAGAAATGTTATGAGATTTTAGTAATCAGGATAGTTGTCCAAAGCTGGAATGTTAGGCAGCTTGATAGGTCTATAGGACAAAGTTGCTGATCCATTCAAGACAAGCTGATCTAATGGACAACTGAGTTGAAGAAATCAAGAACAATAAAGCTGTGTTCATAAATGCAAAAGATCAAGACAGTTGAAGTACAAATGATCAAAAGCATTGATAGCAAAAGACACATTCAATGAAGCATTTATTGCCAATCATGCCTGAAACAAGCATTGAAGACTTAGAGAATTAAAGAGTGAAGCATTGAATGAATGTTGGAACATTCTAAACTGCAGCAGGAATGTTCAGGGAGCTTGTCCCATCTGACCGTTGGCTGTGTATAGAGTTTGCCACAAATCAACCTAGGACAATGTGCAAAATTGGAAACTGACACAAGTCTTCTCAGCCGCATTTGTCAGAAGTCAACACATTCATTCAAGCAACCATTGAAGAGCCCTTTTACACAGTGGATAAAAGGATGCCAAGCTTCATAGCCGTTTCAATGGTGCTGCAAATAGACATATTTGAATTGCTAATCCCTCCAACGGTTAGTTGTTCAAATTTGTCTACAAATACAGAAGTGATCAAAGGGATTCATTATCCAAGTACAAGCTATCAAACTATCATCAAGCTTTCAAAAGGAAACCAAGCTGTTCTCTAGAATTCCAAGTTTCCTGAATCACTTCTTATTAGCTAAGCCAATCTTTGTAAACATCCAAAGCTTAGCATTGAGATATCCTAAGCCTTTACACTGTTCTTATTGTAAAGGATATCTCTACTAGTTGGAACCAAACCTCAAACCCTTATCTCATTAAGTGAAGAGAGAGTTTGTTGTAGAAGTGAGGAGTTAAGGACTGTTAGTGTGAAACACAGTCTTAACTCAGAGAGATTGAGCACTAGGACTCAAGTTATCCTAGGGATCAAAACACTAAGAGAGTGTTGTTGATCAGTGCACCTTGGCACTATAAAACAAGCTAATTCCATTGAGAAGGAATTATCCTGTTCAATCAGGGAAAGTGGATGTAGGAGCTTGAGTCTCTGAACCACTATAAACTTGTGTGCCATTTACTTACTGCATTCCTTATTTCACTTACATTCAAACATATTTTTAAGAAGCATAACTCAGTAAGTAAGAAAATCTGTTTTGGACAAAGTCCCTGATAACCTGCATCTTTTCAGAAATTAACTTGGAGTATTTCTTTAAGTCAAAGGCCAACCACATTCCGCACTTAGCAACTCTTTTAGATATTTAGCCAACTGATCACTCAATAGTAATCAGTAGGACAAGTATCTATCAAAGTTCACACTCAGGCCAGTTGTGAGACAACTTGCCTGATAGACCAGTTTGTCAAAAAGAAAAAGAATTTGCATACACAAGTGCATTCCCCCCCCCCCCCATACACTTGTGTTATACTCCACCAAGGACCAACACAAACTATAACCTTATAAAAACCATATAAAAACCATATACAAAACCATATAAAAACCATACATTCATAAAGCATTTAAGTTAACATACATGTTAAAATACTAAACTAAAGTATCATTCTGATCGATCAAACTACGATTAATAAAACACAACATGTGATAAATGTTCGAAAATTATATAAAACAAGTTTTAGTCAAGAACGCCTAGCCCTTCCACGTCCCCGACCTCTTCCACGTCCCCGACCTCTTCCACTTGATGATGACGGTGCCTCTTCTCCTACGTCATCCGAAATTTGTCCACCAAGCTGCCTCACAACTTGTTCAACCTTTTGCATTACCCCATCCATTGTTAATGGCTCGTCGTTCCTCCACTTGTGCAACAACATGTTCAGCTCAACCTTTGCAAAATCTACCAAGTGCCCTAACTCAGCCATACGTGGAGGCTCACGAGGAGGAAGTCTCCTATTTTCTGGATTTGAAACGTAAGGACGGCCGTTGGCGAGGTACCAATCAATATAACCATCGCTGCAATCCAAATCTTGGATACAATGTTCACCAAGTCTATCCTCCGTAAGCATGTGTGCGTCCCACGTAGAAAAGTACTCCGCTATAGCACCCCACACTAGCTTTGTTTTCTTGGATGTGGAACCGGTCCTCTTAACACGGGCAGCAAGCGGCTTCTCAAGAACGGTTTGCACGTACCCGAACTGTCTGAGCACTCTATCCGGCATGTACGGCTCAACAATATCTCCGCAGACAATGCACCCATGAAAGTAAGAAACCTCATCAAATGGATGTCTTTCTCGTTCGGGACGATATGGATTCCAGTTAACCTACAACACACCATTAAATTAAAAAAATGCTTACTTATCTTAAAAACAAATAAACAACAGACAAATATATTCATTTGGTTAATAACGTACCTCGCTTGCTAGGAGGGTATCTAATCGTTCTCTAAAGCCTCTTACTCGGTCGACACAGGGGCCTGTATGAGCTTCGGGTGCATAACGCATCGACAGTGGATCCGAACGGCCCAAGTCTGGATTATGAGGCGGCAAGATCAAAGTAGGGAAGTGCTCATAAATCCAAGCCTACAAGTACAATATTATTAGGTCAATATCAAATGAAAAACATGAAATATTAACAAACTTATTTAAAATACTTAATATCTCTAATAACGGAAGGTAACCACCAATCTGCCTACACTTGAATTTTGACGCCATCCCCAATTGTCTATACAAATAGGCAAGCGCTGCGGTACCCCAAGCATAGTTCGAAAATTCTTCCATGTCGTCCATATACTGCAACCACTGTACGTGAACACGAGTACCACTTTTGTCCGGAAACAAGGTGGTCCCAAACACGTACAACACAAACGCTCGTGCTGAATACAACACCTCGTCCTCGTTGTCCGAGGACATCATGGGCATAAAAGTCTCCCTTAGCCACGATAGCTTCACGGAACCCCCTCGTTGCCCACTTAATGCTTCCTTGGCTTGTACTAATGATAAACCCAAATATTTCATCAAATAATCTGAAGCCAAGATATGTTCTTCGGACGTAGACTGCACCGGGAGACCATTAACTTTCAGATTCGTGATGCAACGGACATCATCGAGGGTGATTGTCATTTCCCCGAAGGGCAAGTGGAATGAGTTGGTCTCTTCGTGCCATCTCTCAACGAAGGCTGTGATAAGATTCTTGTTTGAATACTTGTAAGCCCCACGTCTAACATGAATCAATCTAGATCCTCTCAAAAACCTCCGCCAATGACGCCAATCTTCATCATCATCGAACTCCCAATGCAATAGTTTCGTCACATGACAGTGACACTTCAACACATCTCGCTCCTCACCCAACCATATGTATTTGGCTACATGCTCTTGGAAGCTTTTGAGAAGGGGAGGTGCGGTTACCAATGGTCGATTAACCGTCACAACTCTTCTTTCTTCCTCTGCCTCTACCTCTCCCTCTTCCTCTCCCTCTTCCTCTTCCTCTTCCTCTTCCTCTTCCTCTTCCTCTTCCTCGTCCTGTCCATCTCCGTCATCGTTTCCCTCATCTACTTCCGGTTCTTGTAGAGTGGGCACCGGTTCTTGTGGAGTGGGCTCTTGAGGATTGGGTTCTTGTGGAGTGGGCTCTTGAGCAATGGCAACTTGTGGAATGGCCTCTTGTGGATTGGGCTCTTGAGGAGCGGCCTCATCGCTAATATGTTGCTTCTTTTTTCTGTTGGAAGCAGTCGGTCGAGCCCTAATAACACCCTCTACAAAAACCAACACAAAGAAGCCATGTTCGAAATTAAAACCACAACAAAAAAGCTATGTTCGAAATTAAAACCAAAACAACCAAGCCATGTTCGAAATTAAAACACAAACAAACAAGTCATGTTCGAAAATTATATCAACACAAATAGGCCATGTTCGAAAATTACTACATGTTCGAAACTAAACCCAAAACAAATAAGCAATGTTCGAAAATTATATCAAAACAATAAACCAATGTTCGAAAATCATACCAAAACAAAAAAGCCATGTTCGAAACCTAAACCAAAACAAACAACCCATGTCCGAAATTTACTTCCGGACAAGCATCAAATGTGCGAAAAACCAGTAAGAAACACTGCAATCGTACTAACCCATCAAAAATTAGATGCCTATTGGTTTATTTTCATCCTAACCCATCAAAAATTGATACATTCTACACATAAACATGATTATAACACAAAAAACCAACATTAACCAACCTTAATCAACACATGAAATTAACACCAAATTCAAAAAATAAATTCTAAACCCTACAACAATAAAATCAATGTTTCAACCAACAAAAATCGAAATTAAACATGCGTCCTACTCTTCTTCTTATCAAATAAAAGCAAGAAAAACTAACCTTTACCCATTTTTTGCAAAATCTAACAAAAAATCGAATGAATCTTCGAAAAAACAATCGCGTCCTCTTCGAAAAATCGCGTCCTCTTCGCGTCCTCTCTATTTTCTCTTCTTCGACGTCGCAGGGAGTGTGCGAAAATGGAGTGGGAGGAGTGCGAATTTTGGTTGGGGGAGATGAGAGGTTTGGGAAGATGGAGGGTGGGTGTACCCAATCGAGAGAGAAGAGAGGAGAGAAGGGAGGGAGCGAATTTTTGGTTAAAGGAACTGAGGGCATTTTTGGTTTTTCCAGGTGGGTGTCCTCATCCAAAACGCGTGTGTCCTCATCTCCTGGGTGTACTCATAGGATCCTTGGGTGCCTTTAGCCGCGCCCTTAATTAAAAAGTCCATTCTTGGATTCCAAGGAGGCCCAAGCCCATGGCAGCTGGCCCATTCCTCAATCAATTAAAGCTGGAACCATTTAATCAATTTGGGGGACATACACACAGGGAGGAGATTGGCGGACGAAAAGCAGGGCATCACTCCATTGGGGGAGAAATCCTCCTCTCCTCCAAACACTTTCACTCAATAGATTAGTTATTTCATTTCTTAGATAGACTTTAATTTAGTATTTCAATTTAATGTTAGCTTTGGAGGATTTGAAGACAAGAGGTGATATTTTTCTATTATTGCAATTTTAATTTGATAATTTCATTTTCATTCATGTTTTATAGTTTAATTTCTATTAGTTTTATTTTAGTTGTTAATTTAGACATGGGCTAATCTCCAATTGCCTTGGGTGTTGATGTTTTGATGATAATTAGTGTAATTGTGGATTAATTGCATGATTAGCTTAGAATTTGGGTGTTGATGTTTCTAGAGTTGTACTTTGATTGATTCATTTGGTTGATCAACCCTATTAGCGAGCATTTTCGATTATGTTTATTGCAACGAGAGTTGGGTAGCATGATTGGGAGTGTGAGTGTGAGCTTTGGTCAATTGAATAGAAGTTAATTAATAATTAGCTCACCCGAGAGGGGTGTTAATGGCTAGACCGACAACCTTAGACACTAAACGAGTAGAGGTCGTCTAGGAGTTTGGTGAGAGGGCGTTTCATAAGCATTAGTAACCGTGTTGAAAGTGCTTATGAAACACTATCTTAGGAGCTTATGGTATTTTGGTTAGATCCTATAATTGCTAATCAATGCACGATGTTGACCTATGCCTTTCGAGGGGGTTTACACACACATGTGATAGCCTTTAGCTTAACCCGAATTCGTAGTAAAATCATGTAATTGGTTCACTAGTTCACTTAATTGCTCACAAAACGGAAACACCCGAGGCAATGTTTTCTCTCCTTGCACTTTCATTATTGAGAGTTAGTTTAGTTGATTGCATTAGTTTTCTATTTTCTTAGTTGGTATTTGCTTACTCCTCACATTTAGCTTCTATAACACCATTTTGACGTATAGTTTTGGGGCTCCACGCTCTCTCTAGGTCCTTGGACGATAACTACTAGGTCGTATACTTACTCAACTATAACGAACCCATACGCTTGTGGGGATTGTTATTGTTGTACTAAAAAGTGTGCAAAATACGAACCAAGTCAGTAAGTAACATGGACTTTCTACACTTGTGATACAGTTGAGAACGAGTTCGAGTGCAACAGTTAGAAGAAATAACACGATATTAACAGAAAACTGTTATCTAAAGTACGTTATCTTTATGATATTATATACAATATAAGACAATAACTTAGTGTCTTAAACAAAGAAAGACAAAAATTTATACTAAAACAACCAAGGACAAAATTAATTAGTTTGAGACCAATATGCCCCTGTTTTCAAATTAAGCTGTATATTCAAATTCAATTAATTTAGTTTAGCAAAATTAGGAAAGTCAACCAATTTAAAATTCAATTAAGGTATTAATTATATTCCCTAGAATCTCGCGCTGCTTTTCTTCCAGAAACATATTACGAAATTCCTCTCAGCTTGACTCGAGTGCATATTCACGCGGTGGCTTGATATTCAGAGATTAGTTCGAAGCTTCGAAGGGTTGAAACTCGAAATCGCGTTCGTTACCATCTTTATTCCAGGTTTTTTTCACTGCATGTCTGTTATTTTATGATCAATGGTATAAAAAAATGAAATCTCATAGTGTATATGTTTTCGCAATGTTTTAAATATATGTGATTCATATTTTTTTTCGATTTTCAGTTGTTTTTCTGATGATTATATGTTTTTTATAGATACTGGTGTTTGATAAAATAATTTTTGTTGTTGAAAATGCTCTGTTTTTGTAGGGGTAGTACTGTAGATATTTGGTTAGGGTTTTGCATATTCATAGATAATAGTTCGAAATATGGAACGCGTATTAGCGATGTTGATTGTTTTCTGGTAATGATTTGTGTTGATTAAAAACAATAGATTGAAAATTGAAGTGCCTAGCCGCATATACCATTTAAATTTGAACAATAGGATAGTTAATGTCTGTATATTGAAGAAGTAGTCTTGGGCATCTTAAATTTTCAGAATTTTGTATTATTTTTTTCAAAATTATGGGTTATAGACAAATACAATTTGTTACAGTTGTTAAAACAAGATTCGACATTTATATGCAATTACTTTAAGATTGAGAATTCTTGTGGAGATATGAAAAGGGAAATAAGTTACTTGTTATTGAATATATATCTTTAACAAGTGTTTTCATCTGCATGTTTTTCTGTATACATATATGAAGATGGCAAGAGGTAAAAAAGGTGTGATACAAATTAAGGAAGGTGGAAGAAATATCAAAAAGAAGAAAGCAATTAAAGCTGTTAGAGCATCTGCAAGTAAGTGTTTATTATTAGATTTCATTTATATATGGTTGTTATGCAACTTTAGTTTAAAATAATAATTATATGCAGTCTATGTCTGATTATTTAGTTGTTTTCTGTTTTTGGAAGGAAAAAAGAATAAAAACGTAACTGTTAAGGTCAGAAATGACAAGGGAAAAGGTTGGATCGTATAACATTCTTATACAATAGCTTTTCTGTTTGTTTTATTATGAAATATACAGATATAACTAACTTAACCTTGTTATTCAATATCAGGAAAAAAGCAAAAAGTTATGCGATGCAGAGTATTATCGGATGATTCAGGTTATGTTTATATGTTTGTAATGACATTTGTTGTATGAATACTTTATTCATACATGAAATTGTTTTACATCTATTAATATGAATACATATATTGTTAGATTTTGAGAGCGGACCGGAGATGGACTTGGATATAGATGAACACACAATGTCTGTCTCTGAAGGTAAATTTAATTATCGTTTTAATCTGTATTGTAGTTTTTATTTGTATGTATATTTAATTCCATATCTTAATTATTATTTAATACTATATTACTTAGTTTGATCAATTCGTAATTCAGATTCTGATATTGGAGAATGCAGCAGAAACAAACGTAGACAAACTAAGTTGAATATAAGAAAAAAAAAAAGATAAGTAAAGGTAAGTGATGTATCTTGGACCATTTTATTTTTTGTTAAGGGGTAATTATGCATAACTATATTAACTACATTTTTTATGATCATCAGTTGCTGATTGTGAAAGAGGTGGAGAATACTGTTTTCGATCAAATATGCGTACATGCTTCAAAGAAATGCTGTGTTTCAGGTTTTCAGACATGCATTATGAAGAAATGAAACTGACACCTTTCTGGTTCTTAATGGAAGCAATTTTAAAAAATGGAACTGAGGATATGGTTATTAAATGTACTAAGTATGAGGAAGATATCAGACAAATTGTTTCAAAATACGACAAGGTCTCTGGTGGTTTTTTGATTGGGGGAGAAGAATTGGATTTGAATAGAAGTGATGCAGAGTTAATCTTGGGATTAACATCGGGTAACGAGAAGTTGTCATTTCGAGTTGATAATTATAGTCACCCTGCCTGGATTAGAAGATGCTTTGATGGGAGGTTCTTGAACAGAAAGCCTTTGCCATCTTTATACCGTCCATTGATAAAGAACAAGATTCAAGAAATGCAGCATCGCACTGATAAAGAATCGTTGCAGGATGTTGCTAGACTATTGAGTTGTTATGTTATGTGTGGTATTCTATGTCCGGTTAAAAGTGGTGCTTTACCATGGTATTTGACATTATATTTGGAGGATTTTTATGATGTATGCAAGTACGATTGGAGTATGTTTGTAGTTCAATATCTGAAGTATCATGTTAAGAAAAGTAAGGATACCAAGTCTGATGGTTGTGCTGCATTATTACCTGTAAGCATTTACTTCTATATTATATTGTTCCATGTATATTTATATGCAACATTGATATATAGTTACAGTTACTAATTTTAATTTTGTATGCAGTTTTGGCTTTGTGAACACTCTTCCTTAATAGATCCGTTGAACGACAGAGCTTTCCCGAGATTTTTGAAGTGGGATTTAAATGCTCTTAATGCTGTTCTAGACAGGGGAATTCTGAACAAACATTCTAAGGTAATACTAACTCTACATATTTTTCTATCACAAATATTATTGAAATGATTAATATGGAGAATTTGTTGAAAATGTTATATGCAGTTTACACTGTCAACCAATTGTTTGAAAAAAACTGCTTGGGAGGAAGAACAGTACAATACACTGAATGCATTCAGAGATAATGAAAGATCAAATAGGATAGCAAGGGCTGACAGTAATCCTGGTGATTTTACGAATGCTCGTGGACAGTCATGCGCAACTGCTGATGTAAATGCAAATGTAGAGTCTGTAGACATGCAACGTGTTTTGCCCGGTAAAGAGCAAGCTGTAAATTTTGATATTGGATCGAGTTCAAAATTGAAGGCTACAAGCATGGATGATGGTCCTTCTTTTGATATAGGATTTTGTAATAATAATGAACCGGACGATGTGGACGTTGATAGAACTGTAATGAGGGTTTGCAGTGATCTGAAAAAATCTTTTGTTGAAGATCATACTGAATTTGGTGTGATTAAAAAAGGGGTAAGTATTGAAGTTGATAAGGTTGTACAAGATGAGGTTGACAAAAGTTTGGATGATATTGTTCATTTGAGAAAGTGCAATGAGAAGCTGGAACTTGAAATAAAGAAGCTCAAAGAAGAATTTGAGAAGGAAAGAGCTACATATGCACTGGATAAGAATGCAAAAAATCAGATGATTTTAGGACTGGAGTTTGAAATAGAAGTGCTAAAGGCAGAAAATCAAATGCTCAGCAAGCCTTTGAACAAACTAACAGAAGATGAGTTGATGATGGAAGAACTAGACAGAGTTGAAAAAGAAGAGTTGGGTAAAAAGTCTAGTAGTGTGTTTGAGGAACAGAATGTTCTTACAGCAGAACCTGTTATTGCTACAGAATTATTGGCGACAACTTCGGTTAGTAAAGTTCAGGTTGAAAGTGAATGCGAACGGAAAATTAATTATGAGAGTCCACCAAAGACCAGCTGTTAAAGTAGGAAGAAGGAATAAGGTTATTCGATCTCCTAGTTCTATGGTTGATCGAATCAAAGGGAGAACCTTTGCAAATAACAGGAAGCCTATTCTGATGTCTCCGCAAGTTCTGACCCAGGAATTAGATTTGGTGCACGAGTTAAACGACACTGAAGAATTGATAGAGGAGGGCCAAAAAATAGACAACACATGTCAGAAGTTGATGAAGTCTCCGTTCAATGTTTCTGTCCAAACTGTGAAGAATGCACCGTTAGGGTTGAAGAATCAATTGTTTAGCGAGCTGTATGATTATGGAGCTAGGTAAATTGAAACTTTAATTATATGCAGCCTTACATATTTAGATTTTGTCTTATTTTTCTCAATTTGTGTTTATGCATAATATATCTGTTTTATACTCCCTCCGTCCCGGAAGTGTTTGCACCACAAAGTGGGCACACTTTTTAAGAAAAAAGTGTAATGAGTGGAGTGTTGAGGGGTAATTTTGTAAAGTTATATGAATAAAGTAAAAAGGTGATTGGAAAGAGAGTAAAAGTAATGGCATTTTGTGTAAATATGTGAATATTGTGAGGGTGGGGTTTATGAAGAAGTTTCCTTTTATGGGTGTGCAAACAATTGTGGGACGGACAAATAAGGTAAGTGTGCAAACAGTTGTGGGACGGAGGGAGTAATGTTTATACATTTTCAGCCATTCAGTGTACGTTGGGAATGGTCCGTTAACTGATGTCACCGTTCAAATGCTGATAAACTTACTAAATGAGATGACAGTTGACAATCAGGTTAATAAACATTATATCATTCAGTCAACCCTTTGTTCAGTTTTATAAAAATCGATGGATCGTCTGACAGCATATGTCGGTTATCATATTTTTTGTTGTATGTAAAACAGGTTATAGATGCATGGTCTGATTGCATACGATCAACTGCATCGGAACAATATCCTTCTTCTCACGGTGTCACTATACTGACCTCATCATGTTGGGTAATAAACTACTTAAATAATCCAAGTATTTTCTTATTTTAGAGATTCAGATAATAATTTTCTGTTTGTTTTTTAATCAATGATTTCAAGGCGCGAAATCTCCCAGCAAAAAATATTTGGAAGTATGATTGAAACATTTCTTGAACAAAGTTTTGATAAGAATATACTTCTCTTCCCTATTATCATAACCGATGTTGGTAGAAGAACGAGATCAAATGTTACAAAGCACTGGACACTATTGAAATTGGAAATGAAGAGTAGGCAATGGACGTTCTATAACTCCCTTCGTCCAAGGAAGCTTACATCTCCTGATCCATACTTGAAAGAGGCTATGCATGTTGTAAGTTGTTCAATTCTTATAATTAAATATTATAAGAAATTTATATATGTTCAATACAAACTGTTATTAATATAAATATTTCATTCATTTATCCAAATTACTAGGTTAAGTATGTCGAGGCGAAGTTGACAACAGTGTTCATCAAATCAGCACCTAACCATCCGTTTTTAAAGATTAAATTCTCAAATCCTATTCAATCTGAGATTATGCAGCAGGTACCTGGTTCACTAGATTGTGGGATTATAGTTTGCAAATTACTCGAATGCTTTGTAAAGGGTGAAGAACCTCCGGTAGGCGATTACAATGCCGATGCTGCAAGTGCTATGCGTGTTCGGATGGTTGGGATATTTCTGAATCCGTTCGTTTACAATTAGTTATGTGTGTTTATTTTAAACAATGTACTCATCTCCTACGAATTGAACTCCCTGTCACTCAGTTGGTTTTGCTATTTTGGTTTATTAGATGTTGACAACTTTTTGAGTTCATAACTTATGAATGGAATGACATTGTTCGATTTCGTCTATGAATTGTCTTGATTTTATTCTTAGTAAAACATATGTATATATTCAGTCATACAATTACCTTAATTATATTCATTAGATATGCATATTTATATATGTATATATTCAGTCATACTATTACCTTAATTATATTCATTAGATATGCATATTTATATATATTGTATATAATCTCTATATATATATAAATTAAATAGGAATTGTATACTAGTATACATATTATATATTCAATATGTTGAAAAATAATTTCGTTACACAAACTTATTTTAATTGATTATTTCCCAATTATAAATTTGGTATTTATTAATTGAATAAATTATTATTATATTTTTTATTATTTCGTTTCTAAAATTAGGGTTAATCACCATTACTCAACGAATTCCCCTATTTATTTAGATACCTACGCTTTATATATCCCAGAAGGGAACCATTTTGCCCTACTTTTATATCTTTAACATTCGAATACCTATCTAATATAATATTAATTCGAAGCGATATGAATCGTGAGGATAATTGGGATGTGAATGCAGTGAATCGGCTAAGATGCTATTGTGGAATCGATGCTAAAATCGTCACATTTTGGAAGAATCAGAATGTGGGTAGGAGATTTCATGGCTGCGAATCGTACCCGGTTAGTTGTTCCATTTAATGATATGTATTTTTTATAACAATGTTCAACTGGTTTAATTTACGCATATATGTAAATATTAAGTTTTACTGCAAATTAATTTACAGAAATCTGGATTCTGCAAGTTTTTTAGATGGATTGATGATCCATTGTGTGCACGAGGACAACATATTATACATGGACTGATTAAGAAATTAAATGAGGAGAGAAATCAAGCCAACGACCTGCTGATTAATATCAAGAAGCTAGAAGATGAGATTGCATATTTTAAGGTTGAGAATGCACATATGTTGTCTGCTTTGATTGTTGAGGGGAATACTGTTGACAACAAGGCTAAAAAAGGAACACTAAATTTAGCCGCTGTCTATTTTAAATACACGTTGTTTATCTTTGTAGTTTGGGTATTATGGTATCTATGGATGAAGTCAATCTCTAATGTCAAATGCGATATGCTTATGATAGATTAAATGTTTTATGATATTTAATTCTTGCAGTAAACACTTTCAACTTTCATTGGTTGATTTTCTGTATTAGTGTTTTGGTAATGAAGCTATTATGATATATTTTTTTTTTACTTCATTCATAGGTTTCAACGCTTCGCATAATAAGAATACCAAATATGAGATTGTTCAAAAATAACATTTACAACATATATTTCACTTCAATATAGCTTACAAAAATAAATATTGTAATACTCATTACTATACATATTTGGGGAATGGAGAAACAAGGCTATGTAAAACACTATATGTACGATCGACCCCAAGGGCTGCATCTATGGAATCCAGTGCTTGGAATTCTCTCTTTTCTATATCATAAGAGCAAAATGTACCATTTGACTCTTCTTTGAACATAATCAAAGTCTTCGTAAAATTCAAATAGCAAATCGGGTTGATAGTGAACATAAAAGGTAAAACTTCTTCTTTGTATATCGTCAAGCTTGTCCACTTAGATTGATCGTTTTGATATGTTAATATGTGCATCTGAAGAAAGTATCTATTCACTAGGTTCACTTCTGGGCTAAGCTTGCTGGAATAAACAACAATAGTAGTCTCGTCCAAAGCACCAATATCCACATACCATGTCGGGAGTATAAAATTTGGAATATCTATTAGGTCATAAACAGACTTATTTGCATCGTACGATACAATTTTATATACTCCACCATCAAATTTAACCTGCCAATGAAATCGACCACCAACAAAAAAACAATTTGCAATAGGAGGCCTATCATACGGATACCGTTCAACAAAACACCAAGAATCTGAATTATGTGAATATAGCTTCACCTCAAAATGATATCCTTGTAAAGACCAAAATCTAGCTATTCTCATTATCTTGAAATCATTTAAATCGATGTTAAAACCTATGCAAAAATAAACCCATGCTTCACGAAATTGAGGAGGTATTGATATAGGGTCATTTTTTATAAAAAAATGTTTCATTTGAAGATGGATTGACAAGAGAATACTGATCATCAGTGTTGCAAAAAAATACTAACCCATCGTATGTACCAAGTATTTCATAATCTTCATCTTCAGAACGAACAAACCTTCTATACGATGGATGTGCAAGAGGAACCAATTCATAACATATAGGTGGATTTGCCTCCTTTACTTGATTGAGCACTGAGAATCTATTATCTTCTTTCATTCTACGGAGGTGCCTTTGAACAAACTCATCAGTAGAAATCAACCTCTCCCATATGCGAGAAACGCATTTGAATCTTATGAGTGATTTGGGAAGAAGTTGCTCAAGTATTTGAAATGAAATGTCTTCTGGTATTGCTTCACTCATTTTTTTTTTTTTTGATAGCTTTTTAAGAAAAATGTTAAATTTACCAGTTTAGAGATGTTCCTACTCGAAAAAATGATGATGGAGGTTATGTTCAATTTTTGTTTAAGAGGCCTGTTAAATAGCATTTAATGCATTGCAACTATTCGTTTCATTAGTCAGTTTAAGAAACAATTTTAATTGAATAAGAAATTACCTAACATTTTAAACTTTAATCATTTTAACTGAAACTACATATGATATGAATATTTTACAAAGATTTAAAAAATTTTATCTCACAAATAATTAATAAATAATGTACGTGATGTTCACGTACGTGGGAATATTATATGCTTTGCATAAATACCACTATGCACGACATATAATATGTATATGCATTTAGTTTAACCATTGAATTTTTCCAATATATTATTTTCATTTAATATAATATTTTTTATTCTAAATTATATTATTATAGAAATAGCTCATATAGCATATTTATTAAATAATATATTTCTATAATAAAAAATAATTCAGAAAATAAAAAAATAAAAACCTAACGCATAAGCAAAACTAAATTAATTTAGTTTCTGTAAAAATTGCTACATTGGGAAGTCCAAACGACGTGCTCTTTGATATGATGTGTTCTGTCTTAAATTATGTTGGTCCTGAAAGGAGTAGATAACAAGTGTATGGGGGGGGAATACACTTGTATGCAATTCTTTTTGAACTTTGATCAAACCAGAACTCAGCAAGGTTGTCTTGGACAACTCTGCTGAAGGTGATTAACTCTTCTAAGATAATCAATCCACTAAGTACTATTGAGTACTTAGTTGAATAACTATCTAGGGGAGTTATATGTGCGGAATAGTGGTTGGCCCTTTAAGTTTAGACTCCTTTAATTTCTGAAATCACTTAGTCAATGTAAAACAGTCCAGTTAAGCTTCAGGGAAGTTGTCCAAAACAGTTTTGCACAGTCTTTGAATGTGTATCTTTGAAAGATCAGTTTTGTGTGCAGTGTTGAGTGAATGTAAGTACTTGTAAAGTAAATCAACACAAGAGTTTATAGTGGTTCAGAGACTCAAGCTCCTACATCCACTTTCCCTGATTTAACAGGATAATTCCTTCACTCTTGGAATTAACTTGTTTTATAGTGCCAAGGTGCACTTGATCAAGAACACCACTCCTTGGTGAATTGATCCCTAGGATGTCTAGAGTCCTAGTACCCTCTTCTCAACTCAGAACTGAACTGTTCTTCTCTCAACAGTCAGTTCCTACCACTTCTACTACTACAACCTTCTCACTTTCACTCTTGAAAGATATGAGGATTGAAGTAAGGTTCCAACTAATGAGATATCCTTTACAATGATGATCAGTGTATAAGGATATGATATCTCTCTAAGCTTGTGTATGAATATACAATTGGGTTCAGCTTAGAAGAAGTGTATAAAGACTAAGATAGTCTCTTTGAAAGCTTAAGAGCACTTGTCAACTTGTAGGATAGTTGGATATTCTTGTCAAGGTTGAGGTGCTTTCAAATGGTCTTCACACTTCTGTATTTATAGACAAAATGGAGGATTTGCCCGTTGGAGAGGCAGCCCCAAATTGCTATAAATGTCTTCCTTGAGTTCTTCAAACTGGAAGACAGATTCTTGATAGTGACATGTCCTCATTTGGGTAATAAACGGCTGTAACAGTTTTGTCTTCATTCTGCAGCACTTTTCCCAATGTTTGACTTCTTGTTAGGACTTGGACATGGCTTCTGAAGGTTGATCCAATGATAGGACAACATTCCTTATCATCTGGACAACTCTCCTTATCACTATCAGCAGTTTTGCTTTTCAGCATGGTTGGCTTGCTCTTCTTCAGATGACTTGGCTCTTTCCCTTTATTTCTCTTGTGTATGGTCTTAGCTCATTCCTTTGAGGACCTTTAGGGACTGGTTGTCTCAATCTCTTCAGCATAGTTGATCTTAGGCTTTCAGAGCACTTGATCTTGGTCAAATTAGCTGAGACAACTCCTCTGGACAACTCTCCTGATCAGCATGATTGGTCTTTTTGCATCAGAGCACTTTATACTTTAGAGTTGGCTTATCTGGACAACTCTTCCTGACCAAAACCTTTGAGTAGTCTTGTCCTTTTGAGCTAGGTAGGTTTGTTCTTGCATATGGCTAGCTTCTTTGGACAACTCTCCAGATCAGTGCTTTAAGAATATTTTCTCTGGACAACTCTCCTGATAAGAGCATCTTAGATTTCATAGAGTGTCCTTACTCTTTGTTCCAGAATTTGAGCCTTGGGGAGACTTGATCTTGATCATCTTCAAAGCATAGGTTCCCCCTCAAATTGTGCATCTAATTGTCTAAGAGCTGCCTAACATTTCAGCTTCTCATCTAGCCTATAATCTATATGTTCTAACATTCTTAGAACATATTTTTCATTGACTTAGGCATGTCTCAGGGGGTTTTTGGAATTCAATCAAAACATAGCTCATTTTATTCCCAACAATTTCCCCCTTTTTGATGATGCCAAAACCTATACAATTTTAAGCAAAAGTGACTTGTCTACACCTATTACATGTATCTTCAGAAGACATGACTGAGGTCAATATTCCTGAAAAGTAATGTGTTAGTGTATTCACTGTTTTTGTTGCAAGTAGGTTTTAAGATATGCATAGAGAGATTTGAGTTTCTTGATTCAAAATAAGTTCAACTATCATTCATTCAAAAATCATTACAGGCATGTTGATAGTTGAAATTAACATATCAGAGCATGAATCAATAACACTTAAGCATATCAGAGCACTTCATTACAATAATTCAAAATGATATTTTCAGCATCAGAGCACAGAACTTGTATCAGAGCAATCTTTAACAGATCAGAGCAACCAGATTAACACATCAGCAAACTTGACCATATTTCAGCATAGTTGATCATTCAAGTAAGGTCAGAAGACTTAGCCATTTCAAAGATCATCCTCAGGAGGTGGCAGCATTCCATACTGTGCCCACACTCTTCTTTTCAGTGCCATGGCTTCTTGGTTGGTTCCCTTAGGTCCAAGAACCATCTTGTTCAGCTTAAGGATCTCAGTGAATTCCCTCAGAATTCTTGCTTGGTCAATCCATCCTTCAAGCTTTGGAGGCATGTATATGATTGGCTTGGGAGCTGTGAGTTCAAATCTTGCAATGTCAGCAGCTGCAAGTAGTTGTTGATACAACTCTCTGTAGTATTCTAGCATGAACTCAGTGAAGGCAGAGTTTGCATCTCCTCCATTCCATCTGTCAATGACATAAAAGTCATAGACAAACTCCCTTTTGGCTTCTTCCCATGTGTCATTCAGTTGAATTGGCACCCATTTATCCAAGTGTGGATATTTGGTGTCCATTGGGATTAGAAGCTGAGGCTTCATCTTGCTGTAAGTTGCTCTTCTCCTTCTTGGTTTCTGAAAGTTTGCTCTCCTTTCATCTCTTGCTCTGTTGGCTTCTTCCATCAGATCAATTTTCTCATGGGCCCTCATCATGGCCAGTTTCTGTTGTGTTTCAGGGTCTTTGCCATACCCTTCATGAAACAGCTTTGATGGATCATGGGCTAGAACAGTTGTCTTCTTCTTAGGTTCAGATCCAAATCCTTCAGCAAATAACTCTTCAGTCTCTTCAGTTGATTTGGCACCTTCAGCAGTTTTTCCAGATTCAGAAGATTTGTCCTCTTCAGCAGTTTTGGCTTTCTTTGATGTAGGCTCATCCTCATCAATTCTGAATTCAGGTGGAAGATCAAGGCTGCTAGGAAAGTCAGTGAATTTCTCAATTTGTCTCTTCTTTCCTTGGGCCTTCTTGATTTTTCCTCTGGTTTGGACACCTTCAGCATCTTTGTCCAAACCTGACACTTCACCACCTGGTCTTTGCTGTTTCCTTGCCCTTTCTTCTTGAGCTGAGGCCATTGAGTTCTTCAATGCCAATGCTAACTGCTCCTCTTCATCCAAATCTTCCAAATTCAGCATTTCTGGCTCTTTTCCCTTTCCTTCAGGGACTTTGTCCTTCCCTTTCACTGGACTCCCAATCACCAAGGCACCTTTTGCTCTAGCTCTTTCCCTTTCCCCCTTTTTGGCAGCATCAAAGCACTGGGGCTTTAGGTCACTCATTGTTGAGGCCATCAGGGATTGGGCCTGGTTTAGGGACTTCATCTCTTCCAACAAATATACATTTTCATCATGTATATTCTGCATTCTGTCACTGCTCAAGCTAAGGAAAGCTAGAACAGGCTTCATCTTTTGTTGGACAACCTCTTCCATGGCTGTTTTCAGAGATGCATCCAGTTGGGCTTTTAAGAGCTCAGTGAGGTTGGCCACTGCACCTTCAGCAATGTTGGCCAACACTTCTTGGGAAAATTTTTCTGAGGCAGCTTTGACCATAGCTAGCCTTTGCTCTTCAGCTCTTCTCTTTTGTAGTGCTGTCTTCTTTCCAAGAGCTTGCTTGACAGTGAGCCTGAGAGCTTTGACATTTGCATTGTGATTATCTCTCAGCAACCTCTGTTCTTTCTTGACCTCCTCTGAGATGGCTTCCATGGTAGATTTGGCACTTTGAACTTCAGTGGAGATGGTTTGAAGACCAGATTCCACACCACTGATTCTTGCCTCAAGGGTTGGTAGCACAACATCTTCAGAGCCAGTGAGCCTCATTTCTACAGATGCTAGAGTCCTTCCTTGCTCATTCAATGCTCCTGAAGTTTCAGTATGAGCAGATTGGACTTGATGAGCCAAGGAGTCCAACTTCTCTGATTGCATGCCAAGTAAGGCTTGAGCTGAGCCTGTATCAACTTGGATAGGTGCATCTGTGAGGAACTCATCTGCAAAAATTTGGTCAAGAGAAATACCTGCAACATCAGATAAATCAAACAAGTTAGGAAATAAGCACTCATCACCCTCAATTTCTTTTACATAAGACTCTGATACATCAGCAGTCTTCTTCTCATTTTCAACTTGTTCTTTTCTCCCTTCATGGATAATGTTCTCACTCAAGGAATCAGGCCTCCTTTCACCAAGGGATTCCTGAAGTTCAGATTTGACTTCAAGAATAACCTGTCCTTCCTCACTTATTCCACCGTCATATGTTGGTACACTCACTATCTTAGTGATGACTACCTCTCTTTCATCCATAACTCCCTCTGATTTTTCAACTATGCGCTCCTTTTCAACTCCTTCTCCTAAACCTGCAGCATCTCCACCTTCAACAAGGTTCAAAGATGGCAGTTGTGGGGAGATCACAGTGCTTATATCAGCAGCCACTGAGTCATCCTGAATGATTAAGGGCTGATTAATGTCCAACTCTTCTGACACTGAATAGGCCTTAATCAAACTAGCCTCTAATACAGGAACCTCAACATCTTTAGGCTGTGCCTTGGGTTCAGAGGAACCTTCATTGGCAGATGTATCTTTGGTTGTGTTACCACCCTTGGTCAACACCTCTGAAGTTACAGAGCCTTTCCTATGATAGGTTTTGGGAGGATTGGAAAGTCTATCTGCTACAGAAGACTTGGGTTGAAAGGGTTCAGGGAGGTTGGCTTGAAGGGTTTCAGGAGGGTTGGGATTTGAAGGGTTTGAGGGATCATCAGGGGAATCATCATCATTAGAACCACTGTCAGGGTGTTTGATTCCCTTGGCTTTTCTTTCTTTCTCCTCTTCAATCTTATCAGCTACCAACTTTGCAAAAATCTCTTCATCTATGAGGAATCTTGTCTTTGAAACTCCAGCAAAGTGTAGCAATCTGTTCTCCTCTATCTGCCACCAGTTTGCACCCTTATCTTGGATTACTTGTGATATCTCCATCAAGGATTTGTCTTTCACATCAACAAGCATCCTTAAATCTTGAAAGGCCTTCTGAATTCTTGGAAATTCAGCAAGTTGTGGATACAAACTGTCCACAGTAGCCTTGGCTCCTCCTCTGAGCATACTTTCATAGGTATAATCCTCCTCATCTCCACTTGAATGGGGACTTTGGGTTATAGGGGAGTTGGCTCTGGGTTCTCCTATCAAGGCTTCAGGCAGATTAAGTTCAGGGATGTTGGCTTCAGAAGGGTTGGGTGCAGTAGAAGGATCTTCAGTTGCTTTTGAGAGCAATGGGTCTGAAGGGGCTTTACTCAAGGGGGTTGGCTCATTGAGTGCATGCTCTAAGAGTTTTGAATAATTCAGCATGGATGAGTCAAGGGGAGACAGGAGTCTTGTCTCATCTACTGCTAAGTCAGCAAGCACATCTATGCCACTTCTTTGCACATTTCCTTCAGGAGAATATCTCTTAGTGAGATTTACAGGGGTAATGGGTTGGTTGGAAGGGGTGACATAGGTTTCAGGGGAGTTGGGCCCAAGATACTGAATTTCAGGGAGGTTGGCCTCTATGGGTTGACCTTCAGGGACTTTGGATTCTGGAGTTCCAGAACCAGATGAATTGGTCCTTGACATGGATTTGGCCCTGCTTTCAGCTCTGCTCTCCCTTAGAGCCAATTGAAGAGACCTCTCTTCTTGCAGCTCCAACACCTTTTCAGTAGGTTTGGCTCTTCTCTTGCTGGCCCTGCTACTTCCACTTCCTTCCTTCTCAGGGACAACTTCCCTGATTCTCTTATCACCCTTAGACTTTTGTCTAGTCTCATTGTACTTTTGTCTGAGTTCTTCTGAATGATCAGATGGCACTTGTACACCTTCTCTAGCAACTTCTTCAATCTCAGCTGAAGCATCTGAATTCTCTTCTGAGATTCTCTGAGACATTTTCCTTGTCTTGACAGCCCTGGCCTTTGTTCTCTTTTTCATCTTAGGCTTCTCTTCCTTCTGTTCTTCAGCAGGCTTGGCCAATAGCATCCTTCTTTTCTCAGTTTTCTTACTGAGCTTTCTGAACAGGATCTTTTGGGCTGGGAGGGGCTTTGCAAAGGTCTGCATCTGGGAATAGTGGGAAAACCTCTCAATCAACAAGCTTGCCCTGGTGCAATACTTGATTTTCCCTTCTAGCACCACCTTATTGTGGGCTTTCACCTTAAATTTAGCCTTCTCCTTCATCATCTCAGACATGATGAAGGTCCTCCAATCAAACTTGATGCCCTTATCACTGGCATCAATAATGGCAGCCATGATTCTGATCCTTGGCTGGCTGACCTGCTCTAGGCTTCCAGTGTTGCTTAGGAGGCTCTTTGCAACTACCTCAAAAAGATTTAGAAACTCTGGCTTGAGAGTTTTCTTGTTTTGAGTTGAGGAGAGAGGGCCTGGAACTAATAACCACTCTTGGGCTATTTCCTCTTCATGTCCAGTGCCATATACTTCTGGATTCCTACCCTCATGAGGCAATCCAAAGGCTCCTTCCAGATCCTCTGAGGAGAATCTAACTCTATGGAATCTCTCCTCTTCCTCTCCTTCAGCTGTGTAGGATAGCCTGGTTGATACTTCACCATCTTCAGGCTTGCCTCTCCACTTGAGGAAGGCAAAGAATTCTGCCATATAGCTTTCCAGGCAAGAGCTTGGTCTTTCTTCCAAGAACTTTTGGAGACCAGCCCTTCTCAACCATCTCAGGGTTGGAGTAACCTCAGGATCTTCACTTTCAAAAGAGATAATTGGCTCGAAGTGAAGATTGTTCTTGTTGCTTAGATAGCCAAAATCTAGGTCTAGATCTTTGTTGGAGAAATCTACAAGCATCTCAGGTCTAACCTTGGGGGCCATTGAAAATTGCAGAAAAAGGTTTGATGAAGAATGAGAGAGTTTGAAGAACTTTTGAGTTAGGGTTTCGAATACTTGGGGAAGAAGTGTTTGTGGATATCTTAAGACTTGTGAATATTCTAAAAAGAATGTTTGTCAATGAGTTGGTAAGGTCTTGATACAATTCAAAGGTGAGCAAAAATGGAAATCCAAAATGGACGGCTAGGATTGATTTCAGGGGAGTTGTCCATTTTTGATCCAATGGTCAAAAACCAATGTAACAGTGAAATAACTGTTTTATTCAAAACGTGGGTGGTTTTAAATGTTTGTTTAAGGCTGGGGATTTTTCGAGATAGATCATGTCCCAAAAAGTTTAATGCAAACAAGAGTTAAATCTTGGCATTTAATGCATGGAAAGTGACCTTTTGGGTGGGAGACAAATTAAATCCCAAAAAGGTGAAAACTGTATTTCAATGGGACAGATTTCGAAATGGGTTTTGATCACCAAAAATAGGTGCTTATCATACCAAGATTTGGTTTGATAGCTAGGACAACTTATCTGACCCTACATGGACAAGTATCCTGAAGAACTGTGGACAAGTGTCCTGAAGAGGTAAGGTCATGTTTCTGAATTTCAGTAGACTTGACCAAGTCTGCTGAAGCTTGAGTTTGTTTCCCCCTTAATCAATGAGCTTCTTTGGACTTATTTGTCCAACTTCCCTGGATCAAGTAATCCCAACTCTGCTGATAGCTCCAGAAATCTTGCCTCTGCAAGTGGCTTGGTTAATATATCAGCTTTTTGATGGTCTGTGTGAATTTTCATTAGCTTGATATCCTTCTTCTCCACATGATCTCTAATGAAGTGGTGCTTGATGTCCACATGCTTGCATCTTGTGTGTAAGACAGGATTTTGTGATATAGCAATGGCACTATTGTTATCACAGAAAATTGGCACTTCAGTAGAGTTGACTTTGTAGTCTCTGAGTTGTTGACTTAGCCAAAGAATTTGAGCACAACAACTTCCAGCAGCAACATATTCAGCTTCAGTGGTGGAAGTGGCCACTGTGTTCTGCTTCTTGGAGAACCATGAAATAAGCTTGTTGCCCAAGAATTGACAAGTCCCTGAAGTGGACTTTCTGTCAATCCTACATCCTCCATAATCAGCATCTGAGTAGCCAGTTAGCTCAATATTGTCATCAGCAGGGTACCAAAGGCCTAGATTCTCAGTGCCTTTGAGATACCTCAAAATCCTCTTTGCAGCCTCAAGGTGGCTTTTCTTGGGATTTGCTTGAAATCTTGCACAAACACCTACTGCAAAGGTGATATCAGGTCTGCTGGCAGTGAGATAGAGGAGTGAACCAATTATTCCTCTATACTCAGTAGAGTTGGTTGGAATACCACTCTCATCAGGATCCATCTTCCAATTTGTGTTCATAGGGATCCTTACTGGCTTGCTGGTTGTACACCCAAACTTTTTGATCATTTCTCTTGTGTACTTAGCTTGGTTGATGAAGATTCCTTCTTTAGATTGCTTGACTTGTAGACCCAAAAAGAAGTTCATCAACCCCATCATGGACATCTCAAACTTGCTTTGCATGAGCTTGGAGAATTTCTCACATAGCTTCTCATTAGGGGATCCAAAAATTATGTCATCCACATAAATTTGGACAAGCAAGATGTCCTCTCCTTCAGAGATTCTGAAGAGAGTTCTGTCCACAGTTCCCTTGGTGAATCCATGTTCCAAGAGGAATTGTGACAGTGTATCATACCAAGCCCTAGGGGCTTGTTTGAGTCCATATAGAGCTTTCTTGAGTCTGTAAACTTGGTTTCCAATTTCAAACCCTGGTGGTTGCTCCACATAGACTTCTTCTTTCAAGACTCCATTCAGAAAGGCACTCTTGACATCCATTTGGTATACTTTGAACCTCTTGTGGGCTGCATAGGCTAGAAAGAGCCTTATTGCTTCTAGCCTTGCCACAGGTGCAAATGTCTCATCATAGTCAATGCCTTCATGTTGGCAATACCCTTTTGCCACTAGTCTTGCTTTGTTTCTGACAATCACATCATTTTCATTTTTCTTGTTCTTGAACACCCACTTTGTTCCAATAACATTTTGATGTGAGGGTCTGTCCACCAGCTCCCATACTTCATTTCTGGTGAATTGGTTCAGTTCTTCCTGCATGGCTGTGATCCAATTGGCATCTTGAAGTGCTTCCTCAATATCTTTTGGTTCCTGTTCTGACAAGAAACAACAGAACATAGCACTTTCACCATGAAACTTTCTGGTTCTGACTCCTATACTTGGATCACCAAGTATCAGGTCAGTAGGATGGTCAGATAACCAGGTCCTTCTTTTCCTGATCTCTTCAGTAGAGTTGTCCTCTACTGAAGGTGAGTCAATTTGATCATAGAATTCAGGATAATTTAATGCAGGATCTAATTCAGGATCATAATCAGGGGTGTTGTCCTCAATGTCAGGGACATTGGCATTTTCAACATTTTGAGTTCCCCCTTGATTATTTGACCCATTAACTACCTCAGCAGGAGCTGCTTCTTCATTGGTAGTTGTTACCTGGATGTGAACTGGGATTGGATCATTCAGTTCATCATTTCCATCAGTGGGATTTGTCTCAGGAAGGTTGCCTTCAGGATGGTTGTCCAATGTTGTATGTTCTGGTAGGTTGATTGGGACAATTTCTATGAGTTCAGTGTCTTTGTCTTTTAGGCTTAATCTGGTTGTCCTCTGTGTGATTTCTTCAGGTTCCAACTGATCATTCCTGATCTCAAAGATAGATTCATCAAACACAACATGAGGTGTTTCTTCCACTATAAGGGATTTCTTGTTGTAGACTCTGAAAGCTCTACTGATTTGAGAGTATCCAAGAAATACTCCCTCATCAGCTTTGCTGTCAAAAGCTTTCAACTGTTCTTTCCCATTACTGTGAATGAAACATTTACAACCAAATATATGAAAGTATGACACTTTAGGCATTCTTCCTTTCCAGAGTTCATAGGGGGTTTTGCCTTGCCCCTTAGTGATCAAACATCTATTTTGAGTATGGCATGCAGTGTTTATAGCTTCAGCCCAAAACCTCTTAGGTAGATTTGAATCAGCAATTAGAGTTCTAGCAGCTTCTTTTAAGGTTCTATTCCTTCTTTCTGCAACTCCATTTTGTTGGGGAGTTCTAGCTGCTGAGGTTTCATGAGCTATTCCATTTGATGTGCAGTACTCATTGATGTATGAATTAATGAACTCAGTGCCTTTATCAGATCTTATCTTGATAATACTAAGGCTTTTCTCATTTGACAATCTCTTGAGAAGTTCAGGTAGTTTGACTTGTGTTTCCTTCTTATTAAGGAGAAATACTACCCATGTGAACCTAGAGAAGTCATCTACTACCACTAATGTGTATTTTCTACCATTTATGCTTGAAGGGGTGATTGGTCCAAATAGATCCATATGTAGAAGTTCAAGTACCCTTTCAGTGGAAATGACTGGTTTTCCTTTGAATGAGGCTTTAATCTGTTTTCCTTCTTGACATGGTTTACACACATGTTCCTTAATGAAAACCTCATTAGGTAGTCCTTTAACTAATGCATTTCTAGCAAGTTTATTCATAGATTTGAAGTTCAGGTGGTTTAGCCTCTTGTGCCATAGCCAACTTTGTTCACTAGAACTTTTAGCAATGAAACATGTAGCATCAGTAGACTTGTCCCAGTCTGCAAAATACACATTTCCCTTCCTAGTTCCAGTCAATAGGGTTTGTTGAGTTTTATCTTTAATTAGGCACTTTCCACTTGAGAACTCAACATTAAAATCTTTATCACAGAATTGACTGATACTCAGGAGATTATATTTGAGACCAGCTACATAAGATACATTGGTTACTTTGATATTACCAATCATCAAAGTACCATAACCTTTTGTTGTTGCTTGTGAGCTGTCTCCAAAGGTGACATTTGGGCCTTCTTTTTCAATAAAATCAGAGAGGAGTTCCTTGTTTCCAGTCATGTGCCTTGAGCATCCACTGTCAAGGTACCATGCTGTCTTTTTGTTCATGCTCCTCTTCTTGTGGCCCATTGGTACCTGCAATTAGATAGGTTTAGGTACCCTTTGAGTTTTGGGTCCTGAGAGGTTAGCTGTACCTTTGGGAACCCAAACTTGCCTAATAACCCTGATTGATTCAAGGTGGCTAAGTTGTTTTCCTAGTGCATCAACATACACTGTCTTTCCCTTAAATGCCTTTGGGAAAGTATGTGTGAATGTGTTAACTCTGTAAGTTTCAGAGGAGTTGACCACTCTTCTGAACTTATGAGTTCTTTGTGCAGTTTGATGAAATCTTTGAGGAAAGGCCTTTTTATGACCATTACCCTTTGGCATGAAGGGTTTTGGTTGTCTCATTTTATTCTGCCTTAAAGGATGGTTTTCTTTAGGTCTATTCAGCTGAGGCTTTCTCAGATGAGTTGGCCTAGGCTGATTATACCTTGGATAATTCCTCTGAACATTGTTCAGGAGAGTTGCCCTTCCATTGGGTCTACTCTGCTGACCAATATTCCTCTTGTGCTCAGGAGCTTTGGTCATTTCCTTAGGTTTTGGCCTATTCTCCTGAATTACTTGAGTAGGCATTTCATTCAATTTGCCCTTTCCTTTGTTCAGTGGCTGAATTACTTCATTTTCAGCTTGTTGTGCCACTGACTTAACAAAGATTCTCTTAGTGTTACTTGTAGATGCAACACTAAGACAAGGTGAAGATTCAAATGGATCAAAACCTAATCCACTTCTTTGAGCCATAGGTCTTTGATAACTTTGAATTTCCTCTATTGCTCTAGAGGATTTGTTCAAAGCAGACATCTTTAATTTCAGGCTCTCTTCACTTGATTTAAGAATATCATACTCATGTGAGAGATTTTCAAATTTGGCATTTAGAATTTTAAGTTCAAATTCTTTTCTTTTCTGAGAGAGAAGTTGATCATCAATCTCCTTTTGTTGGTCAACTATCCTGAGATTTGCTTCCTCAAGCTTTCTCAAGACTTGTTGATACAACTCAGTAGACTTGACATCAACAGCTACCTCAGAGTTCTTGGTGAGTTCAGTAGCTAGTCTTTCATTTTCTCTCACACAATTGTCATGAAATTCTTGTAATCTAGTGAAATCTTCCATCAACTTTCCCAAGGAAAGTTTCAGGTTAACCTCACTAGTGTTCTGTGAGATAAATGATGGTGAACTAGAAGTAGAGGATACCTCATCATCCTCAAGAGCCATGTTGCAGACATCATCATCATCATCACTGTTGGAGAACAATCCATCAGAAGAGTTGAAACTTTCAGCACTATCAGATTCTTCACCAGCCATCATGGCTTTTCTATTGGTGAATTTTCTGTCTCTTTTTGCTTGTCTTTCTCTTCTTTCTTTAGAGCTTAGTTCAGGGCAGTCATATTGGAAGTGCCCTTTCTTTTTGCAGTTGTAACACAGATCTTCATCATCATCCTTCTTGGATTCATCTCTTCTCTTAGATGATGAGGGTTCAGCTCTACTGGATCTTCTCCTATCAGAGGACTTGTCCTCTGATCTTCTCTCTTCAGGCTTTTTGTCCTCAGCCTGATCTTCAGGGGAATTGTATCTTCTCCTGAATTTGTTATCTTGGTAGAATTTCTTGTATCTTCCAAACCTTGTGTTGAGCTTGTCAAACCTTCTAGCCATCAAGGCTAGTTCTTCCTTCATTTCAGTCTTAGAGACTGACTTTGATGATCTGGGAGTGGGCTGCATTTCTGGTTCAGCAACTTTGGCTTTGAATGCCACTCCCTTAGTAGGATTTGAAGGTTCCTCAACAGGCTTTCTTCTATTGAGGTCAAACTCATAGGCTTTAAGTTCTGAGAATATTTGTTGCATGGGCATAGTGGAGAGATCTTTGGTATTCTGCATCATTACAGCATAGACATCCCACTTTTGAGTGAGACTCCTTAGGATTTTCAGTCCAACCTCTCTCTTGGTGTAAACCTTGCCCAGTGAATTAATCTCATTCATCACATCAGTGAATCTACCAGCAAATTTGTCAATGGACTCATCAGTCTCCATTGAGAATTGTTCAAACTTCTGCACAGCAACTTGGAGCTTGTTCTCCTTGATTTTTTCAGTGCCCTCACACATTTCAGCAAGGGTATCCCAAATTTCTTTAGTTGTGGTGCAGTGGTAGACTCTACCCATAACTGCATCTGGAATTGTTTGATAGAGGGTGTTCATGGCAAGATAATTCAAATTATCTTTCCTCTTTTCATCAGCAGTGAAGTCATCCTCATCTTTGGGAATCAATTCCCTTATATCTGCTCTTTGCTCATCTGTCAATCTGGGGTTAGTTTGAGTAAACACAAAAGGTCCTCTTGTGATTACTCTAAGCATATCAGTATGAAGAGATGCAAGATGAGCCCTCATTCTAATTTTCCAGAAATCATAATTGTCTATTGAAAACATGGGCAGTTTGTGATGAGAAATATGATTGACTGGATTTGTGGCCATGTTGTCTAATCCTTGAACAGCAGGTGGAGGAACAGCATTGTTGTTGGCCATATCTCAATAAGAATCAATCAATCAACAAGTAATGGATTTCAGATAGAGATCAGTTCAGTGACCACACCAAATATGTGAGTTTTGAAAATCAAGATGGATTTTCAGAAGCAGTGGTCTTTGAACCCCTGCTCTGATACCACTTGTTGGTCCTGAAAGGAGTAGATAACAAGTGTATGGGGGGGGAATACACTTGTATGCAATTCTTTTTGAACTTTGATCAAACCAGAACTCAGCAAGGTTGTCTTGGACAACTCTGCTGAAGGTGATTAACTCTTCTAAGATAATCAATCCACTAAGTACTATTGAGTACTTAGTTGAATAACTATCTAGGGGAGTTATATGTGCGGAATAGTGGTTGGCCCTTTAAGTTTAGACTCCTTTAATTTCTGAAATCACTTAGTCAATGTAAAACAGTCCAGTTAAGCTTCAGGGAAGTTGTCCAAAACAGTTTTGCACAGTCTTTGAATGTGTATCTTTGAAAGATCAGTTTTGTGTGCAGTGTTGAGTGAATGTAAGTACTTGTAAAGTAAATCAACACAAGAGTTTATAGTGGTTCAGAGACTCAAGCTCCTACATCCACTTTCCCTGATTTAACAGGATAATTCCTTCACTCTTGGAATTAACTTGTTTTATAGTGCCAAGGTGCACTTGATCAAGAACACCACTCCTTGGTGAATTGATCCCTAGGATGTCTAGAGTCCTAGTACCCTCTTCTCAACTCAGAACTGAACTGTTCTTCTCTCAACAGTCAGTTCCTACCACTTCTACTACTACAACCTTCTCACTTTCACTCTTGAAAGATATGAGGATTGAAGTAAGGTTCCAACTAATGAGATATCCTTTACAATGATGATCAGTGTATAAGGATAGGATATCTCTCTAAGCTTGTGTATGAATATACAATTGGGTTCAGCTTAGAAGAAGTGTATAAAGACTAAGATAGTCTCTTTGAAAGCTTAAGAGCACTTGTCAACTTGTAGGATAGTTGGATATTCTTGTCAAGGTTGAGGTGCTTTCAAATGGTCTTCACACTTCTGTATTTATAGACAAAATGGAGGATTTGCCCGTTGGAGAGGCAGCCCCAAATTGCTATAAATGTCTTCCTTGAGTTCTTCAAACTGGAAGACAGATTCTTGATAGTGACATGTCCTCATTTGGGTAATAAACGGCTGTAACAGTTTTGTCTTCATTCTGCAGCACTTTTCCCAATGTTTGACTTCTTGTTAGGACTTGGACATGGCTTCTGAAGGTTGATCCAATGATAGGACAACATTCCTTATCATCTGGACAACTCTCCTTATCACTATCAGCAGTTTTGCTTTTCAGCATGGTTGACTTGCTCTTCTTCAGATAACTTGGCTCTTTCCCTTTATTTCTCTTGTGTATGGTCTTAGCTCATTCCTTTGAGGACCTTTAGGGACTGGTTGTCTCAATCTCTTCAGCATAGTTGATCTTAGGCTTTCAGAGCACTTGATCTTGGTCAAATTAGCTGAGACAACTCCTCTGGACAACTCTCCTGATCAGCATGATTGGTCTTTTTGCATCAGAGCACTTTATACTTTAGAGTTGGCTTATCTGGACAACTCTTCCTGACCAAAACCTTTGAGTAGTCTTGTCCTTTTGAGCTAGGTAGGTTTGTTCTTGCATATGGCTAGCTTCTTTGGACAACTCTCCAGATCAGTGCTTTAAGAATATTTTCTCTGGACAACTCTCCTGATAAGAGCATCTTAGATTTCATAGAGTGTCCTTACTCTTTGTTCCAGAATTTGAGCCTTGGGGAGACTTGATCTTGATCATCTTCAAAGCATAGGTTCCCCCTCAAATTGTGCATCTAATTGTCTAAGAGCTGCCTAACATTTCAGCTTCTCATCTAGCCTATAATCTATATGTTCTAACATTCTTAGAACATATTTTTCATTGACTTAGGCATGTCTCAGGGGGTTTTTGGAATTCAATCAAAACATAGCTCATTTTATTCCCAACAAATTAAATCCACGAAACTTAAATGATGAATCAACCGCCAAAATGTAGTTAATATTAATTAATATATAATATTATATTAATAATTAATGCGTAAGCTGAGGTTAAATGCATAACCCCACTACAAATTATGTAATTAACTGTTGTACATGGGAAAGCGCAACAGTTTTTCACTTTTGAAAGTTGACAATGGAGCATCAATTATAGCATATCTTTCACACTCGATTCTCGCATTCATCACATTTGAAAAAATTTAGGGAAAATTTTTATCTTCATTTAATTTGTAAAGGAACAATGAGACGTTTGATTGAAAATTCATCAATCCCACCAGAAATTGCAGCGGACATCCTTGTCCTTCTTCCGCCAAAGGCATTAGGGCGATTCAGGTGCGTCTCGCCGGAATGGAGAGCATTTATCTCCTCCAGTTCATTTGTGGAAGCACATCTCAAAAGAATGAAACATTTGAAAGAGATTTGCCTGATTCACAAGGTAACTGTTGCTAACCCTCCAATAATTTACATTTCTGTACCTTCAGAGGTTCCCCCAATAAGAAGATCGATTTCAGAGCATAATGAAGAATATGAAATACTTGGAAGTGATAATGGTTTGATTTTAATTGGTGATGTTCATGACAGATTTTTCTTAAGGAATCCATTGTCAATGGAGTCATTTCTAATTGAAAATGATATCCCTGTTATCCCTAATGGATATTCTGAAGCTTGGGTGTTTTATGGTCTAGGTTATAACATTGAGAGTGATGATTATATGATTATGCGAGTTGCAAGATTTTTTGATCCAGAAGGAATACTTTCAGAACCTAAATTATACTCAAGAAACTCAAACAGTTGGATCAATATTCCACCTTTTCCATTTAATAACCCCCCTGTTGATAATGCCTGTTTTGTTGGTGGTCTGTTCCATTGGAAAGTATATAAAGGTCACGGTGAAAACGAGATTATCACTTTCGACCCTAATCGTTTAACATACAGTTATTTTGAAGCTCCGT
Source organism: Galeopsis tetrahit (assembly GCA_963675135.1). Lineage (NCBI taxonomy): Eukaryota > Viridiplantae > Streptophyta > Magnoliopsida > Lamiales > Lamiaceae > Galeopsis > Galeopsis tetrahit. The sequence goes on from OY776124.1 coordinate 9,448,036, forward strand.
TGTTTATATTGTCATCGTGGTTTTTATCAATTATTGCTTTGGACGAATCTAGTATTGGTATTTATGCATGTCAGCTAGGTCCTGAAGACGAGGGTGGAAGTAGTTATTTCTTTGAGATGCATATTATGACGTATGAATCAAGGCGTCGTCGTTCGTGGTCTAGAGTTGTAATTTTCAAGGAAGAGATACTACCTAATTATTATAAACTTGTACCAATATGTTTCAAAAACTCCAAAAAAAAAATATTGTTCAGGGAAGAACCGTCTGGGAGATTCCAGATTTATGATGTAATGAAGAAGGAATTCGAGCCGTTGATGTATATGGACGATCAACCACATATTGGGTGCTCGTATTGGTACACTCCCAGCCTAGTGAGGCCATTCAGAAACTAGTGTCTTAAACACTTAACTGTTTTAACTATTTGTCTATGATTTTGAACACTTTTTGTTTGTTAACTTGTTTAGCCCTGTTTTGTAAAAAAATTTATCTTAGTGTTTTATGATATTCCATATGGTTGTGTATATATTTATTTTTGCAATTATCTTAGTGTTTTATGATATTCCATATGTATGTTATTTGTTTTGAATTTCATAAATATATATTGACATTTTTGAAAGGCACTAAAATTTACAATGATACAAATGCACTCCAAGTTGATAATGCACTGCTAGTTGGGCCGAATATGCAGTATCCCTTCATATATGCACTTGACATGTAGTATATGCATATGTGATTACACATATGCACTGAATATGGACTACTTCTTTTTTGGGCTTTTGCATATGTATGTGCATTATTTTGTTTCCTATTTTATTAATAAATATGTATTTTATCCGTTTTGACTTTCATTAATATATATTGTTATTGTTTAAACGCACTAATATCAAAGGATATGCGAGTTAATCTGAAATATGCATTAATATCAAAGGATATGCGAGTTAATCTGAAATATGCATTGTCACTGTCATCCTCATTTACATATATGCATTGCAGGAACAATAATGTTCGTGCATATCTGCCATCTGTGACACATCTTGTTGATCTGGGCCATTAGATTCAAAATATAAAACTGATCATTTAAAGTATTTTACAAAGTGTTTTACAAATTTAAGATCCATACATCAGAATAACGATGTTTTCGATCTGATACGGAAGTGTTACACGAATATGCAGCGCATACATAAAATTTTTATTTTTTTGATTTTTTTTAATGTTTGATGGACCTAACAGTATGATACCCAACTTCGATTTGATCAATGAAAGATATGATACACATAATTTATTTGATCATTTAATCTTTTTAAACAACACTTAACTATCTTCATATTTATTATTTAGTGGGTCTTAGACATTTATGACTATAAATATTCATTAGATTATGGATACAAATGAGGAATAATATTTTATACATAAAAATTTCTTCAATGTAAAAAAAGTGGAATAATTATATAAAATCCTGAAGATTCTTACAAAATAAGTATTTCATAACCATGAATTAAGAAATATTCCAAGACAATAGTTTATTGAGCAATAAACTAAATCTAATCTAACTTCAATTCACTTTTAAATATTTGTCACATCATTTCCAAAAACTGCAGCACACATTAAAGGATCATGTCGACCTTTCTTCCCACATATAGAGCAGTTTGTAGGCTTTACACGACGAAACTCGCCATACGAGGTAATTCGTTTTTGTCTTGGTCTACCAGGAGGTTTATTTAGAATCGGTGGAAGTACTTTTTCACTGTCCATAGTCGGCTTCCATTCATACTTCTCAGTTTCTGGAACTGGCCTTAAATCAACCTTGTAGCATTGTTTATAGTTTGATACCATGAAGCAGTCTTCAACAACATTGCTAATAGAAGAACAATATCTCTTAATAACAGCAACCGCATGAGCACATGGGAATCCAGTAACTTGCCATTGAAAACATGAGCAGAATTTATGTTCCAAATCAACAGTGACTGATGTCTTTGAAGCTACTTGAAACTGTCCATTGGGATATACATTGACCCTCCACGATGCACTAATATTTGCATGTTCGTTCCATATTTCCTCCTTCGAAGGAACCAACAAACCAGACCAATTACTACTGTCAATTCTCCTATCAACAAACCACTTGGATAATTTTGACCTTATTGAATCAATCATATGCGTAATTGGTAATCCCCTGGACTCCCGTATCCATGAATTGAAAGATTCAGCTGCATTTGAAGTCATTTCACCATATCTCTTGATGTTAGGTGAATGAGAAACAACCCAGTGTGAATAAGGCAAGTCCTCAAGCCAGATTTGTGCAATTCGACCGCCAACTTCTTTGAATTTCTTAAGCTTATCGTCAAATATTCGTACATTGGGTGCGTATGCACACTGCTTGAATAAGTCAGCCATATTTTCTCTGTGCTGCGTATTCCACCCCCCTCCGTATCTGCCCTTTAGATTCATTATCAGATGGAATAAACAATAGAAATGTGCAGGATTTTCCCATACATCATAAAAGGCTGACATAAGACCTGGGTTCCTATCCGATATAAATATGATCTATTTCGGATGGAATATGCAGTCCTTAATTTTTTGCAAAAACCATGTCCAGTTACTTTTATTTTCAGCAGATACCACAAAAAATGCAACAGGGAATAATCCTACATTAACATAAAATGCATTTAATATTTTTCACATAAATAAATGAATAATATTCAATGAGCATACAAAACAATATATTTTAGTATTAGAATGAGTTAAACATACCATTATCTCCATCTTTAGCAGTGGCAATAAGTAACACTCCTTTTGCCCTCCCTTTCATGAATGTACCGTCGATAAACAACATAGGTCTACAGTGTTTAAATCCTTCTTTACAAGCATAGAAAGAAATGAAAATCCTTTCAAAATGGTGAGTAGTACTATCTATCTCTAAATCAACTACACTACCAGAATTTGTACGTTTAACAGCTTCACCATACCACCGAAGTTGATCGTAAGATTCATCATAACTTCCAAATATGTGATCCCTTGCAGCCTCTATATCGCGCCAAGCTTTATGTAAGGAATAGAGAATCCGTAATCCACGTTAATTCCATCTATAATATTCTTACCTCGAATGTTTGGATTGGATTTAACACTCTCAATTACAAGTTCTTTAATAATCTTAGGGCCAAACCTACATTTATCACCATCTAATAGATTTCCTACGCATGTGTGCACTAGGTTAGCTTTGTGAACAACGAATCCATTTTTCAAGGCACTCTGTTTAGCTTTAACAAACCATGAACAATTGAATGTTGCCTTCTCACTACATTCTGCATATACATACCTTGGGCAGTTCTTTAGGTATGTAAACTTGAAATTAAGTTTTGTACAGTACTTTATGAGTTCTACTCTAAACTCAGGGGCACCACCAGAAAATGTAGCTCCAACTTTCATTAAATCCATCCAGTGATCTGATAAATACGACTTCTTCTTCTCAGAGGGGCATATATCAAATAGAGGTAAACTACCCAATCCAACAAATTCATTCGACACAGAAGTTTGAGAATCACTCAAAATAAAATCCTTATTAGACAAATTGTTTTGAGTTCTATCTAAATATGATTCCTGGGAATTAATATCAAATATATTTGCATTCCCCTCATAACCTAACATTGAATTTCCTGTTAAGGATTCAACAGCATCAGATTGAATAACATCTTCAACAATCTCAATAGATATATTCACTAATATTTCTGATGTCATTATGCAGTAATCTTTCATACTATCAAAATCTGAATCACCGTCTAAACAACAATTCTTAATTTCCCCCACTGAGTAAAGAAACGAATATTTACCTGGGCATATAGAAGGCCACTTCCTTCTAATTACATCTGTAATATGTTGAAATGTTGTGGCTTCTGTAACTTGAATGAGTTTACTCCATCCATCGAAATTGATCTTCAATATTAGTGATGAATCCATTGTTTTCAAATTTCGATCCCAAACCAATTTCAGAACTGAATATATCAAACAAAAAAAGATCTGGGATATACAGCAAAAAATTCGAAGAAGATGAATGTGTTTTACTAAAACTATGACTGCAGATTCTCAAAATGCATTTACTAAAACTGTTTCAACCAAATACCCAAATTCAATTGAAACCAAAAAATGCAGAAACTCAAAACATTCTAGATATTCATTCGCAGAAATTTTTTGTATGTAATTTTGGAAATTTAGAAATTCTTTGGAAACTCTTTGACTGCATGAGAGATGAGACCATTCGATTTGAATTCATTTGAATTCAAATTGATTGAATTCAAATATGGAAATTTAGCCAAATTCTGGTAATATTTTAAACAACTTTTGACTTTTCGAATTATATGGAATTAAGGGTATAATTGAGATTTTGAAGCCTGTTTTGTCCTTCTTTGTTTTACCAAAAAATTTTGTCTTTAATCTTAAAGTCTTAGAGTGGATTGTCCTATTCTGTTTTTTCCCCTATCTTTATTTCCCTGAACATTCAGTAGAGAACACCTTAACTGACGAACTAAGTTGAACCAAGTCCATTGAGACCAAGTCTTTGGAACCTTGAGGAATCCGACTAAACTTGAACCCAACCCTACCGATCCCAACTAATTGGAACAACTCATTTGTCTGATAACCAGTCTTGGTTGTCAAATTGATCCGATAATCGCTTCGTACATTTAACATATTGAAGCAACGTGCGTGATAAAAGCGAACAAGAACCAAAATTCTTTGATTCAAAAAATACCAGAATCTCGATAAAACGACGAAGAATGCGTCTTCAATAATATAAAATTTTCAAAACTGTCTTCCACAAAGTTTGGAAGAGACTAAAATATGAAACCCTAATGTCACAGAATTAGAAAATTATACAAAAACCCCTAAACAATTGAAAAGTGCAAAAAAAAAAAAAAAATTAACCCCTCAAACGATGAAATTTGATAAAAAAATGTCGAATGTCACAACAAGGTTGTGCGTTTTATTTGAAGTATCGTTTCCACCTGACAAGTGTGCTCACTTGCAAAAATTGGATTCCAGCCTTCAAAACTTTAAAATTTTCAATTCAAGTTCTTCGAATGCTCTCGTTTTTAAAAAATTTACTGTGTCACCCGTGATACATCATATATCAAATTTAAACTTCAAATGAAAAAATGAAATACAATCTTCAAATTATGCACTAATTGGTAAAAAAAAAAAAAAATCACATAATTCTCCATGGACTTACAAATGAATCTAGTTAAAAGTAGATTGGGTTAATCGATGCATCTTGCAGCAGTTGTTTATTTACTTTCATCCCCCTTTATAAACCCAGATGGCGCCATCACTGAATAGTCTCTGTGCCAGTAAATTCCATGGATTTCAGGTCACAACCATGTAAACATACATACATACACACACGTTTTTGTCTTTTCACACTTTACAAATACCCCAATCTTGTGCATTGTTCTCAATCTACAAACAAAACCCTTTTCACTTTGAATGTAAAATGGCGTCAGAAAATCAAGAAAATGTTGGTTGTTTGAGGCGTATTTGGGACAAGATTGCAAATGGGGTTACTGGAATTAAGGAAGAAGGCAAGAATCTTGCAGAGGAGGACCCAAGAAGAATTGTGCATTCAGTGAAAGTGGGATTAGCTATAGCTGTTGTTTCTTTGGTTTACTATTTTAATTTCTTTTATCGTGGTTTTGGGGTTTCTGCAATGTGGGCTGTCATGACTGTTGTTGTAGTTTTTGAATTCTCTGTGGGTAAGTAAGTTCATTTTTGTGCTATTCAATACACTAAAATTGAAAAATCTTGACAAAAATGTGTGTGGTTTTCAGGGGCAACACTTGGAAAAGGGGTGAACAGAGCGATTGCAACAATGTTGGGTGGAGCATTAGGCGTTGCATCTCATCGATTAGCAAGTTTTTCTGGTGAAAAAGCTGAAATTTTTATACTTGGCCTTTCTGTTTTCTTGATAGGTAATTTTATATTGTTTTTAAACTTGTAGTATGTTATTTGTAGTGTTTGTTTTGTTTACACAAATTAAGCATGGTGTTGTTGAATTTGCAGCTACGGGGACAACATTTTTTCGATTTTTTCCCAAGTTGAGAGCAAGATATGACTATGGGCTGCTCATATTCATCCTTACATTTAGTCTAGTATCGGTTTCGGGTTATCGAGATGATGAGATTATAGATGTTGCATTGAATAGGCTAACCACAATCCTTGTAGGTTGTTGTGCTACTATTTTGATTTGCATATTAATATGTCCTGTTTGGGCTGGTGAAGATCTTCATAACATCACTGCTTCAAACATTGAAAAACTTGGAAATTTCTTGCAAGGTAGATTTTGCAACTTATTATACATATATTGATTCATGAATGAATGGAGTGTAAGTGTTTGATTTGAATGGATTGATCAGGGTTTGGACGTGTTTATTTCGAAGAAACAGACGAGAAGAATCAAGAAAATTTACTCGATGAATATAAATCTGTTCTCAACTCCAAAGGGGTTGAAGACAACTTGGTAAGACATGCTTGAATTTGTTAAGATTGTGATTGTTTTAAACCCCGTGTGTTCAACTTGATTGAAGCTCGTTTTTTTTTTTGCAGGTGAATTTCGCGAAATGGGAGCCTAGACATGGTAAATTTAGGTACAGACAACCGTGGGATCAATACCTTAAGATTGGATCCCTTACAAGAGAATGTGCATACAAGATTGATGCTTTAAACGGCTATCTAAACAATGATTTGCAGGTAAAACTAACACCACAATTTCGATTATTGATTGAAGTACTAATAGGAGGTTAATTCGTTTCAATTATCTTTCAGACACCACTTGAACTTCGAAAAAAGATCCAAAAATCGTGCACGAAGATGAGCTTAGAATGTAGTTATGCTCTGAGAGAAGTGGCATTTGATTTTAAGACAATGTCTTGCTCACTCTCAACTGATCATATTGTGAGTGCACAAACTGCAGCCAATACGCTCAAAAACTTGATGAAAACGGGACTTTGGCCCGAGACCAATCTTCTTGAGATAATTCCTGCAGTTACGGTTGCTTCGTTGCTCATTGAAGTAGTGTCCTGCACGGTGCAGATAGCCGATTGTGTCTATGAACTTGCGTCGTTGCCTACGTTCAAGCAACGGGATGCTAAGATGACGAAAGAAACAAGCCTCGAGAATTTGAAAAGAACTCCTAGTATTGAAGGATCCCATAGTCTTAATATTATGGGTGATTGATTATGAAAATAAAAATCACTTGGTGTAGTAGAGGAGATTAGAGTGGTTTATACAGACAATATTCGTTCTACTGCAATGGTTATTTCTTGTAAAACATCTTAGTTTCATACATTTGTTCATGATTATTTTATCTTGTTCCAGAGAGAAGATTTGTAAACCATAATTTAAAACCAGAAATTATTCCAAAATAGTCATGTGTTTGTCCTGTAGCTACAGTTTCTTCTTTAGTGTTGTAGTTTTGATCAACGGTTCGATCTTCTCAAAATGTGTCGTTTTTACGATTGTCGATTGGTAAATCAATCCGTTCATCCCTTTTATGCTATTTTTTAAGTTCTAGTTTGTTGTTAGACTTCTTATTTTGATTTTTTTTAGTTTTAGTTTTAGTTTCTGTCTTTTTATGCCTTCACGTACTCTCTGTAGGGTGAGACTTTCTACGCCTGGTCAACGGTTCAATCTTCTCAAAAGACGTCGTTTTTATAGTTGTCGATTAGTAAACCAATCTGTTGATCATTTTTTATGATTTTTTTTAGGTTCTAGTTTGTTGTTAGACTTCTTATTTTGATTTGTTTTAGTGTATTGAGAATGGAGGTCTGATTCACACATGTGAACAAAAAATGAACTTTCCTCCTCAACTTTCCCACTATTGAAATGAATAGCACTCCTGATTTGATTCAATATGTATTACATATGAGCATCTTAATCTAATAATCGTTTTACTAACCCTTTAAAAAAAACATGTGATATGTCTAAAATAATCACACCAAAATTAGTAATTTTTTTAGGCAAAAACTTGGGTGAGACTGTCTCACGGATCTTTTTCTGTAAGACGGATCCTTTTAACCCATATTTCAAAATTTTTGGTAGGATAACCCATATTTTTTTTTTAAATTTTGGTTTGTAAAAAAAGTGATAATATTTAAATAAAAAGTGTTTTTAACAAAAGTGACTATCACCTTTTACTCAAACATTATCACTTTTTATATATAAAAGTCGTCTCACGGATCTCATTCTGTGAGACGGTCTCACCCAAAACTAGCCCATTTTTTTTAACTATGCGTTATCAACCGAAATGTGTGAGATTTATTTTATTTGAAAATTAAGAGAATAATAAATAGTCCTAAACTTACCCAATATTTTTTTAATATTATTTCATAAGTCTTATGGGGTGGAACGTTGAAGATTTAGTCAATGAATTAAGAGTGCTGATTGTAATATTCGTACATCTTTTATTTTAATTTATAATGACCTGTACGATGTACTAACACAAATCAAGTTTTTTTTTATTAATCCTTCTTAGAATACTTTAATTAGATTAATTTCTTGTAGAACATAGTGAAAGAAAATCCAAATCTCACTAATATTCGTCCATATGTTGGATTTTGGTTATAAAAGATCAAATTTATTGCTTTCATGACGCTAGAGTTAAAAAATTAATATAAATAAATAAATTTTATATATCTCTTTAATTTTTAGAAGAAAATTCGTCTCGTATTATATGGACTGAGAAAATACACAGGAAGTCCATTTGGTTTATTGTGTGAAGATTTTTTAAATTATTATTATTTGGTTGGTAGCAGGACTCATCTGTCATCAGTCCATTCTTTATTATTTTTTAATTATTACTCCATTATCCTTCCCCAGTTAAGTTTAGGCTTTAATTAGTTTATAATGTCAAGTTTTTGTTACAACTTAGGAAGTACTAGGGCGTTTCCAAAAAAAAAAAAAAAAAAAACTAGGGATAGGCAGAGGGAATATTATTATTTGAAAAATATTTTAATATAATATTATTGTTTGAAAGTTTTTTAATAAAATAAAGAAGAGCGTCTTTCATAATAGTGCTCTTTCTTCAAACGTGACCCCGACTTGACTTTGTAGAATATATAAATATATGGAGAAAGGGTGTTGTTTTCAACTGAACCCTTCCGGCAAAGTGAGCCCACGTTTGGAGAAAGGGCGCCTTCCGTTGATAACGACGCTCTTCTTTATTTTATTAAATTTCATTCAAACATTAATATTATATTAAGTTATTTTTCAAATATTAATATTCTATTAAAAAAGTTAATAGGCTAATGTAGTTTAGATCAATTCGGTTTCACTTATTGTTTTCTGCTAAATCTTTTTTTTTTTTACAACAAGCATAATATAGCAAAAGCGATCACACAAAATCTTCCTATCGATCAAAGCTTGCTACATTTGCAATCCACGTCGGAACTTCCTCATCCCTCCAATCTTGAGAAGAGTGAGTACTAGCAACCCATCTTGCAATTCTATCCGCTGCCTCATTCTTCGTCCTGGACACATATTCGATTTTGCACACTACAAAATCATCCATTAACTTGAAAATCCTATCTAGGAGGGCTCTTTAACGTCTGGTGTTTGCTTAAGCCTGGGGAAGAAGAGTAGTATTAGGGAAATGGGGGAGTGGCACAATGGGGTGTGGAGTTGGAATTGGGGGTGGAATAGAGAGATGTTGGATAGGGAAAATGATTTGCTTAATAACATGATATCTGTATTAAATAGGTACACCCTACAGGAGGACAAGACCGACAGCTGGAGGTGGAGGGCAAGTCCGGACGGCCAATAGAGAGTCAAAAATGCCTACCAGGTATTACGGAAAACAATGGACAATAATGGAATAACGGAGAGCCGAGAGGAGAGGTGTTTCGATCTGATATGGAGCAGCATAGCACCCTTAAAAGCAAAGGCGACAGCTTGGAGAACATTGTTGGATCGGCTACCCACTAGGGAAAACCTGAAACGAAGAAAGATCATCACGGAGGAGAATCAAGCTAAGTGCCAAGTATGCGGAGACGTCACGGAGTCAGCAGCACACATTTTCTTTAACTACAGACTCACGCGCGAAGTATGGACTGAGGTACTAAACTGGATGCAAGTTTCGTCGGCACTACATGTAAGCACAAAAGATCATTTTTACCAGTTTTCGGAACTAGCACCCAAAGGTATTAGCAGGAATACAACAGTGGGAATTTGGACTTGCATAATCTGGGTCATATGGAAGAACAGAAACAAACTGATGTTCGAGAATGAGGAATGGAACAGAAATAAGGCGATGGACGAAATCAAGGGCAACCTCTGGAGCTGGGTGAAGGCCAAAAACATTTTGAGACAAGGGATGACTTACAAAGACTGGCTCACTAATCCTCTACCTACCATCCAAACAGAAACTAGGTTGTAATGTTTTCTACTTGCTGTTGTTTTTTACCCTTTTTTTTTTCCTGTCTAATTAAATGTAAGACATTATGTGAAGGCATACCTTATGCCAATTTGGAATGCAATATATTTCTCTTGCCCGACCAAAAAAAAACGCCTGGTGTTTGCTTATCGCATTGACTGCGTCCAAGGAATCCGACCATATGACAATCTTTTCCAATTCATATGCTTTTGTCCACTTCATTCCTTCTTCGATGGCCATGAGTTCCGCCCCAAACACTGAGCCCGGATTTCTAATATTTTTTCCCCTTGCTGCCCTTAACCTCAGGTTCATCCTCCCCAAAATCGTACCGATCCCGAATCTATCCTTCTATTCGTTGAAGGCCACATCAACTGTAACCCAGCTGCAATTTTGGAGTCCCTCATCATGGTCGTTCAGCCTGTTCGTGTGCCTACCTTCCCCAGTCCTCGGATAGCCCTAGAAATTATTTAGAAAAACACACGCCCATTGCATGTCTGATGCCTTCGCCCCCCTGCTCAAACCGAGCTGTCCCTTCTCCTCTTGCTCGTGTGTCACTTTGCATCTTTCTTTCCACACTCCCCAAGCCAAAATCACTACCTCTTCAAAGTCTTTCCTGCGTTTCCACCCTTTCAGCTTCTCAATCAGATCATGTAATTTGCCCTGCTCATGCCCTTTAATAGCATCCCACCACCCATACTTTTTCCACACATGTCTAGCAAATTTACAAAAAAACAGAGCATGTTGTGTCGATTCCTCACATCTTCCACATATATCACACATACCTGGGGTAGGGACGTGGTGTGCTTTTAAGTTCCCTTGTGTGGCCAAAATCTCCCACGTTACCTTCACCATAATAGTCTAACCTTTGGTGGAACATTCAACCTCCAAATGTCATTCCACATTTTGCTGACTTTTTCCTTATTCGACGTTGTGGGGCTCCCTGTCGTAACATATTTGTGATCCATTCCCAGCCAATAACCTGACCTAACCGAATACATACCTTTTTGGTTTGGCTTCCAAAACTGTGCGTCCTCTGTGTTACTGCCCCCTATTGGTGTATTTAAGACAGTCGCAGCCTCATAAGGAAGGAAGGCTTCCTTGATTAGTGTAGCATCCCACTCTTCTGCCTCCGTTATGAACCTACTAACCATGGACCCACTTGCAATACGAGACATAATACGTCCACTATGCAGGCCATGAACCCACCTTTTTAAAAAAAAAATAACTTTTGTCCCATCTCCGATTCGCCAATGCAACCCATTCTCCAAAAGATCTTTGCTCCATATAAGAACTCTCCAAATAAATGACGGATTGTTACCCAATTCTGCCTCCATGAATCCCGTATGTTTGAAATATCTCGCTTTCAAGGCTCTACTCAATATTGACGACGGGTTATCCATAATTCTCCATAGTTGTTTGGCCAATAAAGCTTTATTGAACATAACCAATTTCCTGAACGCTAAACCTCCCATATCCTTTGGCGAACATAAAACCTCCCAATTCTTCCAATGTATTTTTTTCCCGTTCTTCTTCAGTCCCCATCAGAAATCCGCTATCATCTTTTCAATATCCTTGCATATTGTTGTCGGGACCCTAAAATAAGCCATCGTATAGGTAGGTACAACTTGAATAACTGACTTGATTAGTACCTCCCTACCTCCATCCGAAAAACCTCCGTCCTTCCACGCTTCTATCTTCTTGGCCACTCTATCTTTAAGATACCCAAACTGCATCTTCTTGGCTCTTAAAGAAAAGGTTGGAAGGACCAAATAAAGATCATGGCCCGTCGTTATTCTGATTTGGAGAGCATCTCTCACCCCTCGCATGCTTTCCGAACGTGTCCCCGGCCTAAAAAAAACTGCAGATTTATCATAATTGACCACCTGTCCTGATATATTTTCGTATGTCTGCAACATTTTCTTCACCAGCTCACTTTCCTCGATCGTTTCTCTAAAGAATAGTAGGCTATCATCCGCAAAGAATTAGTGGGTGACAGCCGGAGCATCTCTAGCAATACGTATACCTTTTACCCTACCTTGATTTTCCAATTCTCTCAACATGACGGAGAGCCCTTGTGCACATAATACGAAGAGAAAGGGTGAAAGAGGATCCCCCTGTCGCAGCCCTCTGGTTGGGCTGACTTGTCCCATTACCCTTCCATTCACTTTGAAAGCATATTTAACCGTGGATACACAGTGCATAAAAAATCAAATCCATTTCTCATTGAACCCCATTTTCCTTAAGATGGCCTCTAGATAGCTCCACTCTACCCTATCATACGCTTTACTCATATCTAGCTTTAAGGCTGCATATCCCGTTTTACTCTTGTTATTCTTTAATCAATGCATACATTCATACCCCAAGATAACATTATCCGATATCAGTCGTCCCGGTGTGAAAGCGCTTTGATTATCATCCACAATTTTGTTCATAATCATCTTGAGCCTATTCGTCATCATTCTAGCTAATATCCGATATAACACATTGATGAGACTAATATGGTGATAGTCTTCCACAGCTGTCGGGCTTCTCTTCTTTGGGATTAAAGTTATCCAAGTTTCATTCCAAGCCTCCAGATCTCCATCGTTATTCAAAACCCCTAAAATCGCTCCTATAATCGAGCTTCCTACCTCCTCCCACGAGTGTTGATAAAAGGGGGCTGAGAAGCCATCTGGCCCCGGAGCTTTCATCGGATTTAATTGGAATGCCGCTTCTTTCACTTCCCTTGCCGAAAAAGGTGTTTTCAAAATCGTGTTCAAATGGTCATTCATTACACATGGGACAGCCTCTAAAGCTTCCTTTATGCTCTCATCATTCGGTGTTGAGTTGTAAAGATTTTCCGGAAGTAATCCTGAATCACTCTCCCCACTTGCTCATTCTTCGTCTGCTAATGCCCTCTACTGTCCATTACCCCTTTAATGTTGTTCGTCCATTGCCTACGTGACGCCTTTCGATGAAAGACCTTTGTATTCCTATCCCCATCCTTTAGCCAAGATATCCTAGCTCTTTGTTGCCACTTCATGTTTTCTTGGTTCAATAGTTTTTCTAATTGCACTTCCAACAAACCGACCCTGTCCATATCCACCTCTGCATCTTCTTGATTTAGTAGCATATTAATCTCTCCTCTACACTTCTCAATCTGCCTTCCAATATTCTTCACCGTGCTTTCTACCCAACCAGTCATCCTTTGGCTACACTCTTTGAGTTGGCTCATAACTCCCATTCCATCTGCTTTTGCCAAGCCTTCTTTCACCACCTCTTTAAAATTCTCTTCTAACATCCAGACCCTTTCAAATCTGAAATGTAATTCCTTGTTTTCCCCTTTCTTTCTCTCCGTCTCATTTATCATTAGCCTGATCGGACTATGATCTGACCCATAAAAGTCTAGCGTATGTGCCTCCCAGTTTGTAACTTGATTTAACCATTCATCATTTGCTAAATATTTGTCCAGTTTGTACCTTTCCCAGTTTGTAACTTGATTATAAGGCCGCTGTCTATCTCTAATACCCCCTTTCTTCTCATCTAGAAACATTATCTCAATAAAATCCCCGCCTACCAACCAGGCCTTATTACCCCCACATGCGTTTCACGAATTTTCCTCAATAAGTCCCAAGAATGTTTCCTAAGATGAGTAACAGGGGATCCATAAAAACCAGTAAATCTCCATTGCAATTCATCATAATCAACAACAACATCCAGGTGGCCTCTAGAATAAGACATCAGTGATACATTAACAGTGCTTCTACCAAATAAAATCAGACCCCCACTACTACCTCTAGCATCATGGCCAATACAAAAGTCATAACTAAGCATAGTTTTCCACCTACTACAACCATACACTGATAATTTTGTCTCAACAATAAACAAAAGGTCCGGGCGATGATCGGCTACCAATTTTTGCAGCCTGCCGAATGCTCGCTTACCCTCGAGTCCACGAGCATTCCACACAATAGTGATCATTTCTGACGGCGGGGCTGACCCGAATCAGCCCCCGCCCCCGCGAGTTTGGCCTCACGCTCCTCCTCACTCTTTGTCCTCTTCGCACCCCTTGGTTTGCCTTCATCTTCACCCTTTGGTTTTATGAACCCTTTCTCTCCGCTCCCCTCACCATTCATGATTCGCCCTCGTTTCTTCACCGGTTGACTGGACCCTTGCATCACCTGCTTCTGTGCTCCATCTCCCTGCACACCTGGGTGGAACAGAGGTTGGTTGCCCAACACAGCTTGTCTGAGTGTTGGGGTAGGTATGAAGTCTCCCATTCCACTCCCCTCCCCAATGTTTATTGGGAGGTTTCCTTGCATATTCCTTCCCTGCCCCATCCAAGACAGGTTATCAGTCTGCATCGTGCTCCCGAATGGTGGGTATGCATTCATGTATGCATAGTATCGTACACTGTTTGATAAGTTTAACTACACTTCCTCGCCATAAGTATTTGGCTCCATGATGAATTGATTGGTGGTAAAGGGTGGTATTGTTGCCTCCTTTGCTTGAGTTGCTATTTTCATTGGACCTTGCTTACTCTGTGATGTCAGCTTCAAAGTCGTCGGGCTTTGGGTTGCCTTGCCTTTGTCCTTGTGTCCCTTGTCCTCTGTTTGTGTTTGTTTCTTTCTGCCTATTTCCTTGTTTCGAGCCCATTCAAAGTCCTCCGATGTTGGGCTCTATTTTCTGCCTTTAGCCAATATGGGTAATTGATTTCAGCATCCTTTCTCTGATCCCCTTCGATGAAAGTGACCGGACAATCTTTCTCCAAATGTGTAACCTGTCCACAGACCCCACAATATTCAGTAAGCTTTTCATACCTGAACAAAACCAGAGTGTTCTCTCCTTGGGCTGTGATAGACGTGCCCCTCCCAATAGCCTTTGAGATGTCCATCATGACTCTCACCCTTAGGCATCGCCCCCACGATGCTTCCCCAACTGGCTTATCGACCTCAAGAACCTCCCTCATTCTGCTCCCCAGTCTTCTTCCCACATCCTCATTCATCGAATCAAGTGGTAGTCCTTGCATCTACACCTAGTATGGTGCTTTGTTGTAGATAACAGTAGCTGGGCATTCCCTCCCGTTTAGCTTAGCCAATATGAGGGATGTTCCATTCAGATTCCATGGTTGTCGGTATAGCGCTTTGTTGCAATCAACCGCCTCTCCAAATTCCAGCACGAATAGTCCTTCTCCGACCTGTGAAACCTTAAGGTAACCCTCCAGTCTCCAAATCTTCTTCATCGCGGTGCTCAGCTCCACCGGCCCCATGTTTCTTCTCACCGTGAGACGGCCCAGGAGGATGTTCCTAGGCTTCGTGAGTTCCATTTCCGGTACTTCGATCTCCTCCTCATCGACCTCGGCAATGGATACCTTGCTCATCTTGGATGGGAGATTGTCCGCCATTGTTGATTCCCTCAGTAAACTCTGATATGCAGTACAAGAACAGTAATAAAACGTTGCTTCACAAAGATGTGAATAACCTGGCCCCAAAAATTGGGTATTTATCCTCATCTTGCCTCTCCGTTCCCCCAATCACCTTGAGGTTGGATTAACCAAGAAGGATTGTACTCAATGATGTTCATCGATCCCCTCTACGAATTTACATTGTTGCTGCCTCGACGGCAGCAATCAGGCGCGGCAATGATTATTCCCCCAAAGCGTGCTTGCCCTAAATCACCTTGATCTTCCTCTGTAATTAATCGCACCTAGTGATGGTGTTTTCGCCCCTAGTAAAGCGTGTGAGGCGCGTTCCCCTTGTGTAATTTTTGCTATTTATAAAATGTTGATTATTTTTTTACATGACACATACAAATAAATGAGATAATGGAATAAAATGTGAATCACTAAAAGTGGAACAAAATATATGGCTGTGAACCAACTGTGAACTACATGATAGATAGCTGATCATGGCGAAAGTAGTTGTATCTCTGATTTACCTACATAACCTTTTACTTTTGTTCAAACTCAAAAGGGCATGTCATTGGGAGAGTATATTTTAGAAATTTTAAAAATAAAAAAAATACTTCATCAATAATAAACATATTTCATAATTCACAAAATAAAAAGTTAGAGTTATTTTAATTAATGTAAGAAAAATGTCACCTTTTTTCGCTCTTATTTCTTCGTTTCAAGAACAGAAAAAATTTAAACTTGAAAGAGGGTGAGATCACAAAACTGTAATTCATCTTCAGGGTTTGATCCATATGCAAAACCCTGAAGAACAAAATGTGCAAAATCTTCCCCCCTCTTTCTTAATTCAACCCATTTCTGAATTTTCTCATCATCAAGGTTCGTCTTACGTTTCTTGATTTCTCGCCCCATTATCCATGTTACCCTCAAATTCCTACTTTTGATGTAATGAATTGACATGGTTAATCCGAGGAAATTAACGCACATTCTAATCGTGCTGTTAATTTTCCTCGCCGGGGGCGCAAAAGGGATTACAAATCCAAACGATTTCAAGATTCTGAATGATTTCAGAAACGGGTTGAATAATCCGGGTCTTTTGAAATGGCCCGAAAAGGGAAACGACCCGTGTGGCCCTCCTTCATGGCCTCATGTGGTTTGTTCCAATGGCAGGGTTACTGAAATTCTAGTTCAGGGTATTGGATTAAGGGGGCATTTGCCTCATAATTTGAATCAATTGGATAAATTGCTAAAAATTGATTTTCAGAAGAATCATTTCAGTGGGAGCTTACCATTTTTGAGTGGTTTATTCAATCTGCAATATGTATACTTAAATTCTAATGAATTTGACATAATCCCTGCTGATTTCTTTCGTGGGCTTCGAAATGTTAGGGTTCTTGCTTTAGATAATAACCCCTTTAATCAGAGTTTTGGATGGAGTATACCTAGTGATCTTGCTGAGAGTACTAAGTTAGTGAATTTTTCTTGCTCTAGTTGCAATATAGTGGGGGAGATTCCTGGTTTTTTTGGGAAGATTTTGTCGTTGAATTCGTTAAAGCTATCGTCTAATAGGTTGAGTGGGGAATTGCCTTCCAGTTTTCGTGACTCGTTGTTGCGGGTTTTGTGGTTGAATAATCAAGATGGGGGTGGATTGACTGGTTCTATTGATGTAATAGGGACTATGGTTTTGCTTAAAATGGTTCGATTAAGTGGAAATCAGTTCACAGGACCGATTCCAGATAATATTGGGACTTTGTTTTCGTTAACAGAACTCGTTTTGAGTAGGAATTGGCTTGTTGGCTTGATTCCACAAGGGTTGGCTAACTTGAACCTTCAACTGTTGGATTTGGACAATAATATGTTCATGGGGTCGATACCTAAGTTTAATGCTGCAAAGATTTCGTATGTTTCAAATTCTTTCTGTCAATCTGTTCCTGGTATGCAATGTGCTCCTGAAGTTAATGCCCTTTTGAGTTTTCTTCACGATGTGAATTATCCCGAGAAACTTGCTTCAGAGTGGAAGGGTAATGATCCATGTATCGGGCCCTGGTGGGGGGTCTCGTGCAATTTGAGAAACAAGGTTTCTATCATTAATTTGAAGAATCTTGGACTTAATGGTACACTTAGTCCTTCACTTGTGAATTTATCTTCACTTGTTGCAATTCACTTACAAGGAAACTATTTACATGGTGTAATTCCTGCAAACTTAACCCTGCTGAAATCACTGAAATTGCTTAATTTAAGTGGGAGCAAATTAGAGCTGCCATTGCCCAAATTCCGAAATGATGTGTTGGTTGTACTTAATCACACGACAGATCCCGATAGGCCTATATTGCCTTCTTCTCTTGATGATAATCCAAAACCATTAGGCGACCGTGATCTTTCTGATGGTGATGATTCAGATTCAGATGCACTAACAAAATCTCAAGTAACAATCGTAGTCGCTTCCACTGTTTCTGTAATTGTTACTCTTCTTGTTGTCTTATTGGCATTTCTCTGTCTTAAGAAGAAAAAAGAGACGAAAGAGGCTGCCATCCACCCTGAAGATTCATTAGATTCTGGAAAAATGGTGAAGATTGCAAATGGTGGTAGTAGCATTAGTAGTAGGAACACGAGTGGACCGGATATTGCTCGACTCACTGATTCTGGAAGCCTTGTATTTTCACTTCAAGATCTTCGTGAGATGACTAACAGCTTTTCAAAAGAAAACGAGCTAGGTCGTGGAGGTTTTGGAGTAGTTTACAAGGGTACATTTGAAAACGGGACGAAGCTAGCAGTTAAGAGAATGGAAGCTGCAGTGATCAGCGACAAAGGATTGAACGAATTTGAAACAGAAATTGCAGTGCTTTCAAGTGTACGCCATCGCAATCTTGTTTCTCTATTTGGGTATTCTGTAGAAGGAAATGAGAGGCTATTGGTTTATGAATACATGCCCCAAGGAGCTTTGAGCTATCATCTCTTCAGTAGGAGTAGTCTAAATTTAGAGCCTTTGTCGTGGAAAAAACGACTGAATATCGCCCTTGATGTTGCTCGAGGAGTGGAATATCTTCATACCATGGCGCACCAATGCTTCATACACCGTGATTTGAAATCGTCTAACATTCTTCTTGATAATGATTTTAGGGCAAAAGTTTCCGACTTTGGACTGGTGAAATTGGCTGTCCACACGGAGAGATCAGTCGTGACTAGACTAGCCGGGACATTTGGATACCTTGCTCCTGAATATGCTGGTAACAGAATCAGCTGTCATTTAGTTTGTTTGTTTATTCATATTTTTCATTACAAGTCTTAATGGCATGTTCTGAACTACAGCAACAGGGAAGGTTACTACGAAGGTGGATGTGTTCAGCTTCGGGGTGGTACTAATGGAGATATTGACGGGACTAGTGGCAGTAGACGAACGTCGTCCTGAAGAAAAACAGTACTTGGTTGAATGGTTTTGGCAGATAAAGTCGAACAGAGAAACACTCATGGCTTCAATGGACCCTGCTCTTGATGCAAAAGACGAAAGCATTTACGCAGTAGCTGAATTGGCGGGACATTGCACTATCCGGGATCCTAATTGCAGGCCTGAAATGGGTTACGCGGTTAATGTGCTGTCTCAGTTGGTTCAGACGTGGAGACCTTGTCACGAGTTCGATCACTGCTCGGAGATCGACTCGAGTGTACCTCTCCCGGAGCTGCTCAAGGAGTGGCAACAACAGGATTCTTTCCGATGAATTGAATGATTGTTTGTTTGTTGGATCAACACTTGATAGTAGACTGTGATTCATTTTATCATCATACATAGTTGTACGCAGGAATTTTGGAACTGCAAATTTTGGTTTTGCTCATGTGTATAGGAAGGAAAATATTTTGTACACAGGAATTTTGAAAATAAATAATTTATTGTTATATGTGCCTAGCAAAGTCGAGCCAACTTGTGAGCTTTTCAAGAACGAGTTCAACACTATCCGATTTGATAAGTTCACCAACTTTCTAAGTACTACTTGGTTTTATGTTTTTGTTTTAATTTCACAATTTTTTCTCTTTTTTTGGGTAATCTTTAAAATTTATTTTTCTAATTTAATCTGTTAATTAATTTCACTATTTTTATTGAAAAAACGTTTCAGTTACTTTAAAGTTTAAACCAAAAATTCTGCCATGTGAACTTTAATTAATGACTTGACAAGGATAGAATTATTAATTATTTAATTGATCAGTAAATTTTTTTTTAAGTCAACACTTCTTTATTTAACAGCGTCAATCAATTCAATTCGGAAAGCCTTCCACAAAATTCGGAGAGTCAGATCACACATGAGGGCTAGTAAATAGTAATAGACCTAGCAGCTCTAACAAATTGGTGAGTCTTTTCATTGGCTTTCCGATGAACAAAAACAACTAAACAAAACGGAATAGAGGACATCAAATTAAAACTTGCACGCGCACAAGGTCCCCAAGCACTAAATTCATTGTATTTTTTTGTATTTTTTTTGCTTGATCGCATCTACAACCACCTTAGCTTCCATTTCCACAATTACTCGATGGTACCCTATTTGCTTGATCCATGATAACGCTTCAAGAAGACTCATGGCCTCCCCCACATCCGTAGCCACAATATCCTGAATCACCATCGTCCTACAACATACAAAACTCCCCACATCATCTGAAATAACAACTTTGAACCCCATTTCGAGTGTATCTTCAAAAAAGGTTGTGTCCATGTTTACTTTCACGAACCCCTCAGGAGGCCTATGTCATGCTCTCAAGGTCTGAACAATTGATTAGTTATCTTTACAATACACATTTATTTTCATTATTTGTGTCACTAATATTATTTTGTAAAATAATAAAATGTGTAACTTTCGATGGTACATTTAAAATGATAAAATGTTTAACTTTGGAATAAAGGGAGGGTAGAAATGTATAAGTTTAAATTTATCCTTATTTTTTTTTCCAATGAGTGAAAGATGAGCATTCCCGCCTTCACAGCTGCCCCGGTGACCGCCCCACAACGGTCAGCACCAGGGCCGCCTCCTCTCCGCCGATTCACGGCGAATACGAATTCTCCGGATCAGCACCGCCACTTGTCGTTTAAATGTTCCGAAAACAATAACTCTAACACTCCTCCCGAAGCCACAATTGCTTCATGGACTTCATCCATAGCCTATCACTGCAAAATCGGCCGTTTATCAAACGCCGTCGTGCAATTCACTCGGATGCGGACATCCGAGGTCGATCCAAATCACGTCACTTTCGTCACTCTCTTCTCCGGCTGTGCCCATTTTCCATCACAGGGTCTGTTGCTTGGGCCTTCTGTTCATGGCTATGCGAGAAAAATTGGGTTAGATGTTGACAATGTTATGGTCGGGACGGCTATAATTGACATGTATTCTAAGTTTGGTCAAATGGGATTGGCTAGATTGTGTTTTGATTGTATGGGTATGAAGAATAAGGTCTCTTGGAACACTATGATCAATGGGTACATGAGGAATGGCGAGTTTGAGGAGGCAATCAAGCTGTTCGATGAAATGCCTCAGAGAGATGCTGTGTCTTGGACTGTGTTGATTGATGGTTTAGTGAAGAAAAGGAAGTTTGAGGAAGCATTGGCCTGGTTTCAAGAGATGCAATTATCTAAAACAACCCCTGATCACGTGACGATTGTGTCTGTGCTCTCTGCTGTAGCTAATTTGGGGACACTTGGTTTGGGACTTTGGCTGCATCGATTCATCTTAAAGCATGAATTCAAGGATAACATACGGGTTAACAATTCGTTGATAGATATGTATTGTAGATGCGGCTGTGTAGATTTGGCTCGACAAGTATTCGATAACATGCCTAAGAGAAGCTTAGTTTCATGGAACTCAATAATTGTTGGTTTAGCGTGTAATGCACATGCAGAGGAAGCTCTGAATTATTTCCACTCGATGCAAAACGATGGATTTAAGCCTGATGCTGTGAGCTTCACCGGAGCGCTTACTGCGTGTAGCCACGCTGGTTTAGTCGAAAAAGGGATAAAGCTTTTTGAAACAATGACTCAAGTCCATAAAATCAATCCAAGAATCGAACACTATGGATGCGTAGTAGACCTGTACAGCCGTTCAGGGAGATTGAAAGAGGCATTAATGGTGGTTGAGAAGATGCCTATGAAGCCAAATGAAGTTGTGATTGGTTCTCTGTTAGCAGCGTGTAGAAGTTCTGAAGATATCGATTTGGCTGAGAGGCTGATGAACTATCTCAAAGATTTGGATCCAAATGGCGATTCTAATTACGTGTTGATGTCGAATATTTATGCTGCAATGGGGAGTTGGCGAGGGGCGAGCAACGTGAGGAAGAAGATGAAGGATCGGGGAGTACGAAAGAGGCCTGGAATTAGTTCGATCGAGGTTAATGGAATCATTCGTGAGTTTGTGGCTGGTGATAAAGCTCATACTGATGCAGAAGCTATTTATATGATGCTGAAGAATGTGTCACATGAGCTAAGTGTATCTGTCTCTGCTTTAGAAATTGATTTGCAGAATGAATATTGGTGTACTTGAATTACTGATCATATGAAAATATGAAATTGATCTGCTTATATATATATATATATTTATATTTTCATTTGCACAAAGTAATACTCCTCCTACTACATAACCTCCTAGCATCTTAGATACAATAAAAAACACAGCATTTGAAGTCTGCTACTAGGATGATTTTCATTGCCCTTGCAAAAAGTAACTAAGATTGCAGTAGATAGAAAAGTTCATGGGGTCCGGGGCTTCTGCGGGTCCTGCCCGTTATGGTGTAACGGGTCGGGCCCCGCTGGAACTCTCCTCAGTTCCATCTGATTGTTCCCATTGCCAGCCAGTTCAGGGACTCCATTCTTCAAGGCCATATTCCTCCTCATCTCCAAAAGTAGCTGATGAGAAATTGAAATACATCAAGAATCAGAAACTAAAACACACACACACACACACACAAACACACAGAGTTGTTGCATGCAGATAAGGAAAGAAACCTGTCTGTGAGCCTCCAAAGTGCTGGCTCCCCTGCAACAGCATTCTGCAAGCAAAGAACACACAAGTAAGTAACACAAACTCCACTTTTTTAATCTAAATTTCAATACTTGCATGCACATTAGAGAGAGGGAGATAGACCTGCAAAGTCTTGAACAAAGAGGGTTAAGGTTAAAACAAGCAACATGCAGATGAGGGCAGTTTTAGCCATGGTTTTAAGACTAGAAAATGAAAGTTGGAGTGATGAGAATTGTGAGTTAGAGAGGGGTTTTATAGAGAAGATAAGGGGCCAGGGGGGGAGGGGGAATGATTGCTGATGCAGCCATTTGGATGTATGTATATATATTTATATGATATGACACTGTATTTATTTGAAGTCCATGGATGAGGAGAAAGGGGTGCTGCTAGATTGCACCAATTGGCTAGTTTGTTGATATTCGAGTCTGCTTCTTGACGGCGCCGTTTCAGGTGACTATGACTCTGTGACATCACTCTACTTTTCATATCTGCAAATTACACACGCATTTATTGTTTACTTTATCTTACTCTTGTACTATTTCCCTTTTGGAGATGTACATGAAATGAAACAAAGAGTATTCACATTTAAATTTAAAAACCTCCTTTTGAATTTGGCCTTGTCCAAAAAATGATTCAATTACGATTGATCTTTAAATTTCGATATGCAAAATTTGTATTATTAGATCCCCTTTCAAAAGATTTTTTTTTTTAAAAAGTCGGTTTAAAAAATTTTAGATTTTCAACTAGGTCGAGTCGAGTAGTGCTGAACTCAAAATTCGACTTGATCAAGCCTAACATTATAAAGATCGAGCTCGACTCGATAAGAAACTCGATTAACTTTATAATTTTTAAAATTAATTGTAAAACATATTTTTTCTAAAATAAACTCAAGCTCAACTCAACTTGATTACTTGTATATAAATATAAATTATATATTAATGACAAAATAGTAAATATTGTTCAAGCTCGATTAGGCTCGAATTGAGTATTTATGAGCTCGAACTCGGTAGCTATTCGAGTAGTTCGAAACTCGACTCGATTAACTTCGAGTCGATTTTGATCTTTTTTCGAATCGAGCACAAGTAGCTCGCGAGTTGACTCGACTTACTTACACCCCTATTCGTAACATGCATGAAGTTTCTCTCACAAACTATGGGTACTTGTGATTTTTTTTTTAAAATGTTTTGCTATAAGTATTGGGTAGGATGACATATTGAACAAAATATTATATGCATGTGCCTCGTATAATTTAAGTTTATATTTATATAACTTTTTTTTTTTTAAATGAGTATTCCCTTCATTACCTAATAAGTATAATTTAGATACATATCTTTAACTTATAATGTTATACTATGATTCACGAGTTTATGAAGCCCCATTTATAAATGAGTAGATAGTATTAAAATATAAACATAAATTAAAATGATTTAGAGATATTATCCACTAAAGTAAAACCCCTGTGTTTCTGTTAAAGAAGAATATTCCCAATTTTAGTTGTATACATTAGTACTTTTCTCTGCCAAGCCTCCTTTCAGGATACTTTATTTTTATTTTATTTTATTTTAGTTGTATTGGTTTATTTATTAATTTAATTTTGATGCTCCTATGAAGTGGATGACCCACTGCAGTCTCAAGTACTCTACAAAGCAACGGATTTGGGTATTTTTCATACTCAGGCAAGTACTGCTAATTAAATCAAATCATCTAGCTGTTTTTATTTTTCTCTCTAATTATTTACTGAAGATATATTTAGATTTTTTTTGACAGAGGTCAGAGGAAATGCTGACGATGGAAAGTAGTAATTATATTCTGTAATGCATTACCTGGATTTGGATGCCAAGGTGTTCTTAAAAATATAGTACTCACTTTTTTTTTTATTACGAAAATACCCAACAAAATTAATATTCTCTCAATATCATTTTATTTTCAAAATTGATACTCATTTTTTACATACATTTTATTTTACACCTCATCAAATCACCCCTCTTTTATCTTACATCACAAACTATTAAATTCACTTTTTTTAAAAATGTGCCGATCAAACCGTGCAAATAATCCTGGAACGAAATGAGTATTTGTTACGAGTTTCAATGTATTAACTTGCACGTTTTAGTTATATTAATTACACATTTAATTTTACATTTTCAGCTAATTAATTGAGTGTTACGTTCTATGTTCAGTTTCACGATATAACATGTGCCCAAAAATCGATTACTCCCTCCATCTATAAAAAGTATGATCATACCTTGAACATAATTTTTTTTTTTAAAAAAACAGATAAAGTAAATGTGATGTGGAATTATTGTAATGTAAAAATAAAAAGATTGTTTTCACAAAAGGAAATGATCATACTTTTTGATAAACAGACAAATTAAAAAATAAGCATACTTTTGATGAAAGGATGAAAGTATTTTATACAGTATAACTTTCTCAATTTCATTTTTTGAACATTTTACAATAAAAAAATCTATTTTTAACATATTATTTTATTTATTTCAATCACTTGTATTCCAATTATTGTTCGGTTATACTTCATTTCATATTATACTATTTTTTTTTCAATCAAATCACTTGTGCTACATTTTTTTTATCATATTTCATAATTAAAATACAAAAAAAGGGAATAGATAGTGTGATTAAGGGTGTATTATTTTTACTCAATATGCATCATTAATTAACGTTCTTTTATATTAATTAATATGATAATAATATATAATTTACGTTGTGAATTCACATCACTAAGACCATAACAGGAAATATAACTATTTGTCGTAACTAAAAATGATAAATTTATGGCCTCGTAAATTATGATTTTATTAATAAAAGTTAGGGGTATGAAATATTAATTGAATTAAAATATGGCCTCGTAAAATTTATGGCCTCGTAATACAGAATACTATTATATATTAATTGAATTAAAATATATTGTTTTTTTTTTTACGGGAATTGTTGTATTTATTATTACTATTACTAATATGGAGTAATTTTGATAGTTTTGTCAACGCGAAGAAGGGATTGATTGATGTAGTCATGTGTCTCTCTTTGCAGATAACTTTTCTCATTGCCTTTAATTTAATTTGCATGTAATGCACACAATTAATTTTAGCCTACCAACATCTGCAAATGTATTGCGTATCTTAATTTTTTTTTAATTAATAAAAGATATTCTCAAGGTGTAAATAGTTTTTTTGGCATAGTTGTGTAGATTTGGGATTTACGGGTGTATGTACTCCTCTCTAAGTCTTAGATTCGAAACCTTTAGTGCAAACAATTTATAAAGATATATTCAGTATTTCACTCCATAAAGAACATAAAGTTTTGATTTTAAACGGACTCCCGTAGATCATAAGTGAATGATGAGATTGATCTCCAAATTAATCAATTCTTGAATCGGCGAAACTTTAAAAAAAAAAAAAACCGTTCTAGAAGGGAGTATGAAATATTTTTTTGTATAAAGTCCATTTTTTTATATATATAATTATAGTACTCCCTATGTACTATCAATATTTGCACCATATGTTGTGCACACGGAAAAAAGAAAAATGCATTTTATGTTTTATGAGGGCAATTTTGTTATAAATGTATTTATGTTTTTTTTTTTATGATGATAATTTGTGACATAGGAAGTTTATAAGTAAACAAAATATTAGTGTAGAATGATTTAAATTTAATTAAATTAAGATTACAAAAAAGCTTATCTAGTTATCTCTTGGTGACCCTATAAATATGTTAACATATTTATAGTTATATCCAAATATTTCACTTAGTCTAAATTAAATAGTAAATTACATATATTTTGATCAGTTAGTATACACACAAACAAACGGTGATTGACCCACTGCAGTGTCAAGTACTCCATTAGAAAGCAACGGATGTAGGTATTTTTCATACGCGCCCGGGGAAATACTGCTAATTAAATCAAATCAAATCATGCAGCTACCCCTAATTTTATTTTAATTGGTAGTATTTTATTTTGTAAAATAAATTGAAAGAAGGAATCAAATTGAACATTGACCCTTTTAACTTGGTGTTTCTTCCATTCATAAAACAAATTTAAATATTTTGACTTTTTTTTTTCTTTTGAAATTAATTTAAGTTCAATGATCCTATAGTAGTAATTCCTTTTATGATGTGAATTGACCGAAAGGCCCCCGTGACGTGTATAGGCGTCATCATGTATTTAGATTCTGGCAATTAAAGATTCCATTGCAAATCAATAATAAAGTTGATTAGAAATTTAGAGAGAGATATATAAATATATTCCGTAAATCAATGTGATAGTAGTAGTCAACCCAGGTGATTTGCAATCATTCTCCATTACTGTACACGGGCACACATTTTAAAAAATGTGTAATGATTGATGTTTTGAAAGGTAGTTTTGTAAACTTTTATAAATAAAGTAAAGTAAAAAGTAGATTGAGTGTGTAAAAGTAATGACATATGGATAAATATGAATATATTTCAAGAGTGAAGGTTGTGAAGATATTTCCTTTTATAAAGTGTGCAAATTGGTATGAGACATCCATATATAGATAGAAAGTGTGCAAATTCCTGTGGGACATAGGGAGTACTATACAATCCAACATACATCTCATCTCATGTAGAAGAGATAGCATCTCCATGAGTATGATTGGCACGATGGAATAAATTCAAGAATAGAATGAAGATCTTAATAGAATGACATAAGAATAGTCATTTCTATGACCATTGAAATGAACTTGAGAATGAAATATAGTAGTATTGTTTAAAATTAATATTATTGTTAAAAATATATTATTTTTATTATTAATATTTTAATAATAATTAATGACTCTATTATTATTATTAATATATATTTTTTTAATTTTATTATTTATAATAAATGTATATTTTATATACAAATAATATTTTTATTTTAAATTTTAATATTAAATAAATTTAAAAAATATTATTATTATTTATATTATCAAAAATTATTATACTATTATTTTATATTATTGAAAATAATATATTGTATATATACTATATAGTACTCCATATTATTTATATTTAAAAAAAATAAATTATTTTTTGTGTTATTATATTTATAATTTAATATTATTGAAAAATAATATTATTGTTAAAATTAATATATTTATTATTTATATTTTTTAAATTTATTATATTTTTATTTATATTTTTAGATTATATATTATATTAATATTTTTATTAAATATTATATTTTTTTATTAAATAATAATAATATTATTATTATTAATTTTTATTACAAAATTTATTAAAATTTTGATTCCTTCCTTAAACCCATGGGGTGAGATGGGAAGGAATGAGAATTTCATATACTCCCTCCGTTTTTTATTGTAAGATATTTTAGACCTTGTGTCTTGTACATAAATGTATGATGTTTTAGAATTTTTACTCGATTTATTCCAATTATGCCCTCCCTTTAATTTTGGAAACAATCATAATTTCTAAATTACTCTAATTAACTAATGTGTGTTATAGAATAACATTAATGTAATTATAAATCTCCTTTATTATCTGAGGGTATATTTGTCAAAACATACATTTTCTTAATTCTAGTCAATTAATCTAAAACATCTTACAAAAAAATACGGAGGGAGTATTTGGGAATCACCATTCTACAAAAAAATGATGATTCCATTCTATAAATCATACGAATCATCAAATTTGGAATAGATCTATGAATGATGATTCCATTCTCGTGTATAAATTTTTATCGTTTCAGCCGACACAAATTATACCAATTAAATTTTACCTCTAATTTTCAATTATCTTAAGTACAATTGTTACTATTTCTGAACTCCACTATCCACGTCATTTAATTAATTCAATATTTCTTACTTTATTTACTTTAATTCATCCAAACAAATTCAAACAAAAGTTATTTTCTATTTTAAAATTTCAATTTAGAGAAGAATGTGAAATAAAATTGAAAATAATTATCGTTTGTTTATAACGAAGTTGGATAGCTCAAGTGGTTAGAGCACCACTACCTAGGCTTTAGATCCTGGTTCTTAATTCAAAAAAACTATCGTCTGTTTATTGATGAAATATTGAAATTAAAAAAAAAAATCGGTAATAAAATCACTAGTATTTTTTTTTTGGTGTTAATAAAAAATTTGGTCATGTTATAATTTTTAACGCCTATTTTTAGGACGAGAAAGAAAAAAAAAATATTTGTGTGTACAGTTACATGATTCAATTTTTTAAATGGATGAATGTTATCCATGAGTTATGACAAATACAGTATAATATTAATTCAAATAGAATATAATATTAATTTAAATATAATATAGTATTAACTCATACATTGTACCGTATTAATTTAAATATTAACTCATAGAGATAATCACATTTGGCTTCTTTTTTTTTTTGAAATACCGCATGCTTTTGTAAAAAATAAATAAAAAAGAACTAGAAGTCTGATCGTGATTGTTGTACGCGTGTAATGTATTTTGACTTAATTTTAGAATTTAGACTTTTAGTTAATAGGATTTTAATTGTTTTACATTTTAAACATTAACTTTTAAAATATTGCCAGAAAAACTCCCTAAAACCAATGGGGATTTAAAAAAAAAAGTATGTGCACCCTTGTTGTATGTGATTTATACCCTCATGTATCGAATTTGCGTATCCTAATTTATAAAAAAAAAAAAAAAAAAAGACGTACCGCATCAGGTGCGAATAGCACCCATACCAGCACCCTTTGTGTATCAGACTATATAAATTTTCAAAGAATTCGTGCATCATAGCATAAGAAGGATTGAGTTTTGTGTGAAATGATTTAAAATTTGAATTGAGCTTCATAAACCCACAAATTATAGGGTAAAGTAAATGAGACACGTCTAATACAAATTTTTACCTTCTTTTTTAAAAAAATATATCTTTGCAAATTATGATTACAAAATCACATTTTTTAAAGATACTATACTAATTAAAAGGGTGCAATGGGCAAATTAAATGACAAAAAATAATCAGAATAAAGGGGGTAAAGCGGAATTAAACATCAACGATATTGGCCAACACACAATACATATAATAAGTAGTGACTTTGTCAAGCATGATGCATTTCAAAATTTCATAAGAAAAAGTATAATATCAAAAGAGAATTATACATCAATTTCAACTGAAATAATATGTCATTTTACAAAAATCCAATATAAGTAAGAAATTGAAAAAAATAAAAAAAATACACTCATGATATTTCACATAATATACAAACATATATGCATGGGGGAAATGCAAAAGAATTTTGATTTCCAAAAAAATACTCCTCAATCAGTCCACACAAATTATGCACTCTTCTTTGTCCAAGAGTTTCAATGAATATTGATGATTTATAAAAAATAAAAAATAGATGTATAAAGGAAAAACAGAAGGAGTTGTATGTATTCACTACAAAGAAAATTGACTTTTAATGATAAAAACATCTCCTTATTGCTTCTCTAACTAAAAAATTTTAGTGACATAAAATCAAGAATTAATGATAGGATCTATCACTAAAAGTAATTTTCTATCATTAAAGACTTTTAGCTAGAGAAACTATAATGACAAGATTTATGTCATTAAAAGTCAAATTTTCTTGTAACGTATTGCAAGAATAAATATTTTCGTTTATGAAAGTGCGCATAATTTTTGTGGACGGACGGGATCAATAATCCGGAATCCTGGATTCAAGACCTAACTGCTTCCTTGTTTTGCCAACAAACAAATCCTTGGATTTAATCATACCTGGAACAAGTCCTATTAATGTTGTCAATGGAAACTGAGCAACTGCATCATGTCTTCCCAATGACACAATCACTTTTGTAGTAGTTGGCTTGTAACTTATCATCTTGTATTCCTTTCCGGCACTCATCAACACCTTCAAGTTCTTCGCAGCTATCGTCGCTTGTTTCTGAGCCAAGTACCCTTGCTTCAAATCCTGAAATACGAACCAGCCCGTTTAGATATGTGTTCATATCTCGGGATCAATCTCTCTTTCTCCGAGTCGTTATGAATGCAAATGCAGGATGAGTTGAAAAGTTTTTTGGCCCCATAACTTGTCCATTGTCCAATTTTGATTACAAGAAAGTTGATTTTTTCGATTTAATCCCAAACCTTTTTTTTTAGAAAATCGTCCAATGCTGACCTCGTGTTGTTTTATGTCACACGAATGTCACGTGAGGATTTAATACGACATTGTTTTCAATTTTTCGGCAATTTTGGGGCCAAAACGTGACTAAATTGACTTTTTTGGGACCAAAATTGGACAGTAGACAAGTTATGAGACCAAATAACGTTTTACTCGATGCAACATCTACAAGATTTTGTTCGACTATTGCATGAACAATCTATCTTGCAAACGAGAACTAACCTTGATATCCGTTATATCTCCAATAGCAAAAATGTTGTTGAATCCTTTAACTCTCAAGTTTTCATCAACCTTCAACCTTCCGAAGCCGTCAATGGAGTCCTTCAACAGGGTCTCCCGCAACCACGCTGAAGCTGGGGGCTTCCCCGTGCACACGAAAAGGCAATCGGCTTTAATAGTTTCTCCTGAAGAAGTTACATAAGTTCCGTTTTCTTCTGAACTGCTGTTTAGATGAACTGATTGTTGCAGTTTCACTTCTATTCTTTTCGATTTCAGCCATTCCAGAGTCTTGGCAGCCGCTTTTGGTCCAATGAACTCCAACAACCTCGATCCCTCGTGGACGAGAGTAATCCTTTTATCGGGAAAATCGACAGCAATCTCCGCAGCTAGTTCAACACCAGTAGGGCCTCCACCAACAATCAAAAATGAATTAGCAGATTTGATCTTTTCGTGTTCTGCACAGAGATTGGAAGCAAATAAGTTGAGATTTTGAAATCCTAAATCCGGTTTTCTAATCCAAAATAAACATACCCCCCTAATGTTGAAAAGACAGAGAAACTTTATAGACTATTCAATCATTTAAGTACTTGAAAGTTATACGAGAGCTAAGAGTAACACTTGCACGCACCAGTAAATTCTTGCAATTCGTAATACCAATCACTTATCAAGTGATACTACTACTACCACAACACTAATTTCGCACGCACAAACACGCTGAACGCATACAAGAATGTGGCAAGAGTTAACTGATTTGTTTATAACTATGAAACGGTACCTGCTTGATATTGTTTAAGCCTGTCGGATCGAGTTTTGGGGAGGGAATCGTCGTGGCCAGTGGCGATGACAAGGTAGTCATAGGTAATGGAATGGCCGTCTTCAGTCAATACTTGAGAATTAGAGATGTTTAAGGCCTTGGAAACACGAACTCGCGCGTTAGTGAGATAATCTTTGTGGTAAATTAAGGATCTCTCTGCAAAAGATGGCTGCACCAATGACCTCAAACTTGCCCACGAAATCTCGAAATATTCTTTCCTGTTTCAGGTAGAGAGACTCCGCGTTACAACCACCAAGATAAGACAAAAAGACTCGCGTAAGACGGTTTCACCATTCAAAAATTAACACAAATAAACAACCATCACTATAAGAAAACTGACTTTTGGTGACCAAATCCTCTCATTATTGTTTTTCTAGCTAAAAAACTTTAGTGACAGAAAATTGAAAATTAATGACGAGATCTATCACTAAAAGTCAATTTATGTCACTAAAGACTTTTAGTTAGAGAAACTATAATGACAGAAATTTTGTCGTTAAAAGTCAATTTTCTTGTAGTGCATCTATTCCAGAGCAAAGGTTAAAGCGTCATGCCTAAATTATACTCCGTCCGAAAGTGAAAAATAACCTAACTTTCCAATCGCATTCACCCCTAAAATTACATAATTACTTTTAGGTCCAGTTTGATATGGTTTAGTCCAAGACAATGCGTAATTAGATCCAAAAAGATAGATGTTTAATCAGACCAAAAATAAAACTTATATCCAATAAGCAACACACATTCAATTATGGGCATGTCAGATGATCAAAAGACGCACCACCATTTATGATCCAACCCGGATCCATTGAAACCTGGCTCTAATATTGCCATTTAGAGTAAACAACTAACCAAATTAATCAAAAATTGACGGAACAACAAAAAAAGGTTAAAGCACCATACATAAATTATACTCCGTCGTGTATATCAAATGATCGAAAGACACATCATTTACCAATTTGGATCAGTTGAAATATGCTCGATCTGACCATAAATATCTCAACAACATATCTACCTAGAAGAGTCCTTACATTTCTAAATTTTGTCCTAATCAAAACTAACCCCATTGGAATTTGCATCAATAACATCTCTTCAAGATAATTGCCATTTAGAGTAAACAACTAATCAAGAATCAATCAAAAATTGATGGAACAACAAAAATTCCCAAAAAAAGAGATGATAAATTTAGATCTTCAAAATTGCTTACGGATCAACGAGGGTAACATCGCCATGAAATTGAAGAGACTTAGCGATGAGAGAACCGGCTACGCCGCCGCCAACCACCACCACCCTTTTCCATACTCCGGCCAACTCCGGCGACATCTCTGATCTGTAGCAATTGATTATTATTACTAGAATTGTACATATTGTAAACAGACTGTATAAACTTTGATAATTATACACTGCAAAGACTAAGTCTCAAAGTGGCAAGAAAGTCAACCTCATGGGAAGTTGACAAGTTACTTGGTCTTTATGGCATTTTCATTGTCGCGTTTCTGAAATCGGTAAAGTCGTGTAATATTATAAAACACGACTTTTATACGTGATGTATTAATTTATACCGCCAGCTGTGTCTCATTGACACTGAAATTCTAACACTCAGTCTCAAACTATAAGGCCACCATTTTTTTAATGTTCAATCTTTTTATTATTAAAATGAGTTTTAACATGCTTTAGTTTAATTAAGTTTGAGTAATTTTATAACTCTATCCCGACTGTCTAAATTTATGTAGAATAGTTCTCTCTAAAAAAAATTTCTCCCCCTTCTCTTCTCTCCTCTCCAAAAAACCACCCACTGCTTAACTCTGCGTATTCCTGTTGGCGGTTTCTCCAACTCTTCTGCGTTTACGCGGCCGGCTTCCTTTTGGGACTCTCTTTGATATTTGCTTTCCCTCTTTTGGGATTCGGTGATGTTTGGATGAAGATTTTGGCGCTTGGTGATTCTTTATCCTTATATTTTTATCTTTAGTTTTTCTTGAGCTGTTGATACCTTAGTGTGGGGCATCTCGATTCAAGAAATGGAGATCTGAGCTTCTTTAGTGGACAAAGTTTTCACTCATTTTATTACTTCCTCACGATTGGAGGTGACAACGACGCCTACTGTCTCGATTTGAAGATCTTGAGTTTGTAATTGTTGTATCACTATTCTGATCTTTGTAACCACTTCAAAAAAATAAATAAATTATAACTCTATCCCATCTTAAGCTTTCACTTATTTATTTTTTAATGTCACATCATAAAATTCCTATTTATTTTTTACATTTTTTTTCTTCCTTGCGCCTCTTTGACTCAACTACTAGTTATCAGTGATGCAAAAATCGGCGCCTAGGCGCTGGGCGGCAAAATTTTTTTAATTTTTCACTAATCTGTCCACATTAGGCGTCAGGCGTATTAGGCGGTCCTAGGCTGGTAGGCGGAGCACCGATTAGGACGGTGAATTTTTTACTTTTTTCTTTTAAATATAAAAAACAACATCGTTTTGGGGTTAAAATAATAATAAAAAAAAACAAAATTAAATTAAGTAATTAAATTAGGGTTTCTTTCAATTTGAATCAATTGTGCAAAACGCAAAAGTGAAAAACAGCAGCTTGCGCTGGCGCCTCCGTCACGCTTCCCAACGCCTCCTTCGCGTAGCCCACCGCTCCGTCGCGCAGCCCACCGCTCGCGTCGCTCGCATCCCTTAAGTTAGGTTAGCCATTTAGACTACTATTGTTTGAGATCGACGTTTGCTCTGTTTTTATTTATTTATTTACTGTACTATTAGATTCTGATTGTATACTTGTAGTAGTAATGACGGTAATGTAGTATAGATTCTGATTGTATAGTGTATTAGTGACTTAATTAGTTAATTGTGAAATAAAAATGTTGAGAAACAAAATGGGGATATTAATTTGAAATAAAAATGTTGAGGCTTCTGCGCTGTACTGTTTTTTTTTGGCTTCAATTCTGAGCATCATTAGTACAGTAGTTGATTTTTAGTCTAAATTATCATGCCCAGGTTACACTTAATGAAGTTGCTTACTGCATATCAAAAGCATGTTCTAGTAATTGGACTTACTATAACTGAATACTAGTAATTTTAGAGTTTTGAGTTGCTTACTGCTCTGTTTTTTCACTTTTATTTATTAGCATGTATGATTAGCATGTTTAATTTGGTATTAAACTATTATTCTATAAAGCATTGTCTAATATTTTCATTTGGTTACGAAGTACAAAAAAAAAAAAAAAAAATCGGAAATTCTAGGCGGCGCCGGCGCGGCCTAGGCGCTAGGCGGTCGAAAACGCCCGCTTAGTGATTTCCGCCTTTTACAACACTGCTAGTTATACCGTTTATATTATATTCTTTAATCTCCATGTAAAAAGTAAATGTGAAGTTTATAACGAATATTTTTTATATCCAATTAATCGAGTTTAAACTTAAACTAATCGAGCCAAAATATTTAAAGGGATATTTGATTTAAAATTATATAGGATGGTAGAAATTCGGATGGAAAAATCTTAGATTTTAAAATCCTAAGGAATAGTGATGGTTAGGGGTGGAAATAAGGCGGGCCACTCGATAGGGGCCTACGACCTAGCTTATTAAGGGCTTTGTCAGACCTGATCTATTTATAATATGAGTCGGCCTAAAACTTTAAAAAAAACATATTTAATTAAATAGGCTAGGTTTAGGGGGTGTGTTCAATTGAGATTCTATTGAAATTTTTGGACTTAAAAAAATTGGTGGATTTAGAAAATTCATAGACTTCATGACTGACTTTTTTATTGATGGGTAAATTATTGTTAATGTCATTTCACTAAGAGATTTATCTAATTAGGAATAGGTTATTATTTTGAATCTATTAGGGTCAAAATGACACTTAATAAGACAGAGTTGCCCTTTACCCATTTAAATAATTTAAAATTAATTAATATTACAGATTAACATCAAATCGTTTGAATTAATGCATATCCTCGAAATACGCGCTATTATATCACCTTCCAGTTTTTCAATATTCCTAAAATACAGCAATTTCGAATCAATTAGCTGACTTTGTGTAGCTGAAGGATTACTTTCCCAAAACAAATAAAGGTATAAAATCTGCATTTTATGATCCAGAATTAAATTACAACCAAAATACTCATAACACAATTAAAACACAAAAAGACTAAATAAGCGTGTCATAGTGGATGCAGTTTTCGGTTATTTAAATATGCATACATATATGAAAATAGATTATGAAGTTTAATATGAACAGTGAGATGAATTTTGGTATGTAGAAATGGGTCATAATAAAATTATGAGTTTATAAGCTTAGAAAAAGGTTAATACATGGATATGCATATTAATATGCACGGAAAACGGGGTACATGCATTTTACATATGTGCATATGTGAAATGCACTATACGATATGCATGTATACATGCATACGGTAATGTGCATATCTATTGTTCACCTCCATGTCAAGCTGCTGTATCCATGAAACTTCTCATTTTTTCGCCTAATCCCCGAGTACTAAGTTGCACCCTAAAGACGTAATAATTAGGGCGATTCTTGCTAAAAAAAATACTAACCGGTAATTCTTTCAACGTCGGGTTACACCTCTCAATTTTCATCGAATAAAAGATGAAAGGAATCACTTCTTCAGTCACGAACACAAACATGAAACTCACATGTGCAACATCCAACAATAGACTGTGATTGCATGACATAAATTCTTCAGAAATTCCAGCAAAGAATATTGAGGAACACCAGCTTTTCTGGTGTAACTTGCAGATTTCGCAGATTCGTGTTCTGCCCAATTTGCAGAAATTGATCCTCAATTAACACGAACAAACTCCTACAAAAACCGTGATTGTAGATCTGAATTCTTCCAAGTGAAGATTAACAATTCCAACAGTGAACGTTCACCAATGGACTCTAGAAACTCCCGTCTTAATGGCGTGAACAATGGCCGAATTCGCACCAATCGCATCAACAATGGCAGATTTCGAACAAAGCTCATCAACAATGGCAGATTTCGAAAAAGCTCATCAACAATGGCAGAAATTAGGACTAACCGTTTGTGATTTTTCCCAAATCGCATCAATGGCAGCATAGATTGAATCGTTTCTGCAGCCCAGCAACACAATGGTGAATTCTCCTTCGTTCCTCCCAAAATGCATCGATGTGTTCTTCCCATGTAACCGCTCCTTCAGCCCAGAAACTGATAATGACATTCACCCACGATCTTCCAAACAAAAACAGCTTCGCGTTTTCACCAATTTGCAGCGATTGAATTAAATCGTAATCGCCTCTCAGCCCAGAAACCGATGATGGAGATGAATTTTAAGAATTCGATTTGGGAAAGTCAAGAATTTGTCAAGTTATGTCTATAACTCCCCCGAATTAATTGGCTGGCCATAATTATGAATTTAAAATTCGAATTAAATGTTCAAATATAGAAATTAAGGAGGTATATGAATATTAAGGGTATTTAAGGGTTTTTGACACTAATTTGACCCTATTATAAAATTTTAAAAGTTGTAGGTTTTACTTGCTTAATGCTCTATAGAAATGACTCTATTAGGGAATATTCTCTTTATTGATTTATATGGATTTTCATAGATTTGACATTATTGTGGAATACACTTTTTTCATTGATTTACATGGATTTCTATAGACTCCGGCACTGAAACTATTGATGCAAATGTATATGGAACACACTTGTATATAAAAAAAAGTTATCCAAATTGTTTAGAAAAAATACCAAAAATACAATACTTCCAAAAAAAATTATTATTCTCATCTTCATTTCCATGGTTTCTCTTTAAAAAAAATACATTACTCCCTCTGTTCCATTTAGATATGCTGATTTGACTTTTCACAAAGATTAAAAAATTGTATTGGGAAGACACATTAAACAAGTAAAATTTATATTATAACCCTATTTAATGAATGTTATACTTTCTAATATAATTAATGTTGGAATTTTTGAGCACCCAACAATGGCTTTACAAAATTGACAGAAATAAATAACAGAATTGTAAATACAGTTGAATTAATATTTACACAACGTCTTCGATTTTCTTCTTTTAGCAGCTTTTCTCCTTTAGCAGCTTCCCAAAACAGGCAGGTTCTCGAAATCAGCACCAACGACCCCATCTCACGAACAATAGGAACAAAGTTATAGTCGAGTCAAGGAAACCCTTTTCCCGCAAAACGAATACGTCCCGGCTAGTGCTCATGGTTTGACGTAACATTTTAAAAGGTAAAACGACTTTCGCCTCTATACGAGCAACACCACAACGTATAGAGTTCCAACGAACTGAATCAACACGAAAACTGGACTGCACTCTATATGCTCGATGCAAATATGTATGATGTAATGATTTTTTCTATAAAATCAAGTGTTCGTCTCTTTGTGTGAGTATGCAAGTGTATGTATGAATGTTTTTCAACATAAAACATGTACCCTATTTATAGGCATGTTCCAAACATGTGAGGGGTCTCCACATTTATTATGACATTCATGCTATTTGTAACGCCTTGCGGTTACAAGATTTAAGTATGACATTCATGGTTTTGCGGTTACAAGATTTAAGTATGACATTCATGGTTTTGTAACTCCTCTGCAGTTACAAATTCATTACTGAAACGTCTACGAACCTGGATAACCGAACGTCCAAGTTCATCACAATTTGTAACGTTAATGTACTAAGACATCCTCAACGTCCAAATTCGTCATAGTTCAAATTCAACTTTTAAATTTATTTGGGTTAACCCAATTTCAAATTGGGTTTCAACTTTCTGAAAAATTGATTTGTATGAGCCAAGCCCAAATATTCAAGTTCCAAAATTATAGATGGGTCTGAAAGCCCAAATTTAAAACCCACGAGTCACGAGCCCAAGACTAGGCCCAAGCTCAACCGGACGAGCACACACGTGCATCCGTATAGACTATTGGATTGCTCCTTAGTCATTATTATTTGAACCATTGTAACACCCTCCTATTTATAAGAAGTAAGTAACCCTATTAAACTTTCAAAGTTTCAATGTGGGACAATTAGCATGATATAACACTTTATCCCATAAAGTGTATTATTTGACGTTTCAACTTCGTGAATTAATT
Organism: Galeopsis tetrahit; assembly: GCA_963675135.1. Lineage (NCBI taxonomy): Eukaryota > Viridiplantae > Streptophyta > Magnoliopsida > Lamiales > Lamiaceae > Galeopsis > Galeopsis tetrahit. The sequence goes on from OY776124.1 coordinate 9,487,081, forward strand.
TCTCACTCACCGAAATTCGGTTTTAAGATTTTAAATACACTACGAACATCTACTCCGAGAGTAGAACAATTTTATGCCATTTAATTTCCTTGAAATTACATTTATAGCCCTCAATAAATTGGTCAAAGACGAGTGTTCTCCACTCTCATTTTAAAATCAATTAATTAATTAAAATTAATCAATTTCTAACCAATTTCTCCAACAATTAATGTCTAGGATTATATTAGTAAATGAACTAAAAAATATTACTCTATATGAAAACAAGTCTATTTAAATGGGACATCCATAAAACGAAAACAAACGTATCTAATTGGAAAAAAAATTTGTTGTTGTGTGCAAGGTAAGGGATGTTAACAACATTTCATGGTTTCTTCTTTAAAATAAAAAATAAAAAAACTTTATATGGTTTCTACTATTCTCTCATGACGTAAAACTTTTCAATTTTCATGAGCCCTCTCTACATAGTTCATTTCAAAATGCTTGATTTTTTGGTTATATCAATTCAAGCACAATTTAAAAGAAATGTACAAGTCAAAATCCACTATTAGTCCATGGTTCATGTGATGTCTTTCTTTTTTAAAATTGATAACTTTGATCAGTAGGTTAGCGGCTTGTTTAGCCATTTGTTTTGGGACTCACTCGTTCGAACGTGGGACGTAACGTCCCACGTCCGTGTTCTATTTCGAGATTTTACATTCGAATTTCCCCATACAACTACACTTATTCCTAAAAATACCTATACATCCAACTATTACATCCTACTATTACATCTCATCCAACTACTCTTACACAATTTGATTTGACATAAAGTTACATCTCATCCTACTCAAAATCCCAAAATAAACACACACAATTACTATTCATTAGGATTTCCCCATCCAAAATTTCCCCCATCCTACATAATTCCAAAACAAACACTGTTGGGAATAAAATGACATATGTTTTGATTAAATACCAAAACCCCCTGAGACATGCCTAAGTCAAGATGATTGTGTTCTAAGTGTGTTAGAACACATAACATAAGGCTAGATGAGAAGCTGATATGTTAGGCAGCTCTTAGATGATTAGATGCACATTGTGAGGGGGAACCTATGCTCTGAAGATGATCAAGATCAAGTCCCCTAAGGCTCAAATTCTGGAACAATCACTAAGGCCAAGCATACTCTATTGAAAACCAAATGGCTTGATCAGGAGAGTTGTCCAGAGAAGTTGTCTCTATGCAAGAACAAGGTTGTAAAGCTCAAAAGGACAAGTTCACTCAAATGCACTGATCAGGAGAGTTGTCCAGAAAGGTTAACTTTGTGCAAAAACAAAAGCTCTGAAGCTCAAAGGCCAAGTATGCTGATCAGGAGAGTTGTCCAGAAGAGTTGTCTCAGCAAAATTGAACCAGAACAAATGCTCTAATGTTTGAAGGTCAACTATGCTGAAGAGAAAGAGACAACTACACCCTAAAAGACTTCATTGTATCATGCTGAGATCATTTCCAAGTGAAGCAAAAGGAAAGAGCCAAGTCATCTGAAGAAGAGCAAGCCAACCATGCTGATAAGCAAAGTCTGCTGATAGTGATAAGCAGAGTTGTCCAATTGATAAGGAATGTTGTCCTATCATTGGATCAAACTTCAGAAGCCATGTCCAAGTCTTAAACAAGTGAATCTTAAAGTCAGACATTGGGAAGAGTGCTGCAGAAAGAAGACAAAGTCTTAACAATCGTTTATTACCCAAATAAGGACATGTCACTATCAAGAATCTGTCTTCCAGTTTGAAGAACTCAAGGAAGACATTTATAGCAATTTGGGACTGCCTCTCCAACGGGCAAATCCTCAAATTTGTCTATAAATACAGAAGTGTGAAGACCATTTGAAGCACCTCAACCTTGACAAGAATATCCAACTATCCTACAAGTCAAAGTGCTTTCAAAGCTTTCAAAGAGACTATCTTAGTCTTCAAACACTTCTTCTAAGTTGTACATCATTGTATATCCATACAAAGCTTAGAGAGATATCCTATCCTTATACACTGATCTTCATTGTAAAGGATATCTCATTAGTTGGAACCTTACTTCAACCCTTACCCCTTTCAAGTGAGAAAGTAAGAAAGTGAGAAGGTTGTAGTAGTAGAAGTGGTAGGAACTGACTGTTGAGAGAAGAACAGTTCAGTTCTGAGTTGAGAAGAGGGTACTAGGACTCTAGACATCCTAGGGATCAATTCACCAAGGAGAGGTGTTATTGATCAAGTGCACCTTGGCACTATAAAACAAGTTAATTCCAAGAGTGAAAGAATTATCCTGTTCAATCAAGGAAAGTGGATGTAGGAGCTTGAGTCTCTGAACCACTATAACCTCTTGTGTTGATTTGCTTTACAAGTACTTACATTCATTCAACACTGCACACAAAACTGATCTTTCAAAAGATACATATTCAAAGACTGTGCTAAAACTGTATTGGACAAGTTCCCTAAAACTAAACTGGATTGCATTGATTTGACTAAGTGATTTCAGAAACTAAAGGAGTCTAAACTTAAAGGGCCAACCACTATTCCGCACATATAACTCCCCTAGATAGTGATTCAACTAAGTACTCAATAGTACTTAGTAGTTTGATTATCTTAGAAGAGTTAATCATCTTCAGCAGAGTTGTCCAAGACAACCTTGCTGAGCTCTGGTTTGATCAAAAGTTGAAAAGAATTGCATACAAGTGTATTCCCCCCCCCCCTCATACACTTGTTATATACTCCTTTCAGGACCAACAAGTGGTATTAGAGCAGGGGTTCAAAGACCACTGCTTCTGAAAATCCATCTTGATTTTCAAAAATCACATATTTGTGTGGTCACTGAGCTGATCCCTTTCTGAAAGCTATTACCTGTTGACTAACTGGTTATTCTTGAGATATGGCCAACAACAATGCAGTTCCTCCACCTGCTGTTCAAGGATTGGACAACATGGCCACAAATCCAGTCAACCACATTTCACATCATAAACTGCCCATGTTTTCTATAGACAATTATGATTTCTGGAAAATTAGAATGAGGGCTCATCTTGCATCTCTTCACACTGACATGTTAAGAGTAATCACAAGAGGACCTTTTGTGTTTACTCAAACTAACCCCAGGGTGACAGATGAGCAAAGAGCAGATGTAAGGGAACTGATTCCCAAAGATGAAGATGACTTCACTGCTGATGAAAAGAGGAAAGATAATCTGAATTATCTTGCCATGAACACCCTCTACCAAACAATTCCAGATGCAGTCATGGGTAGAGTCTACCACTGCACCACAGCCAAAGAAATTTGGGATACTCTTGCTGAAATGTGTGAGGGTACAGAAAAGATCAAGGAGAACAAGCTCCAAGTTGCTGTGCAGAAGTTTGAACAATTCTCAATGGAAACTGATGACTCCATTGACAAATTTGCTGGTAGATTCACTGATGTGATGAATGAAATCAACTCATTGGGCAAGGTGTACTCCAGGAGAGAAGTTGGATTGTAGATCTTGAGAAGTCTCACTCAAAAGTGGGATGTATATGCTGTAATGATGCAGAACACCAAGGATCTCTCCTCCATGCCCATGCAACAAATCTTTTCAGAACTCAAAGCCTATGAGTTTGACCTCAATAGAAGAAAACCTGTTGAGGAACCTTCAAATCCTACTAAGGGAGTGGCATTCAAAGCCAAAGTTGCTGAACCTGAAATGCAACCTACTCCCAGATCATCAAAGTCAGTCTCAAAGACTGAAATGAAGGAAGAACTAGCCTTGATGGCTAGAAGGTTTGACAAGCTCAACACAAGGTTTGGTAGATACAAGAAATTCTACCAAGACAACAAATTCAGGAGAAGATACAACTCCCCTGAAGATCAGGCCAAGGACAAAAAGCCTGAAGAGAAAAGATCAGAGGACAAGTACTCTGATAGGAGAAGGTCCAGTAGAGCTGACCCTTCATCATCAAAAGGAAGAGATGAATCCAAGAAGGATGATGATGAAGACCTATGCTACAATTGCAAGAAGAAAGGGCACTTCCAGTATGACTGCCCTGAATTGAGCTATAAAGAAAGAAGAGAGAGGCAAGCTAAAAGAGACAGAAAGCTCACCAATAGAAAAGCCATGATGGCTGGTGAAAAATCTGATAGTGCTGAAAGCTTCAACTCTTCTGATGGACTGTTCTCAAACAGTGATGATGATGATGTGTGCAACATGGATATTGAGGATGATGAGGTATCCTCCACTTCTAGCTCACCATCATTCTTATCACAGAACACTAGTGAAGTCAACTTGAAACTTTCCTTTGGAAAGTTGATGGAAGATTTCACTAGACTATAAGAATTTCATGATAATTGTGTGAGAGAAAATGAAAGACTGACTATTGAACTTGCAAAAAACTCTGAGGAAGATGTTGATGTCAAATCTACTGAGTTGTATCAACAAGTCTTGAGAGAGCTTAAGGAAGCAAATCTCAGGATAGTTGACCAACAAAAGGAGATAGATGATCAACTACTCTCTCAGAAGAGAAAAGATTTTGAACTGAAAATTTTGAATGCCAAATTTGAGAACCTCTCACATGAATATGATATTCTTAAAACAAGTGAAGAGAGCATGAAATTAAAGATGTCTGCTTTGAACAAATCCTCTAGAGCAATAGAGGAAATTCAGAGTTATCAAAGACATATGGCTCAAAGAAGTGGATTAGGTTTTGATCCATTTGAATCTTCACCTTGTCTTAGTGTTGCCTCTACAAGTAACACTAAGAAAATCTTTGTTAAATCAGTGGCACAGCAAGATGAAAATGAAATAATTCAGCCACTGAACAAAGGAAAGGGCAAAATGGATGAATTGCCTACTCAAGTGCCTCAGGAGACTAGGCCAAAACCTAAGGGAATGGCCAAAGCTCCTGATCACAAGAGGAATGTTGCTCAGCAGAGTAGACCCAATGGAAGGGCAACTCTCCTGAACAATGTTCAGAGGAGTTATCCAAGGTATAATCAGCCTAGGCCAACTCTACTGAGAAAGCCTCAGCTGAATAGACCTAAGGACAACTATCCTCAAAGGCAGAATAAAATGAGACAACCAAAACCCTTCATGCCAAAGGGTAATGGTCACAAAAATGCCTTTCCTCAAAGATTTCATCAAGCTGCACAAAGAACTCATAAGTTCAGGAGAACTGACAACTCCCCTGAAACTTACAGAGTTAACACATTCACACATACTTTTCCCAAGGCATTTAAGGGAAAGACAGTGTATGTTGATGCACAAGGAAAACAACTTAGCCACCTTGAATCTATCAGGGTGATTAGGCAAGTTTGGGTTCCTAAAGGTACAGCTAACCTCTCAGGACCCAAAACTCAAAGGGTACCTAAACCTATCTAATTGCAGGTACCAATGGGCCACAAGAAGAGGAGTATGAGCAAAAAGACAGCATGGTACCTTGACAGTGGATGCTCAAGGCACATGACTGGAAACAAGGAACTCCTCACTGATTTTATAGAAAAAGAAGGCCCAAATGTCACTTTTGGAGACAGCTCACAAGCAACAACAAAAGGTTATGGTACTTTGATGATTGGTAACATCAAAGTAACCAATGTATCTTATGTAGCTGGTCTCAAATATAATCTCCTAAGTATCAGTCAATTCTGTGATAAAGATTTCAATGTTGAATTCTCAAGTGGAAAATGCTTGATTAGAGATAAAACTCAACAAATTCTATTGACTGGAACTAGGAAAGGAAATGTGTATTTTGTAGACTGGGACAAGTCTACTGATGCTGCATGTTTCATTGCTAAGAGTACTAGTGAACAAAGTTGGTTATGGCACAAGAGGCTAAACCACCTTAACTTCAAATCAATGAACAAACTTGTTAGAAATGCATTAGTTAAAGGACTGCCTAATGAGGTTTTCATTAAAGAACATGTGTGTAAACCATGTCAAGAAGGAAAACAGATTAAAGCCTCATTCAAAGGAAAACCAGTCATTTCTACTGAAAGGGTACTTGAACTTCTACATATGGATCTTTTTGGACCAATCACCCCTTCAAGCATAAATGGTAGAAAATACACATTGGTAGTAGTAGATGACTTCTCTAAGTTCACATGGTTAGTATTTCTCCTTAATAAGAAGGAAACACAAGTCAAACTACCTGAACTTCTTAAGAGACTGTCAAATGAGAAAAGCCTTAGCATTATCAAGATAAGATCTGATAAAGGCACTGAGTTCATAAATTCATACATCAATGAGTATTGTACATCTAATGGAATAGCTCATGAAACCTCAGCAGCTAGAACTCCTCAGCAAAATGGAGTTGCAGAAAGAAGAAATAGAACCTTAAAAGAAGCTGCTAGAACCCTAATTGCTGATTCAAATTTACCTAAGAGGTTTTGGGCTGAAGCCATAAACACTGCATGCCATACTCAAAATAGATGTTTGATTACTAAGGGGCAAGGCAAAACCCCCTATGAACTCTGGAAAGGAAGATTGCCTAAAGTGTCATATTTTCACATATTTGGTTGTAAGTGTTTCATTCACAATAATGGGAAAGAACAGTTGAAAGCCTTTGATAGCAAAGCTGATGAGGGAGTATTTCTTGGATACTCTCAAATCAGTAAGGCTTTCAGAGTCTACAACAAGAAAACCCTTATTGTGGAAGAAACACCTCATGTTGTGTTTGATGAATCTATTCATGAGTCCAGGAATGAAAACGTGGAACCTGAAGAAATCACACAGAGGACAACCAGACTGAGTCTAAAAGACAAAGACACTGAATTCATAAATGTTGTCCAAGCCAACCTACCTGAAAAACTCACACTGGACAACAATCATGAAGGCAACCTTCCTGAGACAAACCCCACTGATGGAAATGGTGAATTGAATGAGCCAATCCCAGTTCACATTCAGGTAACAACTACCAATGAAGAAGCAGTTCCTGCTGAGGTAGTTAATGGGTCAAATAATCAAGGGGGAACTCAAAATGTTGAAAATGCCAATGTCCCTGACATTGAGGACAACACCCCTGATTATGATACTGAATTAGATCCTGCACTCACTTATCCTGAATTTTATGATCAAAATGACTCAACTTCAGTAGAGGACAACTCTACTGAAGAGATCAGAAAAAGAAGGACTTGGCTGTCTGACCATCCTACTGATCTAATACTTGGTGACCCAAGTATTGGAGTCAAAACAAGAAGATTTCATGGTGAAAGTGCTCTTTTCTGTTGTTTCTTGTCAGAACAAGAACCAAGTGATATTGAAGAAGCACTTCAAGATGCCAATTGGATCACAGCCATGCAGGAAGAACTGAATCAATTCACCAGAAATGAAGTATGGGAGCTGGTGGATAGACCTTCACATCAAGATGTTATTGGAACCAAGTGGGTGTTCAAGAACAAAAAGAATGAGAATGATGTGATTGTCAGAAACAAAGCAAGACTAGTGGCAAAAGGCTATTGCCAGCATGAAGGCATTGACTATGATGAGACATTTGCACCTGTGGCAAGGCTAGAAGCAATAAGGCTCTTCCTAGCCTATGCAGCCCACAAGAGGTTCAAAGTGTACCAAATGGATGTCAAGAGTGCCTTTCTGAATGGAGTCTTGAAAGAAGAGGTCTATGTGGAGCAACCACCAGGTTTTGAGGTTGGAAACCAAGTATACAGACTGAAGAAGGCTCTATATGGACTCAAGCAAGCCCCTAGGGCTTGGTATGACACACTGTCACAATTCCTCTTGGATCATGGATTCACCAAGGGAACTGTGGACAGAACTCTCTTCAGAATCTCTGAAGAAGAGGACATCTTGCTTGTCCAAATTTATGTAGATGACATAATTTTTGGATCCCCTAATGAGAAGCTGTGTGAGAAGTTCTCCAAGCTCATGCAAAGCAAGTTTGAGATGTCCATGATGGGATTGATGAACTTCTTTTTGGGTCTACAAGTCAAGCAATCAAAAGAAGGAATCTTCATCAACCAAGCCAAGTACACCAGAGAAATGATCAAGAAGTTTGGGTGTACATCAAGCAAGCCAGTAAGGATCCCAATGAACACAAATTGGAAGATGGATCCTGATGAGAGTGGTGTTCCAACCAACTCCACTGAGTATAGAGGAATAATTGGTTCACTTATCTATCTCACTGCCAGCAGACCTGACATCACCTTTGCAGTAGGTGTTTGTGCAAGGTTTCAAGCAAATCCTAAGAAAAGCCACCTTGAGGCTGCAAAGAGGATCTTGAGGTATCTCAAAGGCACTGAAAATCTAGGCCTTTGGTACCCTGCTGATGACAACATTGAGTTAACTGGCTACTCAGATGCTGACTATGGAGGATGCAGAATTGACAGGAAGTCCACTTCAGGGACTTGTCAATTCTTAGGCAACAAACTCATATCTTGGTTTTCCAAGAAGCAAAACACAGTGGCTACCTCCACCACTGAAGCTGAATATGTTGCTGCTGGAAGTTGTTGTGCACAAATCCTTTGGCTGAGACAACAACTCAGAGACTACAAAGTCAACTCTACTGAAGTGCCAATATTTTGTGATAACAACAATGCAATTGCAATATCACAAAATCCTGTCTTGCACACTAGATGCAAACATGTGGACATCAAGCATCACTTCATTAGAGAAGAAGGATATCAAGTTGGTAAAGATCCACACAGATCATCAAAAAGCTGATATATTGACAAAGCCACTTGCAGAAGCAAGATTTCTGGAATTATCAGCAGAGTTGGGTCAACTTGATCCAGGGAAATTGGACAATTAAGTCCAAAGGAGTTCATTCATTAAGGGGGGACAAATTTCAAACTTCAGCAGACTTGGTCAAGTCTACTGAAACTCAGATGAAATGATCAGGACACTTGTCCATTGAATCTCAGGACAGTTGTCCACATCTTTTCAGGACACTTGTCCTAGTGGGGTCAGATAAGTTGTCCTAGCTATCAAACCAAATCTTGGTCTGATAAGCACCTATTTTGGGTAATCATTGCCTATTTCGAATTATGTCCCATTCCAATTACAGATATCATCTTTTTGGGGATTTAATTTGTCTCCCACCCAAAAGGTCACTTTCCATGCATTAAATGCCAAGATTTAACTCTTGTTTGCATTACACCTTTTCAAGCCATGATCTACCTTGAAAACTCCCCAACCATTAACTAATATTAAATAGGCTCCACGTTTTGAATAAAACCAACCACTCACTGTTACATTGGTTTTTGACCATTGGATCAAAATTGGACAACTCCCCTGAAGACAATCCTGGCCGTCCATTTTGATTTCCATTTTTGTTCACCTTTGAATTGCATCAAGACTCCACCAACTCATTGACAAACATTCTTTTTAGAATATTCACAAGTCTTAAGATCCCCCACAAACACTTCTTCCCCAAGTATTCGAAACCCTAGCTCAAATTTTATCCAAACACTCTCAAACTCTGTCAAATTTTCTTCTCTGAAACCTTCAATGGCTCCCAAAGTAAAACCAGAAATGGTTGTTGATTTCTTCAACAAGGATCTTGACCTAGACTTTGGCTATCTAAGTCACAAAAACAACCTCACATTCGAGCCAATCCTTTCTTTTGAGAGTGAGGATCCTAATGTTTCTCCAACCCTGAGATGGTTGAGAAGGGCAGGTCTCCAGAAGTTCATGCAAGAGAAGCCAGACTCTTGTCTTGAATCCTACATGGCAGAGTTCTTTGCTTTTCTCAAATGGAGAGGCAAACCTGAAGATGGAGAAGTTGCCACAAGATTGTCCTTTATAGCAGAAGGAGAAGAGGAGGAAAGATTTCACAGGGTGAAATTTTCTGAGGAAGAGGTTGAAGCTGCTTTTGGATTGCCTTCAGAGGGAAGAAATCCAGAATTCTATGGAAATGGTCTTGAGCAAGAAATTGCTCAAGAATGGCTCATTACTCCAGGGCCACTATCCTCTACTCAACACAAAAGAACACTCAAGCCAAAGTTCTTAACCCTTTTTGAGGTAGTAGCAAAGAGTTTGCTCAGCAACACTGGAAGCTTAGAACAAGTAAGCCATCCTAGGATAAGGATTATGGCAGCTGTGATTGATGCCAGTGATAAAGGCATCAAGTTTGATTGGAGGACTTTCATCTTGTCTGAGATGATGAAAGAAAAGGCAAAGTTCAAAGTGAAAGCTCACAACAAGGTTGTGATGGAAGGAAAATTGAGATATTGCACCAGAGCAAGTTTGCTAATTGAGAAGTTTGCTCACTACTCTGAGATGCAAACCTTTGCCAAACCCCTCCCAGCTCAGAAAATATTGTTTAGAAAGCCCAGCAAGAAAACTGAGCAAAGAAGGATGCTTCTGGCCAACCCTGCTGAAAAGGTTGAAGAGAAGCCTAAGATGAAGAAAAGAACTAAGGCCAGGGCTGTCAAAACAAAGAAAGTGTCTCAGATATCTTCAGGAGAAGCCTCAGGAGCATCAGCTGAAGTTGATGAAGTGGCAGAAGAGGGAGTAAGTGTGCCTTCTGACCACTTAGAAGAGTTGAGGTTGAAGTATAATGAGACAAGGCAAAAGAAGAAAGGTGATAAGAGGCCCAGGGAAGTTGTCCCTGAGAAAGAAGTGGAAGGAAGTGGGAGCAGTAGGGCCAGCAAGAGAAGGGCCAAGCCCACTGAGAAGGTGCTGGAGCTTCAGGAAGAAAGGTCTCTCCAACTTGCTCTAAGAGAGAGCAGAGCTGAAAGCAGGACCAAATCCAAGTCAAGGACCAACTCATCTGGTTCTGGAACTCCAGAATCCAAGGTCCCTGAAGGTCAACTAATAGAGGCCAACATCCCTGAAATTCAGAATCCTGAACCCAACTCCCCTGAAACCCATGTTACCCCTCCCAACCAACCCATCACCCCTGTAGATCTCACTAAGAGATACTCTCCAGAAGGAAGTATGCAGAGAAGTGGCATTGATGTGGTAGCAGACTTAGCAGTGGATGAGACAAGGCTTCTGTCCCCCCTTGATTCATCCATGCTAAATTACTCCAAACTTTTAGAACATACACTCAATGAGCCAACTCCCCTGAGCAAAGCCCCTTCAGATCCATTGCTCTCTAAAGCAACTGAAGTACCTTCACTTGATCCTAATCCTTCTGAAGCCAACCCTCCTGAACTTAACTTGCCTGAAGCTGCAATTAAGGAAACCACAACTAACTCCCCTATAGCCCAAAGTTCTCCATCTAGTGAGAATGAGGAGGAGTATACTTATGAAAGTATGCTTAGAGGTGGAGCCAAAGCCACTGTGGACAGCTTATACCCACAGCTTGCTGAATTTCCCAGAATTCAGAAAATGTTCCATGACTTGAGAATGCTAGTGGATGTCAAGGACAAAACACTGATGGAAATCTCTCAGGTCATCCAAGATAAGGGTGCTAATTGGTGGCAAGTGGAGGAAAGTAGACTGCTACACTTTGCTGGTGTGCTGAAGACAAGATTCCTCACTGATGAGGAAGTTTTTGCAAAGTTGGTAGATGATAAAATCATTGAGGAGAAAGAAAGAAAAGCTAAGGGCATCAAACACCCTGATAGCAGCTCAGATGATGATGATTCCCCTGATGATCCCTCAAACCCTTCAAACCCCAACCCTCCTAAAACCCCTCAAGCCAACCTCCCTGAACCATCTCAACCCAAATCTTCTGTAGCAGCCAGACTTTCAAACCCTCCTAGAACCTATCATAGGAAAGACTCTGTATCATCATAGGTGTTGACCAAGGTTGGTAACACAACCAAAGACACATCTGCCAATGAAGGTTCTTCGGAACCCAAGGCACAGCCTAAAGATGTTGAGGTTCCTATGCTAGAGGCTGGTTTGATTAAGGCATATTCAGTGTCAGAAGAGTTGGACACTGATCAGCCCTTAATCATTCAGGATGACTCAGTGGCTGCTGAAATAAGAACTGTGATCTCCTCACAACTGCCATCTTTGAACCTTGTTGAAGGTGAAGATGTTGCAGGTTTAGGAGAAGGGGTTGAAAAGGAAAATAGAAACAAAAAATCAGAGGGAGTTATGGATGAAAGAGAGGTAGTAATCACTAAGATTGTGAGTGTACCACCATATGAGGGTGGAATAAGTGAGGAAGGACAGGTTATTCTTGAAGTCAAATCTGAACTTCAAGAATCCCTTGATGAAAGGAGGCCTGATTCCTTGGGTGAGAACATTATCTATGAAGGGAGAAAAGAAAGAGTTGAAAATGAGAAGAAGGTTGCTGATGTATCAGAGTCTTATACAAAAGAAATTGAGGGTGATGAGTGTTTATTCCCTAACTTATTTGATTTGTCTAACCTGCATGCTGAAACTTCAGGAGCATTGAATGAGCAAGGAAGAACTCTAGCATCTGTAGAAATGAGGCTTACAGGCTCTGAGGATGTGGTGCTACCCACATTGGAAGCAAGGATTAGTGGTGTGGAATCTGGCCTCCAAACCATTTCCACTTAAGTTCAACAAGCCAAATCCACCATTGAATCCATCTCAGAGGAGGTCAAGAAGGAACAAAAGCTGCTGAGAGACAATCATAATGCCAATGTCAAGGCTCTCAGGCTAACTGTCAAGCAAGCTCTTGGAAAGAAGACTGCATTACAAAAGAAAAGAGCTGAAGAACAAAGGCTGGCTATGGTGAAAGCAGCCTCTGAAATTTTTTCCCAGGAAGTGCTGGCCAACATTGCTGAAGGAGCAATGGCCAACCTCACTGAGCTTCTTAAAGCCCAACTTGATGCATCCCTGAAAGCAATCTTGGAGGAGGTTGTCCAACAAAAGATGAAGCCTGTTCTAGATTTTCTTAGCTTGAGCAATGATAGGATGCAAAATATACATGATGAAAATGTATATCTGTTGGAGGAAATGAAGTCTCTAAACCAGGCCCAATCCCTAATGGCCACAACAATGAGTGAGCTAAAACCCCAGTGCTTTGATGCTGCCAAAAAGGGGGAAAGGGAAAGAGCTAGAGCAAAAGGTGCCTTGGTGGTTGGAAGCCCAGTCAAGGAAAAAAAAGACAAAGCTGTTGAAGTAAAAGGAAAAGAGCCTGCAGTGCTGAATTTAGAAGAATTGGATGAAGAAGAGCAACTAGCACTTGCCTTGAAGAATTCAATGGCCTCAGCACAAGAAGAGAGGATGAGGTTACAGCAGAGACCAGGTGGTGAGGTGTCTGGTTTGGACAAAGATGTTGAAGGTGTCCAAACTAGAGGAAAGATCAAGAGGGCAAAAGGAAAGAAAAGACAAGCTGAGACATTTACTGACTTTCCTAACAGCCTTGATCTTCCACCTGAATTCAGAATTGATGATGATGAACTTACATCAAAGAAGGCCAAAGCTGCTGAAGAACCCCAACCTGCTGAAACAGACAAGTCTTCTGATATGGTCAACATTGCTGAAGGTGCCAAAGCTACTGAAGATGTGGAAGCTTTATATGAAGAAGGCTTTGGACCTGGACCAAAGAAGACAAAGATTGTGGTACTCAATGATCCATCAAAGCTGTTTCATGAAGGGTATGGCAAAGACCCTGAAACACAACAGAAACTGGCCATGATGAGGGCCCAAGAGAAAATGGATTTGATGGAAGAGGCCAACAGAGCAAGAGATAAGAGAAGAGCAAACTTTCAGAAACCAAGAAGAAGGAGAGCAACTTACAGCAAGATGAAGCCTCAGCTACTAGTCCCAATGGACACCAAATATCCACACTTGGATAAATGGGTGCCAATTCAACTGAATGATACATGGGAAGAGGCTAAAAGGGAGTTTGTCTATGACTATTATGTCATTGACAGATGGAATGGAGGAGATGCCAACTCTTCCTTTGCTGAGTTCATGATAGAATATTACAGAGAGTTGTATCAACAATTGCTTGCAGCTGCTGATATTGCAAGAATTGAACTCAATGCCCCCAAGCCTATCATCTACATGCCTCCAAAGCTTGATGGATGGATTGACCAAGCAAGGATCCTGTGGGAGTTCACAGAGATTCTTAAGCTGAACAAGATGACCCTTGGACCCAAAGGAACCAACCAGGAAGCCATGGAACTCAAGAAGAGAGTATAGGCACAATATGGGATGGTGCCACCTAAAGAAGATGATCTCTGAAATGGCTAAGTCTTCCTGACTCTTATATGCTGAAATGGATGAATACTTAAGTTGGTTACTAACTTGTGTTTTGGTCAACTACTCTGAAGATGCTCAAGCTGCTGATATGATGTGCTCTAATGCCTAAATGATGAATGTTTTAAGAGTATATCATACTTTTGTAATAAATGTGTGCTTAATTGTAAAATCTCTCATGCTCTGATATGTTTTTTTTGTTCAAACTATCAACATGCTGTAATGATTTTCATTTGAATGATAGTTGAACATATCTTGAATCCAGAAAAACAAATCTCTCCATGCCTATTCTTGAAACCTATTTGCAACATGAATGGTGAGTACACTAACACATTCTCTTTTAGGGAAATTGACCTCAGTCATGTCTTCTGAAGATAAATGTAATAGGTGTAGTCAAGTCACTTTTGCATAAAATGTATAGGTTTTGGCATCATCAAAAAGGGGGAAATTGTTGGGAATAAAATGACATATGTTTTGATTAAATACCAAAACCCCCTGAGACATGCCTAAGTCAAGATGATTGTGTTCTAAGTGTGTTAGAACACATAGCATAAGGCTAGATGAGAAGCTGATATGTTAGGCAGCTCTTAGATGATTAGATGCACATTGTGAGGGGGAACCTATGCTCTGAAGATGATCAAGATCAAGTCCCCTCAAGGCTCAAATTCTGGAACAATCACTAAGGCCAAGCATACTCTATTGAAAACCAAATGGCTTGATCAGGAGAGTTGTCCAGAGAAGTTGTCTCTATGCAAGAACAAGGTTGTAAAGCTCAAAAGGACAAGTTCACTCAAATGCACTGATCAGGAGAGTTGTCCAGAAAGGTTAACTCTGTGCAAAAACAAAAGCTCTGAAGCTCAAAGGCCAAGTATGCTGATCAGGAGAGTTGTCCAGAAGAGTTGTCTCAGCAAAATTGAACCAGAACAAATGCTCTAATGTTTGAAGGTCAACTATGCTGAAGAGAAAGAGACAACTACACCCTAAAAGACTTCATTGTATCATGTTGAGATCATTTCCAAGTGAAGCAAAAGGAAAGAGCCAAGTCATCTGAAGAAGAGCAAGCCAACCATGCTGATAAGCAAAGTCTGCTGATAATGATAAGCAGAGTTGTCCAATTGATAAGGAATGTTGTCCTATCATTGGATCAAACTTCAGAAGCCATGTCCAAGTCTTAAACAAGTGAATCTTAAAGTCAGACATTGGGAAGAGTGCTGCAGAAAGAAGACAAAGTCTTAACATCCGTTTATTACCCAAATAAGGACATGTCACTATCAAGAATCTGTCTTCTAGTTTGAAGAACTCAAGGAAGACATTTATAGCAATTTGGGGCTGCCTCTCCAACGGGCAAATCCTCAAATTTGTCTATAAATACAGAAGTGTGAAGACCATTTGAAGCACCTCAACCTTGACAAGAATATCCAACTATCCTACAGGTCAAAGTGCTTTCAAAGCTTTCAAAGAGACTATCTTAGTCTTCAAACACTTCTTCTAAGCTGTACATCATTGTATATCCATACAAAGCTTAGAGAGATATCCTATCTGATGCGGCCTAAAAATGTCACCTAATGAGGAGTCGACACGTGTATGAATGATAGGATTGGGAAGAATGGATAGAATCACTTAAGGTTCTCTGTATAAAGAATCCTCTCCGGAGGGCTCTCGGGAGGGAGCTTCGTCTGGAGATGAATATCAAAATCAAACAGTTTTAGCTAAGGTCGTGGGTCGCAAATATAGGATGCTCCCGTTATTTCCGCCCTAGCTTTGATGAAAAGAAGACCCTGTCCTCCTTTATTTTAGGAGGATAAGTCCACGAAGATAGGATGCTGCCGAGTCTTCAGGAAGTGGAGAGTAAGGGAGACTGGGTCTCCTCGGTAGGGCCGAGTCTTACAGGCGACTCCGAGATAAGAGGAAGGCTTGACTTCCTCTCCAGAAGACATCTCTATAAATAGGTAATTTTGAAGATTTTTCCAGGTTAGACACTTACACCTTAAAACCTAATACACTGAATACCAGCATCTCTCCTTGCGATTCTTTGAATTGATTTAAGATATCCAGGATCTTGAGATCCTTGGAAGATTTGATAAGCCCTATACTGACTTAGGCATCGGAGTGTCCACACCGGACTTCCCTCCGGTGTGTTCCTTGCAGGTCATTCGAAGATTCCGAGAGGAGATAATCTATTCAGGACTATTATACACGTTCGAGAAGAAGGACATCCATTTCAGAGGATACATAATCCTCTCGTGCAAATTTTGGCACATCAACTGGCGCCGTCTGTGGGAAAGAATTGAAAGATTTTCTCACGAGTTTCTACCTGTCCAAGCAAATGGGTGGCGGAAATAAAACCTCTATTTCCGGGAAGAGGAGTCTTCCAGGAGAAAATTCCCCCTTGCCGACTGATCCTCCGCCAAGGGGAGGTCAGGGAAAAGATCCAATCCATGTACCTTCTGGATCAAATCAGCCATTAGCGCCTACTCCAGGCTTGGAGGACGAAAGTCATCCCATACCGGTCAGAGAAGGCACAGAGGGGAATCTGGAGGCCCCCGAGTCTCAAACCGCAGATCCTCAGCAAAAGGACACTCTAGACTCGGGGCCGCTCCTGATCTCTCCCGATTAATTTGAACGCCCTCATCAAGCAAGCTGTAGAGAGAGCTTTTGCTGACCAAAGAGACCGGATTCCTAGAGCTGCACCAGGGAACCCGGAGGCACCTGCCCCAAGGCCCCAAGACGAAGCACCTGGAGCCTCCCAAGTGTTGTCCAAGGACATGGAGATGCGGGCAGAAGA
This sequence comes from Galeopsis tetrahit, assembly GCA_963675135.1. Lineage (NCBI taxonomy): Eukaryota > Viridiplantae > Streptophyta > Magnoliopsida > Lamiales > Lamiaceae > Galeopsis > Galeopsis tetrahit. The sequence continues at coordinate 9,503,925 of OY776124.1, forward strand.
AGATGATAAAGTGCCCTCGCGAGCGGAGAGAAGCATCCCTCTTCGGAGCACAAGAAGAAATGCAGACCTGGCACCCCGAGGTATAGAACCCCCTGAGACAGAAGAAAGTACAGATGATACCTACGGAGGGCCCGTCAGCGACCAACTACTGGCCTTACAGAAAGAGATGAGAGATATGAAGAAGCAGTTGAGCAATCGAACCAGTAGATCTGCTCACGCCTCTGGATGTCAGTTCTCCCCTAATATATTACAGGATGAACTACCATTCAATTTCAAGCCCCTTAATTTTGAATACGATGGTACGGCAGACCCATACGAGCACCTAGTGAGGTTCGAGAATGCAGCATTGTTACACCGCTATGGAGAGGGAATAAAGTGTAGAGTATTCCTAACTACTGTAGCAAAAGCCGCACAACAATGGTTCACCCAGTTGGAACCTAACACAATCCGATCCTGGGAAGAATTCAGTGAGCTCTTCCTTCATCAATTTGCCAGTGCCCGGAGACAGCCGAGGGCCACTTTGACCCTCTTTAATTTGAGACAAGGAGAAGGTGAGAGTTTAAGAGCTTTCCTCCGAAGGTTCAATCAAGCAGCTCTGGAGGTCCCTACCGCCTCTCCAGAGGTGAAAATCAACGCTCTAACAAACGGATTGCGTGATGGAGACTTTTTCTCCTCTCTAGCTAAGAAGCCTGTTAAGAACTTTGATGAACTGCTGCACAGGGCAGAAAAGTACCTCACTCTGGAGGAGGTCCGGAAAGCGAAGAGGCTGGAGGTTAGGCCGCAAGATAGAGAGAGGAGAAGGGAAAGAGAAGGCCCCTCCAGGCGATTCAGTCTAGAAGTCCCCCGGACCTCTGGAGCAGTTAGAGATAGCAACCCCTCCGGAGGTCCCCGATCCGGCCCTCGGGGGAGGTTCGAGAAATACACACCCTTAAGAATTGAACCCGCTGAAGTACTGGAGGTAGCAGGAGACCATCCGGATTTGAAGTTCCCATATTCCAGGAGTCGAGGACCTCAGAAGCCTAAGTCTGATCGATTCTGCCGATTCCACAATGAATATGGGCATGATACGAATCAGTGTTACCATTTGAAAGATGAGATCGAGAGGATGATCCAGGCGGGTCATCTAAAATAATTCATATTTAGAGACAGGCAAGGCCCTCGGGGGCAGAAACGAAAAGAACCTGAAAGAAAACCAGAGGAGAAAGAAACTAGAGAAGCGGTAGAGGATATACCCCCTCCACCGCCAAAGAGAGGAGTAATTCATATGATTGTGGGAGGGCCAGCAGATGGAGATTCCTTCCGAAAAAGAAAGCAGAACGTCCGAGCTCTAAAAGCGGAACAGGGAAGCCAATTAAGAGAAGTGGGACGTATGACAGAGACGCCCAATATCCGATTTAGGCCGGAAGATGTTAAAGGAGTCAAAGAAGATCACAATGATGCTCTAGTAATCACTACCGACATAGCTGGATTCGATGTTGCCCGAATCTTCGTAGATACGGGGAGTTCGGCTGACATTATGTTTTTCGAATGCTTCAAGAGGATGGAGTTGAGTGTAAAGCTGCGTCCTGTGGATACCTCTCTGTATGGCTTCTCCGGAGGTGCCATCCAACCTTTGGGATCAGTAATGCTACAGGTAGGGTTGGGAGATGCTCCAGCCCGGAAAGTCCATTTGATAGAGTTTCTTATCGTGGACATCCCTTCATCATACAATGTCGTGATGGGACGACCCAGCCTGAACCTCTTTCAGGCAATCATTTCCACATTTCATATGAAAATGAAATTCCCTACCGCCGCTGGAGTAGGAGAAGTGAGAGGAGACCAATACCAAGCACGGAAGTGCTATGCAGAGTCTGTGAAGATGGCGGACAGAGCCCTGACTAAGGGCCTGGAGCGAACAAGAGGAGATGACCCTGAGGTCAAAAGGAAGAAAGTTGAAGGAGCAATACCCGAACAGGTGAATGTCAAAACAGACGAAGAACTAATGAGCGTGGAGCTCTTCCCAGAGAAACTTGGCTTCACCACTAAGATAGGCACCCAACTGGGACCTGAACTCACAGAAAAGGTAATACTTACATTACGTAGAAATTCCGATATATTTGCATTTTCTCCAGCTGACATGACAGGGATCCCTCCGGAGATAGCAATACATTGCCTTAATGTTGATCCAAAGGCAAGACCTGTGAAGCAGAAACTACGAAATTTCGGGATTGAAAAGAATAATATTGTGAGAGAGGAAGTCGAGAAGCTATTGAAAGCAGGGCATGTGGTAAAAGTCCAATTTCCAGAATGGCTCTCTAATGCCGTGCTAGTTCCTAAGGGGGGAGGAAAGTGGAGAATGTGCATCGACTTTAGGGACCTCAACAAAGCGTGCCCTAAAGACCACTATCCGCTACCCAGGATAGACCAGCTAGTAGATGCAACCTCAGGCTTCGAGTTGTTAAGCATGATGGATGCATACCAAGGGTACCACCAGATTCAACTGAACCCTGCAGATGTCCCTAAAGTGTGCTTCATAGCAGCCTGCGGAACGTTTGGATACGTTCGGATGCCATTTGGGCTAATCAATGCCGGAGCAACATACCAAAGGATGGTCGATGCTGTCTTCCGAAGGCAGCTGGGGAGGAATATGGAGATATATGTAGATGATATGTTGGCCAAAAGCGTAAAAGCAGATCAACATGTAGAGGATCTAGAAGAAATTTTTCAAGTGATCAGAGAGAATGGCATCAAGTTGAATCCAGCCAAGTGCTCTTTTGGGGTAAAATCAGGGAAGTTCCTCGGATACATGGTGACTTAGAGGGGTATAGAGGTGAATCCGGCTAAGGTGAAGGCGATACTAGATATGCAGCCACCAAGAAATATAAAGGAGCTCCAGACGCTCAATGGGAGGATTACCGCATTGAGCAGATTCATAGCTAGATCTGCTGAAAAGAGTCATCCCTTCTTCAGAATTCTCAAGAAAGGAACCAAATTTGAATGGAACGTAACATGCCAAGAGGCTTTTGAAGATTTGAAACAGCATTTATCCCAGTTGCCGAAGCTAACAAAGCCTTCTCCGGGAGATACCCTCATCTTGTATCTCTCCGTAGGAGAGTTCTCACTGAGTACTGCCTTAGTCAAAGAAGAGGGGTCTCTGCAGCACCCTATTTATTATGTCAGTAAGGTCATTCAAGGGGCCGAAAACCGATATTCAGATATCGAGAAGGCTGCTCTGGCCGTGATAGTTACAGCGCGAAGGCTGCGCCCATATTTCCTTTCTTATAAAATACTGGTCTGCACTAATTACTTGCTGAAACAGATCATAGGGCGAGCAAACCTCTCTGGAAGGATGGTGAAGTGGGCAATCGAGCTCCAAGAATATGACGTGGATTTTGAGCCGCGGAAGGCTATAAAAGCCCAAGCTTTGTCCGATTTCATCCAATAATCGACCAAGCCATAGGAAGTCGAAGGATGGAAAGTGTATGTAGATGGCTCAGTAACCCTGAGCGGATGTGGAGCAGGGATTGTGCTAACAGGCCCGCGAGGAGAGGACCTGCAATTTGCGGTGAGGTTTCAATTCATGACCTCAAATAATGGAGCAGAGTACGAAGCTTTGATCAGAGGAATGGAGATGGCATTAGAATTAGGAGCTCCAAAGGTAACTCTATACTCAGACTCCCAATTAGTTGTTCAGCAGGTGAATGGTGAATACGTAGCCAAAGATAGCAGGATGGCTGCTTATCTGGAACGAGCCAAAAAAGTGATAGGCAAGTTCCAAGAGTGCGAGGTAGTCCAGATACCTCGAGAGAAGAACATACAAGCGGACAGCCTCTCCAAGCTCGCTAGCTCCGCAGAGTTTGATGGAAAAGGAACAGTAACTCTAGTAGTGGCAGAAAGAGAGACTCTAGAGAACCCCATTGGTTCTATTGAAGAGGAAGATGATTGGAGAAGAGCTATATGGATAGAACTCACCACGGGAACAGACGCTCCTACCACTAGAGAGACCCGAGCCCTTCGAATCAAATATTGTCTTATTGGAGGGCATTTGTACAAAAAATCATTCACACACCCATATCTGAGGTGCATATCAATTCGAGAGGCTATGTATACACTCAAAGAAATCCACGAAGGGGATGCAGCTAGTCACGAAGGATACAAGGCAGTGGTGAAGAAAGTTTTAAGAGCTGGATTATATTGGCCTTCCATGACAAGAGACGCTAAGGAGTTCGTGAGAAGATGTGTCAAGTGTCAGAAAAATGGCCCATTGATAAGGACCCCTGCGGAGGAGATGGGAGTGATGCACTCTCCCTGTCCCTTCGCTAAATGGGGAATCGACCTGGTAGGACCCTTCCCTCCAGCCTCCGGAGGAAGAAAGTTCCTGATAGTAGCAGTGGACTATTTTAGCAAATGGGTGGAAGCTGCTCCCCTAGCTACGATAGATGAGGAGAATGTGATTAAATTCCTAAGAAAGCAGATTTGTTGCAGATTCGGAGTACCCAGAATATTGGTCTCCGACAACGGAACCCAATTTAACGGAGAAAATGTGCGAGGATGGTGTGCAAGACTGAACATAATACAGAGATTCACCTCTGTAGCTCACCCTCAAGCTAATGGACAAGTGGAGGTCACTAATCGAACGATAGTAGACGGTATCCGAACAAGACTAACGAAGATAGGAGGAGGATGGGTAAACGAGCTAGATAATGTATTGTGGTCATACAGAACTAGTCCAAAGACAGCAACTGGAGAGTCCCCATTTCAGCTGGTCTACGGAGCTGCGGCGGTGATACCTCCAGAGGCAGTATTGCGATCACACCGAATCGCCCAATTTGAAGAACATCAGAATGAAAGATTGATGAGAGAGGCTCTAGATTTGATGGAAGAAGAAAGAGAGATGGTCAGAGTACAGGCTGAAAGATATAAGAGCAGAATTAAAGCCGCATACGACCGGAAGGTGATCCCGAGGTCCTTCAGAGAAGGCGATCTAGTGCTAAGGAGAGCTGACGCCCTAAAAAACACAGGAAAGTTAGAGCCCAACTGGGAGGGGCCTTATAGAATCACACAGGTACTGAAAGGAGGAGCATATAGACTGCAGAGTATGGAAGGGGTCGACATAGCTAGACCCTGGAACGTTTGCCATTTGAAGAGATTCTTTATTTGAAGAAAGTGTAAGGTCTTGAGACCATTTATGACTTTTGTTTCGTGATCTCTCGCATGGATTCATATTTTGCTTGATGTATTTTTGCGGCTTCACCAGAGCTCTTTTTCCCTCCCTACGGCTTTCCCCTTTGGGGTTTTTCCGTATGGAGGTTTTTAATGAGACCGGCGTAGGTTATCTATGGCCTATGTTGAAAATTGACAATAAATCAATGAAGTCTTATCCCTTTTCGAAGAAAGAATTATTCAGAGTTATTATGTCTTACTTATCTTTCTTGTATTCGAATATGCGACGTATAAATATAACAATAAAGAGAGTGAGAAACACTCAGAGGCCTAGAGGCCGAGGTGCTCCAGAGAGCCCTCATTTTACTTGAGACCCAAGTGGGTTACTGAAATGAGAAGATTTTATAAATTAAAATCTTTTAAGAAAAAGAGTGAGAGACACTCAGAGGTCTAGAGGCCGAGGTGCTCCAGAGAGCCCTCGTCTTACTTGAGACCCAAGTGGGTTACTGAAATGAGAAGATTTTATAAATTAAAATCTTTTAAGAAAGAGAGTGAGAAACACTCAGAGGCCCAGAGGCCGAGGTGCTCCAGAGAGCCCTCATCTTACTTGAGACCCAAGTGGGTTATTGAAATGAGAAGATTTTATGAATTAAAATCTTTTAAGAAAGAGAGTAAGAAACACTCAGAGGCCTAGAGGCCGAGGTGCTCCAGAGAGCCCTCATCTTACTTGAGACCCAAGTGGGTTACTGAATGAGAAGATTTTATGAATTAAAATCTTTTAAGAAAGAGAGTGAGAAACACTCAGAGGCCTAGAGGCCGAGGTGCTCCAGAGAGCCCTCATTTTACTTGAGACCCAAGTGGGTTACTGAAATGAGAAGATTTTATAAATTAAAATCTTTTAAGAAAAAGAGTGAGAGACACTCAGAGGCCTAGAGGCCGAGGTGCTCCAGAGAGCCCTCGTCTTACTTGAGACCCAAGTGGGTTACTGAAATGAGAAGATTTTATAAATTAAAATCTTTTAAGAAAAAGAGTGAGAGACACTCAGAGGCCTAGAGGCCGAGGTGCTCCAGAGAGCCCTCGTCTTACTTGAGACCCAAGTGGGTTACTGAAATGAGAGGAGTTTATGAAATAAAATCTTTTAAGAATAAGAGTGGGAGACACTCAGAGGCCTAAAGGCTAAGGTGCTCCAAAAAGCCCTCACCATACTTGAGAACTACAAAGACTAGATAATGAAGAGAGCAGGTTTTATGATTCAGGAGTCATGAGACGGGGGAAGATGATACCCCACAACCCAGTCACCTGATATCAAAACACTATACAGCCGAGAAATAATTCCAGAATAGCCTACAAGACCAACAAAAAGGGGGGGGAAGAGAATACACCTCCAACACATTCCTTGCTGATCTTGTAAGCTACTCATGCAAGAAAGAAAGAGACAACAAAACATGCAACATCAAGCTAACATAATTACTACAAAAAGCCCCCACATATCCAGGAGTGTGGGGTCCCCTACAAAGTATGAGGAGCAAATGTTATGAGCAGAAAATAAAGAGTGTAGCAAAATAACGGAAAAGTAGATTGTTTATGATGATCAGGAATATGATATTTAAACTGCTTTTTCAGCAGCAGCTTCCTTGGCAGCAACCCCCTCAACCTCAACTCCTTCAGCTACTCCAGCAGTGCCCTCTTCCCCAGCAACATGATTGCTAGATCCTCCACCTTCCTCCGGATCCTTCATACTCCCCATAGCATCAGCAGTGCCGGTCCCTCCATCCACCTCTGTTGCCACTTTTGGAGCAGAAGCATAAGGATAAATAAGTGGCTCCAGAGGCTTTAGCTCAGCCATACCTATCTTGGCAGCCTGCAACTTGGCAATAGCTTGGCCCATCCCGGGTAGCCACCAAGGACTGTCCGGACTTTCTTGAGGATCCCCCGGGAACTTTGGAGGAGTAGCGAGTCGATCCAGATGAAACTCACGAGAATAAGTCCCATCGAATCCCGGGGCTGAATGCTCGGCGATGGCGTTGCTGAAGCCATGATCGATAAAATGAGGAATGTGCGGCCCCATGGCACAAAGAAAGCTCGAGCTCTTCAGGAAACTGGACAACCACTGAGTATGAAGAGTTTCTAAGAACTCTTGGCCCAAGGGAGAAGTGAATAGGGACTCAATGCACGCCCGCACCCCAACATCCGGCAGCTCCTGCTTCATCCGCCCTACCTCCTGCACCAGACGCTTGATCCTGACAGCATCCTGCTGGCTTTGGGTCTGTAAGAAAGACAACTCCTCGGATAGAGCCTGTGCTCGCTTATGAGCCTCCTCCTTTTCCCTAGTAATATCCTTGAGGGACAATTGAAAGGAGGACACCTCAGCGCGGAGAAGCTCAAGTTCAGCCACCATCTCGACACCTCGGTCGAGTATCTTGGCATAGGTAACGCCAAACTACAAAGAAAAGGAAAATGATGTTGAAGATGTAAAGAAAATAAAGATCGTGAAGATAAGAAAAAATAAAAGATACCTCTGCGAAAAGATGAGCGCCATGGAGCAGTTGGTCCTCAGGAGGGGAGGAATCAGATGAAGCAGTAGCATGGGAAGGAACGAGACATCGGTCAATGAGACGATGGAGAAGTTCATATGGAGAGGAGCTTTTCTCGGCAAGAGTACGGGGCGTTTTTCCCTTCTTTTTCTTAGAGGTCCCACAGTCAGCAAAAACGGTGTTGACAGCCGAACGGGTTCTTTTAGCAACTGAACCTGGAACCTGAGCGGAAGAGCTAGGCAGAGGAGGAATTTTTGAAGAACCCTCTGGAGCCGGAGTCTTAGCAGAGCTCTCGAGAGCGGGAGACGGAGGAGCCTTGGGAGGATCTTCTGAAGCAGATAACACGGGGGCCTTTACTATGCTGAGAGCAGGAGCATCCCGGGAGATGTGAGTTAGCCAACTCATCTCTGCGAATAACCAAGAAGACATTCAGAATGCATGAAAATAACCATATGCAAGAAATAAAAACACAGCAGTGGAAGATTTTTTACCATCTTGAGGACCTAAAGGGAAATCTTGAGAACAAAAACCGAAGTGGGAGAGGATGCGAGGATTTTTGCAAATATCAACAATGTCAAAATAGTCTTTCAGACGGATGTGAGTATTGAGGTTGCTCATGATAGTATGATTGGAAACAGAGTAAGCTTTCAGAGGAGGAGGGAGTACACCGGGATTGTGGAACAACCAATCTCCGTGAGGAAATGGCCAATCAGTGGGACTTGTGACGAAAAAATAATAATTTCGCCAGGACGAGTCTTCTTCATGGAATTTTTTCAGGAATTTGCAAACACGGGACCTTCGTCCACTAACATAGAAAAAGCCATCATTAACCTTACAAGAATGCTGGCTCAGAAACAGTTCAGCAGTTGGGTCGCCCCCATTCCCTTTCACCAGGATGAAAAAGCCTATCATGGTACGGATAGCATTTGGAGTAAATTGGTTAAGAGGAATCTGCATGCGGGATGATATGGCAGCCAAATAGGGATGGATCGGAAATCGCAGTCCTGCCCTAAGATGTGCTTCGAAAAAAGCAAGGGTCTGGGGCTGGGATATATCTGGGCGTTCATTTAAGCGAGGGGCGCGAAAGGTGTACTCAGAAGGAAAACCGTAGGCATGAGCAAGACTAGCTAAATAGGTATGATCGATTTGGGAAGCGAGGGAAATTTTATTTTCTAGACTCCCCGCCAGAGAGGGAGTCGCTTCGGAAGAGTTTTGGCTAGCAGGGGGACTCGACATCGATTTACAGTGATAATAAAAGAAAAAAAAGGATAGCTGGGTTACCTTGAATGGAAGAACTATGGAATCAAGCGAGACGGTCGGCGATGGCGAAAGCTTGGGAGGAAGAACACCGGAGAGTAAAGATGAAGACGACGAGAATTTTCTGGGAGAATGAAATTTGAAAAGAAAAGAGAGGAAAAGGGAGCAGTTGCGTGAAGTAAATGAGGAGAGATAAGGGGAAAAATCGAGAACTTTCCTCGGGAGGATAACGAGGCAGAGAAAGGGGGGCGCGTGAAGTCCACGCGCGGAAGCCGAAAAGACTTCCAGGATAGAAGGCGGGAAAAGTCTTTGGAGGAGATAATGTTTTGAAACTTCCTCTCCAAAGTGAAGAAATACACGTCTCTCCGGAAAGACCTCCGTACAAAGTTCTAGGAAATTTTTCTACTCTCACAAAAGATGTCTCCCTTTTACGAGAGTAGGGGGGAGTAGATGATGCGGCCTAAAAATGTCACCTAATGAGGAGTCGACACGTGTATGAATGATAGGATTGGGAAGAATGGATAGAATCACTTAAGGTTCTCTGTATAAAGAATCCTCTCCGGAGGGCTCTCGGGAGGGAGCTTCGTCTGGAGATGAATATCAAAATCAAACAGTTTTAGCTAAGGTCGTGGGTCGCAAATATAGGATGCTCCCGCTATTTCCGCCCTAGCTTTGATGAAAAGAAGACCCTGTCCTCCTTTATTTTAGGAGGATAAGTCCACGAAGATAGGATGCTGCCGAGTCTTCAGGAAGTGGAGAGTAAGGGAGACTGGGTCTCCTCGGTAGGGCCGAGTCTTACGGGCGACTCCGAGATAAGAGGAAGGCTTGACTTCCTCTCCAGAAGATATCTCTATAAATAGGTAATTTTGAAGATTTTTCCAGGTTAGACACTTACACCTTAAAACCTAATACACTGAATACCAGCATCTCTCCTTGCGATTCTTTGAATTGATTTAAGATATCCAGGATCTTGAGATCCTTGGAAGATTTGATAAGCCCTATACTGACTTAGGCATCGGAGTGTCCACACCGGACTTCCCTTCGGTGTGTTCCTTGCAGGTCATTCGAAGATTCCGAGAGGAGATAATCTATTCAGGACTATTATACACGTTCGAGAAGAAGGACATCCATTTCAGAGGATACATAATCCTCTCGTGCAAATTTTGGCACATCACTATCCTTATACACTGATCTTCATTGTAAAGGATATCTCATTAGTTGGAACCTTACTTCAACCCTTACCCCTTTCAAGTGAGAAAGTGAGAAGGTTGTAGTAGTAGAAGTGGTAGGAACTGACTGTTGAGAGAAGAACAGTTCAGTTCTAAGTTGAGAAGAGGGTACTAGGACTCTAGACATCCTAGGGATCAATTCACCAAGGAGAGGTGTTATTGATCAAGTGCACCTTGGCACTATAAAACAATTTAATTCCAAGAGTGAAGGAATTATCCTGTTCAATCAGGGAAAGTGGATGTAGGAGCTTGAGTCTCTGAACCACTATAACCTCTTGTGTTGATTTGCTTTACAAGTACTTACATTCATTCAACACTGCACACAAAACTGATCTTTCAAAAGATACATATTCAAAGACTGTGCTAAAACTGTATTGGACAAGTTCCCTGAAACTAAACTGGATTGCATTGATTTGACTAAGTGATTTCAGAAACTAAAGGAGTCTAAACTTAAAGGGCCAACCACTATTCCGCACATATAACTCCCCTAGATAGTGATTCAACTAAGTACTCAATAGTACTTAGTAGTTTGATTATCTTAGAAGAGTTAATCATCTTCAGCAGAGTTGTCCAAGACAACCTTGCTGAGCTCTGGTTTGATCAAAAGTTGAAAAGAATTGCATACAAGTGTATTCCCCCCCCCCTCATACACTTGTTATATACTCCTTTCAGGACCAAGAAACACCCCTTTAATTTTTTTGGCTATAGAACCATTACGATGTTTTTAAGTGTACGTTTGTGAGGTGTCCCTCGAAGATTCGTTTTTCCTCGGATGATTTTATCCATTGCGTTTTACGTCTTTTTTGCTCGAGAACCTGATCAATGGGGACTAGGAGTGTGTGTCTTCGTAACTGAGCGTTTTTTTTATTTTTGATCAAATAAATATTTACAAAATTTAAAACAAAGAGCAACAAAAGATTTGTGTAGTGCTTTGTTTTTTGTTAGAAAAACAACAAAGACTTTTTTCTCGTGATCATTTATGTAGTACCTTTGTTTTTTGTTAGAAAAACAACAAAGACTTTTTTCTCGTGATCTTTTGTCTTCAGAATTTTTTGAGAGAATACGTGTTGAAATCTCTTACGCTGTATACCTAATATTGTTGAAATCATTTAGATTGTAAGATTATATATATTATATATATATATATAATTATAAATAAATATTTATATATATTTTATAATAAATCATTCTTAAAATTTAGTACTAACGTTAATATTAAATTAAAATAAAGCAAGTTAAATTTATTTTAGTATTTGAGAAATCGTTATAATGTTTGTTTGTAATGCATTTGTATTGGTCATAAATTTTATTTGCAATTTTAAATATTGGATATATTTTAATAGATTTCTAAAAAGTTTGTAGACCTAGTCTATTTACTTAAAAAGTCAGGTCAAGGCTATAAAAAAAAATCTATCATAGATAATAAGCTAGACTTAGGTCCAATATTTATAAATCAGCCCTAGACCTCTTCATTAAAGTCTAGCCCAATTCAGCCTATTTTCACTTTTAGTGATTGTGTGTGTTTGTTTTGAGATTTTGAGTAGGATATGATGCAATTTTATATCAAATTAACTTGTGGTAAAATTTGTGATGTAATAGTAGAATTTATAAATATTTTTAAAAGTAAATTTTGTTGAATGGTGAAATTATAGTTTTAAATTATGAAAGATGAATATAGATGATTTACCATACTAATTAGTGTAGAGATCAATCAAATTTCAAATTTTTGATGCATGCATAGAATTTTTGTTTATGGATTCTTAGAAAAACATACATTTCAATAGCAAATGTTTATTCATTATGTTTGTTTTATAAAATAGTAATAGTTCGAATTTATATTTCATTTTCTAATATTATAAGTATATAATAGGATAGTTATATAGAAAATGGAAATTTTAGAAAAATATTTTGTAGTATCATGACTCATGAGCCCTTCATAAGGGTTTGGCTATATACCCTCCAGCCTTGTTAAATATACCTCCAATTTTTGTACCACCTAATATGTAATACGTTAGGTGTATCCTCATCAAAATACCTAATCTACTCTTATAGATACACTTCCCTATTAAATTATAAAATCCTATTTTTTTTATTGGTTAATTGCAAAAAAAATCACCACCTTTTTAGTATTTATCAATTACAACATATTTTTTTTTCTTTGTAATTCGATGCATCATCTTTTTAAATTTTGCAATTCAATGCATCAATATAATATTTTCGATCAATTTTAATATGACGTGGCTCCTAAATATTGCGAATTCGTCGTGTTTTGCGCGATTATATATATATATATATCAGTGTTGTAAAAGGCGGAAATCACTAAGCGGGCGTTTTCGACCGCCTAGGCGCCGCCTAGAATTTCCGATTTTTTTTTTTTTTTTTTTTTTTTTTTTGTACTTCGTAACCAAATGAAAATATTAGACAATGCTTTATAGAATAATAGTTTAATACCAAATTAAACATGCTAATCATACATGCTAATAAATAAAAGTGAAAAAACAGAGCAGTAAGCAACTCAAAACTCTAAAATTACTAGTATTCAGTTATAGTAAGTCCAATTACTAGAACATGCTTTTGATATGCAGTAAGCAACTTCATTAAGTGTAACCTGGGCATGATAATTTAGACTAAAAATCAACTACTGTACTAATGATGCTCAGAATTGAAGCCAAAAAAAAACAGTACAGCGCAGAAGCCTCAACATTTTTATTTCAAATTAATATCCCCATTTTGTTTCTCAACATTTTTATTTCACAATTAACTAATTAAGTCACTAATACACTATACAATCAGAATCTATACTACATTACCGTCATTACTACTACAAGTATACAATCAGAATCTAATAGTACAGTAAATAAATAAATAAAAACAGAGCAAACGTTGATCTCAAACAATAGTAGTCTAAATGGCTAACCTAACTTAAGGGATGCGAGCGACGCGAGCGGTGGGCTGCGCGACGGAGCGGTGGGCTACGCGAAGGAGGCGTTGGGAAGCGTGACGGAGGCGCCAGCGCAAGCTGCTGTTTTTCACTTTTGCGTTTTGCACAATTGATTCAAATTGAAAGAAACCCTAATTTAATTTCTTAATTTAATTTTGTTTTTTTTTATTATTATTTTAACCCCAAAACGATGTCGTTTTTTATATTTAAAAAAAAAAAGTAAAAAATTCACCGTCCTAATCGGTGCTCCGCCTACCCGCCTAGGACCGCCTAATACGCCTGGCGCCTAATGTGGACAGATTAGTGAAAAAAAAATTGCCGCCTCCTAGGCGCCGATTTTTGCATCACTGATATATATATACACTTTTTTTTTTTTTTTGCAACATAACATAAAAAAAAATTATTTTTATTTTTTACGATTAAAAAAAAACAAGTCAACATAATCAAGAAAAAAATATTAAGATAAGGAATAAATATGATTTTGATTAATGCACAACTTGTGTGATTAAATTTTTTTTTAGCAAAACACGTTAATGCACACTATAGGAATAAATATGATTATAAGAATTATTTTATTTTGCATAATTTTTTTTTAGATTTTTTTATATATAAAATTATTTAGATATTACATTTGTGTAGAGGATAAGAGAGCATTGAAATAGAAAACATCAAATCAATACTCATAATATTAAAGCGTAAAGTTGGAGAATTTTGTCAAAAAATTATAAAAATATAGATGAATTCAGTGTGCAATTTATATAAAAAAACGTTTTTTTAAATGTGCATGTGTCTTTCATTAAAAAAAAATTATTAGTGATAGTCTATGTGTCGACAACGTGAGGAGTTCGCTGTTTTTCGTCGCCAAGTTAAATTAAAATTGATCGAAAAAATATATATGTGCATCGAATTGCAAAACATAAAAAGATGGTGTATCAAATTGCAAAGAAAAAAAGAATATGTTGTAATTGATAAATACAATAAAGGTGGTGATTTTTTTTGCAATTAACCCATTTTTTTCATTCTTCTTCCTTCTTCCACCACTCCACACTTCTTTCTTCTTCCTCCTCAAAATTCGTCGCCGCCTTCTAGTGCCACCGCCGTCCGCCTCCCTCATTGCCACCGTCGAAGGTAGATTTTTTTTTCTTCTTTTCTGCTCACACGGCGGCGCCCCCTCGCCCAACGTCGCCTGCCCCAAAGCCCCCTCCTCCCTCGCCGATGTCGACGCCATGTAGGGTTTTTTTTTTCTGTACCCAGCGGCGGCGCTGCTTACTCGCCTAGTGACGCCGCCGCTCCCCCTCCCTCACTCCCACAGTAACCGTCTCCGCCCCTCCTCCCTCACTCTCTCGGTGGCCGTGCCGGTCCTATCGGAGCCGCCCTTCTTTTTTTGCAGGCTTTTCCTTCTTTCTTTTTTTCGATAACTCTTGGTCGAAAATATACTCTATCGTCAACAAATAATTTTCGATGATAGTGTATATTTTCGATCATAAGTTGTCGAAAATTATGATTTTTTTAAAAAAATTATTTTTGATAAAAGTTATCGACAAGAGTGTTTTTGATCGACAAACTAGTGTCGAAAAATGTATTTTTTAAAAAGAATCTATGTTTTTTTTTTTAAATTCTAGTGTTGCTGCGGCGGCGGCCGAAGGTGATGCGGCGTCGACCGAAGGTGTTGTGGTGACGGCTCGTTCAATTAGGATTAGAGTTTAGGGGTGGAAAATGAAGGGGGAGTGTATTTATTAGGATTATTTTAGTATAAGAGTAGTTAAAGTATTTTACATGATTATTAAATTAATAAATGGGGTATATAACTAAACCCCCTCATAAATAAAGCTTCACATGCTTGGGCCTCAGGGATACCGGCCCAAAAATCTGGGCCGAAATCCTAATCTTACATAGAGGAGTGTAAATGTGGGCCTATGCCTACATATGTATATGGGCTCTCGACCATGATCCAATAAAGAACCCAAATGCTTCTACAGTATTAAACTATACTCCGACCTAAACTATGTCTCGTTTACTGTTTGTACACTTTTTATGAGTAAATATGAGTTTTTATAATGGCCTTGTTTGAAGAATAAATTCATATACACAAATAGCCGAACATGCACATTAATTTGTTTATTTTAGTTATATAATTTTATTGGTTGAAGACAAGTAAAGACAATTACAATTAAATTAAAGACTATGGTTGTCAACTGTACAAATAGACAAATTAAAAGAAGGAATTTACTTCATTATCAAATTGTTAAGACTGTCAAATATACATTTTTTGTTGATATTTATTATTCACAACAATATCTACATGAATTTTGCAGTAGTGACATTTTAAGTCTCATGGCAACCCATACATATAAATTGGTTCAAGTGTCGATATCTAGTTCAAAATTTAGAGATCAGTTTCACTATTCACTAATCATGCATATTGAGATTTGGAATCTATATATATAAAAGGAGGAAACTTTGCTCCAACTTCTGCCACGTGGCTCTCCTGCTTCTGTCATGTGGCACTTCTATTTTTACCTGATGTGGCACATGTATTGCTTCCATATAGGATGAAAAGATTAAAAATCGGAGACTCTTTGGACACCCCATGAATGAGAAGGTTGATGATGTTAGTTCTACAGACAAGAATAAATTCATGTTCAACAATAGTGGAGATGTCAATCGTGGACTAAAGAGCAAGGATAGTGGTTCTCATGGGAGTTTTGGGAATCAAAGTAATGCTTTTAAGTTAATATTTTTTCTAATATGTTTGTGATGATTTATTTTCATGTTTTAGTTATTCCAGACGGTGATGAAGGTTTCATATTCAGGTGGAGATCAAATTAACGCTCAGGTATATAAATTAAAAAATTCATATTTGTTCATCTTATGTCTAATTTATTTTTCAAGTCGATCTTTTTTTTATTTTTTAAAATGTTCTAATATCACTACATCTACAAGCATATATACATCTATGACCTTCATGTCGGACTTCCAGGGACTAATATATGTGAAGGAAAGACGATTGAAAGAAATGGCAACTCATATTACTTGATGAGAGGTCAAACAACTCAGTTTCTAATTTTTTTTATTTATTTTTCCCTTTGATGATTTTTAGGTTGTCAGGGGCTTGGATCTGAATCAGCTAGAAAATTTGATGCTTGCGAAGGATGTCCTAATCAGGAGGTTTGTGTTATTGCTCCAAAAGGACCTGACCCAGGTTTATTTTTTAATTTCGAGTTTTCTTTCAATTATTCCTATGAATTTCACAAAACAAATTTGAATTAAGGATGATAATTTGTATGGATTTGCTGCCCAAACAATTTGAAGACCTGCAGTTCATAGTCATGTAGTCATATCTTTGCATTATCAAATTGCCCTCTATTTATATGTGGGCAATATGGAAGCTAAGGAACGAGCGTTTAGAGGAATGGAGATCAACATAGACTTAGCTTTAGAGAATATCAAGATCATGTCATTCAGATGGCTCAAAGCTTTTAACAAAGTGGCGAGTGGCAATACTTTAGAGGACTAGTTTAGAGAACCAATTCATTGTTTTAGATAGAGTGTTGTTCCATTCGTAGATTGATTTCAATGTAATTGTATTTGGTTGGGGTATCTCTAAAATCGCGTGAAATAATAAATTTGGCAACTTCCAAAAAAAATAAAAATATGTAGGTGTATTTAATCATTGTTTTTGTATGTATGAACCTATTAGGTGGAATGTTAACTTTTGATTTTTGGAATGAATGCATTTGATAATTAAAGCATAAGATATCTTTTAATCACATGAAAATTATAAAATCAAATAGAATGTTTTTACTTTGTATGTCATACTTACTCTTAGACAAAATTGAATTCGAAGTTTTTTGAATTGACCATATGTTACTTCAATACTCCCATCATCGATATGTTGTAACCCAATAGACATGTTAATTCTTACATAAAATCATGATGTTTGTTACATAAAATGAAAAATATCTACACTTTTCGACTTCTGAGAGGTTCTACATATGTGTTATGTATTCTAACAGTAATGAGGGTCAATGGATTTTTATCTTATTTTAAAAAATTGTGGTTTTGTTGAATGTAGGTTCAAATTTAAATATTTGAGGAAAGATGTGAAGATTTGAGGTTTATTTATATTTTCAGTGTTGTAAAGATAGTAGTACGTCCCTTTATTTTTTAATTGCATAGAATGTAAACATTCTCTTTATCATGTTGAATGGCCAAAATATTGAACTATTAACCATTAGGCTTGAGAGAGGGAAAATATATTTCAATCAGAAATGTTCAAATGTATGTTGCTCTATAATGTATTATAAAAAAACGGGTATTAGTATTTTATGCTGGTGCGCATAAAATACAAACACAACTTATCTAGGAGAGAGTTTTAATACATATATATATATATATATATGTATGTGTGTATACTTATTATATTATCGACTATAAGAAAATTAAAACAGCCACCGAAACACATGCATTGCACAAGAATTTTTATAGACAACATAAATGAAAGAAGAGAAATATAGATCTTTTGTTTAAAGCAGTTAATATTAATGTTTTTTTTTTTTTTTGTAAACAAATAAATTATATATGAAGACACTGTTAGTAAGATAGAATAAAAATAATTAAAACAAGCCCGTGCATCGCACAGGGTGAAAATCTAGTAGATCTAAATAGAAACGTATATCTAAATCTTTTACAAACTAAAGTTATCATATTCCTCATGATAACATGAGTCAAATCATGTATGAGAAAAGTCAACATAAGTAATTATTAATGGCATGTAAAAGGTGATCATTGTTTCCATCAATTAATTGGATAAAGTATAAAATATGCATGAAATTACATTACAAAAATATGTGCTTATTAAATACTCCATTACTGTATGTAACTTAACATTCATGCCATACTAAAAACAGAACACAGGTGGCACTTGAGTTTAAATTAAGAAAATCGACCTTACTATATATAGAATGCTTTTGTATCTCTCCTGAAATTTATAGATTATTCACCAAGTTTTTTTAAATAAATTTCTTATCAAATACTCATTTCTTACCTTTTTATCTTACGTTTGAAAAAAGTGATTAAATAATAAATGATGTGATTGAGAAAGTCAGACATAGATAAAATATATAAAAATAAATGTTAAAATAAAAATTTATAGAAGAACGATGGAATATTATTTAAGTAAAAAAAAAACATGAATCAGTAGTTGCTAAAATGTAAACTTATAGAAGAACAATGGAGTATTATTTAAGTAAAAAAAAACATGAATCAGTAGTTGCAGAGGCTCACTTTTCCAGCGTGTTTTGATTAAATCCATATACTAAAAAAGTTGTGATTTTTTGAGTGCCCAGATGATTAGATTAATGTTTGCTTCACTTTCAAGACTTCACCACTCATTCATTCTACACTTTTTTGTGGCTACTTTTTTTTAAATTAATGAGCAGAAAACAAGATCCCACGATTAGTATATTTCCCTCATCTACTGAATATAAAATTTTATGCAGTGTCTGAAAAGCTGATTTTCATTCTTGTGTTTTTGGAGAATGGAGTCAAGAATGGGGGATTATGAGATTATGGAACAAATTGGGCGTGGAGCTTTTGGTGCCGCCATTTTAGTCAATCACAAGCTGGAAAGAAAAAAGTATGAAAGTTAATTTTTTTCATTTTTCAATTTCAATTTATGGGGAAAATGTGATTTACTGTTTTTTTCTGATTAGGTATGTGCTTAAGAAGATTAGATTAGCTAGACAAACAGAACGTTGTAGGAAATCAGCTCATCAAGAGGTACATTAATGGTATTTTTCAGTTTAATTTTATTTTTATAGAGGTTTTTGTGACTCTATGATGTTCTTGAAGTGCTTCTAGGAGACATTCGTAGTTACTCCGATCAGTTTTTACACTGATTTGGACACGAAAACGAAGAAGAAATGATAAAGTAAGTGTATTGAGTCTGTGTACGAAAAAGTAATGACATAGAAAGTAAATAAGTGAGAATTGTGAGGTGAGGGTAAGAGTTGTGTGTAAGCTAACTTAGGACACACGAAAAAGGAAAGTGTGAAAAATGATTTGGGACAGAGGAAATATGATTTTCAATTGAATCTTGATTGATGGCATGAAGTGGATGATTTAGTGAATGTAATTTCTTAGTGGTAATTTTATTTTATTTTTGAGGTTTTTGGGTGTTTTTGTGACTATGATGTTCTTGAAACGCTTCTTGGAGACATTCGTAGTTACTCCGGGATTAGTTTTCACGCTGATCTGGACACGTAAACTAACTAAAAAAAAGTGATAAAGTAAGGTACTAGGGTTCTTTCAACCTTGTTAAATAAGTGAGAATTTTGAGGGTAAGAATTGTGAGAAACTTCGTTTTTTGTAGTGTGAAACCCGATTTGGGACAGAGGAAATATGATTTTATTTTCAATTGAATCTTGATTGATGGCATGAAGTGGATGATTTAGTGATTGCAATTTCTTAGAGGTATTTTTTGGCAATTTGAATGTGTAGATGGTCCTAATTGCTCGGCTACAACATCCGTACATTGTCGAGTTCAAGGAAGCTTGGGTGGAGAAGGTATGGTATTGGCGTCAAAGTCTCCGAATCCTCACTAGTTGATAGTACATGATTTGTTATCATTAAGCTTTTTTTGAAGGATTACTTTGGTCTAGTAAGTTATGTTCAATAAGCTTCATGTTTCCCTACTTAGCCAAATGCTGATGCAGGGTTGCTACGTTTGCATTGTCGCTGGCTACTGTGAAGGTGGTGACATGTAAGTATTGCATATATTCAGTTATCGTCTTTTATCATCGCTTTTACGAGCTTTTGATGATGAAATTGCAATAGGGCTGAAGTTATGAGGAAAGCCAATGGCCAGTACTTCCCTGAGGAGGTTTGAGTTCTTTCCATTAAGATACCTACTTTCTTTGGTTACAACGATTTTTATGCAAGATATAAGCAAAGTTCCATTTCTCGTTGCCTGCTAAATATACATTTTGATCGTGTACGTTGTGTAGAAATTGTTGAAGTGGTTCACTCAACTTTTACTGGCAGTGGAGTATCTTCATTCCAATTTTGTTCTTCACCGCGACCTCAAAGTAGGTGCCTTAATGTCCGTTTGATTATTTGTTAAACGTTAGCGTATTAAATGATTGTGGACTGATTTTCTCTACTGCTTTCTTGATAGTGCTCTAACATCTTTCTTACAAAAGATCAAGATGTTCGTCTAGGTAAACGTGCAAGTTCAATTACTCGTGTTTTTTGCTTGAAGTTGCCTCATTCAATATGTAGGATATTTCCTGTTTTCTTTGTGCAGGTGATTTTGGACTTGCTAAAACTTTGAAGGCAGATGACTTGACTTCCTCAGTATGGTCTCTGATTCATTCATTCATTATTCTGTTTTCCGAAATCACTAAGATTTGAGGCGTCGTTTCCATTTGCACAGGTCGTGGGAACTCCCAATTACATGTGCCCGGAACTTTTTGCTGATATTCCTTATGGCTTTAAATCTGATATCTGGTCCCTTGGTACGGAGTTTTTATCTTCTTGACTGATATAGACGTCTCACGTCGCTTTAATAACATGTCGTCTCTCTTTGTCAACCAGGTTGCTGCATGTACGAAATGGCTGCCCATCACCACGCATTCAAGGCTTTGGTAACACTCCTCCAGCAGTTTTGTTTTCTTATTACACATCTCGTCGTCCCCCAAATCCTTAATAGCTGTTCTGGATACGCGTTTCAGGATATGGCGAGCTTAGTAAGCAAGATTAATCGATCGTCTATGGGCCCTTTGCCTCAGTGTTACTCCCCATCCTTGTAAGTACTCAAATCTCTATTTTGAATCCTGTGACCGTTCCAAAGACGTGTTGTTTTATTCGACAGGACAACGCTAATCAAGAGCATGTTACGGAAGAGCCCTGAAAATCGGCCAACCGTAAGACCTTCAACATAACATTTAACCACATATGGTAAACATTCATATGATCCGATTTTTTTTCAATATCTATCAGGCATCTGAGCTCCTGAAGCACAAATTACTACAGCCTTACGTTGACCAGTACCCTGCATCGTCTGCTCCTATTTCTACGACTAGTGACCGTAGGAATAGTACCAGCAGTTCTTGCAGCGACAAAGGCGACCTAGTAGTGTTGGACGATACTATCATCAAATGCAGTCACAAAGCCACAGATGGACATAGGAACGAGAACAAATCGAAGCAGCCTAGGATAATTCAGAACATTATAACGGCTTTGAAAGAAAAACACGCTTCTCCCATTAGAGTTCAAGTTGGTATCAAGAACAATACAGAGACATTCAATTCTTTAAAGCATCAGGTACTAGATAGATAAGTTACACGTTTTCTTTATCTTGCTAAAGTCTCTTACGGGTGTCCAATCTGTGTAGTTACCTATCATGAAAACTCAACCAAAAAAGACCCCTCTTGGTCAATCGGGATGTAGTGATGTTGAGGATCCTTGTAGCTCGTATTCACATTTTCCAATGGAAGAAATCATGCAAAAGTCAGTGGCAGTAGCAGTAGCTTCTAAGAGAATGCAGACAGAATCTTCATCAGAGCGCTCGGATGACTTGAAAGCTCGTCTTACTAGCTCGTTACAACCAATGCTTGAGACTCGAGAGCAAGTTGAAATCATCAAGTCTCCGTCCTCCCCCTTAGATATGGTGCAAAATCATCAGCCTATAGCATGTGCCATTGAAACAATTCAATATTATTCAGATGATAAAACTACGAATGAGGACATGAGTTCGACCATTTCAACTGACAGAGAATCTGTTGCGACTCATGACAGTAGCTCGAAGGAAGTTTTAGATGTGAAATCGTTCAGACAAAGGGCGGAAGCGCTCGAAGGACTACTGGAACTGTCTGCTGAGTTGCTTCAGCAGAATCGGTTACAACAACTTTCTGTAATTTTGAAGCCTTTTGGAAAGGAAAAGGTGTCTTCAAGGGATACAGCAATTTGGCTAGCTAAAAG
Organism: Galeopsis tetrahit; assembly: GCA_963675135.1. Taxonomy (NCBI): domain Eukaryota; kingdom Viridiplantae; phylum Streptophyta; class Magnoliopsida; order Lamiales; family Lamiaceae; genus Galeopsis; species Galeopsis tetrahit. Next base: position 9,526,010 of record OY776124.1, read on the forward strand.
TCTTAAAGAGATGATCATGCTTCAAGGCTATCATGAATAATGCACCTTCTTCTTTGCCATTTTATCTCGACATATATACTCCCTTCGTCCCGGAGAAGCTTCCCATAACTTTTGGGTACGGAGATTAATACACTTCGATTGATTGAGTTTCTTCACAAACAACAATACCAAATACATGTACCAACTGGTGCAATATCTTTTTTCATACTAAGTATTAGTATGTTTTACTAAAAAGGTTTGATTATATGGATTATTCATGTTAATGTTGCGTTTGGACGAGGGGATTTGATTTGAGAAGATATTTCAAATGAAAGGATTTAAAAATAGATGGATTTCAAATGAAATGGTTTTAGTTTTAACTAAAAAAAAAAGATGTTAAGTATTTATTACTACTTTTTAATTCAAATAAGTGAAGTGGATTTAGATTTTAGATTATGAATTATCCATACCTAAATTTCTCAATCCAAACACAATCTTAAGTTATTAGAACGTGATTACTTTCATATGTTAAGATGTAGCCGTATTTCCTAGCAAACAATTTTTATGAGACTATGTTCATACAGAGCGGGTTCGATTCTTGGTGAAAGCAACTTCATCGATTTAAATTGTTCACTTGATGGGTCTCCTCCACAAAGTGTAGAAGTGATAATTCGGTCCACGAATGAGGAGAAATATTAGAAATTAATATTATAAGTTCGAACTTTTAGGTGAGACGGAATTATTTCATTCCCGAATTTAGTGTATAATTATCGAAAACCGTAAAGTTTTTGTATTATTATTAGCTTACAACTTTGTAGTACAATTTTGCACTCTTTCACCGACCTACAAGAAGACAAACATTGTTTTATTTTTTTTGGAAGCAACAAGAAGACAAACTTAAATATAAAGGATTCTTTTCTTCCTATTTTGCAATTTCAGTTACACAATCTTACTCGCTTGTCTCTTTCTCCCCTTGGAATCTTTGAACCAATTGTGAAATTGGAGGGTCTTGTGTATAGTAGGAGCATCATTAAATCATAATGATGGAGTCACTAAGGGCCATGCAGGGGGCCCCACTAATTAATATATATATATATTTTACATTTGTACACTTGTACATTTCTAATATGAAACTAATACAGAAAATTAATATCCTAACTATATTATTTAATTTTTAAAATTACTACTCATTTTAGGTCCACATTTTTCTCTATAACTAACTAAATTAAATCACCTAAAATACTCTTATTTTATGTAACTTCACATTCTACTAAATTTATTTTTCTTAAAAATGAGTCTAAAGCATGCAAGTCATCATGGGACGGAGAGAGTATATTTCAATTTCTACATTTATTTAATAGTGACTAATGTCTCAACGGGGTTACAGGTTAAGTATAATACTCCGTATTATTTTATCTTCAAAGTAATGTAAAATTCATGGCTTCGTCACTTCCTACACGCATGTGTATATGCATAATTCAATGGCTGCCTTCAGCAAAAGACCTTCATGTACACGAGGGGGTCCTCTTCTTTGAATCGTGTTTAGTTATTAAGAATGAAATAACTGTAAAATTAAAAGCATGAAAAAATTTTGTTTCATCTAAAAATTCGAACGTGTAGAGATATGTGAAATTAATTATTGTATATTAATTCCTATTAAAATAGTCACCTTTGGCATTTTTTTTATTTTTTTTCAAAAAGTGGCTTATTGCCCAAACGTTTCCTTCAAAGATAAGAATTTTTTTAACTTTCTCAGGTGGTTGTTCAACCTAACGGCCCACCAATCGCACCGCCGCCACCTTCCACCCACAAGGCCTCTTTTCTTCTATCTCACTCTAAAAACTCAAATTATATATTCTTCGGATTATTAAATTGATTAATTGTTTGAATTTAGATCTCAACTTATTAACTTTTAAAAAAAAAAAATCAGAATTTTTTTTGAGTTACCAATTAACTAGTCTTGAATAAAACCACAATATAAAAGTGACAATTTTTAAGTAAAAAATGATACTCCATATTTAAGTACTTTTGTTAAAAGCATTTTCACTTTTAACTTAAATATTGGAGTATCATTTTTTTTATAAATGTAAAATTTGGAGAAAAAAATAGGTTATTCAATTCAAAATTTTGAAATATAGATCAAAGGGAATTCATCTCACCAAAAAAAAAAATGTGAAAGGGTCTCACACCCATTTTTATCTTAATTTAATGAATACCTAATAGCTTCGCGGTGATTTTAATAGGAGAAAGTCTCGAATTTATTGCATTGTTCCAGAGAAGCACATGCACACGTACTGGACAACACAAAAATGTAAATTTATTGAATTTATTACTGATTCCTGATCGAGTAATAATTATTCCAGCTGTAGTTGGGGGAAAATAAATAAATAACCTATCAACTTTTGGTAAATAATAAATATTGTTAGTGATCAGACAATTTCTTGATCTATACGTGTAATTTTTGCGTTAAGTCATGCTAATTTTCTCTGTATATATTGTTCCAAAAAGGTTTTTATAAGGTTGAAAATTGTATAAACCAATAATATTCTTGAATCTTAAAAGACTTTGAATTCAAGTATATGCAATGAAAAGTAGATAAGGATATTCCATACCCTACTTCATACTACTAATACTAATTGCAAATTAGTGCCTACTTATTCACTTCACTCCTATACTTTCATTCTCTAATTTTAATTAATGGAATATTGAGCCTAACAACTTTTGTACTCCTTTTTTTTTTTTTTTTTTAACGTTTCAAAATTCTATAATCGATCCACACTCACAATATTCATAATTTACACAAAATATCATTACTTTTAATTTATACAATTTAACTCATTTTTATATAAAAATTTACTAAATTACTTAATTATACTGATCACCTAATTTTTCTTAATGTGTGTCCTCCCTTTTGTAAAAAGTTTTTTTGGGATGAAGGCCGTACTTTTTATCGTATTTGAAAATTATCATTTTTTTTATCTTCAAAATATTGTCACAGTTTGAGTTCACCTGTATCAGTTTAAGAGTACGTTTCTAATGTAAAAAAAAGAAAAGAAAATTAGTGTCTCATAATGGTAGAAACAAATGTATTAAAAATAAATTCATTAGAATGAAACATCAAGTAAACAAATGTATTAAAAAAATTAGTGTCTCATAATATAAAGAATCACACCAAGTTAAACTAGCCAACCCTCCCCCTGGCCAATTTCTACTATAAATTACATGTCACATTGTCACATATGCACGCACATTCAAATTTGAAACCAATTTTCCTACACTCCTCCATAACCATAACCATGTCGGCGAAGGAATGCGGCCACCACGACGAGGGTCGGAAAAAGCTCCACCGTCGCATATTCGCCGCACTCCTCGCCTTCATCATCCTCGTCCTCTTCCTCATCCTCCTCATCTGGCTCATCCTCCGGCCCACAAAGCCACATTTCATCCTCCAAGACGCCACCGTCTTTGCCTTCAACCTCACGGGCGGCGCCGCCCTCACCACCACCCTCCAAGTCACCCTCTCCGCCCGGAACCCTAACGACAAAATCGGCATTTACTACGACAAAGTCGACGTCTACGCCACCTACCACGGCCAACAAATCACCCTCCCCACCCTGCTTCCGGCGACTTATCAGGGCCACAAAGACACCACCGTTTGGTCGCCGTTCCTGTACGGCGACACCGTTCCGGTGGCGCCGTACATCGGAGTTTCGCTGAACCAGGACGAGATCGCCGGGACGGTGATGGTGAACGTTAGAGTTGACGGAAGAATCCGGTGGAAAGTTGGGACGTTTATCTCCGGGAAGTACCGCTTGTATGTGAATTGTCCGGCGTATATAAACTTCGGCGCCCGGCGGAATAACGGGATCGCCGTGGGGCCGGCGGCGATTAAGTATCAGTTGATAATGGATTGTCACGTTGATGTTTGAATTGAACCTTTATTAATATTTTTTACCTCATTAATTAGAAGTGTTTTTTTTTTCTATGTAATTTCATCTTAAAAATATCTTAATTAGTTTAAAGTCATGTTGATTTAATTATTTAATTGCTTCTACTAGTAATATATTTCATTTAGAAAGAAAAAAAAACAATGCCTAGCTCTCCACTTTTCTCAATAATATTTAATTCAAATTTTTCCTTTTTCACCTTTCTTTTCTACATTTTCTTTTTATTACATCTCTCTATCTCATGAGCTACATTTAATATTCACTTCTTTCATACTCATTTCTCTTGAGGGCATGCATGGGTTTGAGTGAATAGTAGTAGTGGTGAAATATTGTATGAATAATTTAAATAAATAAGTGATGGTTGAAAAATGTAAATAAAATAGTGTGAATATAATTTTTAAATATAAAATATGAATAATAAAATTGAAGGAAGATAATACTACGGAGTATATTTTTTCAACTTTGTGCCAAAAGTAAGTTTAAACCTTAAAAAAGGAGAAGGAATGTTAACTCAAAGTAACTTAAAGATAAGGCGACTTCTCGTGTGTGTTCAGGTGCAAAAATGCTCCAAAGGAAAAAAAAATATAATTAAGTTTTTTTTTTTATTGAAATTTAATTAATTAGAATCTCACTAATGAGTATGAGTTAATTATATTATGGAAGTTTTGCCAGAGAAGATGTGATATTTTTATGCTTTAAGGGATACTACGTACTATTGAAAAATAAGTTTAGAATATTTCACAACTAAATTAAAATATGCAAAAGTATTATGTATCATGTATGAAATGATTCCATGCAGGTTTTTGTTGATTATATTTAAAAGCGAGTTGATATATATGAGATATGAGAAAATGTGCAATATGTTCACGTAGAATTAACTTTTAAAATTTTGTATAAAAAATACAGAATCTTTCAAAATTGAAATATAAAATTATATTTTTCACATTTCTATATAACTTCCACAAGAAATTAGAAAGTAAGTTAGAAATTATGAGTATTTTCCCTAATGCAAAGGTCGATCAAGACGGCCGTCTAAGTGCTAGATGGCCCTGATCAACTCGATTTTTCGATTTTTGGACGTTCTGTCAGAAAAATTGACCGCTCTGAATTTTTTTTTTTTGCATAGGTGTTCGGTTTGACGATTGTGCACACTTTTTTAATTAGAAACAAAACTTTGAGCAATATTCATGTATGACTATATCATGATGATTGATGCATAATCTTTAACTATTGTAGGCAACTGAAACCCGATAACTACCGATTACATTTCCGATTTCTGCAATCTTGTTATTTTCTGAATTAAAAGTTGAGTATGTAATTAGTGGTAGCAGATAACATCTTGGAGTGGGAAGTAAGTAGTTATGATGCCTCTTTCTATGAGTTTTTATCGTTACATCAAACTTATAATACAAGAATAATTAATTAGTAATTCCAAATTGATAGTGTAAAGTAAAAGGAAGACAACGTTCAATGAATGATTGAAACATATTTAAAAATGTCGACATGAATTAGTCTCAAAGATTCTTTTTTCGATTTATCCAAGATTTTTGTTGGGGGAAAGGTGACATTATTATAAGTTTGCAAATATAACTGAAATACCAATAATCTGTTTAAATTATGCCAAATGCACCTCGTGTGTACAATTTAATTAATCTTTGGCCTCGATTCTTGATTATTTGGCAGCATAATTTTAGGATCATGTTAATTCCATGGACATAGACTTTGAATTCTGTTATTTTATGGCATTAGAACATGTTATTTTTGTCTGTTATCAATCGGGCTGGATCGGTCCTGCCCGATAGAAGTGTGTGGCTCAGACCATTTGACAGCCCTACCCACATGAATTAACCCCTCCAGTCCACCCTCTATGCCTTCCCCTGACTCGACCCCTCACCTTGACTTAACCACTCGAGCCCAGAGTATATCCCTCTTCGTATAATATTTCCAAATCCGTTTACCCAATAGTACTTTATTAGCACTCCAAAATTTTTACCCCAAGGCCCTCACTAATCTTTAGATTTTGAAAATAGCTTTTCATTTTATCAACGAAACCTTGTTTACACGCCCCCCACTCCATAGGTCGAGATAGATGATAGTACCGCGATCACCAAAGTGACCTCTTCATAGAAAATTTCAAATCGTATTACATACTCCCAATCCAATGCATTTATGTGAGCGCGTCTCACTTTGAGACCTAGATATCAAACGATAATTTGCCCATACTACAACTCAATATACTAGCAAACTCATTCGATCTTTTGTTTTCAATATTAATCCTTATATGCATCATTTCCTTTTATTGATCTTCAATCCCAACTAGTTCTAGATTTAATAGAAACCTTTTTAAACATCACACATTGCCTATCATTGGCTTCCTCAAGAAGTTTGTGTCGTATGCAAATTAAAGGTGAGATATGCTCACCCTTCTCCCTCCCAACTTCCACTGGTTTGAACATCCTCCTTTCTGATGCCTTTGATAAGGAAAATTAAGAATATGGAAATTGATAACAAATCACCTTGTCTAAACTCTCTTTCCAACTGAAATTCACCTGATGAACTACCATTTACAAGTATCCAGATATGGACTGAAGTCACATATTTTATTATTAACTGAATTCATTTAGACTTGAATTTGAAACACTACATCAAAGATTTCAAATATCACAAATCAAATGTATGTCTTTGCAAAGTCGATTTTAAATAAAAAAAATATATATATATTTTTTTTTGCATCCTCAATTGCGTCATTCAGCACCCCAACAATGTCCCAAGGTTTGTCTTCCTTCTATGAAGGTGAATTGTTGATCGAAAATGACCCGATGATTGGTGTAAAAACAGACTCAATCATATCCTTGTTAAATTATAAACATGTAAATTTTATTTTAAAAATGTTCGAAAAGTGGAACTGAAATTGAACCAGTAAGAATTCAGTTTCGATTTCAAATTGTTTATTTCACCGATTTTGTTTAATTTTCAAATCTTAATCTCAGTTGTCAATTTTAAATTTTATTTATAAAAAAATAAGATTGAGCTAACGATTTAATTGTCTAATCATCAATTTCAATTTAAAAAAACGAATATTACCTTTTTTTTTTCTTTTTTTTTTTTTTTATGTCAAGGGAGCTTTGTGCTCTATGTATGTGTATAGACACGACTCATAGAAATTGTTTGCACCTTAGGGATTTCGAAATTTAGAGAGGATTCCCCTTCCCATGACTCGAACCCAGACCTAAGGCCTACGTAGTGGTGCTCTAACCACTTGAGCTATCACATTTTGTCAACACACTTTTAAGTTATTGGAGAGTTAAAAATCAAATTATCTAATGGAGTAATACATAATTTAAAGAGTTAAATACTACAAGTTACATACTCTACATAATACATAGCGGACCAAACTTAAAATCTAAATTGAGATTGCATAAACTCATCATACCTTCTCGTTTCGTTATAAGTTTTCTCACCTATCTATTTTAAACGTCTCGTTAAAAAAAAAAAATTAAAAAAAACAAATTATGATCATTACGTTTGATCAAGTTAGACTGATGGCAGATAGAGAGATATCATATCATGAAACTCTAAGCCCTAATCTCCTCCATCAATTTTGATACTAACGCTTGAAATCTCCACATCCGTCACAAAATTCTTGTTATTTTCGTTTTCTGCGCTTCCTCCGACGCCATTTTTGTCTTCACCTTTGAAATTTACCATGGAACCGAGCTCGTTAACTGCCTCAGCAATGCGTTCAACGCTGCCAACTGTATCAATGAGCACTGCCGCAATAGGTATTACTTGCAAAATGCTGTTATATTCTTCCCGCGAATCCGTTTTCAGCAACGAATTTAGGTTCCTCGACGCGATTTTTAGATTCGCGATGTGTGGATTGGAACATGATAGCTTAGTCATTCCTCGAACGAGTCGTGATAGTTCTTTCAGTGCTTTTCCACACTGTGAAAATGCTTCCTGGATTTTCCATTGGATTTCTTGTGGTGCCTGTAGTTGTAACTGGAATTTGAGTGAATTTATGATTTATGTGTGACAAAAATAGGCATGATCGGATATAAATATGTAGGCAAATTCATGGGAAACATACTTGGAAATTGCAGGTTAAGGAGCCATTGAGGGTTTCAACCCTACAGGCACACTGCCTTGTGAGGTTTCCGATCTTGATGTATTGTTCCCATGGATGGTGATACATGAACTGGCCGTGGCCTGGTTCCCATCTAGCAAAATTGGCCTGTGAGAGTAGATTCACAGATCAGAAAATGATTTTTTTGCTGTTTAATTATGTGTATACATGTGAGGGAAATTGTTTCACCCACCAGATTCTCTTCCTTGCTTTTCGAATCAACGAGAACTCTGTTTAGGCTGATTGGCGACGGTCTTGTGTTCTTTACTTGTGCAGCGTCTGATGTTAAATGATTGTGTTATTCAATAATCAGAAATTGATTATGCATGTTCTGTGTTCTGCAATGATAATATGAAATGATGGAGAGTAAAATACGGACCTTCCAAGAAACTTCCAAGTTCCTCTATGTTTTGAGCAATGAACTTGTGAAGATCTTCACCGGCCCATACAGGACAGATGAGAATGCACACAATCGCACAAATGGTTGCACCGATGATTATGGTTAATAGCCTTGTTTGAGCCAACTTGAGTATTTCAACAGTTCGAAAACCAGATATGGAAACCAGTGAGAATGTCAAGATGAATACTAGCATTCCATAATCATATCTAGCCTTCACTTTGGGAAAGAATCGTATGAATGTTGATACCACAGCTGCAAGCCACATACTAAATCAGTCAGTGATGGGATCAAGAATTTAACGGGTGTATTTTCTCCAGTGCAGATGTACCTTGTATGAAGACAAATAGACCAATCACAAATGGTTCAATGGATTTCCCAGTTAGATTAGCCAAGTGATGAGCTCCTAGACCAAGAGCACCAGCTACTAAGGTTGCCAATCCTCTGTTTAAGCCTTTTGCAATTGTTGCACCTGAAAGGAACAAAGATGTATTAAGTGCCGTGCTGGTTATGTCTCTGAAACATTAGTTACGATGATGATTATGTCTCTGAATGAGTAGTTGAGAAATGAAAATATATCCTGAATCAGCGATAGGCTCTATTACTGAGATGAGTTAGGGTTTGTTCATGTTGTGTAAGCTTTTAAAAGGTTTTTAAAGTATAGGATCATTCTCAAAATCAAGAAACATAGAAACGTACCAACAAAGAATTCAAAGACAACCACCACAGTCATCACAGCCCACACTGCAGACACACCAAAACTGCTGTACAGAGCCTCGAAGTAGTACAACAGTGACACTAATGTCACCGAAGATCCAACTTTCAGAGAATGGATCAGTCTTCTTGGATCGTCTTTCCCCATCTGTGTGGTATGCTTAGCAACTTCATCTAGTTTAGCTAGCAATCTTGCTGGAATGTCTTTGAGCCACAACCATCCCTTCACGAAAATGCTAATTTTCTTGGGATTTCCTGGCTCCATATTTCTTTGTTCTATCATTAGAACTATAAGGAACGGCAAAGAAGGCTCTGCAGTGATAGTCTACAGGTTTTCTTATTTATATATATGAATTGGCATAAGGTCAGAAGAATAGAATCATTTCTGAATAAGAATATGTCTTCTCAGTACTTTTTTTGGAGTTTTGTACCAAACGAGTACTAAGGAAGTCAAATGGAAAGAAGGGGTTGCTATTGCAAGAATACTAAAGTGGTTCAGATTATTGGAAGCCATGTATGTTGCTGAAAAGGAGAGGCCAGAGGTGAAATTGAACTTTTGGAGTTGCCATTAACAGCATTTTGCATCTGGTAAAGCTATATCTTGGCCTTGAACTTTTACTAGGAATAGCGGATAAAATTGGGTATATTTGCATTATGTGATCATTATCTCAACCCAAGATGAAAACTTTTATTAAGTGTTTATGTGATCTGCTAATAATGTCCATATTCTTCGAATTTGTTCCGTATTCAATGAATATTGCACGTTTTGGAGTGGTTGTCGTATTGTGCTAAAACCGCACTTAAATCTTTGTCGTTTACCCTTGTGACTGTTTTAAGCTTAACTATAAGGAGTAGTGCATCAAATAACGCGTTCTACTTAACTGGATATATATCTGCTATCTCACGATTTATGAAGCTTCCTGTGATTACCATACTTATAACCTATTATGTTATCTTATCTAACTTGGGGCCTTGTTAGGTTCATGGTCACCCTAATGTCTATTACTTTTGAGCAAGGTTGAAAAATATGTATTTGTGTTCAACGTTTCATGGTAAAGTTGAAGTATGTGATGCTGGTTCTTGAATATGTTCCTTCTCAGCTATTGCCTAAGTATTTTTAGGACTATATTGAGAGATTTTTATTTTGATCCCTTGAAATAGAATATCTACATCTCTTCAAAATGCTAAAATTGAAAGCTGCGTATTCACCCACACTTGCTGTAATCCTATCATATAAGTTTGCTCCAGTCGTGCTTCATTCATCCATGCTGCATGATACATCCATTCATTTATAGTATACTTACACGTTATCGCATAACTTACGTCTGTGTTTGAAATCTATCTGCACCACAATTTACTGTTATCATGCAACAGCATATACTGTTCATCATATTTCTCACTTTTACAAGTACCTGATAAGTGATAAGACCTTAAGTTGACATGTTTTGCATCGTCTTCCCTTCATTTCGTATTTTTCTCTAGATTCTGGATAGATGTAGAAAATCTTGAAATAAAGGATTGGCCACAAAATCAATATAGTTTGACTTGCAAGTAGTCGGATTAAAGTAGAATATGTGACGATGAAAAGATGGGAAACTAATCCTGCTTAGTTTTAAATTTGTGATGCAGAATGACAAAATATACTAGTAAATTCTTTCTTGAAAGTGATATCATAGAAAGGCTCATTCCATTTGCAGTAAACATTTATGGAACAATAATATTCCCCAGAATATGAGAAATTCCCTACAAAACATAACTAAATTAAGCCTCAGGGGCATTTGATGCAGATCCTCCATCAGTTCCAGAGTCTTTTCAGTATTAGATTAAAATAGAGAGAATATTGCCTCAAATCGAAAATATTGACTTCCGTCACGTAATGGGCAGAAGAGATGTAACTCAGTGTGTTGTCTGAGAAGCTACTTAGAGTGAATCTAAGGGTATGTGTTGAAACACAACTAACTGCTTCTAGAATCACTTTTTTTCAAAGCTCTCTCTCACAGTTTTTCAAAAAAAGTGATTCTGGAAGCAGTCTGTATTGATTCATTCAACTCAATTTTAGGCTCAAGATTGTTGATTATGTATATGAGTTGTTAAATGTTAACTAAGCATGTTCTGTTGTACATAAATGTGTGGTTGATGAATATTTGATTAGCTACTTTTATGTATTTCTGATCTGCCTTTGTTTCACTGACCAGGATATCCACTAAGACAAACAGTTGCTTTTTGCAATAACCTAAACCCTTTGTGATTGTGAACAGCTTTTTCAAGATTCCATGTGACATATTATAAATATAAGTATGTCGTGTGTCGTGTGTCGTGTGTCGTGTGTCGTGTGTCGTGTGTCGTGTGTCGTGTGTCGTGTGTTGTGTGTTGTGTAAGAGGTTTTTGATTTTACACACCACTTTAGTTTTAGCTAATATAATGATGATCTCTGGAAAACTTAAAAGCATTTTTGAGATTATGACTTCATTTCAGAGTTTTTATCACTTTTCTTACAAAGTTTGTGATAGAAGAAACTGACAAAAGTTTGATAGCCCCACCAACTAAAACAAAAGATGTAAAACTTCACATCAACAATTTGAACATAAACTTTATTATCAGAATGCATCACTAAAACATATACTCCCTCAATAAAAACTTCTCATAGCTTTTGGATACGAAAATTAATAAATACTCCCTCCGTCCACCCATAAGTTTCTCGTAACTTTTTGGCACAGAGATCAAGAAAAGTGATTAAATAATATATATAATACAAGTGATGTGATTGATAGAAGGAGAGAGATAGAGAGAAAAGATAAAATATAAAGTGAAGTTTAAGAATAAAAAAAATTATCAAAAAGAGTATGAGAAGCTTATAGACGGACGTATCAAAATGGTAAAATGGAAAGCTTATAGATGGACGGAGGGAGTATGACGTATCAATTATAGACGGTATGATAGAATAAGTATATGTATTAAAAGTGATGTAATTGAAAGAGAGGGAGACAAATAAAATGAGATATAAGAGAGAGTAGTATACAAAAAAAAATGAATAAAAAAGTTTTATTGAGATGAACGAAAAAGAAAAGTTGAACAACATTTAATGGAACGAAAGAAGTAGTAATAATTAAGCCCATACCAGTCATAATCGTACAACGAAGATCACATGACATAGCCCAGACCCAAATAATCAACGCCTCGTAATAATGGAACAGGCAAATAGTTCACTAGTAAATACCACAGTTTTTCAGACAAGTATGAGTAATAAGGAGAAAAAATAGCGTAAGACAAAACAAGGCAAGATTCTGACATAAACGAGAAAAAACACTAGATTGAATCCAACATGATCAATATACATACATTACTACTAGACTAGATGTTGTAAAAACCTTAAACCAGTTTGTTCTTTTACCCCCCTTCCTTATCTACCACCCACATAGAAGAATACGATAGGCGGGCGTCTCCGTACGCCACTTCTAATGCCTCGTCTAATCGAACCAAGATCAAATGCGGCTTCCTATGTCCCGTTTGGACATAAAGCAAGCAGCAAGTCTTGGAAGAAAATCTAGCGAGATTTGTTGGAAAGATGTGAGTCACGGCGAGGAGCATCCATTTCACTCGCTCTTAACATCTCCAACCATCACTGCAAACTACGCGTTCTAGCAGTCACGGGAATGGAGCCAACTTGGTGAAACTGCTGAGCCATCAGGTTATCGCTCGGTATTGAACTTTGCTCCAACAGACGGACTAATGAGATGAAGATTTCCATCCTAGTCACGTCCCTATTCGCCTGTTTGTTAAATCAACACTGTTAGTAAACAGCTTATTGTATGTATGAATGAAGCATATAGAAAAAGCTTGGCATACCTCTACAGCAAATCGTGCCCAAATTTTGTCGTCTCGAGTCTCCATGACCCCCTTTAAAATGGTTAACCCCAGTCCTCTAATTATGTCTGCTATTTCTAGAAACAACCCTCTTTCTTCACACAGCATCTGTTGCAACACAAAATAAATACATTAGGTAAGGGAACGGGATGGACTTAGGATACGAGTTTAACAAGTTTCAGGCGTATTACCTCCACGAGCATTTGGCGTGGCTGATTTAGATCTTCGACTATGATAGGACACACCATGGATTGTGAACCTACTTCATACGCCCACGTTGCTCCTCCTTCAAAGTTATCTTTTAAAAGCAAACCTCCGTCCTTGCTCATTATCTGAAACTTCAAACAAATCGACACTTATTAAGCATCTCGTATTTGAGTTATATAAACTAGTTTACGGTTATCATATTAATTTTAACATAAGGACCTTGGACTCTCCAGTTTGCTTTAGTTTGTCAGCGTGCTTTGTGACACTTTGCAAGAAAAGCATGTGCTTGATCGTGCGTTCCAGTAGAGCGTCGATGCTACACTGTTAGTCGAACAAAACAAGATATGTGTTAGTGCCAAAAACAAGTTACAAAAAACAAAAACGATGGACAACAAAATGCAAAGGTACATCACCTTTGCCCCATTTGGCACAATTTCCCTTAGCTCCTTGACGCGATCTTGGATCATTTGACGATCTTTTGGTCTAGGTCTTGGATTCTCTCCGGGTTTAAGCCTCTTGCGGTTTGTTTTGCCCGTCTCATCTGCTTTCTTGGAATGCCCAGTAGACACACTGTTCTCCGGTTTTGCTCTTTGATCTTTTTCTATCCATGAACTTATTTGTGATCCATAAATCGAACTTCCCTGTGAATAGGTTCCGGATTCTTCCTTTGAAGAAGATCCAGTTCTCACCGAGCACGCACCTCCCTTGGCCAGATATTTTGGAACACCTAACAACTCTCCCTTGACATGGTCAGAATTAGACACCCCAAATCGGCCATATGGAAGTGAAGAATTGGGTGCGGACGAGCTACTAGCATTTGTCAACGTCGTCTTGCAAGAAACAGTGTCGTCCATGCTTGGAAGAATGGTTGTTGATGGAATCTTGGAGACTATAGCCTCCAAGAGATGGTCGGACCCAGCTGAGGAGAAAATTCCACTTTCCGAGTTCGCTTGGCCAGTGGAATACATCTCCGAAGAAGCAACACTCTTTTTAGATGCACTGTCCCAAACAGGGGTTGCTTCATTGCTCAAACTATTCCAACTACTGAATAACTTATTCTTGAAATCAGCTCCCAAAACATCGAACAAATCATCTCCGTATTCACATGATTCCTCGTGATTGGTGGTATTATCATAAGGCATCTGACCTCCAACCTTCTGTTTTTGGTAATCTTGAACGAGCTCAGCCATACTTAGATGCTCACCGTACTTGTACTGAGAGAGAGGAACGTCGTGACCTTGAACGACATTCTGTTCCATCTCTTTCTTACCGGCGTTTTTGGGCCCAGGATGCTTGTTTTCAATGGCTACCCAATTCGCTGCACCAGATAATGCGTTCATATTACTCGTCCCACCACTATACATCCCGAGTGTAGGCATCCGAATAGCAGCAGCGGATACATTGTGAGTGTCAGAATTGTGCAAGAACCTTTGTTCTGAGGATCTTATGGTGCCATAATTCGAAGAATGGTGGTTCTTCCACAATTCTGAATTCGAGGGGATAACTTCCGCTTTCGCTATGAATTGGTTCGAGGAAGCCATCTGGGCTTCTATGGCGGTTGAGTTTGACTGAAGCCCGTTTAGGATTTCTCCAGCCAGTGAAAAAGATGTTTTCATAGTATTCTGGCATGAGGAGTTTCCTACATAGTTAAAACTGTCGAACGCATTCGACGAGCCTCCACGAAGAATGTTCCCTACTGGGACCCCGATTCTTGGAGCTTCTTCTTTCGCTTCGTAATTAGCTGATACCAACACACCAGATACATGTCCTAACTGGTGTATTAGCGATGTTACGTCGTTAATGAATCCTGTATTTTCCATTATCTGACAAAGTAAACATCAAACATCAGAATCACCGAAAGAACTTATGGAATGCAACAAAGGCGCGTCAGTTTTCGTCTTACCGTCATGAAAGAACCAAATTGAACAACGCCGTGGGGAAGCACGGGGATAACTGCAACTGTCTGATCAAGGACAAAAACTTCAATAAACCAATTTTGGAGATAAAAATTAGACCAAAACATGTCAATTGTCAAATATTAACCTGCATTCCAGCTGAAAATTGTTGGCACAGCTCTTTTAGAACCTCCGGTGGATGCGCGTCTGCAAAAAAACTCTCAGACAGGATCCACTGATGGTTCCCCGTAAACGCTACTCTTCCCACTAATCTGAGGAAAAACCAGACGAATAACTAATGTTAAACGCAAACAAACTCGTAAGTACAGATCACGATTACTAATGTTTAAGACGATTTACCCTTCTCCTACGATATTTACGTGGCTGTCCATCATCATCTTGTTCACGAGCGAATGCGCCTGGAAATTAGGAGCTTCGGGTGACAACCATGAAGCATTGAAATCCTGAAAACCAGCGTTTCGATTTTCGTTTCCAGCCAGCCCCGAACAGGATGCAGGCTCGTAGTAACAATCCTCCCAAATTAAAAGCCTGCAACATCAACATTCTTAAATCTAATGGAGAAGGAAATCATAGATGCAAACAAGAACAAATCTATTACTGTATTTTTCAAATCCACTGAGATTCCCCAAGACAAATTAAACTGGCCAACCAGAAAATTCCAAACTTAAACAAGAATTAAAAACAGACAAACCATATCCAGTAAATCTGTAAAAAGTAAAATCAAATCTTAACTACTGAAAAATTAGGCAATTTGAATGAGATAAAACGTGTTTGGTTGGAGTTGGCTTTATTGTTTATGCCTGGAGAAAATGAAAGATCTATGAAAATTTGTTCTCTTGTTCACAATCCATTATCATCAGTGGCCACCACAAAATTCCAAGAGAAAAAAACCACTACAAATCAAGAATCTACTAAAAATTCCTCCATTTGGAAAAAGATTCACCAACTGAAATCCCAGTTTCATCATTAAAACCCAAACTTGTAAAGGAAAAAAGATGAGATTTTGAAGAAACTCACTTGGGATTTTGGCACCCAATCTTCCAGAAAACAGCATAAGACCACTGGTTAACACCACATAGAGTCTTCAAAGCCTCTTTCAGCAAATACCCCATTGCAGCTACTACTTAAATGGAGCAATAACTTGATAGATAAAAGATTCAACAAATGACAAATTTTCTTGAAAATGGTATAAAAGAGGCCTATAGCCTAACTCCCTCTGCAAGAGCCACGCCCAGCTTGTTTTGTTCTCAATCCACCACTCCTCGTTCTCTCTGGATCCAAATTTCCTGCTATCATGCTCTTGCAGCCCATTCTTGAAATAGAAAATGAAGATGAAGAGAGAGAAAACATAGAAGCAAAAAAGAAGGTGCTGAGAGATGAAAGAACAAGTAAGGGAATTCTACACTATCCCACAAGCCTTAAGCTCGCAGTTAACAGCAACAACAACTTTCCCCATCTCAAATGCAGCTAATAAGTTCAAGATTGAAGTGGGTTTTGTGTGAATATGAGTAAAAATCAAATCTTTAAGAGGGGTTTCAATGGAGTGTGTGTGAAAGTGGGGTTTCTCTTTTGTAGTGCAGGGGGCTGAAGTATGTAAGAATGATGTGAAGTGCTTTTTCTTTTGTCACAGCAGAGGAATAAGAGAAGATGATGGGAGGAGTGTGCTAAAATGCGCCATTATGATTAACCAATGAGAGGTAGGTAATGTAAACAGGGCTTGAGTTTGGATGGAATTGCTATGGCTGCCACTCATGGGGGGTGGGTGGGTCTTTTTGTCTGCTTTTTCTGTGTGTTTTTTTTCTTAATTTTTTTCAACCAAATTCAGGGGGAATGGAATGGAGTCAGAATTTTTGTATCTGTATTTTGGAAGTGTTGTAAAGAATCTTTGGAATTGCTTCAGTCAAGGATCTGTCTGCTTTAATATTACCATCAAAAGAAACAATACATATTAAATCTTGTTCCAACCTATATTTATATCCGCCTTTTTTTTTTTTTCAATTTTATAATTTTTATTTTATCTCAATTCTTAAATTTTCACTTTTTATATAAACAATTTGTTTTCTTAAAACTTGTGTTCAATCCAATTGAAAATGGTCAGAACGAGTATCATTTATCACTTCTAATTTTATTATTTTCACTTTCTTTCTTTAAAAATTCAATTTTTTTTTAAATAATAGTTTTATTTTTATTCACTTTATTTATAAGTGAACTTCTCAATACCATATTATATCTCCAACTATCTGTTTTATGTATAAATTAATTAATATTTATTAAAATTTGTGTTCGGATAAATAGTCATGATGAATTGGAAGGGAGGAAATATTTTTTTCATTATTGATTATTAATAGTGAATATTGAATCATTGATTAAGAGTGATATTAGTAAATGAGCTACATAAATATTATATAGAGATTTAATTCCATGTTGACATTGAAAAAAATCTATATGTGGAATAGAGGGGGGTATAATATGCAAATTATATGCACATAAATTGTGTTTGAATTTAAAAGGCAAGTAGAGGAAGACTATTCTACTTCAAAACTAGTCAGCAAAAGCCAATATTCAGATTATATAAAAATAATGAGAGTAGAAAGGAACAATTGTGAAATAAACATTCCTTTTATCAATTTTTACTACCCATAATAGTATTTCACATATTAATTTTAAATATAGTATTTTATCTTGTCACCTCATCTATTAAGCCAAGTTGATAGTTCTTTAAGATGTGTCTAAAATAAAGTTTATATTCAACCCAAAAAAATACATTCAATTGTATATATACTAAATAATCGAAAAATATATCATTTGAATCAGTTAGATATTCGGATCTCGTCATAACTATCTCAATATATCTATCAAACAAGGCAAGATCAAGATCAAACTTATATATTAATAATGTACTCTATCCGTTCATCAAAAGTATGTTCGTTTTCCTTATTTGTCTGTCCATAAAAAAATATGTGTTTATTTATTTTTATGGATACAATTATTTTATTTTTACCTCACACCACCTTTATTTTATCTTATTTTTCTTAAAATTTGTGTCCAAAGATATGGAACATATTTTTGGTGGACGGGGAGGAGATGGTAATATTTATAAATATAGAACAAAAGAATTTTATCAAAATATGAAAAATGAAGCTCAAAATGCCTTTTTTATATAATAAAAACAAATTAGATAGAATTAAAAAGACATGCTTACAAAATAATGTAGTTCCAATTTTGCCATTTAGATAGAGAGGTGAGAGTGAAGTAAAATTCAGAGATTCAGAATTTGTACCCCTGAAAAAAGGGTTTTTGCCCAATAGTTAAAATACCCAAAATACCCTCGGCCCTAAACCTAATTTACATATCAGAAAAAACAGGGGTCTCTCTCCACCGCAGGATCTGTGTCGGGTCAGGACCACGGTCCACTGGGCCATCACTCACTTCTTTTTTTACTTTTATTTTATTTTATAATTTTTACAATTATTTTTCATTTTTAATATGGTTGGTAATCTAACTTTTATTAAAAATAATAAAATTCCTAAGTCAACAGTCTTAGTTTTGAAGATCACACTTACTCCAGTAACTTAATATATTTTCTTCTCTGTTTGCAGTTTACTTTTTGTTATTTTTTTATCAATTAGGTGTGCAATTTCATTTCTTTTATGAATTAATTGTTACAGTTCAACAAATTCATGCATATGAACAGTTCTACGTGTGGGGGGTTAGTTGAAAGGATATCCATAGATTATTTCTCCAAATTATTGGAGTATTTATTTTTATATAATTAAGTTTGAATCATAATTGATTTAATTTGTCTATATTTTTATCTGCATTAATTAAATTGAACATCTATGGAAAAAAATACAGTAACAATTGAATTTGATGTGTTATAATTGATGAGAATTAATGAGAGAATTTGATGCCAAATATTATAATTATAAGGATTTATGGAAGTTTTAGAATAATTTATGAAATCATTTTTTTTTAAATGTGAATACTTTGTATATTAAAGGGTGAATTGCAAAAAGAATCACAACATTTTTAGTATTTATCCATTATAATATTTTTTTATTTACAATTTAATGCATCATTTCTTTAAGTTTTACAATTTGATTCATTGATATATTTTTCGGTCAATTTTAATTCGATGTAGCGTTCTAAAATTGTGAATTCTCGTACGTGATTAATTAGAAAAAAAAAAGTAACATAACATAAAAAAAAAAAAAAGATTTTATGTTATTTAAGAAAAAAATAAGAAAACATAACAAAAGAAAAAAAAATTAAGGCAGTAGAAAAATAAATACAGTATGATTCTGGTTAATACACACATCAGACTATAGAGTAATAAATGCGATTGTAGGAATTATTTTGTTTTGTATAACTTCTTGATTTGATTTTTTTTTATTAAATTATATAGATATTACATTTGTGTGGAGGATAAGAGATCTTTGAGATGGAAAATATCAAATCAATAATTACACATAATATCAAAGCATAAACATGGGGAATTTCGCCGAAAATCAAAGAAAATGTTAATGGATTCGATGTGCAATTTATGTAAAAATATTTTTAAAAAATGTTTGTTTTTCATTAAAAAAAATTATTTGTTGATAGTCTACATATCGACAGCGTGACAGGTTCGTTGTTTCCAGTGCCAAGTTAAATTAAAATTGATCGAAAAATATATTGGTGCATTGAATTGCAAAACATAAAAAAGTGGCGTATCAAATTATAATATATATATATACATATTATAATTGATAAATACACTAAAGACGGTATTTTTATTTTTTGCAATTAACACTATATTAAAATGTACAGTGTTATTTTATGGGTTAAAAACGTAATACTTCCAGAAAAGAGAAAAAAAAAACACACAGACACACATAAATAATTGCCGAATTCACATAGACTTGGATTCATTACATTTTTCTTTTTCCTTAACTTTATTATGTTCTTCAAGTAAATTGAATGGTTCAATGTCACAAAAATAAATACGCAATAGTGTAATTTTTAATACCACGTTATTTATCGATTGATATCATTACCATTATAAACTAATACCATAACATTTTACACGCATAAATCGAAGTATGTACAAATATGTTGTTGTATGAATTCATAAGCGTAGTGGTATCAACGAATAAATTAGTTGTATTAAAAATTGTGCCAATTGCATAGACATGCAAATTGAATTGTAAGTAATAAAGAGGTGATTGAACAATGAAACGATCATGTG
Organism: Galeopsis tetrahit; assembly: GCA_963675135.1. Classification (NCBI taxonomy): domain Eukaryota; kingdom Viridiplantae; phylum Streptophyta; class Magnoliopsida; order Lamiales; family Lamiaceae; genus Galeopsis; species Galeopsis tetrahit. The sequence goes on from OY776124.1 coordinate 9,546,387, forward strand.
TTTTTCTTTCACCCATTTCTTCACGTTGCCAAGTTTTACTCTCGTGGTCACCAATTTCACCTATGTGTGCTTAGAAAGGTAAGGAATATGTAGGTTTTGACATATTTACTATTATATGCTCATTGCAAGTGAGAATATTGCAAGATGTAAGAATTCAATCTCTAAAAGTCCAACTGAACTCAGCTTTTGAGATGTAAGATCTTGGTAATGCAAAGAGAATTCGAGGAATGGATATTATCAGAGATAGACAAGCTAGAAAGTTGTTCTTGACACAAAATAATACTCCCTCCGTCCCATGATTTTTTACACACTTTCCTTAATGGGCGTCCCAACATTTTTTACACACTCCAAAAAAGGAAACAACTTACATAATGAATTACCAATAATACCCCTCTTTTATTTTACTTTTCCTTCCCTTTAGTCAAATCACTCCACTTTAATCAATGAATTACCAATAATACCCCTCCTTTATTTTACTTTACACATCACTTTATTCTATTTTCTTAATTTTCGTGCCGGTCAAAGTGTGTAAAAAATCTTGGGACGGAGGGAGTAACATTTTTAAAGTGTTGAAAAGATTTTACAAGTATCAATCAAAATTTATGAATTCAGAACTTTGACAACCATTCAACCTCTCTACTGAATATTGTCCAAAAACTTAAGAAGAAAAGTGAATGCTCGGGGTGCCTTATGCCCGTGGAGTAGAGAGACTCATGTATGTTACGACATTTTCGCTTTACATGGTACAACTATTAGTTGGAAGTCCATATTACAATTTGTGGTTACCTTGTCAACAACGGAAGCAAAATATATAGATGCGACTAAGGCCATTAATGAAATTATTCGATTAAAAGTTCAAACAGAAAATAAGGAACATTTTTTGTGATAAACAAATCACTACATTAAAATTCCTTTCCCAACATTAGGTATTTGAATATGGCCTATCTAGGTATAGAGGTGTAGTAATCAAATGAAAATTCCATATTTATAATGAAAAATTTATAAATTTTGTAACTATTCCCTTGTTGAGAAGTAATATGGGTGTAAAAGAAGTTTACTTTTTTTCTTTTATCATTATTAGGTTTCTCCACACTAATGATGGAGATTCCCAGTGGACCTTTTTTGCCAAATGATTAGATGGGCCATCAATTTTAATTCAACATGTCAATTACTATCTATAATTTTACTATTTATTTATTTCATTTTTTCTTAAATTGTTGAAGCACAAATTAGTTGGGATTTGTCAATTGTCATGGATCAACTAGTGATGGGGAATAAAAGAAATGCGACATAAAGAAAGTGTGAGATATAGGTGTTTATTTCATTCGATTAATTTAATTTAATTATCACAAAAACTTGTATACAATATTGCATATTGATCAATTAAAATAAATTTAGGTCAAAATTCGTGTCAATCTTAATTAGAATATATTTTTTCTGCTATCAAATATTATCTTACTACAATTATGTTATTACAAGAATAAAATTTTGTCATTACAAAAGTTAAAAGTGTATTATCATAAGTCCAAAAATATTTTGGACACTTTTTTTGTGGGCGAAATTAATACTTTTCTGCTACTACATGACTAAAACTATGTTACTATAACAACAAATTTTTATCACTACGAGGTCAAAAGTGTATTAGTACATGTCCAAACAAAATTTGGTCACTTAGTTTTATGGGTGAATTTATCAAAATATTTTTAAACATATAAATTTTTGGCTTTATAGTGAAAATATTTTAATCATATAGTAAACCATTTGCGACCCACGAATTTTATGGGCAACTCGAGTTCGAGCTTATGACACTCAATTTTTTTAATTGTCTTAATCAGACATATAATTATTTAATTATAGTTATATTTACTATCTCGTTAAATAACTCAAGTCGATTAATTCAAGTAAACCTTTTAAAATATAATTATTGTTCCTTAGTTAATTAAATTTGTGATCTTACTTAAATTTCAAGTTGGTGATAATTATTTGCTTAATCAATTTTGTGTTGGTTATTTTCTTGATCAAGTTGTGATAAAATTTTTAAAAGTTAAATTAATTAAAAAATTATAAAATAAATTTAATTTAGATTGGACATCCCGTATAGTTTTTTAGAAAGAAAAAATATGAAGACTGAAATTACTTGATTGACGACCAACAATTAATTGTTTACTTACTTGGATTTCATTTTTTGATTTAATTATGAAGTAAAAATTAAACGACAAAATGTGATAGCTCAAGTGGTTAGAGCACCATTATCTAGGTTTGAGGTCCTATTTAATTTTCCATCAAAAAAAAAAAAAAAAAAAAAATTAAACATATCGCACATTAATATATACATTGTTTTCTTATTAATTTTTTTTTTTTGGATTTTAAAATATAATAAAAGAATTATGTAGTCCAGGTTCGAGTAAAAAATAAAACCATATGGTGTTGACACATATGCTTGGAAAATTCAACAACATATATAAGGAGACATATTTATATTATTATGTAAAATTAGAATTTTATATGAACACGTGTCATAAAATTTTAGGTTTGTTTAGTAAAGAATGTTAATTTAATTTTATACATATACAAATAAGATTTATTTATTTTTTCAAATTTAGCGATATTGATGATATATTTGTAATATTTCTCGATTTTTGTTCACTTTTATACTAAAGTTGAATAATATCAATATCAATATTTCTGCAATACTCAAAAAAAAAAAACATTAGACTTCAATATCCCTCGCAATATCAAATTTGCAATATGTTCATACTTAGTTACGTCTTTGCAATGTCCACGCAATATAATGAAAACTCTCTAATGTGACAAAACATCAATTTATTGGTAGAAATGAGATTTTCTGAACGTGGTGTTTATTATTAGCTGCCTGTTTTATATGAATTCAAAGGATAAAGATTTTGATTAGGATAGATCACAAGTTTCAAAAAATATACTCCCTCCGTCCCGCTATAAACTTCCCCTTTCTTTTGGATTTTTGATTAAGAAATATGATAAAATAATAGATAAAGTATAAGTGATGTGATGGTGAGAGAGAAAATAATAGATGTGTATTAGATTAAGTATGATAAAATAATAGATAAAGTAGAATTGATGTGATTGAGAGAGAGAAAATAATATGCCAAAAATTGAATGAGAAACTTATAGTGGGACATCCATAAAAGAAAAGTGAGAAACTTACAGTGGGACATCCATAAAAGAAAAGTGAGAAACTTACAGTGGGACGGAGGGAGTACTTTTTTTTCCTGTTTAATTTTATAATTTTCACTCTTTATTTTTATCTGTCTAATTTTATAATTTTCCTTTCTTAAAATGAAAATATTACTCTCACTCACTACTTTATTTCTACTTTATCTTCTCCACTCAAATTTTCAATTTTTACATAAACAATCAATTTTTCTTAAAATCTGTGTCCAACATTTCAATCAAAATGGGCATTATAAAATTGGATGGAGAGAGTACTAATTATAATGGTCCATTAATTTTTGACACAAGACACCAACGAGCACAAATTTTTTAAAAATAAAACATAGATGAATTCAAAATTTTATTTTATGGTAAATCATACGTTTATGATGGTTTACTTTTCTATATGAAGGTAAATCATTTCAAACTTAGGAAGGAGGGAATGTTGGGATGGGATTGGGAAAATTAATACAACAAGGGCAAGTAGTCTCGTAACTTACGGTCGATTCCATTTTAATTCTTTTAAGTTTTCACTTTTTTAAAATGGAAAATTCTCAAATGCACCATGTGCACCAAAACAGGTTTGGTGCACATGCTTTTGTCCTTATCCTCTTATTCTAACTTATTATCCCCTTTTCTTTACTTATGGTTATAATTCTATTTTTTTCAATTAATTAATTAATTAATAATCCATTACTTTATTAATTAATTAATAAATTACAGTCCTTTCAAACTTTTTTTTTTAGTTTTTTTTTTTTGGATATTTTTTTCGTTTTTTTTTTTTTGGTTTTTTTTTTTAGTTTTTTTTTTCGTTTTTTTTTTCGTTTTTTTTTTTGGTTTTTTTTTTTTGGTTTTTTTTTTTTCGTTACCTACCTCCACTTTTCAATAATAATAGTTGCTACTTTTCATTAATAAAATTTTCACTTTTCACTAATAACAATTCCCACTATTCAGTAACAAAATTTCCACTTTTCACTAATAATAATCACCACTTTTCAGTAACAAAATTTCCACTTTTCAATAATAATAGTTACCACTTTTCAGTAACAAAATTCCCACTTTTCAATAATAAGAATTACACTTTTCAGTTAAAATATCTACCACTTTTCAGTAACAAAATTTCCACTTTTCAATAATAAGAATTACACTTTTCAGTTAAAATATCTATCACTTTTCACTAATAAAAATTACATTTTTAAGTTAAAATATCTACCACTTTTCAATAATAAGAATTACACTTTTCAGTTGAAATATCTACCACTTTTCAATAATAAGAATTACACTTTTCACTTGAAATATCTACCACTTTTCAATAATAAGAATTACACTTTTCAGTTAAAATATTTATCACTTTTCAATAATAAAAATTACATTTTTAAGTTAAAATATCTACCACTTTTCAATAATAAGAATTACACTTTTCAGTTCAAATATCTACCACTTTTCAATAATAAGAATAACATTTTTTCAATTTTAATAATAATTTTAACTGTACAATTTATAATTAAATATACCCGTTTTAATTAATTAATTAATAAAGTAATGAAAAGTGGTAGATATTTTAACTGAAAAATGTAGTTTTTATTATTGAAAGTGGTAGATATTTGAACTGAAAAGTGTAATTCTTATTATTGAAAAGTGGTAGATATTTGAACTGAAAAGTGTAATTCTTATTATTGAAAAGTGGTAGATATTTTAACTTAAAAATGTAATTTTTATTATTGAAAAGTGCAATTCTTATTATTGAAAAGTGGAAATTTTGTTATTGAAAAGTGGTAGATATTTTAACTTGAAAAATATAATTTTTATTATTGAAAAGTGGTAGATATTTTAACTGAAAAGTGTAATTCTTATTATTGAAAAGTGGTAACTATTATTATTGAAAAGTGGAAATTTTGTTACTGAAAAGTGGTAGCTATTATTAGTGAAAAGTGGAAATTTTGTTACTGAAAAGTGGTAATTATTATTAGTGAAAAGTGGAAATTTTGTTACTGAAAAGTGGTAGATATTTTAACTGAAAATGTAATTTTTATTATTGAAAAGTGGTAGATATTTTAACTGAAAAGTGTAATTCTTATTATTGAAAAGTGGTAACTATTATTATTGAAAAGTGGAAATTTTGTTACTGAAAAGTGGTAGCTATTATCAGTGAAAAGTGGTAATTTTTATTAGTGAAAAGTGGAAATTTTATTAATGAAAAGTAGAAACGAAAAAAAAAAATTATTAATGAAAAGTAGAAAAGAAAAAAAAAAACGGAAAAAAAAAACTTATAAAAAAAAAGAAAAAAAAAACGGAAAAAAAAAAGAAAAAAAAAACAAGTTTGGAGTTTAAAAGGATTTGAACCTGGGACCTCATGCTTATTAAAGGTATCTATAACCACTAGAACATTCATTACTTAGTTATATTTATTTGTCTTTATAAATAGATATAGGATTGATCTGTGCATTAGTGTGCACGTGCACACTGTGCACAGGAGACCAACTCTTTTAAAATACGTTTTAAAGTGTTCAATTTACATTCTTTTTGTTCAATTTACATTTTTTTTTGTCAAATTTACATCTTTTTGTTAGAAAATTAAAAATTTTGCCAAAAATTAACATGCGCGGCTTGAACCGTGTATTTAAAATTTGGACTTCCCGTAGAACCGGTAACTGGACGCTACATGTAATAAAAACGGTCACTTGTAGTTAAAAATATGTTCATGTGTGCAAGCTATTGGAGATAAAGCTTGGTGGCAATAAAAAGGTTTTTGAATTAAAAAAGAAAGAAAAGATAAAAGCTATAAGTTCACAAGCCGAAATCAGAGGCCGGGTTACCATCTAAAAATGGTACACCCCTAAAAACAGCGTAGCAATAGAAGCGATAGTAAATTCCGAAAAAAACTACTCAATCTAGGAATCTGGAATCAGGTGAAGGACTATGGAGGGTCAAAGGCATCGCCCCTACTGCCCTTGAACTTGGAGACACGAGTGAAGTCATTATCAAGCCCTGTTGGTTGGCTGATAGAGTAGTTCGTGCAGGTTTTGACCTCGAATTCACTGAATAGGCTCGCCTCAGGCATCTTGGGGCTACGACGTTTCGTCTTGGAACGGGTCGAGGCTGCTCGAGTAGGGGATGGGACGTCGTTGGCAGAAGCCTCCAAGTTCGGACTGTTGTTGGTCGTTGTAGCCACGTGATCCTCTAAAGGTTCATCCGTGCTAAGACTGGAGAAGGAGTTGCTCACTGGGACCGGATCGACTTCAGTATCCGAGGAGGGGTTCTGCGGGGGCGCTCTGGGATGGAGGTCTGAGGGAGAAGGCCTCGACCGTTTTCTGTGTCGGGTCCTACCACGGGAGTCGTCGCGAGGAGGCGGAGGGGCCTGTCTCATAGCGCAACGAGCAGACACGTGTCCAACTACCTTGCAGTGGCTGCAGAACTCCGGAAGCTGCTCATAAAGAACCTCCACCGTCACGGAACCGTCCTCACATTCAAGGACCAAACGCTCCAAAAATGGTTGTTTCATATCCACCTCAACCAAGATTCTAGCATACTGAGCCATGGTTTTGGCTGCTGTGTGACTGTCCATTTTAATGAGCTTGCCAACCGCTGAAGCCGCAGCCGAGAGAACCGTGGACTGCCAAAGTTCAATCGGGAGGTCGAGGAGGTGTACCCAAACTTGAGCCATCGAGGTGGGCGCTTGATTCAGATTGAAATTGGGAGACCATTTTTTAAGGCGGATGGAACCTAGGCCCAGTTGCCAATCACGTCTTCTAAAAATACGGTCGTGCTCTTCCAAAAGGTGAAACTTGAGAATAATAAATCATTTTCCGATTGGCACAACAGAGAGGCTCCAATGGAGGGACCAAGACTCGACTAGCCTCTTCGACAGCTCAACATACGGTATCGGGGCTTTTCCACGAGGGGTGATTAAGCGACCAATCAAGGCATCCTTGAATTCGTTCACTCCAGCCTGTAATGTGGCATTATCAATCGAGATGGTGAAGTAATCCGCTTTCTTACATGGGCGCATGTGATCAGAAAAAACGACGACTAGGCTCGTGGAGGAGATGCCAACAAGCAAGGTGGGCATCTCGGAAGAGGGCGGGACCGAGGTGCTCTGTCCGACCAAGGCGGACACGAACGAGGTGGGAGACGGCAGTGCAGGTAGAAAGCCAATGAACGGTTCGAGGAACTCAGTAAACCCAGGAAAGTGCTCCTCCAAGGATGGGAGGTGGTCACCAATGGGAACTGACTGATCAAGAGATTTCAAAAAGGTGCCTAGTCCCGGGAACCGAGGAATAAGAAGCTTAGCCAGAGCAATTTCACTAGGGGAGAAATTGGCCAAGGACAGATGTGTCGTCGGAGATGGAGTCTGCTCGAGTAAGGGTTGCGTGTTGTCAGGCGGCACTGGGTGAACCTCCTGCTCCCGCAAGGGCGGCGGCAGAAGACTGACAAGGGAGGGGATATCCGGCGGGGGACGGCTAGGGGCGGTGGACGCCGGCGTGGGGCGGCCGAGGAGGGCGGGGAGCCGTGGCACGAGACGGCGACACTCTGCCGCGCGGGGGAGCGACGGCCATTCTGGGCCGAGACGATCGGCATTGATCGCCGCAGTGGGAGGCGACCGAGGAGGCGGTGGGGGAGAGCTTACCAGCGAATCGCCGTCGAGCTCGGGGGCGTCGTCCATGGAGGCAGATGGAGGTCCTAGATGGACGCCATATGCAGATGAGAGCAGGGTGGTGCGGGGCGGCGGGGCAAGCGGCGGCCTGCGAGGAGAGAGGAGGTTGGAGGGCGGCGGGACGAGGCTGTGGGATTTGGAGGGGGGTCGGAGGTGGAGGGGGAGAGAGGGAGGTGGTGGGCAACGGGGCACGGCTGAGGGATGGTCGGTGGTGGAGGAGGGAAGAGAGGGGTGGTGGTGGGAGGTGGCTGGAAGAAAAATGAGGGTGAGAGATTGCAGCGGCGGGTAACACCTCCATTGTGTGTAAATCACAAACACATAATTATTGTTGTAAAATGTTTTAAATCTTCTTCGCGATTCTGTTGTTTAGTGTTTCTTCCGCGTTTTCCCCCAATTTTCACTATTTGGAATTGGGTTTCAAACTTTCTGCTTTTTATTTCTGTGTTTCTCTTTCAAATTAAGTTTGTGTTTCTAAATTTTTGTTTGTTACTTTTGATTATGAGATTATTTTTCCGTTCTTTTAAGTCAATGCTTATTGTTGCCCCATTTTGCAACAATAATTACAAGGTTTGTCATTAAAAGGTTGTTGCCCCAATCACCGAATTTGTCGAAAGCCTCAATTTTAAACACACGTTCTAGTCGTGCCTATTGGTTTTCGGTGAATTTTTTTATTTTTCAGACAAAAATGATGTAAATTGGACATCTTATGACGTATTTTGAAAAAAAAAATGAAAACTTAAAGGATTTAAAATGGAAAATTGACCTAAGTTACATGACGTATTTTAAAATTTTCTCGGGTGGGAATGGTTCACACTATTCGACAGGGGTCTACGACTCGATCTATTAAAATTCGACTCGACTGATTTAATAAACAAGTCAGACTAAAAAAAATTAGAAGCTCATTAATTAAATAGGCCAAACGTCTCCCTCTTTTATAAGCTTTTTAAATCCAACAGACCAACATATTTAACTTCACTTATTATCTAAATATATAATATATAAAAACATAGTAAATATATAATATATGTGATATTTAAATAAATAAATAAAATAAGAAAGTTCACTAATACTAACTACTGTGTAGTTATATTTTCCTTTGTGGAGTAATAGGTTATAAAATGTTTGGATATCTTTTTGGAACATTTAATAAATTTATTATAATACAAATGTTATATGAATTTTTTTTAAATACATTAATAGAACTAAAAAAAACTTTTAAAATACTATAGGGTCATGCCTATTTATTAAAAATAAAAATTATATACCACCACATTACATTAAAAAAAAAACACACACTAGTTAGGCCTTACTTATTCTCACTTCTAAGGGAAACTATGATTTTTCTATGGCATTAGAGAGGCTTTGTCTTATTTTCTAACAAACAATCTTTCAAATAATATTATTAGATTGTTATTCAATATATGAATTTTCTTTTGTATAATTAATTTGAATTAATGTTATTTTCTTTCAAAATAATTTGTGTTGTGCTGACTATCGCTAATGTCATGCTTACAACATCAATGGTCATAGGTTAATATATAGCATGTGCTGGTATGATTATTGTAAAACTATTTTATCTATAATCTTGGAGACAGCCCTTGAATATTATTTTCTTATTTTGGTGATAAATTCCATAAATAGTGACAAAATTTTATAATGCATGTTGTCTAATTCTTGGGAGATACACAGATTGCTTTGAGCCCCTAAACCCCTCATCCTACTCTCTCAAGGGTATAGAATTGTCCGTTAGTTTGGTCAAGAAATTGATGGCAAAGTGCGGACGGGTACCTAGATACATGAACTTGCCACGTTTCATGAACGGGGCAAGATGACCCGTTACAGGGGCACGTGGCGGAGGACCGAATCGATTTATTGAATAATATTAGAAATATTACTATGAATTTATTTATTTTAATTAAAATATCATATTGTATTACATTAGTAGAAGACCCGCTCATTATGTAGGATGGTAAAAAAATAAATATATATATATATATATTATATAATTTAGATTGTATTGTATTCATATTTTTAATGTGAAAATATTTTATAAATTCAATATATAATTTTAAAAAAATATATTGTCTACAATATATTTAAAAATAAATAATTCAATTTCCTATTTAATATTTCACCAATGAAAAATACTGTGATTTTTATTTTCATAAACTAAAAAAAATGATGGTAAAGAGAAAAGAGGGACTGAAAGAAGTACGGAGTATTAAGTAGTTACTTTTAAAAAAAATGTATAATTCTCAAAAAAAATAAATAAATGGAGTTCTTTTGTAGTACCATGTAGAAGTGAGAAGTAGATGTAAGTAAGTTATTACTATGTTTTATCAATTTATATTAACCTAGTGATATATATAAAGTTGAATTGTTGTTATACTATATATTAGTAAATATACAAAATGTGTAAATATATATGAAATATAGATTGGGGCGGCTATAGATGTCACATTTCTACATAGATTTGTCACTGGTGGCGACTTGAGTCGTCTGACGAAAAGCACGTTGATGGTATATGTACGCAACAACAACTTGACGGTGAATCCATAACCGCTCTCAAGTTTGGTTTATTTATAGTTGGTCCTTTTAAAAACTCTAAATTTGAACTAAATCTGGTGAGATCTCCTACGCAATATGCTTGCATCCCTCCCTTCGTGAAAATTGTTTTGGTAGTTGTGCTTTAGTTTTGTTGTTTTTGTATTCTTAGGTATGTATAATTTATTCTTTCCGTCCCACGATAACTTTTACATTTTCCTTTTTAGGACGTTCCACAATAACTTTCACACCCTTAAAATGGAATACCCTTCATAAACTCCACCCTCACAATATTCTCAATTTTACACAAATGACACTACTTTTTCTTCACACATACACTACTTTTTCTTCACACATACATAAAACTCAACTCATTTATTTACTTTATACATAAAAAGTTTACAAAATTACCCCTTAAAACTCCACTCATTATTACACTTTCTTAATATGTGTGCCCATCTACCTATGAAAATTAACATGGGACGGAGGGAGTATTTCTTTTGAGGCCGGGGTGGTTATGTGGGTGGTGCTCGTTTGGGTACGGTTGGGTGGTGTTGTCCCTTATTGTGTTGGTTGGGAATAGCTTTTGTAATCTAGGTTGGTCTTGATGTTCGACGTACATGCAGTTACTCCCACACTTGAACGACGAACTATCAAGTTGTACCTTTTCTAGTGTTGGCTGTCGTTTTTTTAGGTTTCGAGATTATGAATTGTGGGGTGATTTTTTTTCCAACACTTGCTTGGGTTGCTGGCCGGATGCTAGTTTTTTTTACTCAAATGCAGTGTTTTCATAACTGGATTAACGACCAAACCTGATAGAGCACTGATTCACAATCCAACCTTTAAAATGACTCTTATCTTACTTTTTTAATATTCTCTACTTACAAGATTCATATGAAAATAAACACAATAGAGCCATAAAGTAACAACACAAAAGTTAAAAGACTCGAAACAACTCAAGTCAAAGTATAAAACTGTCAAAAAAACTGTCAAAACTGTGCTGTCAAAAAAAAAAAAAGTATAAAACTGTAGAAGAAAAAGAAAAAAAAAACGATTCTTTCCGTTTTATCAACTTTATCCGATTCGACCGGTAAAACAACTTTTAAAGTGATATTGAACCAGTTCTAGACCTGATTTCCGATTGAACCGGTCGATCCAATCCGATAATGAATAACATTTTGTTTGAGGTGAAAAAAAGGGAATATTGTGTGTGTATTCCAACGGTGGTAGGTGGTCCAATGACAATTCCAATTATGTCCCCTTAGGGGCATGATGAATTTGTCACTCCAAGGCTATTCCGTTGTGTCTTTTGGGCAACATTCGCCCTTGGTAATGCTGTCTTTTCACACTAACCCCACTCTAAACATTTTTGTTTTCTTTCTTTTATTCCATCATTATTAAATGTCATAAATGGATTATTTTTATTCTTTTTCTAAGTATAATTAAGGGACGAAACCTCGAATTTAAGGTTGTTTCTGATCAAATATGTCCACTGGCTTTTTGAATCTCACTATACTTATTAATTAAATTTGTCAATTGGCTTTAATGTGATTAAATTGTGTTTTTTCATTGAAATGAATGAATGAGAAATATTTTAAAGTGTCTACAACTAGTGCAATTTTATGAAGAAAAAAAAATCAATCAATTGTTGTGTATATTTTTTTTTGTTAATAAAAATTGAAAAAAATAATTTATATTAAAAAAATTTAAACATATGATAAAATACTAGTTATATGTTTGTATTGTTTATCCTATAAACTACTCCTACCATCACATTATATATATATATATATATATATATATTTTGGTGTTTTATTTAAAAAATATGATAAAAAAGAGATTATTTACTAATAGAGTCATTATCACCACACATTCAACAAATTGCAACATGTACTTAAAAGTTTGTCTATTTGCTTCATTTTGGATTCAAAAAACCATAATTACCCTTATTCATTCAAATTTGTTTAAATTTTCGAAAAAACTATTATATCACATATTTAGTCTTGGCAAAAATTTCGCGTTTCATTTAATTCATCAATATTAGGTTACAGAATTTGATATTAATTCAGATAGTTATTATTGCCACAATTATCGCCTTTCATTCAATTCCTCAATTCTGTGAATTTCCAATTTTTGATTTCGAACCAAACACGAGTTTCGAAATGCCGTCGAAGTTCGACCCTGATTGAGATGACAACAATGGAGTTCCATTCTTGTTGTTGTTCAACGACTCTGCTTGCGACGACAACAATGGAGATGTGCTCATAACAACCCGGCGGGAGGTCATCATCCAGATTATTCTCCACATCCCGCAATCGTATTGAAGATGGAAGGCGGGACTGGGATTCTTCTCCCCATTATTGTTTGTACGTGCATAACGATTCTTCTAGCCTTTCACAAAATTGAAACAACAGCAGCATCATTCAATGCCCAACCACCTCTCAGCTGCTGAGTTTTTTCATCAACCAGTATCAGTCCACGAATGGCGTTCAGCTTTCCTCCCTTGAACTCGATTCTCCAAGAAATATTAGGTGTACAAAATAAAATATTAATCCTTCCCTTCCCTTGCATTATTATTTTCAATATTTTTTTTCAACGTTTCACAATACTTTTTTTTAAATTCTATTTTAGTATATTATTTTATCTCTCTCACTCGTATTACTTGCATTTATCAAAATGAAGCAAATAGACAAACTTTTAAGTACATGTTGCAATTTGTTGAATGTGTGGTGATAATGACTCTATTAGTAAATAATCTCTTCTTATTATCTATTTTAAATTTTTAATAAATAGATCAAATCTTAATAAAAAAAATGCAGCAATTAAATTAAATTGTGCAAGTAGTGCGTGAAGCTTACACTTAATAAAACTACTGTAGTTTGATGTAACATGGATTTTTATTAAAATTAATTTAATTTATTGGACGGTTGTAGCGTCTATTCTTAAGTAGAGACAAATTTTTTTTAATTAAAGTTAAGGCGATAATGGTAATTAATAGTGTAATTCCTCGAGTTGTATAATTAATTCCAAATTCGTTTGTTGTTCAAATCAAAGTAGACCAGTTTAATTATACTCCTGACAGTGATTAGCTGACAAAGCCAGTTATTGTCTGCACTAATCTATACGTATACATATGTACATTGCTCTCATTTTCAAAATTATGATTTCGTATTTTTTTTAAATATAGTTTTATTCTATAATAGAAGTGTGTATATTGTCAAAATTAATCATATTTGATAAATATTTAAATTATCGTGTAAGATAAAATATAGTTTCTTTAATTTTAAGATCATTTAAATAAGAACATATTTAAAAAATTATTGATAATAGCAAAAAAATGAAATGTGACCACAATTTTAAAAAGGTTATATACCTCTCATTTTTCTATGTATAATAAATTAATGGTCCTTTCATAGATAATTGTGAAAATTATGATGCTTCTACTTACTCTACTACTTATTCTTAGTATATTACCCTAAATCATTGACATTTATTTTATTATTTTCACTTTTTTTTATCTAATTTTATTATATTTACTCTTTTTTTTAAAAAAAAAATACTATTCATTATCTTCACCTACAATTATAACTTATTTACACACATTCTCATTCATTTTATTCATGAGTGAGCGTACAACATTTCATTATATCCTCAATTTATCTATTTTATGCATAAATTAATCAATATTAATTAAAACTCGTGTTCAGATAAATGGTCTTATGAATTTGAACGAATAAGGTATTTTTCTAGATGGCACCACTTTCACATTATGAAGCTAATTCACTTAGTAAAATTTGTTAATTGTAATATTAAAGGGTATCACTTAACTACTACGGAGTAAAAGATATTGATGAAAAATATTTTTAAATTACTGAAATTGTATTACTTGTAATACAAAATGTATAACTTAATTATTAAAGGTATTAATTATAATGCTAAGGGTATAACTATGAATTCATTTTTTTTCAAATGAAAACTTGCTCACACTAATTCTTAATATATTCTAAGTTGTATATATACTTCGAATCAATTGATTAATCATCTAAAAAAATTATGTATTAACAAAAGAAAATTATAGTTGAAACTAAATAAATAAATACAAGGTGTAAATAATTTTTAAGAGGCCAGTTAATATAGAGTGCACAACTCTGATTTTAAACGAAATTCTCACAAATGAATAGTGAAATTGATCTCCAAATTAATCGATTCTTGAACCAATTAAAAAAAAAAATAGGTGGATTTGAATATAGGTGGTACATTCTTCTTGGGGGAAATAAAGAAAGTTGGGGGAGAAGGCATGAAAAGATGAGCACTAGTTGGATGCACATGAGTTAGTGCACCTTTTACCATTTTTTATTTTACCTCACTGCAAAATAAATATACTCCATTATTTTATGGGAAATTATATGTAAAACGTTATCATATTTTAATATATAATTAAATTAAAACATACGAGTTAAATTTGCAGTTTTTTTTTTTTTTTTTTGTTATTTTGGATTAAATATTGTTTGCCTTTAGTAGAATTTTATATTTTTATAATAAATTTAATCGAAGGATGTCTAATTTCCAATTCTTTTTTTTAATTAACATTATTTTGTTTTCTTTTTTGACCCAAGATTGGTCTAAATCTAGAAAAAGTACAATTTGATTTCAACCAACAAATAAATAATACTATAAAAGAGACTTTTTCCAACTGAAAAAGTGAAGATTCTTGATTATTTCAAGCTTCGTCCTATTGGCGAAACAAAAGCTTCATTAAAATACAGGTTTTATTATTTCTATAATTAATTATTGCCAATTATAATGAGTTTATTCTTATAAATCCTATAAAAATGTAAGTACAAATATTGCATTATTTTATGCTTTAAAAAATCGAGCTTTTAATTGAATAGACTACATGATTTCATTATCAAATTTCCTAGTCCTTAAATTTTTACGCATGACTTCAAGTCACGTCTTCTTTGATCGACCTCGTATACTTTTAAAGGAGTTCAAATCCGTCGATTCCACCTATCGTACATCCACACAATAGATCTGCGTTTACATACTCAAATCAAACAACTATTAAAAGAAATGTCTAATCTAATTAATTTTGATGCTGAATCAAATGATTACTATTTGGATGAGTAGATTTGAAGTCACTAATATTCTTTTATTAAAAAGAAAATCATTTCAAAATCCTATAATTACAATAAAACAAATAGACTATCATGCTCAATGGGCCAAAAGAAAGACTTAATAACCCAAGATACAAACAATATCATAGTACGAATTAGTAACACACACACACATTTTTTTTAATTAGAGTTTAAATTTTGAATATTGTAGGCTATTTAATTTATTTAAGTGGACCACCCAAAATATATTGCACATGATGTAAAATTCAAAAGAAAAGATATGACGGAAAGTTATGAAATTTTGTTAGGGCAATTAACACACAAAAGGCTTGAGAATCTTGACTTCATTGGATATTTGGATATACACAAATTTAATTTTATATATATATTTATGATTTTATCTTCCAAAATTTGATTAGATTTTACTCTTCATTTTGTCTCCACTCTTTGTTTAATGCTCACCTTTCCTTTCCAATAATTTGGATATGTATCATGTCACATTTTTCCGTACTATTTTTGCAATTAATTTGCATATCGTCATCACTATTCAAATTTATTTTATTACCACCTCGATTACTTGCACAATTTAATCGATACAATTTTTAAGAAAATGAGTGATTGATGATGTAAGATAAATGAGATTTATTTGAGATTTATTTTAGATGATTTAGTAAGATGTAAAGTGGATTTGATCGAGTGTAAAGTAAAATGTATGTAAAAAATTAGTGATAATTTTGAAAATAAAATAATTATTGGAAAAATATTAATTTTGTGAGACATTTTCATATTTAGAATGTGAGAGTAATCTTGAAACGTCATAAAAAGAAAAATATCCAAGTAATCATGAGACGGAAGCAGTATGTCATTTTCTTCGAATACACATAGTTTATGTATAATTAGATAAATTGGGGTATAATGTAATAACTCGTGGCTAACTTAATTATAAATAAAGTTATTGTTTTATGAATAAAATAATTTGCAATTTAAGTGAATAACGTATAAAAATAATGAAATTGAACCACTAAAAAATTGGAAATAATGAAATTGAAGTATTTTATTTGGGTACGTCAAGGTATTAAATGCAATTATCATTATTTATACAAATTAAAATGATAAAATAAGCCACACAAGTAAATCGTGTTTAAAATAGAGGATACATATGCTACTTTAATTTTGAAGTTTCCTAACCCTTTCTCCCCCTCCAAATTAACTGTGATCAATTATTTGAACACAAGTTTTAATATATATATATATATATATATATATATATATATATATAATATAATATAAAGTAAATAGACTTAGGTAATATAGGGTATATAAATGAATAAATTGAAATGACAATTTTTTCTAGCTTGAATTTATATTTAATGTTTAATCCCTCTCCGATAAATTATGAGAAAGAATAATTTATAATTTATAATTTGCTCTTATAATTGTTTATAAATTCAAATTGATGATGACTTAATCACAATTAGCATCACGACAAGTGTGAACTCTAAATCTCATCCAATCATATCCGTTAAAAATTAAACAACTTTTTGGGATTTTTTTTTAATGAAATTAAGAAGAAACACGTTGATAAGTTTGTCCTTAATTAATGAATAATCTAATTAACAAAGGTTAGTTAGAGATTAAAAATATATTTTTTTGTTAAAAGAAAAGTAAAATTGAAATAAATTATAAAAAAAACTAAAAATAAAATTTAATTGTGTACAATATATTAATAATTTTAAATATATATAGCTCATCATTCAAAGTTCCCATACATTGTGTTTTAGATGATTTTTGCAAAATATGGATCCAACCAAATAATTTCATTATTCCGACATAGAAGGCCCACAAATGTAAATGGGCTCCAGTATAAGGATAAGTACAAGGAAGAAAGAAAATTGAAATTTATTTTATAAGAAAATTATCACAAAAACATTTTAAAAAGAATAACACATAAAATCAGACATTTTAATTACTAGCGATTGAACCCAACATTATAATCTTCATTGGTTTTCAATAACAAAAAAATGCCAATAAAGGGCTATCAGTGAGTTCTTGGTTGAGTTTTAGGTGTACATAACAAAAGGGCAAATTGTGGGAAAAAAAAGGGGTGTACATTTTGTATATGATGATGAGACACTGAGATGTATGGCATTGACATTGGTGAGTACTTTGTGTTGTAAAAAGGGAATTAAGTTCCTCTCTTTGTGTCACCTTTTCTTTTTCCCTTATGAATACATGTTGCTTGGTGGGGTTACAAACCTTATTGCTCACCAGCTGAGAAAAAATGGCATCTCTAGATTGCAAAAAAAAATGTTATATGTATTATTTACCTTCTATATATATGTGTGTGTATACGCTCGAATAACCTTATTTATACGTAAAAATTGATTGAATATGTTTATTGATACGTGTCTGATGTTAGACATGTTCAATGTGTCCTAACCATCGGTTACAAAACATGGAATCAGAACCCCGAACTGGACATATAGGTTATAGGGTTACAGTTTCAAAATCAACGGTTCGATTGGTAGGGCTGACAAATCGTGCTATCGTATCGTATTTCGTGTCGACACGATAGTGACACGACACGATAAGGCCAAACACGAACACGACACGATAAGGATCTATGCCGACACGACACGAACACGATAATTTTCGTGTCGACGTGACACGACACGATAACGACACGTAACACGATAACAACACGATAACGACACGATAAGAAAATAAATCAATTTAAAATTGTATTAAATATATAAAAAATAATATATTTATATAAATATAAAAAATTATCGTGTTATTATCAGATACGTGTCATTATGGTGTCGTGTTATATCAAGTAAATAACAGGTTAACGGGTTGTTAACATGTTAATGGGTTACTTGTTAATTTTATCGTGCTTAACGGGTTGACACGAACCCGACACGAAATTTTTGTGTCGTTATCAGGTCGACCCGATAACGATACGAACCCGATAAGGCCAAACACTAACCCGCAATTTTCGTGTCGGATTCGTATCGTGCTATCGTGTCGTGTCAAAAATTGCCACCCCTATCGACTGATGTCCCCCCCCCTTACAAATTATAATTACAAAACCACCATCGGAATCGCTGGTTTCAGTTCTAAACTAGCGGTCTAGGGCTTGAAACCGGCGGTTCCAGCCTCCAACGGCTATAATCTCGATCCGTCTGTCTCTAATTTTATAATAGAGGAACCGTCAGTTCTGTTTTTTAATAGAGGAATCGAAACGAAGCGTGTAATACACGATTCTAAACTGGAACCGGGATTCGCCGGCTTCATACCAATTGGACACCTCTATCTGATGATTTAGTTCAATGCATACCTACTATGAAAAGGGACATTACACATAAAGATGTTGCATAACTAAGTGAATTAATGATACAAGGGTAAGTTATGAAAAGTATTACTGATCAACCTAGAAACATGTATACGCAACATGTGCCACAAATTAACAACAATGTGAAGTGTGATTTTAGTGAAAAATTAGGTCATGCAATAATTTTTTCAACTTTGGTTGAAAAATAATAATGAAGAATAGTAGTAATTCTGTAGATATTCATTTTAGACCAAAATTTAAGAATGATGAAAGCATAAGTTGGGGTAGGCCATGAGCTATGGCATGCCTTGGACCAAATCATGTCCTTTGCCTTGTATGCATCATACATGAGAGAGAAGTTGCAATCATCCATTTATATGTAATTTTCTTTTTTACTTTGATTGGTTTCTTTTGTAGTATTTCATTTTCCAATTTTGTTGTTAACCTTAACAATTTCATTATATATACTTACTTTTATGAGATGAAATTCTTTTAGTGTATTAGAGCTTCATGCTCACGCCTAAACGTTATAGGTTTAATTCTCGCTGAAAACAACTTCACACATATTAAATTTTTTACTTGATGAGTCTCATCTCCAAAGGGTACATAGAAGTGATAATCCAGCCTATATGTGAGAGGATCATTAGAAAATTAATATAAATGAATTGATTTCATACCTCTCTACAAGTTCAGTCTTTTATTCATGAGTGAACTTATGAATAACTATTTTTCATAATTTAAGCACAAATTCAAAGATCTTTCGAAGATTTTACATACTCCACAATGTAACTTATATCTGACTTGCTAAATAACCTAGACCCGTAACCCAATTTCACTCATAGATGGACTCAGTTACCTAACATTACTCATGAGTTTTTTTGTCATTTCCAAAAACTATTCACATATATGTATATATATACACATTATTTTTTAGGATTTGAAAGCACATAATATGGATATGATGAAACAAAATGATCTCCATGACATGACAAGAAGATGCACAACTTGTTTGGAGCAAGATGCAAATAGTAAATTGGAGTTGATAATACTTGAAAAAATCTAAAGCAAACATCCTTTTGTTGCAAATTCTTGAAATTTTGTTTGTTAGTAGTGAAGGTAGTTTCTCAATTATGATTGCAGTATATAGTATTTACATTGACGTAACATTTGGTGGGCCTTAATAATGTGTGTAATGGGCTTCACATTACACACTAGCAGCATTTTATGACTATCAAATACATTTGACCTAATATGTTCACGCCTTTTCCAGCCGTCCATCGAAATTATGGCTCGTTTGCTTGGTGGATTTAGAAGATATGTTAAGTAGAGTTGTTATTCGAGTCGAGCCGAGTACTTGAAGTTGAAGCTCGGCTCAATAACATTGATGAGTTAAGAAACAAGTTCGGCTTGATTCGTTAACGAGTCTAATGAATATTTTTTAAAAAATTAAATATCGAGCCTAAAGAGTCGAGCTCCTCGAATATCTAACGAGCTCGACTCATTTAGCGAATGAGTCAAGCCGAGTTCACGAACAGCTCGATTCTTTTAACAACTTTAATGTTAAGTGTGTAAACCCATCACAATTCATAATTATGGTGAATTGTATGAGTTTACACACCTAAGTAACTAAATCACCCTCTAAATCCATTAAACAAACTAGTCTTTACTGTTACTTGAAATGTAAAATTTTTATGACCAAAATAATATATTTGGCCTCTTATTTGCAGCATAACTATTGGGCTCCATAGTTCATATGTATACGTTCATTTCTTTCTCAAGTCTTCTATAGACAATTCTTCGTTCATTCTTATAATTTTTTTAAAATTTGAGTTGGGTACGAATTTAAAAAAAAAAAATTGTTTACATAAAAAAAATGAAAGTTTGAGACTAGATATGTAGAAAATAAAATAGTGTGTGAGTTGTATTTTTTTTTTATTAGTATTTTCTTTTTAAAAATAAGAATTATAAGAGATTAAAAAGTATATAAAATTTTAAAAATACATATGAGTAATTAAGGGAGAAATGTGTAAAAATATTTTGGAAAAAAAAAATTCAAGCAAAAGTGAAAAAAATTTAAATACCAATATTTATATCTACGTGGAGTTGCCTTTTCAGTTTTCACATAAACCGGTTTTGCCTACCCCGGCCCAAAATTAGAGAGCACGGATAGCAGATCATTTAAAAGGGCGCGGTTATACACACACCAAATTATTGAGTACACCCATCAGACAAAATTTTCATCTTAAATGACATGTAAAATGTCTTTTACACTCTTTTTAAAATTTTTTTTTAAAAAAAACGAAAATGAATACACCCACTCATTTCATTTTGCCAGAATCATTCCCACCATCATCATAATCTTAAAAAAAAAATTCTTTAACAAACAAAAAATTAGAAAAAAAGAGTTGTTCGGGTTTTTTTTTCGGACAAATCAACATTGTCTGAAAAAAAAAAAAAGAGTTGTTCGGAAAAAAAATTCGAACAAATCAACATTGTTCGAAAGTTTTACCCCATCAAAATCAAATTGTTCGAAAATTTTTACTAAACAAACACATATTGTCCGAAAATAATTCATGAACAACATCCAATTGTGCCGAAAAAAAAAATCAATGAACAATTTTGACCCGTAAAAACCCTAATACAGTTGATTCTGTAAAATAATACGAAGAAAAGTAAACAATTCGAGATCCCACGATCTTGAAGAAAAAGTAAAAAATCTGTAAAAAATTAAACCTCAAGATTCGAGATCCCACGATATTCTTTGCAGGTGGGCGGCGGCGACAACCCTAGAACGGTGTCGGCTTTGGGATGAGAGGGGTGCAAACGGATGACGCTGATTCGGGTGGAATTTACGCATTTTAGAGCCACATGTGAAGCATGTTTTTTATGAGATTTCATTAATTTATGCATTGATTATGATGATTTGAGCCAAAATGAGGGAAAGGTTGTGTTTTGTCGATTTTGTAGGAAATACGATGGAATTTGGAGCAAAACACCAACCATAATTTATTGGATCAGGAAGAGGAGTGCACGGTTAGATTCGTCTCGAAAAACGGAGTGGAATAGCCTAAAGAATCGAGTCAATCGGACAACCGAGGCGAGATATATGCACGAAACAAGTTTGGAGTGGCCAGCAACTCGGCCGAGCTCCTGATTGAGGCAGAAACTGGAATGTTTTTCCATTCGACCGAGCTAACCATCTCGGCCGAGTTCGAAGACAAATTTTGAGAGCCTATTCGGCCGAGCTCCCTGACTCGGCCGATCTACTGATCAAGGCAGAATCTGGAACAACCTCCCACTCGGCCGAGCTCCCTGACTCGGCCGAGCTGCTGAACAAAGTTTGAAATCTGGAACAATTAATCACTCGGTCGAGTGACCGAACTCGGCCGAGTCGTGAGGCAAAGTTAGAAACTGGGATGAATTGTCATCCGACCGAGATCCCGAACTCGGCCGAGTCGTTGGACGAAGTTTGGCCCCTGGAATGAATTGCACTCGGCCGAGTCCTGAAGATTTTTTCCCCAATCATAACACCCCAACTCGGCCGAGTTGTCCCACTCGACCGAGTCTCCCCTGCTCTCGGTGCCTTTTGCATATTTTGTCCAATTTCCAAGGACCTAAGTGAAATTTTCATCCTTAAGCCCTACCCCAACACTATATAAAGCCTCATTCTTAAAACCAAAGAAATTCTTCCTCAATTCCTCAAATTCCACACATAGTTACACACAATTGAAGGTGATTGGGCCATGTCTTCTTCATTTCTCCATCAAATCAAGCAAGGAAGGATGCAATAGCTTGGAAATTTCATTCTCTACCAGATTTTAGACTAAGCTTTCTCTTTCTCCCTTTTTTTAGTTAGCTATTTTATTTGGATTTTGTAATTTGATTATGTTAGCTCTTGGCTAAACAATTGTGGTTCTAAGGCATTGTAATTATTTGGATTGAAGTTTATGAACTAATTTCTTGCTTTAAATGATGTTTGTCTCTTATTTGCATGTTTAATTCTCACTTGGAAGCATGTTGTTATTGCCCATGATGATTTGCTTAATTCATTGTTAATTGGGGTAGGATTGAGAGATTTATTCCATTAATCGTATGCAAGCATGCAACCCTGTATTATTATGAGCTCGAGAGAGGATTAGTTATCGGAGAGGGAATTGAATGATCTTTAGGGCTATTTTAGGTGGTGTGATGTTTGTAAGGTAGAGATACGAACTTATGTCGCATGCTCCTTTGGATTAGTTAGATCGAGAGATTGATTAATTCTTCTTTTGTGATCAACCCTATATGAAGACAACCTTAATGGCCATTTGAACGAGTAACAATTCATAAACGGATATCTAAGTGTTACAATTGCCTTGGAACCCACCTTCTCATACTTGAGTTTTAATCCGTTTTACTTTCATTTTCTTGATTTACATGATATTTGGTTGATTCTTCATTACTCTTTATTGCTTATTTGTGACAATTTGGTAGGCAATCCTAGGGTAATTCACTACACTCACTTAATCGATCGCGTCTAAATAGAATTCCGTTAACAAAATACACTTTTACGCTATACCTCCTCGTGGGATCGACCTCGTACTTACTTCTCTACGATAGACACCGTATACTTGCGGTCGTTTATTCTAGTGTTGTAGAATACGTGAATCAGACGCATCCTTCTACAAACACTCGTCGGTCGCCGTCTTCTTGAAACAGGGAGGAGGAGGGGTGCGAACGGCCGGCCGCCGCTTGGCTTCTTCTTCAACAGCGCGGCCGCATCGCTTGGAGGAGGGGGCGTCGGCGGCCGCACCCTTCTTCATGGCAGCGACGTGGGAGTAGAGGAAGAGACGCGGGGGGCCGGGGGAGAGAATCCACCACCGGCGTGCGTGGCTTGGGAGGCGAAGAGGCGGCGCTGTAGACGGGCGGGCGACGCCAGGACGCAGGAAGAGGGGCGGCGTGGACGGTGGGTGATTGGGTGTGAGATTGCTCGTATTCGTGCTCATTATTGCTATATTATTGTAGCATTTTGATGTGATTTTGGTCGTAATTGATAGAAATGGTGTTACTAACCTTGTTGTCAAGAAATGTGTTCAAAGTGTAGGAAACAAGGTGAAATAGTCCATTTTAGAAGGAAAACGAGCATTGGCGCATGGGAATTGATGTTCAGTTGAAGGATGAGCAAGGAAAGCCAAGAAAAATAGAAGAAAATGTCCAAGGAGCAGAAATCAAACGGGCGGTCGAGTGAGCCCACACTGGCGGCCGAGTGAGGTCGAGTTACAGAAGATTTCGAGGGAATTCATCCCACACTGGCGGCCGAGTGACTCCCACACTGGTCGAGTGAAATGATTTCACACTGGCGGCCGAGTGAGCCCACACTAGCACCCGTTTGGGATCTGGAACCCAGTTTTGTACTTAATCCATTTTCACTCGGGCGGTCGAGTGAACTCCCTCGGTTGGCCGTTTGAACTTACATTTTTTTAGAGAATTTCGCGAATTTTGAAAAACTTCAAGGACCCAAATGCTAATTTCGTCTCACACACTCTTCCAAGCTATAAATAGCCCCTCAATCAGATTGTTTAAGAGTTTTTGCCTCACTTCTACACACTCAAACCCTAGCTCATTTTGCTACAACATGTGATACATAGAGGAGTAATTAACTTAGATTTGAGGAGCTTATCTCCTCAAACACACTCTTCATTTTTATGCTTTCTTAGTTTAGAATCATTTGGGTATTTTATTTTCATGTAAGAATGGAGGAATTATAAGACTCTCAATGTGATATTTTTCTTTTATTTAAGCTTTGTTTGGTAAATTTCTTGTTTATTTCTATTTATTTTGTTGTTTTAGCCATGGGTGTTTTCTCAAACATCATGGGCTAAGCTTTTTATGCTTTGGGTGTTTGAAACCATGTGAATGTTGAGTATTGAAATTGTTTATGCTTTGATTATTGTTGATATTTGGATTGTTGCTTCTCTTATTTGGTTTTATTGGTGCTTTGTGTATTAGCTTCTATTAATCCGTATTTTGAGGCATATTTAGCGTAGACGAGAGTTACATGAACATGTTTAAATTTATGGTGTGAGTTGTTGGTATACAAATGCGTTTATTATACTTTTAATTCGTCGAGAGAGAGTTAATCGTATTAGAACTCCATTAGGAGACATTAATTACTTGAATGGTTATTTGGGTAGTTGATGAGGATTAGGAAGATATCTTATTACCGGGTTTGGGAACACCCACTACAAAAAAACTGCGAAATACCGACGGAATTTTACCGACGGATTACAAAAGTCAACCGATTTACCGACGGAAATTGTTTTCCGTTTCCGTCGGTAATTACCGACGGATATTCCATCGGCAATCACAAAAAAAAAAAAAAAAAAGATTACCGACGAAAATTTCCGTCTCTAACCACAAAATTAAAAAAAAATATTAAAATTATTTAAAAAATTAAAAAAAAAATTAAAAAAAAATTAAAAAATTATGATTACCGACGGAATTACCGACGGAAATTTCCGTCTCTAACCACAAAATTAAAAAAAATATTAAAAAAATATTTAAAAAAATATTAAAAATATTAAAAATATTAAAAAAATATTAAAATATTTGTGCAAAAATGAAATTATTAATTAAAGAAGAAAATTTTTTAGTTAGAAATATATGATTGATTAAAATATAAAATTTGTTGATTAAATTTGAAACATGTCTATTAAATTATAAAATTGTTGATTAAGTTAATTAGAAAATTATTGATTAAATTATAAAATTTTATATTAAATTAAGAAAATTATTGATTAAATTAGGAAATTTTATATTAAATTAGGAAATTATTGATCAAATTAGAAAATTTTATATTAAATTAGAAAATTATTGATTAAATTAGAATTTTTTATGTTATATTGTTTGGACATAATTTCTTTAGTGTTTATATCCCTTTAGTTTATATGATAATTAAGTCTTTGTGTGAATTAATAAATAAACTAATTATAAAAAATAAAAAAATAAAACTACATTTACAATTTATAAATTAAAAAAAAATTACAATAATTACAAGCCACAAATTTAGTAATTAATATAAGTGTAATCATATTTAATCAAAAAAAAAAATTATACATGTGAATTTTAGAATTTTAATTAAAACCAAAAAATTACATTTATAATTTATAAATTAAAAAGTTAATATTACAATAATTATAAGTCACAAATTTAGTGATTAATATAAGTGAAAGAATGTTAATTATTAAAGGAATTTGTTGTTTAACTTGTTTTGAATAAAAATATGATGCATGCATACATTAAATTATTAATATACTATTTGAAAATAAGATTCACACATATACAATAGTTATATAGTTATAAGTCACAAATATAGTGATTAATATAAGTAAAAGAATGTTCAATTATTAAATGAATTTGTTTAAAAAAAAGAGTAAAACATGTATAATAATATGAACTATTTAGAATTTTAATCAAAACACAAAAAATAAACAAATTAGATTTACTATATATAAATTTAAAATAGTTATAAATCACAAATTTAGTTATAGTAATATAGAAAGAAATTAATTTTGTGAATTGTTTAAAAAAAATTGGGTCGAAAATGAGTACATATACAATTAATATTACAATTATTAACGAAAAACAGACTTGTCCGAGTGGCGGGCGCTCCTCACTATGCGCCCACACACCCGGGTTCGAGTCCCATGCATGCCGCTTAAAATCTGCAATTAAATTCGGGCCCTCGCGGGCCTTACTGGGTGTGGGCCGGGATGGGCCAGCCCGTTGGCCTGGGCCCAGGTTAAACTGTAATTAAAAAAATTAAAAAAAAAAAGAAAAAAAAAATTTCGTCGGAATGAAAAATTCCGTCGGCAAGACTTACCGACGAGGTTGGCACCGACGGAATTTTTCCGTCGGAAAACACTGTTACCGACCGAATTTCCGTCGGTAAAACAGCTCTTTTTTGTAGTGACCTTAGACGTAAGGCTATAGTACCCGAAGGGAAACGATTTTCATCCTAGCATCTTGATGCTCTTAGCAAATCCAAATTGAAGTATAAAAACGGTATAAGCAATCCCACCCGATTTCACTAGGTAGAGAACACCCAAAGCATTCCCAACACTTGCACTTCTTCGAATTTCATTCGTAGTTGTTATTTGCTTTTAATTTTCATTTCCTTGTTTTATTGATTAGTAGTTCATTTAATTATTAGGATTGTGTTTAGTTAAATATATTGTCTTTAGATTATAATTTAGCTTTAATTTTGCATCCAACTCCCGAAACCGTAGCTATATTAGATATGACAACGTACAACTCTGGGGACCCATTGCACTAGCCCACCTCCCGTGGTTCGATACTACTTGATCGAAATACTTACGTGCATACTACTACGATCCCTTATGCTTGAGGGGAAGTAGTTAGTCAACATATAATAACTAAAAATTCGTTCAAGTCAGTGGGCGGCGACGCCGCTTGGGCGTGTAAAGTAGCCGTGGGCGTCGGCGCTGCTTGGGAGGGAAGGGGGAGGGGGTGGGTGTAAAATGATGGATAAATGTTTTAATTAGGGTTTACACGTGGGTGTCCTCATCTTACAGTGTGTACTCATTTCATGGGTGTCCTCAATAGATTGGTGTGTGTCTATAACCGCGCCCCATTTAAAAATAGTTTTATTGGGCCCATTGTCGGCCCATCTTGTTATCATATCTAATGTTTGTTTTTATTTTAGCCACTCCTAAATATTCCATTTTCTATGATTTCACCACACACTAGAGTTCACTCCCTTTTACTTCCCTAAACTACCCCTCTTCCTCATTAATCATAATTCGCCTTCCTCTTTCCTCATTTTTCTTTAGCCTCCCTTAATCTCTCTGTCAGTTGCCCGTCGCTCCAACATCGTCGTCTCACACATAGCCTCACCAAGCTTGTTGCCGCTCTACCCTCCCGCACACACGTTGCTCAATCTTCTTTCTTGCACACTCGTCGTAGTCGCCATTATTGTAAATCGGTGAAGGAAAAAAATGATGGGATGAAGGCCGCCATCCATTATCAATAAGATTTGATGATGTGCTCGCATCCTCGTCGTAGTCGCCTTGCATTTTTTTGAAAAAAAATAATTCGAATTATGTGTACTTTTTCGAGAAAATAAATCCGAGAATATGCTAATTTTTCACTTTTTTTGTTCTTTCGAAAATCGTGTGTTTACATTTTTTCTATGACTCGATGGTGACTCACATCATGTTTTTGGGGGTAGAATTAGGCTTTTAATGAGATATTTAATTTAATGTATAAAAGGGTGATATAGTCTTTTTACATGTATTTTTTTTTAAGAGATGAGGGTGAAGTCGTGAAAGAGGAGGCATTATTGGCCCTGGCTATATACCCCTCCAGCTCTGTTAAGTATACTCCGCCGATACATACACCACCCTCAAAATGATCTGCGTTAAATATACTCCCCCACAAAATATCTAAAATACCCTTCTACACATTTAATTTATATTTTAGATACACTCCCCATTTAAATCTAAAATACCCTTCTACACATTTAATTTATATTATAGATACACTCCCCATTTAAATGTAAAACCCTAAACCTATTTCTTCTCACCTCTCTCTCTTTCATATCTCCCCAATTCACGCCACCACGCTGCCGCCGTACCAACTTCCAGTCGGCCGCCGTCCCAACCTTTAATCGGTCGTCGCCGCCGTCCCAACCTTTAATCAGCCGTCGCCGCCGTCCCACCGAGACAAACTCGCGGTCGTCACACCTTATCGCGACCGCCTCACCTTCTTCCTCCATTATCGCGGCCTCCCTCCACCCCACAAATCGGCCGTCGCCTCCCCCCACCCCAACAATCGGCCGCCGCCTCCCCCTCTCGCTCCGTTCTCGTGGCTGCCCCCGCGCCACAAATCGGCCGTCGCCGCCCTCCCCTCCATTCTCTCGACCTTGGTCGCGCGCCTCTAACCCTCCCCCATCGCGGTCGTCTCCCTTCGGTGTCCAGGTATGTTTTTTTTTTTTTTAATTTCGACAAACCAGTGGAGTAATGCATTATTGTCAACAAAAAGTTGTAGTACATCTACTCGACACTGGTTTGTCGAAAGTTTTAAAAAAAAGTTTATTTTTTTTTTTGAAATTGTTTCGACAAATATGTGTCTATAGTATGCATTCCTGTTAACAAATTGTTATCGACGGGAATGCATACTATAGACACTGGTTTGTCGAAAATGTGCTTTAAATTTTTTTGAAATTTCTTTTTGTTCTGATTAGTTTTGAAATTTAGGTGAAAGTATTGTAGGTGGAATTTCTGATGATTTGTGAGCAAAATATTTGTGAGTGAAAAGAATTTTATGTTAGTTTTGTTGACAAAATACTTTTTTGGTTATGTTTGGGTGACATTTGGGTGGTGGGTGGCTGCTGGAGATGGTGACGGCGTCGGGGCGGCGCCTGAGGGCTGCTAGTGTAATTAGGTTAGGGTTTAAAATTGGGGAGTGTGTTAATTAGATCAAGTTTATTAGAAGGGTAATTTGGGTATTTTACATATTTATTAAATTAATAAATGAGTGGGGGAGTAGATTTAACAAAGCTGGAGGGGTATATAGTCAGGGCCTTTTGCCGTGTACTATGTTTTTTTTTTATACAAATTGGGCCTCATTTGGGCTTTGTAAATTAGCCCAATTTCGGAAGTTGCGCTTTCCAAGTACTCATTTTACAACTGTATTTTTAGCTTGGCTGGGTTATATGCCCCTCCATGAATTTAGATACACTCCCCTACCATTTTTATTAATTAAATATTCGTGAAATACAAATAGATAATTGCACTCCTCCTAAAATTCAAACTAACCGTCAGCCATCACCGCCCCAAACAATTTTGGAAATAAAAAAAAAAAATCTTATTTTTGACAAACCAGTGTTGACCAAAAACACTCCTGTCAATGCTGGTTTGTCGACCAAAAATACCCCTGTCGACTGTGATTCGTTGAAAGAATTTAAAAAAATAATAAAAAATTTAATTTTTCGACAACAAAGGATCAACCATAAACACTCTTATCCACCATTTATTATTGATGAAAGTGTTTATGTTCGACCCTTTATAGTCTAAATAATAATAAAAAAAGCGAAAACCTGGACGGAAGTGGCGGTCGGCGGCGCCGCCTATTAAAGAGAGAAAAAAAAAGGGGAAGAAAATGGGGGCGGCGTCGTCGCTGGAGTGGAGGAGCAGCCACGCCGTGGGAGGTAGGGGGCGAGTTGGGCGACAGAGGAGGCGGTGCATCCTGTTGTAGAAAGGGAAAAAAAATGGGGGTGGCAGTAGCGCTGGGAGAGGGAGGGGGCGAGTCGGCCGACGGTGGAGGCTGCGAGTTGGAGACTTGTTTAGTGGTGAAGAAGAAATAAGGAAGAATGAGGAAAGAAGAGGAGGGAATTAAGGTTTGAGTGGGGGTGTATTTATCAAATAGCATTTTGAAGAGCAGAAGGTATTACATATAGGTAATTGAAGAAAGTACATCTATCCAAGTATATGTATCGGGGGAGTGCATCTAACATTGTTGGAGGCGTGTATAACCCACGCCTTTTCGGTTTTGAAGTTATCACGACCCATGTATGATTATCGGGTGTGGCTTTATAAAATTAACTAGTGTAAGACCCGCAGATTTCGCGGAATTGGAAAAAAATTATATTATTATTTAATAAGATTTTATATAATTTATTAAAAAAATTGTATATAAGAAATCAAAATTTTACACAATTGTCAAATTACAACATTAAAAAAAGTAATGTTAAGGTATTTCAAATGATGATCTTGTCATACAAATAATTGTTAATCTCACCTCCTTCGACGATTTATTGAAGAATCCACGAATGGTTCTATGTTGCTAGAATATTATCTGAGTTTATATTTATATGAGGATGAAATTTGCTGATAAAAACAACAAATACAAATAATTGTTAATCTAACAATCTCCATCATCTACTCACTTATCAGTTATTATACATGTAACTTTCATTGGCCAAACACTAAATAAAGTGAGATACATTTGCAAGAAATACCATGACGATTAAATACAGAGTATCAATTTGTGTCATAAAAGAGTATACGTTTTTTTTTATACAGAAGTAAAAGAGTACAGCTAGTGGTTTTACAATCAATATAAAATGGAGTAGTGATTAGTCCTAAAAAATAAATTGAAATGATTTATTAATAAATGTAAATTCAAATGTGAAATAAGAGAAATTTCTATTTAGAGTAGAAATCTGACATAGAAATACATCACTATCAGCGTTAACGTAGAAATTTGTACCTCAAATATACACAATCATCCACCATTTTATTAGAGTAACAATGTAAGAGAACAAACGAAAAAAAAATTCATGCATTAATTTTATTTATTACTTTATGCGGCTAATGTAAGATAACAATGTAAGAGAACAAACGAAAAAAATTAATATTAATATTCAAAACCCATGGAATAATAAATAAATAAGACAGTTTGAGAGAAAGGGGAAAAAATAGAAAAATAGAAGTGGTAGAAGGTTGGAGAGCCACGTAGGATATAATATATTTATTTAAGAGTAGATTTGATTATAAATTAAATATTTAAGGCAAAAATTATTATTTGAAATTGACCTTAAATGAAAATAATATATTGCTCAATTTTTAAAATTACAAAAGTAGTAATTATAAAAGTGACCGTACGACAAATTACGATTAATAGTACGACACGTAATATAAAAAATGACTCTTAATTAATTTAGATTAGAAAGCTAATTATTCAAATTAATTTACACGTTGCCTACCTTTAGAAGTTCCCTACAATGTTTATATAAATATGATAATCAATTACATTAATTTAATTTCAAAATCTAACTAAATTAAATAAAAAATGTTATTAAAATAAATATTCGAATAAATATAAAATATGACTCTTAATTTTATATAATCAATGAATTTTTAAGAGATGGTAGTTGACTAATACAAATAATGATAGAAATTAATCAAATAATGGTAGAAATTAATCACCGTATATTAAGGTATTAGTGGAGTAAAATTAATTAGCTGTAATCATTAATGATTTTGGCTAAATTAGTAGATTGCTTTATATAAAATTTTACAATTAGTATAAAATGAAAGTCTTAATTGTCATAGACCAAATCATCTAATTAATTAAGTAAAACTGAATTTACAAAATCGTCAAATAAAGTTAATTTCTATAATTCTTGTTTGAGTAGCACTAATATATTTAAGAACTCGAAAATATATAGTTTAAAAAATACTATGTTAAATGCCTGAAAATTACACATCAAAACATTGACCAATTCAACACAAAATGATTTTTTTTTTTTTAAATATTGAATTAACACCATTTGTAGCGATATACATTGCAAAGTTATAAAACTACACAAAATAAATTATAATTAAAATAGATCTACATAATTATCATTGTAATAAAAAACACATTCATCATTCGACAATTAATTTAGAGGGATTGATGTATCAGTGTAGCAAGCACATACATCTACTACTCCACGTCTTGAATGCATAAACACACGCTTGCGATGGAAAAAATACCTCAAACATTAGGCCAAACACTTACGCAATTGTCACGTTACAACATGAAAAAAGCAAATGAGATTCATATTTATATCATAATAGAGTTCTTCTATTACGCAATTTGTATATTTCTTGAACAAATCAATTAGTACCAAACTTGAAATTTTCAAAAAAAGGGCAAAGCATTAGCCATTCTAATTCAGCAACAACAATGATTAGATATTACAATCTAAAAATGAAAAAAGTATCACATCGAAACAACCCCAAAATATTTAAATGTAGCAAGAGCATTCTCAAAAAAAATAAAAATATAATCGATTAATCTAAAGAATTAAAGTCCTTCCAAGAAGGCAAATAAACGAAATGGAACTTAAACCAATGGTTGCAATATATGATCTCACGATAGCTTAGAAAATTCACACAACATCTGTAAAACTGAAAAAGAATCTGAAAAATAGTGAAGAATGGAGAAAATTGTATGAACTAATTAAGATTAAAAATTGACTCATCTGTTAAAGCGCTTACCACAACGACGTGTAATTGAGGTGGTGGAGCAGTGAAGCAGGCGTGGAAGAGGGTTGGGAGGTGCGTAGAAAAAGATGAAAGGTATAAGTGAAAATAAATAAAAATGTAATTAAGTTAACCCCAAATCAGCGGGCACATATTAAAATTTAAAACTTTAAGGCTGAGATTGAAAGTTTGGAAAAGAGAATGAATGAAGGAGAGTAGAAAAAATTTGAAATGGAGCAATTTCAAGAAGAGGAGTTGAAATAGATCAATGTGGTTGTGGCATGTGTGACAACAAAAGTTTGTAAATATATATATATAGATTGGCAGCTTAACAAACATTTTCTTTTAAATAAAATATACGTGGTGTTGCTTTTAACTTCTGTACAAGTTTAAAATCGGGGTCGATTTGAACAGAAATCGAAATCTACAATAATGGGCGAACTAAAGATCGAATCTATTATCTATATATGAGTTTGAACATCGGACCTAGAGATGTGTTGAATAATAAAAGTTTCTATAAACAAAAAGGGGAAGAAAAAAACGGACTATATATATATATCGACTATTGAAACATTTTAAAATTTTGAAAGTAATGGGGAGCATTATTAAAAGAGTTTTACTAATAATAATAACCTTGTATAGTTTATAGAGAGGTAATAAAAGAGTTTATAAGGGTATACATATAGATACAAAGATATACATCAAATATTAATTAAAAATAAGAATAAATATAATATCTTAGTGATATTATATTCTATAGAATATAAATGAGTAGAATAAGAAATTGTCTATAATGATGAGAATAAGAAAATAATATTCTCACCTAGAAGCCCCATTCCTAAGTATTGGAGTTTTTACACCAATTCCTCAATAAATAAGTCAATGATTTAGCCAAAATCATCACGCAAAGGAATAAATATTTCAAATATATTTAAGCATAAATAATAAAATAACCCAAAGTAACATAAAATACGAGTATTTTGTAGTTTACTGGTCGATATTTCATTGGATTAGACATGCACAACCGTTGAAAATCGACGGTTACGGTTGGTTGAAAATTGGGATCAAAATCGAATCGCTAAACTGTCAGTTATTATTTTTATTTTTTTAAGTGCTAAAGATTGTCATTGTCGCATATCCGCTGCTACTTTACACACACTGACTCAATCCTGTGTTTCACCGCCTCGATCAGTCTATCTGGCTTTCGAATTAGCCTTATGATGATCCTCCCGACCGACTACAACAAGCTCGCGACTCTAATAGAAAGAAAGGGTAAGCTCTCTGCTCTATTTGCTTGCAATGTTATGCCTATCAAACAAAGTTGGCGAAGTTCCAGGGCCATAAACTAGTCGACTTGGTGGACCCGATGTTCGATGTTAAGGCCAACCACTCATTGGAACTCAACTACCCGTGACTATCCTATTCCATTCCTCTCACTTAAGAACAATTAAAGATTGTTAACTTGTCGTTCAGGAAAGTCAAAATAGGTTTCGAACTCAAAGTCAGAGTTAGTCCTTAGATTTTGTATGTTTGGGGCGAACAAGAAAAAATGTGTCCCTTCTTCTAGCATTTTGAGAATAAATGGATTTTTTAATAATGGGGATGGGTAAGGGAAGAAGATTACTTTTTACAGACGGTATAAAAAATATTTTATCACTCATTTTGCACCTAATAATAACTTTGAAAAATGTTAGCACTAAAATGTGAAAGGGAGATGTAAAAAGCACATAAGGATAAAAAAAACTCTTAAAATAAGTATGAAATGTGTACATATGGACCGTGCATGAAATATGCATATACATATCATGCACAAAATTTGCACGAAATGTGCACGATACGTGCATGAAATGTGCACATGACATTTGTATTTTATTCACTATAATAATGAATAAAAAAAAAATTGTTTGTGCCTTTGAGTTCGAAATCTATCTTTCCTCTCTTGAACGTAACACCATCTACTTGGCCTGAAGTGAGTTGAATGGAATATAATTTTTGCATGTACTTGAGCTCTAATGATTGGTTGGCCTTAAGATCGAACGTCGGGGCCACCAAATTGCTTATTTTCCGGCCCTCGAAACTTAGGGAAAATTTCGTGTCGTAGAAACTTGCACGACCCTTTTGGTTGTCATTATTGGCACTGATGACGACTGTCATTTGTATAGTAAGCACACCTTTCTCAAAAAAATCTAGGGTGTCTATATTCGCTTGAAGGATGCTGATTTTAGGCACTTTTGGCTTGATCACCAAGACCGCAATATATTGATTCAGGTGAAATTTACACTATTTGGATGCATATTTGAAGCTCATTTGATGTTGATTTCATTGAATTATACATTGAATATGATTGTTTAAGCCGAAATGAGAGAAAGGTTGTGTTTTGTCGATTTTGTAGGAAATACGATGGAATTTGGAGCAAAACACCAACCATACTTTACTGGATCAGGAATGGGAGTGCACGGTTGGATTCGTCTCGAAAAATGGAGTGGAATGAAAAAAAGAATCAAGTCAATCGGAGGTCGGAAGCTCGAGATATGAAGGGACGAAGACAGAGGAAGAAATCTGGGCCGAAGTATCCGCCCGACCGGGCCGACCCGCCCGCCCGACCGGGCCACAGTATCGGCACCCAACCTTTTGTTAAGTTCAACCACTGCGCATATTTTTGCAAATTTCAACTTACGAAAGTTCCGCCCGGCCGGGCCACTTTTCCCACCCGGCCGGGCCACCTGCTTCCAGCCCATTTCGCATACCCACATTTTTTGATAAGTTCACCCCCGCGCGTATTTTTGGTCCAAATCAGCTTACGAAGTTTTGGCCCGGCCGGGCCACTTTCCAGCCCGGCCGGACCACCTGTTTCCAACTCATTTTCGGGGGTTTTGCCCCATTTTCTCCATTTTTGAAGGGCCTAATTGCAAAATTCACCCAAGACTTCCACCCCAACTATAAATAGACCAAATTTGAGTTTTAAAAGGGGGTCTTACTCCTTTTACAAGCAATTCCACACACACATTCACATAGTTGTAGGTGTTCTTCATTTTTAGTTTAGATTTTTCATTAGATTAGATAGAATAGTGGTTTTTACTTAGAATCAAGCTACGATTATCATCGGGCATCGTCTATTACCTCGTTTTGTAGCTACAATTCCATGATCAAGGTGATATTACTCTATTTTGCAATTCAATTTGGTATTTTCTTAAATTCTCATTTCTATTGCTATTATACTATGAGTTTGATGATAATTGTTGTTGTAGCCATGGGATTCTCTTCTAGAACCATGGGCTAAGCTATTATTGCCTTGGGTGTGAATGTTTTGATGGGTGTTTAGTGTAATTATGGATTAACTGCATGATTAGCTTAGGATTTGGGTGTTTATGTTTCTAGTGTTGTAATTTTGATGATTCATTTGGTTGATCAACCCTATTAGCAAGCATGTTCGATTATGTTTATTGCAACGAGAGTTGGGTAGCATGATTGGGAATGTGAGTGTGAGCTTTGATCAATTGAATAGAAGTTAATTAGTAATTAGCTCACCCGAGAGGGGGGTTAATGGCTAGACCGACAACTTTAGACACTAAACAAATAGAGGTCGTCTAGGAGTTTGGTGAGAGGGCGTTTCATAAGCATTAGTAACCGTGTTGAAAGTGTTTATGCAACACTATCTTAGGAGCTTATGGTATTTGGTTAGATCCTATAATTGCTAATCAATGCACGATGTTTGCCTATGCCTTTCGAGGGGGTTTGCACACATTTGTGATAGCCTTTAGCTTTGCCCAACACCTTAGTTTAATTCATGCAATTGGTTCGTTAACTCATTGAATTACCCATAAAACGGAAGCACCCGAGGTAATACCCTTCTCTTGCACTTTCTATCGAAAGTTAGATAGTTTGTTATTTCTTTTGTTATACCCTTGTTATCTTAGTTAATCTAGTTTAATACTTGCGTTTATAATTCCCGAAAATCCAAACAAACACGTGTAGTTACTACAATAGCATGCATACTCGTAACTTTAGGGATTCGCTTGCACTTAATTAAATCCTTGGAACGAAAAATACTACTTGGTCGTACTTACGTACTACAATCGGACCCATACGCTTGTGGGGCTCGAATTGTCAAGTGCTTAAAAAGTGTTGAAAAACGAGACAAGTCATATATCCAGCCTACGATCACCACTACTTCCATTAGAGCAATAATGGTGGAGACGCACCAAATTAAGGGGTGCGTATGATCACGAGAACGAAGTCGACTTGCCATTGGCATTGGCATTGAGAGAAACTGGGAGTGAGAACGCGTAGTACGAAATGGGAATTATTGATAATAATATTGCGTTGCGTAATAGTAATATTTTCAATAGTATGCATGCGTATACAGTATGTGCATGTGTTTTAAAGTGCATGTGTTTATCAATCATTCCAAACTTGACTTGTTGGACGTTATTTATTAGTAACATTAAGAAAAGAATCAACTAATCTGATTGAAGCCACCTAACAAGATAGATGTAAGAATTATACAAACTTCACATACTCATGTAAAACTGTACATCCAACCAAAAAACATTTTTGTAAAAATAATATAAAAACTAATTTTACTAGTAACAATAATATTTTTTAAAGAAAAAAACCTTGTTTGTTGTCGCGAGCACGCAACCATGAAAAAAACTAATTTTGCTAGCAATAATAATATTAACATCCCAAAGAAGATAGACTGAAAATTTACCTTTTTACGAGTAAAATGAATAGCAATAGACAACATTTCTCTTGAATCAGCTGATCCAAAACTTGTGTGCTAGACAAGCATACATAAGTGTTATAGTAATCTGCCAAATAATGGCCCAAGAAGTCCCAAGAGTGGGCTTTAAAATATATGCATGCAACCAGGAATGCAGTAACATTGATTTCATGCACAAACAATATGTTTTTATTTTATTTTATTATAGTGAAGAATTTTTATTTTATTATAGTGAAGAAAATATAAATGTCATGTGCACATTTTGTGCACGATTCATACGTGCACATTTCGTGCATGATATGTATATATATGCATGTTACATGCACGGTCTATATATACACATTTCATACTTATTATTATTTTTTTTTATTCTTATGTGCTTTTTACACCCCTTTTTACATTGGTTTAATAATTAATATTAGTCATACTTTTTACTTTTTATTAAATCTAGCACATATATACTTTTCTTTTTAACTAAATTATGTCCATACTTTTAATCTTCTATTAAATCTAGCACATAATTTTTTTTTTATACCCATAATTTTCATTTTTTAATCAAAATATAAAGCATACTTTTTATATTTTACCAATTTTAGCACATGTTTTTATCAATTAATTTAAAATACCAAAAAATAATTTATCTAATAAATAAAAATAGAAAAGAATATCTTAAATATGTTTAAATTAAAATTTTAATTTAAAATCTACAAATTTATGATTTTAAAAATAATTGAGAATTTGAAATTATATAAAACCATTGAATTAAAAAGAGACTTAAAAAATATATAATAATTTTTTTTAATAATTGAATAGATTGTAGTATATTTTTTTATATTATTAAATAATGTTTTGAGATTCTTTTAATAATTTTTACTCTTTTTATATTTTAAATTAAAAAAAATTATATAATTTTAGAATTTGATTATAAAGTAAGGTATATTTATTTATTAATTAATTTGATTATATTTATAAAAAGTATGGGTATAAATTAGATAAGAGAAAAATTGTATGTGCTAAATTTGATAAAAAGTGAAATATACGATTATAATTTGGTTAAGAAAAAAATATATGCTAGATTTGAGAAAAAAATGAAAAGTATAGGTACTCCCTTCGTCTCATTATTAATTGAACATTTACTGTTTGCACGGGTTTCAATGTAGGAATTGTTTATTATTATTAAAGATGATAAAATTGACTTTTAGAAGGGATATTATGAGTATTTCTATTTTATTGGAGATATATCTTTTATTTGTGTGTAAAAAGTAATGACATGGGTGTAAATATGTAATAGATGTTTGAGAAAGATTTTTAAAGGAGTAAGAAGTAGGTGGCAAAAGTTCAAAGAATAATGAGACATATTTTTTGTAAATGTTCAATTAATAATTATATATATGGAGGGAGTATAATTTAGTTCAAAAGAAAGTATGTACTAGATTTGATGAAAAAAGTGAAAAATATTGACTAAAATTGATGATTTGGCTTTTTACATTCTAGTGATTAACATTTTTTTTAGTAAATACATTACTTCCTTCTATTCAAAATATATGTCATCCTAAGCTCATGCACATATATTAAGAAAAAATATTGACTTCCTATTATACCCTTAATTAATCACTTTATGATTTTTGTAGAATTTTAAAAAGTATTATTATCTAAATAATTATTAATGAGTTTAAGGGTAAATTGGAAAGGAACACATTTAATTGACATTGAAAAAAGCAAAATAATATTTAAATTGAAAATAAAATGAAAAGTCAAAACGACTTATAAATTGAATAAGAGGGAGTACTAGAATTTAATAAAAATTACATATAAAAATTTATACATAAAAAATAGAAGAATTGTGTATTAATTTTTTTTTAAAAAAAACCATCAAAATCGGCTGTTATGATTTGTCGAAATATAAAACTGTAATTTTTCAGTTACAGTTCGATCGGTTCCGATTAGAAAACCGCCCGTGTCTACACTAGATGATACATTTTGTTTAAAAATAAATAATAAGAATAATAACATTGACTTTGAAGATTATTTTTTATGGAACCATTAATTTGAAATTGTTGAGAAAATTAATAATGGTTGACTCAGGTCACAGGAATATGCCCAAATGTAGTCTATTTTGGCCCATGCAGAGAAAAATGTGAAATTGAACTAATTTCCTAGGCTGCCATAAATTGGATTTGGAGTAGTTCAAAATTCAAATTAATATATATGCACAGATACAACAGTCTACAAATAACTAATTAATTCTTAGAATAATATTACAATCATATACACGACCGTTTTGACCTTTCAATTTTTTACAAATTATATAACATTTTGCAATTTTTAATGTAAATTATTT
Organism: Galeopsis tetrahit; assembly: GCA_963675135.1. NCBI lineage: Eukaryota > Viridiplantae > Streptophyta > Magnoliopsida > Lamiales > Lamiaceae > Galeopsis > Galeopsis tetrahit. The sequence continues at coordinate 9,586,319 of OY776124.1, forward strand.
TTTTATTAAAAGAGGCGCCCAATTTTATGGAATACTAGTTTGCCAGAGTTCTCGTGACTACAAGGAGGATTTTTTTAGTTAGGTTTGATCCATCCAATTTTATGATTTTACTATTTATTTGATATGTTTCTGTAATAATGATTGTTAAGAAAAATTATATGTTCGGGTGAATGATATGTAATTGTTAGTGGGTAAGTGTATAAACTAGTGAGACTCATTAATTTGAATTGACCTATTTATTGTTTACAAATAGAATACAATATGCGCTTAGGGATGTAAATGAGTTGAGTTAATTAGTGATAAACTCAAAACTTAACTCGATTGTGCTATACTCGAAGCTTGACTCGAATTCGAGCGAGTCTAATCTCGAGTTCGATTTGACTCAATTATCTATATAATTTTATAAAATTATGTGTAAAACATATCATTCTTAGTGGTAAAATGAACTCAACCCTCTCAATTACTTATATATGGAGTATATATTAGTAAAACAATAATAATAATAAAAAAAAAATCAGAATCTCCCTATAGAATGGTCTGTTCTCCCCGATCGGGACTGGCGGGGCTCGAATCCGCAACTTCCGCCTTGACAGAGTGGTGGAATTTTGATTCAGAAGCACTACCAAAGGGTGGGGCTAGATTAGACTCACGAGCATTTCGAATCGAATATTTATAATCTCGAACTCGATAACTACTCGAGTAGTTCGAAACTCAATTCAATTTTAATTGCTTTTTAAATTAAGCACGAGTAGCTAACTAATTGACTGGACTCCCTTACATATTACGGGTGAAGGAGTTTTGAATCAGTTAATGAATAAGCATGAGACCTAAATTCATGAATTAAAAATACATAAAAGATACAACGACCACCCCTAATAGACACATTTGACCAAAATTTATAATTGCGATGGCGGTTTGGATCTCTTACCTTAATATCGTTTATTTTATTTTATGTATATATGATTATAGTTAATTCATGTCGCTTTTAATATATCGTATTATCTACTCATTACATTAAATATAATTAAGTGTAAAATAAAACGATATATTAAATGGCTCTAAGTTAGTCTTATTTTTGAATAAAATTTAGTAATTAATAAGAAATTCCGCCCACAAAAAACCAAATAATTGTGCTACGTAGCATTTTTAGATAGTCAAACACGTGATAGTGTCTCTATTCCTCATGCGTTGACCACCGAAATGGGACCAAATAATATATATGGCCAATAAAAGTTGTACGTATATTACTATTCAATTTCAAAGTTACTGCCCTTTTTTTTATTTTTTTTTCAAATTTTAAACCATTAAGTAAAAATATAAATTTATGACCTATTTACTAAGTCAATTTTATTTCATGTTGGCTTTTTTTATTCTAAACATGGATCTCATATTGTATTTTAACATTTCATTTTATGTTTCACTATTTTTAAATGCATGACATACACATATATGAATAATAAATAATATTTACAAATTATTGTTAATAACACATATTATGTATTAATTTCAAACACTAAAATAATTTTGTCTCGTTTAAAATTTCAAACTTGTAGTGAGGTGGAAAATAAATTCTTATATACGGAGTATTAATTTATAATACTCTCACTTTACTTGTGAGTCAGGTTTTACCCTTTTTGAAAGGAAGATCCATTAAATGGACAATTTAAATGCGTGGAGTTGCTTTCAGCATGAATCCAATCCAGAATGTGTGAGCTTAACCTTTTTCAGCATGAATCCAATCCAGAATGTGTGAGCTTAACCTTTAAACTCTGATACTATGAAAAAATTTAGTCTAATTTAAAATTTTGAGGTGGATAATTAATTTTTATATATTAATTTCTAATAACAACCAACCAACCATATGTATTTATTTATTTTTACATTGGCTACTAGCTAATTGACCACTTAATTCGAATCTTATAAATACACAAACTAATTCTTACACTTCACCAAAATCACTCAAATTAACGAGTGGATATATTTTTATATTTTTCAATAATATATCAACACAATAAAAGAGACCGTTTTCAATAAAAGGCACTTATATTAAACTTTTGTTAAAATCAGCATTTTGGTATGATATGATATAAGAACTTTTCATATTTCGAAACTTTCAATACAACATTCTAATGAAATTTTATATAGTGAAGTTTTTGATACGATATATGATATGAAAACATTTTAAGAAAGTCTCAAATACACCGTATGTACACACCAAATCAATTTGATACACACGCTTTTTTTAATAGTTTTTTTTTTATATATATATATATATATAGATTCTTTCTCCTTCTTTCTCTGTTTCTTTCTTTGAGAGAAAAACCATTTTCCTCGTTTATCTGTTGTTGTAGTTCTTTTTTATTGAAATTTATAATTGTTGTTACTGAAAAAGTGATAATTTTTTTATTGAAATTTTTCTTTCTTATTGAAAAGTGCAGTTCATTTTTTATTTTGAAAAGTGATAATTTTTTTATTAAAATTCCATTGTATAATATAAACTACGTACAAGAATTTGTTATAAATATTTCAGAAGTGCAAGAATGATCTACCAAACTCGTGTGTAGAATGATAATCACGCTATTAGCCTTCACATGTGATTCACAAAATACATAAAAAAAAAAAAAAAGGACCACTAAAAAAATTCTAAATTTTACTTATAAATTTTTAAATATGTTTTTACTAGATGAGCACCGTGGGTATTAAATATTAATAAAAATAAATATTTATAATATATTATATATTTAAATAATTAAAAAAAACAAGAAACATAACTGAATGAGACACATAATTTTCTCGATACAACCTTTAATAAATATGAAAATAATCGTAAAAAAATAATGATAAAATATTAAAATAACTCTTAATAAATTTTAGTAAATTATTCATTTTAAACTAAATTTCAACAAACACATAATATTCATGCCGTGTATATTTTTGAACAATAAAATCATTACATGTCAACTCTTTAAAATCATGACATATTATACTTAATTAATTTTATAATTGACCCATAGTCTAAACTTATCGGAAAGTAACTGTGTGCACACAAAACTCTAGCTATATTAGTATATAATATAGTATATGGGAGATATATTGAAAAGTGATACATATATAAACTCATTAATTTTCAATTTAAAAAGTAAAAATACAACAATAGATTAATTGTGATTTAGATTAAAAAAAATATATTGTTATACTTTTTATTAATAATTTATAATATATGCACATCTTACTAAATGGAATAATTTCTCAAATAATTTTTTTTTTTCCTTTATAGCTATTAATATTAAAGGTAGTAAATAGTTACCATATATTTGACATATTATTATAATTATTTAAAATTAATTCAACTAAGGAGATGATGATACATCCTTAACATTAAGGTAATTTTGACCAGTGAATAAAAATAATCTATATTTTGAAATAAATTAAAAAAATATGATACCATAATCTTGGAACGGACGAATAATGAAAAGACGAATAATGAAAAGAGTAGAAATTTTCTCCCATGCCATGTTGCTTTTTCTTCAATTTTCCTGGTCTTAAATTTCATTCAAAACAGCCCACAAAAATTAGCTAGCCGCAATCTCTTACCACTCACTTTAGTCTTGAAAAAGAACCATATTTATCCCTCACCTCTCCCACACGTTATTTTCATTCCCTAATTACTCGTATATATTTCCCCTATTTTTTCCCAAATTACTAAAATAAAATATGGATGATGAAAATATCGAAATACCTCAATATTTCCTTTGTCCCATTTCACTCCAAATCATGGCCGACCCCGTCACCACCGTCACCGGAATCACCTACGACCGTGAAAACATCCAACGGTGGCTCAACACCTCCTCCGCCGCCTTCTGTCCCGTAACGAAGCAGCCGCTCACCCGGCCCTCCGACCTCACTCCGAACCACATGCTTCGGAGGCTCATCCAGGCTTGGCGAATCGCCAATTCACTCGATCGTGTTCCGATGCCCGATTCTCCTCTTCACGGATCTGTGGTTACCAAGCTCATTCGAGACGTTTCCAGAATGAATAATCTCGACGCGTTGAAGAAACTCGAAAAACTTGCTCTACAAGAACACAATCAAAACTGCATGAATGAAAACGGCGTTGCGAAATCGATGGTTATGTACATTTTGAAATGTTTCCAGAATGTTCGATTCAACGGCCTCGATCACGCTTTCAGAATTTTGAAACTGACTTGGGTCCCCTCCAGTGAGAATAAGCAAATCGTAGAGGATAATTACCCTGAATTTTCTGGTTCGGTTTTATGGATTTTGAATTCCGATTTTTTGGAAACCGCCTTGAAAACCGATTCTCTTTTATGCTTGAAAAACGTTGCGGAAATCGCAAATCCGGAGAGGCTAAATCCGTCTTTCTTCACAGAAATTCTCAAATTCATGAAAAAAACGCCGCAACCGCAATCGCAAGCCACAATTCTGAAAATCCTAATCGCGGTGTGCAATCCGGTGAGGAACAGATTGAGGATAATCGAAGCGGGAGCGGTTTCAGATCTGATCGAAATGGAATTAAACAACGCGGGGAAGAAATCGACGACGGAGCTGATATTCTGTTTACTGTCGCATTTGTGTTTGTGCGCGGAGGGGCGGCAGCAGTTTCTGAGGCACGCGGGCGGCGTGGGGCTGGTGGCGAAGAGGCTGCTGAGAGTGTCGCCGGCGACGGACGAGGGGGCGCTGTGTATATTGGAGTCGATAGCGCGGTTCTCGGCGACACCGGGGGTGGTTTTGGAGATTCTGGCGATGGGTGGGGTGTCGAAGATGTGCATGGTTTTGCAGGCGGATTGTGAGGGACGTTTGAAGAAGAAAGCGAGGGAGATTTTGAGGCTGCATTCTAAAGTTTGGAGCAATTCGCCATGTATACAGCTTTATCTCTTTACAAGGTATAATAGATCATAGAAATTCATGATTTTTTTTTTATCTCATAATTTAATTTAATCTTAATGTATATTATTGTTCAATGAAACTTTGTTTGTATAATTCATTTGCAAGTGTATGATATTGATTATTTATGTATAAAATAAAAGAGTTGACGTAAGGGAATACTACATCCCTCCCTAAAATGTTTTCATAGCCACCTTTATAATATACACATATTATTCATTTCTTTTGGGTTAGGTTTCCTATGGAATTGAGTGCATATAAGAAATTGAGTTTTTTTTGTTACATTTCAGTGACTTACACTTTTTAAAATAATATTTTAAATTATATTGACGTACACTTTTTAGTAATATTATATTGTATATTTTAGTTTTATATAATAACTTATATTTTTCATTAAAAACTGTGTTGCACTTTATGTGATGGAGAAAATGCATATTAAGTTTGAAAGTATAAAAAAAGAATATTAATTTACCTACAAAGTTTGAAAGTATAATTAAGGTATGATAATTGATAAGATATATTTTAGTAGAGATGTTTATTCGAGTCGGGTTAATTGAGCCGGTCCGTTTAACCCTAAAAATGTAGTGTTAGAGTTAAAAGAAAAAAATTAGTGTAACTCGTTAGTGGCATATTTAGCCTGTGGTTTGATCCCAACAATTGTAAGACTGTTAAATATGAATCAAGACCTTAGCCCGTTTAACCTGTAGTCCGGGGGCTGACCCTATAAAACTAGGGTCAGCCAGATAGACATCTCTATATTTTAAGTATGAAACCGACCTACACAAAACTAAATCATGAAATTAATCCAAATCATTACCATCCTTCTTATGGTCATGAGAAATATTAATACTTATTTATTGAAAAATGCATGTAATATTTACTGTAAAGTGTACGCAGTTTTTAGTAAATAATGCAATTAATACTATTGAAAATGGTAAGTATTATTCCCCGTTCCCTTTAAGCTTTATAGGGAAATATTACTCTGTAATACTTATTTATTGAAAAATGCATGTAATATTTATTGTAAAATGTACATAGTTTTTAGTAAATAATGCAAGTAATACTATTGAAAATGGTAAGTCCACGTTCCCTTTAAGCTTTATATATGTGAGGATGACACGTGTTTTAAATAAAATTAATATTATAGGTAAAGTTGTTGATGAAAAGTGTATAAAAAGTTAAAAAAAAAATAACAAAATTGAGAAAGTGTAATATTTTATATAAAATTATTGGTAGAAAGTGTATGAAAAGGAAAAAAGTGTAGAGAGAAGGGGAAAATGAACGGTACTTGGTGTAATTTTGTGTAAAAGTAGAAAAAGTTGTTAATAAATACAGCTTGTCATAAAAGTAAAGGTAAATTTTTAAAAGGAACACATAAAATTGCAAAATGATGTAGTTAATATAACATATTAATTGATTTTAATTTAATATTGAGTGCAAATCATCAAATTTAACCACATCTTAACACCTACAAAGGTAACTCCCCAAATTCTGCAATGCATTGGCCTCACAATTATATATATATATATATATATATCTCACCTCATTAGCATTAAGTTTGAGTATGTGCATAAATGACATATCGGTTCACTATTTAAAAATCAATCACACTTCGTGTTATATACAATAGTATCATTCGAAAAAGAGAGTTCACGTGAACTCGGTTTACATATGCCTTGCCATCATTCCTCTATCTATCAAAATTACTATTGACATTGATAAATGGCAATAAGTAGAAGAACGAAACAATGTCAATATGCAAGTTAGGATAAAACTATCAAAATTGTAAACACTGGTCGCATTTATTGGACAAAATTATTTTTCCATATCTGTCCTAGTCCTAGGTATTAATTATTTTGGTTTTACACAAACAAACAAATATTTAATTTTATTATGATGAAATATTATAAGTTGCAGCACAAGACCGCCAAAAACAATCCTTGTCTTCAATATTTAAAAAAAGCAACGTTCATTATTCCTATTATATATTATTAAATAATAAATTAGACTAGAACGTTTGAATTTGAAAATAATACACCATACTTATGAGATTGTCGATCATAGCACTCAATTTGGTCAATATTTCTAACTAATATAAAAATGAATACATTAATTGAAGTTTCGTTTCAGGTACGGAATGAGATATGTGAAACGAGTACACATATGAACCTCCCCAATAATAAATTCAAGATTGAGTAGTACATTGAAAGATTATTTGAGCTAAATTAAGTTGACTAAAGAATGGATTTTGGACTCATTTTAAAATATGAATCTAAGTTAATTCAAGGGTTGATGTGTTTGGATTAATTTAAAGATTCAACTTTATAAATGAAGCCCGATTAGTTTTTATTTCATGTGTAATTTTGATTTCTTATTTAGTTATGAATTTTTTGAGATTTTAGAATATATATTAGTAGGAGAGATTAGTATATCAGACTAGTCTAACCCCGATACACTTTTTAAAAAATATACATATTATAGTTGAGAAAATTAACGAAATAAAAATGGCAAATTCTCCTATACAATTGACTAATTAATTGTATATATGCACTTGAATTTTGATGTTCAATTTATTTAATTTAATTTTTAACTCAACATTTAATCTAATTTATTGGAGTTCAATTTCAATTGTATAATTACAATCAAATTACACCAAGTATAACCCAATACAAATGCTATAAATTAGTTATATATATATACCACTTAAGGGTAATGTAATTGGCTTACAGAGGGTGGAGTGTTTAAGTGGTTGATCAAATAATTTTAAAAAAAATTCTTTTAAGGTATAATATATATTTATAAAAAATTAATGATGCAAAATATTGATTTTAGACAAATTATGATTCAACTAAATTATTATAAATTTAATATAAAATTTCAAGGTTTAATTAATAATGCTGGTATAATAATAGACAAATTAATTACTAAAAGAGATCGTACGTCATGGAAAAGTGATGTGCACTGGTTAGAGTCTCGTATCTACTTGAAAAGTATGCACAATCTCCCAAATAGATTTTTCATGTAAAAAAAAAGACTATATGACCGATTTTTCGCTCAAAATGCCAAGAATAAGAAAATCGAGTCAGAATGTTGTTAAATATCAATAGTCAACATTCGTCAGTAAACAAACCAATACGATGTTCCGATAAAAAATCCCTAAAAAATGTTATTGCATACTATTGACACACCATCTCAATTATTTTAAAAACTTTAATCACCAATTTAAATCTAATTTCAAATTAAACTTAAATTAGGGATTAACAAAGGGAGTTTCAAATCAATTATGGAGAGAGTTAGGCCATCTCCATTCACAAACTCTAAAATGAAGATCTATAAACTCTAAAATACACTTTTTCGTACTCTATTTTACAAACCTTCTCCAACCATAAAACTCTATATCTTACTCTATTTATTATTTTATTCATTTTCAATATATTATAATCATTAAATAATATATTTATCTTCATATTTAAATTAATTTATACAATTAAATATTCAATTAGTAAATTAAATATTATTGATTTTATCAAAATCATAAAATGTAAATAAATATCTTACTCTATTTATTATTTTATTCATTTTCAATATATTACAATCATTAAATAATATATTTATCTTCATATTTAAATTAATTTATACAATTAAATATTCAATTAGTAAATTAAATTATAAATTAAATATTATTGATTTTTTCAAAATCATAAAATGTAAATAAACTTGTAATTTTTAAATATTACTTTTATTTAAATATAAAATTACGAAACACATAATAACGTAAAACGACACATTTGAGTGTAATCTAATACAACACAATTACACTCATTACGTTTAAAATATTACTCTAATGTATTGTTTTTTTATTATTTATATTTGTATTTCTTTTCAATTTGTGTTCACTTATTTTAATATGTCAGGTGTTATATGTAGCTAGGTAATGCATGTATGTCCGTTTTAATATGTACTAATGTATTTCATATTTAATATATAATGTATATTTTATTGTATTTTACGTTATTTTTTTGTTGGTAATAATAATAATACACAAAAAAAAAAAATTTACACAACTAAAATCATATTATAAATTGGTATAATTATATTCTGTCAAAAAAAAAATTGGTATAATTATAGAATTGTAATTATATTTAACAATAGAACTTTAATTATTAATATAGAATTGTAATACATAATTGTAAATATTAATAAAATAATAGATATAAAATATAGAGTTTTGAATAGTGAACTTCATATATAGAGTTTACTGTTCAAAACTCTATTTCAAATCTTCAAAATAGAGTACGGTTGGAGGAAGACAAAACTCTATTTTTAAATTTTTACTCCATTTAAGAGTATGGTTGGAGTTGCTCTTAGAGAGAGTATTTTTGAGAGAGAGAGAGAGTCAGAAAGGCGAGAGATGGAATTTTAGGGGCAGAGAGGGAAGATCTGCCATCGTTTTCGGCGGTCCTAAAAAACCACAACTCGCGCGTTAACCCTAAACCAGAAACACCATAGACCAGAAAATATTACGTATTCAGTGGAGTCAGTTTTGGCAATCTGTCAATTAAGATGAGCAAATCTTGGCAATCAAATATCTTTATTTCCTAATTCTTGTATATACCTTTTCTGATATAATTTCCTTAGGCTAGTTTTTCTAGAATTCTCTACTCAGGTGTATAAATACTATTGTTGTGTAATACAAATAATGAAGCGGCAATAAACTTTTATTAATATGGTACCAGAGCCAAATTCTTGGTAACCAAAACCCACTCAAATAAAGCCTACCCGCCGCAGATCAATTTTCAGTTCCATATTATGTCCGAAAACAAGAAGAATGGCGGTGAAACATCGACCATTGACATCATGTCGCCCTATCATCTATCCACATCAGATCATTCTGGTCTAGTTTTTGTGGGAGAATCACTACAAGATGGGAATTACGATGATTGGGTGAATGATATGAAAGATGCGCTACTTGCGAAAAATACGTTTGGATTTGTTGATGGTACCGTCAAAATGCCAAAATCAGAATCATCAGAATTGCCGATGTGGAATCGATGCAATGCAATGGTGAAAGGATGGCTTAAGAGTGCTATGAACAAAGAAATTCGCAACAGTGTGAGGTATGCGAAGACGGCACAAGAGATATGGACGGACCTCGAAGAAAGATTCGGGAAAGAGAGTGCGCCAAGGGCATACGATTTGCGAAGGGCAATCACTCAAGTTCGCCAAGATAAGTCGTCTGTATCGACGTACTACACAAAACTTAAGGGATTATGGGAAGAAATGGAATCTCAATTGCAGCCACTAAGATGTGAATGTGGTGGCTGCACTTGTGACTTGGGAAAACGCATCCTTTCTTCGCGAGATCGAGACAGGTTGTATGATTTTCTAATGGGACTTGATGATGAGTATGGTGTCGTTAAAACACAAATATTAAGCACCAAGCCGACTCCAAATCTAGGAACATCTTACCACTTGGTTGCCGAAGATGAACAACAACGCCAGATCGCGATGGCCCGGAAACCATCAACTGAGATTGCAGCGTTTCAAACCCAAATGAAGCGCGATGATGAGAGCTCAGATCGACGCGGAAAGCCAAGATGCAGCCACTGCAAGAAACCAGGTCATGGTATCAGAGTTGCTTTGAAATTATTGGTTATCCACCAAATTGGTCGAAAGGAAACAAAGAAAGCCGTGGACGAAAAGGGCAGTAGCCGCGAGCTGCAAATGTTGGGACGGATAATCCATTGATTCCAGGTTTCACATCTGAACAGGTTGAGAAACTTCGACAGTTGCTAAGCTTGGATGGTGATGGTGGTAAGAAATCGGATACAACTGCCCCTAGCGCTAACATGGCTGGTAAGCATGTTTTTTATAAACCATGGGTGATTGATTCTGGCGCCACAGAACATATCACATGTGACGCAACTCTTTTGGTGGAAACATCGAAAAACACCTCATCTTTACCGGTTAAAATCCCCAATGATGATAACATATCGGTGAAGAGTGTTGGACGAGCATGTCTGCCTAATGGAATTAAACTGGACCATGTTTTAAATATTTCCGACTTCAAGTGTAATCTGCTTTCAGTTAGTAGGTTCACACGAGACTTGAATTGTGCTCTAATATTTTTTCGGGATTATTGTGTCTTGCAGGACTTACCCTCGAGGAACCTGATTGGAGTGGGTAGACATCGTGATAGTCTATATTGTCTTGAGCCTCCCAAGAATGAAGGTATGGCCATGTCTGTTAAGGTTGATTCGGAATTATGGCATAAGAGACTCGGGCACACTTCAGATGAAAAGTTGAAAAAGATTTCAGTTCTGAAAAGTTTTGTTAGCAAAAAGTTTTGTGATTCATGTTTTAGAGCAAAACAAACTAGACTACCATTTTCTAGTAGTTCAATAAAAACCAAACGGTGTTTTGAATTAATCCATTGCGATATTTGGGGAGCATATAAAATTGCTTCATTTTCGGGAGCTCATTATTTTTTACCTATTGTTGATGACTTCAGTAGTGGGGTTTGGGCTTTTCTCGTCAAAAATAAATCTGATGTGGGTGAATGTTTGATCATTTTTTGTAAAATGGTTGAAAGACAATTCGAGAAGTCGGTAAAACGTATCAGAACAGACAATGGGGCTGAGTTTCAATCTAATTGCATGTTGCAATTTTATAATGAACATGGTATTTTGATCGAGACCTCATGCACTGATACGCCCCAAAAAAATTGGGTAGTTGAACGAAAGCACAGACACATTTTAGAGGTGGCTAGAGCACTTCGATTTGAATCGGGTTTACCAATTGAATTTTGGGGTGAATGTGTCCTCACCGCTGTATACATCATCAATAGGTTACCCTCACCAGTTATTGACAACAAAACTCCGCATGAGATATTGTTGGGAAAACCACCTTTATATAGTCAATTGCGCACTTTTGGTTGTCTAGCTTATACACGAGACAATCATAAGGGAAGAGATAAATTTGGTGAGAGGGGGAGGCATTGCATTTTTATCGGATATCCTAGTGGGCAAAAAGCTTATCGAGTCTATGATTTGAATTCACAAAAAATTTATTCTTCACGTGATGTTGTTTTTTGTGAACATGTATTTCCTTTCAAGAACCAAGACTTTGATTATTTGAAGAAAATTAGAGAGAAGCCACAACAAGTTGAATTTGATGAAGCTGTGAGCACAGCAATGGATTTTGCACTAACTGGGCAACATGAGAATCCTATCACAACACTGCCTAAGTAGAGACCTGTTGATAGCACCCCATCACAGCAACATGATGTGAATGAACATGAGGAGTCTGTTACTGAGATTAATGTACCGTCTGTGCCCCAAAATGCTGAAATAAGTGTTATTGAGAGTGGTGTATCTGTGACTGAGTTTGGGCGAGGACAGCGCACACGCAAACAACCTAAACATCTAGAAGATTTTGAAGTCGAATTGCCATCCTCAATAGACCATTCACGACCCACTTCCGATCCAGGGAACTCGACGGTATATCCTTTATCTCACTTTATTAGTTATGATAAATTTTCTCGTTCTCACAAAGTTTTTCTAGCGGCCACCACGTCTCGAGATGAGCCTAAATATTTTTCACAGGCCATTAAAGACCAAAATTGGCGAGATGCGATGCAAAAAGAAATAAATGCCTTGGAAGCAAATGGGACTTGGACATTGGTTCATTTGCCACCGGGAAAAAAGGTTGTAGGTTCCAAATGGGTGTACAAAATTAAGTACAAGCCAGATGGTACTATTGAGCGTTATAAAGCACGATTGGTGGCAAAAGGGTTCACTCAAGTAGAAGGAATTGACTTTTGTGAGACATTCGCTCCCGTCGTTAAATTGGTTACGGTTCGTTGTATGCTTACCATAGCAGCACAACGTGGCTGGATTGTGCACCAATTGGATGTTAATAATGCATTCTTGCATGGAGATTTAGTGGAAGATGTTTACATGCGTGTTCCTCAAGGTTTCGTTAAGGAAGGCGATACGCGAGTTTGCAAATTAAACAAATCCTTGTATGGATTGCGACAGGCGTCAAGAAATTGGTATCACAAATTCACGACGGCGCTAACCTCTATTGGCTTCAGGCAATCCAAAGCAGATCATTCGTTGTTCATATTTCAAGAAGGTACGACTTTTGTTTCTGCTCTAATATATGTCGATTATGTTTTATTGGCTGGAAATGATGGCAATCGTATTCAAAAGGTTAAAGATTTTTTGGATGCACAATTTAGTATCAAGGATTTGGGACCCTTGAAATATTTTTTGGGCATTGAGGTCGCACGCTCATCCGCTGGGTTTGTCCTAAGTCAAAGAAAATACACTCTTGATATCTTAGAAAAAAGTGGACTTCAAGCTTGCCGCCCTAGCACTTTTCCGATGGAACAGAATCTGAAGTTAAATAAGGAAGATGGTAATCCTTTCGTTGATGCCACCAAATACCGCAGATTGGTTGGGCGACTTATGTATCTTACGGTCACTCGCCCGAACATCGTTTTCTTACAGAACCCACGTGAAACGCATTGGAATGCTGTTGTGCGCATATTGCGCTATTTGAAGTCGACTCCTGGTCAAGGAATTTTTATTTCAGCCACTGGTCATTTGAGTTTGGAGGCATTCTGTGATGTAGATTGGGCCGGATGTGTGTTTACTCGACGATCAAGCACTGGTTATTTCATAACACTTGGTGGATCACCCGTTTGTTGGAGGACTAAGAAGCAATCTGTGGTTTCGCGCTCATCTGCGGAGGCCGAATATCGAGCAATGGCGACCAACGTTAGTGAAATATTATGGCTTCGGTGGCTGTTGCAGGATTTTGATGTGCACTTAAAAGGTCCCACACAACTCTTTTGTGATAATCAGGCCGCTCGACACATCGCGATGAATCCCGTTTTTCATGAACGCACAAAACACGTGGAGATGGATTGCCATTTTGTGCGCGAACGTGTGGCAAGTGGTGAAGTAATTCCTTGCAAGATATCTTCTCATTTGCAAGTCGCTGATATATTCATTAAGGCGCTTGGAGCGGAACGTTTTCAATTCTTACGAGGCAAGTTGGGCGTTCGAGATTTACACGCTCCAACTTGAGGGGTAGTATTACGTATTCAGTGGAGCCAGTCTTGGTAATCTGTCAATTAAGATGAGCAAATATTGGCAATCACATATCTTTATTTCCTAATTCTTGTATATACCTTTTCTGATGTAATTTCCTTAGGCTAGTTTTTCTAGAATTCTCTACTGAGGTGTATAAATACTATTGTTGTGTAATACAAATAATCAAGCGGCAATAAACTTTTATTAATAGAAAACCCACCATCCGTATCCCCTTAGCAAATCTACTCAAGTCTACCATTCAACATTCCATAACCACCCACCCCTTCCCAACCAGAACCGGAGTTACCCAAGTTATAAACAAAACCATAACCCCCACAAGCCTAACCAATAAACAATACCTTTTCCCAACCCTTTTACCAATCCAGAGAAAAAGGTGCCTAACGTCCAACAGTGTTGAGAATAGTAGCCCGCCCAAAAGAGACAGGATGCAGGTGGATTTTTTAAAGAATTGCACCGAGTTTTTCTTTTCAAATTTTCAGGAAGATTGGGGACCAAAATATTGGAGTGTTTTCAAGAAACTGTGAGATGTACGAGACGTATTCATACCAAACAAGAGATGCAAGGACGGTTCTCATTTTGGCTTCACAAAATTTGGAAACGTGGGAAACCCGAGAAGTATGGAAAAATCCATCGATGCAATATGGATAGGCACCTTCAAACTTCGAGCTAATCTACCAAAGTTCGGCCCAGGTAAGTCCATACGAAAGGTCATCTCTAATAATCCAGAGGTTGGTAGTTTTGGAGGATCCAGTACTAAATTCCAACGGGAAAGAAGACCCAGTGTTTAGATTGGATACAGGAAAGAATGAGTTTATGTGAAAGGGACAGCTCACAGTCCAAAGGTTCACATTCCATAAGGATCCGCAAGGTCGGTGGGAGTTTACCAGATGAAACACATACTTCCAACAATGCAGAAGAAGATGGAGTGGAAGAGGAAGAAGATTCAGATTCGGAATCTGAAGGGTCCTGGGTAGGGGGGGGAATGGGCTAGGCCTAGGTAGGCTTTACGAAAAAAAGTCTGGCCTGTTAAATATTTTTTAGGCCCAAGCCTGGCCCATGGCCTGTTATAGGTTTTTTTTAAGACTTTGCCTGACCTTTTTAATAAATAGGTCTGGCCCGAAAGCTTGTTAAAGGCCTTTTTAGTTCTATTAGTGCATTTTAAAAAAAATTCTTCAACACTTGTATTTCATCAAGTCATAAAAAAATCACGAATTGTATTGCTTAATGCTTACTAGTTAGAAATAATATATATTAGACACTCTTATTTAAGATTTTTTCTATATTTAAGTATAAGTATTAGGTATTTATTATATTTTTATATTATATATATATATATATTTTTATATATTAAATTAATTAAATAGGCCGGCCTGTTGGGCTTGAAAGGCCTACGAAAAAGTTCAAGCCCGGCCTATTTAACTAAATAGACTTTAAAAAAAGCTTGAGCCCTACTTGTTTATTAAACGAGCCAAGCTGAGCTGAGATTTAATAGGTCGAGCCGTAGGCCCCTGTCGGGTATCCTGACCCATTTCCACCCTTAGTCTTGGGATTCTGAAACTCGGTGATCGGAAACAGAGCAACGAACCACCAAGAGCCACCGGAAGTCGAAACTCGGGGAGATGAGATTATTGAAGGATGCAATACCCGAGAAGGAGAGACATGCAGTAGGGTGGCTACACGATTACCGATGTCTTTGGAAAGAGTTGTGTCGAGAAATAATCATGAGTTTGTTGAGATTGTCGAGAAGAGGGGCCCAGAGGATCTCAACAGTCGTGGAGACGATACAAACCAAATTAATATTATCTCAGATGATTTAGGTGGGCCTGAGGAGCAACAAGTAAGTGGGCTTTTAGGGAATGTGAACAAAAAGGGCCAAATCGAAATAAGAGAGACGGATGAGCCTGATTTGTTTAGTCAAGTACCAGATTCGGCAGATGAGAAAGGAAAGGTAGAAGAAAATGGGCCTAATTTTACACCAAATACCAAGGCCCAACTGATCATCGGGGAGCCCTTGGATCAGGTCCCAGAAGACCAGGACCACAGAGATGGAAGCAGGCCCACAACTCAAGAAGATCAGCCCAATTCTAAAAGAATAATCAACTCAACAGAAATGACCCATATTTCGGGTATGGAGAAGAACGATTTAGGCCCCAATTTGAAATCAATGGGGAACCCTAGAGGGAGTCAACGAGGGTCGATTCAAAAAAGAAAGTCCTCAAAGAAAAGCTTGAAGAAACTTGAAAGTAAAAAGTGGAGTATTTTCATTAAAGATATAGACACAGATTTGTGCACAGGCAGAGAGCAATGTGGCAATCAACACACAGACTACACCAACCGTATAATCGACAAGAGATCTCGCTAGCTCAAACAAACCCAGAGAATTCCCTTGAATATTCTGGAATCGTTAATTGCAACAGAATCTCGGCAAGAAAAAAAAGCAAGGGAGGAAGCAATTCGGATTGTGGAGATAGGAGAATATATGGGTTTGGAAATAGCAGGATACAGAGAAGGGTTACTAGAGAGACTGACGGACTTGGAAATTAGGGACATGACAACTTACTTGAAGAGTATAGGTTGGGGTGCAGAGGAGGAACCTAATGAAGATTTTTAATGATTTTTATGTCTTATAATATTCGGGGTTTTGGGGGCAGAATAAAAAAAAAGTGAAATTAGGGATGTTATCACGAAGGAGAAAGTCGAGTTTGTGTGTATACAGGAGACAAAGATGGAGTTTATAAATATGGATTTCTGCAAATATCTGTGGGTAAATGAGGAGCATGACTGGGCATACAGGAAATCGGAGGGAGCCTCGGGGGTACTGTTGTATACTTAGAGGAAATCATCATTAAAAATGGAGAAATGCTTGGAGAGTGGAGGATCATTAGAGATTAAAAGCGTATGGGGGGATTAATAATATAAAATGCTCAGTGGTAAATGTATATATGCCTTGCAATCGAACTGAAAGATTTGGAATTCTTGAAGAATGGAAAGAAGCATACAAAACCACTGATGGGATTTTATGCTTCCTTAGTGACTTCAACATAATGAGAAACACGGCAGAACGGAAAGGGATAGGCTCGTCTACACCGCTCTCGGAATGCTCTAAATTCGAAGAGTTCATTTCCGTCTGTGGTTTGGAGGAGTTGAGATTAACAGAGAGAAAATACACTTGGTATAAGGTGGATGGATCGGCAATGTCAAGGATTGACAAAGTCTTTATCAATGCACAAGGACTCGCTCACTGGGACGATGCATCCCTATGGGCAATACCGAGAACTCTCTCCGACCATTGTGCCCTGGTGGTTAGGAAGAGATCTCTAAATTGGGGTCCCAAACCTTTTAAATTCAAGGATGCATGGCTACACAACAATGAATGCATCAAGTTAGTGGAAGAAAAGTAGAAGCACTATGACGTAGTAGGCCTAGAAGGATACAAATGCAAACAGAAACTGAAGCTCCTCAAAAGACACTTAATCGAATGGGGCAAAAGAGAAGATAGCAAACACGAAAAAAATCTGGAGGAGGCAACCAAAGGCTGGGAGAACTGGATATGATAGCTGAAGACAGAGGATGGGACATGGAGGAGATTTTAGAGAGCAAGCAGTGCAATCAGATTATCAAAGAAAGCAAGGTAATGAAAAGCATACTTTTACAACAAAGAGCAAGGGTAGACTATATTAAAGATGGCGACGAAAACTCCAAGTTCTTCTACGCGAGTATTAACTACAGAAGAAAGGTGAATGAGATCGATGGATTATATGTGGAAAATCGATGGATCCAGGGAGTAGCAAAAACGTAGAAGACGGTACATGCTTCCTTTAAAGAAGCCTTTACAGCTGAACAATGGGCGAATAGGCCTACTCTTGGAAGCATCCAACTCAAGAGGCTTAGCAACGAGGAAAGTGAAAGGATGGTTCGAGAGTTTACGGAAGCTGAGATTAAAAATCCGTATGGCAATGCGGTTCTGATAAGAGTCCCGGGCCGGATGGGTTCAACTTCAAGTTCTTTAAACACTCTTGGGGGATCATAAGGGAAGACATCATTAACTTCGTCAAATAATTTAGTCGAACCAGCAAAGTGGACAGAAGCTGCAATGCATCCTTCATCACACTCATTCCAAAAGTTAAGAACTCGACACACATCGAAGAATTCAGGCATATATCACTCGTGGGATGTGTGTATAAAATCATATCCAAACTCTTAGCAAATAGAATCAGAAGGGTCATGGACAAGGTAATATCTCAGGAACAGACTGCTTTCGTCGCCAATAGACAACTCTTGAATGGAATTGTGGTTATTAATGAAATTATTGAAGAAGTCCGTAAGAGTAAAAAAGATGCAACCATCTTTAAAGTAGACTTCGCGAAAGCTTACGACTCAATAATATGGGAGTTCATTGATAACATGATGAGGAAGATGAATTTTACAGCAAAGTGGAGGGGATGGATATGGGAATGCTTATCTTCTGCATCTATTTCGATTCTCATCAATGGAAGTCCCACAGAGGAATTCATCCCAACTAAAGGCCTCCACCAATGGGACCCTATCTCTCCATTCTTATTCCTTATTGCAGCCGAGGGAGTCAGAGCTCTAGTTATGAAAGCGGTTGAAAAAATTATTATAAGCCGATCAAAGAGGGGAGGAATAACGTGGAGATAAGATTGCTACAGTTTGCTGATGATACTATCTTCATCGGAGAAGGTAACTTGCACAGTTTGTTGGCACTCAAAGTCGTACTTATATGGGTAGAGTTATTAACAGGTCTGGTTATAAACTTCTCGAAGAGTGCGCTGTACACGTTCAATACTGCAGAAAACTGGGACACGTAAGCAGTTTGGCTACTAAACTGCAATAGAGGAAAAACTCCTTTCACTTACCTTGGAATCCCGGTGGGAACGAATTCCAGAGACATGAGAATATGGTAGCCAATAATCAACAAGTTTAACAAGAGGTTGAGTCAGTGGAAAAGCAAAAACTTATCTACAGCGGGTCGAGTTACTCTATCAACTCAGTTTTGAACGCAACGCCCACCTTCATCCTTTCCTTTTACCGAGCCCCCGAAAAAAATCATCCAAACCCTTACCACCATCCAACACCGATTCCTTTGTGGCTCCAGTAATGAAAAGAAAAAAATGAATTGGGTTAGATGGGATAGGGTTTGTGGTAGTAAGGAAGTAGGAGGGTTAGGGATTAAAAATCTTGATAAGTTTAACTTAGCTCTATTAGGGAAATGGCACTGGAGATTTGCAAAAGATAGAGAACAATTGTGGCATAGAGTTTTAGTTTCTCGATACGGGGAAAAAATGATCACGAAGAGGGATGGGAGAACGTGAAGGGGTACGAGAGGGAGGGAAAAAATGTCGGGTTGGCTTAGGGAGGTCTTGGGCCTCGAGAATGGAGAGAGTAGAAGATGGATTGACGAAAACATGGTTAAATCTATGGGGGATGGGGCAACTGTTAATTTTTGCGGGGATGCATGGAGTGGGATTTTTATGGGAGATATGGGCATGTAAAAACTAGGTAATTTTCAAGAGCACTAACCCTAATCTTGAGGAAAGCTTCGAATCTTGCTGTGCGAGAATATGGAGATGGATTCAAATCAAAGGAGAACGCAGGAACCATTACAACAAGGAGGATTGGATGAGGAACCCACTGATATGTCTGGAGGAAGGTTAATAATTATAATACTATGTAATTTTCATTTTGTACTCCTGAAACGTTGTAAGGGTTGAGTACCCCTTGTACTCAATTTCTTATTAATATATGGCTTTTCCCTAAAAAAAATTATTTTAATTGATCAACTTAAAATTATGATGGCACTTATAGACATTTTATAAGGATTGTGACACATTATCTAATTCAATCTCAAGAGTATATATCATACAAAAAAACTCTATATTATTATATAGAAAAATTATACTCCATATACGTTTAAATTATACTTGGTTTCATAACTATGAATAAAATGATTTTAGTTCTGAAAAAGTTAGTTTCATCGTTTAACCATATTATTTATCTATTTATATGCGGTCCATAAAAAAGTTAGGTTTGGACTCATATGGACTGGAGTGTATAACATACACTCGAGTACCATTTTTTTTCGTTTGTTGACTGTTGCTACATCTAGGTCTGTCTATCTATTTTTTAGTTTTTTTTTTTTGTTAATTAAATTTATTTATTTATTGTTGTAGTTTTTTTTTCCTATATTTTAGTGTGTTTTTTTGTTATTAAAAAAATGGATAGCATAAGGATTTGAACTATGTACATCAAACTTAAAAAATTCTTACCCGTGGTTTAGATTACTAAAATGGGTAATTCTTACGATAGTCAAATTGTACAAAGTGACTACTTAGTCACTTTGTAGTCACTTTGTCGAATCGCGCCACGTACATTGTGTCGTATACGTCGTAACGACCTGCTACCTGTTATACAGATTTACAATATTTAAATTATTTTTTAAATTGTATTTTGTTATTTACTATATTACCCTTCTTTAATTTAAATTATTTTTAATATATATATATAAAGTAAAATTATTGTTCTACCCTTTTTTATACAAATATTATTAGGGGAAAAAACCAATTTAGTCCCGTAATTTTTTACCTTTTCTGAAATGGTCCCAAAAAAGTTAAATGTACCAATTTAGTTCCAATTTTTTAAAATTTGTTTTGTTCTGGTCCCATTTTCGCCGAAAATATGACTGGACAGTTGTATTTTGCCGGAAAATGCTGAGTGTATAAATAAAAAATAATTTTGAATTATTTTAAAGTTAAACTAAAATTAATTATTTCATAAACATAAAAACAATACTCCATATCGCAGTTATCATATTCTTACTTTGCTCTCTTCACCTCCATTTATCTGGAAATTGGAACCTGCAATTTCAATTCTCAAAATGGATGAAACTTACAAATCCTTCAAAATAAGGCGGAGATCCCCGGAATCTCGAGTCTTCGAATTGGTCCTCAGCCGCCCATCTCGCAGCAACGCCCTCTCACACGACTTCTTCACCGAGTTCCCCTCGCACTCTCCTCCCTTGATCAGAATCCCAACGTCACCGTCATCATCCTCTCCGGCGAAGGCAAAAACTTTTGCAGCGGAATCGATCTCCAAGTCCTCAGCTCCCTTACTTCTTCTGATTCTCTATCTGATGATCCCGACCGCGCCAGGTAGAAGCTCCGCCGTGAAATAATTACAAATACATAAACCCTACTCCACAATGATATTAATTCACTTACTCAGTTTAACAATAATTACAAATTAATAATATGGGAGAAGCAGGCAGCGCGGCGGCGGCTGGCAGGCGGTGGGTGATGGGTCGCAGGGGAGGGAAAAGAACACCGTGAATTGAATTGATGAATTAGGTTTTAATTAATTTGATTTCTTTAAAGTTTAATTTGATTTTTTTTTTAATAAATTGATTTGATTTATTTTTTGTTATTAATTTTATTAATAACATGAGGGTAAATATGTAATTTTAACATTACATGTTTTAATTAAATTAATAAATATAATAAATTATTTTATTGTATAAGGATAAAAATGTAATTTTACAATAATATATTTTAATAATTTAATTTAATAGAAAATACAATTTATGACATATTACGACACATACGATGAATACATACCGTACATTATACAAAAGGTAATAGGTCATCAAGTTTAAACCTTTAGATTAGTTTTTTAATGGCTTAGATTAACTGACTACAGTAGTCATTACAACACCATACGACACCTTGACTACACGTAGGAGGTCCCTACTAAAATACTTATTAAAATATTGAATTTCTTTTATATGTATATTATAATAAAATGTGGAGGTAATAATGTTTGAACCATTTAATTCGTATTAAAAAATATACATATTCTTTATTTATGTTTAAACTTTTAAGGAAAAATAATCTATTCAGTAAAAGTCCAACACAATATTACTAAAAAAATGTAAGTCGATATAATAGAAAAGTGCAACAAAATATTTTTAAAAAGTGCAAGTCAATATAACTGAAAAGTGCAACACAATATTACTAAAAGTGTAAGTCAATATTAATGAAAAGTGCAACACATTTTTTTATTATAAAGTGCAAGTGAGTATAACTTAAAAATGCAACATAATATTAGTGAAAAGTGTAAGTCATTATAACTGAAAATGCAATACAATATTACTAAAAAAATATAAGTCACTATAAATAAAAATATTATTGTAAAGTGTAAGACACTACAATTGAAAAGTGCAACATTAATAACTAAAAAATGCAATATAACATTACCAAAAAGTGTAAGTCAATATAACTGAAAATATTTTATTAAAAAGTGTATGTGAAAATATTTTATTAATCTTACACATGTGTTAATTAGTACTTGAACTTTTATAATTTAGAAAAATACGTGCTAAAATTATATAATAAAAGTGCAAGTAGTAAGTACTAATTATATATAAATGTGGAGTATATATTAATGTTACTCATTTTTATTACTTACTACTTGCACTTTTATTATTATTAATCTTAAATCTTTGTTAATTAGTATTTATACTTTTACAATTTAAAAAATAGGTGCTAAAATTATTTAAAAAATTATTATTAATGTTAACACTTACTACTTGTATACTTTTATTAGTATTAATCTTACACCTTTATTTACTGGTGTACTATAGTGCTCTCTTGGAACAAAATTATCTGACACAAAGTTATCTGGCACTCTACCCAATTATGATAAACGGAATCGGCTCTGTTTTACAAATAATTTACCTAATAATTTTCATTAAGTATGCATCCACTTGGTGCAGGGTACGTACCATTTAATTAATTTTTTATTTAATTATTTCTTTCACTCAAACTTTATTTAATCTATCTTGTTTTGTTAATTAATCAATTAGATTGGGATGATGTGCTTACTCTTACTTTTCAACATTGGAGGAATGGGACTAATAATGTCGTTGACCTACTTCTACCCTTCGACGAAGAGGGTTGATATAGTACGGTGAATTTGTGTCATATCTAGTTTTACTCAGTTCGTAGCTCCAATTATGGACATTGTAAGTTTTCTAGTTTTTATATTTAAAAAAAAAAAAAACTAGTGTGTTTTCTTCTTTTTTCATTTAAAAAAATCGTATGTATCTAATTTTAACCCCGTACATATGGACCTTGCATTAAACATGCATATACATATCATGCACAAAATTTGCACGGATCGTGCACAAAATGTGCACATGACATTTGTATTTTATACACATTTTAGAACATGATTGGTATGGAGTAATAATGTATAATCGCTGTAATCTGGACAAGGAGATAAGATATCCCTCATCGTTACTTTTTGACGCAACAAACATGTTGTATTTTTAGATCTAATGCAAAAGATGTAAATTATATTAGAAATTTGTAAAGCAAAGGAATGTACAAATTTTCAATTATGTTTCAGATTTGAATGAAGAAAACAACTCTTCGATTATATTATAGATATGTTCATTTCTTCATTCTTCAATTTGTACATTATGTAGAATTATTCAATTTGATCGGCGTTTGACCAATTATTTTCGATTTTAGATTTATACAATTCAATGAGATATGCGCTCCTCACCTAAGCGGGCCTCCAATTTCTGGAGACGAATCAGTGATCCTGTGGCGCGTACGGTACAGTGGTGACCCTCCGCCTCTAGCTCCGCTGCCTCCTCAATCCTAACATCGATCCTCTCGATAGCGTCCTGTAACTCCATCTCGTAAGTCTGCAGATCCATCTGCGGTCCCTCAACGCTGTCGTAGATGGTCAGGTATCGAAAAGTCCTACGAGCCACCCCCTGGTAGTATGGATAAACTCTATCCCTCATGTGTTTCGCAGCCTCATAGTCCGTATCGATCATGCCGAAGGTCAAAGCACTTTTACGCGCTTCCCTTATACGTGCTACAAACTCACCTATGGTCTCCAACCTCGCTGATAACAGTCCCGGTACTCTCTCTCGTATCGCTCCCTACGAACCTCATCACGATTCATCCTAGGTAAACGTTTCAGTCAGGTTTAATCGCACGATCTCAGGGTTTACATTTAAATAATGCATGAAATTTTGAAGAGACAACATTTATGAATCAAGACAATGAATAATTTATCAATTAAAACATTTCATAAATCATTTCGTATACATTTCCTTTGTCATAACTCTTTGTACGTCATTCATTAATCATGAACATAAATCCCGTTTTCTCGTAAATATTCATTTTCCATAAAACTTCTCATAAACTTTAAAAATAATATTAAACAGTTACCTTGAGGCGATTCGGATGTGCGCTGACTGTGGGCCTTTTATTCTTAATCATCATATGATAGATTTTCATACATATATTTATCATGCATATCACTTCATTAGAAAATGTTTGACCTAAAGTCCGAGGAGGAAAAATCCAACCTCGGCTCTGATACCACGCTGTAACGCCCCCCAAAATCCCTGAGGGGCGACCGCCCTGAGCCCCAAATTTTTAGGGGCCTACTTTATATATATAATTAATATTTTTTAAAAAAAATTAAAAGGTATAAAAAATATAATGAATATGAATATCTAATTTAAAATTTACAATAATATTACAACGGTAAAATACTAAATAAGGAGTGTGAATTTATTATGCACTCTTTCTTGAAAATGACCATAGCAATTACCTCCAAGGGGTCAAAGCCCAATATCTAATTAAATGAACACTACAGTGTATGGAGAACAACAAGAGTAGTGCCTATAAATTGTGTAGAGTGCTTTCAAACTTTGTATTCCATATTTCTAATTTCCATTCCAATATACTTTGTTACATTCAAGTGGCTATATCTCATCTTGACATCAGATCGGTGATCAAGTTTGGAAATCGACATCCGACTTTTCTTTTCAGTTTTTCAATTATTCATTTTTTTTATTATTATTATTATTTTAGTTTCTTTTATCTCTAATTCTCTATATTTACTTTATTGTTGGTGTTGATGTTGCTATTACTATTGCTGCCTTAAAAAACAGATTTGAACAATTGCAAACATATGATAATATTTTTGGATTTTTATTTGATTCAAATAAATTAAAATCTTTGGATAATAATAAATTAAAAGAATGTTGTGAGAATTTAGGGAATACTTTGAAGCATGACAACTCTTTGGATATTGATTCAAATGATTTGTTTTCTGAACTAAAAGTGTTGCAAGTTACTTTATCATCAACAAAAAAAAAAAATTACTGTTATTGAGATTCTTGAATTTGTAAATGTTTTGGGTTGCTATCCTAATGCCTTAATTGTTTATAGAATATTATTGACTATTTCGCTAAGACCGCGACATCATCTGAAATAAATTTTTGAAATAAGTTTTTTTCTAAATTAAAATTGTTAAAAACATATTTACGATCCACTATGTCACAAGAAAGATTAAATGGTCCTTAAAAAAAAAAAGATTAAATGGACTAACAACTTTATGTATTAAAAAAGTATGATAGAACAAATTAACTATGAAAATATTATTGATGAATTTGCTTCTCAAAATACTAGAGGAAGCCATTTTAAATGATTTATTTTTAAGCGTTCATTCATTTTTAACATGTGCATACATATTTCACTTATTTTATTTGATGTTGTTCAGATCGAGAAGGGGCTCATTTTTCTTGTTCGCCCCAGGCCGGCTCTAAACTTAGGACATTGTAGTAAAACAAGCTAAACACTTTCACTATCAGACCGGCTCTAAACTTAGGACATTGTAGTAAAACAAGCTAAACACTTTCACTATCAGACCGGCTCTAAACTTAGGACATTGTAGTAAAACAAGCTAAACACTTTCACTATCACTGGGCTATAAACAATTATCTTTAGGCTATAAACAATTATCTTTAAATAAGCGTGAATATTTTTATATATTCGATTTAAAGCTCGACTGCACAGCAGTTCAACCCAAAAAGTTAATTTTTTTTTTTTTTTTTTATAAAAGTTAAATACCCATCCCTTTTTTCCCCTCCCCATGACTCGAACCATAACTCGAACCCAGGACCCCTAAGGCCTAGGTAGTGGTGCTCTAACCACTTGAACTATCCCACTTTGTCAAAAGTTAATTTCATTTGATAACTATCAATCTATCATATTTGGTCCTATAATTATCTCTTCTCTCCTCCATTTATATTTGGCATATTCATCATAAATTGCACGGCATGTATACATCAATTCACGAGTGAATTAATATGCTTATAAATTAATTGGTGTGTGCGCAAGTGTTAATTACTTTTTATATTAATGTTAGAAACACACATACCAAAGTTTATTTTGGTCGCAAATATAGTTAAAATGACGAAGTCAACAAAATTTGCAAAATTTGCGACAAAAATAAAGGTCGTCATAAATTTTACTTTTTGTTTTGCGACAAAAAATTTATTCGGCTCAAATTTACGACTAATTTTGCACTTTTTTTTTTTTTTTTGCCAATGGAAATAATTTGCTAATAAATAAAATGACGCCAAGTGGCCGGACTTCTCTAGGTCACAGGTTGAATTACATCTTACTCATTACGCTTAATATCTCTCACACACACACAAAGCAATCCAACTGACTTGATCAGCTTCGAAGGACAGTCGTCAGAGCCTCTTCGGTCCGATTTTTTTTAAAGATCATATATATGTGCGAATTAGTCTATTGGAAATGAGCCTCTCAAGGGGATTATATAGTTAATTCTTGTACCTAGCTAGCTAGTATCACACCATATCATTCACCTATATATATATCGTCTCTCTATTAATGACACTCAACATCACAAAGCAAATAGTATATATGGATCTCATGATCTCAACAAAATCTATCTATTTAATTACAATGTGATGACATTTTTACCCCCTTTGGAACATCAAACTTCAACCAATTTTTTTTTTTTTTTTTATAAATTATACCTAACCACAAAAAATGAAAGAAAAAGTACTTATATTGTCAAGATGGATAAGAAGTGGCCAATTGAGATGGAATACATGAAGAACCCTTCCAAACCCTAGAATGCAATCTCAAAATCTCCTTAGCCCTCTCTTTCATCTTCTCACTACCTCCAACTTGAACCACCAAACACAATTTCGTCACCACCCCCACCTCCACCATCTCCTCCAAAACCCTAGCGTTCGTCGAATGCCTCGAAATCGAACAAATAATCCTCACCGCCCTCTCACTCGCCGCCAACGAAACCCTATATATCTTCTTCGACACAACGGCTAATCCCGCCCCGTGTCGCAAAAACTCGG
Source organism: Galeopsis tetrahit (assembly GCA_963675135.1). Lineage (NCBI taxonomy): Eukaryota > Viridiplantae > Streptophyta > Magnoliopsida > Lamiales > Lamiaceae > Galeopsis > Galeopsis tetrahit. The sequence continues at coordinate 9,613,577 of OY776124.1, forward strand.
CCCGCCCCTCGGCGCACCCGCACAGTTGATCCAAGATTGTTAGCACAAGCTCACAAACCCTCCTCTCCGCCGTCTCAAGAAGCAGCTCGATTAGAACGGACACCGCGCCACCCTCGACCGCCTTGACCCGGTTCCTGCCCCACGGGCAGAGCTCCACCAGCACCTTCAAAGCCGATTTAGTAGCTTGGGGTGAGATTCTATCCGCTACGACGCGGGTCACGTGTTGGAAAAGCTCCGGTTTCGATCCGATCAGGTGACCCGGACCCGCTAGGGTTAATGCGGATTTTAAAAGCGCTATTGCGTGAGCACGAGACTTGTAGTTCCCTGTTTCAAAAACGTGCATTAATTCCATGTTCTGTAAAATGTCGAGCGCTTCGACATCGTTTCTTCTCACGATCGATGTGAAGAAGTCGATGGCAGCTGCTCCGGAGACCTATCGATATGTCAAGAATGGAATCAAAGATATGAACGTTGTTGCTAGAAAATTGACTTTTAACGATAAAAAGTGTCACTAAAAGTTAATTTATGTTACTAAGAGTACTTTTTAGCTAAAAAAAATATATAATGAGATGATTTCTGTCATTAAAAGTCAATTTTCTAACCTGCAATTGGTTTCTACTGCTTTCGTCTCTATAGGCTATGGGTCGGAGCCTATTGAGGCCGTTGATCCCGGATTTTGTGGCGTGGGGATTGAGGGTGCACCAATCTTGTAGTAGACGGCGCAGAGTGTGGTTTGGTGTGAGGTCGGAGATGGAGATTCGTTGTTTTGTGACGGGGCAAGTGGTGTTGTTGAACGAAAAGAGCCATTTTTCGATGTTTTCGCGGTCGTAGGTTATGCCTGAGGAGACGATTACCGGATCATTCATGAGTTGCATGGAGATTGGACAGAGGAAATAGGGTGGGATGTCAATTTCATACGTTCTTTCTTCCATTTTTTTTGGAATAATAGATAAGCTAGATAGGATTTGAATTGAAGGTTGGTTTTATAGAGATATATATAGAAAGATAAGGTTATATATGTATGGCTGCAACACAATTCGATTTCTATGTTTCAAAATGTCATATGTGTGTCAATAGTTCTGATAGTGAAATACAATGTCGAACACAAAAACTGAAATAAATGGCATGCAATGCAAGTTGGGCAATGGGGATGAAGTCAATATAACGTAATTTCAAAGGGTGAGACGACTTTTGAAGAACTCAAAACTTAAAAAAGTAGCTCTAATATTAATTATAAGAAAGAAGACTTTTTCTTGATTAATTATTTATTTATTGGTGGGTAGATGAATTATTAATGCATGAACGTCGGTGTTGGTTTTTGAATGGTTGAAACTTGGAGGAGCCTCAAATGGGACATCTTTTGACTTTTAAATTATTATATGGAGGAGTAATAATTAGAGAAAAAATAATATTATTTCTGCACACATATAGTAGTATATAATAATGAGAGAAAAATAATATTATTTGTGCACATATATAATAATGTGGTAATGGGACGGACAGTGAATTTAATTTATAATTAAAGGTCAGATGGCGAGAGAGAAATCACATGCGGAATGGAGTATAATGGGGATCGCCGACATCCGGCCGCTCATCGATCCTCCTTCCGGTTCCTCGCAATTTCACGCCGTGTGCTTTTTATTCTATTTTTGTTGTTGTAAATCTTAATCTATTTTATGAATAATTGATATGTGTTATATTAAAAAATATGTGACCGTTCCAATAAACGGAATGAACACGACCGAATGTAGAATTTCTTTAAACGGATACGCAACCCATTGGATTATAATTTTGTGCATAATTAAAACTTTAGGAGGACAAGATCTTAAAAATTAAAGATCCAACTAAAGTTTATTTTAAATATATAGTGATTTAAAAAAAATGGTAAGGGATCAGATGTGCTACGTGACAAAATTATATAGTGATGTGGAGTAGTATTTTGCTTTTTTTTTTTTTCCTTTGTGTGTTTTGTTACTCGATTTGCAGTTCCATTCTTGTGTTTTTGATATATATATATATATATATATATATATATTTTCAATAACAGGCAAAGTACAATGTAGAACACTAAAATTGAAAAATGTAATTTTATGTGAATGGAATTGCATGTATTAATTTTAATGTTCCACATTTTATTTCATTGTAATAATGATTAACATCTGTCATATTCAAATATAATCAACATTGTATAATATTGAAAATAACACATGTTAAGATTTTAATAGAATGCAATACTCGAAAAATGAAATAGGGAATCGAATTTTAGGTGCTCGATTTTTTTAGGGAAGCGTTGAAAAAGAAAAGAAAATACTAGAATTAAGAGAGTGCCGCCAACGCCAAACAAAGCGGACACCAAAGGGAGTAGTTAATGGCAGTTAATAATTTCTATTCACGTCCAGATCCACACATGTCACGCTCTTCACCTCACCTCCCAATAAATCCTGTAAATGACAAAAAACCAAAATCAAAACAAAAAATCTCTCTCAATTTCTTAAATTTATTCTCTCAAATTACTTTATACACGAACAAACATGGCGAGTGAAGAAGTTGTTAAGGAGAACGACGTCGTTGCTATCGAGCTTCCTGCTCCTTCTGGCTGGGTTAAGAAGGTGCCGCTCTTCTTTTTTCCCCTCAATTTAATCTCATACTTGCTATGTTTACCGGAATTTGTTGTTTGTTTATGCCTAAATTTCTAAGTAGCATTTTTTTATTCTTCTATTTCTGGAGTTGTTGAGGATTATTCGGTTCATTTCGGTGGTTGTAGACGTTAAATTGACGTTTAGTTGAAACTAGGTTGAATATTTTTCAATATTTCGTAGAAATTAATTTTAGGTGTTTTTATATCCTTGCTGTAATTGTAATGTCGTTTCAAGTTTATTGAATTCGGTTCTTCAATTGAGGTAAAAAAAAATGAAATTTAGTGCGTTACGAGAATAATAATTCAATTTTGCTGAAATTAATGCTTCGATTTTATGATATAGGGCTTTTATTCTTAATGCTTCTATTTTATGATATAGGGCATTTCTCTGCTCTTCCATTTGACTGAATCTACATTGCAAATTAAAATTGTTAGAAATTTAGAATGTATTTTTACTCTTAATTTGGTTTATTCAACTTCAACAAACGGTTGTTGGAGGAGGAAATTAAATAAAGTGGGTGGAGATGGGCAAGTTTTATGGGCATTGTGATAAAGTTTTATTTTTATGTTTCTTTTAGGGCTTACAATGGTGACTGGTGAGCTTTGATATTTTATGACTTTTCTTACCTTATTGAAGCTATATGAGTAGATCTATGCATACTTTTCAAATTGTCTTTAAGTGATACGATAAGCATAATGTAGCTCGATCATATTATATTTTGCTCATCTACGACAAGTTTGCATTATTTTTATTTAGATAATATGTTGATATAGCATGGTCAATGTAATTTATAAAGTTTTGAGGATTTCCTGATAAACTTCATGCGTTCACAGATTTATTGATTTTATTCTAACTCTAAATGGTCTTCCTTCTGATGTTACTGCTATCCTTGTGCTTGTCTTTTACTTTGTGAACTCTACTTTCCTATCTTCATTATTGGTTGTAAACATCTGTTTTCACTATTGTTTGTGAAATCGTCAGTTTACTCCAAAGAAAAGCGGTACACCTCAAAAAAATGAACTTGTTTTTACGTCTCCCACTGGAGAAGAGATCAAGAATAAGAAACAGTTGGATCAGTACCTGAAATCTCATCCTGGAGGGCCTGCTGCCTCAGAATTTGACTGGAGTACGGGTAAGTCTTTCTCCCACCCCCATCTCTCTTGCCCAGGCATCCGCATCCCCTTGAGTTGATGCTAAAACAACATCAGATATTTCCGATCAGTTTTTTAAGCACCATTAGTTGTTTGTGCTCTAACATGCGCAGGCATCTGCATCCCGTGAGTTGATACTAAAACAAATTGATATATGTGAATACTGTTGTGAGCACAAACAACTAATGGTGCGTAGTAAAAGGAATTGGAAATACCTTGTGTTGTTGAGTGAACTAGAATTAGAAAAATGTATCCCTGGGATTGCGTTTTGGGTGCTAATTGGGATCAGCATTGTATATGGTCATGCACAGGTGACACTCCCAGACGTTCTGCAAGATTAAGTGAGAAAACAAAGGCAGTTGTAGCACCCCCGAGTCAGTCCCCTAAGAAAAAACAAAAAAGATCCGGCACAAAGGGAGCTCAGGAGGAGAAGAGCAATGCTGATGAAGATGAAGAAGGCACAACCGCAGATGAAAAGGATGCTAATGCAGAAGAAACAAAAGAAACTGCAGAAAATTCTACCGAAAATGCAAAAGATGCCGTGGATGGAGAGGCTAACACCAAGGAAGCTGTTGCAGAAAAACCCAATACTGAAGAGATAGAGGAGAAAACAGAGACGGGGACAATTTTGGAGGAACCTTCGGTAGCTGCCCCGGTTGATGAGAATATAAAAGCCAGTGTGGAGCAATCAAATGATGCAAAAACTGAGGAGTCTAAGGAGACGCCAAGTGAAGTGCCTAGTGCAAAGATTGATGAACCCAAGGAAGCATCTGTTGAGGTACCAGGGGCAAAGCATGATGAAACTAAAGACGTGCCCTGTGCTGAAAAAGAAACTACAGATGGGAAGGTTGATAGTGTGGATCAGAACAACCCAAAGGAGACCGTGTTGCAAGAAGCAAAAACAGGTAGCTGATGCATTTATGTAGTTGATTTGTTTATTGGTAGGGGCTATCATGTACTGTAATACAACATGTGTACTTCAGCTAGGGTTCTAACCAGCGATTTTAGATCGCTCTAGAAATAACTATTACAAATTCTTGTAGCAATTGACAATGATGTTTGTAACTTGTTGATGAACTGTTGAGTTGTAGATGTTCTGCGACTTATGGATATTTTGTTGGTGCGTGTAGCGTAACGATTGTCAGATCACTCACCTCGGAGTTATATATTGTCGGATCTTAGTACTTTTCTATTTGTCACTTGTCAACAAGGAATGCAATGGGAGTGAGAGATTTGGGTTGCCACACACGAACGCGTATAGCTAGGTGGGGATACATATGTGTGTTCATGTTGGTGTTGGTGTTGGTGTTGGTGTATGTTTGTTTATAGAATTTGGCTAGGTGGTGCTTGAATTAGTAATGCCTATGCAGAATGCTTGCATAGTTGTGTCCGTAAATTTTTGGATGTTTGGACACATATTGTTGGGTTTTGGTGCCACCGGTCGCCAATACACTCGGGTTGTACAGGAGTTTAGACTCCTTGTTCGGTGATGGTGTACGTGTACAAGAATCCCTCTCCTCTCATTTCACAGAAGCACACAAAGAAACTCGTATTCGCCGTACTAAATTATATCAACTATCTTTATTAATATAGTACCACAAGACCACGATTTTTGGCTAATCAGCCGTGATTCTCGATGACAAGAATGGTAAGTCGATCGTCGGCTAGAAGGAAGGTCAAAGATACAAAAATTATCAATCACGAACAAAAAGAATGAGGAAAGATGGATGCAATAAATTTTAGGGTATAATATAGTTGGACAAATCTAATTTTTTTTTATAGATGTAGAATCCACATAACCCTTCAATGTTGACCTCTTACGCGGTTCTAAATTTCTATTGCATCATGGGTTTATTTCAATTTATCAAAATAATGATAAATTCTAGTAATAAAGTAATACGAGTATGATGAAAAAGTAACAAAAGACGCCTAGAATCCAATGTTCACATTCCCTGTCCCCACGTCTTTAATGCTATAACTAGTAAAATGTGCCAGCACTTGGACAACAAATTACCACTTCTTATACAATAATCCAAAAAATTGATTTTGCCAAAAAAAAGAAAGAAAAAAAAAATAACTATAAACAACTAGTCAATCACTCCCAAATTATCTCTCATATTCATGGATAAATAGAATTTTTTAATCAGACCAACGATCCATTCCATTACGAGCGGGTGTCACATAAATCACACGCATAATAAATTGAAAGAACTTTTTGAACGGATATTGTGATTTATCCAAATCACATGGTTGGTTTGGTAAATTGGTGTTTGTAACTTACCCTTGGTTGTTTTATTATGCGATTAATATGGTTTTCACATGTTTTTTTTAGAATTCAGACTTTCATATCTTTCGGTTCAATTCTTCTGTTCCACTTTTCGTATTCTACTTAATGTACCATTTTATTGGATCATTAGCACGTTTCACACTCATTATTATTTGATGTTGATTAATTTTTTAAACGATACATGTCAATAATTCATAATGTGAAATATAATGTGAAACACTAAAATTGTAACATGTAATTTTTATAGTGATTTTTTATGAGAGCACAAAGAAAATATATTTTTCTTTCTCCCCCAAAATCACTCAAGAAATTTCATGGAATAGGATCCATTCACTTTTAAACTTTTTTTTTAAGTCCACTTTTCTTAAACTTAAATCTCCTAAATATATTGAACTCCTTAACATTATCACTATAATTTCAACCATCATTTTCAGACAAAAGTAAAAAAGAGAAGGAAAAAAAGCCAAAGGTAATAGATATTAAAGTTCAGGAGAATAAAGTAGAGAAATTTAAAATATCTAACTAAAGAAATGCAAAAGAATCAAGAAATTAATATACAAAAATTAATTATCGATCTCTCTATAAGTTTGAATTTTTAAATGAGATAAACTCTTTCATGGTATCAGAGTCTAAAGGGTTACGTCCAAATATTTGGGTTCGATTCCTGCTGAAAGCAATTCCATCCATTTAAATGGTCCACTCGGTGAGTCTCCTCCCCAAATAGACTTTTAGATGAGACAAATTTTTTCACATCTTACAAAAATAGACTAATTTTGAATTTGATCTTGATGGAATACACATTTTGATTTTTGTTCTATAAGTTGGTCCAAATTTTGAATTCAGTGCAATTACCTATCATTTCAAGTAAATGAACCGATCAAATCCATTTTTTTCTGCATTTTTCTGCACTTGAGTAAATTCACGATTGATTTGAATTGCACATGAGCTAAGGATTTGATCTATTCATTTATCTGCAATAGTAATTGTACTGAATTTAAAATTTATACCAATTTATAAAATCAAATCAAAATGTGTATTTTATCTGAATCAAATTCAAAACTAATCAAACTTAAATAACTGCGCAAACTATAATTCAAAAAATAATTACCATGTACTACTTTTTTATACTCCATAAAGAAAATGGAAGATGCCAAATTTACCCTCCATAATGGCAGCTGTTTTAACCGACCAAACGGAAAAGGTGCCTCTCTCCGACAAAGTGGAAAGTTCCATTTTTTATTTTATTAGTACAACAAATTAATAAATCCTGAAAGTTGCAAAAAATCATGGATCCCAAGATTCAATGCGCCCTCAATTAATTCATCAGCAAATTTTATAGAAGAATTTGTGCCACACAAAATGGGCACTGAGAATTTTGTCCTCAAGATCAGGCTTCTGCTTCTTGCTCTGTTTCCCCTCCGATCCCAACCCAGTGAGTCTTTCCGACTTCATTTCTTGTTTTTGGATTTGTTTGAAACTCTGAAAAGTTAGTGTAAGTGATTATGTGTTTCTTGATTCAGCATTTTCTTGGATTAGTGTTGGGATTTTTTTGAGTTGTTGTTCTTGTTAATTGCCTCATTGTAAGTACAATTTTCACAAGTTTGTTGAACTTAATATGAAGAGCTTTTTTTAGTTGATTAACTAGTAGTTTCACCAATTTGTTGGAAGGGTAGATTAGTCCAAGATAGATGGTTATTCAGACTCAATATACTCGATTTTGTGTGCATACAAAATAACTGCCTCATTGTAACTACAATTACTCAATTTTCAGAAGTTTGTTGAGCTTAAAGATGAACAGTTTTTTAGTTGATTAACTAGTAGTTTCAGCCATTTGTTGGTCTGGTTTGTAAGGGTAGATTAGTCCAAGATAGATAGATGGTTATTTAGACTCAATATACTCGATTGTGTGCATACAAAATAATCGAAAGATATGTGTCGTTAAGATATCATGTTTGACTATGCCTCGTTGCAAGTACAATTACTCAATTTTCAGAAGTTTGTTGAACTTAATATGAAGAAATTTTTAGTTGGTAGTTTCAGCAATTTGTTTGTCCGGTTTGGAAGGGTAGATTAGTCCAAGATAGATGGGTATTCAGACTAAACATACTCGATTGTGTGCATACAAAATAACCGAAAGACACATCATAAGCGATTCAGCCTAGGTCATTTAAGATATCAGAGCTGATTATAGATATCTCAGCATATCTATCAAACGAGACCTGAACTGATTTGTATGTCGATTTGAACAATTTAGGTCCTCCGTGCCTTCTGAAACGCTTCTCATACAAAGATATAAAGAAGGCAACTGATGGGTTCAGAACAGTTATGGATAACTCTTCTCAAGAGGCTTCTTACAAGGCCAAGTTTCCAAATGGCTATGTTGCTACTATCAGACAAGTTAAGCTTTCCGACGAGGACGACGATTCCTTCTTAAGGGAAGTTCGACTCCTGGCCCGTTTGCATCACCGCCACATTGTGGCGCTTTATGGATTTTCCACAGGATCTAAGCGGTATTAGTCGACATTATTGCTTATTGATTTCAATTTTATGATCACATATTTAAGCATGCTATTTCAGGTTCCTAGTGTTTGAAAACATGGAACGAGGAAGCTTAAAGGCGCATCTATCTGGTAATTTTGCAGCAAATGTTTTTTATCGTCCGGTTGTTTTGTTCTTCGTTAATGTTTTCGTGTCCAGATCCTCTGAAGACACCCTTGAATTGGAGAATAAGGCTGCAAATAGCAATTGGAATAGCTGCTGCAGTGGTCAGTCTCAAATCTATATCCTTTACACTTCCTCTCTGATTCGTAATGATTATCACCGAGCACTTGCAAGAAACGAGCAAAAGGTTTTTTTAGTCCAGTAAGTTTGCCCATTTTTAGCTTTCAGGACACTTCACTTTCTCGAACTGAATTTTGTCATGCTAACTTTCAAAATTAAACTTTTTAGTCATTTGATCGAAAAAAAAAAGTCATGTTAACTTTTAAAACCTGCTATATAGCCCGTCAAAGAACTAAACGATTGGATTTTGAAAGTTAACTGGACAAAATTCAATTCATGAGAACAAAAATGGGCAAACTTATATTCATGATAAGAGAATTCAAAACATTGAACCATAAATTATGTCAAAAATGCAGGAATATTTGCATTTTTTCTGTGATCCACCGATTTATCACGTCTCCATAAGTTCAAGAACCATATTGTTGGATGAAAATCTGGTCCCAAAGGTATCTCGCAAATGCACTTTTCCAAGCTACAATATTCGAGTGCACGAAAACAATTCTTGAAGTAACCTCTGTACTTGTTGCTGCAGATTTCAGAAATTAGCCTATTTAGTGGTGCTGGAGATCATGTTAAACCATCGTCAGCCTCGTCTCGTTGTTCAAAAGGTATGTACATAAAGAATTGTGTTTTATAGACGTGTAAAGTCTTTACATTTGATATGGTTTGTATTGCAGAATGTACAGAGCAGGGGTGCAAAAACCTTGTGTTCCAACTTGGATTGGTGATCCTGGAGCTGATCACTGGTCAGTCGTCGGACAAGGGTGGTGTCGATTTAGTCCAATGGGTTCAACAACCTCGATTTCCAAGGTCGATGAACAAGATGATAGATCCGGACCTTGGAAATAACTACGATCCGAGGGAGCTAAATGGCCTTCTAAATGTTGCAAGATTGTGCATAACATCTTTAGATAAGCCAAGAATATACACCTCTCAAATTTTATGGTATTTGCAAAAAAAGATCAGTATTACACGAAAATAAAATACATATTATGATAGTTTATCTTGTATTATAGTACAAATTAGTTGGTCCTTTTTTATTAAGTCTAGAATAAATAGGGCTTTATTACTTAGACTTAAGTTAGGGTTAGGGTAGAGATTATTCTCTATATATTCTTTGTGGCCTCGTTTTGAGGAGCTTCGTTATTTTTCGTAAAGTTTGTATTTCAATTTCTCCCTTCGTCTCGACTCTTATCATATTAATTTTATTATCTAAAGTGAGGACTTTTGATTCTTTCATATGCATATGTTGCTCTAACTAGCTGATGTTGGATGTTAGGGACTAGAAAATCATTTGAAATTGAGTGAGGGGCATTCTTGTTAGTTAAATTTGGAAAGAAAGTGAGGTTTGGTTGAAATTAGAACAGTTGTTCTAATTTTGTTGTTCCACATCTTATTCCACTATATGAATGATTGACATGTGTCATATTAAAAAATAATCGACGTCTTATAATATTGAGAGCAACATGTGTTAAAAATTCAGTGGAACAGGACAATCGGACTCAAAAAAACCATATCAATGTTATCAGAAGTTCATTTGAGCTTAATATCATATCATAAGTTTATATTTTTCTTTGATAATATATATGCCCTTACCTAAAGAAATAAAATGTGGAAAAATATAATAAAAAAAAAAATTAGCTCGAATTGTTTTTTTTTTTTTAAAGTGGAGTTCATTTTACCCTCAACAAAATTGATAATCGTACAAGTTTTGATATATGAATGTAATTTGAACTTCACCCAACTCCAAAATTGGAAACCCAAAATAAGAAAAAGCAAATTTAATCAATATGAAGAGAGATCCTTTCATGACTCATGAGTAGGTTAAAAGATGGTATACATGATGGATATAAGACAAATATAAAATGATTTGTTGGTTGGAACCCAAAAATATATTATTGGAAGTGGATATTGAATTAGGTTTAATTTGTTGGTAGATTAATTCATAATAGATGTTTTTTAATCAGGTATAAAATAAAAAATTTACCTAAACACGCAAAAATTCAGACGATTATATACATATTAAATAATTGAAATACATGCACTATCATCTGCAGATTGCAATTCAATTGAAGTCAGTAGAAATATTCGAACCTATACTAGGAACATATAATGGAATAGTTTTATATCCGGATAAGTTCAAGAATTGATCCTAGTGTAGTTAGTTCAAATTGACACTTTTTTTTTTTTTTTTTTCATTTTATATGAAAATCCTTAATTAAAAAAATGTAGATATAGAGTTTTGATGTGTCATACTCCCCCCCCCCCACCCACCTATATGATATGAATTTTATTTTTATTATAGTTTTGTGTAGAGTTAGTATAGTGTTGAATTGAAGTGATAGCCCACCAAATTAAGTTTTTTTTTTTGTTTAATTAGAAATAGAATTACATCATCATGACCTTCATTTAATTCATTTTATTTTGTTCGTGGGTCCTTTTATTTATTCCTCACGCTTCCTAATCAATTTTAAATTATTCCTAACTATTTTATATATAAAAAAAAGTTAAGGAGGAGAATAACAACCAACACTATTATTAATTTATTTCGAAATACAAGTACATAAATCGACAATTTGGTATATTATAAATATTGTTTTAGGGTCAATGAATAATATAAAAATGTGAAAGGGACATATTTTTGGACATGTGGGTGTACGTATTTGATTCACAATCAAAATTGAAAACGTAACCACGACTTTATCGATTTAACGTTGACCAAAAATGTTTAACGCTAAATTAGAACCGACACTTCACTATTAAAGTTAAACATGAACATGTTTGGTTTTATTACAAGGAAACGATATATGCACATCTTGAAGTATTACTAACGAATACGACTTTAATATCGTAGTTTCTTCATCCCGATGATGAAAGTTACTCATGAGCTTTGAGTACGAAGGTTAAGAAATATAATATTCTCTCCATCTATATGTAAGCTTCTCATTACTTTTGAGGATAGAGATTAAAAAAAATAATTGAATAATAAATATAATACAGTTTCTCGTTACTTTTGAGCACAGAAATTAAAAAAAGTAATTAAATATATAATACAAGTGATGTAATTGAGAAAACGAAAAAAAAAGAAAAAAAAAAGTAAGATAACAAATGAAATGTAAGAATAAAAAATTAAAAGATATTGATAAAAAATGGTATGAAAAACTTATAGGCCAACGAACCAGTAGGACGGAAGAAGTATAATAAGTGGATGTATTAGAGGTGAAGATTGATCTAATCTAAATAGGTTGATACGGATTTTAATATAAAATTTGGAGTATAATTTTATATAATAATTTTTTTTAAATAATTCAAAAAAAAAAAAAGTGAGCCTTGCTAAAATTAGATCGATGGATTTTCTCTTTTATTTTTTGTAAATATTGTTTTAATGCTCGAATTAAAATATGCCAAAAACTGGTCACAGTCAAATAAGCCATCCATAATATTTAATTTTATTAAATACATTAAAATATAATTATTACTATACTTGATTGTTACCTGTATTATGATCACATTGATCCTGAATCAAGATAATTTATTAAAAAGTTTTGACCAAGTTTAATGAAAGTGTTTGTCGTAGAATGGCGTTTTCTCTGTTGAAAAGAAAAACTTATTTTTGCTTTAAAAATAATTGTATAAAAGGTTGAAGATTTGGATAATTAGAACTATTAAATTGTGTAAATCTTCATTTTTGTAGTCAAAATTTGCAAACAATTAATTAGAGTGCATTAATAATTGATATATCTTTATCTTTAAGTTGTATTGTAAACAATTGCATATAAGTATGGTCCAAGGGTCCAAAACATCATTCATGATTTAAATCATTTAAAAATTATTATGCATAATAATTTATTATAATTAACTACTAGAAAATTCGTCATTTTGTCTTTTATTTCACAAGTGAGTCTCAAGATGTGTGCTAATTTGAACTTGTGACATTCAAGTTTTTAACTTATTTCACCAACCAAAATGTCTATTTTTTTCTAATGAGATCATTTGTTTCAATTTTCGTGATCTACGTTTTACTCATGTCAATAGGTAGATAATTGACATGTGTTATATTAAAAAATAATCAACGTCCTATAGTATTAGGGGGCAACACGTGTTAAAAATTCAGTAGAATGCAATACCAGTGAAAGACGAAAAGTGAAACATAAGAATTGAACTGCATTTTTTTAATATTTGATCATCCAACAGGGTGCAATACCGGTGAAAAAAAAATAGCATGAATAAACGCACCCTACAAAACCTTCAATTTAATTAACCGAACTGATCACATTCACTACAACTCGATTCTTTCTTTCCACATTTGTTATTTCACTCTATTGAATCATTAACACGTACTTGCTTTCGTTATTATAAAGCGTGATTTTTTTTTTTAAATGACACTTGTCAACAATTCAGTAGTAGAATAAAACGAAACGTGAAACGTGGCGGACAGAGGTTGGCCCAACTGCCTCCAATTTTCAACGGAGGGCTTTGATTTTGGGAGAAGATAAGAAATTCAATTGAAATTCAGTACATTTGTCCCTATAATAAAATATTAAAATAGATACATTTTTGGAAAAATGTACATCATCAAGATACCTTTCCCAGATTTGTTATTCTGCCTTCACTAAAATAAAGTGATGTTGAAGTACTGTATAAGCATCAACCAAATTAAGCAATAGATTGACAAGGTTTTTTGTCCTTTGGTCCTTTTTGTTTGTTGTTCAAGAAATTGTTGAGAAAAAATATATAATTTCAAGAATCATTTGACTCACAATATAATACAAAGATATATTCCAAATAGCTTACTTGCATTTTCATATTTGTAAAAGTGCTTTTTCAAATCACATTTATTCAAGATCAAGAATTTGTTTGATGAGAATATTGGTTAACCCAATGCCAAAGCAAAGGAATGTCAAAGATCAAAAAGGGAAGGCGAATCATCTTTACTTGCTCCATCTAGGTATTTAAAATTAGGGAGGTGCAAAGTGAATCGAACCAACATACGAGCTACAGTACTTTACTTGTGCTTGATTCGAGACAAAAATGAAACTGATTCGAACTGCTCAAGTAGTTTTCGAGCTCGAATTCAATCTCAGCAATAGTAGATTCATTAGGCTTGCAAGTTTAATCAAAATAAAATAAAAATATTTAATTAATGTTATACTCCCTCCATCCACATAAAGTTATTTTCTTTTTTTATCTACATAAAGTGTATTTATTTCCTTTTTTTAAAATATACACCATCACGCTTATTTTATATACTTTATTCATAAATAAACAATATTTTTAAAACACAGTGTAAAAAGAAACAAGCACACTACTAATTATCAGGAGAAGTATACGATACCGAGTTGAGCTCGAGTATTCTGAATTTTTCATCGAGTTCAAGTCAAGTTTTGAGCTTCGAGTTTTCTAATCGAATCGAGTTCGAACTTGACACTACTTGACTTGATTCATTTACACACGGGTAGAATAAGGAAAACAATACTCCATAAAAGATAAAACTCAAATGAGATAGAATTGGTATACTTGCATTATATTGAGCAAAGAATTGTTCCTTTTCTCTTACAAGTCCAACCATTCTTACATATGTACAAATTAGAGTATAGACAGAAGTCCCAATCACATCCAACCACTCTTTCTCTAACTTTTCTCTTGTTTGGGTCCTTAAAGAAACCCTAACTCAACCACCATCACCACACATTTTGCACCAACAAATTACATCAACATACTCCACTTCTTAATCCTACAAATTAACACCTCTTGAGTTGGAAGACTCTCCAATGGCTAACTTAGGTTTAGGGCATTTTATTTTTCCAGCCACTCTCAAACCTAATCCCACTAGAGCAATCCAACATCCTTCCTTCCTTCTTTCCAACAAACTCTAGATTTACCTCCTCTGCTTTTTCTGCAACAATAAACGATCAACCATCGGTTAGATCACAATCGATCACATGATACGGAAATTCGGATTATTCAAGTTTAGCATAGAGCATATTAGAATACAAGTGAATCAAGATCAAATGATGTTCCTATGTAGATTCCTCTATTCCAAAAGAACAACAAAAAATGCTGGTGACATCAGAGTTAATAAAGAGAATTCCACTCTTTTAACTTTCACATGAGACAAGAAATATGCAGCAACATTGCACAAATACACATATTATAATTATTATCATCCGCAGCCTGCATGAACCATGACACTTTTGACCTAATGTAAGTTAAAAAATAGCACATCAACATTGAAGTCTCACCACCTTCTACCAAAACCACCCACCAAAAAAGACCGAGAAATCATCATAGCATCTCTAATATGATCACAACTAGCAAAATATGTATCAATCATTCAACAGCTCAAGTAAATCAATGAGTTAAGACCTCTTTTGGTGGGGTACAATAAAATTTATACTCAACACATTAAACTTGATCATAGATAACTCGTCATATCTACCAAAACTATTTAAAGAAAAACACAAAATCAAGAAACTAAATGCAAGGCAACAAAAAGAAAGCATCTTCTTCACTTACCAGAGGCCAAAAGATGATTTTATCAGTCCTTGAAGAGAACTGAATCCGCCATTTCCATCAAAGGTTTCAGGCTATCAGGGGAGAACTTCCTGGAAAACATATAACTAAAACTAGAACTGGATTCCCTAAGCGTGTAAATAAGCTCAGGGGAGATTTCAAGAGGGTGATAAGTGTGTGGATGGCCATTAACACTATCAGTCCAATTAACCCTAGTCAGTGTATACTGAGAACACCCATTTGGATCCTGCATCGACAGCAGAGTAGGGAAATAATGTTCTTCAGGATAACAACACTCAATATTCAAACAGGGCAATTTAAACTTCTTCCATAGCTTCCTATCCTTAATCACCATGAGAGCGTGCTTTCGTGTGAGCACAAAAAACTGAGAACCCACACGAAATTCATCAAATTTAACCTCAGGGAGCATTAACTCTTTCCCCCTCGCGTTATACCTATCCCATAGATTGGGCTCATTGTCAAGAATCTCAATGTAGCTAGAGAATTCCAAATTCCTTGACAATCTACCTAGATCGAAGAGGAAATTGTAGAGATAGTTAAAGGAGTGAAGAGGGATACAGTGCTGGGAAATCAGGGCGAAGTAGGCGTTTGAGGGATCGTCAAGCATCGCGGTGGCGAGGAGGCGGCGGGCGGCGGAGATGAGAGTGGGGGAAGATCTCTGGGTTCTCTTGGAAGGGATGAGTTTGTCTTTGAAGATTCCTTCGAAAGGGGGGATTTTAACATACGGGTCTGCGTGGATGTAAATATTGTAGTGTTTGAGTGTGACATTGGAGAAGAATTTCTCCCATAAAGGGGCGAAATGGAGTTGGGAGTTAGTGAGGAAAAGGAAGGCGATTTTGGGGCGGCGGAGGCCGGTGGAGATGTGGGATTTGACGGCGGGGAGGCGGGTTGTGCGGCGGGAGAAATTGGCGGCGTCCATAGCGATTGCTTTATGGAAAAGGGACAGGTCGTCGAGCTCGTCGGGGATGGAGATGGAGATTTGGCGCGGCGGGAGAATTCGAGGAGCGAGAAAGAAGAAAACAATCGGAAGAGAGAGAAGGAGGGTGAGAGCTGGGATTAGTGGGGAGGAGGAAGTTGAGATTATAGCCATGGCGGCTGCTGTTATGGGGAATCTGAAATTTTAGTAGGGTTGAAGGGATTTAGAGGGATCTCATTACGGCGGCGACGCGGTGGCGGTGGTGGTGGTGGCGATTTGGTGGTTTAGGGAGGTTTTGAGAAATATGTTATGGATAGGTGTGGGAGAAGTCAGATATGAATGTGATATGATGGATGGATGGAATGAGTTAACGCCGTTAAAAATCACCTTTTTTTTTTCTTTTTTCTTTTTCAATTAATGAAAACCGTGCATTTTTTGTACCAAAAAAATTGAAATTTAGGGTTGTGTGGTCCAAACACCACCAACTATTAAATCATAGAAAAAACACTACTGTAGTACTTTCATACTAGGAATGGAAGTTCCCTTAAGGTGAAAGTTGAAAGTAGGTTGAGAAGATTTTAACAAGATCTTGTACATGTTTTTCATTCATTCAACATGTAAATATATGCTCTTTCTAACCGTTTATAAGTTTTCCATTACTTTTGAACATATAAATTAAGAAAAGTGATTAAATTATAGTACAGTGCAATGATGTGATTGAAAGAATGAGAGAGATAGACAGAAAAAGTAAAATATAAAATGAAGTGTAAGAATAAAAAATTAAAAGCATTTATAAAAAAAAGTATGGAAAGTTTATAGACGAACATACCAAAATTGTCAAATGAAAAAATTAATAGATTTCTTAACAAAATGCTCACCTATTAATCAATTTTCACACTGATGTGAGCGTGTGAGCGTGTGACAACTTTATTAAAGTGATAAAGTAAAGTTACTGTGAAAGAAAATGTAATAAGTGAGAATTTTAAAGGTAAGAGTTGTAAGAAACAAATTTTTTTTTTTTTACAGTGTGAACTAATGAGATAAACAAAAAAGTTAGGTGTGAAAACTGATTTGGAACAAAGAGAGCAGTATTTTATCGATATCAACAAATCCAAGAATATAGAACAAAACAAGAACATGACACTGATTCTACATTTATTTTTAATAAATGTGTATTTTTGTAACACTAGGGTTGAATATTTCATGCACTTCAAAGGACAGTCAAAACTTGGAGACAAAACAATGTTATAATGGAGCAACAACCTCTTTATTCTTTACATTCTGAGAACCGATTAAATTGTTGGTTGGTTGGTTCACCATTATTTCCTCAACCCAAGTGGAAATGGAACAACTTAATTAGAATCAGTGTTGAAAAAATGAAGCTTTCGTATATGGATCCGTCGTTATGATCTCTGCAACTGCTGCCCGTCTCCTGATGCAAGCTTCAGCAATTGAAAGTGGGTGCTGCTGCAGGATAGATATAAGAGGAACTTGTGCTGTTGTTATAGGTAAGCTAATGAGAGACTTGGCGGCTGATCTTTGTGGTCGGTTTGTCTCTCGCATTCACAGGCTTTGGAGCAGTAGGACTGTTTTTGGCAGCACTTCCACTGGCACTGAGTCGCCTGGCCCGTGGAGCCCCAGATGAAATCCCTACTCAAATCAGATGGTGGAAAATTAGAAATTGCTAGCAACAAAGTTACTATTGTTCTCATTTCACATAGTTTGGCAGAAAGAGAACTCGTATATGGAATAAACTGACATGAATATCAAGAAGAGAGAACGAGAGTCGTACCAGGCAGAGATAGTCGTTTAATTCCTTGTTTGTCTGAAAGGGTTGCTGATCTCTCTTTAGGATTACTGAGTGATCTTACACCGAAACTGGACTTTGAGGTAGCTGCTTCCTTAACAGCTGGCTTAGCACTCGTCCTGCTAGAAGCAACATTAGCTGCTGACTTGCGGGGTGAAGGACTACAGCCTTCAGAATGGGACGGAGAATCTCTTTTCTCGTTTAAACTGTTCGCGTTATTTTTAGAACGGGGGACGGGTTTCCCCTTTCCAGTATTTGATAGTGATTTCTTCCCTGTGGAAATTGACTGACTTGTGGGTGCATTTTTTGCAACAATTGATTCCTTCTCAAGGATCTTCATTCCTTCATTGAAATTAGTGTCTGAAATGCGATTTTCCCATGGGCGAACAGCCATCCATCTCTCCAACCAATTCCACCCCCAGTTGCCTTTATCTGGTTCAAAACCAACTGGCGACGCCTGCTGCCTTGACCCAGCTTGCCACTGCATCATAAACACTCTATTTTTAGCAAAATGGGCAATTAATTGCCAACAAAAATTTATCTTCTCCTTAAACGCATGACACTTTCCTGGCCTAAACACCCTTTTATCTCACATCTAGCAAGCAATTGTCATGTTTAAGATCAAAGTGCATTAATTCTTAATATATAGTTCTCTTGTAGGGGCCAGAAGCAAAACAACAGCACAACGGGCTCCGTTAGAAACTACTTTGCATACGCTTTGCACAGATGATAAACCTAAGTTGCTAGAAGAGCAACTGAACCCACTCATATGCCATTCAAACTTTCTTTTACAATCATGTGTGGGATATCACACCTCTCATGTTCCTCCAAAGCTTTTACTCAATGTAATTCACTAATCTCCAGTCTCCATATAATTTTGACAATGAATCCACTTTCTTCTTCAGTTTTAAGTTTAGCCCTCGAAGTTCTCAGAGTAACCTAGTAGAATCTAGCTCCAAAAGACTTGTATAGACCAAACTAGGGTAAACCAATTCCACCAAATTTCTTCCATCACAAAACTTTAAAAAATACCTAAAAGTTTTTTTATCTTCCAGAAAACGGTATAAGAATAAGACTGCATCCTCTTGCCTGGAAGAGCTCAATCTATATTTTGGTCACATCTCGAACTGCTTGTGGGTTTGGGTAACCAGACTGAGATCAGGCCAATTAAATTATATCTGCTCTCAGTAAATCTTGTACACTGAGACCAAGTGTTTATTAAATACTAGCAAGCATTTCTATCCCCCCCACATGGCAAATTGGCAATGCAATCTATAAAACTCATGCCACAGTCCTGTAACCCGTAGCATCAAATATTGCTAAATCCAAAAACTTCTGGACAAACAACATAATATATTGATGCTCAGGTCTTTCTATGCAACTGCCTCAATAGGTTTGAGTACAGTACTTCTTAAGGAGAAGTATTGGCATGAAATATTATAGTTTCTCATCTCATCATTTATGTTTTTTTTTTTTTTTTTTGAAAAAATAATTTATGTAATGTTAATCATTGGCTACTTATGCAGTACTTTTTCCCTTTTTTTATTTTAAAAATTGCTAAATTATTTCTACTCACGTGAGAAAGTGATTACCTGCCGAGCTAAAGCATACGCCTTTGCCTTTTCACGTTTAGCAGCTGCCTCCTTCCTCTTCTGCAACTTGGCATTTATTTCGTCAGCAGACCCAGACCTGTCACACCACCCATCCTGGGTAAACAGACAACAAATCAGAGAAGCCAAAAGCTAGTGCACTAGTTACTTGAACAACTCCAGAACAGATGGTAAAAGTGGATGGATTAGGTCCCCCAATGGGTCTTAACTTTTATAACAGTAAAGTATGCAAGGACCAAAGCAGAAGGTTACCTGTATTCTTATAAAGAGGGAGTCTCATACATGAGATGGGTCTTACATTAGTATTTGGGTCATACTTTAGTTTAAAACATCCATAACCCCGTGGGGCATAATAATAGTGTAAATAGGATCCGTCTCATGTATGACTGTTTCGTGCAAGTTTTTGTCTTCAATAAATGATGGTTCTAAAGGCATTCATGGCACATGCCAGTGATTCTCGACCAACCAGAGATTCATACCGCATCGGTATGCCAACTTTTTCTAGTAACCAACAAATAATAGCATAACCTACCAAAACGACTTTGGGGTTGTAGTGGCAATGATATTAGCAACAAATAATGCTGCACAAGTACTGTTCTTTTTCTCGACAAATCCCAATTCTAGCAACCAATAACTATATTTATAGCCACCCACACTGGAAATACTGATTCTACAGTAACAACATATTAGGAAAACCAAACAAATTGCTATAGTCCCGTTCCTTATTTTCCTTCAGTATATTCTAATATCCAAACAAAATATTTCAACACTTGCATATAAGAGAAAATGAAGGCAGCTGCTAATGGCAAATAGCACAACAAATGAAGCTATTTCTCTTCATGATGCATTTCCTATTTCTGTAATTCTATGAGTAAGTAATATGAAACTGAACAATCTTTTGCAACAAACCACAGCAATTAAATGAATTATTGGTCATTTCATATAGAGTAAAAACGTCACTTACTTCAATTTTTTTAACTTCAGCCTCGTCTTCAAGTTGTTCTTTAAGCTTCTGTTGTGCTGTTTGATTCTCTAATGCCATACGAGCATGCCTCGCTCTGGTACGAGCCTGAACTCTTACTAAAGCTTGCATACAACGGAGAGTAATTGCAGCTTGCCTTCTTACAGCATGGCCCCTGACAAGAGCTTGAAGTCTCACCAGTCCTTTTAGAGCATGTAAGGCTCGTCTAGCCTATAGACAACAAAATACAGAAATGAGAATCAAAAGAATGATGCTCATTTTGGTAAACAAAACCAGAACCATGAGTGCTAGAAATGCATAATCTTGGCTACATCTACAGTCAACACTAAGCACACCAGAAAGAACAAACATGCAAAATGCCACAGAATTCACAGATAACTTCTAAAATGTAGTAACTATATTATATTATAATATATCAAAAGATGTATACAGGATACTCATTCTTACCTGTGTAAAAACAATAACCAAGACAAACGGTTATAAAAAATTTGTCCAAATTTAAATTCACCCAAAATATAACATTAAGTTTAAACTAGCGCCATGGCCCTGTATGGATAAAGATTGCAGTTTCAGCTATTTTTTAATATCGAAGTGTAGATAGGCCATTTATGCTTCCTTACATAAGTATAGAATTTTCACGGAGTAACAACAATAAAGATAAATAATTACTGCACTAATGATGAAACTACTTTACAGGTTCTCGTTCATAAATACCTTATGGATAAGAACTTTTCATCTTTTCGTATATTATCATGAATAATGATGATAAAAGAAACACCACAGCAAACTGGGTTTTGATCAGAATAAATTCCACATCCTCATTCGTGAAAATTTTATGTTCAATGAATTTAGATCAAATTATACACCAGTAAATTTATATTCTCTTAATCCAAAAATATTATGCTCACACAATATTCACAGTTTTCTGGATTTCATATTCAGATAGTTCAGATCTCACAAAAAGCACGGATAAGAGAACATAGAGAGAAAGTAAAAGAGATATTAAGATGAAAGCTTCTTCAAGCCCTTTATGTTGATGAAAAATACGATTAGAGGAACTACTACTAGATCAGCGTGACAGCAAGTCATTTAATAATCCAGAGTATGAATAAATTTTATACCCGGAGTCCTCTAAAAGCAGTTTGGATGCGCGTGGCTGCCAAGTCTATGCTCATGCCCTCTCGAATTTGAGCTCCATTTTGCAACTGAAATGAAGTGGAAAGCAAAAGAGAGTAGTAATAAGGGTGAAACTGTCAAGCCCTTGCATTAAAAAAATAATGAATAAAAGCCTATAGCAAGATCAGCAAGTAATTAAAATAGTCTAGACAATGAAAGAAATCTATACCAGAAATTCTCTAAAAACTGTTTGGATGTGTACGGCTGCCCATTCTTCTCTTATATTCAGTTGAAGATGATCTGCTTGTCGCACCTTAAGTGAAGTGGAAGGCGGGTTAGCTGGATCTGGAACTAGGAGGTTTGCATCTTCAGTAGCTACGGATACCATTTCTTCTCTCAAACCCTTTTGTGGTTCAGCAGCATTTTCCACCTGAAGTGAAGTGGAAGGCGGGCTAATTGGATCTGGAACTGACTGGAAATTTGCATCTTTGGCTGCCCATTCTTCTCTCATATTCAGTTGAGCTGCACTTTGCACCTGATATGAAGTGGATGGAGAGCCAACTGGATCTGAAGCTGATTGAACTTTTGCATCTTTGGCATCCATAGCCATCCATTCTTCGGGCGTATACCATAGAAGTTCAGCTCTATTTTTCACCTCACGAGAAGTGGAAGGTTGCAAGTTTTCATTTTCAAATTCTGGATCCACATTTTGATAAAATTCCTTTCCAAATACATCTCTATCAAACGGAGAGTACTTCTTCCTTTGGCGCCGAATCCTGCCAGTGCTTCCAGGACTCTGCAAATTGAAACCAATTTGGGAGAATAAGTTTCATGCCTGTGGCCCTGTTCAATCAAATTTTAGCATATTTGGAAATATATAGACAAGAACTATTTTATGACAGACAAAGGGCTTTCTATACAGGACACATTGCAAACATCTTCTTATCATGCTATTATCTGAAGCGCCACCATTCTGCTTGTGAATGTTTGCTTGTGAATGTATAAACTAGATGCTGATTCAATTAAATGTGTTCAACCAATGTTCCCTAAAACTACTTCCCATGTACTTTCTTTACTTAAAGGCAGCTGAACTTTCTGTGTACTCTCTTCTCACTCCCTTTTTAATTAACATAAAATTAAGAAAGTTGCAGCATATGAAAAAGATGTTAAAAGAGAAGCATCTTCTTTGCTTCTGGTTTGGGAAGGGAGGGTAGAAATGAAAATTTATATAAAAAGAAGGATTCACCGACATTTTCCTCCTCTTGAGACACCAATTTGTCTTTCTTCAAACCAAGCAAAGTTTTTATCCATTTCTTCGGAGCACCCATCACTTTTGACCTGCCACGAATAAGTTCAAGAAAATAATTTATTAGTTTGGCCAAATTCTGGCTTTCCCTCTTGAAAATGACACGTGAACATCATCAGAGGCAACCAACATGGAAAATTTGGGCATGCACGTGTATACACAAGTGTTTAAAAAAATAAAATAGGTTAGTTCGTAACTTGGTTGACTTAAAATACTGATAATAAGTAGTCTCCAATGTGAACATGTGATCAATTGAAGGAAAATAAGTATGAAACTCTAAATAGAGTTGTCTTCACATGATCTCATCTCACCACCTAATAGTGCTCATACCAATCAATCAAGCATAAAATATAAAAAAGTGTGACAATTGCAAGAATAAAAAATATGCAATGATGATATTTTGAATTGTTTTGGAAGTATAAACCTTTTTCATGTGTAATTTTTTTACAATTGTATTTTTATTAAAAAAGCCTTTTTCATGAAATCTTATTTAGATGCCTTATGCCTTTTTAAGCTCTGGAATTTGCATTTATCTTTTTGTTTCACACACTATCCTTCTTACTACTTGTGCATACCCAATTTCAACATTCTGGATCTGCAACTGATCATCAAACAAAAGGAACAAGACAAGGAACATAACTGCAGCTTTACAACAAATAAGCAAAGGAAGATATACGTCTGATCATAAACAGAACCAGGTCTTATGCATTGGCAACTTGTAAATACATCTCCTAGAATGCCATGTATGATTCATCCACACTTAATCATTAAGAAATTGGCATATTTTCCTACAGATGATCTCCAGCAAGAATTTCACCGTAACTAACAAATCAACCAGGAGAAGAGCTCATAGGTATAGTCAATGATGATAAACATTGTACACAAAAGAAGTACAGTATAGTTTTTTTGGCAAATCAGCTATTAATTCCAGAAAATAACAAAAACTTGGGAAAGAAACTTACAATTAATTAAATTAACACGGTTTGAGGCAGAAACTAGAAACTAGTAGCAATAACCATAACTAAGAAAGAAAGAATGACATAATTCCCCACTTCGATCATTGTACATTTTCACAACGCATGCAGAAACTGTATAAACACACAATTACGCAAGAAGCTACATTTTCCACTCAAATTATTCAATAGAAGACGTAATGAATGAAGAAAACTAACTTGCAGGCAGTTCAAATTTCTGGAAATTCTAAATTGTGTCATTAATACGATACTAATCCACACACCAGAGGCTCAATTCCGAAAATTTACTGAGGAAAGTCTGGAATTCGACGAGAATTTTGGTTTTGTTGCGAACTACACCAGTTACAAAATCTACCGCACATTTGCAAATATACAGAGTATAAATCAAAAAAGGGTAGATAATGTAGCTGGTGCAGTTCACAGCGTTGACAGCAACCCACAGATTCACGGCGCCGAAACCCTAATATCGGAAATCGACTCACATCGGCGATGAGTAGCTGGTGAATTTGGGATCGGATTTGGGCATAAACCCGGTTAAGGTGGAAACTCTTAAAATAAAAGTTATAGTGGCGTTTAATTTGAATGAACAAAATATTTAAATCGGGTCTAAACTGCTATTCAAATATCTTAAAATTATCTTACGGAGTATTTGTTATTTTTATTCTACTTTATTAGTTAAAAATAACTTTTGTATCCTTTATTTTATAGGAGTATCATTTAATATTAATAAACAATTTCATTATTAAATTAAAGATGAAATAAAAATGAGATCAAAGGAATAATAATTATTTGTTGATGGAGTGTAATTTTTTATGAATTATATTTATTTTAAAATGAAGTAAGATGGGTCATTTAATTTAGTGTTGAATTAAGGTAAGGTAAGAATATGTAATTAAAATAATTTTTTTTTTATTGATATTCATAATTGGAATGTATCATTCGTTCAATATTGATTGAAAAGATGAATGATAAAGAATACGATGCATGAATAATAAAATAAAACTAGGGGTGATTGGTTTGCTAAAAGGAATCGAAAATGATTTGGTATAAGGTAAAGATAGTTGTCCAAATTCTGTACATCAAGAATTACTCTTGATTAAAAAGATGGATGATTAATGTATAATGTATTAATATAATCGTTCATTTAAAAAGATGGATAATTAATGCATTAATATAATCGTTTGTTCTATATCGATTGAGACACATTAATATAATCGGTCGTTCTAATAAATAAGACGACGCATGATGAACGATTATATTAATGAGATTTTATTCTAAATACGTCCTAAACTTCTACACATTAATATAATAACCGTTCTTTCAATCTCGTTCCTCCCTAATAAATCAAGCATTCCCATCCCTTTTCCGAATGGGAAAAATGATTCAATTTGATTTTTGAGTCTCAAATTTAGATTAATGAAGCTTTCTAAATTATAATTCATGTACAAATAATTTAAACAATCATAGATTTGCTCTTATAGGTTTCTTCAATCCAAACAACAAATAATAATTTTGATAAGAAATAATTAAATACCTGGAAAACGTCTCTTGCAATTCCTGGAGGTGAATTTATAGATTCATAAAGAAACCATGGTTAAATTACTGGAGAATTTCCAAAAAAGAGAAAAAAAAAATGCAGAGTGTTTTTTAATGTTGTGAATATAATAATGAAGAGAATGAATGTTAGAGGAGAATATTTCTTGTTGAAGAAAATGCGGTCAAGAGTATTCAGCGGCGTTGCATCAAAACTTTTACCATTAACCATTTTTTAAAAACCATTATATTTAATTTTTAGGGTAAAATATTATTTTCGTTTTTGTCCTTTACTTTAAAATTAATTATCTATATTTACAAAACTCGATGTTTTAGTCTTTATAACGTCAAATATATACTCCATTTGTTCTGAGATGACTTGCACGAGTTGATCGACACACTTTTTAAGAAAATGAGATTTAGTGGTTGGTGATGTAAGATAACTGATGGGTATTTTAGGTGATTTTGTGAGGTGTAAAATAAAATGTAGGTAAAAAATGAGTGACAATTTTGAAAATAAATTAATGTTGGGAGGATATTAATTTTGTGGGTTATTTCTATATTAAGAGTGTGCAAGTAATCTTGAGACGTAAAAGTGTGCAGGTAATCACGGGACGAGGAGAGTATATATTATTTTGTGTCTGAATTAAACACTGAACATTTATAACCAGATTGTTGTCGATATGCGAGTCTTTAACTCTATCAAAATCAGCATCATTGTCTAATATATTATTTTTCTCAAATCGAATGAGTTACCACTGCTTATCGATAAAATGACTAAAATACATAAGTTTGTAAAAAATATAATTAATTTTAAAGTCGAAAAATTTAAAGGATAAAAATTTAAACAGGTACAATTCAAAGGACACAAATTGTATTTTCCCTCTATTTTTTTCTTTATCAATTTTTTTCATATAAAACTAACTCAAATAATAATGCAAACCTTTTTATTTTCGCGCAAAACTAACAGAAAGGGTTGGGGTATATACCCCTCCAGCTTTATTAGATACACTCTCCCGATACATATACTACCCTTAAAGTACCTCTGAGATAGATGCACTCCCCCCAAATTGTCTATTATACCCCTTTATCTTAAAAATTGGTATGATACATGCACACCCCCATAAAACCCTAATTTCCTCATTTCTTCCCCAATCCTCCTTTCCCCCTCATTCCCTCCTTCCCCTTCGTTTCTCTAAGCCACCGCCGCCCCAAGCCACCTCCTCCGGCGCCGCCCGCTCCAACGTCGCCGCCCTGAAGAAACAGGTAGGTTTTTTATTTTTTTATTTCTGCAAGCGGCGGCGCCGCCCCTCTCGCCTAGCGGCGCCGCCGCCTCCTCCCCACCGCCCTCTTCACCCCCTCCCCTCCTCCTCTCGCTGTCGCACTCCCCCTTCCTCCCCCATTTTTTCTATTTTTTTTCTGCAACTAATTAGCGGCGCAGCGGCGCCGCCCCCTCCCCTAGCGTCGCCGCCTCCGTCCCCTCCCCCAGCGTCGCCGCCTCCGCCCCTTCTCTCGGCCTCCACCGCCGTGAAAGTTGAAACCCTCCCCCAAATCGTCACAGGTTTTTTTTTTGTTTTTTTTTTTTCGACTATTTTGGGTCGCCTAAAAACCCTCTCGTCGTCGACAATAGTTCGTCGATGAGAGTGTTTTTGGCCGACCCAAAATGGCCGAAAATTTCAATTTTCTTAAAAAAAAAAAAACAACGGAGTACTTTTGGTCGACAAACCAGAGTTGATCGGATTACTTTTGGTCGACAAACCAGAGTTGATCGGATTACTTTTGGTCGACAAACCAGTGTCGACCGGAGGGTTTTTGGTCGACTCTGGTTTGTCGACCAAAATAAAGTTTACTTTTTTTATTTTCAAAGTCTGATTTTTAAAATTTCTAAATTTATTTTGTGGCTGCCGGAGGTGCGGCGGCGGCCGTCGTTTGTTGAGCGGCGGCGACCGTCGTTTGTTGAGCGACGGCGACCGTCGTTTGTTGGGCGGCGGCGGCCGTTTGTGGATTGCGGCGGCGGCCGTTTGTGGGTAGGGTTAGGTTAGTGATAGAATTAGGGTTAGTTTAAATTTAAATTGAAGGGGAGTGTATCTATCTTTGTGTTTTTTAATAAAGGGTAAAACAGGTATTTTACATGATTATTTAATTAATAAAAGTGAAGGGAGAGTGTATTAAACAAAGCTGGAGGGGTATGTACCCCAACCCATTCTTCATAGCCGATCCTAATGGATCAACGATTGACTTTTAAGTATTCTCAAGAAGCTTTAAAAAAAAAAAAAGTATTCACAAGAAAGTGCAAAAAAATAGTGTGCCATACATAGTTCCACGCCTATATTGCAAGAAGTTATTGAATCCTCACGATTTTAGTTCGCATATTCACAATTTAAAATTCAATTTTTTTTTTTTTAGAAAATAACTCATTATAAAAGAATTGAATTAATGTCACTCTGTTATGAGATTTCAAAATGTGATTAATGTCGTCTCGCACTAAAACACCTTCGAGCTCAACCCAAATGCCATCGAGAATACAGTCTTCTGGACCAAATACTCATTCTCGTTTGTTGATGGTCGCCACGATATTCAAATACAGTAGAAGTTGTAGCGTTTGCAGCTCTGAATACTTTTCAATATTGTTTTGAAGTTATAAATTTACAGTCATACATACACATTAATTAGTAATTTTGATGCGTGTTGTTATTTTATCAATTTCGGCATGTCCATGGGTTAATTTTTTTAAATATTTATTATAGATGTTAGAGTAACGCTCTAATTTTATTTAAATACTCCCTCCTTCCATGAAAAGTAGGGACATGGGGATGGGGCACAAGTTTTAAGAAAATTGTAGATAAAGTAGATAAAGTAAGGGTATTATAGGGTATTGTGGGATCAATTGTGAATAAAGTGATTGTTTAGGAATAAAGTTGATGGCAAATTGAGTAATTAAGTGATAGTTAAAGGGTGATAGTTTCCATAAAGTGTATGTGACTACTTTTCGTGGACAAAGAATATGTGTCAAATGGGACTACTTTTCGTGGACGGAGGGAGTATATATTATACATATAAGAGGAAAATTTAATCACAAAAACTTATATAAAGGGTTAATTGCAAAAACAAAAACAAAAAAATCACCGCACCTTGTTGTTTATCAATTACAACATACTCCATCATTTTTGTTTTTACTCAAGATATACCAATTTTTTAAGTTTTGCAATTTAATGCACCTACCTATTTTTCGACAATACATAAATGATGTGAATGCCGAAACTGCATTAAAGTGTTACACATATATGTCCACGTAAATTTCATGACTGATGAATAAAATATTTTCTTATTATTATTATTTTTCAAAACGTTTTTAAGTAAAAATAATATGTAAAATTTCAGATTAGTTTTTATGGACTATGTTTTGGAGAATGGTGGATGCGGTCCTATTCTTTTAAGTTTTGAGGAAAATTGATAATAATCAAATCGATTTATGATTTATTTTTAAAAATAATTTTTAGTATTGTTTTTAGTTAAAAACGATTTTTTTAGTTGGAAATGTTTTAAAAAAAAAATCATCAACTGGTATAGTGACATCTATGTGGCACCTCAGCAGCTTTGAAAATTAAACCACATTGTGATTTAATTGTTATTATAAAAATAGATAGATGCATTAAATTGCAAAATTAAAAAAGATGGTATACCTAATTAAGGTAAATTAAAATTAAAAAAAAATACAAATAATCTATCACCAACTATTTTTTTATAAGAAGTATTTCACACCACTGACACCAGTGTTGCTCAACTACAATTATATTTAAATATATATTTTACATATTAGAGAAAAAAGTACTCATACACCACTAATATCTTTTTAGTGAAAATAATTAGTAATTTCCAGTTTAAATCACAAATACTTTTAGCAAAATTTAAATATACACATTAATTGTACACACATTAGTTTCAACAAGTTTTTGTCTACATATATTATATAATCTTAACAAATAGTTTAATGCATATATTATTATATTCGTATTGAATCATAACACTAATTAGTATATTATCATTATTGGAAGATGTTATGAATTTAGAATTAGAATATGTATGGATTTATTTAAATTAAATCAATTCCCCGTAATATAATAGAGATACGATTTGTTATTAGTTTAAATCAACTGCATAAATTATATATATATATATATATGTAATTTTTTTTTTATTATTATTATTTTTTTTGACAAAGAGACATATATATATATATATAGGGGTGGGAATGGGTCAGGCTACCCGACAGGAGCCTACGGCTTAGGGTTGACAACGGGGCGGGTATGGGACGGGTTTGACATTTCCCAGGACCCGCCCCGCCAAAATTTTCTAGACCCGTTACCCGTCCCGCCCCGCTTCAATACCCGTCAAAACTCGCCCCGTTTTGCCCTTTGAACCCGGCGGGTAAACCCGCCCCGCCATCACTTTTTTTTAAAAATTTATTTATTTTAAAAAATAGCACATTAAAATCAACTCTTAAAACTACAATAAAACATCAATTCCAACATCAAATAAAACATAAAATTTTTAATAAAACATAAAGTTATAAACAACTAATCACAGAATAAATAAATAATCTAAGGATCTAAGTCTTTTTTGAAAATAGAGTAAATCGGCTGCAATTTTAGAAGCCATCCTAAATCCGCAGAAATAAAGTAAAGTAAATCAATAAATCCTACAACCACTCTATATAATCTAATTAGTTAGAATTCTTAGATGTCTTACCAATGGAGAGGGGAGAATTAATAAATTAATATTATATATATATATATTAATTTTTAATATATATATACGGGTCGGGGTCGGGTATATGTAATCCCATTACCCGGCCCATACCCGGCGGGTATTCGTTGACCGGGTATTTACCCGCCCCGGGACCCGTTTGACCGGGTATTTACCCGCCCCGTACGGGCCGGTTTTATGCGGGTCCGGGTTTTTACCCGCCCCATTGCCAACCCTACTACGGCTCGGCCTACTAAAACTCGGCTCGACTCGTTTAATAAATAAGTCGGGCTCAATCTTTTTTAAAAGCCCATTTAATTAAAGAGGTCAGGACTAAGCTTTTTTATAGGCCTTCTAGGCCCGCCGACTTATTTAAATTAATTTATATATATATATATATATATAATATTATTAATATATAATTTATAAAAATATAATATAATATATATGATACACCGCTTAGAGAAACTCTAAAAGTAATCTCAAACACGTTTATAAAAAAAAAAAAATGCACACTCGATCGAAGCACGCTCGCTGCACACTCGATCCAATCTAAGTTAACATTCTATGATTTATATTTATTTTTTTATTGTTTGTTCATTCTTAGTAGAGTATTATTAGTATGCCTTAAAAAATATATTCTCAAATGGTTGATAATTTGTAATGTATTTAGTACTAGTTTTTTTATCCATCATCTTGGGTAACTTCTTATAATACCATATAAGATATAAGGCGTTTCCTGATTAAGCATGATGTGCCTCTTTTTTTCTATTTTTATTTTTGCACAGTGCTCGCAACGTGAAGATGAGATTATCTTGAAGAATTGATATATATATTTTTTTTTGTAATGGTTGAGTTATTTTTTTTTTTTTAATATTTGTTATTGTTTTTTATGATTTTGTGGTACTTGTAATTCAATTATTGTATTTTATTTTATTTTATTTTGAAATACACTTAAAAGACCTTTAAAAGGCTTTCGGGTCAGACCTATTTATTAAAAAGGTCATGTCAAGCCTTTAAAAAAAGGGCGCGGTTATAGACACACACCAATCTATTGAGGACACCCACAGTAAAATGAGGACACCCACGGTAAAAATACAAAAATACCCTTCCCCTATTAAAACCTTAAAACCCTATATCTATCTTCACTCATTCATTTGGTACACCCCCAATTTTCGCCTCCTCCCTTTTCCTCCCATGAGCGGCGTCGTCATCCCCCTCCTCTCGTTGCCGGCTTCCCCTACCCTCCTCTCGGCGTCGGCGGCCTCCTCTCGGCGTCGGCGGCCTCCTCTCGGCGCCAACGACTTATTAAAAAAAAGTTCTCCAACTCCGTCGTTTCTCTCTTGGTCGGCGGCCTCCCGTCGCACCCCCTCCCCTTCGCGCCCGTTCGCGGCCGCACCCCCTCCCCTTCGCGCCCGTTCGCGGCCGCACCCCCTCCCTCTCCTATTAATTTCCTCCGTCGCCGCCCAGCCCACAACGCCAAATAGCCCACGTCGCAGCGCCGCCCAAGAGCCTCCCTCTCCAGTCGTCGCCTCCCTTCCCCTGTAAAAAAAATAAAATCTGTGTTTGGGAAACCACACCGCCGCATCTGTTTGAATAAGTCGGCCCCTCTCCACAAGAAATCGACCCCCTCCCCACCAGAAATCGGCCCCTTTTCAAGGTAGGCTTTTTTGAAAAATTTAGGACAATCTGTGTTTTTGGGAAAATTTACGGTTTTTTTTTTTAATTTTAGGGGTTTTAGAAGTTTTGTAATTATTTTCGAACATATTGAGTTTTTTTTTGGAAAAAAAATCGAACGATCAGTGTTTGTTTTGGAAATTTTTTTGAACAACTTGAATTTGTTCAGGCAAAAATTTCGAACAAGATGTTCGTTCTTTTTTTCAGGACAAATTTGATTTGAGTTGTTTTGAAATTTTTTTCGAATATATTGAGTTTGTTCATTAAAAAAATTTGGACATCTCAACTTTTGTTTCTCGAAATTTTGCCAGTTAAGAATTTTTTTTTTTTTGTTGATTTTCTTGTGGACGGACGGTGTTTGTTCAGGGTGGTGTTTGTTTTTTTGTGGACGGACGGTGGGTGGGGATGATTCTGTTGAAATGTAACGGGGTGTACTCATCTTGGTTTTTTTTTTGCAAGAGTGGTAAAAGGGACATTTTACATGTCACTTATCATTAAAAAAAGTTTTGGTGGGTGTACTCAATAGGTTGGTGTGTGTCTATAACCGCGCCCTTAAAAAAAGCCTATGAGAGGTCATGGGCCAGGCTTGGGCCCAAATTTTATATACCAGGCCCAAACTCTTTTCTTAAGGTCTGGCCTGGCCCATTCCCACCCCTACATATATATATATATATATATATATATATATATATATTTTGAGTTATTGCGGTGGTATATTTGTTTGCCATAATCTATTTTTTTAATGTGATTTTACCGTAATACCCTCGTTAAATAAAATATTAATTCAATATTCAACTAGAGGTATTTTTGACCTTTGTAATTTATAATTCACTATATTCATTATTCAATTCGTAGAAAAAATGTATATTTAATTCACAATATTTAATTGTGCTAATCTAGTGATATGTTTGTATTTGACAATAAAAAGGTTTTGGATTAAAAGGAAGAAAGAAAAGATAAATGTCATAAGTTCACAAGTCGAACTAGAGGCCAAGGTGTCATCGAAATATGGTACACCCCTAAATACGACCTAGCAATAAAAGCGATTAAAATTTCCGAAGAAAAATAGATCAATCTAGGAATTTGAAGTCGGTTGAAGGACTATGGAGGGTCATATGCATCACCCCTACTACCCTTGAACTTGGAGACACGGGTGAAATCACTATCAAGCTCTGGCGGTTGGTTGATAGTGTAGTTCGTGCAGGCTCGAGCCTCGAATTCATTGATAGCGCTGTCCGGGATTTGGTGATGGGATAGGCTCCCATCAGGCCTCCTGGGGCTACTACATTTCTTCGTGGAACAAGTCGAGGCTGCCCGAGTAGGGGTAGGAACATCGTTGGCGGTAGCTTCCAAATTTGGATTGTTGTTGGCCGCTACAGGCACAGGATCCTCTGAGGGCTCATTCATGTTGAGAATGGAGAAGGAGTTGCTCATTGGGACCGGATCGACATCGATATCCGAGGAGGGGTTCCGCGAGGTGCTCGGGGCTGGAGGTCTGAGGGAGAAGGCCTCGACCGTCTTATGTGTCGGGTCCTACCACGGGAGTTGTCGCGAGGAGGCGGCGGGGCCTGTCCCATAGCGCAACGAGCAGACACGTGTCCAACTACCTTATAGTGGTTGCAGAACTCCGAAATCTGCTCATATAGCACCTCCACCGTCACAAATTGTTCCTCACATTCAAGGACCAGCCGCTCCAAAAGAGGTTGTTTCATACCCACCTCGACCAAGATTCTAGCATATTGAGCCATGGTCTTAGCTGCTGTGTGATCGTCCATCTTAACGAGCTTGCAAACCGCCGATGTCGCAGCTGAGAGAACCGTGGACTACCAAAGTTCAATCGGGAGGCCGAGGAGGTGTACCCAGACTTGAGCCGACGAGGTTGGCGCCTGGTTCAGATTGAAACCGGGAGACCATTTTTGTAGCCGAATTGAACTTGGGCCCAGTTGCCAATCTCGTCTCCTAAAAATACGATCACACTCTTTCAAAAGGTGAAATTTGAGAATAACAAATCCTTTTCTGATTGGTACAGCAGAAAGGCTCCCATGGAGGGACCAAGACTCGACGAGCCTCTTCGACAACTCAGCATACAGGATTGGGGCTCTTCCACGAGGGGTGATTAAGCGAGCAATCAAAGCATCCTTGAATTCGTTCACTCCAGCCTGTAACGTGGCATTATCGATCGAGATCGTGAAGTAATCTCCCTTCTTACATAGACGCATGTGTTCAGGGGAAACGACTGGGCTCGTGGAGGGGCCACCGAGCAAGGCAGGCATCTCGGAAGAGGGCGGGGCTGAGGTGCTCTGTCCGACTAGGGCAGACATAAACGGGGTGGGAAACAGCAGCGTAGGTAGAGAGCTAACAAATTGTTCGAGAAACTCAGTGAACCCAAGAAAGTGCGCCTCCAAGGATGGGAGGTGGACATCGATGGGTACGGACTGATTAAGAGATTTCAAAAAGGCACTCAGTTCCGAAAATCGATGGATAAGCAGCTTAGCCAGAACAATTTCACCAGAAGAGAAATTGGCCAAGGACGGTGGGGTCGTCGGAGATGTAGACGGTGGGGTCGTCGGAGATGGAGATGGAGGTGAGGAATAAGCTGGGAGCTCGGGGGAGCGCACCTGCGTGCTATCAAGCGGCGACGGAGGGCGGCCGAGGTGGACAGAGAGGGAGGGATGGTCAATCGGGGCCAAGGCCGTCGAGCTCGGCCATGGGAGTGGACGTTGCTACGGCCGTCGTTGGCAGACCTGGGAACAAGGCGGCGTAGAGGAGCGGCAGACGGCAGCCTGGAGCGTGGCGGCGACTACACCGACGGAAGGAATGGGGCGGTGGCAAGGTGGCGCGACTGGGAGGAGGGAGGACGACAGGCGGCACGGCCGACGGCGGCCTAGGGTGGAGAGAGGGTGGGGAAGGGGGGCACTGTGGTGGGGAGAAGGAGGGGAGGGGTTGGCAGCGGAAAACACCTCCTCTGTGTAAGTCGCACACAATGGACTTAGGGTTTACAACTGTTTTTTTCTCTCGATATTCTTCTTTGTTATTTGTATTTATAAATTTGTAATTTGTAATCTTATAAATGTTGATGGAATTTTATAAATATTACTTATTAAATCATATTGCCTATAATAAATAAATAAGAAAATATGGAATTTAATAAGCCAAATACTTCTATACACCCGCGTGCACGGTACCCCCTCCATTTCAAGTAATTTTTAAATTTCAACTCTGACCCGTTTACATTTGGGTCATTTGCAAAAGAAAGGTTTCTCTCACAAAAAATAGATCTCACTCGTGCGATTTCAACGCGATTTCAACGGCGACCCCATTTCAAGAGCTTTCTTCTACGGCGACGGCGTTGAGACGGAAAACGGACGGCATTGAGGCGGACGACGGACAGCGTTGAGGCGGACAACGCGATTTGGACGTTTTTTCGATTTTAGGGCTTCCACGGGCGGCGGCGATTTCATCTTCTACGGCGGGCCTACGGCTGCGATTGACGGATTTCTAGGGCTAGAGTTGCGATTTTAGGGCGGCGGCGATAAGCAACATATGTTATTTTCTAGCACCTCGGCCAACACCAGCTCGCCGCCATCTCCATCGTCACCACCTCATTATCGGCATCACCTTCGGATTTTTTGGTAACCCTATTTAATTCGGAATTTACTGCATAGGATACATTTGATTATTGTGTCGTAGTAATTTATAATGCGGTGAAGAAAAATGGGATGGGCTTGGTGAATTGTATGTCAATTATATTGGTTCTTCCTTATATGATTGTGCATCTGTATTCATCATAAATACGGTGTGCATCTGTATTCATCAATTATATTTGTGTTGGAGGGGTCTGGTGGAAGGTCATTTGGGTTGTAGTAAAAGAGCACAACTAATATTTTAATAAATTGAGGTTGTAGTAAAACAATAGTGTTTTCTTCGGGAGAATTATACATTTTTTAGACTTGAATTGTAACTTTTGCCAAATGTTACTTGTTAATAAGTGGTATTCTTATTATTTATTCATTTTATCTTTTTTTTTTTTTTTTTTTGGATCAAGCAAAATTGATTTATTGATAATGGACTCCCATAACATTGTTTACATGATCAATTGGAGGTACTAGCAGTAGCAATTGAGAAATTTAAACAATAGTATAAGCAGTAGAAAAGGGTATAGAGTGTGTGCCTACGACCAAGAACTCCAAGTTGGACTGATCCAGGACTGTGTTGTGTATACGATGATGAATTTTAAACATTTCAATGGAAAGCCTTACACATCACCAGATATGACAAAGGTATTCTTTTTTCTTTTTCTTTTTTTGTTGATTTCAAATTGTAATCATTTTTTAATTATTATTTTAATGTGAATTGTATTTTTGTAGGCTGATATTCGAAAGGTTTTGAGGGCTGAAATATGTGTCGTTCTAATTCTTTCGAATTTGAATGAACGAAGGGGCCATATAATCGAAAAGATTTACAAATTTTATATGAGGAAGTCGGCCATAGTTCAAAGAATTGTTGAAGAGAAGAAACAAAATGCTTTGAAAGCTAAAGAGAAGAAGAAGAAAGATGCAGCTGAGAATTTGAAGAAAATGGGTTGTGATTTGGGAAGAAGTAAAAGAAAACTTTGATCATGTTATTTGGTTGTAAAGAATTGATTTTTTTTTTTTAACATTACTTTTGTTTAGGGATTAATACTATCAAAATTGATATCAAGTAATGTCAGATGTCTAATGCAGTTTTTAATGCCAAATTATGGTGTTAATTACAATATTTAATATTTGTGTTAAGAAACAAGTAATACAAATATGAATATTTAGTAACACCACACAGTGTATTCACTAATACCACGTGTAATAACTAGTAATACAATGTGTCTAATATGATTTTAAAACTTTAAATAACAGTGTTTAATGTTTTCGCTACCAAAATCAATATTCACTAACATCATATGTCTAATGCGGTTTTTAACTTCAAATTATGGTTTTTAATGCAGTAATACAAATATCAATATGTTGGTCCCAAGTTGAGTTAAGATTGATTAAGCTAGGAAAAGTCTAGAGGGGAGGGGTGAATAGACTTTTCAAAATCTTTCAAAATATCAGAGTTTTAATGCGGAATAGTGTTCTGAACAGTACTGTTCTTACTGGGTCAGATCAGTACTTCCAGTTTCAGTTTTATACTCAACTTTTATTTAGATCTTTACGTAGTAAATTCTACTGTCCTTGGTTAAACAAATATTAAACAGAAAAGTAAACAACACAGAATTTTATAGTGGTTCGACAAATGTCTACATCCACTCTCACAATCCCAGTTGTGATGTTTTATTAACTCTTCCTTGAGTTTCTTGTGGCTTAAAGTCCCAAGACTAAGACTGTGATCTTATCGATTACACTTCCAAGTGTATCTTCGATCGACTAGTAATTCTACAAGTAACTAGCACACTTGTTTACAACAACACAAACTTTAAAATGAAAAGTAAAACTTCTCTTGAATAGCCTTTGATTTCTTCTCTTCAAATCTGTGGCTTCTTCTCAGATTTCTTGATCTCTTCAACTCTGTGAGTTCTTCAAAATGCTTTGTAGACTTGCTCTTGAATGCTTCTTAGATCAGTAATTGTTCAGTAGTCTTTAGCAGTAAGAGATCACACAGTATTTATAGAACTTAGTATGACAGTTAGCAGTTTGTGAACTAACTCTCAACTAACTCTAAAACTGTTTTTATAACTTCCTCTTGTAACCGAATTTGTAACTTCCTTCTTATTCCAAGTCAGCATATCTTCAAATATATCTTCAGTTACGCCTTAAATAAGTTTTCCAAACTTATTCTTCAAACATACTAACTCAGCACAGTAACTTACTGTTCTTAGTTTTACTGTTCTTAGTCAGTAAGCACAGTTCTCCAAACTGTTCTAACTTCTTCAGAATGCTTCTCTTGAACTTCTGAGCTTCTCTTCAACTCTTCAAAGTCTTCTTATTCTGAAGTAGTCTTCTGAGTCTTCAATAGTCTTCTGATCTTCTTCTAATCTAGTTTTAATCTACTGTTCTGAACTTTTACATTGCTGAATACAATAGAATACAACTTTACATATATAAAACCTATCTATACATCAACTGAACTATATACAGAAGAGTACATCTAAGTCCTATACTATAAGCTGTCTATACAATACAAAACATCAGCTTAGTTCCTAACAGTTCTTATATCAGATCAGTAAACATACTAAGATCAGTAAACATATATAAGATCAGTAACTCAGATTTCCATATTTCTTAAGATCAGTAAACTTATTTCATATAACACAATTATATCAACACATAATCACATATATCATTAACTTCAAATTGTTTTTGGCCATCAAAACATACAATCATCAACTAGAACATTGTTTCACAGATTCATATCCCAACACAATATTCAGTAATACCACATGTAATAACCAGTAATACAAGGTGTCTATATGATGTTTCAAACTTTAAATTACGGTGGTTAATGTTTTTGCTACCAAATCAATGTCCAGTAAAATCAAAATTACGGTGTGAATAAATAAACAAGTAATTCAAATATCGATGTCCAGTAATACCACAAAGTGTATTCAGTAATACCACAAAGTGTATTCAGTAATACCACAAAGTGTATTCAGTAATACCACGTGTAATAACAGTAATACCATATATCTGATATGATGTTTTCATGTTTTTGCTACAAAAAAAAAAAAAAAACAATATCCAATAATACCATATGCAATACGCAAAACAATCATCAACTAAATTAACTGGGGATTCGGTGTTTTAGAACCAAACTCGTTCATTTGTGATGATTTTGATGTATTTGCCTTCTTTTTTTTGTTTTTGTGGAGACTACTCTTAATCCTTTTACTTCTTCCTTTTGTTAGTGAGCGCATTGGATCCAAAACCGTGTTGAATGATTCTGGATGAGGCAACATATATATTGGTTTCATCCCTGAAGACAACATATCTTCTATTACCTTTCTTGTGTTAGTCGTAATCTATCTTTCTGAACGATGTAGATGGCTCCATTCACTTCTAGTAAGCTGGTGATTGTGTTGTAAATCATGTCTCACAACTTCAAATCTTTCATTTTTATTTTTTCTGACCAACATTGATACTTTGCAACCTGTTCTTGTAATTCCAACATCCTTCATCTTCACAGATGTACCGGCTCCAGGACTCTTTTCATTTTTTCGTCGTCACTCCTTGACAAGAACACACAAACAATTTGGACAACACAACCTTATTATTGCTTGCAGAATATCTTGTTGTTGATTTACGTATGCTAAACCCCAATGAACAAGCATGGTAACGATACAAATTATACATTTCCTCCACTGTTCCTTTCTCCACACCAAGTAGAGAACCACTAATACCATTAACATCGTCATCGTTTTCTGATTTATATGTAAAAAAAATATCAATACAATAATAATTCATTATTCTATTGTAAGTATGTTTTACATTTTAGAATTTTTGTACCCAGGATCTAAGACCTAGGTAGTGGTGCTCTAACCACTTGAGCTATCCCACTTTGTCGAAGAGAAACATCTTGAATTTCATATATATTCCCACCTATAAATGAAACTAAATTCAGTAATACCACAAATAATATCCAGTAATACTAGAGCATATATCCAGTAATACCACATGTCTAATAATACAAAAAACATAACAATTCTAATAACTTCAGTTAAACACTGTCAAATTGTGAAAAAATCATCTTCTTCTTGGTTGTGAGTATTTTTCCTATTGAAATTACCACAATCTTCATTGTTATGCATATTTCAATGATATTTCCCTAACACCAATAGAATAATTTCATAAAAATTAGAGTAAGAAGAAAAACTAATTGAAATTGGGGATTAAAACATAGATTGTGTATATTTGTTCTTAACTGTGTATTGTGAAATTAGGTTTAAGCACACAACCGCCGACGCAACAGTAGGAACGGCGGCGGCGAGAAACCGCCGGCGGTGGGGCCAGAAATCGGCGGCGATGTGCGACAGAAAGCAACGACGATGGTGGACTTCACGTTTTCACTTTTACGCTCTATTTTTTTTTATTTAATTTTTTTATTATTTGGGCCTTGACTCGGTTCTGATCCAGCCTGACCCATATTCTATTTTGGTGATGTATGCATGGTACACCCGAGGGCACCCAAGTGTGACCCATTTAATAATAATAATGACTAACGGAATTAATTAAACTTTTGAACTTTAAAAAAAATAAATGAATAAAAACTAATCATTTTCATTAAAATGTCGACCGTATCCATTTCTACAAAATATTACTATTAAATATTTTGATAAGGTAAATACTAAATAGTACTATCTTATATAGTAGAGAAAGTTACTTATTTTGGAGGCAAGCTATTTTTTAAAAAAATAGCTTTGGACATAAATAGACCAATATTCTTTTTTAATTTTTTTTTTCAAATTATTTAATATTAGTAAACATTTACAATTTAAAAATAACTTGACTCTATTTATAAAAATCAGCAATGAAATGAATCTAATAGTAACTTTCCTTTTACGATAATGTGTTGTAGAATTTTTTTTTTTTTAAATGTTAAAGATTTTCAAAAGACTTTCGGACCGGAGTCTATTTATTAAAAAGACCAGACTTGAAGCTTGAAAAAAAAAAAACTTTGACAGCCTACGGGCCATGATCAGGCCTAAAAAATATATATATAGGCCCTAATCCCGACTTCCGAACCTGAAGCTTTGATTCATCGCCCGTGGTCATGAAGGAGGCGCCCTCACGGTATTCATTTCACCTCAATTTTTCACTTTCTTTTCGTTACCAACTCTTTGACTATTCAATAGAATTCAATTTTGGCTGAATTGTTACTTTACTTGATGCGAGACAGACAGTGTTGGTAATTGCCGAAAGTTTAACAAATTTTTTCAATGATTTGCAAGAGATCGGGCGTTTGAGTGCCTCCTAGCGCCTAGGCTAGGCCTTATTTCTTAAGAGTGAATCTGATGTATATTGTATGCACTCAAGTACACACAGTGTGGTCAAATTTATTGTTTATTTTTTTTTTACAAAAAAATTTACACTTTACAATAATATTTTCCGTTATAATATTATACATTTTTCAATTATAATAAAATACGCTTTTCAGTTATAATAACATACATTTTTCATTAATATATAACTTACACTTTTCATTAATATATTTTTCATTAATATATAACTTAAACTTCGAAAAAAGAAAATTAAAGTTTGACCGGTCAAAATCAAGTCAAGTACACCATGAGTGCACATAAGACTTTGACATTTCTTAAACCATGCGAAGTGAGCTCAATTAGATACATTTAGAGTGGTTAGTTAGTTAGTTGATTGGTTGGGAGAAATTACGAGTCGAGTTATTTAGCAATTAACAACTACCATTGTGAGTAATCTGTATTCAGTCGCCAAGGTACTTGGAATAATTTTTTATTAGTTTAATTCTACTTTCAGTGATGTATATGCTTAATATTTGTTTCAACAGAATTTTGATAAGAGAATTGATGTATTGCCAGATTCACTACTTATTCACATTCTCTGTTTTCTCGGTGTGAAGACATCTGGAATTACTAGTGTGTTGTCGAGAAGATGGGAATATCTATGGTCTGAGTTGCCAAGGTTGGAATTTGAGTTGGACATGGATCCGTTTGATTATTTAGAAAAATTCATGGTTGAGTTCGACTACGACGAGAGCTTTGCTGCCAATGTTGATGCCTGGGTTGAGTTTTGTGTCAAGAATAAGGCGAAACAACTTATTTTGAAGTTAAACTTGTATAATGATTATGACGATGATGAATACTATACACTGCCTCGGGTGATATGTATTCCTGTTCTTCTTTGACGACCTTGGATCTTAGAGGATGCATTATGGCTTACGAAGGAACAATTGAGTGGCAATCTTTGACCGATTTAACCCTTGAAGATGTGGTGCTGAATCAGCATGTACTTCTAGTTGTCCAATTTTAAATAATTTGGAGTTAACATCATGTCGTGGATTCAATCGTTCTCGACGTCTTAAAAGCCTTGCAATAGTAGAAGAAGATTATCCTAGAACAGATGAAGCGTTTCTGGAACCCTTTATACGCCATTTGGATATTGGAATGATTGCTCACCGAAGAAAGTCGTTGCAGCTCGGAAACATTCGATTGATTTGTTTAAATATGTGTTGAATTGAAAAATCTCAGCATCTAGATATAAATTGCTCTCAGCACAAACCCTTACTTTTGTTATTATCAATATCTCAAAATGACAAAATACAGAGAGAAAGTTATTTATAGTAAAGGCCCTAGCTGAATTATTTTGTAACTGCTATCAAAACGATGTCGTAACATTTAACTTGCTGAGTGTAGAACACGTGACATTGCATTGACTCAATATAACCAAAGTTGACCATTCCAAGCCTCTGTTTCTGTTCTGAATATCTTCAGCCCCCCCTCAAGTTGGAGAATGAGGAACATCACGCATTCCCAACTTGAAGCGCAACAAGAAAAACTGAGCACCAATAAGAACCTTAGTGAAAAAATCCGCCAGTTGTAAGCGAGACGAGATGAACGATGGAAGAAGAAATCCTTGTTTAAACTTGTCACGCACAAGATGGCAGTCTATCTCGATGTGTTTCGTCCGCTCGTGAAACACGGGATTTGCTGTGATATGCAACGCTGCCATATTGTCACACCAAAGAGGGATGGGTAATGAAGGAGAAATACCAAACTCTGAAGCAAGAAAATGAACCCATTGAATCTCACAGGTAGTAGAACTCATTGCCCTATATTCCGCTTCAGCAGAAGAGCGAGAAACAGTCGTTTGCTTCTTGCTTTTCCAGGAAATAAGACAATCGCCAAGAAAGACACAGAAGCCCGTAATAGATCGACGGGTATCCTTACATGCAGCCCAGTCGGCATCGCTGTAAGCATGGAGATTAAGATTTCCAGCGGAAGAATAGAATAGTCCAAGAGAAGAATTTCCACGTAAATAACGTAGAACATGCAATGCAGCCTCCCAATGTGAGGAACGAGGTGCATTAACAAATTGACTAAGCTGTTGTACAGCATAAGTCACATCTGGACGAGTCATGTTTAAGTACAATAGACGACCTACAAGCCGTCTAAAGCGATCTGGATCTGGGAGTAAATCACCACCATCAGTTTGAAGATGCAGACCATGTGGGAGTGGTGTAGAAACAGATTTGCAGTCTTGCAACCCAGTGTCATGCAATATATCTAAAATATATTTGCGTTGGCAAAGATAAATACCTTCCGGAGCACGAGCTATCTCAACACCCAAGAAGAACTTTGCCAATCCAAGGTCTTTAATAGTAAAGTGATGATCCAAGAAAAGTTTCAATTGATTAATCATTCTTGTGTCAGACCCTGTAATAAGAACATCGTCCACATATACGAGCATGGCAAGAAAGTCTCGACCACTAGATAGAGTGAACAAACAATGGTCGTAGGATGATTGAATCAGACCAAAAGAAGAGAGTTTGGAACATAATTCTTTGTTCCACTCTCTGGACGCCTGCTTGAGTCCATAAAGACTTCGAGTCAATTTGCAAACCTGGGTAGGCAATGCTTTAGTATAACCTTGAGGCACTGTCATATATATCTCATCAGAAAGATGCCCGTGGAGAAATGCGTTATTCACATCCAATTGATGCAACTCCCAACCTCGGATTGTAGCCATAGAAATTAAAAAACGGACTGTAACAAGTTTAGCTACAGGGGAAAAACTATCAATATAATCCACCCCTTGTACCTGATTATACCCTTTGGCAACCAACCGGGCTTTGTACCGTTCCACAGATCCATCAGCCCGTCTTTTTATTTTGAACACCCATTTACAACCGATTGCCCTCTTATTTTCAGGTAATGTAGTTAATTCCCATGTATCATTTTTTTCCAAAGCATCTAACTCTTGTTTCATTGCCTCTACCCAGGCTGGCTGTAAACTTGCTTCTCTATAATGTGTAGGTTCTTTATCTTGCAAAACATTACTCATAAAGGCAAGATATGAAGCATCAAGAGTAGGAATGGAAGGAAAATATGTAGTGACCTTCGGAGGTGGCAAGCCTTCTTCAAGGGAGAACTGATTAGCATCTTCATTGCAAATATAATCTGACATCCATACAGGTTTTTGAAGCTGTCTTGCACTCCTCCTAGGAGGCAGAAAATTTGGAGGAACAATTGTCTTCAAACTAGAAGAATCTGCTGCTCTATCATCATGTGTAGGTATCAAACCACCAACATTGGGAGTGGGGTGTGCAGGCGTACTCTCTACAGAAAAAGGAAACACGTCCTGGAAGAAAGTGACATCTCTGGATAC
The DNA here is from genome assembly GCA_963675135.1 of Galeopsis tetrahit. Taxonomy (NCBI): domain Eukaryota; kingdom Viridiplantae; phylum Streptophyta; class Magnoliopsida; order Lamiales; family Lamiaceae; genus Galeopsis; species Galeopsis tetrahit. The sequence goes on from OY776124.1 coordinate 9,657,968, forward strand.
GAAGACTTGTTCAGTCTCAAGATTAAAAAGCTTGTAACCTTTCTTGCCAGGCTCATATCCCAAGAAGATGCATTTATGTGTCCTGGAGTCGAATTTAGACTTGAAAGGTTGAGTGTTAGCAGCATAGGAAAGACAACCAAAAGGCCTTAGCCTATTATAGTCAGGTTGTTTATCAAACAAAACCTGAAACGGTGTTTTCCATTGCAATGTAGAAGTAGGCAACCTATTAATGATAAATGCTGCAATTAGAACCGAGAAAGGCCAAAATCGTAGAGGCATGCTTGCTTGAAACATCACTGCTCGTGCTATCTCCAATAAATGTCTATGCTTCCTTTCTACAACACCATTTTGTTGTGGTGTGTAGACACAAGAATGTTCATGCAGAATTCCTTGTGATAACAACAAATTTTTGCAATCACTTCCAAGAAACTCCAAGCCGTTATCACTTCTCACCTTCTTGACCTTAAGATCAAATTGCCTTTCTGTCATGAGGAAAAAATTTCTGAGAATCGACACTACTTCTGTCTTATGTTTCATAAGAAACACCCAAGTTCCCCTGCTAAAATCATCCACAACAGTTAAGAAATAAGGCGTGTTAGTGAGAGCATCTTCTTTACAAGGTCCCCAAACATCAATATGTATCAACTCAAAACAAGATGTCGTTTGAATACTGCTATGACCAAAAGAAGATCTATGATGTTTAGCCTTAAAACAAATCTCACAAGATTGTATCAATTTCTCATTATCAGAGTTACAATCTTTATTCAAAAAAGATAAGTGCTTCAATGCAGTAAAAGAAGCATGGCCTAGATTCTTATGCCAAGAGTCTAATGACAAATTACAAGAATATGCACTATTTGATTCATCTGGTTTATTCTTCAACACATACAAATTGCCAATCAGTTCTCCCATCCCCACCTGCTTGTCACTCCGAAGGTCCTGCAAATAACAACAGGATGCAAGAAACAGGCACTTAATATTAGACGTGGCGCATAACTGTGTTACTGACAACAAGTTATATTTGAAGCTAGGAATGAGTAAAACATCCTGCAACATGATCTCTGCTGTTAGGCAAACTTCCCCTTTGTGTTTTACCTCAGTAGTACTTCCATCAGGAAGACATACAGTAATATTACCTTCTACTGCAACTAAATTCCTCATCAATGTTCGATTTGTACACATGTGCCTACTTGCACCTGTGTCTATGATCCAAGCATTCATCCTCATATCATCAAGAATTGTCAATGCATAATGTTGTGTTGGCTTAGAGTCAATACCTGCAAAGCTCACAAACTGAGCATGATCATAGCTCCTCTCTGTTTTATCCTTCTCTTTCATATATTTGGTCATCTCTTGCAATTGTTGTAGTATAGCAGTGAATTCACTTCCTCTCTTGTCTGTTGCAAAGCTACTTGATGTATCAGTGTGATCAAATTCAGCAACATGAGCATAATTTTTGGACCTCTTGTCCTTCAACTCCTTGTACCAATCAGGCACACCATGTACCTTGAAGCACGTAGATATGTCGTGTCCCGGACCTCTACAATGCTCACATATGAGTTTGGCCTTTTCTTCCTTTGACATCTTTATGAAACTGGAGCCTCTTCCAGCATTCCACTGTCCACCGCCAAAGTTCGGTTTAGCACCTCCTGATTTATGAAATGAATTCGTTTTTGCAATCATAGCAGAAGATTCAAAATGTTCGGATACATTCGGTTGAATAGATCTCTGCATTTCTGCTGTGAGCACCATACTGAAAACATTATCAACTGATGGCAGAGGATCTAACAACATTATTTGATTCTTCAAATTGTCGTAACTGTCGTTCAATCCCATTAGAAATTGTGTAGATCTATCATCCATCTGCTCTTGAGCCACCTTCTGTCCAATCTCACAATCACAGTGCAGGAAAGGAACAACACTAGATAATTCATCCCATAATTTTGTAAATTTATTGAAATACTCAATCACAGTATCATTTCCTTGGGTAAGTGTACGAATCTCTCGTTTAATTTTGAATTTCAGTGGACCATTATTTTGACCGTACCTTCGACAAATGGTATCCCAAAGTTGCTTCGATGTTTTAGCATGAACGAAGGTTTCACTGAGTTCCTTCGATAGAGTATTCAGGATCCACGACAAAACAGTCGAATCGACCTTCTTCCATAGTGCAAAGCGTGCATCGTCCTTATTCGGTTGAGGAATTTCACCATAGATGAACTTCAGTTTCGACTTAGCTCCAAGAGCTATCGCCATCGACGTCTTCCACGGTATGAAATTAGGACCTGTAAGCTGATAAGGAATCAAAATCAGACCTGGATGATCTGCACCGTGAAGATAATACGGATCATCCTCCATGATAGATGATCTCTGGCCTAAATCGTTCGCATCATCCCCTAACACATTCCAGTTGGTATTGTTTCTTCTCGGAGGCATCTTGAGTAAAAAAAAAACAAATCAAGCCAGATCTATGAAGATACTCTTCAAAACACCAGATTCACCTGCTCTAGATACCATGTTGAATTGAAAAATCTCAGCATCTAGATATAAATTGCTCTCAGCACAAACCCTTACTTTTGTTATTATCAATATCTCAAAAAAACAAAATACAGAGAGAGAGTTATTTATAGTAAAGGCCCTAGCTGAATTATTTTGTAACTGCTATCAAAACGATGTCGTAACATTTAACTTGCTGAGTGTAGAACACGTGACATTGCATTGACTCAATATAACCAAAGTTGACCATTCCAAGCCTCTGTTTCTGTTCTGAATATCTTCAATATGGTGATCATATTGGTGTGGAGATGGTGGATAATGTAAAGGATTTCCTTGAAAACTTTAATCGTCTTCGCATAGGGCGTCAAGGCTCTGAGGTATGTTTTTGCTATGAAAATGTCATTTTAAGTCTGCAATATGTTACTTACACTAGTCTGTCTGATTTTGGGTTTTGGCCTTCTCAGATTCTGTCGAATATAGCGTTGATTGGCTGGCAACTACCACAATTTAGGCTACAACTTTTGGAAATAGATTCTTGAAATAGATTGCCTGCTTCAGCAAATCTTCACCAAACCTTGATCCAAATGGAGTACTACTACGTGTCTAGGCAAGCGTCTGCCTTGGAATCAGTGACGGAGCCGAAACATAACCAAAGGAGGAGGGTCCAATTATGAATAATAAATTTTAATTTTAATATCGTATAAGTTTTTTTTGAAACATATAATATATTAATAATAATAAAATCAAGTTAAGTTAAGTTTTACTATATACTCCGTATATTGTATTTCAATAAAAGTTTCGTTCATTCCGTTCATTACCTACAACATAATGTTTATATGGTCTATATGCAAGCATTTTGTTTTAGTTATTTTTAGGGAAAGTTAGTATTAAGTTTATTTCACTCCTATTTTTTTCAAATAGAGTCAACTATTTTTTTTTTTAATAGATTCAAACCCATCTATTTGACCTAATTTGATAATTTAAAATAATAATTAATAATAAAAAAATTACTAAAGCATATGAAAGAGTAACACAACCTTCATTACCACACTCTCTTATCTAGGTCTCTACAAGTCACCTCCCGAAAAAATCCCCGATTTCACATCCAATTCCAACAATTATATTTTCATACTCAACGGCTCGTTCCCTTCTCTCGTCCCTATCCCCGTTCAAGTTGTAACCGCCACCATTAAGAACAGAGTTTCGATTCTTCGGTATCGAGATTTCATCCTTAATCACGAACTCGAAGAGGAATTGGAGGAATTAAAGGTATGTACTATTTGCTTGGAGTGTATTGAGGAAAATTATGTGAAAATCATAATATTATTTGGGAAAATGCTTTTAGGAAAGTCAGCAAAAAATTGAAAATAAGACCTAAGGGATTGATGAGCTGCAAAAATTATGGCATTTTAAATTTGAAATTTTGAATTACTAATTTTTAATTTTCGAAAATATGGTTGATGTGCATATTAAGGGTACTTTAGGCCTTTTAAGTCTAATTTAAATATAATTGAAATTGTGTAAACTTTTTTTTTTTTTTTGAATTTACATTAAATACCCATCCCTTTTCCCTTCCCATGACTCGAACCCAGAATCTAAAGTTTAGGTAGTGGTGCTCTAACCACTTGAGCTATTCAACTTCGTCTGAAATTGTGTGAACTTGTTCTTATTTGTAAGATGGTCTATAGACTCTAATAATAGGGAAAATTCTCTCAATAACACTCCCTCCATCATACAATTACTTTAACACTTTTCTTTTAGGGATGTTCCACAGTAACTTTCACACTTCAACCCTCATAATATCCTCAAATTTACACAAATATCATTACTCTTTCTTCACACATATACTTATGAAAGATTTTGTTGACATAGAGTATTATAATATGTACTCCTGTAAAAATTTGCTCAAACATATTTTTGGATACACAAAGTATATGTTTATTCTTTTTAAATATTTAATTTTTAAGTATTTTTTTTTTACTCTATTAAGAAAAATGTATAAAAAAAAGTGAACAAAATTTTATTGAATAGAGAGGGAGTATATAAATTTAATTCTAATGCGGGTATTATAATTCCCAATATTTAATTGAACTAGTTTTTGACCCGTGCAATGCACGGACCTTTATAATTTAGTATTGTGTAGTCTTTAAAATAATGTTAATTTTATTGTTTGCTCTTTTATCTATTTGTTTTCTTAGCAAAATCTAGCATATTAGCATTAAGATTGAAGGAACTATAGAGGAGCCTATTCCAAATTATGATAATTTTAACCCTATGAACAAATTAAAATAACAAAATAATAAATAAACATAATGATTTCAAAATGGGAGATTGAGAGGTGAAAAAGAATAGAAAATTCAGTAACTAATTAACAACATTGACGAAAATTAACAATAAGCTTTTTTAGTATGATTCAACATTCACAATTCAAAAGGACTCCTGTGGCATAAACAATACAATATACATGGCCAAAAACGTATTTTCTATGATACAACATTCACAAATAAAAGAAGTTCGAGTATATTAAGACATTGGACCTTGGTTTTTTTTTTTTTTTAAACGTTAAAAAAGGACTTTCCTTACGAAACTGAGTATAAGGGGTACTCATCCCGTACATGAAAAAAATAAAAATGAGCCAAAATGAGACTTGTTAACATAAAAAAATAAAAAGGAACAACAACTTTTGTGTTAAGAATAGATAACCACTCCAAAGGTAATTAGTCAAGTATCTCGGATCAAGTAGCCACTCCCCAAGAGAAAACTTGTGTAGCCTCTCTATTCCAGCCAACAACCACTCCTTCATGTTGCATTTAAATTTCTACAACTCCTTATGCACGTTCAGGCCAGTACCGTCGAACCATCATTCATTTCTCAAATTCTACATCGACCATATCATACCCCTATTTTTTTCCAAAATTTCCGAACCCATTTGGCCAGAAACATGAAAAAAGCTTGTACTTGGATCGGTGTGGGTAACTCTATTAATATTCATCCAATCGAGCAGCCCTTCCCATAAAAAGTTCGTCACCGTGCACTCGAAAAAAAATTGGGAGTACTCTCCTCTTCCGCGTTACAAAGATTACACATAAGCTATTCGTTTCCCAGAGTTAATTATTCCACGCTTTTTGACGTTGTCCGAGGTGGCTAATCTCCCTCTAAGCACTCTCCAAGTCGTGATCTTTGCTTTCTTTGGGGCATGGTTGTTCCACAGCTTCTTGAAGATTTCTTTTTCCCTATCTTTAATTTCTGGAAGTAAAGCTTTTGATGCTAGGCCTTTGTATGCCTTATTTGTTGAGTAGATCCCATTAGATGCTCCGTTCCATCTCCATGTATCTCGAGTATCCTGCTGCAGCTTGTACCGGCCAATCATGTTAGTTAACTCCTCGAACATCACAGTTTCTCTATTAGTGAATTTACACCTCCATCTCCACACCCCCTCCACCCAAGAGCCCATATCTCTAATCAAACTATCCTTTTGAAGACTGAAACTAAATAGTCTATGAAATTTATCCTTAAGAGATTCCTCTCCCATCCAAACATGAGTCCAGAAATACGAATTGCCCCCGTCTCCTACCACACAACGCATCTCATCTTTAACCCTCTCTCCCCATTAATCCCCTAAAAAATGCCGCAAATATCTCTCCACCAACTTGTCCCTCTAAGTCGAGCACCCTGACCCCTTCTCCCTAATCCACACTCTAGATCCCCATATTTTAATTTCAGAATTTTCACCCATAATCTATCCTCCTCCATTAAAATTCTCCAAATACACTTATCGAGCAATGCTAAATTAAAGAATTTGACATCCCTGACACCCAAACCCCCTAGCTCTACATCTCACCCATCAATTTTTGAAGACTTAACAACCAATTTCAAAGGTAATGAATGTATGAGATAAGATGTAACAAATCAGGAAAATTAACATGAAATCAGTAGCTTACCCGCTCGGTGCTCGTTTGGCACCTTTTCAATTTCTAAACATGAATTCTCGTTCATTCGCATGGAGTCATAACCATCTAATGGATATTTCATTTCCCCTATCCATTGAGTCTGCTCTGAATTATTCTTCTTTTGCAAGATTATTGCCTAGATAATCATGAAAAAACAAATCAGGAATTTTAGATGAAGCTTTGATTCTCCATTAGATTTTATTCTGTCTCAAATCTCATCTAGATAATTGGCACACTCTCAAGAGTCTCACTCACCATTTAATGCGCTAGTAGCGACTCAAAATTAATTCCACCAGATCCATTAAATTCATTCACGTTCGCAGACTGAGACAAAGCATCAATATTAAAATCTCTTAGATTAAATAAGAAATACTACTTCCCTACCATTATAACTTAAAATCACCACTCAATTTTCCAAAGTTGAAAGTGTTCATCCAAACAAAAAATATAAGATAAAGCTTTAATGAAAAGCAAACACATACCAACACATAACTCAAAATTTTTGAACCAAAATCACATTGCCTAGTTAAAAATACATAAATTTTGAACTGAATCTTCAGTGACAATTCTTCAATATTACAACAACTTCTCTAATAAACCAATACACATCTTCCTCTCTATTACTTCAAATCCTATTTTAAAAACAATTGGAAATAAATAAACCTAGAGATATGCTCCATCAATTCACACGAATTAGTCTTAGATAGCACAATAAATCAACATTAGAGATTTTGATTCACAAAAATCAAGTATCAAACATCTCAAAGGGAGTAGTGTTCAATTTCTTACCTTCGTTCATCTTCCCATCAAGCAATGTAATCCTATTTTCCAAAAAATAGGCCAAAATTTAAGAACGTGTTTTTAACTAATGCAGTAAAACAGAACTGCGTGAAATCATACTAAAGTGTTATCACAATTAGAATCATTATTTTTTTTAATTGAGTTTTTACAGGTTGCTTTGTCAAGTTTATTTCGAACAGAATTTGAGTTGCATTTGCATCCCTGGTCCATGCCTATATGCAAAACATCAATATACACACATGATTAAATAAAATGTAGAGATTACCCTTATCAGATTGGAGCTACATGCATACTCCCATACACGGATACACCTTGCAACAGTGAATCATTTCAACAAACACCTTATGTGCACCCTTACATTGTTACACACCTGATCACTGCTCATAGGTCACGCTTTACTAATGACAAATATTCTTGGTTAAAAAGAGTATGCACATAAATTACCGAAAATGAGAGTTAACTATACATTAAACTGAAGTAAAAAAACACATATCTTGTCTTTGTGAAGGTCTTAAGTCTCTCAGCTTCAATGTCATACATAAGAATCCTAAAGCATTCTAATTAGTACAAATAGTAATCAAATTAAAAAAAAAAAGTGGACCTGAGCTTGTTTCAAGAAGGCCATAGCTTCCGAGTTGAAGTACCCATCGTTCAGCGTAAGCAAGGAGGAAACATCACTGGTGAGCGTCCCCATGAAAGTGCCAATAGCAGCTCCTCGTACTATTTCCATCGAGCGTATTTCACAATTATTTCTACTACAATCGAAGTCAATTGAATAATTAGAAAACTGAGTAAAAAAAAAAGAGATATAGAGATCGACCATGATTCAGAGAGGAGGAAAACCTTGATCAGAGCGATTTGTTCCTGAAATGCATACGCAGATCGAGGTATGCAGGTAATCCATATGATGAGCAATACAATTACCTACCTGTTGTACATGCTGCGGGACGTAGATGCTCTCGTTCACAAATACGCATTGTATATTGGGACTGGAATGCGGAGGCGCCGATTGGGATAGGAATTTATGGGGAGAGTGAGAAGAGTAGGTGAAGAGGCAGAACGTTGAATGAAAATTGTAACCGCAGGAGTAGAGTGACACGTGGCAGAATTCTGAGTGACACGTGGCAGGCACAGGAGAGACTTCACCTCCTTTTATATATATAGATTATTATCTTTAGATATAATATAACATAACATCTATATATATATATATATATTTTACAAACCTATTGGAGGACACATGTCACAATCTAAATGATCTATTTCAACTTTCTCACCTCCAATTCTCTCAATTTCAAATTATCTTCATTCTCCTTCATTCTAGCACAACTATTTAATCTACGCCCTTCCTAAATTTAATCTAAGTCGTTGATCATTTTAGGGTTTCACTTCTTAATTTATATATATGTAACGTTTTTATATTCATTTTCACTCAATCTCTCTCCCCCTCCCCCTCTTTTACTCCCCTTTTGTACCGCTACTCTTCCCTAATCCTCTATGGACGTCGCACATCCTAAATTGTACGGTTGATCGGCGCAATTCAACTTCTTGGGATCAATGGTCGTCCATAAATAGGTATGAGATCGCTCCGATTATTTACGTTTTATTTCCACTCTATTTTTTTCATCTAATTTTTGCAGGTTGAAGCTTCGAATGATGATCTCACCCTTCAAACTACTATCTAGAACACTAGGTCATCTAATTTGTTGCTTTTTTTTCTTGTTTTTTTAAATTTATGTTGAGATTAATATAAAGAATGGTCATTTTAAGATATGTGGTTTTTGTAATGTTTGTATTTTCGCAATCAAATTAGAAGGTGTTTGCTCCTTCCGGAATTAAATTGATATAGTCATGATTCTGACTCAATGCCACACATCTGGACTGGATATGAATATATTCAAGCAGTGATCATCAAAATTGTTTGATTTGTTCGTATGATATGCAACCCTAATTTCTATGACATGATTACTAACCTTTTTATATTAGAATTTTTTTTTTTAATAATCATTAAATAATTAATTCCAAAAAGTTTTAAATATGTAATTCCATAATTCCATATTTAATACTCCGTATACATGATGATCATATCAATTTCTTTTGAAGTCTCGGTCAATTCAAGTCTTTAATTCTTATTCTGATCAATAGCGAAATGTATTATTTGTAATTCTTTTTTAATATTAGTAAAAAATATGTATACTCTAAATTCAAATTAAAAATATTTATCAAACCTTAAATTATGCAAATCAATAACGAAGAATAATGATAGAAACCAATTACCAAGAATAAAACACAATGTTTCTTATATTCAACTCGAATGAAAATTGAATTTCATAAATTCCAATTTAACTTAATTTCATTAATCAATCTACATTTATTGTCTGACATATTCTTAAATTCGAATTTAATTCAAATTACATGAAAATAATTTTGAAATGTAAACGGTTCGACAATAATTTGAATATTAACCACAATGTTATTTATTTTATTATTTTATATAAAATTAAGTGACATATTTTTTTTATACATTTACTATTCAATGTCTTCATATACTCTCATAATTTGAATATTAACCTAGATTGAATTGTGGATGAAGTTCTATTAAAAAAATCGAATTTAGCTGTATTAGCGGAATATACAATTAATTTAGTCAATTATGTTGTTTATAATGCAAGTAGAGCGAAGATTCAAAGAAACATTGATGCAGAATTTACTAATTAAATGTAAATGCATCCACAAATGCATGATATATGGTACACAATAATACATAATTTCTTTAAATTTTTCTGAATTTATATTTATGGAAGGAAATGATAAGCACAATTTAATGGTACATTTGACTACCAATTATGTGTCATTTATTACACTAATAGAGACGTTACTTAAATTGTGCTAATGAATTAAATTTTGAAATAAACTAATTTAATGTATTACATTTTAATGAATTAAGGCGAATTTATATATATATAGTTGTAATAAGACTCCATTTTTAAGTTTTTTTGTAAATTTGAAGGATTTTTTTTTTTATTATTACTTTAGAAAATAATTGTTACTCTATAGAAATTGTATTCTTGATTATGTAATTTAGAACAACGATAAAATTATGTATTCACCGTAAATTTTAAATTATAGAGATTTATATATATACATATATATAACAATATAATATTGTATGCAGTATTTTATGAATTATTTATAATGTTTAAATATATATAGAACAATAAATTAAACATGGTGTTTGATATAGGTGATTCAAATATTAAACTAAAATAATTAGGAAATAGTTTTATTTTATTTTCGTTCCCCCTCAAGTTCACATATTAACTGTCATAAATGTCATAAATGTATGTAGTAAATATATTTCATTGACTAATTCAAATATAATAAACTAATTTTTTGAAACTTATAATAAACTTTCTTTAAATTTGATAATCTAATATAACTATATATATATATATATATATATATATATATATATATATATACTAATTAGCATGTGCTATTGAATTATTGATACATAATTTGTTCAATTAAATTTCATAATTCTTACAATTTTTTTTAGATTGCTTTTTTTACTTCTTAAAATTCATTGATACAATTTGTTTAATTAAATTCCATAATTCGAACAATTTTTTTAAACTTTATTTACTTCTTAAAATTCATTTTATACAAATTGAAGATTATAATATATTACCTCCCACAAAAAGTAAAACTCTTTCAATCATTATTAAAAAAAATGCACCAAACTTTTAGTTGCAAACATATTTAAAAAAATACTTATAAGTAATACAATTTTTTTTATCAATAATATTAATAGTCTTAAACAAGTAAAATATAATTTTTTAGATCAATTTTATAATTAAAATACTTACAAAATAATCACTTTTATATATAATTATTAAAAGTGTAAATTTTTTGACAAATTTTACAATAAATTCACTACTAAAATGATTTATTAAATTAATATATCACTAATTTTACTTAATTTACTAAAAATATTAAATTTTAATATATATATATATATATATATATATATATAAATGATAGAGTAGGGTAGGGTAGAAAAGGATAGGATGTGAGTGGAGGTGGAGGGCGGGAGGCCCTAGGGTATAAGGTAGTTTCGTCTCATATATATGATCGCATTACATAAGATTTCCTCAAATGTTTTTATCACTAAGAGTGGTCTTTGACCCAACTCCTACACTCTATGGAACACCAACTCAATTATATACATCTAAAATATGATTCAAATGTGGAATAATATCGTATGTATAAGATATCACACTTCATGCATAACTTTCTCATATGTTTTTATCACTAAAAGTTATGTTTGACCCAAATATATCGTACAAACTCAAACGTGATGTTCGATCTTCTACAACCCTCCCAACTAATTTCATTTACTTTTTAAATTTTTTCACCTTAATATAATTTCTTACTTCTCATACATAATGTAAACACATCATATCTCAGAACAATTTTTTTTAATGTCATAATCGTAGGCTTCTAAAATTGGTGGATTGTAAAATAATATTGGTCGAAGGCTTCCATTTTGGTACCCTTTCTTCCTGCCTTTCTTCATTTTATTTTATTTTATTTTTGGCAGTGATTAAGTTTCCTAGATTTGAAAGTGAATTGATTGGATTGAGTCATTTGATTGCAGAGGTTGTAGCTGTTCTTAAACCCTTCCACGCCTAAGGTATATGGTTTATTTTTTTCTTTTTATAAATTTTAGAATTTCCATTTATCATATCTTATTTATATTTGTATTATTTTATTAAATAAATATACTACTTTATAATAAAGATTTTTGTTAATTTAATACATTTTTCTTAGATTTACATATGACCTGTGAAAGTTTAAATAATTATACACTCCTTAAGATCGATGAATTACTTCAAAAAATCGGGATTAGTTTAAATAGATTTTCATCAATGTCTATTTTAGACCCGTATCATATATCTCTAAAACGCGGTTCATTCATTTTTTAAGAGTTGAATTATGTTCGCACTGAGTGAAGGAGTACAATATGCTGTCTTCAACCTCAACTTTCGAACAAAGTGATGTTCTATAAGAAATACTTAATTAGGAGTTGTTTGTTTCAGTGATAGTGGAGTCTTCTTTTTGTATGGATAAGAGGTAAAATTGACAAAAAAAAACTTTTATATGAAGAACTATTTCTGCAGCCATTAGATCCCACATAAACAATGATCTTAATGTTGCATCGAGTGATATAACTTCTCTTATGTTGTTTGGAGGATGTACTACACATTCTAGGTTTTATATTCTGATAAACATATCTGAATTATCCTCTCGCAACATAATACCTGGTACTCATTTTTTCTAAACATATAATAATGTCAAAGTTGATAAAAAAATTTGTTTTGAGGTATTTAATCGAAGCCTAAGAGATATAGTTAGATGTCATGATGTATCGATGTCTATTTTTTCTTTTGGAGGAAAGACAATGGTTCTTAGTGAGGACTTCAGACAAAAATTTCATGTTATTTTCAAAGGTTTTAGAGAAGATATAGTTCACCCTACCATCAATTCTTCATATTTGTGGGAACATTGTAAAGTACTGAAGCTGACAAGGAACATAAGGTTGCATACTAAAAATTCTCCAGTAGTAATACATCTAACGAGATAGTTGAATTCCCAAAATGGATTTTGAAAACTGGGAATCAGGATCTTGGAGATGGTGATGATGGTATTGCAGATATCAATATTTCTAAAGAGAATCTGATTTTAGATGCACGTGATCCTAGATCTTGGAGATAGTCGACAACATCCATCTATCTCTGATAACTTTGGCACGGATATTCATTTTGAGGATAGAGGTACACTTGCTCCAACATATTAAAAAATTGAAAGTATTAACGGGACAACGTTGACGATGATACTTGGTGATAAAATGAAATATTTGAGTTTAAATAGTGTTTGTCCATATGAGTTTAGACTGGTGGTATGAGACATGTGTTTTCAATTGAATCATTTTTCATCTCTCTTAAGTGTTCTGGTTTGTCAAATTATCGGTTGATTCTCAAAATATATGTCCTTATAATGCTGCTTATAAACAATTATCTAAAATCTGGTTTGTGCAATGGAACTAGACCGATTGTTACGAGACTTAAAAATCACATTACTGAAGCACAAATTTTTTCTAGAATGAATGTTGGTAGTAAAGCTGCCAAGAATGAATTTTTAGTGTTTTAGATGACAGACTCCCGTAGAGTTTCGAAGGAGGTTGCAATGATGATAAATAAAAGTCAAGGTGAGTCATTTTTCATTGCAGGTATCTAACTTTTGAAACATGTGTTCAGTGTTTACACACAAACAATTATATGTTGCAGTTTCTAGAGTCAATAGTAAGAGTGTTCAAATGAAAAAATATGTAAACGTACCTACAACGAATGTTGTAAACGAGTTTTCCGCAATATGTAATTTATTATATTATTTTTTTTATAAATAAATTTAGAATTCTCTATTATATTATTATATACTCCATACTATATATGATGTCATTTATATTGTTACAATATTATTTTAATAGAATAACGAAATTACAAATCTACACAAGTTTTAAAATTTATCTTTTAATTAATAAATTAAATTTGAAATATATTATAAATTTAATTCAACCCGCGTAAAACGCGGGTCTTACACTAGTAAGTATATATTTGCAAACATTTTTTTACACGTGGCACTAATTCATTGGCCTATCTCAATCTCTCTCTTCTCAAATCACTCTATTTCAAAATTCTTAAATTCTCATTCATTCCACACTTTTCTTTTAATCTCATTTATTCATTTTAAAACTTAATATTGACCCTACATTCTTAATTTTATTTCCTATATAAATCCCTCATCTATAATTTTAGATCATAATTTTAAAGATTATAATCTACTTATTGGAGATTTTGAAAATTTGAAGTTTGTGAAGAACATATTGGAGATTTTGAAGATTGTATACTCAATGATTTGAAGATTGTGAAGTTTATATTTTAATTTTGAAGATTGTATATTCAATGATTTTTAGATCATGGAACAATATTTTTATGTTTCAAATTTTTTAGATCAATCAATTTATTGAATGAAGATTGTCTATTCAATGATTTTTAGATCATGGAACAATATTTTTATGTTTCAAATTTTTTAGATCAATCAATTTATTGAATGAAGATTGTCTATTCAATGATTTTTAGATCATGGAACAATATATTTATGTTTCAATACTCTTAATCTTATTTTCTATGAAGATTGTCTATTCAATGATTTTTAGATCATGGAACAATATATTTATGTTTCAATACTCTTAATCTTATTTTCTATGAAGATTGTCTATTCAATGATTTTTATATTCAATGATTTTTAGATCATGGAACAATATATTTATGTTTCAATACTCTTAATCTTATTTTCTATATAAATCTCTCATCTATAAGATTCAAGCCAATCTATATAGCCGATTATGCCCCTGTTTTCGAATTAATTAAGAATTTCAAATTCAATTAATTATGTTAATCTAAATTTAGGAAAGTCAACATTTGAATTTTAAATTAAATTTTTTTTTTTTGATGGAAGTTAAATACCCATCCCTTTTTCCCCTCCCCATGACTCGAATCCAGGACCTAAGGCCTAGGTAGTGGTGCTCTAACCACTTGAGCTATCCCACTTTGTCTTTGAATTTTAAATTAAGTTGAGAGATATTTCTCCTGGAATCTCGCGCTGGTTTTAAATCAAATGAACATTCCTAAAATATTTCACAAAACTTCATTTTGTGCATATTCGATTACTGTGCTCATCTCCATATAAGTTTTTGAAGATTTCAAGCGTTGCACAATCGAAATCGTTCTCGATAAATTTGAATTAGCTCTATGAATTTTGTAACTATCACTTCACTAAAATTTTTATTTTTTAAGCAATGCTAAGATTTTTTCTTTCTTTTTAAACTTAAACGTGCAATTAATTACACTTAATTTTTTTAAGTGGTTTTCCTTATTCGATGTTCCAAAGCTCGAAATTGAAATAATTATACTTAATTTCAGATTTGAATCATTTAATTTGATTAATGTAAAATATGAAAAGTAAAATGAATTAAATTTTAAAAAGGTAAGAGATTATCCGTAGATTATAGCTGAAAGAAAATGATTGAAGGTATGTTTGTTTCGTCTTTTCATCTACTCGTTTGATTGTATAAATGAGTTTTCACATGTAAGAAATCGTTGGTTTTTTAAGCTGTGTATTTGTGCATTGCATATTTGTATGATATTTATTATAGTTTGATGCATATACATAATACGTGCATTGCATATTTATAGGGGATGCATATATCAAATATGTGCATTGCATAATAATATAAGACTGTATCATAAATTCTATACGCATATTTTATTATATGCAACCGATAAGTGCATATAATTTTAAATATACATGCATTTTTTTATATATGCAACCGATAATTGCATATACTTCTCAAATTACTTGTATCCATAATTGACCATACTCTAGTAAATTAGGTGCACTTGTTTCCAAGCTCCCCAAATTTAAAAAATTCATGTTCTTGGTGTCTTACTCCCCTGTATAAGATATTTCAAGAAATAGATTTAAAGCTCGAAAGCCTCATATAAATCAGACGAAAAGACGTTCTACAATTATCATGACTCCAAACATTCCAATATACAAAATCAATTTTTACAAAACAACTAATCAAATGAATCTAAGATTATTGCAATTTTTGATTAATTAACTACTACTGTATATCGTATGTTCATCTAAGGAGCAAACTTCAATTTTGCAGATACTCACTACTCCATTTTTTAACTTGACATGCTTCATTCCATTCAAATCCAAAGCATGGGCAAACACTGTACCCTCCATTTTTTTCCTCAACTACATAGATTGAATGAATAACACTGCCTTAGAAAACACAGGATTTCAAAGATAAATTGAAGAATTTTTTTGCTTCACTTTTCAATCCATTTGAATAGTGCAAAAATCTTACAAACCATAGAACCAAATAAAATGGATACTTGTATGAACTAGCACCTAGATCTCCAAATTCCTACAAGTAATATACAAATAACTAGATCAAAAAAAAAAAATCAATAAATCATTCGAAAAAACGAATATGAATCCCATAACCGTAATTGAAGAGTCATATAATATTGGATTCAGTAGAGTTGATCCACACATTGTTCTTGCAATCTCCTCAGTTCATCCAAAAAATTAACAACACCAACACAAAATTCTGATTACCAATACACGGAAATGATGATCGTTCAACAAGCAATTAAGCAAAGTAAATCACAATAGGTGAAGAAAACACAAGTGATGTAGATCTGGTTCTACACTTTCACACCTACATATCTGTAGAAGTATATACTTATAAAACAATAATAAAAAGTCGAAGGAAAAATATAAACTTGAAAAAATCAATGAGAAGCCCTTTTTTTCAATTGATGTTGGGATGTACTTTGTATTCTTGTTTATGAGAGAGAGCGACGTATCTGTTTCTATGGTCGCGGAAGAGATGGAAGAGAGAGAGCTGAGAGGGGTGGGTGGGGGTTTTTACACATCCACTGTGTGAAAATCAATGGGTGGCCGGCCTGGTGTAGCGATTTACACCTCCACTGTCGTCGAGAAGGAGGGGGTGGATCAGAGCTTGGAGAGATGTTGGCTGGGCGGCGATTTACACCTCCACTGTGTGAATCGTACACTGTGAAAATGCATCAAGTTTTTGAAAACTAATCGACCGCAAGTAACAATACAATCTTCAATTTGAATTTAATTGAATTCAAATTAGATTGAATTCGAAAAAGGAAGGTGTAACCGAAATTTGAGGGAGAAAGGAATTAATGGTGAAAGACTTTGAAATTTTAATTAATTTCGATTATTTATAACTGCAGGGCATAAATGGAATTTTGTATTGTATTTTGGTCTTAATTGTTTTACTCAAAATTTTTGTCTTACTTTGTTTAAATAACTTGTGGATTGTCTTAGTTTGTTAATAAACTCCTTTTTAATCGACCCTACACTCTTAATTTTATTTCCTATATAAATCCATAAATCATAATTTTGAGGATCATAATTTTAGATCATGGAACAATATTTTTATGTTTCAAATGTTTTAGATCAATCAATTTATTGAATGAAGATTGTCTATTCAATGATTTTTAGATCATAGTTTTAGATAATGGAACAATATTTTTATGTTTCAATTTTTTAATTGACCCGGTACTCTTAATCTTATTTTCTATATAAATCCATCATCTATAATTTTAAATCATAATTTTGAAAATTATAATCTACTTATTGGAGATTTTGAAGATTTGAAGTTTGTGAATAATTGGAGATTTTGAAGATTGTCTATGATTTGAAGATGGTGAAGTTTAGATCATAATTTTGAAGATTTGAAGTTTGTGAAAAACATATTGGAGATTTTGAAGATTGTCTACTCAATGATTTGAAGATTGTAAAGTTTCGATCATAATTTTAGATCATAATTTTGAAGATTGTCTATTCAATGATTTTTAGATCATAATTTTAGATCATAGAACAACATTTTTATGTTTCAAATTTGTTTAGATCATAATTTTGAAGATGATCTATTCAATGATTTTTAGATCATAATTTTAAATCAAGGAACAATATTTTTATATTTTAATTTTTTTTTGTTCGTTTAGGTGATGCTAAAATGTGTATTAATCCACTTTAATTTTATGTTTCAATGATTTGAAAATTGTTAATTTTTTTTGTAAATCCAATAATTTAATCTTATTTCAATTGTTTATGAATTTCTTAAAATTACTCCAACAAACAATATTTTTATGTTTCAATTTTTCAATTTTTTTTTCGTTTAGGTAATGTTAAAATGTGTATTAATCCGTTTTAATTTTATGTTTCAATGATTTGAAGATTATTAATTTTTTTTTGTAAATCCAATAATTTAATCTTATTCCAACAATTTATTTATATAAATTAATAAATTTATATTATGCGAGAATGAGAATATATATTCATAAAACAATAAACATTGAACAAAAAAAAAGCTGTGTTATAAAAAAAATTGATATCTTAAATAATTTTATTTTCTAAAATTACTCAAATATTATATAAATTAATAAAAAAAATAAAATTAATAAATTTAACCTTATCTATCTTAATAATATTAAAAAAAAATCAAAATTTTTTAAAATCCAACTTAAATAAATTTAATCTTATCTTAAATTTGATTTTTTTTAATAATATTTGTTATCTAAATAATTTTTTTTAAATCCAACTAAAATAATAATATTCAAATATAAACTTTATATAAATTAATAAATTTATATTATATGGGAATGAGAATATATATTCATAAAACAGATAAACAATGAACAAAAAAAAAAAAAAAAGCTGTGTTATCAAAAAAAATCTACTCCACCAAGGAGGTTCACTCGGTCTAGCTTGCCTCGTACACAGAGACTCTATCGTTCTCCAAGGGTGACTCGTCCTACTGTTTGTCTCGAGGAATCCTCCTTCTTACATCTTAGCATATCTCGGACCTCCGTTCTCACTATAAGTTTCCCCTTTCCTTTTGATTGTTTTGATTAAGAAATATGATTAAATAATAGATGTAGTACAAGTGATGTAATGGTGAGAGATAAAATAATAGATAAGTGTGAGATTAAGTATAATAAAATAATAGATAAAGTATAAGTGATGTGATTGGGAGAGAGAAAATCAAATGCTTAAAATGGAAAAAATTGAAATGGGAAACTTATTGTGGGACATTCATATAAAAGGAAAGTGGGAAACTTATAGTAGAAGAAAGTATATCTATATTCATAAAAAGATAAACATTGAACAAAAAAAAAAGTCGTGTTATAAAAAAAAATGGATATCTTAAATAATTTTATTTCCTAAAATTACTCCAACATTGTATAAATTGTAAATATTATTAAGGATTCAAATATATCATCTTACATAAATTTCACATTATATAATCAAATAAAATCGTTTTTTTTTGTAAATCCGAATTAAATAAAAAATTTAATCTTAATAATATTCAAATATAAAAGAATTCAAATATATCTTACTCCAACAAATCAATCTTAATAATATCTACACATAAAATTAATAAATTTAACCTTATCTATCTTAATAATATAAAAAATATTTCATATATATATTTTTTAAATCCAACTTAAATAAATTTAATCTTATCTTAATAATATCTATAAAAAAATTTAATCTTATTCCAACAATTATTTATGAATTTCTTAATTTTTTTTTAAAATCCAACTAAAATAATAATATTCAAATATAAACTTTATATAAATTAATAAATTTATATTATAGGGGAATAAGAATATATATTCATAAAACAGATAAACATTGAAAAAAAAAAGTTAATAATATCTAAACAAATTTAATTTTAATAATATTCAAATATAAATTTATATGGTATATTTGTAATTGAGTAATTGACAATAGGCTCGCGATGTAGTGATAGAAACACGTTTTTATAGCGCAACTGTCATTACGGAAAGCGCGTTTCTCCGTCTCTAAGCGCACGGAAGAATCTAGAAGCAAACTAAACGGTTAAGGCCCACTTAAATAAAATTAATAATTAATTAATTTTTAATATATAAAATTATTTACAGAAAGAGGTAGAAAATTCGAGATCCTTCAAAAAAAAAATCCGAAACCACTATTGCCTAGCCAACGGTTAGGATCATATCATGAAATCATCATTTCATCTGCACCGTCTAAAAAAACCCTATATATATCTGTACTCCCCTCAAGGTTTTCCGAGTGTTCCCAGTTTCTCTCTCTAACGTACCCGTTGCAGCCACTTTCTCTCTGTTCTCAAACCCTTCGATCTTGTGTACGATTCGATTCAGTTTATCTTGTATTAGCCGATTCTTCGTGTAATCCAAGATGTTTGGAAGGGCACCCAAGAAAAGTGACAATTCGAGGTACTATGAGGTTCTTGGTGTGCCTAAAACGGCGTCGCCTGATGATTTGAAGAAGGCTTACAAAAAGGCAGCTATTAAGAATCATCCTGATAAGGGTGGTGATCCCGAAAAGGTATTGACGATTGCCTTATGATTACTGTTTTTTTTCTTTTTTTCCGTTAATTCTCTTGCGGAAGATGTCTGTTTTTGTGTTTTTGGTATGCTGTGTCGTCTGAATTACCGCAGTAAGGCCAGGATTAGTTGTCTGATCTACTGAACTAGCGATATCTGTGGGAGTAGTTTTTATTTTGTTGGGCTAATGCGGTGTTCGTCAATTATGTTATTAACATTCTGAGAGTTTTTTTCTGCTGGTGGTGAAGATCTGCCTCGTTTTTAGATCCAATTGATGTGTTGGAAAAGGGAATTCTATTGAATTGGTCTGGCACAAATTGGTGCTTGATTTGACGTTGATTTTTCTGTTTAATGTTCTGATGGTGCCAGTAGTTAAATTGTGTTATTCACTGTTACATTTCAGTGAAGAATTTATAGAACTTTTCAGTGTTGCGTTGAATTTGAAATATGATTCTGAACTCCATATTTGAATACGATATTTTTAGTCAGTTATACCCAATTGGGGTTCTAGTTCTTAAGTTATAGATCTGATTGGCCTATTTTGATTTGAGAGGCATCTAGCTGTTGCTACTATTTGTATGAAGATGGTTTGTGATTTTTTTTTCAAGTGTCCACTTCTAATCAAACTATGAACAACTAGAAATTTGGTACTCGATTCTATGTAAAGGGACTGTAATCTTATGAAAGGGTCTATGCTGCAGTTCAAGGAACTTGCTCATGCTTATGAAGTTCTTAGTGATCCTGAAAAACGTGAGATCTATGATCAATATGGTGAAGATGCACTTAAGGAAGGAATGGGTGGTGGCGGAGGCATGCATGATCCGTTTGACATCTTCTCGTCTTTCTTCGGTGGGAGCCCGTTTGGTGGAGGTGAGATATTTGCATTTGCATCCCAATAAATTTTGTATTTTAATACCGAACTTGAAATTGGTTTGATGGAACTTGATGTAACTGTGTAATCTGTTTCTGTAATCAGGTGGCAGTAGTAGGGGAAGAAGGCAAAGGAGGGGAGAGGATGTTGTGCATCCATTGAAGGTGTCTCTTGAGGATCTGTATCTTGGGACAACAAAGAAGCTCTCTTTATCGCGTAATGTGCTCTGTTCCAAGTGTAGTGGGTATGTCCTCATCTAGCTCTGAAATGACTTGTGTGCTTTTGAGTTTTCCTTGGACTGTAGGTTAACACATTCTACTTCTTCTCGACAGCAAAGGGTCAAAATCTGGAGCGTCGCTGAAATGCTCAAGTTGCCAAGGTAATGGTATGAAGGTGACGATTAGGCAGCTTGGCCCCGGCATGATTCAGCAAATGCAGCATCCTTGCAATGAATGCAAGGGGACTGGTGAAACTATCAATGATAAAGATCGATGTGGGCAATGCAAAGGTGAGAAGGTTGTTCAGGAAAAGAAAGTTCTTGAGGTACATGTCGAAAAGGGAATGCAGAATGGGCAGAAGATCACATTCCCCGGAGAGGCTGATGAGGCGGTATGATGATGATTCTTTTTTTTAATTTTCGGGGTCTTGTTAGTTGTTTTGTTATGATTCGTGTGTTCTAACAATGTGTTCCTTCGCTTCACAGCCTGATACAGTCACCGGAGATATAGTATTTGTGCTACAGCAGAAGGAGCATCCTAAGTTCAAGAGAAAGGGAGAAGATCTATTTGTGGAGCACTCGTTGACGCTCACCGAGGCACTCTGTGGTTTCCAGTTCATATTGGCTCATTTGGATGGAAGGCAGCTCCTTATTAAGTCACAACCTGGAGAAGTTGTGAAGCCTAGTAAGTTATCTTCTGAAGGGATTGATCTACCACTACTGTATTTCATAATTTCAATTTATTAATGATATTGTGTTGTGTTAATGTTGCAGATTCATACAGGGCTATCAACGACGAAGGAATGCCAATGTACCAGAGGACATTCATGAAGGGCAAGCTGTACATTCATTTCAATGTTGACTTTCCAGATTCTCTTGGCGTGGATCAAGTTGCGGCTTTGGAGAAGATTCTTCCTGCGAAACCACAGTCAGGGATGACTGACATGGAGATCGATGAGTGCGAGGAGACGACCCTTCATGATGTCAATATTGAAGACGAAATGAGGAGGAAAGCTCAGCAGCAGCAGGAAGCTTACGATGAGGACGATGACGATATGCACGGTGGAGCGCAAAGGGTTCAATGTGCTCAACAGTAATGGTTTTTTAATGGTCGACAGTAAAAATTGTTGATCCTGGCTTTTGGATCATAGTTGTGAACCTATTATGTTGGACACTAAGCAATTTTCCTCAATATCTGTCAAGACATGATAGTGTTGTGGTAGATCGTGTAATAATCGATTTGAATTCTTGCTCATTACTTATTTTGTGCTGGTTTTTTGGTCCTATAAAATCTATCACTGAGTTATGTTTTTCACTTTAGTAAATTAGATGTACATACTATCGGGTTTGCTTCGTTTTGGTAGCATTTTGACTTTTATATTTACGTCTAAACCAAAGATGTAGTGTGTGGAGTCTGAGTTATACACATTGAAGATATACATATATTATCACACACAAAATAAAATTTGGTATTTTACATTTTTTACTGTCAAACTGTGGTAATATTTTAATAACTGCAGCATAGACTGAAAATGACAGTGGATTTGTATTGTGATGTTTTTTTCTGCATGAAGAATATACTAGTACAGTAGGGTAGGGGAGGGGGTGTTCTGATACTGATTGACGTACTTTTATATCTTGTTTTGACAAAATAAATGGAAGTTTGAGCTACTGCAGTGCAGTAGGTTTTATTTATAAATAGAAAATGTATCTATTTTGGAAAAATAAAAAGAGAGACTGGCTGCTGGAAAATTGTTCCAAGAATCTGCAGAAGCTTTGACCATGTACAGCCAATGTAGAAAAGAATTAAGTTTATTTAATTATAAATAATAGGAGTAGAATATTTAGTAGGAGAAAAATTAGGTTCAGTTTTAATTATTTTACGGAAACAACTGAATTAAAAACTGAAATATTTTATGCTTCAATACTATTACTACTCCTTACTAAACCAAATCCTACTGCATAGGTGCACAGTTTTGGTGTTAATTAATATTATGTTTATTATTTTTTGTTATAGAATTGTTCTTTATGAATTGTTGAATTGGGTTGTTTTATGGAAAGTTTTCTATGCTATTTATTTATTTAGACCAATACATATTACGTGGAGATATTTATTGCTTAAGTAATTGAAAAATAAAATGCGTTAGATAAGTATTGCTTAAGCCAGAGGCGGATCCAACGTATAATTTGGGGTACAGATTATTTTTTAATTTTGTTTTATGTAAAAAAAATAAAAAATTAATAATGTCTCAAAAAAAAAAAAAAAGTAGATAATCACAATTGTACCCCCAATTTTAAATTTAATATCTTTCGTACCCCTAAATTCTAACCCCAATTTTAAATTTAATATCTTTCGTACCCCTAAATTCTAAATCTTGGAGACTTAATGAGAACCAACTAATTTATGATGAAATATATGTTATATGTGCTACAAATTTTAAAAAATAAAGATAAGGTTGTAAAACAATAGTAATAACAACTACTTAAATCTATAATCAATGTCCACTCATTTAGAGATACAATTCACACACAAAAAATTAAAAAAAATAAAAATAAAATAAAGGTGAAGTTGTAAAAAACAGCGCTATCAATACATTTCAAACTTGTTTGTTTTGTTGGAGAGATGATAAGATTTATTGCGATTACATTGCTCACACCTTACTTTTTGAATTAATTTATATTTTTGGATTGGTTTATTTGAATTTTAAAGGAAATGTA
Organism: Galeopsis tetrahit; assembly: GCA_963675135.1. Classification (NCBI taxonomy): domain Eukaryota; kingdom Viridiplantae; phylum Streptophyta; class Magnoliopsida; order Lamiales; family Lamiaceae; genus Galeopsis; species Galeopsis tetrahit. The sequence goes on from OY776124.1 coordinate 9,682,091, forward strand.
AATACTTAGTCCAAAAGTAGTTTGGATAGTGGAATAATTTTAGTGTCATTTTTTAAAACTATCCTTCGGTACCTTTCAGATTTGTTTATTTATTTATATTTTGTTATTTCCTCTTAATTTTCTTTATTCTTCATAATATAATCTCATTTCTATTTTCAAGAAAACAACATCAGTGTTCACCCATTCATCAGACATCAATATCGTGATTAAGATTATGACTTCAAAATGACATTCTATATTTGGCCTACATTTATACACATCGTTCTCATATTTGAAATTGTGATAAACAAATGATATTCAACAAAAAATCATATCATGGTACACTATTTTGATAAAGGAATTGAATGTCAAAACACCCCATACTCACATAAAAAACAGGGTAACAATCACAGTTAAATCGATAACACGGAACTGAAGTAGGTCGAACGGAAAGTAATTAAGTAGAGAAAAATGAAGTAGATACAAAATCATAGTAAAATATAAACAGTTTAGAACATGTAACAAACTCATAGAAAAAGGAGAGACACAAAGATAGAGGCACAAATGTTAATAGAGTATGTTAATTATATACAAAGAGCTTTATTCCGCTGCCGCTCTAACAATATTCCAGACAATCACGAGGGAGACCGCCATGGATGTTGTCAAAATGAATTGATTTTATGGATTCTTCTGTATATATATGTGGCATTATGTTTTTTTTTTTTGACAAGATATGTGACATTTTGTAATTAACTTGATGTCAACTGATATTTTCAAAATAATTTATTAAGTTGAAGGACAAAATAGAGTTTCCACATTACCCTTTATACAGAGCTGAAGTTGAACTGAATAAACTCATCTTCACTATGGACCAGAAATCACACTTAGGAGGGCTTATGTGGAAAAATCAACTATAACCCAACCTCTTTCTCATGCCTTAAATCAACAAACTAAACATGGGAAAAGTTGAGAAAAATCAATCTTTCCGGGCACTTCCCATAAAATCAAATGGGAAAGTTCTTGGGCCAAATAATACACAATTAAGTGTGAATGACTATTTTCCTTTCACTAGTGATGCCTTTGACTTGAAAAATTGTAAATTTGGAGTTGACTGTGCAATAAAAGACAACCTATCCAATGTAATTGGTCTGAGGTGTTCAAAGATAGGCTTGCTAATGCAATTAAAGAATGTTTATGGCGTATTCTGACAAGCATTGAGATTAAACGAATTCGAAGGAGGTGACTGCGACAGTGAAAGGTAGGAAACCCTTTTTTTAAACACTATGAATCAATATAAATTACAAGATATTTAGAGAGGGATGAAGAAATTCATAGTGTGTGCAATTTGCAATTTATACGTTATAGCACATCGAATGACTAAATGGATACACAACTTTCCTACTTCTCAAGATTGGGACGGAGGAGATATTTCTTAAAATATTTAAAAAAAAACACTTCTTAATTTGAACCGTTAATTTGGGAATTTAAGGGTAAAAAAAGTAGAAAATTAGATTTAGATTTTTTTTTTTACCTACCGTGTCATAAATTGTTGTACCCCGGAATATAGGAGATTAAATACTTACATAAATGTGGAAATAATAACGAAAATACGGTAAAAGGATCGTAAATTTTTCTCTCTCTCTCTCTCTATATCTAACATCTTTTTCTCTCTCTACAAAAGACACATAAATACACTATATCTTATTTACATACATATCGGAGTGTATATATATCTAAGAGAGAGAAATTGGAGAGAGAAAGTGCGTGTTTGGATTGGCCGTCCCGTTTGTATTCCTCGTCACCGCTTCAAGATAAAGGGAGGAGCAAAAAGGAGCGGAGCTTTGAAGAACAAAAAAGGAATCCATCGCTGTTGTAAGGATCGGAGCTAGGGCTTTTTCCAAATGCAATATGCCAATTGAAGCTCCGATCTTATTAATTTAGGGTTTTTAAGCACAAATGGACGTCGATTCCGCTATGGCCACGGAGTCCGATCACGATCCGTCGGAGGAGTCCACCACTACTAATGGTGCTGCGCAGCCCGCCGAATCTCAATCCCCATCGCCGCCGGACGAGGAGGAGGAGCAAGAACAGAGCAATATTAACAATAATAGTAATACTGGCCCTGCTGGAGGGGGAGGGCCGCTTGTGCCTGGACCACGCTGTGCACCCACATATACTGTGGTAAGCGCTATTTTAGAGAAGAAAGAGGATGGTCCGGGACCGCGATGTGGTCACACGCTGACAGCTGTGCCTGCGGTTGGGGAGGAGGGCACTCCTGGGTATATTGGCCCGAGGTTAATTCTTTTCGGAGGAGCAACAGCTCTTGAAGGGAACTCTGCGGCTTCAGGAACTCCTTCTTCGGCTGGAAGCGCAGGAATCCGTATGTTTTCATTCAACTTTAGATATTCGTGTATTTGGGGTTTTATGTTAGTTATTTACCCGTCAGTTTCTTTGATGTTGAACAATAATCTTTTAATTCTCCTGTTGACATCAATTTACTGGAATACCGTTTCTGCTCCTTAAAGCTGAGAAATTTTAGATTCCCATCATGAGAATTGTTGCATGGTTTTAGAGAACTTTTATAATAATATCTTTATATGGAAGACTTGTTTTCATGGAGTAGATAGATTGGAATAGTGATATACTTTGGAAATCTAATAGAAAGATCTGCTGGTTTTGCACTTGGTCTTAACTGTAACTCATTCAATGAGTTGAACAAGTGACTGGTTAACTGTGTTCAGGTTTGCAGTTATGTGAGGGTTCAGTGAACACTTATTTATCTTCACATTTACATGCTGAAGTTTGTTTTTGGGGGGATCAAGTATTAAGCTTGTGGCCGAATTTGCCAAAATTAATAAGTTCATTGAGAAAGACGAAAACAACTTCACTTATCAATAAATTATGCGTGGTACTTCAATAAAGACCCATTTCTATGACATTTATCTTCACATTTTCATGCTGAGTTTGTTTTGAGGGGATTAAGTATTAAGCGTATGGACGGATTTTTCATAATTAATAAGTTCATTGAGAAAGACGAAAAACAAGTTCAGTTATCAATAAGTACATGGCACTTCATTGATGACCCATTTCTATGACATTTTTATTCACATTTACATGCTGAAGTTTGTTTCGAGGGGATTTAACATTTGGCTTGTGGATGAATTTGCCATAATTAATAAGTTCATCGTGAAAGACTAAACACATGTCCACTTATCAATAAATTATACATGGCACTTCATTTAAGACCCATTTCTATGGCATGCATCTTATGATTATCAGTGATCATGATCTAGCCTAATTATTTATTGTTGTTAAGTATAAAAATGAATCACTGAGTCATTTTGGAGCTATACATATTTCTTAAAAGTGAGCATGTTATTTCAGGGTTGGCTGGAGCTACTGCTGATGTGCATTGTTATGATGTATTGACAAATAAATGGTCTCGGTAAGCTATAGTGGCTTTCGGTTTTCATGCGGTTGTTAATTCTCTCAGTTTACATTTTCCTTGATATGGCTTGGGGTTTTATATGTGCAGTGTTACCCCAATTGGAGAGCCACCCACCCCTAGAGCAGCTCATGTTGCAACTGCTGTAGGCACAATGGTTGTTATCCAGGTTTGTTGACACATAGAATGATGTACCTTTTATTTATGTGTATTGGAAAAGGAAGCAGATTAAGGCTCTTGTCCATCATAGGGTGGGATCGGTCCAGCTGGTTTGTCTGCTGAAGATCTTCATGTTCTGGACCTGACACAGCAACGACCAAGATGGCATAGGTTTGGTTTCTTTTTATTAATAATACTGCATCTATGCATATGCTTTGATCTCCTAACTATGGTGATTACTCGCTATAACAAACCTTTACTTCATTAGGGTTGTTGTCCATGGTCCTGGGCCAGGGCCACGCTATGGACATGTCATGGCTTTGGTGGGACAACGGTATCTCATGGCAATTGGCGGAAATGATGGTTTGTCTTCTTAAACTCTTTCCCCCCCTCTACTGTGTTCTTGTTTCTGTAGGAAAGTAATTTGACACTTCATTTATTAGGAAAACGTCCATTAGCTGATGTATGGGCGTTGGACACTGCTGCAAAGCCATATGAATGGCGGAAACTAGAACCAGAGGGTGAAGGTCCACCTCCTTGCATGTGAGTTGTCCAACCTTTTCTGTTACTTTATAATTAATTTCACTTTGCTCCTCAATTATTCACTCCTTAAACTATGAGAGTGTACACTTTGTCCCTTTTAACTATGAAAGTGTAATCTGCTTAATCTATTCTCCAATTTACACTTTGCAAATTTATGAAAATATTGGATCTCAATAAATGTTTTTTAACCAGACAATATTGAGCCTACTAATTTATATTGGATTTTCTATACAGTACTACAGTTGGTAGTAACTTATATTACCAATTAAATTATTTGATTTAAAAAGTCTTGCTTTAGTATAAAATTCAACTATGTTGTATATTGAATTTGTAGAAGTATTAAGTTCAATTGGAATGTATATTTTTGAAGACCTTGATATTTCACCTGAATGTTGGATTATTTTTAAAATTTGGAATATATTTGTATGAACCAGTGTTCAAATATTTATAACAAGAATGGCACATGCATTCAATATTTCAGGTTGTGGAAATTTTGTTTCCATCTGAGGTTTCTGTACCTTCATTGTGATTTTGCTTCTCTCATAACTTAGAAGTGTTTTAGATTAAAAAGTTATGGTTTTCAACTGGTGATTCTCATTGTGCTAGTGTAAGATAGATGATTTGTATAATTTTATTGGATGCGAGTTGACTGACATTTTTGGATTTATGTTTCTTGCCAACTCGCTCAGGTATGCGACTGCAAGTGCACGCTCTGATGGTCTTCTTCTGCTTTGTGGTGGGAGGGATGCAAATAGTGTGGTAGGTTCCTATCATGTTCATGCATAAATATATGATGTGACTGAGCCATCACTTCTCCTCTTCTTTTACATTGTTTCTGTAGTTGTAGGATGGTTTACTTTCTTTGTATGGTCTTTATAAAATGCTTGTGTTATCTTTCTTTACATGGAGTGTCATCATTGAATTTTGTACGAAGTCCTTGAATGTAGACCTGGTTTTCTCAAATAAAAAAAGCAGTGGTTTCTTTGTCTTTGAATGACATTCTTGTTTTCTGGACAGTACATCACATGGGTGTGTAGAGCCGAAGGGCGTCTGGACCTACATTTTTGCACTGAAACTTTCTGGTTCCTAGTGTTTTCATTATGTTAAAGCTAACTTTACTCATATTCTCTCCCTTAACTGATGGTCTCCAATTGACATGATTCACAGCCTCTCGCTAGTGCATATGGGCTTGCTAAACATAGAGATGGTCGGTGGGAATGGGCCATTGCCCCCGGTGTTTCACCATCTCCAAGGTATCAACATGCAGCGGTAAGTTATTTATTGAAAATTTATTTTATTATCACATTTTACTTTAACCACATCAAACAAAGACCCCTCATGTAATGTATATTCTGTCATCATTTATGTTATTTTCCAGGTTTTTGTTAATGCACGCCTTCATGTATCTGGTGGGGCACTTGGCGGAGGACGTATGGTAGAGGACTCCTCAAGTGTTGCTGGTACTATTCTCTATTTGGTTACCTACCAAGGATTTGTTGCATCCCCACTCCCTGCATGCTCATAAAAACAGAAGAAAGGATAATGTCTTAAATAAACATATTGGTTTTATGTGCAGTTCTGGATACTGCAGCTGGAGTTTGGTGTGACACTAAGGCTGTTGTCACGAGTCCGAGAACTGGTAAATTTAGTGCTGATGCTGCTGGTGGCGATGCGGCAGTTGAGCTAACAAGGCGTTGTAGGCATGCTGCTGCTGCTGTCGGTGACTTGATTTTCATCTATGGTGGCCTTCGTGGTGGTGAGATATGATAGTTTCGTACGATAAGATATACTCCCTCCGTCCCCGGATGACTTGCACAGTTTGACCGGCACACTTTTTAAGAAAAGAGGATTTAGTGGTTGGTGATGTAAGATTAAAAGGGGTATTTTAGGTAATTTAGTGAAGTGTAAAATGGATTTGGTGAGGTGTAAAGTAAAATGTAGGTACAAAATGAGTGATAATTTTGAAAATAAAATGATGTTGGGAGGGCATTAATTTTGTGGGGTACTTCCATATTAAGAGTGTGCAAGTAATGGATGTCCCAATAATCACGGGACGGAGGGAGTACTTACATTTGGATTTGGAAATGTAATTGTGATTTTAGGTCCTTTTATTTTGCATATGTGGGAACTTTATGTGTTCTGTGTTTAGTCTCAAGGCATCTGAGCGTTATCCTGGTTGACCACTGTGGTGGAAGAGTTTAATTTCTTTAGGCCATAAAAATAATGAATCAGTTGTTTCTTTCTCTCTTCAGTGAGCAAGTCTTGAAGTTATAAGCTTTACTAGATGCCATTTCTATGAAATGGGAAAAAGCAATTTGCGTGCGGCAGTAAATCTTGTTTAAGGCTGTAACAGAAACTTAGTTTTAGGACCGTCACTTGTCTTAGAGCTGAAAAATAGATAATCCTTTGCAGCTCAACTTTTGTGATTTAGCTCCTATTGTGACATGTGAAGTTACTTGAGAATGATCTCTTCCATTAGCCTATTACTCAATTCCATCTTCAGGAAAACTGTTCTTATGCTGATTATAAACGTATTCATTGCTCTAAGTTTTTCCTGATATATTGGTTCCTGTTTCTATTACCATTGGAAGCATTGATGTAACAGAATGTTTCGTAATTTTGTTCATGATATTTCATTGCATGCGACGTAGGTCCGAGCTTTTATTATTAACATTATAGGATATGCCTCGTTCAACACCTTTTGTGTGAATCTTGTATGATGAAGTGATGAACCATGTTGATAATTGAAACATTTCTTTAGGGGTGCTTCTTGATGATTTGCTTGTCGCTGAAGATCTGGCTGCTGCTGAAACCACTAGTGCAGCATCTCATGCAGCCGCCGCTGCCGCTGCCAATTTGCAGCAAGGGAGGCCACAAGCCAGATATGGATTTACCGATGATAGACTAAGGGCACCTCCACCTGATTCTGATGGTGCAGTTGTAGTTGGAAGTCCTGTTGCTCCCGCTGTAAATGGTGATATTTATACAGATATAAGTACAGAAAATGCATTGCTACAAGGTTCCAGGTAAATCTCTATGTTACTTGTTGTCACTAATTTCTATGTTGATGCCGCCAGTTCTGGGACTAAGAATGATATTGTGCACAGACCACTGAGTAAAGGTGTTGACTACTTGGTTGAGGCTGCTGCAGCAGAAGCTGAGGCCATTAGTGCCACATTAGCAGCTGCTAAAGCTCGACAAGTTAATGGAGAAGTTGAGCTCCCAGACAGAGATCGTGGAGCAGAGGCCACGCCAAGTGGAAAACAATCTACCTTGATCAAACCTGACTTATCTATGTCAAATAATTCTGTCCCACCTGGAGTTCGACTTCATCATCGTGCTGTCAGTACCCTGACTCAAGTTTTCACATGTACATTGCTAGGAGGTTTTATTTATGATGTAAGTACACTTGCAGGTGGTTGTTGCTGCAGAGACTGGTGGTGCTTTAGGTGGCATGGTCAGACAGCTGTCAATTGATCAATTTGAAAATGAAGGCAGGCGGGTCAGCTATGGAACTCCGGAAAGTGCAACAGCTGCTAGGAAACTTTTAGATCGACAAATGTCAATTAATAGTGTACCTAAGAAGGTATTCTTTTTTCCTTTAGGACATCATTTAATTGCATTTGGATGAACACTGCATCTGCTAATCTGTGGGTGATCAGAATAATATAATGTTGCTTGCTTTCCTCTATCTTTGTATCAAGTTTTTAAATGGCTTGCTGACCAGGCATTGCTCCTGTGGCAATTTAAGTAGTTGAAGTATTACAGGAAACTGTTTCTGAAAAATGGTATAACAAGAAGTTGATTACTATTGTATGTTTTCGTGTTCTTGTTCATCATATTTAACTAAATAACGAATAGATTTTTGTTTACTTAACTGAATATCATGGCAGTTCTATTGGAGATGTTTTGTTATGGCAAAAGTTTATTTCTTCATTTTCCTGACATTTTACCTCATGGCCTATGAATGCCCTCTCCCAGGTTATAGCTCATCTTTTGAAACCTCGTGGTTGGAAGCCGCCAGTAAGAAGACAGTTTTTCTTGGATTGCAATGAGATTGCTGATCTTTGTGATAGCGCTGAGAGAATATTTGCAAGTGAACCTAGTGTACTACAGCTGAAAGCTCCTATTAAGATATTTGGTGATTTGCATGGGCAATTTGGAGATCTAATGCGACTTTTTGATGAGTATGGATCACCTTCCACTGCAGGAGATATAGCGTAAGTTTACATGTGTCCTCGGCTTACCAAATGCTTTGACATAATTTTATTTTCGGCATAACAGTTTCATTGACCAACTTATTGTTTCTTATTGGAAACACTTTCGTAATGTAGGACTGTTAGGAAAAAAAAAGAGTAATAGGCTCAAATTACATGTAAAATAATTTGTGTGAGTTGTGATGATGGAATTCGGGAATTCTGACTAGAATAATCTATTTACGGGTTCTTAGTTGACTGCCTGTAAGGCTTTCTTACTTGTCGTGTTGTCTTTGTTATTCCTTTTCAACGAAATTGTGGAAAGAATATATGTTGTAATTTCTAATAAGGTCATCATCCTATTTCTCCTACTTCACATGATAATAATATAGGTTGAAACTTGAAGTAATTTGGCTTAAACAAGAGCAATGTTGACCGCATAAGTATTTGTATTCTCAACTTCTGTTGTTTCCAAACCTCTTTTGATTGGTCGCTTTCATATGATGCTGATTTGTGGAAATGTCTTCATCAGATATATTGATTATCTCTTTCTGGGAGATTATGTTGATCGTGGCCAGCACAGTTTGGAAACAATGTCTCTTCTCCTTGCGTTAAAGGTATCTGCCCTTCTTTTGAGTGGTATACTACTCTCTTTTGCTTGTGTATTTAGCCTTGGGAAACTTACCTCTTCTCCAAGCCTTGAAAGTTCCGTGCTTCCATCAAGTTATGAATCTTTTCTCAATGTAGTGCCTTAAACAAAGCTGATAAGGCTGTCTTTGTGCAAATACATGATTGTGCAGGTTGAGCATCCACATCAAGTACATCTCATCCGTGGTAATCATGAAGCTGCTGATATTAATGCTCTTTTTGGCTTTCGGATTGAGTGCATTGAGCGTATGGTAAATACAAACTATCTTAGTTTTCAGTGTTAGTTTGGATAAATCATAAAACTTATGGTTTTCTGGATAGGGTGAGAGAGATGGAATATGGGCATGGCATCGGATAAACAGACTGTTCAACTGGCTTCCTTTGGCTGCATTGATTGAGAAAAAGATTATTTGCATGCACGGTGGTATCGGGAGATCAATAAACCATATAGAACAGATTGAGAATATTCAGCGACCAATTCCAATGGAAGCAGGATCAATTGTTCTTATGGACTTGCTGTGGTCAGTCCGTGTTCATTATTGTTTAAATTTCTTTTGTTTATATTAGTTCTTTTCTTAATTTTATCTTTCCGCGTAGGTCCGATCCCACTGAAAATGACAGTGTTGAAGGATTGCGGCCAAATGCCAGAGGCCCTGGGTTAGTAACCTTTGGGGTGAGTGTTTAATTTCCATCATTCAGTTTATTGGTACTGCAAAATCCTGTGTTTCGATTCCAAGTCTTCAGGGATAATGGGTTGTATTTAGCTAAATTGCTAGACCACCCTGAACTCAAATATGATGTTGCAAGAAAGGTTGTAGTGAGATTGTTGTTTGTGGATGGCAGACCCTAAACATGTACTTACATTAGTCTCGACGAAATACATGGTCTTTGGGATGGCCAAAATGGGTTGTGAGTAATGTTTAGACAAGATGTAAGCTAGAGGTAGAAATCAATCACAATAAGGAATAAACAAATGGAAGTTGATCTTCAGATAGGAGAAACAAATGGAAGTTGATCTTCAGACAAGATGGGTTGTGGATTGTGGGTCCCAACTATATATTGGGTGTTTATATTCAGATAGGAGAATAATTTCTTGTTTCCTGTTCGTCTGCTTTATGATTAACCAGAGGTTCCTTATTGCTGCAGCCTGATCGTGTCATGGAATTCTGTAACAACAATGATCTTCAATTGATTGTTCGAGCACACGAATGTGTAATGGATGGATTTGAAAGATTTGCTCAGGGACATTTAATCACTCTCTTTTCAGCCACAAATTACTGTGGTATGTCCTAATTTTTAAAAGATTAAGAATGATTTAGCTAACAACATGAAATACGCGTACCAGTTAGTTGCCATATCATTTGAATGTTGACTCCTTATTCACTTATGTTAATCTCCACAGGCACTGCAAACAATGCTGGTGCTATCTTGGTTTTGGGTAGAGATTTAGTGGTTGTACCAAAACTCATTCATCCATTGCCACCCGCTCTTTCATCTCCCGAAACATCTCCCGAACGCCATATAGAAGACACATGGATGCAGGTGCGCCCTTTATTTCCAATCTTGTGCTGATTCATCTGAACATGTGCCGAGACTGATCTCTCCCTCCCCCTCCTCTTTTAATTTCTTGTTTGATTAGGAACTGAATGCTAATCGACCACCTACGCCAACTAGAGGCCGTCCTCAAGTTACGAATGATCGAGGTTCTCTTGCTTGGATTTAGATTATGCTCCCAGATTGTTTTCTAATCCTTCTTCGAGGCTCATGCTAACACCTGGAATTTCCAGCAATTTGTACATAGCATGATGCTGTATGGAGAATCCCTCCACACGAGCTTTATACTTGTTGGATGCTTAAACGTCCCGAGATCCATCTCCCTTTTGCGTGATAAGCCCTTGGAGAATGAGACTTGGAGTTTCCATCGGAAATGTGTATACTTATCCTGGGTTTCTGAAAGATGTCCTCTGTACATGAAGAAACAGGTAGTCAGTATTGTCATTTCTTTGTTGAGTGGGCAGGCTGAGGTTTTCGTCGTTAGTTGGTATATTTTTTTCCCTGTTTTTTTGGGTCCTTAATGTAGTTTATCAAACATTCTCTATTTTTAAGGGGTTTGGGATTCTTCTTCGTATAGATAATTGGTGAGATGTAACAGGTTGATATTTGTCAGGTCATTCTGTATAATAGATTAATGGAGGGTGTTGCCTTGTGTAATTTGCCTTTTTTTTTCTTTTGTTCAATGCAACCGTTGTGTGATGATAAGAGATCGTTTTTTCGCTTTTAGCCTTGGCAGATGGGTTATTGTTATGTGCTTGAATGGACGAGATATTTTCTTCGAGTTTCGAGAATTATACAATTCGCCTTTATCATTACGTGAATGACCGTATTCTCCCACGATGGCATCAATGTTGTTGGCAATTGTTGGGAAAACTCTCATTTCTTTCTGCACTTTACATTACCTCATGTTTATTGTTACTAATTCCTGGTCTTGTCTGCTAAAAGAATTGGAATATCTGCAATATCTGCAAAACAAAACAGAGTATTTGCAGTCCAATAATACACAATTTGATTGAGGCCAATGCAAGATTGAAATCACATATGATTGACATTAAAAAATAATCAACATTTTATAATATAATATTGAGGAAGATTGTAAATGTATAATACACGACATCTTAGGTTGGGGATGATTGGTTGTATTAATTGCTTTTCACAGATATTATTTGTCAATCAAGTATTAAAACTAATTCTTGTGGTTTCCACATGCATGTAATCACGTTTTTTAGCGTAGTAAATGAATCATACTCACAGTTTTATTGTACACACTCCAATTATTATACACACCCCATATAAAAGAGTATAATTTATTTTTAAATTTCTATTTAAATCCAAAATTTTAACAATTATATTCAAATTTAAAAAAAAAAAATCCTTCTCTCTCTGCATTAAAACAAGAAGAAAATATATTGAATTCAAGATATTTAAAAAATTCACAAAAAAAAAAAAAAATCCCAAGATTTTGATAAAAATTAGCAAAACTACGTAAAAAAAAAAAGAAAAAAGATTGGAGATTAAGCCTATCAAACTTACTCATTTTGTTCCATAGAAAACTCTGAATGTCAAATATATACTACCGTGTGTTTCTTCTGTTCCGTCAGTAAAAAATAATTTTTTTAGTAATTTTTTATTTTTAAAAATTGAGTTATAATTGTCTAAAATTGAAGTGGGTGGAAATTAATCCTTTAAAAAAAAAAAAAAATTTATATGGGGTGTGTATAGTAGTTACAGTAATGAAGTGTGTATAGTATAACTGATGGTTTGTTTAACCGGGATCATCATATTTAATCACCTTAAATTACATTTTTGCTTAAACTACGTGTACACATAATGCAAGATTTTCAGGAGGGAGTAGTAATTTAGTAAATATCATTTTAAGCGTTCAACATCTTAGAATAAAGGATTTTAGCTGCCTATACTCTTATTTCAACAAACACCTTTAATCGCATATTTCTTGTATTTTTTTTTTTAAATTTCGGTATCCACCTTCAGAACCGACAAATTTACGGTCCACTCCTGTTGATTATCTCATATTTCTTGTAATAATTCTCGAGAAAACATCCTTCCTAGTTCCTACTAGTGCTAATGCTGTCATTAATCATGTTGTGTTAAACCTTAATCCATAAAATAGGATCAATGTGATGTAAGATCAAATAGACACAAATAATATATCCCATATCATAATCTCATTGGTCTAAATTACAAAAGCTAATTCGAATGGGAAAAAGAAAAGTGAAAATTCCATTATGATTATGGACAACAGAAAAGACACCATCAAACAAAGATTTCAGTTACTTATTTCAAAACACTATTAAAGCTGATGACGCACCAAACTGATTGATGAAATTTATGCATGATTCTTGTCTTTAAACATTTATTTTGGGCTACACCATTTTTTTTGGACTTTTTTTACATAGGACAACAAACATACTGGGAGGAAATTTCGAGGGGATTGATTAATAATGGACAAATTTATAGTAAAATTTATTTAGCTATGATGAATATGGTTATTATTACTGTCAAGAATGATGAGAATTCAGGATGTGGCAATCCAGCATGATGGCTCTGGAATTGCTAGTGTTCTCCTTGCTTCTTTGCATCCCCTCAAATATGGAACAAATTGCTCTGTTTTATTTGCTTTATTCTCCTGATGATATCCCTTTGTGGCTGTCCCATTCATCTTGTTGGTGATCATGGGGTTCAAGAATCCGCCCGTCTTGTTCCGCCAGAAGTACTCGTACACGTTGAACGACGCGGATGCTGGTGGCGCTGGGATGAACCTCCCCACTCGCGGCGGAAGTGATTGTGGGATTTGAAATTCTTCCTCCTCCTCCTCCTCCTCTTCCTCGTCGCCTTTTTTCGTCCCTTTTGGCCATGTTGGATTAACATTTGCAACAAGCTTTTTCATCACTAGCCCTGATTTGTGCAACTTTATCATTCCACTTTGTAGAGATAATAACTTCTCTTCCTCCACAACTTCTTCTTCTTCCTTTTTCTCTTCTTCCACCTCCTCCTCATGAGTCTCTACATCAAACACCTTCTCCACTTCCTCTTTGTTGTCGTCTTCATCGGAGCAAGAGGCGGGACGATGGAGGAGAGTCAAGAGAAGGCGGCCGTCTTGGCGTTGAGCATGGAAGTAGTTTCTTGGAGGGACCGAAACTGCTTCAAGAACCAACCTTCCGTTTTCGCGGTGCGATTGCATGTGAAGTGAAGCTCCATCGCCTCCGGCGATGGAAGGCAGAGGCGGCGGGAAGGGCCTGGCCGGAGACTTCCTGTACTTGGCCACGTGGAAATCGGAAAAGGGGTTCGAATCTTTGTATTCCTCTGCCACTGTCACTACCACTTGCTTATCTTCATCAGCATCACTCACAATCTCAGAACAAGTGGAGGAGAAGCAATCAGACCCAGTTTCTGATCCAAGCCCCTCAGTGCAAATCTCAAGACTCTTGCCACTCAAAGCGCTGCCGGACCTTTTCACAAGAGGATGAACATACGGCGGCGGCAGAGCAGAATTCTCATTCTTCTGAGTGAGGATTGATCCCCAGACTTGAATTTGAGGTGGCTTTTGAATCTCTTTTACCTCTTTCTGGGCTTGAATTGATCTCCAAACATCATCCTGATTCGGGATTTTTTCATCATCATCAGTAGTGGGATGAACAACAAGGGCCTCAGAAGAAACAATCTTTTTCATGGGAGACAAGAAGCCATTCTGGTGGAGCCATTTCTTGGAGGACATATCAGCAGAGAGAGTTCTTCTAATGGAGGCTGCGCCGCCACCTTTTCCGGCGTCGGAATCGGAGCGAAGAATGGTGACAATCCCCTGTTTCATCAGAGATTCCTCCTCGAGATTGACCTTCACAGGTGAAGGTGGAATGTGATTGACGATCTTTCTCACAGGCATATCGTCGAACAGGTTGAGATCACTCGTAAAAATGAAGAATTTGAAGCAAACAACAGCACCCAAAGAAGGGATTGGGTGAGTGTTGTAAGCGGAATTGAGAAGTTGAAATGGTGTGGATTAATTGCAGAGAGAAATGGTGGTATTTGTAGGGAAGCCAAAATGCATGTGGAATGGATGCATGGGCCCCATTTGCCTACGCCACCATCAAACTCACCTTTTGGTCGTTTCCTTTTTATTTTAGTAGTAGTAGTATTTGTTTTCTTACAGCTGGAAATTAATCAATAAATTCATCCCAATATAAACATTTTTTTTTTCTTTCAAAACTTATGTATTCAAATACTCCATTCTTACTACAATGACAGGTTTGTTTTCTATTTTTATAAGTCAAATAAATGGTTGGAAAATGTATCATTAATTTTTTAAAAATAAAATCTTACATTGAATATAAAAAATATTAAAAATTGGATCACTATGATCTCCAAAACTCACTATTATGTAATATCGGATACGCAGGGTGCGGATGCGTTTCAAGTCGAATTCGATATAGAGTGTTTTTAAGTCTGATACGGCGACGAGGGTGCACATTTTTTTGTTTGTTTGTTTATCTTCATTAATTTTCGGAAATTTTGGGCAATATTTTAGTAATTAATGTTTAAATTATAGGAGTAACACTTGTGTGAAATAATATGCGCATGATGAAATGTGCCTAGCTAATTAAAATAGTTTCTAAAAATTCATAAGTTAAAAGCCTAAGTTCAAGTCGCCCAAAAAATTGCAGATAGCAAGCAAATGATTTACTACAAGACTAAAGTTTGATATACATGGCCAATAAATACTAACACACTTAACTTTGTGGGTGAATTCACAGGTTGCAATACGAAAATGTTATGCTACTCTAAGACCATAAATATGCAATCATAAGGATAATTTGTGCTACAATGTTAATATGAATTAATATACAGAAATTAATTATTCACCTCTTTACAAGTTCAAACTTTTAATGAGACAAAATTCTTTCAAATATCACTCGAAATCAGCTAAAAAAAGTGTAAAATAAAAATAATTGGGGGAGTATAATTTAACAGTGAGCTATCTCTCTGTGATTGAGTACAGCTAAATCGGACGACGTACGTGGCCGGTCCTTAGCCCGTCAACTCAACACTTTCAAGGTCTATTTATTAATTTCAAATACAATCATTTAAGTATATTTAACTTCTACGTAGACACCAACACAATACCTCCCAACTATTTCAATTTATATTTTTTGGATTTTAACACTAATGTTACATCAACTACTACACATGTAATATTGTAATAATGTATATATAATATACTACTCCACTATATAATTTGTTTGATGTAATATTATTGTTGTGTATACAAACTAACTATATAATTATTATGCACATGAAGCATTACTATTTAATTTTTTTAATTTTAAATAGTAACATTTTATATAAATAACAATAATAATTCATGTACATATCAATAACCTTTGAAAAAGAAATTTTATGTGAACTGATTTAACAAGTGTTACTCTTGAAAGTATTAATGGTTTCCTTGAAAATAATAATTTATTAACTATTGATCAGTGTTCATTAAAAATATTAATTATTTTACTAAAAATAATAATTGTGCACGCTTTCAAAGTACCCTTCCAAAATATTGAAAGTGTACTAATAAAACTAAGAAGTAAGAAGCAGTAGAAATGTAGAAAAATAGAAAATATCCGGCACGTGCTAAGGATAAGTGTAGATGATTGGAAAAAATAAATAGATAAAATAACAAGAGATATTTCTCGTTTTTTCACTATTGTGGGGGTGGCTCCAATATGGGATTCTGCCGGATTTTAACAGAATATTCCCATGATTTAGGGCTAATAATATAATAATGAAAATACTTTTGTATTTATATCGTAAATTAAAATTTTTAGATGAAATTATATTTTAAATGTTATGTTTATGATCACATTCTTATAACCGTTTATTAGACTGGTTTTTTTTTTTTTTTTGAATTACATTAAATACCCATCCCTTTTTCCCCTCTCCATGACTCGAACCCAGATCTAAAGCCATCCCTTTTTTCCCTCCCCATGACTCGAACCCAGGATCTAAAGCCTAGGACAAAGTGAGATAGCTCAAGTGGTTAGAGCACCACTACCTAGGCCTTAGGTCCTGGGTTCGAGTCATGGGAGGGGAAAAAAGGGATGGGTATTTAACTTGTAATAAAAAAAAAAAAGGATCTAAAGCTAGAAGCTATCCAACTTCGTCATACAAAAGCTCAGTTCAGTGAGTGAGTAAAATTTTTGAAATTTTAAAATGGGAATAAGAAGTTAAATTATTTTTAAATATTTTTTTTTTCAAAGGTTGTTGTTCAAATTGGAACAAGGCAAAAATAGGACAATATGTGATAAATTTATAGGAGTATAAAATATAATATATAATGTTATTTTATAATTTTCAAAATTTATAGATATTTTCTTAAATTTTTTCGATGTTCTTCAATATTTTTTTCTATATTTTAGAGATATTAAATTTGATATTGTTATTACATAACTATATTTATCGATATATTTTATTATTTTCACTAATATCAATATCGATGACCACAAAAATTGAATATATAAAGAGAATATATTGAAAAAAAAGTAACCATTCTTCAAATATGTTTAAAGATTTTGTCATGGATTGACACATTCTGTCATGTAGGTTTTGACATGTATTGAATGCATGTTGAAAATGCATTATATAATTAACTTGATATGAATATATATTTATGTATGTTTGATCCATAATTTTGACCCGTCTCACAGAACACGATCCTGAATTATGATGAGTTTTTATTTTTTATCTATTGTTTTATTATTATGATCAATAGATGTCACCTATGTATATAATGACAGTATGCGTATATATGATAAATTCATAAAATGGACTAAATATGTTAAAACGTAACAAAAAAATCAGAAAATTGAAAGTGTAAATTAATTGAAGATATAAGATATTCAAAACAAAATTTTCTTCCTCTAAATTATTTTAGCTTACCCTCAAATCTACCTTCTACCAACACCACCACAACCATTCCTCATATTCTTTCTTTCACTCTCCCACTAACTCTCTTTCTTTCTATAGACACCACCACCGCCTGCCACCTCCTCCACAGCTATAACTTCTTCTTTGATGTTGTAGTTCGAACCAGCGGTTCGAACTTTTCAAAAGACCTCGTATTTACAGTGACCGATTGATAGGCTGATTTCTTATCAACGATCTTTTTGTTTTTTATTTATTTAGGCTATAATTTGTTGGAAGACTTAAATGGATGGAGTTGCTTTCAGCAGGAATCGAAACGTGAGTCTTAAAACTCTGATACCATGAATTTTTTTTGTTACATCTAAAAGTTCAAACTTCTTGTATATTAATTTTCTAATAGTTTTAGCTCTTTTGTTATTTTAGTTTGTTGTAGCATTTTTGATGTTTCTATTTAATTATCTTATGCCTTCATGAACCTTCTCCTTAGTGGGACTTTCCACGCTTGGTGTAGTTTCTTTTTTTTCATTGAACTTATTTTCATCGATTTCTACCCGTACTCGATAGTCACCAATTTTTTTGTGGATCTTTGTCTTTTATTATGTCTCTGAATTTTTTAGTACAAAAACATCTTAGTCTAGCTAGGTTGTTGTATCATACTAAGAGTGACCCGATTTGTATGCATGAACAAATGTGCACTTATCTCTCACTTTTTTCATGATTGAAATGAGAGTAGCACTTCTGATTTCATTCGACGTGGGTTGAAGATATGGTAAAACATAAGAAATGGTGTAATGGTAGATGCATATATGGGGAAAAAAGAGAGAAGATGAAAGTGAAAGGTGATTAGAATTAAGATAAGGTTAAGAGTAAGGAATATATTGGGGGTGAGCAACTTACAATTAGGTAAAGCATAAAAGAGTGGATGATTGGATGAAAATGGCTTAAGAAGGAAGCAAACGAATCATTTTCAAAGAAGCACCACCATTGGGCGGCCATAAATTCATTATTAACTATTTCCCTAAAAGAATCACCACACATATATGCATTATTCCATTTTTTTTTATACTTTGGGAATCATGATATTTTATAATATACATAAATGTTTTTTTTTAGCAAATGATAGTTTCAAATATTGATAAATGTCTAGTAAGTATACGATTTATGGGTAAAGAGTGAGGAAAATCATCTAAATGTAATAAACCTACACTAATTATTTGAATGTGTGTAACGGTGTAACTTGTGAGTCGACCGGCTCAACTCGATCGAGCTCAATAATACTTCTTGACTCAACAGACTTGTGCAATTTCACACCTAACTATTTGTAAGTGTATATAAGTTATCGAGTCGAGTTAAACTCTATTTTACAAAGTTTTTTATAAGATCGAGCTCGAGTTTAAAAAATTGAACGCGATAGAATTTGTAGGTGAGTTTTGAATTTCTAAATGAATTGAGTGATGAAGCCCTGAGTCATTTAACAAGTTGAGCACACTACTTTTAAAAAACACTCAAGAAAGGAATTTTTGTGAATTGAAAGAAGGCTGTCGTTAATAATAGTGTGTGACTGTATGTCATCACTAAAAAGTATCGACAACTTGACTGCAAAAAAAGTTAAATTAAATAAATTAGTAACTTTTGTTTTTTTAAACAAAAGTAACTTTTGTTATTTAAAAAAATGCTACAACAAAATGTTAAAGAATTAATATAACTGTATTAATTTCGCATTTCTCTATAAATTTTAATTTTTAGATGAGATGATTTTTTTATAGTATTAGAGTGAGTTTATATGTAAACTAATCAACATTCATTAAAATTTGTGTCGGAGAAATGAACATAACAAACTTGAGCAAAGGGAAGTATATTTTTAAGAGCAACATTTGTGTGAAATATTTCACACATAAAATATGTATAATTAAGACATTTAAAAAAAAATTGCAGGTCAAAAGTTTGGATTTGAGTCGCATAAAAAATTTGTGAATCGCAAGCAGGGGTTTACTACATGACCAATATATTGTCACTATAAGACCAAAGTATTATCACAACAAGATCAAAAGTGTAGTAGTACACTTTTGGTCTTGTTGTGATAATATTTTAATCATGTAATAACATAATTTTGATCGTATAGTAAATCAATACTTGAAAATAAAAATATATATTTTAATTAAGTTTAACTTGCGTTGATCCACTAATTTTTGTCCCAAATTTATTTTAATTATTAGATATTTCATGTATTAAATATTTTATATAAGTTTTTGTGTACGATAAAACTGTCAAGCCAAAAAAAGTTCAGAAATATCGTGGAAAATGGCGTGGACCCAATTGGCCTGCCAATTTCTTATTTTTTATTTGGTACGACAATAGTTACAATTCATTAATTAATTTAAACATCGCGTTCTTCTAAGTTATCATCGCTCGTTGACGCTCATAAACGAGACTTCGTTGTTCCATGTATGAGACTGTATCATCAACTTAAGTTTGAGGTATAAAAAAACCGACAATATAGGAGTTTCGATTCACCCAAGATTTTAAATTAGTTAAAATCCAGCTAAAAAGATTGTCTTAATTGAATTTAGAGCATTTTTTAAGATAAAAGTCATTTATCATCTAAACTTTATTACTAATCACACTCTAGCTAGATTCTACCCTATTTGAGATTCCATTTGGTTTATCTTGAAAGCACATGATTTTTTAATTTTATTCTACTCCTTTTCACACCCTAAGCAAATTAATTATATGTCTTTAATTTAATTAATTAATTAATAAGTGAATAAACTGTCTGTCTCACACTTATATAAGTGGTAATCTAAAATTTCTATTTTTGTTTTGGAACGTTTATGGCGACATTTGTGATAAAGTACACAATTTTTTTCTACTATTAATAGTATTTTTGTTAACTTGGATTCTCAAAATTGCTATAAATAAATCAACAAACAATGATGATGAATATAATTTTCGCTAGCTAGGAATAAAATTTAAAGGTATATTTGATTAGATATCAAATAAGAACAATTTTATTTTTTTGGTAGGAATTTTTTTTAATTTTTTTTTTCAGATTTTAAGTTTGTAAAAAAAGTGATAATATTTTTAATAAAAATGACCGTCACTTTTAACTTTAAAAAAATTGTCAATTTTTGTATAGGGATTAAAGGAAGACCCGTTTCACGGATTTGATCATTCCGTGAGACGGCCTAGCTCACCCAAGACTATCTTTGAAATAAGTCTTGCATTAGATAGTTGATATGTAAGATATAAAGTGATGTAAGAATAAAAATTTAAAAGATATTTGTAAAAAATAAAGGTACGAGAAGTTTATAGACGAACTTTTCAGCTTTAAAAGTGAAGATAGAGTCATTGACACGACAAATTCTTCCATACAAATTGGGAGTATAGATACACTTAGATTTTAATGTTCAATTTACTCAATTTAATTTTTGATTCAACATTTAACTTAATTCATTGAGTTGATCAACTAAGCCATCGATCTCATAAGATGTTCGAAAAAGAATTACATCTTTAATGTAAAAGTTCGAATTTGTAGAAAAACGTAAAATCAATCATTTATATTATATTAAATTGTCTATTTAAGAAAATAAAAAAGAGATTTAGCATGCATGTACAGTGTACTGTGACTCTAGGTACAGTTTGGAATTGTTCTAGCACATCTTAAGCAAGATTCTAGAGAGAGAGAAAGAGAGAGAGAGGGAGTACGTATACGTGTACGTGTATAGACTATATATATTTATAGTAATATATATATATATAGAGGAATGTTTGTATAATTAATAAGTACTGGGAATAATATATGTGGAAACCGTGCATGGACTCACGTTCAATATATGGGCCCCAAGAATATATTAATTTGATAGTTTTGTATGTGTATTAAAACACACACATATGTGTGTGTATATATATACTGTTACTACACGTTGATAATACGTATTAAATTCAAACTGATGCTACAAAAAGTTTGTGATGTTGATTACTTCAATTCAACTTTTTTTTGTACGTTAGCATAATTTGTACACTGCATATACAGTAGTACTTGTGTGGGTATGGTCATTTCATTTTTTTAATCAGAATTCAATAAAAAATCGAGATGGAAAATTAATTTGTGGTAAAAAAAAAAAAGAGATAAATTAAATTTAGTGGGTATAATTTTTTGAGTTTTTTAAAAAAGAAAACAGACACCACACTTTGTGAACAAAAAAAAAAACTCCATTTTACCAAAAAGATTATATTCCCTTCAGGGTTCCAGCTTTACTTTCATATGTAGATGGACACGTATATTAAAAAAATGTACTAATAATTAGTGGAGTTTTGAGGGGTGATTTTGTAAAATTTTATATACAAAGTAAAAGAAATAAGTTGACTTTTGTGTATGTGTAGAGAAAACATATATGTAAAATTTAGAATATTATGAGGGTGGAGTTTATAAAGTGTTTTAATTTTATGAATGTAAAAATTATTGTGGAACATTCAGAAAAAAAAGTAAAAAAGTAATTTCGGAACGAAAAGAGTATTAGTAGATCTCATTTTATTTTCTAACCCCACAAAAGAACACATTTCACATGATGATATCACTAAATAAAAAAAGTGATAAGATGTGTGAAAGATTGTGTGAGACCAAGGCAAAATCCTCAATGTCATTTGTTTACTTACATGCACCTTTGCTTTGCCACACACTATGGAAGCCCTACAATACTCGGTGTCTCCCTATAAAGCAATACCACTCAAATTCTTCTATTATTTCAATCATAATGATTATTAAAAAAAATCTTTTATGTCACGGTTTGATATATGGGTTATAAATCTATGTACTCCTTCCGTTTCAGAATAAACACATCTTAATAATCATGAAACCAGTCTCACTATCCACCAACGACGAGCCTATTGAATTCAGTTCTCAAAATAATTTCAGAATAAACGCATCTTAATAATTCATGAAACAAGTCTCACTATCCACCAACGAGCCTATTGAATTCAGTTCTCAAAGTAGTCAACTTTTTTTTAATTAGGTATTTAATGAAGTGTTATTTTACAACTTTACACAAAATCGAATTCGAACATACTCATTAATCATAATTAAAAGAAACTAATTTATTAAATAAGCTTTAGAGAGCACTAAAAAATTCGTGAATTTGAAGTTCAATTTCTACTATCAAGTTACATGCAAGATGCTGCACCACCACATATAATAGTTCACTCTTTTATTTGTTATAATTAAATTAAGTCAACCCAACACTGATTGGATCAAGTTTAATTGTAATTAATTAATGACTAATTTTAATATTAATAGCTTTGAATAACACTAATTTAATTGCTAAAAAACCGAAAGTATGAAATACTAAAACAATGGATAGATTCTGAGTTTGACTAAATTTATGCTAAGATTTAATTAATCCATATTAAAGGGTATATTAATTCTTAATCATGCATGGTGTCACTTTCACAGTGATTAGATTATTGTTAATTGCAGTATTAAATATAATTAGTGCCTTGACTAATTGTATTTTTTATAAAGTCAAAAAAGAGTACGGAAAATGTCTAACTATTGTTTTAGTAATATATCATGAAATGATACTAAATGGGGTATAATTCGACACCTCACTATGATTCATGAATGCACAATTCTATTAATGTTTTTTCAATTTAAATACAATTTATCAAATTCTTCAGATGTTATTCTTCTGACAGCACTAAAAGTTCTATTTAGTATTTAAAAAACATTAATCTCCTAAATTAAAATATTCATTTCCATCAACTCCAACATTGGGGGTGGGAAATAGTTCGAGTCGAACTAGGTTTCTCGTTGAAATTTTTTGAATCTAACTGACTATATAATTGTTAGGCTCAAATATGTTATGTTATATGTGATAAACTTTTTAGTATGCTCAAATCGGTTATGTTATTTGTGATAAACTTTTTAGTTTTTAGTAGGTTCAAGTTTTTATGGTAGTGGTCTTCAAAGGATGAAATGTGAACATAGTGACCAAAAATTTATTTATTTTTCTTTTTCTCAATCTCAATTGACAATTTGATTTGAGTTTGATTGAGATTTTGTTTATAGTAACTTTTTTTTTAAAAAAAAAAGTGTTATTTGTACATATAGGTGGGATATTGATTGTGGATTATGTAGTATTTTTTTTGGATTTTCAAAGTTTGGGGGTATTCAATTCGAATTTTCAAAAGTCTTTAAAAATCTTGAGGTATTCAATACGAATTTTAAATAGTCTTTAAAAATCTTTAGATATTCAACCGTGGATTTTAATACTCTATGAATTTTGTTGGATTCTCCTTAAAAAAAATATAAATAAATTTCACTATTCAAATCTCTTCTAAAACCCAGAGATTTGAATGGATTCTCTCTCTTCTAAAAACCAGAGATTTGAATGGATTCTCTCATAGAACTCTGAAGACGAAAGATCAGAAGTAAGGATGGAAATATTGATCCGACCCGAGCTTTGGATCAGGTCAGATTCGCCCCGTATTGAGTATGAGTCGGGTTTGAGTCTTATGTCCGACTCGCGTGTATCCGCCCCGCTCCGAATTAATATATAAACTTTATATAGTATATATATATATATATTTTTTATTGATAAAATATTATATATATATATATATAATACAGAGTATTAATTTTAAAAAAATTCTTCACATTAAAAAAAAAAATAGCATCAATACCGAAGTTTATAAAAATCTATATAAATCAATAAAAAAAAAAGTAATATTCCACAATCCTGAAAGTTTAAGAAAATCAATATAAATCAATAAAAAAAGTCAATCAAACTCTACATAGATTCTATGAATTTTATAAATTCATATACTTTTTAAAATCCAAAAGAATCACAATTGAATACACAAGTATCTTGGGTTGATTTCAAAATAAAACTTTTAAAAATTATTTAAGAAAAATATAAATATGATTTTACATTTTAATTTTAATTTTGGAGTGCTAGTTATACCCCTGTGTGAATCTTCCAACCAAATCATAACTATAAAATGAAAATGATACTAGATAAATTAAAAATATACGGAGTACCCAACATTTAATGTGTCTAAAATTATGTGAGTACATATAGTAATGTAAAATAAATAATTGAATAGGTCGTCATCATTAAAGTTAAAATATCATAAAAGAAAATACATTTTAAATTGTATAAAGAAATAACATCAAACACATGAGATGGGGTGGATGAAAACATCACTTTCAAAAATCCCACCCATATATTTATATAATATAATAAAATATATAGAATTATTTATAATATTAAAAAAATAAAAGAAAAAAACAAGACCAAAGATTATGGAAAGATAGCAGCATATGGTTCTGCGCACTATGTATGTATGTATAGCTTTAATTCATATTCCCACTTGCACTAAAGACAAACAAACCCTCCATCCCTATACTTGAGTCTTCAAACCCCAACACTATTAGTAATATTAAATTGTCACCAATCTCCAAGGGAAGAAAACGACGCCGTTTTAGTGGGATTTGCGACCAAAATCGGTCGTTAATTCGAGCTTTGAGTTTGAGATGAAAATTATCGTCGCAAATTGACACGGTTTCCACGATGCCTTGCATGTCTTGACATTAAATTCCATTGCTTGATTTGCAACGGTTATTGTCCTCGCAAATTTTGCCAAAATGGTGTCATTTTTATTTAGACAGTGAAATTATGAACGAATTTATAGACGGTCACAAATATTTCGCTAATTTTTTGATCATATATGACAGTGGCTGGCCATTTCTATGATCGACGCCCATTCTATCTTCCCCTCTCTTCTCCCTCATTTATATCTTGTTTGAAAACGGTTGTATGGAGTTGACGAGGTGCTCAACAAGCATAGTTTTACGTGCTCTTTCGTTTTAATGTACCATACATTTTCTTTATTTCACCATTATTGTTGTTCTAAAATTTTTACTTTCTTCTTCTCATAATAACTTTCACACTTTCCTTCTCAGGACGTTTCAAAATTTGGTTGGACTGAATTTAAAATTTGGGCCAACTTGTGAAACCAAAATCAAAATGTGTATTCCATCATGACCAATTTTAAAATTAGTCCAACTTAAAAAACTGCAAAAACTTTAATCCCTTAATATTAATAAATAATTTTACATTAAAACTCGTGCAAATAATAAAAATTATAATTACAATATTTAAATAGTATAATGGAATTTAATTAGACATTTCAAATATGTTCAACATATGAAATTATTAGAATTTATAAAGTAGAAAAAGTTACCATTACAATTTTTTAAATAGTAATATGTTCAACATATGAAATTAGAATTTATAAAGTAACAAAAGGTTACCATTACAATATTTAAAATAGTAATGTAATTTAATTAGACATATGAAATAAATTGTTTCTAAATTGATTAAGTAAATAAATTACATTTACAATTTTTATAAGTTTTAATTAAATCCATTAAGATATAGTAAAAAAATAAATAAAAAATGGGTAAAATATGTATATATAATTTATATTGTAAAAACAAACGAAAAAAGCATGTACCTAAGCGTCAAGGTCGCCGATTCACCGGGACGACGATATTTTAACTTGATTGTGTTGGAATTAATGAGTGAGAAATTAATTAATGAAAATATTCTGGATTATTAGACTTTTTTTTTTTTTGAATTACATTAAATACCTATCCCTTTTCCCATCCCATGACTCGAACCCAGTACGTATCTAAAGCCTAGGTAGTGGTGCTCTAACCACTTGAGTTATCCAACTTCGTCTTCTGGATTATTAGACTTGGTGGCCAAGAATCACCACGTTGTGCGTCAATGCAGCACAATTCTCTCCAACCTCCCTCTAGGGTATTCTCACTCTATAAATGCAGACTTTTCCCTCATTAAATTTCGCTATGAGAACAGAATTGACTTTTGTCAATTAATTACATAATGGAGATATATTAATTAATTAATTAATTTAACTGATAATTAATTAATTAATTAACTTTTGGATAATTTAAACAGTGTCCACACTAATTTTGAGGTGGTCAAGTGGCTTCAGATTAAAGTTCTGGGAGTTGGTCTAAGACTCCAGATTAAGATAAAGTTCTGGAAGTTGGTCTAAGACTCCAGATTAAAGTTCTGGATTATCTAATCACTCACTGATTGATATTGAGGTGGCTTGGAATTGCACATGTGCTGAAAAATTGATTAATTACATCAATTAATCAAGAGGATGTGCTGATAAATTGATTAATTACATCAATTAATCAAGTGGATTAAATTATCAATTAATCAAGTGGATTAAATTGGATTTAATCACATCAATTAATCAAGAGGATTAAATTGGAATTGCACACAAATTAAAAGAGAGAATTGAAACAGGATGTCATTTCTCCTATTTTTGAATAAATAATATATTATTTGAAAATAGGTCCAATACTGGGAAGTTATCACAGCTGCAGTATACGAAAGTTTGGATCGAATTTTTGGTTATAAGCCATCAATTCATGATTGATTCAAATATACGAAAGTTTGGATCGAATTTTTTGTTATAAGCCATCAATTCATGATTGATTCAAATTGACTGGATCTTAGACTGTCAAAAAAAATTAATGGATTAATTTTTGGGCTCAAAGAAGGAGTATCAAATTATATTTGATATGGAATTAAATATTTGTGCTCAAGAACAATAATTTGTTTTGAATTTAGTTCAAAAGATTTTGACCAGTATAATTTGATCGAAAATTATACTCGAGTCACGGGTGACAATAAAAGTCACATTTGAAATTGAATTTAATTTTGGTATGTTGACCAAAGATTAAATTAATTTTGAAATTGGAAATAATTCAATTTTGGTATGTTGACCAAAGATTAAATTAATTTTGAAGTTGTAAAGAATTCCAATAAAAGAAAAAAGAAAAATCAACCTTGAATTTTTTTTAATGTATCGAGGCTGTGTCCAAATTTGGTGAATAAGAGAAATTCACAAATAAAGTGGCAAGCAACTCGAATGTGGGAAAATGCATCTCCTCACATGAATACATTCGAATGTGAGGGAGAGAGGTCTTCGTCGACATGTTTGAATGAAAATGGGGTAGCTAAGGTGTGACCTTAAAGCTAAATATGGAAAAACCTAAAATGGTTGAATTCATTGGAATGTTTTCCACAAGTTATGTGGATTTGTTCATCTTGAAAAATCATATTCGAGTGAAAGCTCCACACGAGAAGTGAAAAAGTACTTTATTACTTTTATTGATGATTCTACAAAATTCTGCTACGTCTATCTTTTAAGAAGTAAGGGCGAAGGTTTAGAAGCTTTTAAACTTTATCAAATTGAAGTAGAGAATCAATTGGATACTCAAATTAAATCAATTCGCAGTGATAGAGGTGGAGAGTACGTAGCTCCGTTTGAAGAATTATGTATTGAATCAGGAATTATACATCAAACGACAACCCCTTACTCACCTCAATCTAATGGTGTTGCGGAAAGGAAAAATCGAACACTAAAAGAGATGAAGAACGTTATGTTTATCAGCTCTGGTTTACCTCAGAACTTGTGGGGGGAAGCCATTATGTCGGCTAACCACATTCTGAATAAGATAACACATAAAACTAAGGATCAAACTCCTTATGAAGTATGGAGGAAACGAAAACCTTCATACAAATACCTCAAAGTGTGGGGGTGTTTGGCTAAGGTTGAAGTACCACTTCCTAAACAAGTTAAAATCGGCCCTAAAACAGTCGATTGTATCTTTATAGGATATGCTTCAAACAGTAGTGTATATCGGTTTCTGATTCACAAATCTGAAATACCTGATATGACAGAAGGTACTACTATAGAGTCAATGAACGCTGTGTTCTTTGAAAACATTTTTCCATTCAAGGAAAAAGAGGAAGTGAGTTCGAATAAGAGAACTCATGATGCAACAGATGAAACTACTGGTCCTTCCACTCAAGAGAGTGAGGAACTAAGACGCAGTAAGAGAGCTAGAATTGATAAGGACTTTAGTTCAGACTTCATT
This sequence comes from Galeopsis tetrahit, assembly GCA_963675135.1. Lineage (NCBI taxonomy): Eukaryota > Viridiplantae > Streptophyta > Magnoliopsida > Lamiales > Lamiaceae > Galeopsis > Galeopsis tetrahit. The sequence continues at coordinate 9,710,526 of OY776124.1, forward strand.
ACCTATGTATTGGAGGAGGATGAACCTAAAACTATCAAAGAATCTATGACAAGACCAGATGCACCCCTCTGGAAGGAAGCCATAAAAAGTGAATACGATTCACTTCTGCTAAATCATACATGAGAGCTAGTTGATCTCCCTAAAGGTTGTAAGCCCTTAGGATGCAAGTGGATCCTTAGAAGAAAGTACAAAGCAGATGGATCTGTTGACAAGTACAAAGCTCGTCTAGTTGCAAAGGGTTTTGAACAAAAGGAAGGGTATGACTTCTTTGATACATATTCACCAGTGACAAGAATCACCTCCATTCGTGTATTAGTCGCTATTGTTGTGTTGCACAATCTCGAAATACACCAAATGGACGTTAAGACTGTGTTTCTTAATGGTGAGATGGATGCTGAAATATACATAGATCAACCTGAAGGATATGTTGCTCCTGGAAACGAGAAAAAGGTGTGCAAACTCGTTCGATCACTGTATGGACTTAAGCAAGCTCCAAAACAGTGGCATTTGAAATTTGACAATACGATGTTGTCAAATGGGTTTCGAATTAACGAATGTGATAAGTGTGTATATGTGAAAGATACACCAAATAGATTTGTTATCGTATGCTTATATGTCGATGACATGTTAATCATGAGTAACAATCACAATATCATAGTTAATACGAGGAACATGAAAAATAGAAACTTTGGCATGAAAGACATGGGATTAGCAGATGTGATTCTTGGAATCAAGATTGAGAAAACGTCTAGTGGAATTTCCTTGACACAATCTCATTATGTGGAGAAGGTACTAAAGAAATTGAATACCTTTGACGATCCACCTGCTAAGACACCTTTGGAACTCAACGTTCACTTGAAAAAGAACAGAGGAGAATCAGTAGCTCAACTGGAATACGCAAGGATCATTGGAAGTGTGATGTACATTACGAACTGTACACGCCTTGATCTTGCATGTTCGGTAAACAAATTGAGTCAATACACGAACAATCCAAGTCAAGAGCACTGGAAAGCACTGAAAAGGGTCCTAAGATACTTGAAGTACACCCTTGAATATGGGTTTCACTACATGAGACATCCAGATATAGTCGAAAGATACAGTGATGCAATTTGGATATCAGAAACTAAAGACTTGTTATCCATTAGTGGATATGTATTCACTATTGGAGGAGCAGCAGTGTCGTGGAGATCCAAGAAACAAACATGTATTGCCCGTTCCACAATGGAATCATAATTTATCGCTTTAGACCTAGCCGGTGTAGAGGCTGAATGGTTGCGTAACTTTCTGGAAGACATTCCATGTTGGAACAAACCAATACCTTCTGTGACGGTACACTGTGACAGTCAAACTGCTATTGGTAGAGCTATGAATGTCATGTACAATGGAAAGTCGAGACACATACGTCGTCGACACGACTCCGTTAGAGAATTGATCTCAACTGGAGTAATGTCCATCGATTATGTGAAATCAAAGGACAATATAGCGGATCCGCTCACGAAGAGTATAAACCAAGATCAATTGAACAAGCTGGTAGAAAGAATGGGTCTAAAACCCACAAGAAAAACCAAAACAGTGGAAACCCAACCATGATGACTGGAGATCCCAAGAACTTGGTTTAATGGGAAAACGAAATTGTGGAAGTTAGTGATACAACACTTGAAAAACATGACTATTCCTGACAGCACCATCTCAAGTGTTAACAACCCGTAAGATGTGGTAAAGGCTGAGTCTTCGACTCTTAATGATTCCTAGAGTATAACGGGATACTCGAGAGGAGATCACTTATATAAATGAGAAGTGAGGGCCGCTTTGACCAAATATTTATGAACACAAAGGACGTCCATGGCCAAAACGGACAAAAACGTGAGAACGTTACAAAGACGAGATTGAAGTGTGCTGACACTGTTGATTAGGTATACACTATGGAGGATTAGTTCAAGGCACTGCGTCCACTAAGCCGTCGGTGTACCCGGTAGTGTTTGGCTACGGAAAGTTCAAAGCCAAAAACTACTTTTCCGGATGCACGGAGATCTCAATCGAACTGAACACTGAGTCTGATGTTGTATAGACACGATTTTCACTCCTGTGTGGGATTGTTGGAATTAATGAGTGAGAAATTAATTAATGAAAATATTCTGTATTCTCAGACTTGGTGGCCAAGAACCACCTTTACACGTTGTGCATGAATGCAGCGCAATTCTCTCCAACCTCCCTTCAGGGTATTTCCCTCATTAAATTTCGCTCAATTATTCTCTCCTCTTTCTGCCGCAATATATTTCTCCCAAAAGAATATATTGTTCTTGTTTTTTACAGATTTATCTATGTGTTCAGTTCGTACTCTTAGTACGTTTGTTGAGGTTTCGTCTACAGTGGTGCTACTGTATACGAAGTAGAAGTCGTTTTACCTTTGGGAACGGAACGTCAAACCAGTCGAGCACTACCTGGGCGTATTCTGTTCTGCGGGAAAAGGGTTTTCCCTTGACTCGACTTTCTGATCCTTATATTTTGATATTGCAGTACCATACCCGGCGTAATGTTTCCAACAGATTGGTCATAAATCAGATTAGTTTACAATGAAATAATTACTATGTTGTAAATTGCAACTGATTGACAAAAAAAAAATCGTTACAAATATTTATGACATTCAAAATTCATTTTAAATTCATTGCAATCTACATCTCACAAAGGTTTTCGCGTCGCAATATTTTTCACTAAATATCGTTTTTTTAGTTGATAAATATTGGTAATTTTTGTGACTATAAATAATCCCTCAATCCACTAAAAGTGTCTTGACACAAGTTTTAAAAATAATTTATATTTTAATATATAAAGTAAAAGGATATTGTCGGTAGATCATTAATTTTGTTAGTAAAATAAAAAAAAATACTCCAAAGTTAACAATTTAATTAGAATGGACATATAATTTTTTACAGAAAATAAAAGGGCTAATTTTATGTAAAATATTGCATACATGTATTCCATTCCAATTAAACCAAGTTAAAACCCTAAACCCATTTAACTCAAAAGTCAAATTAAGATAATTTAAAAAAATTCGCGTGTCATAAGCCCGAATCCGAGTTGTCCAAAAAATTCGCGGATCGCAAACATGTGGTTTACTATATGACCAAAATATTGTAATTGCTAGGCCAACATATTACCATTATAAGGCCAAAAATTTAATACTACATGTCAAAATATTCTGACAAATTCACCCAAAAAATTAAGTATCCATGATATTTTTGGACATGTAATAATACATTTTTGACCTTACAGTGATAAAATTTTGGTCTTGTAGTAACATTGTTTTAGTAATTTAGTAGCTGAATAAGTCAAAATTATTTTAGTAATTTTGCCCAAAAAATAAGTGACCAGAATATTTTTTTGTAGTGACAAAATTAGGTCTTGTAGTAACGTAGTTTTGGTCATGTAGTAAGATAATATTTTAGAGCGAAAAAATAAACATTCTAATTAAGATTGACCCGTTTTGACCCACGTTTGACTCATAAATTTTAATATAATTTATCTTAATCGGTCAATATGTATGCAATATTGCATATAAATTTATGGGTGATGCTAAATGTACAGAATCTGTACGTACAGAGAGGGGCATTATGGTCCCCTTTTCATTTAAGTTTTGTTAGAATGACTAAAATACCCTTCTTTCAAATATATTGCTTAACTAATATTTTTGAATAAAATAATAAAGTCTGACACCCTTTTCTCTCTCTTCTTCTTTCTTCAAGGCGCAGTAATAATTACACAACATAACTTTTTTCTCTCTCTCCCTTTGTTACCGTTTCTTACCGTTTCATCACTCTTCTTCCTCTCTTTCTTATTCTTTCTTATTCTTTCTTCTAAGAACTTCATCTTCTACATTTCTTCTAAGAACTTCATCTTCTACATTGACAAAAAAAAAATTCTTCTACCATAATGTATAGTAGCACATGCGTAAAAAAGGTTGAGAAATATTATGTAGTCTTCAAAGGCGTACGGGTCGGGATTTATGATAGTTGGAGTGAATGTGCTCCACATGTCCTTGGATTCAAAGGTTCAATGTACAAATCTTTTCGGAGTGAAGACGAGGCTATCGATGCATACACTACGTATTTTCAAGAAAAGTCGTATGAAGATGATTCAAATTCGAATATTGGATTAAATCTGAAAGAAGATGAAACGAACGAGGCCTCAAGTTCTTATCATCCGAAAAGAATTGGAAACGAAGTTATGCAATATTATCGGTCTTTATTCATTCTTCTTCCTGTATTTTTATTTTTTTGTTTTGTTTCTGGAATTGTAGGTGGTTTTGCAAGCTTGTTTTTCTGGTGTTCATTCCACAATTGTAGCAAGTAATTATCATCGATTAATATAGAGTTTATGTTTTGTAACAATTGATGTCATTGATTTTAATTTCCTTACCAATTCAATTTGAGTAAATTTCGGCCTTCTTCTTAGGAATTAGGGTTTAATTTGATTTCATTAAATTTGTGTTTCTTTTTAATGTAGATAATTAGTAGGATGAATGGGTCTGTAATCCTCATCTTCCATTTGAATTTTGATTTCATACTTTTTGAATTGAAATTTTTACAACTATCCTAATCCTCATCTTCCATTTCACCATTAATTGAAATTTTACTAAGTCAAGATACGTTTTTTTTTTTGTTTGAGATGTTTTAGGGATAGTGGTGAATGGTGATGTTTAAAATTGATAATTTAGATAAGAATTTCGTTTTTTTTACGGATTTTATAAGATTTAATTTGGGTTTAGTTTCATTAATCTACCCTTAATATTGGTGTTGTTTACTTTTTAAAAAAAAAACAATATATACAAGATGAATGGGTCTGTATTAGAATTTTGATTTCTTACTTTAATATGCACGCAATATATACATCTTCCATTTCACCGTTAATTGAAATTTTACTAAGTCAAGATACGTTTTTTGTTTGAGATGTTTTAGGGCTAGTGGTGAATGGTGATGTTTAAAATTGATAATTTAGCTAAGAAGAAGTTTTTTGACAGATTTTATAGGATTTAATTTGAGTTTTATATCATTAATCTACCATTAATATTGTTGTTGTCTACTTTAAAAAAAAAAAAATACAAGTAAACTAATAACAAACTTAGATTTCATTAGATTCGATTGGAAAATGGGGGAAAATTACATCCCAGAATTAAAAACAACAAAAAAAAAAAGATAGGCATACATCTAAACTAATTAAACACTATTTTCTTCACCACCTCCTTCAACACTTTCTTCCATATCACCATCAGCATCACCGCCACGTCCACCGCCACCGTCACCGCAACTTGCCGAACCCACTTGGTCTCTCACTGTTGAATCCGAGATAACAATGACTGGAATTTCTCTGACCCTGTTTGCTTCAACAAAGAACTCGTACATCTTATGGAGAGGATCCTCATCCAGGATGACATCGCTTAAAGAATGTGGAGTGCAATGACCCAACAATCTTTTCATGAAAATCTTGACTTCTTCCTTCAACTCTTCATTCTGCCGTTGTGTATATTCATACATGGACATCAAACCTTTGGGTGAGGAGGGCACGAACTCTTGAAACTTGGCCGACTTTGATGGTGTTCTTGCCATTTGGGATTTCTAGGGTTTAGGCTTTTGGATGAATGAGTTTACATGGCTAGGGGTATTTATATTGCCATCCCATAAGAGTTTTTGCAACCTTTGGCATCCCCCAAACTGTCATCATTATATTATGCACCTTTTGTTGTTGTATGCAACCCCCAAAGAAATGACTACTTTCAATTCAAAATTTATAAATTATTTAGGGTTCATTTATGAGGGGTGTATTGATCTACATTAATTGATAAACCGAAAATAATATTCATTATTTAAGCCTCCAAAAATTTATGAGGGGGTGTATTTATCTACATTTTGCGTAAAGTTTATTTATAAGAAATGATGTGGTGTATTTAAGCAAATTATGAACAATAGGTGCTTTTGGGGGTGTATTCAGTAAAATTATTGAACTTAAAATGAAATTGACATATTTAGATTAAAAATAAGTGAAATTAGATTAATGAAGGTGTGTTTAAAAATTACTTAACTTAAAATGAAATTGACATATTTCGATTAAAAATACATTAATGAAGGTTATACAAAAATTCGATAAATTCTGAAATATTTAATTCGACAATATATATTTTAATTTTAAACTAACTTGAATTAAATATATTAATTAAATTTAACTTTCTGTATGTAAATTTGATATAACATATCATAAGAAATTATTAATATGATTTTTAATTTTAATCTATGTAATATTTAAAATTCATTTCAATAAATTAACCTTATATTCAGTTTAATATTTAGTTAAATATTCATTTGAAATTCATTTGAAATTAAAATTCATAAACAAGAACAAACAATTTAGATACTTAACGGTTGATAATATTAGTAGTATTTTGGCCACGATTAACAAAACAACCGTTCAAAAGGGCTATAGATGCCCATGATCTACATAAAAACGCAAAATAAAAACTACCTAAAGACGGAAAATTAAAACCTAAATTAAAACCTAATATAATCCATCCACCGTCATCATCATCATCAAAAAAACAAAGAACCTTCATCCAACATCATCATCAATAACCAAAACACGCTTTGTGCTGAGTATCGTACGCAACAACGGCGGCCTCGAGTTCAGTCTTCGCCTCAGCCAGTAACCCTTCAGCGTGTTTGCTATCCTCTTCGTCCGCTTCGTAGACCTCATCCTCGAGAAACATCACCCTACGCTCCAGAACCTGACGAGCGTCTAGCAAGGAGTGAAGTCTGTCCCATCGCATCCGGAGATATAGCCGTTCAGCCTGGTGTCGCTGCCGGAGTATGTCCCACTCCCGTTTGTTCTTCTGGATGATCTCCATAAGTCCTTGGAAGAAATCCTACAGTGCAAACAAAAAATATATAGTTAAATCATGTGTAAATAAAAACACAAAATAAATCATGAATGATTTTACCTTTCCCTTGGTACACATGATCGATGATTTTTTGAGAGAAAGAGATGAGAGATAAAGATGAGTGTAAGGGGTATGAGTGTGGCTATTTATACAACTCGAAATGAAGGGGTATTTTAATTGAAAGGTTGCATCTTGGCAATTTACCTTAATTTAATTTAATAAATTCAATTTGACCAATCTTTACTTAATTTAATTTAATAACTTATGTAAATAAATTCGAAAATTAAGGGATTGATAAGGGATGAAGGATTTAAGTTATTAATGGTATGTACATAATCTGTAATTTAAGTTATTATTAGGGATTTATAAAAATTAAGTTAAATAAATTAAACGGAATAGGGTTTAGGGTTTAGGGTTTAGAGTTTAGGGTTACTCGTTTTAATGTGTCGATCAAATTAAAATTCAATAAATTGAAAACTTAGTGTTCATTACTTTATTTTCCAATGTGTTACTCGATCAAATCCAAATCAACTAATTTGTACACTTAAGGTTCGACTACTCAATTCTCACCGTACGGTGTTTAGGGTTTAGAGTTTAGGGTTTAGGGTTACTCGTTTTAATGTGTCGATCAAATTAAAATTCAATAAATTGAAAACTTAGTGTTCATTACTTTATTTTCCAATGTGTTACTCGATCAAATCCAAATCAACTAATTTGTACACTTAAGGTTCGACTACTCAATTCTCACCGTACGGTGTTTAGGGTTTAGGGTTACTCGTTTTAATGTGTCGATCAAATTAAAATTCAGTAAATTGAAAACTTAGTGTTCATTACTTTATTTTCCAATGTGTTACTCGATCAAATCCAAATCAACTAATTTGTACACTTAAGGTTCGACTACTCAATTCTCACCGTACGGTGTTTAGGGTTTAGGGTTACTCGTTTTAATGTGTCGATCAAATTAAAATTCAATAAATTGAAAACTTAGTGTTCATTACTTTATTTTCCAATGTGTTACTCGATCAAATCCAAATCAACTAATTTGTACACTTAAGGTTCGACTACTCAATTCTCACCGTACGGTGTTTAGGGTTTAGGGTTACTCGTTTTAATGTGTCGATCAAATTAAAATTCAATAAATTGAAAACTTAGTGTTCATTACTTTATTTTCCAATGTGTTACTCGATCAAATCCAAATCAACTAATTTGTACACTTAAGGTTCGACTACTCAATTCTCACCGTACGGTGTTTAGGGTTTAGGGTTTAGGGTTCGACTACATTTATCAAATTAATTTACGAATATTATTGTTGTTATCAACTTAAATTACTATAATTAAAATAGTTATGAATTACAATAATTAAAATAGTTAAGAATTACGATAATTAAAATAGTTAGGAATTAAATTAATCTACATTTATCAAATTAATTTACGAATTATTATTGTTGTTATCAGCATAAAATTAGGAAAATTAGTCACCTTAATTACAAAAATTAAAATTCAAACATGTCTTCACGCCCACTATCTATTCAGATCATATCAAATTTATTTTCAAATTCAAACACATCTTCAATTTCCACTCCACGTTCACATACCTTCACCACTCCACGTTAATTTCGTCTTCAATACGCATTAAATCGACGCGTTTCTTCATGGCGACAATGAGCATAATTAAGTTCGACTTTCAAGGCGTAATCATTACGCAGAAAACCCTAAACCATGCACTGCAGCCTGTATTTAACCAAGGAACGGCCATGATCGATTTTAATATATTAAATCAACGGTTCTGATGAAGTGAGAAGATCAATAAAATATTCGCCATGATTACCTCTGCAAACCCTAGATGTCTAATTAAATGTCAAACAAGTTGAACGGTCTTGATTGTTTGCATACAATTAAATCAACGGCTGTGATGAAGATTATGGCAAATTAATTAATTCGCAGTTGGCAAAAATCAATGAACGGTCTTGATCGTTTGAATGCAATTAAATCAACGGTTGTGATGAAGATCATGGCAAATCAATTAATTCGCAGTTGGCAAATCAATTAAATCAACTAAATCAACGGCTGTGATCAATTAATATAATTTTCAACGGCTGTGATCAATTAATATAATTTTCAAAAAAAATTCCTAAAACTAATTTGCAGTTGGTCAATTAATATAATTTTCAAAAAAATTTCCTAAAACTAATTTGTGTGTTAATATGATTATGCATGCATACACCCCGCTTGAAAACCTAACCCCACTAATACATTGCATACACCCCGCTTGAAAACCTAACCCCACTAATATTCAATGCATACACCTAATACGATTTCGAGTTTCAAACACATTCTCTCCCCCTTTTCGAGTTTCAAACACATTCTCTCCCATTTCGAATTTCAAACATGCCTACCACAAGATCAGTCGCAAGAAAAATACGATTCACTATTGGAAACAATCCTGAAGAGATCGAGAGTGAAATTCGGCAGAATCCACAAAGGTTTTTTACAGCCAAGTGCAAGACAACCGAGTGCCACAACCGTTTGGTATTTTGTTTCGATTAATTTGAAGGTTTCGTTAACATATATTTGCCATATGTTTAATTTGAAATGTTTCGTTAATGTATATTTGCCATCCGTTTTTTTGCAGAACCTACCGAAGAATGCTGTTGACCTGTTAGGGTACGAGGGGAAGATGATCATAGTTTGTGCAGGGTACTCGGGAATTGAGTTTCAATGCAGGTACGAATTTCATCGGATTGACGAACGTCCAAGGGGAATTAGTCGATTGACGACTGGTTGGACCGCACTTGCCGATACCTTGAGAATTAGCCAAGGAGATACTCTTCATTTTGAGCGTGATGTCCAGTTTCCGTTCAAATTCTATGTGTCTGTCATCAAGCACGATAAAGCAATTAAGATTGAGGACGAGGGTTGGATGTAAGGGTTTATGTTGGATGTTTATATTTCTTATTTACTTTATTGTCGATGTGAATGTTTATGTTTCAGTGTGTACTGTATTTTTGGACTTAATATGTATTTTGGATCTTTATGTATGATCTAGGTAACGGTATGAATTGTGTTGATGGTATGAACATTACACTAAATAATTATATTATATGAACCTGATTAGGGTTTAATTAGCTACTTAATATAAATCAGTTCATAACATTACAACTATGAATGTAAACATTAAAATCCTAAACTCCCTTCTGATACATTGAGATCATCATTTAAGTCGAAAAGGAATTGAGTATTGTTGTCTTCTTGAATTGTTGCACCCCTTTCGGTTGTAGCTGGTTCTCCCCTTCCCCTTCCCGCTGTAGCAGTTCCAGCCCTTCCTCTTCCTCGTCCACCACTTCCAGGTGGACGTCCACGTGGGCGTCCAGTTCCACCCCTTCCTCTTCCTCGACCACGTATTTCCGAAGCTGACCTATAACGATTAATTCTAGGTCTTCCTACTGTTCTTGCAACATGGGGGTCTAGTAGTGGATTTCGCTCAATCTCCGGACTTTGTGATCTCCTTGAGGGTCCCTCATCATCATCATCAGTGGTGGTTGTAGGAGGGTTCCAAGCAAGCAATGCATTTTTCATCTCATTACACTTATTTTCAATAAACTCCAACTTTGCATTGTTCCCCATGGCCAAATCCGCAACCTGCTGGAACACTTTTTCAATTGCTTGGTATTTCTTGTACTCATCAGTCATGTGGGGATAACCTCCTCCGATAAAAATATGGCAATGTCGTCGGTACACATCTTTTCTCCATCGGTGTAACACATACCTTTCGTTCACATTTTGGATGTCCTTTTGTGCCAACACCTTCATTATATGACAACAAAATATCCCCTTGAACTCAAACCTCCTACAATTGCAATTGATGTATTCTCCCACTTGCCTCCACTCAACCGTATAAGTAAATTCCTTGACATAAAAATTGTTCACAATGCATCTTTCAAGAACCCTAATTTTTTCAACTCCAACATCATTCGAATCTTGAGCTCTCTCTTCGTCAGTTGGTTGAACAACATGACAATAAATCGACTTTTTTATTTCTTCTTGAACACGATTGAACATAGAATTCGTGTATGCCCGTTGAAATTGCTTCTCCCATGGAAACTGGGAAATGCACTTAATGACCTTGTTCTTCGATTGAAAATCAGCATGGAACTCCTTCTGAAATTTATTACCAATAGCAACATCGTATTGTTCCATGAACTGTTTGAGTGTGCTTCTGGAGTGAACATAATCATCAAAATAAGCATGCATTCCCTCACTTCGTTGTGTCGAAATCATTCCGGCCCAAAACGTGTGGTGCAAGTAAACTGGAACCCATTTCTCCCTTTCAGCGTACAAACCTATTAACCATTCATTATTTTCCAAACGGTATTTAACCAAGAACTCGGCCCATCTCCTCTCAAATATCTCGATGGTTATGCTGTCGTACACGAGGCCTTTAAATTCAACGGTGCATGATTTAATATCATGAACCCTTTTGAACTTTTCTCCTACTTTTGATAGAATATGCCATATGCAATACCGATGAATAGTGTTCGGCATCAACTCCCTTATAGCTATCTTAATGGTTTCAGCTTGGTCCGTAATTATGGCCGTAGGGTGAATGCCACCCATTGCTTCTAACCAATTCGAAAAAATCCATTTATACGTATCAGCCCTTTCATTGCTCACCAATGCACATCCTAGCAAGATCGAATGACCATGATGATTAACGCCAACAATGCTTGCAAATGGCATTTTGTACCTATTATTCGAAAATAAAACAATGCATACAAAATACATTAAACAACTAAACCGAACCATTAACAAAATTTAATAGCTACGTACTCCATAGAATATTGACGAACAAAACAATAAATTCATAACCTAAATATTAATGTATGCATTCAGAAATTAAAACATTATGTAAAATGGATGAACAACAAAAACCCTAAATAATTTTGTACCTATTGACAAGATACGTTGTGTCTAAACTCACGACGTCGTGAAACTCTTCGTAAGCAGCCTTACTCCTAGGATGGAACCACAAAACATTGCATAGCCTATTATCCTCATCAATATCCATCAAATGAAAAAAACGGTTATCTCTCACTTGAAGTTTAGCAAACATCTTACGGATTGCTTCAGCGTCTCCTTGGCCTAATCTCAACCTTCTTCGTTCATCAATGAAATTTCTACAATCCTTAGGGAGGCACCCTATATTTTCTGGACCACCCGATTGAACTTCACATAATCTTACATTTTTGCATGTCCTTATTCCTGCAATATCATTTGCTTCTAATTGCCTCTTCATGTGGACACTCAAATGCCTATGAGCTGGCATTAATGGAGAAAAGACTGGATCAATTTCATGGTTGTGGTCATCCACCATTTTACTAACAATCCAGGTTCCATCCTCGAGTTTCTTCGCATTCAAACGAGCTTTGCAATTAATTCTTTTCGACACCTTATATGCCTTAGAAATCCCACCCTTATCACATGCAAACAAAGCATATTTCAATTCTTATTCACAAGTGCGCGTTTAACAATGCTAAATCCTTTGCTTCTTGCATATTCCTGATAAGCCCTAAACAAGTCATCAATGCTCCCATAGATCCTTCCAGCTTCTACAACAATTAGCTCATTGTTAACTGCCGTTTCACCTTCAATATTTTCATCATCGTCGGAATCTTCTCCAAAAAGTGATCGGAGTAACTCAGAATCAGCCATCGTTGATAATGGTGTTTGTTGGGTCGGAGAAGAAAAAAACGATAACTTATGCGTGTTAATGGTGAGATAAACGTTTCTTAATGAAGATACCACAAATAACGTTTAAAATTATATGTAATGATGGCTTGCAATAATTACGCGTGTGAGAGTTAATTACGTGTGTGTTGATTGTTGAGAAAGAAGGAAAGAGATTAGCATGCGCAGAATTAATTAGCAATTAATTAATTACTTGTCATTATCTCTAATGGAGGATATAACTGTAATTGAGTAATTAATAAATCATTAATTAAATAAAAAAAATGATTCTGTACGCACAGAATCTGTACAAACAGCATTACCGTAAATTTATTTCAAAATAAAATAAAACTCAATACACTATAATTAGGTAACCTTCCCAAAGTGATACTGATATCAGCAAAGTGATGTTGCTTTCCTCTTTCTTTTTTATTTTCTTTTTTACTTTTTTATTGAGTATGACCGAAGTTGAGGTAGGTCGCTCTTCAACTGGTTCTTCATTTTTTTTGTTTTTGTTTTTTTATTTCCAAATGCTGCTTACTTAGCTATATAGATTGCTTTGGAATGAAGTAAAATAATTGTATAATTTACAAACTTAATTTTGTCTCGAGTTGTAATAGCGGCTAAAATCAAATTAAATTTCTAACACTTAATTAACTTGAAATTGGCCGTTGTAAATTTGTTTTAATGTATACCGATAAACAAATTTTATTAATAAAATTTCTATATATGGTACCCAAAGAAATAAAATATTCTAAAAATTGTCCAATTTTATTTTTGAATTTCCAATTTAAAATGAAGTAATTTTTAAACATGTGATTGTCATGCCACTTGCAAATTTGGGATTTTCGAAAAAAAAAAATTGACGCAATGCATACATGACACATGTAATTAAATGTTTTATCTCAATTTATTGTAGAACAAAAGTTTCACGTCACGTGTATATTTAAAATTTTAAGTTATTATTCTTTTTTTAATCATTAGCTTTAATTTTTATATTTTAAATATATTTTCTTTTATTTTAAGTAATTTTAAGTATAAAAAGAATAAGAAAAATTAAATTAAATTAAACAATAAAAAAGAAAGGTAGTAATAATAAAATTGAACTAAAGGAGCATTAAATAATCTTCAACATGAGTCTTGGTGTGTTACGTAAGAATTTTCCCAAAAAAAATTGAAATAAAAATTTTAAACTATCATATGACTATTGCGTTCTCTTTTTTAGTCAATTTTATATTTTCACATTATTATGAAATTAAAATTGAATAATTTATTCAACAATAAAAATAAATTGATAAAATTAAGAAACTTTTGTAATTACCAAAGGGAAACATTTTAATCAGCGATAGATATTTGCACCCACGTTTTTTTAATAAATACACTCACTGCTAAATGCGTGCGCTCCTAAATTAAAAAAAATATATATATAAACGTACATGCTCTAAATATGTCAATATACATAAAATATATATATATATAAAAAATAAAGTGAATTAGAAACACTCATTTTTTTCCTTTGCAGAGTACTCTAAAAAACGCATGATACGTTCACCACCCAACAACAAGTTCACCCCCTCAATCGAAGAAGTTGAAAATCAATCAATGGCTGATGAAAAAAAAAACAAATCTCCTAAATCTCGATATAATTTGTTGTTTTTATTCAATTTTTCGGTAAAACTGGCAAAAAATGAACATAATATATATATAAAGTGTGTGCATTTATAAGAAGTGTAGGTGTAATTATCACTGACATAATATATGTTTATTGATAAAAACTTGTGTAAGAGGAATATCTTTTGATTCATATTTCATATTTTATGTATATTACTTGATTATTTCACAAAAGGGCTTGACTAAAAAAAATAGTACATGTGGTTAAAGGTTGTAAAGTTTGAATAATAATTTAATTATTTAAATTAAAGACAATGACTTATGCAAGTCCCAATGAATGACAGGGGTACACGTTTATATCACCCAAAAATGGAAACAAAGTATGGTTCTAAAGATTCACAATAATTCATCTTACTTTATGCATATTTGTTCATGAGATAAGCAAACGTGATGAATCAAGAAAAAGATTTTACAAAGTAATAATACTACTATAAAGTGAATTCATAATTAACTTCTTTAATTAGATCTCAAAAAGTGTTAGTAGGTACAAATTTAAAAAATTAGATTTGATTGGTTAAAACGCAAACCTAATTTTTTTTAGTGGGAGCCTGGTGTGAGAGTATCTCATGTCTTGTCTCATGTATAAGACGGTGTTTCATTTGGTATTTACACTTTTTTTTACGAGAAAGGAAAATATCATGAATTAAATCGTGTACCCCTGTATTATGGTGCCCGTATTATGGGTTGAAAAGAAATGAGAATCACAAGAAAATGCAGATCGATATACGAGTGACGGTGTTACATGACCTACGCGTCCAAGTGAAGGTAATAGTTTAGAACCACTTCCTAGTCTCTAACGCGTTGCATATTCACTACAAATAATTGTTAAAATTGCTAGGAAAAATTGCGAGGGTATGTGATCCCTCGTTAAATGGCGAGGGATTTTACGAGTGGAGTAGATGGAGCGGGAAATACCGAGGATTTTTCATAAAACCCTCGCAAAATAGCGAGAGAATTGTAAATTCCTCGCCATTTAATGAGGGACATTGTTTTAAAATTGATAAAGGGTGAGGGATTTAATGCTCGCTGGCTGACGAAAGAATTTAATGCTCGCGGCCAGGCGAGAGAATTTAATGCTCGCGGCCAGGCGAGGGATAAATTAAAATGCTTGGCAAAAAATAGCAGAAAATTCTGGCAAGGGAAATCCCTCATTATTCATGTTAAAAATGACTTTTCCCTCGCCAAATCCCTCTCTATTTGGATATTTTTTTATAGTGATTACTCATGAAAATATAATTCGGGTAGAATTATAAATTTTCACAAATCATTGAATTTATAAGTGATGAGAGTATATATTATTAGACTCGTACAATTTTTTTAAGTTAGAAATATAATTTTGGAGTGTAATTATATACACATGCATAATCATTTAAAATTGATATATTTTTATGAATCACTTAATTTTATGGAAATTTTGTACTTAGAGCTAGTTTTATAAGTGATGAGAGTATATATTATTAGACTCGTATAATTTTTTTAAGTTAGAAATATAATTTTGGAGTGTTATATACACATGCATAATCATTTAAAATTGATATATTTTTATGAATCACTTAATTTTAGGGAAATTTTGTACTTAAGCAACTCTAAATTATAGAGAGAATTATGAGTATATTTTTTCGGTATAATTTTTTTTTCAAAAAATAAAAATCGCAGGTCGGTTCAATCGGATTGACACAAATTAACTTAATTTTGACCCAGAATGTAAGACTTTTGTTTTGTATATTTAGAAAATATTATACTCCCTCCATACTATAAAATTTTGCTCACACAAAATTTTAGGTTCACAAAATATGTGTTTATTTTATTTAAATAGTTAACTTTTGAGTATTTATTCTACTTTATTAACAAGAATGAGTATCTATCAATAATATTCTTTACTCGTTATTTCATATATATATTTTATAATTAAAATATGATTTTTTTAAAAACATATATAAAAAGAACTGAGCAAAATTTTATTGAATACATTGAGTAATTTGTAATATTACATATAAGAGTCTTTGCGTTTCCGTTTAGTAGATGATAATATCGTAAATAATCGAAACATTTATAAATTCTAAAGACCACAATAGACTCCACTGTGGTCTGTGGATGACTTTAGTGAATATTGAAAGTTAACCACGGTTAGAATACTAACTCTGATACTATGTGAGAATACCAGCTTTGATATCATGTGAGAATTATATTCAATCACCATTAATGAGATGATAAGAGTGGTCCACTATATATAGGGATTACAAACGATACACAAGGAAATAGATAAATAAGTAAATAAATATAAACCATAAATAAAATATTGCTACCTATAATATAATATACTATTCCTATAATACATTATATTATTCCTATAATATATTATTTTATTGTATTCTCTAATACCCCCGATCAAGCGAAGCTGGGAATGTAAATGAACACGAGCTTGGTACGCAACAATCTGAAGCGAGTTTGAGATCGAAGCTTCGTGAAGACATCCGCAAAACAAAACACTTATGTTTTCATACAACAGGAGAAATAACGGAAATTAAAAATCATCACCAAATAGGACATGCCAAGGCGCAAAAAAATGTGAAGCAAATGGATCGAAACACCGAAATCCTTTGAAGGACGAACGATGACAAGAAATTTGGCAAGAAACACTTGAAAGTGTGTCGAAAACAGTTAATTCGAGCACAAACCAAATAGATCGAAGGGGCGAGCAACCAATGATATTGATCATGGGCTCTCCGAACAGATACGGAGTAGAAAAGTAGAAGAAAAAAGATATAGTGTGAGGCTATAGAGAAAATTAGAGTGTAGGTGAGTGTGACTAACACCATATGAGTGAAAACAGTCATGGAGATAGCATGATCGACCATGAGAGGGAACGAGGAGACTTGCTCGCTCGAGAAGAAGAAAAAGGGGGGACGAGGAGACTTGCTCGCTCAAGAAGAAGGGGGACGAGGAATACAAGCTCGTCGGGACGCCTAAAAGCGGCCAGAAGAGGGAACGAGGGAGACCAGCTCGATCGAGAAGAAGAGGGGGGACGAGGGATACCAGCTCGTCAGAGGCGGCTAAAAGCGGCCAAGAGAGGGAACGAGGGAGACCAGCTCGTTCGAGATAAAAAAAAAAAGCGGCGACGAGGGATACCTGCTCGTCTAGGACGCCTGATTGGGTGTGAGATTGCTCGTATTTGTGCTCATTATTGCTATATTATCGTAGCATTTTGATGTGATTTTGGTCGTAATTGATAGAAATTGTGCTACTAACCTTTGTTGTCAAGAAATGTGTTCAAAGAGTAAGAAACAAGGTGAAATAACCCATTTTAAAGGAAAACCAAGCATTGGCGCATGGGAAGTGAAGTTCGGTTGGAGGACGAGCAAGAAAAATAGAAGAAAAAGTCCAAGGAGCAGATGTCAAACGGTCAGCCGTTTGGATCCACACTAGCGGCCGAGTGAGATGGACTTCCAGAAACTTTCAAGAAATTTGAAGTCAAACGGGCGGCCGTTTGGACCAAACTGGCGGCCGAGTGACTTCAAACGGGCAGCCGTTTGGATCCAAATTGGCAGCCGTTTCAGTTCTGCATCCCAAAATCCCCCTGTATGTTCACTCGAAACGGTTGACCGTTTGGCCCACTCGGTTGACCGTTTGAACTTACGTTTTTTGGGTAATTTCGCGAATTTTGAAGAACTTCAAGGACCCAAATGATAATTTTCGTCTCACACACTGTTGGAAGCTTTAAATAGCTTCAAACTCAGTTTGTAAAGGGTCTGGGGCTCATTCTATTACAAAACTCAAACCCTAGTGACAAAGTGGGATAGTTCAAGTGATTAGAGCACCACTACCTAGGCCTTAGGTCCTGGGTTCGAGTCATGGGGAGGGGAAAAAAAAGGGATGGGTATTTAACTTCCATCAAAAAAAAAAACTCAAACCCTAGTTCATCTCTTAGCATAGTTTTAACATTTATTGCACTTTTAATTCTTAGATTAGTTTCCAAGTTGAATAGTTAGCTTGGGTTTTTGAAGATTAAGGTTATACTCTCTTGTAATAGCTTGGGTATTAGAAGAAACATCAAGGTGACTTCAAACCATACTCTCTTTGGCTATTTAATCACAAGTTTCATGTTTATTTCATTCTTTGTTATTGTTTTGGCCATGGGTGTTTCTCAAAACACCATGGGCTAAGTTTATTTATGCTTTGGGTGTTCTAAAACCATGTGAATATTAAGTTTGGAATTGTTTGAGCTTTGTTATTGTTGATATTAGGTTCATTGCTTCTTTTATTGGGTATTATTGGTACTTTGTATGTTAACTTCTATTAATCCATATTTAGATGCATGTTTAGCGTAGACGAGAGTTACATGGACATGTTTATATTTATGGTGTGAGTTGTTGGTATGCAAATGTGTTAGTTATACTTTTAATTCGTCGAGAGAGAGTTAATCGTATTAGAACCCCATTAAAGGACATTAATTACTTGAATGGTTGTTTGAGTAGTTGGTGAGGATTAGGAAGAAAACCTTATTACCGGGTTTGGGAACACCTTAGATTTAAGGCTATATTACCCGAAGGGAAATGGTTGTCATCCTAGCATTTAGGTGCTCTTAGCAAAACTTAATTGAAGCATTAACGAAGTAAAAGCAATTCTTCTCGATTTCACTAGGTAGAGAACACCCGAAGCATTCTCTCACCCTTGCACTTCTTCGAATTATATTCGTAGTTGTTCTTTGTTTTATTTGTTAATCTCTTGCTTTAGTAGTAATTTTCTTTGCTAAGTTGTGGTAACTTATCTTATCGCTACTTTTCTAACTTTTAGTAGTTTAAATTATTTGTTAGTTTCTAGATTGGTATTTGATTTAATTTCTTGCATCTTGGTAGTAATTTAGCTTTAATTTTAGAAATCCAAAAACCCAAAACCGTAGTTACATTAGCTATTACAACATAAAACTCTAGGGATCCATTGCACAAACCCACCTCCTAGGTCGATACTATTTGGTCGAATACTTCCATTACTACTACGAACCCTTATGCTTGAGGGGGAGTAGTTAGTCAACCTATAGTGACCAAAAATTCGTTCAAGTCAACGCCGAAAAAATTGAGAAGGGGGAAGGGGCAAGGCGGCGACGGGGGATACCAGCCCGTCGAAGACGCCGAAAAAATAGGGAGGAGGAGAAAAGAAAAATAGATAGAAGGAGAGAAGGGTTTCAGTGTATTAGGCTGATACCGTGTGAGAATATCAGTTCTGATACTATGTGAGAATACCAGCTCTGATACTATGTGAGAATACCAGCTCTGATACCATGTGAGAATTATATTCAATCATCGTTAATGAGATGATAAGAGTGGTCCACTATATATAGGGATTACAAGAGATACACAAGAAAATAGATAAATAAGGAAATAAATATAAATCATAAATAAAATATTACTACCTATAATATAATATACTATTCCTATAATTTATTATATTATTCCTATAATATATTATTCTATTGTATTTTCTAATAACCACACACGATTGATGCATGCATGCATCTAGTATACATCGAGAAATAAACTTTGAAAAGATTCATGATATTTTTTTTTATATATATAGTACATATAAATGTTACTCAACCTTGTTTTCTGTTTTGACTGTCTCTACTCATTGATCGATATGATCGTAGTACCGGTCAATTCCTTTAACATCTTTTCTAAAGAAGAATAAAATCATATCATCTAAAAATTTGTGGATGACTTTCGTGAATGTTGAAAGTTAACCACAAACGATTGATGCATGCATGCATGCATTTAGTATACATCGAGAAACAAACTCTGAAAAGATCCATGATTTTTTTTTATAGTACGTATAAATGTTACTCTCAATCTTGCTTTTCGTTTTGGTTTTGCCTCTGTTCATTGATCGATATGATCGTAGTACCTAGGGTTGTAAACGAATCAAATAATTTAGGTCGATTTGATATTCGTATTCGAAAGTTTATTATTCGAATTCTTACGTATACAAATTTTCTTTTTGTTTCGATTAATAAACAAATACAAAATTATAATATTCGATTTAATATTCGTAAGTATTCGATTATATTTATAATATATATACATAAATATATTTTTGAATGTATATTTATCTCATGTCCTATAATATTATATATATTATTATTTTATAAATTTTTTCCATAAAATTTCGAATCGATTAGTCTCAAGTCGAATCGAATAGTATCAAATACAAATCAATTTCGAATTGAATACTTGAAAAATAATGTTTAGAATATGTATTAAAAAATTTGAATTGAATACTCACAAATACGAACATTCGAATACTTTCACGAATAAAATCGAATACTGCAGTCAATTCCTTTAACATCTTTTCTGAAGAAAAAAAATTCATGTCATTTAAAAATCTAAATTCGAAGATCGAGAGGTCGGAATCAATCTATTATTTTTTTTATTTTATTTTTGACAGGTATCAATCTATTAATATTAATCTCTTAATAATTGCAACTATATTTTAACAAATTAATGGAACCCCAAAAAAAAAAATCAAAGTGTAGGGGTCACATAGCTTTAATAATTTAAAGAAGTTTTGACGAGTCAAAATTGAATAATTAAGTTGTACAAGCACAACTACTTTATTGCTTACATAACAATCAACTTTTATCACAGTTCCTTTTAATTTGCTTAAAGGTCTCTTTCGACTTTTTCTACATTTTATTTTAATATTATTCAATATTTCTCAGCAATGGAGTATAACTTTAAGGTGATTAATTGAGATAGAGAAATATATTATAATCTTTAAAAGTAAAAATATATATGAATTTATATATATATATAATACATTTTTCTTTATTTTCAATTTGATTCTCAATAAATTGAAATTTCCTTTATGATATAAATGCCCATAGTTTGTAAATATGAGATGAAATTGCTAAAAAATAAAGACGTTTTTTTGTAAATTCGAAATACGTAAATGGGAAACCACACATTATTTCTTTGGTAATTAAGCTTTAAAATCCTTGGGACCATTATCTAGTCTAGCTAGAAAATAAAGTGATTTTTTTTATGAAAAAGGTTGAAATTCACACAAAATTATATGCATGCATCGTTGCATGTATTACTTACAAATGAGATTCCACGATTTATTGGAATATTAGTGGAACATGATAATTAGAACAAAAGTAATAATGAAGCCCAATGTAACCTTAAATGCATAAACACATTCTGATTTTTTTATTTATATTTCCATCCATTACAATTTGAAGGAAATTTAATTTAGGGTACGCAATGACACCAAACCCACTGGCCTCCTGAAAATCTTGCACGAACTTTTTTTTTTTTAATTTAATATTGCACGAATTTTCACGAGGTTTATCAAATCGTAGACTCATTTTTTTTAATGAATAATTTGTTTAATTTAATAAAGAAGTTTCGTTCAATTTTCAAATCACATATTAATTTCGTGCAATATTAAAAAAATTATTCTCATCAACTCGAATTTTGAAATTGATATGGTGGGGCCGGAATGAAGTATGTACGTCACTACACACACTTATGAATTAAGAAATTAAAGCGAAAAACTTTTTAGGAAATGGATTTTCTTTTTA
Source organism: Galeopsis tetrahit (assembly GCA_963675135.1). Taxonomy (NCBI): domain Eukaryota; kingdom Viridiplantae; phylum Streptophyta; class Magnoliopsida; order Lamiales; family Lamiaceae; genus Galeopsis; species Galeopsis tetrahit. The sequence continues at coordinate 9,732,422 of OY776124.1, forward strand.
ATTTATTTAAATAAAAAGGATAATTGGAAAAAGAAAAGAAGAAAAGGGTAAGATATTCGGGTCCAACAACGCCATGGCTTTACCAAGCTTTTCACAAAATCTCTTTTTTATTCTCACAATCTCATTTTCTTTTATTTTAAAACACTACACTGATATAACAATTTTTTCCAAGTGTATATATGATTTTAATGTTCAACTTAATCATTGACCTAATTTATTAGAGCTCAACTCCAATGATATAGTTTGTCAATTGCACCCAAATATCACTTTATTGATTTTATTTTTGAGATTTAGAAATCGATTTTAAAAAATCACAACTACCCTTTATAAATTTATTGACACAATTTTCGATACAATCAATTATTCACTTTATTATATTCAAATTAATATTTACATAATTTAAACATTTCAACAATACTCAATAATAATGTAATAATACAATATCATTATACACGTTGATTTGACATAAAGTTAAATTATATTCTATTAAAAAGTTTCAAAAGAAACATACATAACACTATTCATCTAATTTTAAAAATCGGTTTTCAAATGATACTGTTTTTATAATTTTTTTAAGAAATAGTTTAATGTGTAGTGAAATATTGAGATAGAGATAGTAAATATTAATAAAAATTAAAAATTGATAACTTAACAAAAAACATTGAAAATAACAAAATAAACAACTTAACATGAAATGGAGTAAGTGCTCCTTTTCTTTATTTTTTTATTGAAACGTTCTAAAATTACTATTATGAAAATAACACGCAAAATTAATACTCCCCCAACGCTATTTCATACTAAAAGTTGACACATATATTTGGCCCACATTTTTTCTTTACTTCTCACCAAATTTTTTTTTACACTTTATTAAATCTCATTTATACCTCACTGAATTACTTAAATAGTAAATTACTCTTTCGTTATTTGACCTCACGCACCATTAAATTTCGTTTCTAAAAATAGTGTGTCGGTCAACCTATGCAAATTATTAGGAGACAGAGGAAGTTAATATTTTTCTTAATATGTATAAATTGCTTCAATGCTATTCCTAATTTGTCCTGAAATATACTCTCTTGGTCCCACAAAGATAGTCATGTATTCTTTTTTGGATATCCCAAATTATAGCCTCATTTCCTTTTTTATTTAGTATTAAATGTTTTATTGTCAATTTTACCCCTAATTAATAAGAGTAATTAATGTTTAGCAAATTTTGGAGTGTGAGATTTTAAGGGCAAAATTGACACATTAGTTAAACTTGACTACATTTATTGATTTTTCTTAATTTGTGTGTAAAGTCAAATGTGGCTATTTTTGTTGGACGGAGGGAGTATTACAAAAAAAAAAAATTATAGTCTTTAAAGTCTTACGTAGAATTTTAATATAATTAATTAAGAGTATAATATGAAATTAATATTTTTTTTAATATATACATGGCTTCAAAATAACACTTATTTTAAATTAAAAAATATATATAAATGAAAAAATATATCGAAATAAATTGAAATTTTTGATACAAAGAAATGGTACCTAAAGAAAGACAGTGGGAGTGGAAGCAGGAATTATGTCAGAATATGTGAGAAAGAATTTGCCTTTGCCTTTCCTTTTCGATAAATCAGAGCCACCCAATTCACGAATGAAGTTCCGCCACGTATCAATTTACTAATTCGACCTGATTATGTTTTTGTCTTCTAACTTACTGTTCTAGATTCTGATTCTTAAAAAATAATAATACACTATTATATTATTATTGGAGTATTATGTAATTGCCAAATTGATTTTTATTTTTGGACGTGTTCAACTCCTATATTACAAGTGGCCGGTAGTGTGGATTTTTTTTTTTAAAGTAAAAGATTATTTTGAATTTTTTTATTTTAAAATTATGGATAAAATATTTAACGTACAAAATGTACATTCTTTTTCATGCATAGTGACAACTAGACAGAATATAATAGACAAATAATATGAACAGCACTTCATATATGTGGACAAAATTTTATGTCACCCCGATTTTAGTTATTACTCCCTCCGTTTTTATTGTTACGTTTCAAAATTACTTCCACACTCTTAATATGAAAATACCCTATAAAATTATTACTCTCTCTTAACATCATTTTATTTTTAAAATTATCACTCTTTTTCATCAAATTCACTTTACACCTCATCAAATCACTTAAAATATCTCTCCTTTTATCTTACATCATCAACCACTAAATCCCCTTTTTTTAAAAATTGTGTCGATCAAACCGTGCAAATAATCCCGAAACGTAATTATACTCTTTACATCACGTCATAAGCTTTTTCTAAGAAATATTATTTTCGTTTTAGTGAAAGTCATCTAACTTCCATTTTTCGTTTGTCTTATTCAAAATTATTTATTCGTTTTTTAACAAACTATTTTCTCTCACATTTTATTATATTCGTTTTTCTCAATCACACATAACTTCTAATATATGTACTTATTCTCTATCGTATTTTTTTAATCTATGTGCTCAAAATTCGTGGACAGCTTTCACCGAGACGGTGGAAGTATAATATAAAATGTGCAGAGTGTATTTGAGGTAGAAAGAGAGGTATGAAGAAGAAAATGTAGAGAGATGTAGCAAAGAAGAGAAAAGGTAAAAATAATATGAATAAGAAAAAGTTTATACACTACAAAATTCTTTCGTATTGGCGAGGGATTTTAACGAGGGATTTTACGAGGGCAAGTAATTGCGAGGGATTTTTCGAGTAAAATTAATTCCCACGCAAAATGGCGAGGGATTTTATTATCCCTCGCCGTTTACCGAGGGAAATACAGAGGGAAACAACTGTCGTAATTTTGCGAGGGCACTTCCCTCGGCATTTTGAAAAAGTCTTAAATAATAGCGAGGACCCCACTGACCTTGTTATATCCCTCGGCAAAATCAGAATATTTAAACCATAATTATAGACATAAATTTAAACCATAATTAATTTATTGTTTAAACCATAATTAATTTATTGTTTAATTTTTTTAAAATATTATTAGATATTTATTTTTGTGTACCAATTTAATTATAGACATAAATTTAAATTAATTTAATTATTAATGATGACATACACGTATTAAATTATCAATGATGATCATTGATATACTTATGCTTTTTTAAGTTGCTAAATTTAAATTGAAGATGAGAATGATTTTTATTTTTAATGTTGAAGCTTTAATTTTCTTGAACATACATGCATATATATATTTAAATATAAGTGGACTAACAATCGTTTAATTTCAAAATATATATATATATATATATATATATATATATATATATATATATATATATATATATATATAGATGTGTTGTTAATTACAAATTTATTTAACAAATGTAATCAATTAAAAGCTAATTAATATATATATATATATGTGTGTGTGGTGAAAAAAAATTAAACAAAATTATAAAATAAACAATCAAATTTAAATTAAATAAATTAAAGAAGAAAAAACTGAAAAGAAGAGATATATATATTAATTGCATTTAAAATATGACGAATATTGCTCCTAGCCTAAACGGTAACAAGGAGCGCCCACATGCATGAGGTCCCCTCCTCACCAGGATATTCATTTTTATCCGAAATTTTTAAAAATTATTCAGCGAGGGATCAACCCCTCGGGAAATGGCGAGGGACCACTTCCCTCGGGAAGTGTCGAGGGATTTTCTCTTGGGAATTGGCGAGGGATTTTTATATTCCCTCGGGAAAAAGTTGTCGAGGAAGGTTTTGTCGAGAGACAATTTCACTCGCGAATTCCCTCGTCAATTCATTTTGCCTCGCTATTTTTCTCGGTATTTCGAACATTTTTTGTGGTGATAACGAGACGTCCAAAATAGGTTAGTGAAAAGTTTATACATGAACAAAATACCTAATTTATTATATATACAGCTTCAATTCAATTATGGGATATTACATAAGCTACATTTCAAATAATATTCTATGGGAAGGTCTCCAAATGCAAATTTTCGTCATGGACAAAAAGTTGTCTTCATAGTGCCAGTGGGGACAATAGTGAAAAAGGTTAGTGCATGCTAATCCAATAATAGCCACAGTGGACAAAAAGTATTATTGCTGCGATACGAAATGTCACTGTTTAAAAAAACATTTTGTACTCCGTAAATAACAACATCTTGTATACAAACAGTGACAATTCAAAATGAGAGTTCGCGTGAATTCTGTTTTACACCAGTATTACTCATAAATAACTTGATTAAAAAGCGTAGAGGAAAGATTGACACGTGCCACATCCTCAATTTCAAGACCCAAACTTGTAGTCAAGTTTTTGGTCAATGTTGGTCCAAGCTTGGGTTTGGTGGGTCGGGTGTGACCCATGGTTGGGCTTTTTTATCTTTAATGCATGGAGATAGGGTTCTTGTAAATTGGCAACCAGCTAGTCCAACAGAATCTTCAATCAGTATATTCCTTAACCTACACCTCTAAATTAGCTAGCTAGGGTACATACGTGCCCTAATCTCTTACCTTGTGAATTTGTTCCCCCACTTTTTCCTTTATTGATAATATTGTTTTTTTTCTTTTTTCTTTTGTTTATTGCTCATGATTACGGTTACAGAGGCGCTAGTCGTTAGTCTATCGATACAATTTTAGTCAAATCGGTCAAAAAAGTTGATCGGACCATTAGGCACTATTTAGGCAGCCTGATTTTAGCGTGTAAGTTTGATTCGAGCGATTGAACACTTTTTTTCAAGTGGAATCGATGTTCCGAAAAAAACGGATGACTTTGCCTTTTTTTTTTGGTCAAATTCCTTCGTTTTTTTTATGACTCGATATCCGGTCCGAGGACTGACTAATCCGGGGGACCAATTCCACCGTCCACTTGCAGGGATCCCGTTTAAAGTCAGAACAAAACTCTGTATGGACTGGCCCCTTAGAAATGTCAAATTCCGTCGTGTAAGAGTTGAAAAAGGCATTGTGTTATTTTTCAGCATTACAATTTTTTTTTTCAGAGGCTTCTTTGCAATTTCTTGATTTTGTTGAATTAACATTTCGTATTTATCGCTTGAGAAATTGTAGAGAAAAAAGAAAGAATTCTAGGAAGTGGCCTAGGCATTAAAAGACTGAAACTCGTCTGACTATCGATTTACGGCTTTTGCGCCTTGCTCTTGATACATGAATTATCCTTGCTCTCTCCAATTTAAGGGATTTCGATAAGATTAATCTCTGTTTTTTATTTATTACTTAAGTAATTTCTTATCTTTTATTTCTTTTATGGCATGTTTAGTATATATGCTTCTTGTTTTTGGAACTGTAGTTTCATTCTAGAATATTTTTTAATATCTTCTGGAAAGTATAAAATCATTGGTGATGTTACAACTAGCATACGGACTTTTATACTCCTTGTCACACTTTAGATTAATTCCTTTGAATTTTGTCTTCTTTTTAAAAAATAGGATGTTACGTACTTAGTAATAGCTCCTTTAACTTGAATTTGGTTTAATATATTAACCCTCTTTTATGTATAATCATGCGATAAGTTTACAATAGTTCAACACGTACGATTTGTTTCCCAAAATAGGCCAAGCAGATAAATAAAAAAAAATTAAGTACGCACATAAATTTATTACGTAAGAAACAATATTTAGTGGAAATCTATAGTGGTTACACTATTGACGAAACGAGACACTTTCTAATGTGAAAGGGTAAAAATTCATTAAGTAATCAAAGTATAAAATGAGTAAAAAGGTAAAAATACAATTAGTTTTAATTTGTCTTATAACAACCCTTTTTAACAAATGGTATGTTATTGAGTTAGATCAGGGAATTAACATAAATGAACTTATTTCACGTCTTATTAAAAGTTCAGTTTTTTTTAGATGAGTTAATGTTTTTTCATGATATTTGAGCCTCAAACTCACGCCAACAGGTTTTGGGTTTAATTTCCGTTGAAATTAACTTTTACTCATATTAAATTGTTCGTCGATAGTCTCCTCTTTAAAAGCTAGAGGTGAGTGAGGGTACTAGAATTAGAATAAATGAATTGATTTCAAACATCTCTACAAGTTCGAAATTTTATATGAGATGAAATTCTTTCAGACTTGTTGCCATGATCCGTATTGCACCGAATAACGTCTTACGGATCGAGATAGAGTCAAACTCTAGTCTCGACTTTCTTTCGTAATGAGTCAATCATGCATAGAGCCGTTACACGATCCGAGCTGCTCGTGAGCTCGGCTCAGCTCGATAAGGCTCGAGCTCGACTCATTCGTTAAATGAGCCGAGATCGAGCTCATTAGAGACTCAATTTACTAATGAGGCTCGAACTCGACTTGTTAAGCTCGATATCTATTTTTTTTTCTTTTAATTCCATTAAGCTCGTTAGTCTTGTTAGAATCTTTAACGAGTCGAGTCGAGCTCCTTTCTTAACTCGTCAATGTTATCAAGTCGAGTCGAGCTCCTTTCTTAACTCGTCAATGTTATCAAGTCGAGTCGAGCTCAAATTTCAAATACTCGACTTGACTCGAATAACAGCTCCATAAGTCATCTCTATCTACGCATACACATAATTTCAAACAAGACTTAAAGATAAATTTGTTTTAACTTCAACTGGACCTCCATCAAAGAACGATGAGATTGATCTCCGAGGTAATCGATGGGATGGGAGATACTAATTGGGGTTTCCAAATTGAGTGCTAAACATCTGCAAAAAGCAAAGAGGGAGTAGTGTATGAGTGCTATTTGTGGAACAACATTTGTGTACCATGGAAAAGGCATAAAGCCAAGGTTTTGAGTTGTGAGATGCTCCATGTGATGGGACACAAACAGGATAAGATGAATTTCATGAATATGATATTAATGGAATAAACTTATTTTTATATAATAGAATAAAATAATATTATTGTTTGGATTCACATTCATCATTGTGTCCGTACATCACTTTAAAAAATATCATTTTATTCTAATTATCTTCTAGTACATATATTTGTAAATCTCCAGTCATTACCACGTTTTTTCATTTAAATTTTTTATTTCTAAAAATAATTTCATTAAAAAAAAATATTTTCATTAGTTTTCTTAAATAAAATAAATAACTTAAATTAATTGAATTACTCTAATAAAATTAATATGTGAATTAATTTAATACGGAGTTGTATAATTTTATGCATGCTATTAGATGAGGGTATTGATCAACTTGTCATTTGGTGCACATTTGTACATATATATTTCATACTATATGACAAAAATATGTATGAAACAATTTCACAAATAAGAGTAAGATGGGTTCTCGATCATCGCATATATATTAGATGACCCGTGAATTTATTATTCTATCTAATCTACATATTGAAGTAAAGAGAAACATATATTTAAATAGAGTTTCGTCTCATGTATAAGACTGTCTCACATAAGACCCCTCTCTATATACATTCACCCTAGCAATGTCAAGTAGGTTGATGGTGATTATAAGAATGATGATAAAAATGAAAAGTGAGACATAAAGATTAGTTGATTTATATTTCTTAATTTGTAATTATCTATTTATATTATTATGCAAGATTAGGATTTCGATTTGATTTAAAGATTTGATTAGATTAGATTTAAGATTTACTTGTTTCTTGATTAGATAGTTAGGAGAAACTTCTTATCTTTATTTTTCTTGATTTCTGATTTTTTTTTAGTAAACCACTCCCTTTCACATATATTATATTTTTCTCTTTTAATTACATAATCACTTCTAATACATTTAGGTTTTCTATCGTATTTTTATGGGTTCAAAAGCTATGAGAAGTTCATCAAGACTGAAGAAGTATTATATAATTATAAATAAATAGATTCTAGATTATTATCATGGAGTTGAATTATTATATGAAAATATTGGTTATTTCTTGAAGAATTAATTATATCATGCCATGGATTGTAAAATAAATTGGGGGTATGAGAAAGGCTTTGTAGGGCTTGGGCTTGGCAGATTGTGAGAGTTGGTAGGCTACTAGGCCATTCATTAAATATAATCTTTTTTTTTTAAATCTCAAGTTGTGTTTGGATGGAGGGATTTAGGTATGGATTTTAAATCCATGATCTAAATCCACTCCACCTGTTTGGATTAAATGAATGAATTTCAAATATTTAGCATCTTTTTTTAGTTAAAATTAAGAGGATTTCAAATCCTCACTAAAACCATGTCATTTGAAATCCATCTAATTTTAAATCATTTCATTTGAAATCCCCTCATCCAAACACAACCTCATGTTTTTTGTATAACCTACCTTGAGGGTATTTTCGTAAATTTCTAAAAGAATTGTTTTGCAAATGCTTCCAACTTTTGAAATTTTGGCACTAACACCTAACAAATTTGAAAAAACAGTGCACATGCATGCCCAAGTATGGTGGGATATATTAAGTGGTCATGAAAGGTTATCGACGAAAATCACTGTCCTCGAATGCAAATTTCGACATTAAAAATGAATTTTATGGCCGATTTTTAGTGAGGTGGGGATGCAAAATCTCGTGTCCATCTAACAAGTTTGAAAAAACATTGCACACGTATGCTCAAGTGGGGGTGGGGTATATTAGGTGGTCATGGAAGGTTTTCGTCGAAAACACTGTTCTCAAATGTAAAATTCGACATTAAAAATATACGGAGTATTTTATAGCCGATTCTAGTGGGTGGTGGTGATTTGGGGTATATTAGGTGGCTATATATGTGGAAGGTCGAAAATCATTATCCTTACTTCTAATTAACTTGTATTTAACTTATTAAATTATCCAAACTAGTCACCCATGTATATCTATGGATGGATGGGAAAACATTGAATTAATTAACTCACCCTTCCCCTAAAACTATTAGTCCCACAAATGCATGGTAAATAGTATAAAATTAGCGGGCTTTGCATTAAACACGGGCCACAATCAATCAAACCAAACGTTTAATTAGTCGGGAATAAAAAGTCAATCAAACCTAATCCATACTAATCTAACAAACCAAACATACATACTACTGATAATTTGATTTATATAATCTTCAAATAAACTCAGTTACATTTATCGATGTACGTAACATTACACTGTAGTTTTTGCCTTGAAAACATGAATTGCAAACACCAGACAACTGAAATAAAAGGTACAGCAAGCATTCCACTTAACCTAAATTGTGAATGATATTTTATGGTGAGTACCAAATAAGGGAAGACATGATTATTTTGTTGCTGACATACATACATTATATACCTGTGAAATATAAAAGGGAAAGGTAGTGACACTGTGAGTGTACACTGGCCATATCCTGACTATTGACGTATGTTTATATTGTAACTCAATCGTTCCGATGTGAGAGGTAACGTTTCACATATTATTTTAGTTTGAAATTTAACATTTGAATTTCATAATTCAATTACATTCACTTTTAAAAATATTTATATATCATGCTATTATAGTTGTTAGAAATTAATATACAATAATTAATTCTCACCCTCTCTACAAGTTTGGACTTTTAGATGAAATATAATTCTTTCATGGTAAAATGTGCTCATTTTTTTTTTGGGTTCACAAAAAATATGCTTATTCTATTTAAATAGTTCACTTTTGAATATTTTTTCTACTTTATTAACAAGATTGAGTATCTACAAAATATATTCTTTACTCATTATCCTATATATATTCTTTATAATTAAAATATAATCCATCCGTCCAATTTCATTATTCTCACTTTCCTTTTTTGGTTGTCCAATTTTATTACGTCCATTCCCTTTTTAGAAATAATACTATTCACACTATTTTATCTTCACCCTCCAACCATCACTTATTTACTCAAATTGCTACTAACTTTATTCATAAACAATCACTTTATCTATAAATGGACCCCACAACATCCCATCATACCCCCAACTATTATACTTTATACATAAACTAATTAATATTCATTAAAACTCGTGCCCGGAAAAGTGGGCATAATAAAATTGGACGGAGGGAGTAACTTTTTTAAAAATATGTATGAAAAAAAGTGAGTACACTTTTGGTGGTAAGAGGAGTATACATTTACACAATATGGAAATATCAAACTTGTTAAATTAGCCCTTATTAGTTTTTTTTTTTAATGTTTATGTCAAATTAGGATTGAAAGAGAATAATAATAGTCTTCAAAAAAATATTGAGTAATCAAAAAGTTACTATTAAATGTTTCTCTCATAAATATTGAGTATTTTATTTCAATTTTAACATTAAATAATTTAAATTAAAACACAAATTACTTTAAATAACATTCAATATTAATATTCATTTATATATACCTAAAAACAACATATATAATGTTGTGAAACAACTTAAAATTATAATTCCATATATTATGTAAATGAACAAGATTATGTAAAGATAATATAGAAATACTTTATTTCACCTCAAAGTGTGCATTATAAATATTAGCACATCTATTTATAGGAAACAATACAAGGAAAGAATGAAGAAACAATACAAGAGAAGAAGATGAAATGAAAGGTATAATATAAATGTAGGGGGTTCAACAAAAATCATGACCCATCTCATGCCCACTTAACGTGATCCAAATCCAACCCGTGTGGAACGGGTTCAATGTGGAGGGCAGAAATTTAGATCATGTCTATTGTCATCTCAAGAAGAATTTTATCTCAATGGTTTTGATACCATAAAAGAATTTTATCTTATCCAAAAATCTGAATTTGTAAAAATGTGAAAAATTAATTCTTGTATATTAATTTCTTAATAATCTCTGCCCTAAATAAGTTGATTTGAAGAAAAATTTAAAATAAAAACAATGTTTTTACACGTAATTTAATAGGACAATAAGGTAAGAGATGTGGGAGCAAGAAATAATGTGGTACAAGTTAATGTCTAATTTCCCAAAAGAATGGGGATTTGTAATTAGTTATGGCCTCATGCATGGGATGCGACACCACTACTAGATTTACTTGTCGGCTTTGTGCCTAAAGCTAATATATATGTGTACCAATTTTTCAATATGATTATGATATATGTCCATCAACTTTGATGATTTGTTTTGTGCAACGGTATTGGCTTATTTTTTTGTAAAACAAAATGGTAAGGTCTTATACTTTTTTAAGGAAACTAGGAATTAAAGTTCATGTTAAACACGATTTTTTAAAAACAAAATACGCGAAAGTAAGATTAATTAGCAATTGCCGGCAAATAAAAAATGCGGATGAAATAATAAGACTGTTTGTAGGCCATTTTTTCGACTAAGATTTGTACCATTACATGTGTGGAAGACAAAGCATAATTTTATACTCCCTTCATTTCGGGGAAAGCTCCCCATGAGTTTCGGACACAGAGGTAAATAAATATAATACTAATAAGTAGATGTATTAGAGGTGATGTGATTGAGAAAGGAAATAATATAATGAAATGTGAGAGAGAATAGTTTACCAAAAAAGGAACGAGAATCTTTCATTGGGACAGACGAAAAAGGAAAGTTGGGTAGTTTTCACTGGCACGGAGGGAGTAATATTATACAAACTACTCATGTGTTCATACTTATATACTCACTTTCTCTTTTGATATTTTAATGTGGGACAAAAATCTCTTTATTTTTTAAGGGTATATTTGGTAATTTAGGTGCGTGTTTGTATCAAATTTTTAAATTTATTGATGTGCATATTTAGTCGTGGGTACGTTCATTTATAAGAAACGTGGGTGCTAATATCCGAGGTTAATATAAATATATGATTGGTTCGGCAAAAAAAGTATTTTCAGCGTCCATTTTATTATAATTTTCAATTGAGTATAACGAATTTTAAGATAAATTGATTATTTATCAAAAGTGAAAGTTTGGGATAAAGATAAAATAAAAATAGAATAGTGTATGAATAATATTTTCTTTTTATTAATTGAGAAGTATAAAATTAGACAAACATAACAAGAAATAGGGATGACAATGGGTCAGAGTAGGACGAATATCTCAATATCCAACTCTGCCATATGCATATATGCATCCGTCCTGCTCTGTCCCATGAGCTGCTACGGGGCAGCATTTTAAGCCCTACCCTGCCCCATGATTGTTTTGAGGCAGCATTTTGAGCACTGCCCTACCTCGTTTCGCGCTGCCCCATGTCTCATTTTACATATATATACATATATATATATATGAATGAAAATACATTAAAATTCACATTTAAACTCAACATTAAAAATCCACAATATCATATTCAAAATGAACACCTAAATAATCAAATCCACAATAATTTTATGTTCAAAATTAATGATAATTGATAACTATTAAATAAAAATTAAAATTCCACTGTTTTTACCACGAGCTCCACTTCTCCTTCATTATATATAATATAAATTTAGAAAAGGACAGGGCGGAGTAGGAAAATAAATATGTATACTCATGTCTGCCCTACCCTATACGCGGGGCGGGACTGGCCTACTTCATTTTCAGAATAGAGTACGGCGAGTCCAAATCGCTCGGGCCAGGACTGGGCGGCTTCGGGACATGTCATTTTACATTCCTTAATAAGAGAGTGGTAAATATAAAAAATTTAATATTCCAAACTACAAATTTTTAGTTTTTTATTTTTAATATTTGGGGGACAAATATATGGGCAGTATTCATAATTTACCCATTATTCTTCTTCTTCTTTTTTTCTGGGATACAGCGTATTGGGCTTGTAGCTTCGATAGGTTAGCCCATGGTCCATGGTTGTCAAGCCCTGTATTTCTCTGTGGGCTTATCCATTTAGGGCGCGGTTAAACACGCACCAATCTATTGAGTACACCCACCGAACATATTTTTCATTCTATAAGGTATGTGAAATATCACATATACCCCTCGTGTGAAAATAAAAAAAAAAACGATAAAGATGAGTACACCCATTCACTCATTTCACACCAAAATCATACATTCATTCCCTCGTAGCCCTAAACTCATTTCACACCAAAATTATACATCCATTCAACGTGTTCAAAGAAAAAAAAAATTACACGTTCGAAAAAAAACATGGAACACAGATTACATGTTCAAAATTTTTTACTGAACAAACTAAAGGTGTTCAAAAAAATTTCTTGCAAATTTCATTTTTATTTGAGATATTTTTACAAAAAGGGCCTTTCATATAGGTATTGTTTCAATTTAGTGCAAAATTTAAAATCATTTCCAATTAGGTTAAAATTGGACGTTAATAGCCCATAATGCCCCTAACCCAATTTAAATTTAAAATAGGGTTAATTGCATAAAAATTCACAACCTTTAGGGTATTTATCAATTATAACATGTCTTTTTAAAATTTTCAATTCGATACACGAGCTAATTAATTGTTGCAATTCGATACATCGATCAATTTTCCGGCAATACTAACGTTGATGTGGCCGCCGGAGATGCCACATAGATGCCAAGTCCACAACAACTCAATAAAATATTTTGTTCTTAAATTTATTTCTAAACCTTTTTAAATTAGAAAACAAAATTAAAAATTATACTCTTGCTATACATCTCACCGCAATACGTCTTCATCATTCAAGAGTGTATTATATTTCTCACCATTCAATCATGTCGGCAATGTGTTTTCCAAAAAAAAAAAAAAAATAGGTGATTTCTTTCTTCGTCTATCAGTCTTATTTTTCTTCTCGTTTGTTTTTGGAATAAGGGTTTCAACATTCCCTTGAGAAAAACAGGGGTTTCAACATCAATTTCTGATACGAACCAGAGTTGTTTTCGCAACTCAAAAGAACAACTTTGAACTACAATTTGCAGGGCTCATCACTATTAGGAGAATATGGAGAAATTGAGGAAGGTTTGTGAGCAATTTGGAACTGCGATTTGGGATGGGGTGGCGTGTAGATCTGTGGATTTAGGGTTCTATTCTAACTTTCTAAGTGGTTAAAATTGATTTGCAGAAAAGGTGTTAAAATAGGATTTGATTTTTTTTTTTTTTTTTTTTTTTGAATCCAAGATTTGATTTCTAAGTTAAAAACATATTTTTAAATTTTCATTTGCAGAGATAAATTTGTAGCGTTTTAATTTGTTTCTAATTCAAAAAGGTTATTTACAAATAAATATTTAATAAAAAAAACATTTTATTGAGTTGGTGACTACTTGGCATCCACGTGGCATCATCGGCGGCCACATCAACGTTAGTATTGCCGGAAAATTGACTGATGTATCGAATTGCAACAATTAATTAGTTCGTGTATCGAATTGCAAATTTAAAAAAGACATGTTGTAATTGATAAATACAATAAAGTTCATGAATTTTTATGCAATTAACCCTTTAAAATATAATATATTCCTTAACTCACGCCTATTTAATATATCTAACCCAATTTAAATTTAAAATATTAAAAGGGGTATTCTTACGGTAAATTTGACCAAACTTTTATTTCTTCCTTTTAATATTCCTTAATACACGCCAATTAAAATATCGTATGTTTTCAATTTATTCAAAGATCGTGGGAATTGGTTTAATTCACTTGACTTTCTTTTTTCAATTCACAATTTAAATTATACAGAATCAATGTTAATTTTGGTCAATTTGTAAAGACCGGTGTTAATGGTGAAGAGAATGATTCAAGAAAATATCTAATTTGCATTATTAATAGGTGGATTTAAAGAAATCAGAATCAACTATGGCGCCTCAAGCTCAATCTCGTCGATCCCCTTCTCCTTCGCAGCCCTCCGAGTAATTCCTTAATTTGAAGTATATGCCAACCAGAAGCACAAATGTGCACGCATTGTCAATTGATCTTGTATAATTATATATTACGCCCTTTACTCGTGCTTTTTCTCTTCTTTACTCGTACACTCATCATTTGTTCAAGAGTTGTAGGATCCCATATGTGCATTCACCCAAGATCTCTATATTGCTCAAAAATCTTATGTAATGGTTGAATTCATTAAACAAAATTGTGAGTGGTTTTGCTTAATCTCAAACTCAAATACTGAGAGTTTTCAATCCGTTTGAGTTTTGAGGTTTAAAGGTAGCAATTCAGAGATGGACTTATTCCAGCCTATGTCTTCACCACACGGGATTTTGCTTGTGGGCCTTTCTTGGTGGGAACACTTTACTCAGTGTCACAGTCGAGAAGACTGATGTTAGTGGTGAAGCGGATGATTCAAGAAAAGATCTAATTTGCATTAAATTCATTTTTCTGCATAATGATATTTGCATATGCACATAATTTACTGCACACTTCTACATTATCTATATGCTAATGCAACTTTAATTCTGCATTATTTATATGCTGCTGCAACTTTAATATTTTTTTTTCTGCATTCAGAGGTTTTTCTGCAAATCTTTCTGCATAATCAAGGCAAAGATTTTTTTGAAGAAAAGATCTGATTTGATTTGACGATTTTTTTTTTTTTTTTTTTTTTGCAGATCTTCAAATCTGAAAATGAAATTGAATATCAGAGCTTTGAGAAAATGCAATTGAATATCAGAGATGGGGAAAAACTTGAATATCAGAGATTTTGGGAAGGGGTAGTTAGTATATAGGACATTTCACCTATAGAAACTCAAAATAAAGACAAATTTTTTAAAAGTTAGGAAAGAGGACAATTTAATTTATAAAAGTACAATTTTAACCTTCCTTTATAATTAAAACCGAAATTTGCATATTCAATTAAGATAAAATATTAAATTCAAAATAGGAGCTGATAAAATATTAAATTCTCGGAAATCTCGGTCATAATTGCGTTCGAAATTTCAAACCTTCCTAATAAGATAAAATATTGAGTTAAAATAGGAACTGATAAAATATTAAATTCTCGGAAATCTCGGTCATAATTGCGTTCGAAATTTCAAACCTTCCTAAAACAGAGTTGGAGTATTGGAGAAGCTTCTTTCAAAACAATAAAATACATAGGATGTAATTAATTCACTAACGTGGAATATATCGTAATGGAATATATGCGCACGTATATGCCAAACAAATATGCACATTGTGATATGTGCAGTAAGAATGCAAAATACACCATTTTTATTTATATTTATGATTACTACGATAATCATAGTATTATTACGTGAATCATTTGTTTATAGATGTTATATATAAAAAGTATTATTATAATATTGACGTGTACATATTATGCAAACGTGAATATCAAAATAAACTATTCATTTTAGAAATTGTAAATTGTAATTATAATATTATTTATAGAAAAAAATTACCATTGAATATCAATATGTTTGAAAATGTCAAAATTATATTGTTGGTTTGGATTACGTGAGATAATTGTGGGGAGTAGTGGATATATTTAAAATTAATAATATTATATTAATGATGATTGACTTAAAACTTGTGGATTATAACTTTCTATGAAATGAAACTAGTAATAACTGATCATAATTATGATTGGTAAATTAAATGATGATTGAATTAAAACTTGTGGGTTGTAACTTTCCATGATGTAACTGGTAATAATTGTCCATAATTATGATTGGTAAATTAGAATCTTTTAATATTAATTTTATATTTATATGTATTATTTTAATATGAGATTCATTATTCTGGTAATGAAGACATATCTAATTAATGCATATATTGAAATATATGCTAAATATTTAGAGCATATGTGAAAATATACGTTGCATATAAGTTAATATTGTAAACCATATGTAAAAAAATATCATCTAAAAAAAAAAAAAAACATACGCAATGTCAACACGATTATCAGGTATATTTGACAATTGAGTTTGGGATGCAGAAGCATTAACACGATCATCACTGATTGCCAAACTAACGCCCAAACTTTGTGAATTATGCATATCAAGTACTAAATTCTTAGACTGTGTAGAACAAACATAAACTTGAACTAATTTTTCCAATGAAATCTGGCAAAATTCAACTAAACTAACCAAATCAGAATATGATAAAGAACAATTCTTTATGCAATCAACAGAATAACACATGCCTATCTTAGAATTCGATAATATGGGCCACATACCGATTATTTCATTAACAATGTCTTCGAACTTTGAAGGTTGTTGAACACGGATCAACTTCGAACTTTAAAATCACAGCATATTCCATCCCTAATTCTATAAATTAGCTTCTCCAATTAACACGTTCAATAGAACCCTAAATCGCATAATAAAAAAACAGGGGATAATTAGAAAAAATCGAAGATCGTGTCGGACAAGGTATAAATTGGAATAACAATGAACCAATCGAATTATCACCTATTGAATTAAAACAAACCGGAATAAAATTGCATACCTAGATAATGCAATGGTTCTCGGATGAGATTTAGAAACTCAAAATTAACTATATTTTGGATAGTTCGGTGATGATCGCATATCGAAGATGAGATTTGAAGATCGAATTATTGATTATCACAGATGGAATTTGCATATGGAATCATTGCATCAAAACAGATGGGATTTGCAGATCGAAGATATTGATTATTGAAGATGGGATTTGCAGCAACACCGAATTCGTAACTTCAAAATGGAATGTTTCTGGTATAGAAGATAGCATTGTTGACCATGAAATGATTTAAATTTAAAATATAATTTTAATTTACATTGATTTGAAATTAAAAATCTTAATTTTAATTTAAATTATTGTTTTAATTTAATATATTGGTGTGATGAAAGAATAAGGGCATAATTGGTTATTTGGTTATGAATTTGACCTTAATCCTAATACTATAATTTATTGTCTCTTTTCCTAGTTGTGTCTATAGGATTGTCTCTAATCTTAATTAAACTCTTTTGAGAAGACTTGAATATCAAAGATTTGGGAAAAACTTGAATATTAGATATTTGGGGAAAGTACTAAAATTGGGGATGATAATTAGCGGTTTGAGAAATATTTGCATTTCAAAATTTAAAATCGTTGACTAATTAATATATTAAAACCCGATTTTAAATATTAAGGGTAATATAGTATATTTAAGTTGGATTTTGATTTTAATTTGAAATTAATTTGAACCTAGCTTGTTCTTATTTTAAAAAAATTTATGTGAAAAGACTTTATTGGTGAAATCCCCATTTTATTTTTCAATTAGATTATATTATTAATTAGTCTTAAAAAAAATCTACAACTTAAAAAAACTGGTAACAACCAGATATCATTGTAGAAATAATGAAGACATAACAAAATAATCTTAGTTATTATAAATCAGATTAGATTAAAGTTAGAAAGTGAGCCTGTCATATTCATACACTTATACCCAAATTAGAAAAAAATTGAATTTTTTAATTTATTTATTTTTTTCCTAAATTTTGGTCATTTTTTGAAAAAAAAAAACTGAAAATTTTATTTCATATTTTTTTCCAATATTTTTTTATATTCATTGTTTTTTTTATATTTATTTTTTGAAAGTTAAAAAATAGAATAATATTTGACTTCGTGGTGATTCATTGGTGACTCAATAGTCGATGTATAATTATAATTTTAATGAGTTGTATTTTAATTTAATTGATAAAATAGTAATATAGTTTTTTACATGTATTTTTCTTTTAAAAAAATTGGGGGTGAAGTTAATAAAAAAGAGGTAAATAACTAATAACCATGTAAAAAATTGGATTTAGTTACATGTAACTTGTACCCATGTGCCAAAACAAATTGAGGGTGGGTTGGGGTATATACCCCTCCAGCTTTGTTTAGTGCACTCCCCCGATACTTACACTCCCCACTTTATACCGAAAGGATACATGCACTCCCCCCAAATTACCTTTTATACCCTTTTCTCTTAAAATTTCTAAGATAAATACACCCCCACAAAAAACCCTAATTTTACTAAATCCTAATTTTCTCCTTTAATTACTCCCCCAACTCATTCTTTCTCCTCCCTTCTTCATCCTCAACTTGCCGCCGCCCTTCATCCGTCCACCGTCGCCGCCCTTCTTCCGTCCACGCCTTTCCTCCATCGCCGCCCTTCTCCCGCTAACTAGCGCCGCCGCCGCTCTTCGCCCCACCCCCAAGAGTCCTCCCCCTTCGTCGTCGCCGCCGCTCTTCGCGCCACCCCCAATTTGTCCCGCCGCCGCCACCCTTCGCGCCACCCCCAATTTGTCCCGCCGCCGCCGCTCGTCCTACCAGGTAAGTTTTTTTTTCTTTTTTTTTTCTGGCTTTTCTTCGTCTCTACCTTTTTTTTTTTTTTTATTTTCGACAATACTGAGTCTACCAAAACAACTTTCGTCGATAATAATTTATCGACGAGAGTGATTTTGGTCAACTCAATATTATGGAAAATTTTAATTTTTAATTTTTTTTAAAAAAAAATTCTTTCGAAAAAATCTTGTTGACCGGAGTGTTTGTGGTCGACCAGAGTCGACGGGATAAATTTTGATCGACTCTGGTTTGTCGAAAATAAGTTTTTTTTTTTTTTTTCTAAAATTTTATTTAGGGGCGGCGGTAGGTGCCGGAGGTTGGACGGTGGCCGAAGGTTTGGCGGCGGCAGTGGCAGCCGGAGGTTGGGTGGTGGCGGCAACGTTTTGTGGGCGGCGGCTAGCTAATAACTCTCAAATTAGGGTTAGGGTTATAATTAGGATTAGGGTTAGTTAATTTATTGAGAGTGTATGTATCTTTGGTATTTTATGAAAAGGGTAAAATAGACATTTTATATGAATATTTAATTAATAAAAGTGGAGGGAGAGTGTATTAAACAAAGTTTGAGGGGTATATACCTCAACCCATTGAGGGTGAATTTATTAAAAAAAGAAGGTAAATAGAAAATTGGATTCATTTACATGTATATAAGGTACACACAAATATTTGTCATCTTTTATTGTGGGTTTGGGCATGGTTGCGTGGTGGTTAGACACTCGTTGCTAGAGTCTTGAGAAGAAGGTTACATCGTTGAAGGAGAATATACTAATTTTTTTACCCGATTGAAAATCTTTTACTCTATTTTCTAAAAATCACTCGTCTCTACATGATTGAAATAGAAATCACTGTATGAAAAGCGTAGAGGAAAACAATCTTCAATTTGAAGAAATGAAAATTAAATCATCACTAATGGAATCAAATGAAAATTAACGAATGGGAAAACAACAAGATCATAGAATATGTGAATTTTCCAGTGTCAATTTTTTAAAAAATTACTCCGTATTATTTATGTTGCTTAGTTTTATAGAATTCAATTGATGATTTTTAGATCAAACTTATGAAAGAATTCAAAAACTATTTTTAAACTTCAAGCTATATTACCCTAAGTTAAACAATATTACCTTATATTTAGATAAATGAGTAATAACTCGACTCACAAGTTATTGATCTATCTATTTTTTATGTAAAATTCTCCAATCCTACACATTTTTGATAAATTCAAAAAATATCCAATTACATGTTTTAATCGAGTACGTACTTATTGTACTATAAACGTTCGCTTCAAATTCATCAACATGATATATATGAAAATCGTTGAATAGTGATTTACAATAAAAATAAGTACTATTATTAATATTTTTATTTTACTTAAATAAAGAATAGTTATTATTTGATATACAATTAAAAAAAAATGATACCATGTGATTTCATTCTGTCTAGTTAGCCCTACCACCATTACCATTTTCATGAAGAATTTTGAAATTTTGACCCTAAAAGGAAAAACACATTTATGTTAAACCGGAAATAAATCAAAATTCCCAAATAAAAAAAAAAAAAAATTGAACTGCGGATAGATGCGCTGTGAATATAGCAAGAACTAGAATATAATTTGAGTTATTTTCAATAAAAATACTCAAAATAATCGACGAAAATATGAGAAGGCACGGCGGAGGGCAGTACGGGGGTGATTCGGGCGGCGGTCACAACGCATACGGCGGTGGCGCCGCTCAATTGCATCATCAGCATCAGAACAGTAAGAGTGGGTATTACCAGGGGCGCCACCAAGAGCAGCACCCCGGGGAGAAAGAAGGAGGCCAGCATAACAACAATCAATGGGGGTGGGAAAGAGATGGCTCCGAAGCTAAATTGCCTCAAACTGCTATGTCCCCAACGGCGCCCTTCTCCGATGGCAAGTTTTTTCAATCTCTTTAATTTCTTGGTTCTTAATTACTAGTATGATTTTTCTACTTTATGCAGTTTCTGTTGTTAGTTTAAATGTTGGTATTGCCTGAGATATTTCATCATTAGAGTCTAGAGATAGGTATGGAAATAATTTCGGCAGTTGCTGGGCTAATGTGGAGGGTTTATTGGATAATAGCTAATTGTATGAATATGCTCAAATAATGTTTTGTGAGATACTCTTTGAACAATGGTGTTGCATTTTTGTGCCAGTAGAATGCCTCCATACTCAAGATTCAAGATTTTTTTTCAATCTATCATTCTAGTTTTCTCAATCATCCATGGATCAACACAAGCTCCGTTTAAGCAGAAATAGGAGCACGCCATCACTAAATGAGCCCAACCAATTGAAGATAACACAGTGTTTAAACCAGTCTGTCTAAAATACTGGAGGATAGGTGTTAGCATAAGCCCATTCATAAGATTTTGGAACTTCTCCTTTGTTATCTCATGGCACTATGTAGAACATAACTAGAAATTTGAGGCTCAAACAAATTTACAAGAAATAAGGTATATGGAAGGACCTGAGGAAAATTAAATGAAAGTGGAGTTGGGTAAAGTTTAACATATTATTAATGTTTTGGTAATTTGATTTGCTTGACGGTGTAATAGTCACAATGGAGAAGTCAATGCATTGGTTTCTACTTGACTCGTTGCTTCTTCCACAGTTGATAAGAATGCAGGTTGCCAAACAGATGCAATTATTAATAAGTGAGATCGCAGACAATTATCCTGTTTTGTGGCCTCCATCTTAGGTAAAGAGTGGGAATGGCTCTAATTTACTTTTAAAAAAAAAAATTCTTGACCTGAGATTTTCTTGCCTTTGGTGATCTTGGAACTTGAAAATGCACAAAATAGAAAATAATCTACAAATGTTCAGTTGGATACATAAGAGATTTGTTGATGGAAATCAAGCACTTCTGGTCTTCAGTGCACACTAGGAAATGATTAGGGATTACATATGAGATCCTACTTTTGGTGTCACTAAGCTGATGAAGTTTCTATGTAAAACCTGTTCACCCGAGCCCTGGTGACATTTAAATCCATCCCAGGTCCCTAAACCCATCACATGTTATCAAATGTCAAATACTTGGTAAACATCAACAATTACATAGTTCAACCCTAAGGGGCAGTACGCTCTTCTAATTACCTACATTGTACCACTGTACTGTATAGTCTAGTTTGGTTAGGTGAAAATAGAAAGAATGGACCAAAAAAACGAAAGCCCTTTCACTCTGGTCTTAAATGGTACTATTTGTTATAGGTCAAGGGCGTGAAGCACCTAGATCCTATTACCAAAATCAGCGGCCGGATCCCCGAATGCCATTGGAGAGACAAGGTGGTGGAGATCATCGATCTCAGCATCATGAAGAGGATATGGAAATAGGCTATGAAGATGACCGCGTGTGTCAGAATTTTGAAGGCCTTGAACAGGGATTTGTTGATGACATCATGAAACTGAGCAAAGAACAAACTGATGCAGAAGACGCTGAAAATGCTAGGCATAGGGAGGTTAGTTCTTGTGGCTTCGTCTTAAATTTTTGAAGTATCTTTTGACTGTTTCTTTTTCATAAATGTCCTGCTCCTGCTAAAGTGAAACTTTCTTGAAGTATTTTATTTCCTATTTTTTTGATGCCCGTGAACATTACTTCCATATGCTGAGGAAGATGAGTAGACCTGTCTAATCTATAGTTGTAAAAAAAAAAAATTGTGCTGATTTTGTGAGTGATTCAAGCAGTGTTTAGAGTAAAGCAGGTAAATATTCTAGAGTAGATGAGGTTGAATCATGTACTAGTTGTTATGAGGGCTCAAAAGTCGTAATAATGATGATAAAAGTTCTTTGCACTGAGGTGTATGTATACTTTTTCTGTAACACCTGCCAAAAGCTACTGCAGTTAGGACCCTTGTGAACTTCTCCATATTCTATTCAAATGCATATGGTGATAGACCTGTTCAGGTCTACTCCAGCGTGCCAAGCATGGCTTGGGCCTTGCTGAGTTATTAGAATAATTATTGTTAATTCTTAATTAGCTTCTTATTATTATGTTTATTTAGGCTTTGTGCATGGGCCTTTAAGTAGAAGTATTTAAGGTTGAACTCGTACCCTAATTAGGATTATCAGAAAATTACTTATTTTGTGCACCTTCGGGTTGTGGCCTCATTTGAGAATTACTGTTCATTCACTATTTAGTTTCCCGGTAGCTTTTTCTCTATCAAGTGGTTACGACCTGCCGCTTTCTGTTACTATGACACAGAAAGAGTGCCTTGATTCAATAGAGAAAGCTATCGCCGTACTCCACGGTTTCCTTACACCGTTTCTAAGATGGCAATTGCCATGGAAGACATTATGAAGCAGTTGCACGCCATGATGACTCAATTCCAAACGATGATGTCGTCTGGAAATGCTAACGCCGTTCACTCGCCAAACCCGAGAGTTTTTCCACCCCACCCTCACTCAAGACACTGCCGCCTTTTCGGTCAATGCGAGTTCCGACCCTGTCAGCGTGCCACAACTTTTGGCCCCTTCCCCGCCGACTCTTGGGCCGGTCATGGTACCGAGCTGTGTTGTAAGGGGGATGAACTGCTCCAGATCGCATACAACTCGCCCTCATTGCCATGTCTAGGAGGGCAATGATTTGGGCCCAATGGGTTTTGCGCCGCTCGACATTTATCACTTGGGCACAATATTCCCAAGAATGAATTGATCGGTTTGGAGACGGTTTTTCTATCATCGCCTACAAGGCTATGCACATCATTCGCCAAACCGGTTCGGTTGAAGATTATTTGTGCAAACTTCAATTCGAGATGATTACTGTCTTCTTCGCGATCCGTACGGCAGGACGGATTGAATGCTCCCACCCACCAAGACAGTACCAGTGCAATCCCTATGCTCAAGGCGTTTTTCTTGGCCATTGGGGTACGTACAGGCCTGATGAGACCTCAATCTGAGGAATTCTAGAAACCCAAGGTTTTAACCTTGAATTATCCTAGCAACCAGCTGATAAGCTGTAGAGAAGAGTATTTACTCTCAAACGTACCTCTAAAACAACACAAATAAATAAAGTCTCAAACCTAAACCCTAAGCCCGTGGGCTTTACCTAATAAAGAGGAACTAACCTAAATCAAATTTACAATTCAAATAAAAGATATGGTCAAATCTCAAGGCGTGATTTCATCTAATCCAATTAGGTAAGTTCTCATCATCACCGCCCCCTCGAAATGAACCTTGTCCTCAAGGTTCGTGAAAACGATCATGTAATTCCTCCATGGACTCCCACATAGTATCCTCCAAGTACATTGACTTCCACTTCACCTAGCCCACATGCACAAGCCCTTTTCCGCATTTTGTCCATCAACTTTTGTTCTCTTTGGATCTTACTAACTTACGCATTTTTTCCAGTTTCACTTGCAACGATTTTTTTCTGAGTCTTTACTTCCTTCCTAGAAACTCTCCGTTTCTCTATTGTAATCAAAACTTTGATGCACTCCTCTTCAAGAAATTCTACTCTACTTGGGTTCTCATCTGTTACAATATTCTCAGGACTTTGAACCTGCAAAACAGATTCAAGCACCTAAGGCTTGGGTGTATACTCAATACTGTGTTCTCTAGATTCCAGCACGACTTCTTCATCGTATTCATCTTCTACCCAATTTTGTGGCTTAGACTCAGGTTCGTCACGGTGGAATGGATCAGCATAAGTGACAAAAGGGCTGTCCCTTTCCCACCAGTTCTCACGTGAAGAAACTCGACGTGATCGCCCCTCGTTCTTGTCGGATTCCAAATCAGAACCGTCGCAGTGAAAAGGTTTCGGGGGTGTTGTGAACGAGTTATCCCTGGCACGGTATCCCCTGTTCATTTTGCCCCCTTCGTCTCGGTCTTTATGGTCGAATAAACCCGAGAAGTCTTTGTTTTTTTCCATATCACGAATTTTGCAGTTTCCTTGTGGTTCGCGACCCCGATACCCACTTCTTTTTCTTCCTTGGCTTGATGGTTCGTCGTGGCTTCTCTGCCTGAACCGACGTCGCCCTTGGTCAGTGTCGATAATTCCCGGCATCCGCACGTCGCACCCTCGTTGCCTATCTTGGCGACTCCTGCCCTTGATCTCTCCACTCAAGCGTTCCCCGAACCGCAAGGACACTGCCTGCAGCGCGTTGCTCAACTGCACGATCGACGATTCGATCTGCGCAAACCTCTGCTTATTGGACACCATGATCGCACGCAGAAGGGTGGTTCTGATCGAGATATGGCTCTGATACCAATTGATGAGACCTCAATCTGAGGAATTCTAGAAACCCAAGGTTTTAACCTTGAATTATCCTAGCAACCAGCTGATAAGCTGTAGAGAAGAGTATTTACTCTCAAACGTAATTTCATTCATGATTCTCTCCTCTAAAGCAACACAAATAAATAAAGTCTCAAACCTAAACCCTAAGCCCGTGGGCTTTACCTAATAAAGAGGAACTAACCTAAATCAAATTTACAATTCAAATAAAAGATATGGTCAAATCTCAAGGCGTGATTTCATCTAATCCTATTAGGTAAGTTCTCATCAAGGCCAATCCTACAAGTGGGTGGGGGCGGTTTTATTTCGGCCTCACCGACCTTGCCGGTGCCTTAGGGTGCCCCAACACAGTTTCCTCGGTCTAGCTCCGTTGTTCCTAGTTTCAATCGCAACACGAGGTACCTCACTACGGAGAGCCAGAGAGGCACACAAATTTCGCGCGAAGTGTAAATGTAATAGATGCATCCAACCATTCTGGCTGCTACACAAATGCTCGACCAAGTATCACACGGTAATTGAGGCAGATGGAGATGATTTGGTAGATAATAGTGAGGATTCGTTCCTTGTGTGCTTGGAGCCGCCGACACTGGACAATTTTGACCCCATTGTCGAGAGTTCCAAACATTGCAACTCTTGTAGTTGTCTTCCTATGGCCTTAATGGGGCAACCACAATGAAGTTGTTCCGATGCGTGGGGCGGCCACCGGCTTCTCAATATGATTGATAGCGGGGCAAGTCATTGTTTCTTGGGTGAATACGTGGCGAAATCCTTGGGCCTCCATATTGATGAGTCCGCGGGGTTTACAATTATTTTGGGAGACGGTTCCACCCTTCAAATGAATGGCATCTGTAAGGCTGTTCCTTTTACTCTTGATACACACACATTTACTATTGATTGTTACATCTTCCCTCTCAATGGTATTGATATTATTTTGGGAGTCACTTGGTTGGCGCAATTGGGTGATGTCATTGTCAATGGTGTCAACTTAATGATGGAGTTTACAATGAATGAGCCAAAAATGAAATTGTGGGACGACCACTCCCTAACTCAAAAGGCGTGCACTCGAGCAGATTTGATGAGCATTGAAGCCAGCGAACAAACTTAGTTTTTTGTGGGTACTTGAAGGCAACAATGTATTGGGTCATTCTGGGACTGCAAGCAGCTTGTTCGAATCACAGCAGGCGGAGTTGGACTCAGTCATTTTGGAATTCCGCTCAATCACTCAACCCCCGTTCGGGCGAGTGACCATCACATCGTGTTGGAACTGGGTGTCCCACCTATGTTGGTTCATCCTTACCGTTACAATCGTTCCCCAAAAGATGAGATGGAGAAGTAGGTTTCTGAGAGGTTAGCAGCATGAATAATTCAGACCAGTTCTAGAACGTATTCCTGCTTGGTCCTACTGGTCCGTTAGAAAGATGGGTAGTGGCGATTTTGTGTGGATTATCACGCTTTGAACAAGGTCACAGTTCTAAACTAGTATCCTATCCCAGTCATTCAAGAGTTTCTCGATGAGCTTCATGGTGCCCGTTGGTTAATTACGTTGGATCTCCAAGCTGGGTATCATCAAATCCGGATTGCCCCAGAAGACATTCCGAAGGCTGTCATTAGCACTCATTCAGGCCACTGCGCGAGTTTTTGGTTATGCCATTCATATTATCTAAGGCCTTACTACGTTCCAATGCTTCATGAACGACATTTTCCGTCTCTACTTGTACATTTCGTTTTGATCTTCTTTGACGACATACTCGTCTACTCACATTCGTAATTTTAGGCAGTTATTCCAGATTTTATCAATGCATTCTTTATTTATCAATTCGAAGGAGTGTGTATTTGGGGTGCCCCAAGTTGAGTACCTTGGGCATGTGGTTTCAGCGGACGGTGTTCGTATGGATCCCGAGAAGGTGGGGAAAGTTATCTCTTGGCCCACACCTTCGTCTCCACGTGGTCTTGTGGATCTCACGGTCTACTTTAGGCAGTTTATTCATGATTATGGCAAAAATGCTAGCCCCCTCATGGCCTTGTTTAAGAATGAGATCACAGATTGGTGGTGGACGCCCGAGGCCGAGGTGGCATTCCAGGCCCTTAAATCAGCCTGGTTCTTCGCATGGCCAATTTTTTGAAGTAGTTTATTATTGAGTGTGACGCCTCCGGCCGGGGTCTGGGGGCTGTCTTATCATCTTGAGACGGACGGACAAACAGAGGTTTTGAATAGTTGTGTGGAAACATATCTTCGTTGCTTTGCTTCGGAACGTCCGGAAGGTTGGGGAAATGGTTGTCATGGGCTGAATTATGTTATAATGCGGGCTACCAATCAGCAGCGGGTACCACATTTCTTGAAGTTGTTTATGGGCGTACTGCGATGTTATCCTGAGGATTTAAAAATGCACTTGGTAAGGGCTCAACAACGAATGATTCAGGAGGCAAATAAACATCGTTGTCCCTTGGAATTTGCTGTGGGTGACAAAGTTTATTTAAACATTGTTTGTTGTCGATGAGGGCATTGGAGCAATCGCCTGAAACTGCCTGTTGGGTCTCACATCCATCCGGTTTTTCACATATCATTGCTCAATCCGGCTATTGGTGAAAACCCGAGGATTTATTGGCTGTTGATCCTCCTTATTTGCCTTCAAAGGTCTTGGGCCGCAGGCCGGTCTCGAGAGATGATGATGAGGTGGAGCAAATTCTCGTTTGTTGGTTGCATCAGGGTGAGGATGATGATACGTGGGTCGATGTTACAGATTTTCAGGCCCAGTTTCTGGAGTTCCGCCTTCAGGACAAGGCTGCTTCGCCGGAGGGAGGAGTTGATAGACCCGTTCAGATCTATTCCAGGCAGGTCAAGCATGGCTTGGGCTTTGCTGAGTTATTAGAATAATTATTATTAGTTCTTAATTTAGCTTCTGATTATTATGTTTATTTGGGCTTTGTGCATGGCCTTTACGTAGAAGCATTTAAAGGTTGAACTCGTACCCTAAATGGGATTATAAAATATTACGTATTTTGTGCACCTTTGGGTGAGTTAGCTTTTACTCTTATCATATGGTTACTCTTAAAAAAGATCTTTCTTTGGCATTTTCATATGAAATTGCATCTTTTTAGAATGAAAATAAACTCATTTCAATCTGAATTTTGAACCAACTTTTTTAGAATTTGACATTGTATAAACTGCTTTCTCCAACTTATAGAAAATTCGTCCAGGAGCCCTGTTCAAGTTTCATCTCACATTGCTCTTAAGAGAAAGAAAAACTCTTATCTTCTTTCTTTTAATTTGATCACCTTCCTTGTGTGTGTATAAGATACATAAGATTCTTAAAAAGATTACTAATGCTTTTCATTCTTAGGTGGGGAGGTCAGTTTGTTCAATCAGAACTACTTTTTTTTCTGGTGATAGACGAATATATACTTAGGTAGTTAGGTCATGTTTGTTTTGGGATCACGTAGGATGGTGGAAATGTGGATGGGGAAATCTTGATGAATAGTGATTGTACGTGTTTGTTTTGAGGTTTTGAATAGGATATTATGTAACTTTATATCAAATTAATTGAGTAAAAGTGAGTGATGCAATAGTAGGATTTATAAGTATTTTTAGGAGTAAATGTAGTTGGGTGGTGAAATCCGAATTTTAAATTCTGAACTAGAACTAGACGGGAGACGTAATACCATACGTCCAGCTGTGTGATACATTCTTCATTTTACAAACAGAAGAATTATTACATTGATGTAACGATGTTCCATATAGTTTGCAGTAATGTTTGAAATGAAGGTGTAGGCCTAATCATGTGCTTATTCTTTGTGATCGTAGAAACTAAATTCAATCAACACACAATATGAAGAGCAGTTATTGGCATTGCGTGAACGACATACCAGTCGAAGAGACGAGTTTATCCGGAGAGAATCTCAAGCAAGACAACAGCAATATCAACAGATTGTTGTGGATCAGTATCCCACAGGTCCCAGTAGTGATCCTCGTGGTGAAGCACACCGATCTTACAACTCCGAGTCATACGATTCTTACAGAGAACGAGGCAGATTTCCGGGTAATGCTAGGGATCACAGTTACGAGCCTAAAGTTCCGTATCCAAGAGGCCGTGCTTATGACACGGGCTCTCGTTATTATTAGTTAGTTTTTCTTTCCTTCTAGTCTCCTATAGCTTGTATTGGGCTACCGTATCGAGTTGCCATTTTCATAGGATCTGATTATTCATCTTTCTTACATTTTCTGAGACTATGCTCTGAGAGTTGCATCTTATGTTTGTGATGTGTTTTATTTTGACATACATAAATTTCGTTCTCTCATATATACTACTTTTTATTTTAAATCCTAATTCGTAAAGAAAGATATACTATACATTATATTTAGAAGATAATATTATATAATGTAATGAAAATGAAATCAATATTCCCTTACATATTTGAATATACACTTTGTTATTAGATTGAATTAATTTGATGAGTATTTATTCTTGATTTTTTTTCAACATCATCTTTTTTTTATGTCGTGGATCAATCTCACCGTCCATTTTTTTTCAACATCATTTGAAAGTGCTACCAACAATAAACAACCAAATTGTTGAGAGATGGTGTTTTTGACTAGTTGTAAATTGTAATTTCAATTGTTGGGTTAATTTTGATACAAATGTTTTTTTAGGTACTAAAACATGTATGCTAAATTGCTAATGTAGTAGTAGTGATTGACACTTTTTAACGATATTATACTGCATTTTTCAATTATAGCGTTGAATATTTTCAATAATATAATTTACACTTTTTAATTATTGTGTATGATACTTTTCAATATAGTGATGACACTTTTCATTAATATTATATTTTACTTTTCAGTAATGGTAATCAACTTACACTTTTCACTTATAGATTTACAGTGAATAATATGATACTACACTTTTCAGTTATAGTGAGTGATATTTTTCGTTAATATTACACTGCACTAAAAATTATGACTAGTGACACATTTCAGTAATTGTAGACAACTTACACTTTTTAATTATAGTAAGTGATTTCTTTCAATAATATTATACAATACTTTTCAGTTATAGTAAATACTTTTCCGTTACAGTGAATAACACTTTTCAGTAATTAATGTTATTATACTGTACTAGAAAAGGACCACACTTCCATATAAGACAGTTGCCATACTCGATAAGCAACTTTTTTTTTTATTACATATAGTGGTTGCAAAAATGGGTTTTGTTCAACTTAAACACAAGAAACCAACTCATTAACAACAAAGAGTTTATATATACACATTTAACAAATTATTTAATTTAATAGTTTTTTTGTTATCTTCCAACCAAACTTCGTATATAATAATTTGATTTAATATTAGTTAAAATTCAATCTTAAAAATGTATATATATTAATATGGACATTTAAAATATATAAATATTAATAATGATATTATATCTTGCTCAATTTAACACAAAATATATTACCATAGGAATGTCTAAACCGAAAACAAATTTGGCATTATTAGCCCTGATTATATTTATTAAAATTTCCCAAAAATAGCGTCTTGGAAATGAAATCTGACTAATGATGAAATTAAAATAAAATTAAAATAATGTCATCAGATCAGATCAGATCAGATCAGATTAGGCGTTAATATTTAGACAGAGTAGCACCAGCCAAGCACCTTTCTTAGTATATACCCTTCACACCCCCACACCATTTTTTCTAAAACAAGAAATAATTAAAGGAGAGAAAAAGAAAAAAAAAAAACTCTCATATAAACACACATTAAATAGGGGCCAATACATTTTTTACCCTATCCATTTTCAATTTTTATTCTCTATATTTTTTGACTTTGAAATAGTTTTTATATTTACAAAATTCAGTATTTTAATCTTTTTATCGTTAAATATAAGTTATTTTTTATCTGAATTAAAGACTGGACATTCTTAAACAAGTATTATCGCTATTCGAGGCTTTTACACTATTAAAATCATCATCGCAACCTAATAGAGTAATAGGAGTATATTATTTCCTCCGTAAAAAATTGTCTCATTATTATTTAAACATTTGTTAACTACCCTCCTTACTCCTTTAAAAATCTCCCCTAGTATTATTTAGGCTTTGTGATATTAACTTTTATCCACAGATAAAATATTAAAATATTATCTCTCCAATAAAGTAGAAATACTCATAATATTTATTATAAAAGTTAACTTTATTACCTTTAATATTAATAAATAATTTTATATTAAAATCTGTGTAAACAACAAATATTCAATTAATAATAAGATGAGAGAGTATTAACTTGAGATTGAATGAGTTATGGTAGAATGATTAAAATACAAAATTTTATACAGTAAATTTTAAAAGACTAATTGTAAAATCGAAAGATTTAGAAGATAAAAATCAAAACATGTACGAACATAATTCTCCTTATAAAAGAGGTATGAAATAATAAAAAAATTAGATTTTATTTTCGCAGGTAATAGTTCTCTGCAAATCCGGCAATCTCTCTCTCTTTCTCTTAATTTTCTTTTCTCTTCAATTCTTTTTCTTCTCTCTCTCTCTCTCTCTAAAACTGTTGTGCTCTTCTGCAAATCTCTTCCGCCATTTCTGAACCCGTGTCTTTCTCGTTCTATAAATAATTCAGATAAAATCAATGGATAACGTTGATAGCGCACCTGCGATTTCTTCAAACTCTTTGCATTCCGAGCCACGGCAGGAAGAGGAAAAGGAAAAGGAACCAGAGCCATCGTCTCTAGATGAAGATCAGAGAGTCTATTTAGTCCCCTTCAGGTATATACATTTTCAATCTAATTCCGTAATTCAGTTATTCAGGGATATCCAATTAGTTAACTAGCAAACAAATCTGATTCGGAGAGACGAAAATTAAATTGAAGGGGACCCTTATTCAATTTACTCGGAAATTAGTCTGGTGCAATCTAACATGAATCAGCAAGAGTTCATAATAGTTTCAATACCTAAATCGGGAAAGATAGATATATCAGAGATGAGATTTACTTGTTTTGTGTTTGTTACAAAGTTTGCTTTGCTTTTTTGAGCTGTATCCTGAATTTTGAACTGATTATTTTGTTGTCAACTTTGATTGTTAATTTGATTCATTCCCTTTTTATCTTCTTTTGATTAAGTTTATCGTTAAGACTGCTCTGGCGTGGGGTTTGGGGAGGGGGTTTGGATTATAAGCTAGTTTGAGTGCTGTGACCACCCGTGATTGAGCAAGGAAAGCATTAAGAAAACGGAGCTATGTTTGCTCTCCTTTGTCTTGAGTACAATTTCATACACTATTTGATTGTAATTACGGCTTTTTGTGTTTGCCTGGTTGTGCTTTAGATGGTGGAAGGAGGCACAAGATTCTTCCTCATTAGAGGTAAAGAGGGGAATCCCATATGCTGCATCCCCTTCTCCATATGGGGGTCCAATGAAGATATTTAACAACATATTCAACTCAGATGTTGCATTTAACCTAAGGAAAGAGGAAGAACCGTCTTGCAACGGGGAAAGTGGTGAAGCTGGGGTATCAAGTAAGGATTATGCTTTGGTGCCCGGAGACATGTGGTTGCAGTCACTGAAATGGTGAGTATGTTTCAGAATCTGTGCTAGGCCTGCATCACTTGCATTGTTTAAACTTGGTATTTTCACTTTATATGATGTATGTCAATTTTGCAATATTGTGTGGGAGATGCAAAATATGCGCCCATGCACGGTTGAAAGCATGAATTGGAATTTAGTGAAATTTTAACTAGAAAGATGAAAAAAGGAAGCAATATTTTAGTGCGGTGATGGGACATGCAATCCACTGGGGTGTGTGCCACGTGTGCGCTACCGTTAAGTATCTGCCAGGCGTCATTCACTAACTTGAGTTTGTAAGATTACATTAATTGGTCTTTCTAGTACGGAAACTTGTATTAAATATCTTTGTTTAGTATCACTGCCATTTTAGTGCACGTGGAAGAGGCTAGATTATTGTTTTGAGGGTTAGATACTCTCATGCCATCAGTTTCATAAATCTTTTCATTTAGTTAATTGTATTTTTTCCTTTTTTGTTATGGGTGTAAATATATGAAAATGATTAGCAAACTTCTCATTTTTTCTTGCTCTAAGCTGAAAAGTGCATTTCCATGGAATCTAAGTGATTGAATGTTACCGCTGCAACTATTGAAATATGATTATTTGTCTATCTGTTATTTATTTAGTTTTCTGTGCTTCCAGGCACAGTGATTCCAAGAATTCATCAAAGGAAAGAAGTTTTTCAGCTGCAGAAGAAGATATGTCTGATGTGTACCCGTTGCAACTTAGGCTTTCTGTTCTGTGGGATTCCAACGTATTGGCCGTAAAAATAAGCAAAAAGGTCCGTAGTTTCTGATCTGATGTCAATGGTATCTTTATGAAATATCAGCCTGTCAGTGGACAGTGTTTGTTAGTATGTGCTGGTATTGTAATATTTTCTGAGGGAGCAGCCAAAATTGTTAAATCATTTATACATTTATGAGGAAAGCATTTTTTTTATGCAACTGGCCAAATAAGACTTGACAGCTATCATGCAAAATAACAATCTTATCATGATTTCTATCTGACTCTGTAAGGAATGCATGATTTAGTTCCTAAAGTACCTCAGTTTAACATCTTCGTTTATGCGTAATAAATACCTCCTTATGCATAAGCATCACATGATTTCTGAATGCCACCTTCAACGATCCATTTGTATTCTTGTTCTAAAGAGATAGATGAGCTGTAGCTTTGACAAGTTTGACCTGCATGAGCAGTAAAAGTATGCATGAATTTCCAAATCCTGTTTTAGACCTTTTCTTGTGCCATTTTTTTTTCCTCATCTTTTAGTTTCTCTTTTCCCTTTTCAGGATAATTCAGTGGAGTGCTTCAGAAGAGCCTGCAAAATTTTTAATATGGAAGCTGAGCCTGTGAGTATAGTTTTAATTTCTCGCAAATGTATGTTCATGTTTTGTCCTGGAGACTGATGTTCAACTCTACGCTTTACAGTTAAGGGTTTGGGATTTTTCTGGGCAGACAACACTGCTTTTATTGAATGACAGAAATAAGATCTTAAAGGAGCCCCAAAAGCAAACAGAGCAAGATGTAAGTAATAGGATCTTATCTAAATGCATCAAGTGATTATTTACTGCAAAATTGTTTGTGAATATTTTACTTAGAATCTGCTGCAATTGCTGAGATCCTATTTTGACTGCAATGTTAGGTTGTTCTCTGCAATATGTTGTTCTTCTGAAGAGTTAAACACTGACATCCATAATGTTGTATCAAATGATACATAAAAAGGTTGATTGAGATGGCTCCGTACTCGAGCCCATGATCACTCATACCTTCATAGGGAACAAGTAAAATAGTGGACAATTCCAAAGACACATGTTACTTCCTTTTGTAAATGGATTTTCTTTTCGCCTGCTTCAGTTGCTCCTAGACCAAAATATGGCTACAGGCTACAGATAACTCATTTCTGAAACATTTTTTTGTAAAGAGTTCTCTAATTCTAGATCCTATTTCCTTTATCTATCTTTTCGCTGATATGTATTCAATGACTGATAAATTAAACTGGCCTGCTAACGACGCAGCATGTTAACAACTAAATCCAGAAAATTTTCCTGATCTTTGAATGCAATGCATCATCTACTTTTAATCTGAACTAACTTATTTTCTTCTGTTAATTTATGCAGTTGCTCCTTGAGTTGCAAGTTTATGGATTGTCCGATTCTCTTAGAAATAAAGCCAAAAAAGATGATAATGGACAATATTTTACTGGTACATTAAATGGTGGTTCTATCAAGAGTTCTAGTTTTGCACGAAGCACTTCTTCCAATCTTCTGGGAATTTCCTTTGAAGCTGGTACTATAGGCTTGACTGGATTACAGAATCTGGGAAACACGTGCTTCATGAACAGTGCTCTTCAGTGTCTAGCCCACACGCCGAAGCTTGTTGACTATTTTCTTGGAGATTACAAGAGAGAAATAAACCCAGACAACCCATTGGGCATGAAAGTATGTTATGTTACTGGTTAGGACTTCTTTATTTCCAGGCTCTTGCAGTAATTATACTTTCTCCTTTGTTGAGGGTTTTTCTGATAGTAATCATAAAGATATTAAAGTCTATTTTAGGAAGAAGCATCAACAAGGAAATTATTGTTCTTGTGTTCTGCATCATTTTTCTTTCATTATTAAAAAAAAGTTTTACTTCTCAATCAGATTGCTACATAATGTTTAATAGGATATGTAGATTCCATTTGCTTTAATGATGTTCTTTTATACCTTCCATTTATTATTAGCACATAGGGGGATAAAGGCTTAGTTGGCATTGCTACTGCTGCTTTATTTATTATCAATATGGGTTCCTTGGAGAGAAAGATATTCGAGAGGGCTCCTGTAGTATGAGGAAATCCATCTAGCTGTATATACTATTTTATGGAATTTTCTGAGTATATTAAATGGGATTAGAATCAGTGACTGCTCTTTTTATGCTTATAATATATAAATATTATCAATGCACATAATTTCTCAGACACTAGTATAATTTGCTTTTGACAGGGTGAGATTGCTTCATCTTTCGGCGATCTGATGAAGAAACTATGGGCTCCTGGTGCAACTCCACTGGCACCAAGAACATTCAAATTGAAGCTAGCCCATTTTGCACCCCAATTTAGTGGTTTTAATCAGCACGATTCTCAAGTATGTGGTGTTTCTAAGTTAATCCAAAATTAATTCTCAGAATTGATCTCTAATATATTGAATGGAGGAGGAATATTAATATTTTCACCATATTTGTTTACTGTAGGAGCTCCTGGCGTTTCTCTTAGACGGTCTCCACGAAGACTTGAATCGAGTGAAGTGCAAACCTTATGTTGAAGCTAAGGATTCTGATGGCCGACCAGATGAAGAAGTGGCTGACGAATATTGGAGGAATCATCTGGCTCGTAATGATTCTATTATTGTTGATGTTTGCCAAGTAAGTGCTATTTCCTAAATTCATTTGCAGTTTATCACTGTTTCATCTCTAATTCAGTCATTTTTTCGTTCTCGAAGATACTTGCTCCTTGTTAATCGTTTCCCTTGCCATTTAAAAGAGGGAACTGAAAGCTCATCTCTATGTACTTGGAACAAGCTGTGAATAATTTCTTTTCTCTTTTTTCATTTCCCTCCTTTATTTATTTATTTAGGCACATGGGGTTTGTTATCTAACAATCTCAGTGTACTCAATTACTTTTGTTCATCAATGCTTAATTAGCTGTTGGATCTAAATAGATCAGGTTTCCAAAAATGTCCTCTGAGTTTATGTTACTTCTGTAATTAGAGTAATCTTCAGAGTGCTCTGTGGTTTTTATGTGACTGAGATAAGGAGTTCCCTGGTAGTCTTTTGTTATCTTATGACTATCTTTGGCTTCTCTGAGTAATGTCTCCTGCATTGCTATCACTGCAGGGCCAGTACCGATCGACATTAGTATGCCCAGATTGTCGAAAGGTGTCTGTTACTTTTGACCCATTCATGTATCTTTCCTTACCTCTTCCGTCAACATCTTTGCGGACAATGACGTTGACAGTTGTCAAAGCTGACGGCAGCGTTAAGCCATCTCCGTTCACTGTTACCGTACCCAAGAATGGAAAGCTTAAAGATTTGACTCAGGCTTTAAGTGCTGCATGTTCGCTGGGGGCTGATGAAACGGTTTTGCTAGCTGAGGTAACTGATATATTGATGTTGCAAGCCTCTGGAGTTTCTGATGCCTTTCTACTAATTTTGCTGATTTGCTTATTTATATTACTCTAAGACCATATAAATGCTTACAGATATACAACAACCGCATTATACGTTTTCTAGAGGAGCCAACTGATTCATTATCTTTAATTAGAGACAATGATCAACTGGTTGCCTACAGGCTATCAAATGAAGTTAAAGATGCTCCTGAATTTGTGTTTATGCATCAGCATATTGAAGAGTAAGTCCAAACCTATTTAATGCTTTCTCTGTAATTTGATTTGATTATTCTAGGTATGTTTTCCAGTTATGTTTCTGATAAGCTATTGACATGTCTAAAAGAAAACATAGAAGGTAAACCGGTAGTAGTATACGTCAAGTTGATGGATAATGAGTGAGTCAGAGTTACCGTTTCAGTGACTTTGTTATCATCTTTGTTGGTTGCCCAAGCCTAACCAATGAAACCGTTTTTTATGCTAGCTTGCTCCATATCTTAACCAAATATGGATCCTTCCAACCATCCTAAAATTTTCAATTAAAATATGCCTTATATGAGGTTGAGTCACAGAATTGCCAGAAACACCGTAATTGCTGTTCTGTCAGAACCGGAGGTTGCATGTATTGTTGTGGACCAATATAGCCTCTGCACCTGTGATTTATAGGTAATATAATATTATAGCGGCAAGTGGGGCATGAATTAAGGATCAATTTTTTGTATAGAGAAAGAAATAGCAAGTCATTCTTTGTTTTGATGGTAAGATAATAGAAAACAAATGTTAACTTGTTCTTTTGTGTAAATTGTATATGTGTTTTATCAACTACACCCTCAATGTTCTTTTTTTTGGAGGAGTAACTTGGTGTAGTCCTCCATCCTTTCATACAGGGGTATGAAACAATTTTAATGACTTGGTCCATCATTGCCCACACACGAGTGAGCTGTCTGTATCACATTCATTAAAATTGGGTATTAATTTCCTCATACACGTCTAACTTAAAGTTGCCAGGTTAAGCATTGGACTTTTAACATCTCTTTGGTTTTGGTCTGTACGCTTAAATTATTTTTGGCCACTGAATTATCCAGCTGATTGCGAAATCCAGTTCAGTTCAGTTTTTTTACTTCTGAACTTTTTGACCAAATGATGGTGCAAATTATTCTAATAGTTTCTATTCTCAGTGCCTGCAACATTTTCAAAGGTTTGGAACTAAGGACCCAAAATGTCACGCGCTTTGGTAGTCCCCTTGAGGATATTTGATTTGCTGGTTTATGGGACCTCCTTCCTGCTGCAAATTGCACTCTAAATATGAAAACACTTAGATGTTAGATGAACCTTAAATCAAACAGTGAAACAGTGAATATAATGTCTTAGTGGAAGACCCTATCTATTATCACACTCAAAGTTTAGTTTGTGTGCGCTTAATTTTCTCATTTTTAATCCTATTAGTATGTGTATGCCTTGCCTGTTGTCTGCACCTCAACTTTTTACGCTCATCTTGAATCATCATCTTGCAAGGCATATTAGTTACCTTTTCTTTATTCTTCTCTCCATACATATTAATCAAGACTGTGTAATTGCAGAAAAACAATTAGTGGGAAATCATTACTCAATTGGAGGGCATTTGGACTTCCCCTTGTGGTGCGGAAAAACATCGCTAATGGATCTGATATCCGTGAAGTGTATGAAAAATTACTTGCTCCATTCTTGGAACCTGAAGAAGATTTGGTGGACAATAATAATGGCTCAGAAAACAATGATAATGAAGTAAGCACAGATGTGTGCAACACCAACAATACAAGATTGAGTGATACACCTGAGACATCTGATAAAGAAGAATCTGATACACAATCTGGTCCCGTGTTTCAATTTTACTTCACAAATGAAAAAGGAGCAGAAAAGGGCTCTGAGATTGGAATGGACGAGCTGGTAATGCCTACACCCACGCCGGAGAGACTGTATGTACTCGTATCTTGGTCAGAAAAGATGGCTAAGCGTTATATACAGCCTCTAGGCTTGCTTCCAGAAGTTTTCAAATCTTCCTTCTTCAGTAAGAAACCACAGGAGTCTGTCTCTCTGTATAAATGTCTTGAAGCCTTCCTCAGGGAGGAGCCTCTGGGACCAGATGATATGTGGTCAGTAAGCTACTCCTTGGTCCTCACATCTTTATTCTGTTTGTGGTTGCTCGCCCAAGATAGTATTCATTGTGTCTATAACTAAACTAATAAGGAGATTGCCTTCACTTTTTTAATTCACTAAGGATATATCCTCCTCCACATTTAGTTAAAAATCTGAAGACGTCACACATTATTTTATCATTCCAATTATATGTTGGGAAATTATGTGATATTATTGCAGCCTGTCACTGCAAGTAACTTATCGAATATGCAATATATATTATTCTTGTTAGCACATTTGAGTAGTATAATAATTGCTGATGCTTTTTTGCTATCCCCAATCAGATTTCTTCAACCCATTTTAGGTAACTAAAATCATGATAAAATTTCCATCATTTTGTCCCTGTGCCAGGTCTGAATATATATTGTGTTTTGAGACTGTTATTAAAGCTATTTTGAATTATTCATGTAAAAAAAAACTATTTTGAATTATAAAAAACAATAGTGAGTATTAACGTTTATTCTGCATTGTTCTTTAATCACCATGTTCGCTGTCCCCTATTTGTATGTGCAATAAGCCTGGGTGGATTGAAGTTGAGAATCCATAAATTAGTTGTAGTCAAATGACCCAGATATAACCATTTATCTGTCTGATGCGCTCATGAATCCACTTATACATCATAATGAGTTCCTTTGTGGTTAGTTGTCACTCCATGTCTACACCTTTTCTTCTTATTTATGTATCTTCTGTGGGCATTGTTGTCAATCTGTTGAATCTTTGGCAGCCATAATATTTTCTAATCTTTCATTTACCATTTTAGGTATTGTCCAGTTTGCAAGAAGCATTGCCAAGCTGGTAAAAAGTTAGATCTTTGGAGATTGCCTGAAATCTTGGTGATCCATTTGAAAAGATTCTCATACAGCCGTTTCCTAAAGAACAAATTGGAAACTTTTGTTGATTTTCCCTTCCATGACCTTGACCTGTCTGATTATATTGCATACAAAGGCGGACAAACTTCTCACCGCTATATGCTTTATGCAATCAGTAATCATTATGGAAGTATGGGAGGTGGTCACTACACCGCATTTGTTCGAGTAAGTTCAGCTTGTTCAAATTGCTTTACACACTGAATCTTCTTTTTGGAGAACTAAGTTAGATTTGTTCATTTTTTAAACATCCACTATTATAAATGTCACTTGTAGGCAGCCATTTGTTATTTTTTGCACCATTTATAATTTGATTACTCTTTCTCTCTTGCAGCATGACGGTGATCGGTGGTACGATTTTGACGACAGCCATGTGTCTCCAATCAGTGAGGACAAGATCAAAACCTCAGCTGCGTATGTTTTATTTTATAGAAGAGTTGAAGATGCATCATAACTTGAGACGACTGACTTTGAGTGAGTGTTGGACAGATGAATTGATATCTGTTTATTTTTTAGTGATGTGGTACCATTCTTTTTATCTTGATTATCATATAGTTTTAGGTGACCTTTAAAGATTTGGAAAATGATATCCCTTTAGTATAGGATGATATTGGCAAGACATCATCATCATTACATAGTGAAAACTGAGGTGAAAGAAGCTCATATAAAGGAATAACTAGTTCACCGGCAACTTTTTTGTAGTCGAACCAGTCTTGTTTGTAGAACCAACGATAGAAGCTAAAACAATCGGTGCATGTTAGCGTTGAGATTCTTGTAGTGACCTTCACAATGAGAATTACATTAATCAATTTTTGGTGATTATTTTCACTTATTACTAGCTAGTGTCTCCGCAGGTTACCTCTATGCTGCTGCATATGCATTATGCAATATGCATTTTTGTTCCTGCTGGTTTTTATTGCTTGTTAACAGATTATGATCTTTGATGTGTTCCACACTCCAGATGCATGACACGTGTATGGTTAAAAATAATCAACGGTTTGTACATACCAGACCGTACACGTGTTAAAGATTCAATAGGTGGAACAAAATCGTACTGATTCAAAAGGCTGTGAGTTATTCTTGGCATGAAAAAGGATAACATTTTAGTTGAAAAACTCATACAGTAATTGTCTACAATTTGGTGGGACCATTGTGATTTTACACTTCATGTGATTAATTATGTTGAATTATTGATTGCATACACATGACAGGACCACTCTTTTCAAGAGCACTTTGATGATGGTATGGATTTTATGTCTGCTGAAATACAAATAATGAAGCATTATATTTATTATTGAGTAAAATATTTTGTTAATAATTTTTTTTTACAAAAGGATAAAGGCCAAAAAGCTCTCCTTGTTGTGCATTCCAATGTAGAAAATAGTGTTTGGATATAGTGAGAGGAGGGAAAAGAAATATGAAGAAATTAATATTAAAAATAATCTAAAACATATTAATATTCTATTACGAAACATGATATTAAAAATCACCTAGTTCTTCAATCTCTATATATTATTCATATTTGGAATTGTTGAATGTAACTCAAATTACAAAATGCATAAATTTACAAGTATATGAGGGAGTATTTGGATTATTTTTAGTACGACACTGTCATGTGCAATTTAATCGCAAAATTAACAATTTTTTTAACTACTTAACACAATGTTTGACTAGATTCAAACCTACAATATACTCAATTCAAATCTACAATATAAGCGGTATAATACACAATAGTGTGATCTAGTATATTAGAGAATTAATTTTACACATCTCTTCTACAAGTTCAGACTTTTAAATGAAACAAAAAAATTTAACGGTACTAAAATCTCAAACAAACGTCATGTATTCAATTCCTACGGAAAACAACTACATCTATTTAAATTGTCCACTCGATGGACCTTCCTCTCCAAATGATAGAAGTAAACGTCCTGAATTCAATTTCTACTAAAAACAACTTTATTTATTTAAATTGTTCATTTAATAGACCTCTTCCCTAAATATTAGAGATGATAATTCAGTCCCACAAGTGTTTGCATTCTAAAATGGACACACTTTTTAAGAAAAATGTGTAATAAGTGGAGTGTTGGGGGTAATTTTGTAAAGTTATATGAATAAAGTAAAAATGTGATTGGAGAGAGGGTAAAAATAATGACATTTTGTGTAAATATGTGAATATTGTGAGGGTGGAGTTTATAAGAGAGTTTACTTTTTTGGGTGTGTAAACAATTATGAAACGGATAAATAAGATAAGTGTGCAAACAATTGTGAGACAGAGAGAATATATAAATACTCCCTCCGTCCCGTGATTACTTGCACACTTTTTTTATTGGGACGTCCCAAAATTATTTGCACACTCTTTATATGGAAATACCCCACAAAATTAATAACCTCACAACATCATTTTATTTTCAAATTTGTCACTCCTTTTTTTCATACATTTCACTTTACACATCATCAAATTACCTAAAATACCCCTCCTTTATGTTACATCATCAACCACTAAATTCACTTTTCTTAAACAACGTGTCAGTCAAACTATGCAAATTATTTTGGGACGGAGAGAGTAGAATTTATAGGGGATCAAAATCCATGGGAAAGATGGGTATTGGTATTACCCGGATGGAGATGAAGGTGGGGTGAGAGTGACATGACAGTTGATGAAAACCCTCCCACTAAATTCCAAAACCCCAACTACATGATTTGACGTTACAGATTCTATCTTTAATTATTTCTTTCTTTCTTTCTTTTACAATTATATTAGTAGTATTATATATGCTTTCACAAAAAGCCAAAAAAGAGACCTCTCTTATACTTCTATACTTTCTTCTTCAGATTTCATTCTTTAATTGCTTTATACTTTGCATTTTATTTTTTGGTTACATACTTACATAACACATTTATTAAAGCAATCCTGCAAATTTATTAATTTCATACAGATGTTTTAGATGATCATGACTATTCATATATATTGGCTGTTTATTACTCCTAATTGACTTAGGAACTTATTAAATTGATGTAATGACTACTTTCAACTAACTTAAATTAATCATAAAAATTAACTCTGATTTTGAATTTTAAAATTCTCTACCGATTTTACTTTTGAATTTGAAAACTTATTTTGAAAAATCACTTCTATAACACTTATAAATCTATCTATTGTTACAATTTTCAATTCAATCAACTCTCTCCCCACTTTAATATATTTAAATTATAATTCAATCATAATTAATAAGGAGTAATAATATAATACTAATACAACAACATTCATTCTTAACCATTATTTTGATATAAAGTTACATATGTTCCTACTCAAAGTTCCAAAAGAAACACATACTATACTAATATTCATTAAGATTTCAAAACTTAGTTTCAAAAGCCACTCAAAACCACTCACAACCCAAAGTAAACAAATCTCATCGTCAGTAAGTTTGAGGTCTTCCAATCAATTAAAATTTTCTATTCCACTTTAGTGTATCATCTTATATTTTGTTATCTTTAATATACTACATGATCTATATCGTTATGTATGTCATTTATTAAACATGTCACACATTAAATTAGATAAATACAAGGTGAAACATCAAAATGGAACAGAAAATTAGTGCTCATCATGGGATTTTTTAACCACTTAATATTTCTAAAACATGGAAGAATATTTCACATTTTCACCAACTAGATGTAATTACTTCAACCTCTTCTACCTTGTGAATTTCAACCAATTTTGTTGCTAAAATCCAATTTTCAATAAGGAAATTGCAAAGAAATTTCTTTGATAATGATTTGGAACTTGCATGGCTCCTCATTCTTTCCACTCACACACACTATCGAAATTGTTTATCATGAATGCGTTGAAATAATTTACACAACTCATAATTAATTAACTTTATACATATATGTGTTAGTTGTTATATATACATATACATACTTATTATGGTGTGGAAGTTATTGTCATTTTTATATATTCAGAATTTCAATAATTGTCCAATGGTTCAGAATTTAAATGAGTAAAATAATAAAAGATTTAATTTCATATAATAAAGTACAACATTTGAATTAATTATGAATATATATATATATATATATATATATATATATATATTGGTTAATGTATGTGAAGTTTCAAATTAAATATGATCATTCATGAATGTGACTCCTCAACACATGAACTGTACCCATCATTCTCCCTACACACAGTACACATATATATACACTAAAGAGGTCTTTGTGCGAGGATGGGACGGAAGATAATTTGATGCATAACATTTTAACATTTTAGAAAAAAATGTGTATTAATTTATACTTCTTTGTGAAAAAAATGTGTATTAATTTATATTCCTTTGTCCATTAAAAGTATGTTTACTTACTTTATTTTTATATCACAATAACCCCAACATCTCTGGACTTGTCACCCTTTTTTTTTTATAGTGTACTAATAAACTATTTTATTTTAGTTAAGTAATTAATATTATTTAAAAATATACATACAACAACAAAACTAGTACTCCGTAGTATATAATAATAATAATGCAATAGATAGAGAAT
Organism: Galeopsis tetrahit; assembly: GCA_963675135.1. Classification (NCBI taxonomy): domain Eukaryota; kingdom Viridiplantae; phylum Streptophyta; class Magnoliopsida; order Lamiales; family Lamiaceae; genus Galeopsis; species Galeopsis tetrahit. The sequence goes on from OY776124.1 coordinate 9,776,951, forward strand.
TTGAAAAAATCGAAAAAGGGACCTACATAAAAAGAAATACTAATAAATAATTGGAGTGAGAGAGTGGAATTGTATTGGTTGGGAGAGCATTTATAATTAATGAAGGAGACAGAAATAATGTGTGTTGATTCCTTGAATATAGGGATAGGCCATATGTTTGATCTATTCATTCATTCATTCTTAAAAAATAAAATTAAAAAAATTATATGTTCATATATATATATGGGCATATGGTCCTCACTACAACCATTCAAATTGACCATTCATGTGTTTAATTATAAATATGAAAATCAAATTGTGATGTAGAAATTTAATATAATGAAGGAATTTGAAAGGTGGTATAATAAAATAAAGAAAAACGTCGTTGTCAACTGCGCCATTTCTTCAAACGGAGAGTCCAAATCTGACTTTTACAGAGGGCACGAAAGAAAAGGTAATACTCTCTCCGTCCGTCTATAACCTTCTCGTTACTTTTTGACACAAAGATTAAAAAAAGTGATTAAATAATAGATATAGTACAAGTGATGTGATTAATATTTTTTTTTCACTAATTGATTTGATTTAAAGTAAATTTCATTCTATTAAAATTTCAAAATAAACACACATTTTAATAATTATTATCAACTTAAATTTAATTAAATAAAACTTTGAGACGGGAGGTGCACCACAAAACAACTTTTCAGACTTGGCATTTTGAATCTTTTGTTCAAATAACTCAAAAATAAATTCAAAAAACATTTTCAATTAATATGCATGCAACCATATACTTCTTCTATACACTAAAATTTTGTTCAATCTTTTATAAATTTTCACCCACTAAAAGTATGTGTATTCCATTTTAATTATCACTTAATTATTTAAATTATTATTGATCAACTTTATTTACAAACAATTAATTTATTCATAATAAACATGTGCTCACCTATTTAAACAAGTTTTGTGAATTCAAGAATTCAATTTCATCAACTAAAAAATAGTTAGAAAAATAACAACAAATCACACAGATCATACGGCATATACATATAGTCTTGTTGTAAAAAAAAAATACATATAATATAATCTTGTTTTGGCTTCAAATCTCCGAATAAAAAAAATACTGAAAATAAACTAAATTTATTTGAAAATTTAATAAAAAAAACATGACACAAACTGCATACGATCGGAGAAAAATGCTATTTTAGCCCTTATTTTATTTTTTTAAAAAAAATATCTTAAATTAAACCAAGAGATTTGTGTGCCCCTTCTCCTGCAACTGGATGGTCCAACTTGGCTTGTTTGTTCCCTTCCACTTTTAGTCCAAAATGGATATTAGGAAAATGTGCCCACTGCATCATATCAAAATCAAAATCAAAATTTTCATCATAATTCTTCATAAAGTAGCTACTTTCTTTTTCTTTTTAACATGAGAGAACGTGCGCCTGTATAAACTTCACCCTCACTCTCATCCTGTACTCCACAAAACACATCAGTTCGAATCCCATGTTCCAATTTTGATCATATTTCATTTACACTACAAGAAAACTGACTTTTAGTGACATAATTTTCTCATTAAAGAATTTTTTTAGCTGGAGACACTATAATGCCAGAATTTATGTTATTAAAAGTCAGTTTTCTTATAATGTTAGTATTCCATCCTGCTGGATCATTGACATATGTCGGTGTGGTGTTTACATTTACACCATGGAATAGATGATTTCATTTGAAAATCTATTCTCAATAGTTAGGTTAAATAGTTATTTTAATTATTTAGTAATTTTTTTGGTAGCACTAATTACTAATGATATTAGTGTTGTGAAAGTGATGTTCATGATATTAGTGATGGGGTTTAACAAGGTAAAAAGTGGAATGCAAGTCACTAATTGGTTAATTAATACAGTAACTTGGAGTTTAAGGCCTGTTAAAAATAATCAAACATAATAATGACTAATAGTTACCTAGATTTTTTGTCTTCAAAAAGTGGTCCAATCATATTTCTCTCTCATCCAAATGTTTAATCACAAATATAATCTTGGTTTGGGAAATTTAAGTAAAGTAACATTTAATTAAGTTAAGCGACATACTATCATGATTATATCATGTCTGGAAAGTATTGCATGAGACGGTCTCGTGTACGAAACTTGATATAATTGTATGTTTTTGTGATACTTACATTTTTTGCAGCCGTGCTAAAAGCTTCCCGATGGCTTATTTCAGGATTGCGTGCTTTTATCCTCTGAATCTCCTCTCTGAAAATAAACATAAAGATTTAGCCTTTTTTTCACTATAAATATCACTATTCAATTCTCACTCTTTTTATTATAACTTTTCTAGCTAAAAATTATTTTTATTAATGATAGATCCGTCATTCATTTTTTCCATTAACTAAAAATCCTATAACCATAGAATTTATGTCATTAAAATACATTTTTCTTGTAGTGTCTGGTTCGATTTGGCTGCAGTATAACGTTTTATATATGTATAATTCATCGTAGAACGGTTTAGATATGGAACCACATTGTGGGTTCTTTATGAAACCCATCGATTCCATATCATTACTCTATCATGGAATATGCACATTTTTTTCCTCAATGTACTACTTACTTTATGAAACGATTGTATGCTGATGGAACGCGTTGTCTTTTCTCTGGAGCTGAAAAAATTGAACACAAGTTTCTTATCAGTTTCTTTTCAAACTACTCATGAATTTCCACTTAATAATGAACTATCAATCCCAATAAATAAATAAAAAATATATATATATAATGGGGTGGGGTGGGGTGAGGTTAATATCTTATGAGTAAAGAAGACTAATTATATATATATAGAGAGAGAGAATTAAAATAATTAGAAAAGCAGGTAGCAGGCCTAGCTATATTAGAGGGCAGCATATGTATAGTTGGATAGAAATGTAATGTCGCAATCAAAACAGGTGATATATAAATGAAGCATGTAATATGTCAGATACCCTCGCTCTTTTTTATGTATAAAACATTCATCAAAACTTACTTTAGGACAAATTAAGGTCCCCTTAAAGCTCTTGTTAAGTCACCATACAACATCTTATAGCTAGCTAGCTTCTCCATGTAAAACTACTTTTAACTAGTGATATGTTGTCGTTAAAGACTCACTACTACATATTTGATCTTGGAGAGCTTTTAGAAGAGCTCTTCAAGTGGGAGCTGTCCAAACTAAATTGCACTTAGAGAGTCCTTAAAGAGCTCTCTAAGTGCAATTTAGCTTGAACAGCTCCCACTTGGAGAGCTCTTCTAAAAGCTCTCCAAGACCAAATATATAGTAGTGACTTTTAGCCAGAGAGAAGCTATAATAATGAATGTCGATTTTCTTGTATGGAGATAGAGAACTTACGTCGAATGGGAGGCATTTTGGGCTGTTCATCATCAGCAAATTTATTGGGCTTTGAAGATGAGCCATTATTATGGTCTCTAATGGCAGTAGGGGCTTCAACCCCAGATATGAAGCTGGATGACTGTTGTTTCTGAAGTTTTGTTGATGTGAATTAATTACTAAATGACATAACAGTAAAAAACAATCATTCACTTGTGATAATTAATACTACAAATGTAAGATGATGAATTACACACTAGCTATCATGCAGTAGCTAGAGTGTAAACTAAAACCCCCCAAGATTTCATTTTTACCATTTTCCATTAATTAATTTGTTTTTTTAGTACTCATACAATTTCACACACAAAAAATTATACTCCACCTTCCGGTGAAAGCTATTCACAAGCTTTCGACACAGAAATTAAGAAATACAAAATGATAGAATAAGTAGATGTATATATAGAGTTTATATAATTGAGAGAGATGTGTAAACTTCAATGGGACGGACAAAAAATGGAAATTTAGTTGTAGCTTTCATTGAGACGGAGTGAGTACTAATAAACACAGTCGTGCAAAACGCTTTTAAGCTTGTTTAAAATATTATCGAGCTTTGAAATTATATATTGTTCAACAATTAAACCAGTCGAGCTCGAAGCTCGAGTAGTTTAATACTTTTCCACTAATTTCATCTTTTTTTTTTAACTTATCGAGTTTGAGCCCAGCTTCACACTATCTATGTCGAAGCGATCAAAGTCAAACGAGCATTTACCGAACGATCACAAATAATCGAGTATAGAAGATTTTTAGCCCTAATATACCTTGAACAGTGAAAATTATGCAGCAGATACCTGAAAATCTTGAAGGTGGAGAGACTGGAGCAAAGCTCCCATATTAACAGAGAGCAAGTTAGCGCAATGGCCACACCTTACAGTCACAATCGTGAACATGCTCCCAAATGGAACACTAACCTGCACATTTCATTACCAAAACCCTAACTTGCATTAATAAAACCCTTCTATGTGTAATTTGAACAACAAGATTAATATCTCAAATTTATAAACTATATATTTGGAAGAATTTCATTCTTGAAAAGAAATTAAGCCCACCTCACAAAATATAAACTTTAAAAAATGTGGCCCAAAATCCCATTTTATCATTCCATTTCACAAAACTTGATGTAAAATTCTTATATATATATATGTGTGAGGAATTTCTGCAGTACTGTGGATGAAGAAAAGAAGGTGGTTCTTGAAAATACAAAGAATTAATATTGGGGTTCATTGATTCATATACAAAGAAGTAGTATTAATTTGTACACAATTTGCTCTTAGTGCTTCTGACTTTTCTGCCCATCTGACACTATCACTGCTCTCTCTGAGTTGTGGTAAGAGAGATAGAAAACGACTTGACTGGAACGGAATTCATCAAAAACCCATAATTTAAATCGAGAGAGTAGTCTAGTGTTTCACAGTCTGTAAAATGTACCCATTGTTACTTCCCATCACTGTTTTCTCGTCAAACTGCTTCCAAAATCACTTATTTACAAACACGATAAATACTTGTTTTTGCAAAATTTAGGACTTTTTACAGAATCACTTATTTTCAAAGCTTTTTCTTTCGTTAACAGCTTCAGAATATATAAACAGTAATTTTGAAAGCTGTTTACAAAAACCCCATTAATAAATCTGAAAAAAGAAAAGGGAGAGAAGAGGGCACTTTGATCAATAATAAAAATAATCACTTATTTTCAAAGATTTCTCCATTGTGAAAGTGGTTAGCTGCAAAATAAAAAAGAAAAAGTGGTGGAAACAGAAGAGGGCATTTTTGAGTTTTAGTACAGTACAATATTTAGTGGACCGGCATTGATGAGTACAACACGAGAAAGTTTTTACAGATGAGCGCCATAAATTACAAGGAGATTTAATGTATTTCATCAACAAGGACTCACAAATTAATTCAATCAATATGTAGGCTATCTTTTTTGACTCTAATAATTCAACTAACTAACAAACCCTAAAATTCAAATCTCTCAAATAAAATCCTATAGGGTTGGTTAAATTCGAAATCACATTTAATTCCATACCACTTTTAGACATAACCACCTAGGGTTCTTAATTATCCCATTTTCACTAAATCAGATACATCAATTTCTTCTTTCTTCTTCTTTCCTCCCCCTCTCCTCCCTTTTTCATATATATATTAAAATTTAAAATAAAAAAAAAAAAGATTGATGGATGGATGGATTTGAACATAAAATATCAAGTGGTAACAATTTGTAAGCTTCTTGTTGGTCCCAATGGAAGCATAATTCACTTCTTGTCATGAAAATTCATCTGACACAAACTCATCAGTAAGAATCAACATAAAATACCATACCATATATGGTTAAAAAGACAATTCTTTTCACTTCTCATGCCATCTTTTTCATCATCACATTTTTCAACAATTCTTGATGTGTTTAATATAATTTGTACTCCGTAACATGCAATTAATTAGGTTAAAAAAGAGAATAATTACCGCTAGAATGGTGTTGCAGTAGTTGCAGTGAACATAACAAACACGTTCGGAGGTCAATTCCATTGACATTTTTGCTCGATCGCTCAAATCGGACTTCTAATTCTTCGTAGCAACAAGCTAGCTAGGGGTTTAATAGATGAAGAAGGAGCTTGAGGTTGAAGACGAGGGAACAAAAAGGCAAACGAAATAAAGAAAGAGAGAGAAAGATCATAAAGGCACACACATATATATATATGTATATGTATATGTATGTATATTAAATAATCTAGTGTGGATATACGTATGTAGAGAAGAGGGAATTGAAATGAGTGTATGAAATTAGATGAGAGATGGGACTGATCGGTGAGTGAAGAAGTGGGTGTACGAACTTTTTAGTGGTTTTTTTGTAATGGGGTTTGTGGGAAATTGAAAGAAAAAAATAAGATGTTTTTGTCAAATTTTTTTTTTTTTTTTTTAAGAGAGGGTGGGTGGGGGTGGGGTGGGGGGTATGATGATTGAAAGAATGAGTGGGTAGGATTGATGTGGGTTTTGTAAAATGACTGCATTTTGTGCAGCGGACGAGGGGGGCGAGATATTATTATTTTTGTATTTTAATAATGCAATGAAATGGTGTGGAATGTTTTAGGGATTAGAGTAAGAATGACAAACTAACGACTTCCTCATTTTCAACCCTAAGTCTACCTATATGTATACACTCTAGAGAGGGACAATATATATAGTATTCCCCCCCCCCCCCCCCCACCCCCACACAAGAACTCATAATTTTTTGATTTTAAAAGTAATAACAATGTTTTTTTTTTTTTGTGTAAATAAAATAATGACATTTGATGTAATTTTGTGATGTTTCGAGATGATAGTTAAAATGTCATTTTACTATTTTAAGTATGATTCATTAAGAAAAACTCAAAATGGCTCATTAAGTAGGGGACAGAAGAGTATATATAATTATATCACGTTTGTGTGCACTCATTAATTACATAGTGCAGTTTTTAATGTAATTTAATTAATTTTTAATGACATATCTTATCATTAATTCTTATCAGTGTTGTTAACAGGCTTTTAACTAAAAATTATAATGGCAAGATTTTTGTAATTAAAAATCAATTTCTTAACGATAATTTACCATGTAGAAAATATATAATTGACTTCTAAATATATTCCTAAGGATAGTTTTGGAAATATGATATGTGTGTGGAATGGTTGGCACTAAATTTTCATTAAAATTTAAAGCGTACGTAGTGTATCATGTAGATTAATCTTTTATAAATAAATGAGTAAAAGTTTACAAACGACTTATCGATCAACTTCCTACCATCTAAATGTAGGACAATTCCTTCCTCCAAATTATAGTAGTAAAACTCCAATTAATTCAAGTTTATGTGTTTGAAGAGAAGAATCAGAAAATTAACGAAAATTGTAACTCACATATTCATAATAAAAATAGGTTTACCTTCTTTTTCTCGCTCTTTATATGCAGGTGTTTCATTTTTTTATTTTTTTTGTTTAATGCTAGAGTAATGAGTTGATAAATCTCTATTTGGGTAAGTGGAGTTAAACGTGTTTTTTTAGGAGTAGAGAGACTCACATATTATGTTTTATTTTTTACTATTCATTCCAAAATTGTTTTTAAAAGCACTATATTTCAAAATAATCATTTTTTTGTATTTTAATTTGATATTATTTTTTTATATAAAAATAAAATCGACATCCTGAATATTATTTTTATTGTTTTAAAGTGCATTTTCATTAATTTTAATACATGGGTTGGATTTAATTTTTTTAGTATAAGTATTTATGAATTAATATTATTTTCTTTAAAAAAAATCACTAGTATTTATGTTCAGTTTAGTGGGTAATTTAAAATGCAAAAGCTACATTTAGGTCCTTTTTTTTTTGATGGGTTACAAGAAAATAGAGCAAGATCATTACATCATAACCCACAAGATCATCTTCAATCTAGAAGAATCAAAGCGACAGCTGCTCCATTCCAATCGTGAGGAAGTGGAGAGACGAGTGCAACCAATGCCCACAAATACAATCAGATCTCCATTCTCAAAACGAAATAAATGCCCCACACTAAGGTATATCTGTATCAAGAAATATAGAGAAAAAAAGAAAAGACATAGGTCCACTAAAAGCACCAAAGGCAAGACCAATCCAAAACACAAAATTCAGAGAACAAAAAAGGACTCATGCAAGGAGGAAAAAACGCACTAGACGAGGAGAGACCACACGAAGTGGAGGAACAAAAACTAAAAACTGAACAAGCTAAAATACTAGAAATTAAACCGCTAAAAAACTAGAAAAAAACAATAAGTTGGGATCAATGTGTGACTCACCCAATCGGCCACCGTGGTGCCGTCGGGGAGGAACACCCATTGATCCCACCTAAACCTTAAAGAGACTCCTTGAGCTTGTAGATTTGAGGAGACGAAACTGGTTAACTGGCGAATGAACGCGGTGATTCGGTGGAGTAACTTATCGACACGGACTTGTGCAGGCTATTATGACCTCTAAACTCTTACACCGTAAACCAACGACGACTGAGGGCGGCGTGCACGGCAGCGCAGATGTATGGTGATAGGCGATGCACAGCAGCGCAAATGTATGGTGATAGGCGGTGGTGGATTGATGGCTTATTTTCTATGCTATTATTCTAGAGAGAGAGAGAGAGAGAAGATATTAAGTTATGTTATTCATGGACCATTAATGTGTTAAACCTTACATATAGGTCCCTAAAGTATTAGTAATACTTTAGTTTATAGGTAGAAAAAAAAAATTACATTTTTTGTCTCACCCGTTATGGGGTCTCACAATTATGGTCCCCAAACATTTTAATTTTGGTCTTGTTTGTGAATTTTTTTACACTTTTGGTCTCAACGTTACGGAACTTTTAGTCCCAAACTTTTTTTAACCCTAATTTCAGCATGAGGGAAATACTCAAATACACAACTGATGCAGCGGATATACACGAAAGGGAACGAAAGTAACTATCGAGAGCGTACCGAAGAATACCGTCAAAGATAGAATAGAGAAAACTCTCAAGTTTTAAATTCAATTATCAACCAACCTAACAAGGATAATATTAGCCTCTATAAATACTACTCAAGAGGCTTAACAAATCTGTCAAAGCGGTTAAAACAAACGTAACAACTCAACAAAACAAGGAATAACCAACAATAGCTTTAAAAACTGAAAAAATGACTAGTTTTGATCACTTGCAGCTTGTTCTCCATCATTCTCTCCCTTTTCGAGAAGATTCGACCTCGAATCGGCTGCAGCTTGTTCTCCATTATCTCCATAAAAAGGCACCAAATGCTTGACGTTAATCTATATATGAGGGTGAAAACGAAGATGATAGGCATTTGGATTAATTTTCTCCAAAATCTCAAGGGGAAGGGGACCGATCTTGCGATATTCACGAGAAGGAAATCTATCTTTTGTCAACATAGCCCAAACAAGATCACCAACACTGAATTGGGTATCGCGGCGATGCACATTAGCCAAAGCTTTATAAGTCGTTGTTGCAGCCTCCAAATGACGATATGTATCAGCATGTATTTGCTGGATATCCATAATTAAATATGAAGCACGTTGATCACCATGGGAATTCCTTGGAAACGGCAGAAGATCAATGGGCATTCGAGGAACCCGATCATAAACCACGTAGAAGGGGCAAAATCTAGTGCTGCGATTCAGGGCACAATTGTGAGCGAACTCGGCCTGGCTGAGCTTAGTATCCCATGACTTTGTATTATCTCCCACCAAGCAAAAAAGTAAGTTCCCCAATGATCGATTCACAACCTCCGTCTGGCCGTCGGTTTTGAGGATGGTATGCACTGCTAAAATCGAGTTGGGTGTTCGCCATACGCCATAACGTGCGTCAAAAGTGGCTAAGAAAACGGGTGTCCCTATCCGAAACAATTGATGAAGGCAGGCCATGGAGACGAAAGATATCCCTGAAAAACAATTGAGCCACATTAACAACGTCAGAAGTACGTTTGCATGGAATAAAGTGTACCATTTTTTAAAAACGATCGACAACGACGAAAATGGAGTCGTGGCCTCGTTGTGTACGTGGGAGGCCAAGGAAAAAATCCATACTAATCGTCGTCCATGATTGTTTTGGGATGGGTAGTGGGCGGTAAAGACCCGCGTTCGTGGCTGTCCATTTTGAAGCTTGGCAAATTCTGCACCGAGCGACAAAACGGGAAACATCTTTACACAAGGAGGGCCAGAAATAATGGCGAGCGACCAGCTCAATTGATCTTTCTCGTCCGGCATGGCCAATCGAGTGTGTGTCAATAATTATTTTCTCGCGAAGGCTGCATGTAGGGATGCATAGTCTAGTGCCTTTGAACAAAAATCCATCGAGTAACAACATATCCGAGCAAGATCCCAATGTAACTACACACACAATAGGACCAAAATAAGAATCAATGTCATATAAATCGCGAAATGATTCAAAACCTGGAACTGTAATACGGAAATCTGCCAAGAGGCAATGTCGGCGGCTGAGAGCATCAACCACTTTGTTGGTTGTGCCCGAAAGGTGACGGACGACAAACGTAAATTGTTGAAGAAATGCCACCCATTTGGCATGGCGGGCTGACAGTGTGTCTTGTGAAGAGAGGTGTTTGAGGGATTCATGATCCGTGTAAAGAACAAACTCCCGATGGAAAAGGTAATGTCGCCAATATTGAATGGCATGGATGATGGCGTAGAATTCCATGTCATATGTACTGTAACATGTTCGGGCGCCGGTTAACTTCTCGTTGAAATAAGCGATCGGTTGCTGCCCTTGGCTGAGGACGGCCCATATACCCACCTTAGAAGCATCGCAATGAAGTTCGAAGGGCGTTTGAAAATCCGGAAGTAATAGAACGGGAGCACAGGTAAGCTTTTTTTTATAAGGGTAAATGCAGCATCTGTAGCCGGTGTCCAAGAGAAAAATTTGACATGCATAATGTTTGTAATCGTGGCCATAAACGAACTAAAGTGGGGGATGAAGCGTCTATAGAATGACGCAAGCCCATGAAAGCTCCGGGTTTCAGTAAGAGACGACGGCGTTGGCCAGTCCCTAATAGCGGAAATCTTGGCATCATCCACGCGAATGCCTTCTACGGAAATATTGTAACCCAAGAATAAAATGGATTCGGCAAAGAAAGAACACTTTGGGGTTGCCGCAAAAAAAATTCCTCATGTAAAATCTGCAGGACCAAACGTATATGAGTTTCCTTGGACTGATTATATACCAATATGTCATCGAAATAAACGACGGCACAAGAACCAATCAACGGATGCAAAGTTTGATTCATAACTCTCATAAATGTACTCGGAGCGTTTGACAAACTGAAAGGCATGACTAGCCATTCAAAAAGACCTTCTCGAGTCTTGAATGTCGTTTTCCATTCATCACCCGATCGAATACGAATTTGATGATACCCACTTTTTAAATCGAGCTTGCTAAAAATAGTCGCACCACTTAATTTATCCAAGAGATCGTCCAAACGAGGGATGGGAAATCAATAACGAACTATAATTTTATTCATTGTACGGCTATCCACACACATTCGCCAATCACCCGTCTTCTTGGGAATAAGGAGGGCGGGTACGGCGCACGGGCTTAAACTTTCACGGACGTATCCTTTGCCTAAAAGTTCTTCGACTTAGTGGCGTAATTCTTCATGTTCCGCCGGGCTCATGCGAAAGTGAGGTCAATTTGGTAGTGGGGCACCGAGAATAAGATCGATGTGATGTTGGATCGAACGAAGTAGGGGAATGCCTTGTGGAAATTCGGCTAGGAACATATCCGAAAATTCATGCAGCAAGGCGGACATCTCGGGAGGGGCAGCAGACGAAACAGTGGACTCATGGGGCAAGAGTAGTAGTGTAAATGGCGCACAAGCCATTTCTTGTAGAAAATCCCCTTTGGATAAAAGCAGGACTGTCGGCGAAGGCTCAGAGGTGGTAGACGGGCGAGGGACTGAGGGAAGTAAAGTGATATTCATGTTGTCGAAATGAAACATGTAAGTGTTTCGGCGCCCATCATGGGTGACCGAACGATCGTACTGTCATGGGCGTCCTAATAGGAGGTGGCAAGCATCCATAGGAACAATGTCGCACCAAACAGAATCATGATATTTATTCCCCATTAAAAATTTCACCACAACTCTTTTGTCAACAACAATGTGATTCCCTTTTTGTAACCACGAGTGGCAATAAGGTGTTGGGTGTGGTTCAACGGCGAGGGCCAATTTGGTAACGACATCAGCATCAATTACATTTTCGCAGGACCCTGAGTCTATAATAAAGCGGCGGATTTTACCCTCAATTGTACAAGTAGACTCGAAGATACGGTGACATTGGTCATCTTGAACTAGAAGGCGAGGAGTGAGACAGACGTGGCGCAGGATCAGTGTCGTGCCTTGATCGCCCTCGAGGAATTCTTCGCTAAGGACAGTAGGTGGTTCCTCGTCGAATATCGGGGGACCAGACTAGTCATCACTTGGGGATTCGTCACACAGAAGGCCCACGAGAACCTGTTATCTTAGGGCAATTCAACATACGGTGGCCAAATTCTCCGCACGAAAAACAATTGCCCAGATGGGGTGTTGTTGAGGGGCCAGGGGTGCGGTACTGTGTACCTGTTTGTGGGAGACGGGTCGGGGGTGGACGTTTATCCGAGGAAGATGGTTGAGCGGGTATGGGTGGGCGGTTAGGCGTGGGAAAAAATGGGGTCTGTTGTCGGCGGTTGAATTGGCGCTCAAGGTGATTGGCTCGCTGGTGTGCTTACGAAATTGAAGCCGGAGAAATAAGGTTGAGAACATCTTGGAATGGTATACGTAATCCCCCAATAAATCTTGAAATCAGCTAGACATCATTTTTTGTAATGTTCACACGGGTGAGTAGTTGATAAAATTCTAAGGCATATTCATCAATTGTACGCGATCCTTAACGAAGATTATGAAGTCGTTGATAAAGAATGCGGGAGTAATTGAATGGAAAGAACTCCCCTCGAAGTAGCTTCTTAAATTTTTCCCAAGAAATATTGGTGGTTTTTCCTTGACGATGTCGCGTAACTCGGGTTTGATGCCACCAAAAAGCGGCACGATCACGAAGGCGAGTTGCGACGAGTGGAACACGTCTATCCAGCGGGACGTTCTTGAATTCTAACAGATCTTCGACGATAAGGAGCCAATCAATTAAGGCTTCAGGCTCTAGATTGCCGGTGAATTCAGGGAGATCCACTTTAAAGGATGATTCCCAAGAACGGGGCTCAATCACTTGCAGCTTGTTCTTCATCAACAACTTTCTAAAAAAAAATTTGGAGTGTTATACAAACAATACTTACTAGTAACTTTAAAAAATATATAAAAAAAAAATGCTCATTTATTTATTTTTTTGCTCATTCCCACACGTGTTAATAATTAATGTGAATATCATGATTTAATTAAAATTAACTAGTACTCCATCATACTAATACTAATTATGTGTGTCATTTGACTAGATCTAAACATATTACCATGAATCCAACGGTTATAATGGGTAGGAGAGTAATTATAAACATTTAAATTTGTATTGGATTTAGGTAAACTACAATAAAACAATGGGAAAATATATATATTTTTGTCTCGTAAATTTAACCAATTTTTTTATTTTTGAAAAAATATTTTTTTCTCTCTTAAATTTTACCATTTTTTTTAAGTAAAGGCGAATAAAGATTATATATAAAAAGAAAGACCTAAAGCCATAATTTCACAAGTCGAATCAAAGATCGAGGCGCCATCAAAACCTTTCCCGGTAAAACCCTCCATAGGAACAAAACCCGGGTCAAGAGAGAAAAAGATACACCCCTCTAAACCGACCAACCAACACTATAAAAACCCGAAAAAAATCAACTAAACCAAAAAGGACTCATGGGGGATTAAAAATATCACACCATCGTCCCACATACGAAGAGACAAAGTTCATCTCATTGGTAAAATATGTGGATCAACAGTGAAAGCCTCAGAGGCGATAACTTCTAACTCATTGATTACATTTTTCGGTGGTTACCGTTGTGATACACCCACCCCAAGTAAACTGGGGCCTTCGGGCTTCTCCGTAAAACGGGGAGTAATCGCAAGAGCAAGGGTGTCGTCAGCGTGCGGCTCGAATAATGCAGTAGCCACCAGTTCCTAGGTGTTGTCCAAGGACGCATGCATGTAGTCATTAGAGAGGTCGGAGAATGAGTTACTCACCGGGATCGAAGCGGTCACAATAGCCGAGGAAGGATCCTTCGGGGGTGCACAAGTTCGGTGGTACGAAGGGAGAGGCCTAGTCCGTATGAAGGGAATAACTCCTACCACGTTTGTCATCCCGAGGTGGCGGTTGTGGGTCCGAAGACGGCGGGACCCTACCTTAATTATAGTGGGCAGTCATGTGTCCAACAATCATACAATGGTTGCAATACTTCGAAAGTTGTTCATAATGCACTTCCACAATCACAGACCGATCCCCACATTCTAGTACCAACCTCTCCAAAAGTGGTTGTTTCATATCTACCTCAATCAAGATTTCAGCATGTTAATTTCCACAAATGTGCCAATTGACTAGGCCACTGCCGAGAAAACCTCGGGCTTCCAAAGTTCAATCGAGAGACCCACCAGACAGATCAAAATCTGAGCCTTCGAAGTCTGAACTTAGTTCGGATTGAAACTGGGGGTCCAATTTTGTAATCGGATGGAGCCCGGGGCCAACTCCCAGTTTCGTCTCCTGAAAATATGATCACATTCCTCCGGTGAGTAAAAATTGAGAACTACCAAACCCTTTCTGATTGGAATAACAGACAGTTTGTCGTGGAGGGACCAACACTCGATGAGTCTCTTTGACAAATCAGTATACGAAATCAGAGGTTTGCCACGGGGAGCGAACAATCGACCTATTAAAGCATCCTTAAATATTTCAAGCACCCCAACCTGGTACGTGTCGTCATTAATCGAAATAGTGAAAAAACCATGTTTACATAGAGGCATATGCTCTAGAAAAGTAGTTGAGTCAGGAGAGAGAGCAAACAACGGGTTGCGAAACCTCATTGGCAAGCGTCACCAAAGAAACTTGTGGGCCAACCACAAAAGCCAAAACAGCACGCCCAACCAATATTGAGACAATCGATGTAGGAGATGACATATTTGGTAAAGTACCAACCAGGGGCACAACAAGAAAGGTAAGAAGGCCTAGGAAATATGCCTATAAATCCGAGATGTGGTCACCTATAGGAATTTATGGGTCTGGAGTGTCTAGATATGGAGGGTATACTCGTCTGTAATGCGTCGTGCAATGTCTTTAGGAGTTCGAATTGTGCCATCCTCGACCGGTAATGGCACCGGAGCAGCCAGCGACTGTGAGGCGGGGTCTGCAATGGCCGTCGGTTGGTCGCACATGGACGACGGTAGTGTAATGAGAAAGAGGTCCTTGCCGCCATGGGCGGCCGTGAATTTTGGGCCAAGGGGCGGTGGAGTGCACCGGCGTCGGCTTCTACCGATGACATAAATGTTGTCGCAGGTGGGGGTGGTCGCCATGGTGTGGGCCGCATGGTCCCCAGTCCCAATAGTGCCGACGGCCTGAAGGAAAGTGGGCGATCACGAGTTTTTCCTTATTATGTGTAAATCTCACACACTGAGGGTGTAAGGTTCTGCTGCTAAATTTATGTGAGCCTCTAAAATTTTAAAATCTTTTTTTAAAGTAAAGGAGAAGTCATATAGAAAGCACATACGGTGCTTTAATCCTAATAGTACAACACTACAAGTTAAAAGAAAGACAACCAAAAAAAGTCCAAGGGGTCGAGCAGGAGAAAATAACATAAAACATAGTACTGATAATGATGAGTTAAAAAGACGACGGATTGTAGTTGATAGGATGTGACACCGAATCGTGAAATGAATAGCTAAATGAGTTGGGATAGCGAGATTTCATCCCTTTTCACGAACAAAACTTTATACCATCCGACCTTCGTGGCGATACCATGAAAATAGTCTCATTTCTAGCTCTCCAAATTTTCCAAATTGTACATTGACAAATTAACCCCAGAACTTTCCTAGCAGTACAAGCTCATCCAATTGTAAATGTACATCTAAACTAAAAGAGGGACCACATGCATCATAAGAATAAATGAGGGCTCGATTATTGTTGAGCATTACATAAGGTACATTCACCATCAACCAAAATATTTCACTTTGATAGGTTATTCGCGGTCGAAAACCTATCATGAATCACCTTCCATGAAAATGTAGATACCTTAGACGAGATAACTTACCACCGTAATTTCTACCAACTGAAGCCTAAACTGTCCACGGTCTTGGTCTCGTTAGTCAACTAGAAGTACATTTCTTTAGTATAAAAAACATATATATATTTCGAAATCACTTACTTGCATGGATAAATCTTGATCCTACAAACACAATTTCATTTATTCAAGAACTTACACAATTCTTCAGTATTAAAGAATATATTCCACTCAAACACCCAAACCCAAACACCCTTTACCCACTTGAAAAAAAAAATCGAGCTTTTTTTAATTGAAAAATTCAAATAAATCCCTAGTCACAAAATTGTACTGCCCTCTCACCCCTCTTATTAAATTATGTAAGTCTCTCCACCTTAACAACATCTTTTTACAATCTACACCGCTCGAAGGACCAGCACTCAAAGAATCCAAAGAACTGTATCTCGACCTCTTTTTTTTTGACGGGGTATCTCGACCTCTAAAACCCTAACCCATAATGAATTATTGCTAGAGGTCCATCTTCACACCCATTTACACAATAATGTCATATTAAAAAGCTTAATATTTCCAACCCCCAACCCTCTTACTCGAACATACATACCCCTTTTCCATTTCACCCGTGCAGATTTGATTTTTCTCCTCCGAATTAACATTTGACCAAAAAGGATCCATTAGTTTTGACTAATTTGAAAATAGTTAACAAAATGAAATATGAACATTTGTGGTTATAATGATGTGGTTTTAGAAAAGGTATATATTAATATGAATTTGTATGGGATTGATTGACTTTTAAGAACAAAAGACGATATCAATTAGCTTTATGAAAATTGTACCATAATACGTCAAATAGCATGGAAATGTGCAGACATGACAGATGAGACGCAACTGCAAGAATTAAGATTGGACAGCATTACACTCTCACGTGATATGTTTGTTTGTTTACACCCATTTTTAATTCATTAATTCATTTGTTTTCTAATATTCCTCAAATTGTTATATTCTAAATGCACGTTGCGAATATTAACTATCAAATTTGGCTTCTAATTCAAGTAACTTATGTGTGAGATCATACCAATTTATCATTTAATTAAAACTTTAGTTACATCATTTTTTTTTTCCAATTTTGAGTAAAACTTGTGTGAAATATTTCACACAATAAAATATGTCTAATTAAGATAATTTTTAAAAAAATGTGGGTTATAAGCCCGATTGCCCGAATCTGAGTTGTCCATAAAATTTGTGGGTCGCAAACAAGTGGTTTAATATATGACCAAAATATTCCCTTTCTATACAACACTGTTTAAAACTTCCGAAAACCAAGCCCAATATATATTTTTATTTAAAATAAAATCCTAAAAGCCATATATATATGATTTAGTATCCAAACTTAATTTTTTATACAAATATACAGAATTTGTTTTAGAATATACAAATAAATATTTACATTGTTCACAACGTATTTTCCGGCATCAAGAATTTAACTCTGATTAATTTGATTAAATGACGTGGCCGAAACTGAGGGTCCATCCCTCATAAATTTTTAAATTTTGAATCTCTTGCCAAATCCATAAGTAAATGCTGAGGGATTTGATTTTCCTAGGCATTTAACAAGGGTTTTTTTTTCCCTCAATATTTTCCCACACCCATTCATTCCCTCACCAATCTCTCACCTTTTGTGAGGGAATTTTTCCCCGAGTAATTTCCCTTGCGATGTGGGGCAAATTTTGTAGTGGTATTCTAGTAATTTCGCTAAAAAAACAAAGCGTGCAGAATATTTTTGTACTTGTAGTAATACACTTTTGATCTTGACAAAATATTGATCTTGTAGTAACATAGTTTTGATCATGTTGTAAGATACTCCATATTTGGGAAGCAAAAAAAATATTTTAATTAAGGTTGACCCACGAATTTTGATCTAAATTTACCTTAATTGGTCAATAATATTGCATGTATACAATATTGCATACAAGTTTTTGTGTTAGAGAATAACGTATGTGCATTATCAGATTTTTTTTTTTATATTGGTATGAAAGGGTATATCGATATATATCAAAACTTTAATAAAATAATTATACTCATAATTTACAATTTTAAATTAAAATAACTTAAATGATTAATTTGGATATAAAACGGTGATTCAATATTTTCGATATGATCGGTATTAAAATTTTCAGCACAATATTGTTATCATTTTTTCAATACCATATCCCTAATCTCTCCTCCCTTTCTATGTTCTTGGAGTGTAAATTTGTTAAAATTGTAAGTTCTATAATTCAATACAAAACCTTAAAAAAATGACAACTCATTATATGATTAATAATTCTACAATTGTTGTATTAGGGAATTAAGATAAACTAATTAAAAAAATTACATATGCTAAATTGCTAATTATTCTACATATAACCCCAACAAATTTTTGTTTACTCACAAAAACTACATTTAACAAAACTAGTAAGAAAGTGACACCACATCAATAAGGTTGGAAACCAAATGATGTCCTGCGCAACTAACATTAATGCACTATTAATTATTCACTGCTGCTTTCAGATCTATATATGCACCATTTTCTAATTCTATTAATTAAGTTTAAATATCATGTGATAAAATTCAGATATTTAAAATTAGTTAGAATTAAGGATTAATTAAAGATTCTTGAAATTCTGAAATCTAGTTAAATTAAGGAAAATTGAGTATAATACTGTACTTAAAAAAGAAGAAAGTATCAAACTTTGATGAAACGTGGAAAATAAGACTTTACTATATCTTAATTTTAAGGGTTAATTGCAAAAAAAATCACCACTTTGAGTATTTATCAATTACAACATATTTTTTTTTATTTGCAATTGATGCACCATCTTTTTAAGTTTTACAATTCAATGCATCGATATATTTTTTGATCAATTTTAATTTGACGTGGCTCCTAAAAATTGCAAATTCGTGTGTTTGCGCAATTATATATATATATATATATATATATATATATATATATATTATTAATCATTTTTTTGCAACATAACATAAAAAAATGTTTTATTTTTATTTTTTGTGATTAAGAAAAAAACAAGTCAACATAATCAAGAAAAAATATTAAGACAAGGAATAAATATAATTTTGGTTAATGCAACTTGTGTGATTAGAATTTTTTTTAGCAAAACACGTTAATGCACATCATAGGAATAAATATGATTATAAGAATTATTTTATTTTGCAGAATTTTTTTATTAGATTTTTTTATATATAAAATTTTTTAGATATTACATTTGTGTAGAGGATAAGAGAGCTTTGAAATAGAAAACATCAAATTAATACTCATAATATTAAAGCGTAAAGATGGAGAATTGAATTTTGCCAAAAAATTATAAAAATATAAATGAATTCGGTGTGCAATTTATATAAAAAAACCTTTTTTAAAATGTGCATGTGTCTTTCATTAAAAAAAAATTATTAGTGATAGTCTATGTGTCGACAACGTGGTGAGTTCGTTGTTTTTCGGCGCAAAGTTAAAATAAAATTGATCGAAAAAATATATATGTGCATCGAATTATAAAACATAAAAAGACGATGTATCAAATTGCAAAAAAAAAAAGAATATGCTGGAATTGATAAATACACTAAAGATGGTGATTTTTTTTTGCAATTAACCCTAATTTTAATTAACTTAATGCTTTTCTAAAATAAAAATAAAAAATAATTTTTCAAATGCATTGAATCAGTATTTCACTTATATTATACTCCTTCCATTCAAATAAAGTGTTCTTATTTTATTTTTTTTATTGTCCACATAAGTAATGCTGATCATGGTTAAATGTGAATGAAAATTGCGAAGTTTTACAACAGTGTCGAACTCGACACTAGTTTGCCGAAGAAGAGAAAATACTAGGAAGTCTCTTCCGAATTTTTTGAGGAATTCTCGGTCAAAAATTTCGAGTTTTTATCAATACTTAGAATTTTTTTTATTATTTTTGTCAAAACTCATCAAAACTTTTTGTGGAAGATTTTTTTGAAAAAACTCAGAAAATTTGCATCCGTAAATTGTGAAAATTTTCGGTGAACCAGAGCCTAATTTTTTTTTTGGCGAAGTTTGTTTTAAGAAAATATAAATAACACTTATATAAGTGTACTGAAAACTCTGTTTTTCAACCGTTAAAATCCAAAACGAATTCTTCCACATTTATATTCAAGTTCCTTCAAGGTTTCAATTTTATTTTTTGGAATGAAATTTTTGGAGAGAGAAAGGGAATACATACTTCTTTTTTTTTTTTTGGTATTTTTTTTTGGGTTGGGGTGAACTCAGTAATAGAGGTATTACAGTCATTTTACTCAAAAATTCAAAAATTAAATTGAGGTGGGGTGAAGACATCAAAAAATTGGTGTGGGTGGGAGTGGGGGCATTTAGCCGTGGCCATGGCCCATTGGTTAATTGATGGGCTCAGAGTGAGGGAAAAGTGTGGGTCACGGATAAATGCCCCCTATTTATTATGTCTTCACCCAACGAATGTCTTCACCCCCCAAATATGAGTTCACCCCTCCATAAAATACCATAAATAACCTTCACCCTTATCAACATAAAAATACACTTTAAAAATATTTTTTGACTTCACCTCCTCTGTCTGCCGCCTGTCACTAGTGGTCGGCCTCTTGAAGCTCTGTCGCGTACAGCGCCGCCGCTGTGCTCTACCAGTGGATAAATATTGAAAGTGTAGTTTAGATTTTAAAATTGAATTTTAAAGATTGAATGTTATTGAGAATGATTTTGGCTTTCAATCGTTGAATAAACTTGGTTTTGGCACAAAACGGGACATGAGGGAGATGAAACGTCAAAAACTGAGTTTTGTACCGAGTTGCCACTGGTTGACCGAGTTATTAATGTTAACGTGGAAAAGTTGGCCGAGTTTTGTATCAAAACATGGAATAGTTGGCCTTGAATCAAAACGTGGAAAAGTTGGTCGAGTTTTGAATCAAAACGTGGAAACGTTGGCCGAGTTTTGATTCAAAACGTGGAACTTTTTTCCGAAAAATCTCACAAAACTCAGCGAACCAGTGTTGAGTTTTTTGCAAAACACGGTTTTTTTTAAAAAAAAAACTCGGAAACGAAATACACTACACATATATTCATTACAACTACACAATCATGCAACAATATGGTCAAATAAAACAATAATAACATGAAGAATAATCATTTACAAATAAATACTATATTTTGGGTGGGAGAGGAATGCAAAACGTGTGTTAATTTTTTGGTTTAGGGGTGGGGGTGAACTCAACACACAAGGTAGTATAGTCTTATCTATTAGTTCAAAATATAAATTTGAGGAGGGGGTGAAGACATAATATTTGGGGGGTCATTTATCCGTGGCCTAAAGTGTGTGGAGATAATGGGCCATCTTATTTGTTTGTCCATTGGGCCAAACATATCTATTATCTAGGCCCAACTGTAGCCTTCTTCCAAATTCTTTCCTCAGAATCGAGATTTAATGGCCCTGGCTATATACCCTCCAGCTTTGTTAAATCTACTCCCCCATTACATTTATTAATTAAATATATATGTAAAATACCAAATTTACCCTTTCAATAAAATATCTTATAATAGATACACACTCCCCTAAAATTAACCCTAACCCTAATTGAAGATGGAGCTGCCGCCGACCAAAACTTCGGTAACCGCCGCTGACCAAACTCCCGCAACCACCGCAGCAGCCTAAATAAATTAAAAAATTCGAGAAAGAAAGACATAGAAATTTTCGACACTTGTTTGTTGACAAAAGACATTCTTGTTGACACTTGTTTGTTGACGAAAGATGTTCTTGTCGACACTTGTTTGTTGACGAAAGACACTCTTGTTGACACTGGTTTGTTGACGAAAGACACTCTTGTCGACACTGGTTTGTTGACGAAAGACACTCTTGTCGACACTGGTTTGTTGACGAAAGACACTCTTGTCGACACTGGTTTGTTGACGAAAGTCACTCTTGTCGACACTGATTTGTTGACGAAAGACACTCTTGTCGACATCATTTTATCGAAAAATGATTTTTTTTTTTTAAATCAAAATTTTCGATAACTATTGATCGAAAATATACATTATCGTCGACAAACGATAATGTATATTTTAGACCAATAGTTGTCGAAAATTAAAAAAAAAAAAAGAGTGAAATACCTGCAGCGCGAGAGAGGAGAGCTGCCAGCGTGTTGGGGAGGAGGGGCAACGGAGCCGTGGAATGGAGGAGGGGACGGAGACGGGGGAGGGAGCTGTGGGAAAAAAGAAAAAAAACTGAAGCAAAAAAAAGAAAAAAAAAAGACAGTGGAAGGAGAAGGAGGAAGGGAGGGAGGAGGGGCGGCAACAGTGAGAGGGGGTGGGAGGAGGACAAGTTACTGAAGAAAAAAAAAAAAAAAGAGAGAGGGCGGCACCTGGCGGTGGGGGCGGCACTGTGATCGGCGGCGGGGGTGGCGCTGAGACTGGCGGCGGGGCGGCGATTTGGCCGGAGATGGGGTGGAGGTGAGAGGAATAAATTTTTAGTTTTGGGGGAGAAGTTTGAGGAAGAAGAAAGAGATAAGGAGAATGGAAGAGTTAGAATTTTTTATGGGGATTGCATTTAACCTATGTTATTTAGGAGGAAAGAGGGCAATTTTAATATTTCAGGGGGAGTACATCTAACCTAGACCACATAAGGGGGAGGTATATGTATCTGGGGAGTAGAGTTAACAGAATTGGAGGGGTATATAGTCAGCGCCGATTTAATTTGCTATCAAAGGAAAGGCTTGACGATAATAGAAGACTCAAATTCAGTAGCATTTTGTCACAAGCATGGACACAAATATTGAGAAATATTTTCGACATATCCAATTTCGTGTTAAATATAGGTATGCAAAAATAATATTGAATATAGTATAGCTGAAATATCGAGAGAATGTCAGAAAAATATCGAAGAAAATTGAAAAAATATTATATATTATATTTTATATAAATTTATCACAAATGTAAAATTATGTATTACGAGTTTATTATTATCAAATATCAATACATGCATCTATATTTTTCATAAATTTAAGATCTCAATATTTTGATGATATTTTTAACTTTGGTCACAACTCACAAGTGTACCATAAGTGACAAATTTGTTGTTTATGAACGGCAAACATTTTTAGAGTTTTTTTTTTTTTCTAATGGAGTAATAATTATGAATATTTTAAAATTGAAGTATATAATTTAATTATAAGACAATATTAATTTAATTTTTTTTAGATTAAATACATCATTTTTTAAAATATGAACTTATATATTTAAATTATAAACAAATATTTGATAAAATAGAACAAAAAAAATTATAAAATAAAATTCTGCATTTAACTTATTGGGAAAATTGCACTTTTAGTCCGGAATTTTTTTAAATCACTTTTGGTCCTGAAGTTTGTAAATGGTCCTATTTATTGCAGATTTGGTCCTGTAAGATAGTTTATGGATGGAAACCGTTAGTTTTTGGATGAAAACCGTTAGTTTTTGGATGAAAACCGTTAGTTGACCAAAAAAATTAATTATAATTAGAAAAAATATAAAAATATTATTAAAACTAATAATAAATTATACTTATAGAATTAAAATATAAATAAAATCAATAGAATTTAAATTTAGAATATTAATTTTTTACTATAATGACTAAATCTCACTGTGTTATATAATTTGAATTTTTTTTATAGAATCTAAATAATTTTTTTTAATTCAAGGATTTGAATATAAATAAAAATTACTAAAAAAAAATAATGTAATTTAAATTTAAATAACTTTTGAAGTAATTTCTTGTATTAAAACTGAAATATACAAAAAAAAAAATTAAAAGTAAATTTTGAAAAATAATTTGAATATACAAAAATATAAAATTAAAAAAATACACTATATATTTAAATATAATCTTCAAATTTAAATTAATTTTTAACCCCATATAATTTGGATATAATTTGAAAATACAAAAATCAAAATCAAAATCAAGCCAAATACTTTTTATTTTTTTGCTTTGATTTGAGATCAGTTTTAGATTTAATTTTCATTTTATATATAATTGATTGAATTTTTAGATCATAAAATTATTTTAATTAAATTTATCAATTTTAAATAATTATTTAAATAAATTGTTAAAATACATTTGGTAGTTTTATAATTTTAATGATATTACTAAAATTTTAATCCCATATTAAGCTTTTGGTTGTGTTTTAAGGGATGTGTGTCTTTCACGCAATTTTCTTCCGTTAAAACAAACATAAATTTATTATGAGACTAAAAGTGAATGAAAAATGATCGAAAGTGATTTAATCTTATTCTTACAGGATCAAAAGTGCAATATTTAACGGTTTATGCAATTTTCATCCGTTAAAACTAACGGAAATAAACTACAGGACCAAAAGTGCATAAAAAAGGACCGAAAGTGATTTAAACTCATTCTTATAGGATCAAAAGTGCAATTTTCCCTTAACTTATTACAAATTTTTCTTAGTTTTTGAACTCATTTTGAGGAGCAAACAGTAGAGGGGCGAAATATTATTTCAACTAAAAAGAAGGGGTGTGTTAGTAATTTTGGGACTCGGGGAGGGGACTAGGTTAGAGGAAATCGGAGTATTTAAGGCGCTTCATTTGTCAAATCAATGTAGTCGAAGGTAAGCGTTCATGGATTTCCGGCGAGAAGGAGGGGCTAGAAGCGGCGATTAATGGAAACGTGTGGAAATGAGAAGCACTTGAATGGTTAATTTCATGGGGTTTTGAAACTTCTTTACCATTGTGATGGTTCAATTTATAGTTTTCAATCTGAATTTCTGTTATTCCGCTGCTCGCTCTTTCCGACTTGCTCAACTATCCGAACGCTACCTTCCGAACCTGATGATGATATTTCTCTGAAGGGTCGATATTTCATATCCTTTTTAAATTATGAAATCTGTTTTTTATGTTGTTTTTCTGAAATATTGTTTGGATGATTTCATATGTGTTGATGATTCTGTGTTCTTCGTAGTTATATAAGCTGTGTAGCGGTTTTTTTTCTGAGCATTACTCTCTAGGATTTAAAATTGAAAGTTTCTGCGTAATTTTGTGCTGTTGTAAGAGGATATTGTGTGATCGAAAAGGTAATTTTCAAATAGGATTGATAAATGTGGGAGGGATTGTGTTCTAAGTAGTAATTTTCAGTATGAATTCTGCTTTTCGTATATTGTTTCTCTCAAATATTGTTTGGATGATTTCATATGTGTTGATGATTCTGTGTTCTTCGTAGTCGTATAAGCTGTGTAGCGTTTTTTCAGGGCATTACTCTCTAGGGTTTAAAATTAGAAGTTTCTGCTTAATTTTGTGCTGTTGTAAGTAAGATGATATTGTGTAATCGAAAAGGTAATTTTCAAATAGGATTGATAAATGTGGGATGGATTGTGTTCTAAGTAGTTTGTTTTGCTTGGATTGCTTAAAGCAGACTGGAGGTTGTATTACTGTTGTTTCTATGGTTAATTTGCAACTTGAGATGATTAGAAAGAGTACTAGTTTGGTTGATGTGAGCATATGTGAAAATCTTCAGTTGTACTTTATGAAAAACGATAATTCAATGCTCAAACTGTGAATATTAGAGATTGAACTTGTGTTTCCCAGATGAGATTCTTGACGTTACACTAGATATACCTTGTTTGTGCATCTTGAATCCTTGATATTTTCGTTATATTGATTAGCTTGTTATGTTTGCTGCTGATTCAATTTCAGTTTGCCACTTTTCATTTCATTCTGTAGTGAAGATTGAATATATTCTTTACTCATATTATCAGGAATATGCCTAGGGATGTTGGTAACCTATCACGTGAGAAGATTTCTCTCCAACTTCTAACCAACATCGACAAATCTTTGGCGAGAAATCCTCTCACGTGATGGAGCAGAATTTAGTTCTTCATGTTGTCAGCTGTTATAATTAGTTTAGAAATAATGAAAATCAGTTGACATGTGTTAGTTTATGAGGATGTAGAATAAAAAGTGAAACACAAAATCCTCAGTCTAATATTTAGCATTCTCTCTGTTTAGAAGTGGCATCTGGCCATGTTGGTCAGATGTAGCTTATGCGTGTGTGGAACACAAGTGATACATGGAACTATTGATTTGGTACAAGGAGCTACAAGGTATGTCCCAATAATGCAAACTGAACAGTTTACGGAATTTTATATTTATTGAATTTCATCATTCTTATTCTGTACCGAATTTGATGCTCTCCATTCAATCAGACTTTCATTTGCTTCCTAAAAAAGAGAATCAAAGTTGAATAACTTGAGCAATTGGCAGAGCTTTCCTATCTGAACTTCACCTTTTGCCTTAATTTTTGGGATACTTGAATCAAGTCCCTTGCAACTATCACATTTCTAATCGATCTTTTGATTTCTCACTGCAGTAAATTTCCCTCTCCTGGAGATTGACGACGAACTCTGTGTGAATGTGGACCACCAGGCAAGCTAATTCTTGAATATCAAAGTTGAAATCTTGTCTCAAAAGCTAATTCTCAGAAGTATCATACATTTGATCTTTTGTTTGTTTTAGACAAGATTTAACACTTTACAGGCTGGTCAACGCTCAATCAAACTATGGCCTATTGAATGTTTGTACAGATACGATGAATTAAATTTAGTTTTTATTAGAAAAAAATGCAAAATGGAGTTGGTAAATATGATATTTAATGATGTCCCACAATTCTTTCAAAAAAATTGTAGGAGTAGTTTTTTCTTTTATTCTTCCATACAATCTTTTATGTTGGGCCTAAAGCTGCATATTCCTCCCGTACCTCCCTTTTAAATGGGCCTACTGTTTGTTATGCATATGGGCCTTTCAAAAGGGGTTGACTATATACCCCTCTCGGTTTAGAACACGCACAATTTAATAATATGAAGTAATAATTATATGAAAACACCAAAATTCCCTTTTAAGTAATATTACACTACTATAAAAGAAAAAAAATGATAAAGAAGAGATAGTGTTGGCATTGTTAAAATAGAAAATAGATAAATTTTAGTGAGACGTTCTAATATGTAAATTTCGAAGAGACAATAATAGAGTATTTGTTTTTGGCATAAATGATTTACACGCATTCCAATTTCACGAGTGATTTCATCGTTGTTCATTCCAATTCTCAATCCTATTCAATTCATCACGGTTTCCTATGCAATTTTTGAATTGCTTCATCCTCACTTATTTCATCTTGTTTTCGTGATTAATTTCTTTGGTAAACACAGTTAAACACTCTTTGGTAACCGTTTTTTCTCCATTTTTGGCCGATTGAGTTCTGGCGTTGAGATTTGGTTGATTAATTTCCAAGATTTGGTAACCGTTCAGTGGATCTAATTCATTTTGGATCGACTTCACTTCGCCGATTCTACTCTCGGATTGTTCATAACCGCTCTTGTCTTGGTCTTTGGCTCGCGATCTGATGGTCGTTCTGGATCTGATTTGGCTGTGTCTTCATTGGTGATCATCTTCTAGTGGTGATGAGTTAATTTCTGATTCGTGATTCAGCTTTTACGGTATTTCGCCGGTGGTTTAGCTCCGATGGTTTTTTATTTCTGCCTGATCGACGGTTAGCTCTTCCTCGTAGGCGATTGGATTCAGTTTGGATTCTTGTCGTCGTTTCATTTGATTCTTGCTGATTGATTTGATTCTCGCCGTCGATGAAGCTTGATTTTGCTTCTTTTCGCCGACGTCTTTCAAATCTGCAGTTTGAATTGGTTTCTTTGGCGGTTCCGTTGAGTTTGTTGCCGGAATTGATTCCTTTGTTTGACGATTCGCTCCGGCTTTGCTGTTCCATCAATTTCAGTTCCGTTGATTGTGTTCTGCTCTCGGCCGAAATTTGCGCTGTGATGTGTGTCATGGACGATGGTTGGGAGTTCTCAGCTGTTAATTTTGCGATCGATCAACACACAATGAAGGTGCGATTTCACGCACTTGTAGCTCGACTGTGTTTCTCGTCGTGGTTTTTTGCAGTTTTTCCTCGAGATTTGTGAGTATCTTTTGACAGTTTTTCCTCTCCTCACTTGAGAGTTAGTTTTAGCCATGGAAGATCAATTTCGTGATCATACATAGTTTGGTTTAAGTTTGCTTCCCTCTCCTCGTTTGAGAGTTAGTTTTAGCCATGGAAGATCAATTTCGTGATCATACATAGTTTGGTTTACTTGTGTATTTTTGTTTACTTTAGACTTTGTTTTGTTGTACAGAAAAGTATATCTTTCCTTGACATACCTTTTGGTATACTCTTTCTTTTTTATACAACATACCTTTTATTGTCTAATATTATTATGTAAAAATACTACTTCCTTTGTCCCAAATTATTAGAGATGGATTTATTTTTCAATTTGGTACAACCCTCGCTAAATTGCACCTTTTTCAAATGATAAAAAAATAATTTTGTTATTTCTAATTATCTACCCTAAATATCTCAAAGTTAAACTGTTGATGTTGAAAACTTGGTGATGTTATCGAAGATGTTATCACACAAGGCTGCAACATCTTAATTCGACCTTTCTTATTTTTCCTAAGTCCAAATTCTATTTTCTAGCTAATGCTGCTTTGATGTTGTAACATCGCAGGTTGAAGATCTAGAACATTCTACACGGTTCCAGACTGGAAGGATCTGGAAGCTTGCAGTATGTAGATCATGCGGTTGCCTTAGAAAAACGTCCAGAACTGGCTGGAAGAACCTAGAAGGCGGTTGGGAGAAAGAGAAGGAATGAGATCCTACATTTTAGGAGATCATGGATGAAGGTTCTAGAATCCATATTCACGCCTATAAATACAGCAGAACCGTGTTCATCATCCAACCAACGAAGTGTCATTCTTTAAGTCCTAAACTAGTGTTCATCCTGTTAGGAATTAATTGTCATGTCAATGATCTTGTCGTTGTGCCGAAGAGTCCAAACTTCCTGTACAACATAGACTTTTCTATACTTCTTTGATACATAGATCATAGAGTTAGATTAGTTTTTGGTAGTGTAATTTTTACACTTAAGCCGTCTTTAGATTTGATAGTTCATCAAGTCTTATTTCCGTTGTGAATATTTGTTCACACACCATTTGTATTCACATAATTATTAGTGAAAGTTTCGCCATGAGTCTGGCATAGATTTTAAATTAAAATCTATGTTAAAAAGTTAATTTTGTGTCTTTGTGTTTTCGTTCTTTAAAGTCTTCCGCTATTCGTATTCTGATATTCCGTAATCGAGTCAGTGTTACATTGAATGTTCTAACATTGAGTGTAGCATCAGTCTTGTTTTACTTAACACGCACGCTTTCATAAACAAAATGCAAATACTTTTTCAATTTTCCTTAAAAAAAACATTTTTTTTGTGTTTTATTCCCCTCAATTAACTAATGAACTCTCAGTCAAAAAGTTTATAATTATAAGGGGGCGTATTGATTATGCATTTTGTAGAATTTTTTTAGATTTTCAAAGTTTGGGGTATTCAATTTACAAATTTTAAAAGTTTTTTAAAAAATTGAGGTATTCAATACGAATTTTAAAAATTTTTAAAAAAATCTTTGGGTATACAATAGTATATATTTTAATACTTTATGAATTTTGTTGATTCTCCTCCAAAAATATAAATAAATTATCCTATCCAAAATCTCTTCTAAAAACCAACTCGCTACCTGTCTCGCCCCGCGAGCTTTCGGTCAGATTGGATTTGCCCCGTATTGAGAATGGGTCGTATCTGCCCCGTCCACGTATGTAAATGGTATGGGTATTATGTCCGACCCACGAATATCCGATCTGACCCGAATTATTATATAAACTTTATATATATATATATATATATTAATTGATAAAATACTTTATATATAATATATATAACATGAAAAATATTTATATTATTATGAATTGTTTCAATGTATATATGCATGAAAAATATTGTTTTCAATTGTGAGAAACAACTTAAATAAATTTAACATGATATGAAAAAATGGGGCGGGGCACAGGGCGACTATCTAGAACCCGTACGGAGCGCAGGGTGGGTCCGGGACATAATACATCAGAACGGAGTTTATGAAAATATATGTAAATTAATAAAAAAAAAAAGTATATCCCTAGTCTCATTTAATTTATATTTTTCGTTTACAAAATGTAATCTTATACATTTTGCTTCAATGATCACTTAATTACAGTACTGAAATTGTCATCAATTTTATTAACAAACAACCATTTTATTTATAATAACTCATGCAATACTCTACAATGCATATTTTATCTACTTTATCCATTATTTTCTTACCTATTATTGTTTTCTTATAGATTATTGTGGACTGTGGGAATAAGAGGTTTTAGGTAAGTCGTGAATGAGTATGTGCAGGTGTACCGTGTACATCCACATTAATGGCGGATTGGTCCAAGACTAAATACAGCCCCCACCATTGTTTTGTGTGTACAGAGAAGAGAAGTGTGTTTCTTTACAGGGTCATGGAAAGTAGGAAGTTGTCGTGGTAGTTGGGGCGCAATATTAATTTGTATCAATTTCTACTCTAACTCTCACTTGCTACTCCAAAGTTTGGTAGCAAATATTTATCGCGTTCTTCCCTCACACAACCCGCATGCATATTCTCTCCTGATCCAAAATCCCAACTCCCAACGATGACCCCCGCCGGAATATTCGCCGGATTATGCCTCCTCTTGGCCCTCTACTGCGCCGTTGACCCCTTCAAACACTCTGCCGTATCCGATTTCCCCGATTTTGAAGCGGTTAAGGTCGAAATGCCTGCATGGTCCGACCTCCCAGTTGAGAAGGACCCTCAAAATTTACTCCAGAAATCGGAAATCAAGTTCCTCAACCAAGTTCAAGGCCCAGAGAGCATGGCGTTTGACCCCATGGGCCGGGGGCCCTATACCGGTGTTGCTGATGGGAGGGTTATTTTCTGGGACGGTCGGAAGTGGAACGATTTTGCCTATACCTCTGCTAATCGGTGAGTTTTTTGCCTTTTTATTCAGATATCGGTGATGTCGCCTATGTGTTTGTTAAATTGCAGTGTTGTTTGAGCTACTGTTTTTTCTGTTTAATTTTGGGAATCTTGATTTACTTAATTGGTTCGATTAATTGGCTTTGGAATTCTGAGTGATGGAAACAGTTTGAGACAATTCAGTATTATCAGTGCAGTGATGTGTAAAAAAAATTGCAGATAAATTGGCTCATTGTAACTCTGTTATTTGTGCAATGTAAGATATTGATACGTTTATTGCTTCTGATAGATAGACTCAGTTCAAGATTGTTCAACCTGCATCACTGCAGAATCATCTTGTTCTGTCTACTCTTGCTTTGAAATTTGGTTAAGTTTCGAGTTTTTAGGTAATGAACCGTACTGATTTTGCTTGTTTGTTGGTTACTATAATTTGAGACTGGAAATGGAAATACATCCCATTTTAGCATATTTCTCGTTTACCTAGTCTTTGGAGCTCCAATTTCTTAAACCTAGCAATGGTCACTGTTTCAGGTCGGGCCTATGTGAACCAAAGCCATCGCCACTGAGCTACATAAAGAATGAACATATCTGTGGGAGGCCATTGGGGTTAAGGTTTGACAAAAAAACTGGTGATTTGTACATTGCTGATGCATATTTTGGGTTGATGAAGGTTGGCCCTGAGGGTGGTTTAGCGACATCACTGACCACTGAGGCAGAAGGAGTTCCTCTGGGATTTACGAACGACTTGGACATTGATGACCAAGGCAACATCTATTTCACCGACAGCAGCACTAAGTACCAAAGAAGGTAGAGTCTGCAGAGGCAATAACAAAAGATTTAACCTTTCATTTTTAGTTGAGAGTTTCAAGACTGAGAAATAAATATAATTTTCATATACGTGCTGCTATGCATGTTATGCTTGATAATTTTCCGTATTCTCATACGTTACTTATTTCAGGAACTTTCTCCATTTAGTCTTCTCAAGCGAAGATAGTGGAAGGGTGCTGAAATACAATGCAAATACAAAAGAAACCACTGTTCTTATCCGGAAGCTTCAATTTCCAAATGGTATTTCCTTAAGTAAGGATGGTTCGTTCTTTGTGTTCTGCGAGGGTTCAATTGGCAGGTATATTCAGTTTCCATCTAAATTATTCTATGATATTCCCAGGATCCAATCATCGGTTATTCCTGTCTAGTTTATTATCTACCGAAGACGTGATAAGTTAAGAATAGCATGCTAAACTGGATTTTACAAATAAAAAAGGGTATTCTCTCTCTCTCAAAAGTTTCATCCCTACATTGAATTTTTCATCCGTAAAGTTTTCCCATTATCCATAGGTCCAACTTGGAATTTGAGGTTTATACATGGTTTAAGAAGGGCTATGAATCGTGACTGGAACCCTAACTTTCAACATCATAAGCTGAAAAAGATACTCATAGTTTCTCTCTTGCAGCACAGGAAATGTGATGAATGGTTATTCTTTGGATAATGAGCTTTACTTTAACAATCGTACATTATGTATGCAAGTGATAGCTAAAAACCTATCTTCCTATTTTTAAAAAATGGAAACTTAGGTAAATGCTTTAGAATTGTGTGTATAAAAATAACATATTTCGTTTAGCCCCTTCATACTACAACTAGTTATTTTGGTTTCCCATTAGTGGCTTTAACTATAACTTCACCTCTCTTTATTGGTCTAAGCAAGACACGACTTATTTAAAATTTCTATATCAAAGAAACACTTCAGGGTTGACTTGGTTCAAATTCTTCTATGGGAATGGTAATGAGAATCATTGAATATTGAATTACAATGAGAATGATGGTTACATTGTTGGTGTTCTGCTCGAATAAGTGGAGACAAAAAATGATTGTTAGTTGAAAAATAGTGGAATGATTGAAGAGAAATGGTTGTTAATCAAATGGGGCAATGATTAACTTATTTTGAGTCTTATTGTGCCCTGTACAATGTAAAAAATGTGTTATTCTCATTAATCACCACATTTACGGTTTACGGATTTACCTCATTTCCATTCTCATTACAATTCCCATTGAGAATGAATGAGCATGCATATCATTATACTGATACATCTTGTAGCAATGATGGAGTAATATTTATGGACAGATTTTTAGACCTTTTTTATCAAAAAATTCTCAACTTATCGTCTAGGTTGACCAAGTACTGGTTGAAAGGCGAAAAGGCAGGGACATGGGAACCCTTTGCTGTGCTGCCTGGATTTCCGGACAATGTCCGAACGAATGCAAATGGGGAGTTTTGGGTAGCAATCCATTGTCGTAGAACGATATACGCTCACATCTTAGCTCAATACCCAAAGGTCCGAACATTGTGGCTGAAGCTTCCGATTCCTGCAAAGTTCCATTATCTGATGCAGATCGGAGGCCGTCTTCATGCATTGGTTGTGAAATATAGCCAAGAAGGTAAGCTGTTAGAGATTTTAGAGGATAGACAAGGAAAAGTGGTTAAAGCAGTGAGTGAAGTAGAGGAGAGAGATGGGAAGCTTTGGATGGGGAGTGTCTTGATGCCGTTTGTTGCTGTTTATGATTTACACTAGAATCTCGTCTCGAATACTCCTCGTGTACCTTGTTCAGGGATTTTATGTAATAGAGTTTAGTTTTTTCCGCTTACAACAACATTGACAAGAAGACCTGTTCAAGATTTGATTTCAGTTCAATGGATTAAGCAAAATGTAAGTGATAATTATTGATGTAGTTATTTGGTAATTGGGTTTGGCCCCTCATTAATAAAATGTAATGGCTTCATTTTCTTTGATCCATTTACATGTATCATTTTGTGTAAATTCGTCTAATGGTTAATATCATTTTGTCACTGTACTGTAGTATCTAATTTATTCACATGTATCATGTTATAATATGGAACTGATCTACTCCGTGCGTATAATCGGGACCTTAAAATTCGTATAAAATTCAAATTTCAAACCCATGTGCATCTGTTTCCTCATTGGGGGGAGAAATTACTTGCTAAAGAAGAAAGAAAATCAGTTATCTTTCCCGCCTAAGCTTGCGCTACTGTTAGCTAGATTGTCAATGTCTTCAATATATTTGCTCAGAATTGAGCCTAAATCTCCATCAACACTATC
Source organism: Galeopsis tetrahit (assembly GCA_963675135.1). NCBI lineage: Eukaryota > Viridiplantae > Streptophyta > Magnoliopsida > Lamiales > Lamiaceae > Galeopsis > Galeopsis tetrahit. The sequence goes on from OY776124.1 coordinate 9,811,117, forward strand.
CACATTTGCACGCCATTTCAATTGCAGAATCTTCTTCAAAAAAATATCACTCTGCAATGACACTCGCAGGAATAATCGCCGGTTTATTCACGCTGCTGGTGTTGTACTGCGCCGTCGATCCCTTCAATCAGTCCGCGATATCAGGTTTCCCGGATTTCGAAGCGATTCGAGTGAACGTACCTGCATGGTCTCAAGTTCCAGCTGAGCGGGACCATAAAAAATTGCTTCAGAAATCGGAAATCAAGTTCTTAAACCAAGTTCAAGGACCCGAGAGCATGGCGTTCGACCCCATGGGTCGGGGCCCCTATACTGGGGTTGCTGATGGCAGGATTGTCTTCTGGAATGGACACAACTGGACTGATTTTGCACACACTTCGGCTAATAGGTTTTCCCTCATTCTCCCTTCTGTTAGTTGATTGTGTTTGATTTAAGTTTAATTTTCTGTAAAATTTTCCCTAATTATTGGAATGCTCAATTATACCGCTGTTTGGATCAAATTCATTGTTTTATTGTTGAGCTATTAGGGGCTTGTTTATTGAAGTATAATTTCTTGTTTTGGTAGTAGATATGTTGAGATGTATCAATTGGATCAGACTGAATTGCAAAATGGGTGTCTTTCGATCATTTGGTATAATCGAACGTGTTTTTATGTGTTGAGTCGAATTTTTATTTTTGGTCTGATTACCCACTTATCTTTTTACTAATCATCCCTGCCAAACTAGGCAAATGAAGGTTAATTTCTGATTATATTGGTCATTTGTTTCAGGTCGGGCCTATGTGATCCAAAGCCATCACCACTGAGCTACTCGAAGAATGAACACATTTGCGGGAGGCCGTTGGGACTTAGATTTGATAAGAAAACGGGGGATTTGTACATCGCCGATGCATATTTTGGGTTGATGAAGGTTGGTCGTGAGGGTGGCTTAGCAACATCGCTAACCACTGCAGCAGAAGGCGTTCCTCTGAAATTTACGAACGATTTAGACGTTGATGATGAAGGGAATGTCTATTTCACTGATAGCAGTACCAAGTACCAAAGAAGGTAGATTATGCAGCAGATGAACTAATAAATCATCTCATTTCTGCTCTCACATGAAACTTGTCTCAGGAACTTTCTCCTGTTATCATTCTCTGGAGATGATAGTGGAAGGGTGCTCAAGTACAATCCGAATACGAAAGAAACCTCTGTTCTCGTTCGAAATCTTCAATTTCCAAACGGTGTTTCGTTAAGTAAGGATGGTTTTTTCTTTGTGTTCTGTGAGGGTTCAATTGGCAGGTATCTCTATTTCTATTTCTACTTTTAATCTTCAATCTTACATAAAATGTCTCTATGGACTAGCTATAGTGTTTGTTTAATTGTGTAGGTTGACAAGATACTGGTTGAAAGGTGAAAAGGCAGGGAGTTGGGAAGTGATGGCTGTGCTGCCTGGATTTCCAGACAATGTGCGAACGAATGAAAACGGGGAGTTTTGGGTGGCGATTAACTGTCGTAGAACCATGTACGGGTACCTCTTTGATCGGTACCCAAAGCTGCGGATGCTATTGCTGAGGCTTCCGATTTCTGCAAAGCTGCACGGTTTGATGAAAATCGGAGGTCGTCTTCATGCAATGGTTGTGAAATACAGCCCAGAAGGTAAGATTTTAGAGGTTTTAGAGGATAGTGAGGGAAAAGTAGTTAAAGCATTAAGTGAAGTGGAGGAGAAAGATGGGAAACTTTGGATGGGGAGTGTCATGATGTCCTTTATTGCTGTTTATAAGCTTAACTAGACTAAATTTTGTTTATCTAAATTAGTTACGGAGTAGTTGATGTTACTCCTCACTCCAACCTACTTGTTATTATCTACCATACATCGTTTTGGGGATGGGACCCGGGGAATCATCGCCTGCCTCCCATCCCGATTAGGACGGTTAACTAATCTTTTTATCGATTTCGGTTCGATTTTTTTGGAGACATGGGTTGATTACTCAATTGAGTAAGGAAAAAGAAAGTAAAGTTTCTCCTTTAAAAAAATAAAATTATGTACGACATGCAATTAGAGAATATAATTAACTAGTGCAAAATTCACAAATTTCGTGGGAATTGTAAAAAAACTATAAAAGAAAATGATAAAAAGAATCAAGAAAAAAAAAAAAAAAAGAGGTAGAGAGAAATTTGTATAAGAAAATTTAGGAGATTGAGAGAAAAGGAAGACAGGGGAGAGAGAGAAAGATTGAAAAAAACTTTGAAACAAAAAAGTAAAAGAAAATATTGAAAAGACCTATAAAAAGGGAAAATAAAATAATTTTAAATAGTGAGAAAATTAGAATCGAGAAAAATGAGATGTCAAAAAATTTAAACCGGAGAAGTGGAAGAATGAGAAAGAATGGATAAAAAAGAAAAAATAATTTAAAAAATGACAGTTGAAAAAGAGAGAGAAATAAGAGGAAAGATAAAATTATTTAAAAAAATCAAAATTACAGAAAATAAGAGTTTTACAAAGTGAGAATTTTGGTGAAGCCACGTCATCCTAAAAAAATTCAGAATTAGTATATAAGGAAGATATTCATAAAATATTGGTCCACAATTACTTGGTTTGAATTTTAATTATTACTTATTTTTGATAAATTTAAGAGATTATTTTTCAAATTAAAAATATTAGTGGACTAAATTGAGATTGACGTAAGTTAAGTGGCAAAAATATATATTTACCCTTTGTTTTACAGTAGTATTAGGTAAACACTCGTTTATTACGCGAAAAATTAGTAAATATTGTTACCTAATATATATTATACACTTAGATAATTTAATTAGTAAAATTCAAATTTGTTCTCTTTATTTAAAAAAAATAAATTATAAGTTTTTTTTTTTATTCATGAAATATTATACAATTAATTATTGTAAATGATTTATTGAATTAATCATTGTTAATAAAACGAGGTATACTATGATTTTATTGAAATTTCAATATTTGCAAGCAATTAAGTTTTTTTTTAAAGAAAAATATATATATATATATATATTTTTATAAAATGTATATATCTTATTTTTAAGAAATTAGTAACATTACTATAATTAATATTTTTTTTGTCAAATTTTTTATTTTTGTTAATAATTTGTTAAATTAATACAATAATTATAAAAACTAGTATTTCTCCCGTGCGATGCACGATTTATAAATTAATAAATTTATATAAACAGTGTGATGTTAGTAAATGATTTTTTGTATATATACAATAGTATAAGAATTTTTTTTAAGACCATTAATTTTAATATTTTATTTAAAAAATAAACGTCACAATAATATTGAATAAAATTAAGATTTGTCAAAAATAATTAATTGAGCATAATTATTAAATATTCATTTTGCATAATCTTTTGATAAGTAATAATGTTTTACAATAGTTATATTTATAGATACAAATAAGCAATATCTATGAATGATACAATATTATATTCCTAATAGAGAATAATGAAGAAACACAAAGAAAAATTGACCAAGCATAGAGAGAGGAGAGAGAAAATAAAAATAAAGGAAGAGATAGAAAAAGAATTTTAAAAGATGATATTTTATCGGTGGGCCCACAAAAAGTAATATTTAACTATTACAACATTTTAGGCTGGAAACTTGTCAAGAAAGCCACTATTCTGTTATTATATATATATAGATGAGGTAGAAATATACTCCGATTTAATTGAAGATAATTGCATGCACGTATATTTTCTATTCAGAAGAAAAAAAAAACTTTTAAATAAAACGTATCTCATTTTAAAATAATTAGTAGCATTAATATAATTAACTAATGTAAGTTTATTATGTTGTATATTATAGAGCAACATAAAAAATATACTCTAAAAAGAGATTATATAACAAATTTATGAAGATTATGTACCAAAAAAGTATAATTATATAAATGTTTTTTTAATTTTTTTAGTTCACTATTTAATGTTGTATATTATAGAGCAACCAAAAAGAGTAATTTGTTTATATTTACTTTTTTTTATATGAACGTAAAATAGAGAGATTATATAACAATATTAAATAGTCAACTATAGTTTAGAATAGATTTCTTCTAAGTTATTAATGCAAATTTATTCAAAATAGATTTATCATGTTATTTTGACAAAGTATAAAGTTATTTTTAAATGATATAGAATACATATTGTCACGGTCAATTAAAAATTAATAGTATGAATTAGAATAAATGAACAATTTTTATAAATTTAATAGTAATAATCTAAGTTATTGTGTTAGTTTAAAAAATTAACAAAAATTTTAAACTAATAAATAAATGTAAAATTTATATATAAAAAAAAATCTTATAAACGTTATTTTTTTTATTAGTTTTAAATTAAATTATTTATTGATATTATAATGATATACTTAACCATTTATATTAAAAAAATTGAATAGATATGTACATATATTTTCATCCATACTTTTAGTTATCAATATAAGATCATGTTAACCATTTTAAGATCTCCATTTATTTTTTTATTAGACATGTACCATTTAATTCAAATTAAATATTCGATTTTCTTCAAGAAAAAAAAATATAAGACTAAATAATCAAAATAAATATTTTAAAATCTTAATTAACATAATATTATTTGAATCAAATTTTCTATTTTTTCATAAACATATAAATTAAATTAAAGGCTTTTCTATTTGAAAAAATGCTGCGCCTTCAATTTATATATTGAGACTCTTCTCCTGCAAAACCCCTAACTTTGTGCTTCTCTCGTACGCACCAGAACAACACTATGAAATTCCTGTAATCTTCCGCCGTTTCTCTCTCTTTGCGGAAAATTTATTCAATTCGGTAACAGGCTAAAACCCAACTCCTCTTTTTTTTTTCTTTTTTTCGATTTACTAGTTTTATATGCGGCATTGTGAGGCGTTTGTTTCGTGTTCTTGTTTCAGACGGTATTTTGGAAGTGATTGTTCGCAGCGTGAAGTCAATTGCATAATTTCAAAATGGTAAGTTGATAATTAGGATCACCAATTAATGAAAATTTCGCTTTGGGACAGTTTTTTTCCTGCTTTTTAGCATGTGGGGGGAGGAATCTTGATATCAATATGACTATGATTGATATCTTTTTCTGCTCAACAGTCTCAAGATATAAGAAGATGGTTCATGAAGCCAAATGAAAAAGGTGCTGGGAATGGTAATTCATCCAAGGAAACAAAGCCCTCTACACCTGAGAAGCCTCCTGCTGTCACTCCAGAGCCTCGAAAATTGGTTTGTTCATTATAATCATCATATTCTGGAAACACTTATCAGATTATTGCATGCTCATAAATTTTTTTTTGGAATTATAGTGTTTTGAATGATGGGTTCTTCTCATTTTTTCTAATGAAGTTTATCAAATTATTGTCTTAGAAACAGAACCCGAAAATTGGAAGAATGAATGGTCATAGCGTGTCTCTGGACTATTTATTTTGAATTATTTAGTGTCTCTGGTTTGATTGGCTTTTTCCTGAGCCTTGGAATAAATTGGGTGGATCTTTATTGGTTTCTAGTCATCTATTTTGATTCTGCAACAAAGATGCTTTGAGAAATATGATTTATTTTAGATGTTTTTCTTTTTGTGTGGGGTCCTAGTCACAAGGAGTACAAGAATGTTCTGGTCGGAGGAAAACAAGCAAATATTTTGATAAAGATGGACAGAGTGTAAAAGATGAGATGGAGGTTGACGAAGTTTCTGCCAAAAAGAAGGCACAAAAGGTTAGTACGGAGTCAGTCAGCGATGTGAAGCCCCCACCTGGAAAGAAAACCCACAAACTCGAGGATGATGATGAAGATTTTGTAACACCTACCTCAAAGCGTTCAGTTGGGGCTACTCCAAGCAAGAAGTTGAAAAGTGGTTCTGGTAGAGGAATTGCTAAGAAAATTGTTGATGACATTGATGAAGAAGATGATGATGCAAAAATTAATTCCAGTGCAAAATCTGCTCGGAGTGGTAGGGGTCGTGGTGTAAAAGCTTCTTCAGTCACTCCCATAACTGCAGTAAAGATGGATGTTGATGAAAGTGACCCAGAGGACATCGATGATAAAGATGCTAAATCAGTAAAACCTGGTGGACGAGGACGCGGTGGAAGAGGAGCACCGGCAGGTGGTAGAGGCAGAGGTGGTGGAGGAAGGGGTGGGTTCACGAACTTTGGTGAGAGGAAAGATCCTCCTCATAAAGGAGAGAAGGTACAAAAATTAAGTAATTGTAAATGCTTTTTTTTTCTTCTTCTTAAAGGCCACTGTAACAATTATTGTTTTTCATGTGTGCAGGAAGTTCCTGAAGGTGCTGCTAACTGTTTAGATGGCTTGACCTTTGTGATTAGTGGTACACTAGACAGGTATCCTTCTATCCATAGAGTATGCGATCATAGCTTAGAAGATGATAGAATATACAGGGAAAGCTAAAGTATGCTCTCTTATTGTACTAACTTATATACTGCAATAAACATGCATCTGGTGTATATTTTAATGATTTTTGATTTATATGTTGACGTGGAATCGTTAAATTAATTTCCATTGTTTTATTCTTCCAGTTTAGAAAGAGAAGAGGCAGAGGATTTGATCAAACGCCATGGTGGGCGTGTTACAGGATCTGTCAGCAAAAAGACGGTGATTACTGTGATAATTCAATCTTATTATTGCTTTATCGTTGGATTATTTTATAGTTCTTATCTTATTTCTTGCAGAATTACCTTCTATGTGACGAAGATATTGGTGGACGGAAGTCTGCCAAGGCTCAGGAGCTTGGGCAAGTTTCCTATTTTCAACTTTTATCTTGTACATTTTTTTATTAGAACATTTACTCTTCCTTTCTTACACTGTTAATAATTTTTTTCTCTTTATATCTTACACAGTACTAAATTTCTTACGGAGGATGGTTTATTTGACATGATTCGAGCATCAAATAAATCAAAGAAGCCAGTGACTAAGGTTGCACCATCTCCTCCTAAGAAGAGCCCTCAAAAGTTGGAAAAAAATAGTATGTCCTGCATCAACCATAATCTGTTTTATATGAAGCCTGTTAGAGTTTAAATTATATGCAGCATGCACAGTCCTGTGATTGGAACATATAAGCTTCGTTTCAGATTGTTCTGTTTATCAGTATTTATGTCCCAAGTGGTGTAGATTGTTTGCTTCCATTTGGTTGTCCAAGTATTGGTCAAAACTAGATGATAAAAAAAATAGCAGGAAAAAAAGTATAGCCAAGATTAGTAGACAGTTCTCTATTTTACGTTTTAAATCTTAAAGTTAGGGTCCCTGTCCCTTTTAAGTCATCTAGTTTGTCTGATTTGACAGTTGATAGAATTAATTTATCGTATTGATCAATTTTGTCTGATGGCATTCAGTCGCAGAATCCATTGACAGCTGTGTAAATGACTGGAATTTGTTTTTCAATTGGCAATGGTGTATATTGTGGTTGTTTGAGTATTTCTGTTCAGCCTTGGTAACCTTGGTATGTTTTTTAGAACAAGCTGGTCACACTGATGCAAGCTCAGACACTAAAGGATTGACCTCTGCTGTTTCATCTTCCAAGCCAAAAAGTCAACCTACTTCAAAAACTTCTCCTTCAAAAACTTCTTTGCCATGGACCGAAAAATATAGACCAAAGGTTTCAAATGATATTGTCGGGAATCAGTCTCTGGTATGTGTCTAGTCTTAGTTTTCAAGTTTTTTTTTTTTGGCAAAAAACTTTATGAGGTCTGTGTTGGTAAATTCTTTTATTAGTGACAGTATCTGGTTGAGTGCAGGTGAAGCAGCTTCATGATTGGTTGGTACATTGGAATGAACAATTCCTTGATGCTGGGAAAAAGGGGAAGAGTAAGAAACAGAATGAATCTGGTGCTAAGAAAGCTGTACTCCTGAGTGGAACGCCTGGTATTGGGAAGACTTCCTCAGCAAAGTTGGTCAGTCAGATGCTGGGTTTTCAAACAATTGAGGTCAGGCTGTTGTCTTTCATCTTCTCCTTCCCAAATTTCGAGAGTTACATGTGTCTAACCATTGTTGTATTTACAACTACCTACTTTTTGTTCAGGTTAATGCCAGTGACAGTCGTGGAAAGGCTAATGGTAAAATTGAAAAAGGAATTGGGGGAAGCACTTCCAATTCTGTCAAAGAACTTGTTAGCAATGAATCCTTGAGTCTTAACATGGAACGGTTGGATTTCACTTGTATGCTTGTATCTGAAAATAACCTAATGATATGCTCATGATTCTGACTAATGTTGCAGCTCTCAACATCAAAAGACTGTTCTCATTATGGATGAGGTTGACGGTATGTCTGCTGGAGATAGAGGTGGAGTAGCTGATCTTATTGCCAGCATCAAAATCTCAAAAATTCCTATAATATGCATCTGTAATGATCGCTATAGCCAGAAACTCAAGAGCCTTGTGAACTATTGCTTGCTTCTTAACTATAGGAAGCCGACAAAGCAGCAGGTCTCTTCTGATTTGTTTATCTTAGATATATAGATGTACAAACAAGTGAGTGAGTGTAGCTGCTTCCAAATTGTTTATAAATTGTAGAGATGTGTGCCTGCTAGTTTTATTTGTGATGTGTGCCTGCACTGTGGGATTTATGCTTGTTCTCGTGTGGTGATTGATATGCATTGGACATTCTAGTAGAGAACATCCTGGGCTGTTACTGCATGAGTTACTTCTAAACTATATATTCGAATAATGTTATGATTTGGTTGTAAATTCCCTCGTTTTTGGACTTTGAGTCTATACACCGATGTTAGCATGTATTGTATAATGACTTTATGGCTGGCACACTGAACATGAGATTAGGTGTATTGAGTAGAATGGAAATCCTGTTTTAGTTTGTTGTTTCAGTAATGCTTCTGTTTTATGAGAACAAACTATTTAGATTTCTCTAGTGGGACAAGATATCACAATATTTTGCATCCATTGTATTTCTGAATTGCAAATGCCAAAATCTGTATTTGTTTAGGCCAAGAAAACATGAGCACAATCATCTTTCAGTTGGAACCATATGAATATTCTATGATGGTTATTATTAGCTTTGTGTTTTTCTTATATTAAAGGTTTATCGTATTAGCTTGATCCAGTTCAAAGTGCTTCTCCAGTTCATCTATTTTCTAGTATAGTTGGTCATTGTAACCTGCATCTTGCATCCCTAAAGCAATTGCTCCATCATTTGATATTTGAGAGTTTATTTCTTCTTGACATGGAAATGTAATGGCGCTATTGACGAATTGCGTTCTTTTTTATTTTTTTTGCTGAATTAAGCATGATGTCATCACTGTTTGTTAATAATATGTTTCATGGCAATGACAGATCGCAAAAAGGTTATCTTATATCGCAAAGTCAGAAGGCCTTCAAGTCAATGAGGTGAGAGTGAGCACTATCAGGATTGGCTATTATGCTATATTAATAGCTATTGTTGTTCTGTTGCTTGTCTAATCATACATCTGAGAAAGACGGTGCTTCCTTATTATAGATTACGCTTGAAGAACTTGCAGAAAAAACTAATGGGGATATCCGTATGGCCCTCAACCATCTACAGTATATGAGTCTCTCTTTGTCGGTCATTAAATTTGATGACATCAAAGAACGTCTTCAAAGCAGTTCAAAGGATGAAGATATTTCCCCATTTACTGCTGTTGATAAGTAAGCTTCACATGTTTGCAATTTTCTGTTCAGTGTCATTGTCCATCTTTATATTGCCCTAGGTCGGTCTCTTGCCTTTTTCACAAGTCAAAAATGGTATTGAAAATTGAGTTTCCCTTTCACAAGTCGTTTCCCCCTTTTGTACTAGCAAATGAGGTTACATCTTATTTGTACAGGCTTTTTGGCTACAATGCTGGGAAGTTACGAATGGATGAGAGAATCGACCTCAGCATGAGTGATCCTGACCTGGTTCCTCTTCTTATCCAGGTTGGTTACAGTCAACATATAAAAGTCTATTGCTTTGAAAGGTCAATGATAAGGATGGTCCTCATTAAGTTCATGAAGTGAAAAAAATTATTAATTTATGCATTTGAGAATCTTGTGCGATTTTGCTTTGATGTTAGGAAAACTATATCAATTATAGACCAAGTTCTGGTGGTAAAGATGATAATGGAATGAAAAGGATGAGCGTACTTGCTCGGGCAGCTGAGTCCATTGGGGACGGTGATATTGTTAACGTCCAAATACGGAGATACCGGCAGTGGCAGCTTTCTCAGATTGGTTGTCTTGCTTCTTGCATCATCCCGTATGTACTATCTGCTTCATTCTGATAGTGGTTATTTTTCTTACTAATGTTATTGATGCTTCTACTTTTTCTTTGTCCTCTATCAGTGCCGCTCTGTTGCATGGGCAACGGGAAGTATTTGAGCAGGTGATGGATTTTATTATCATAATATTATACATACCATATATTTCACTACATCCCTTAATGTAATACTACATCCGTCCCAGTGAAAGCTATCCAACTTTTCGTTTGTCCCAATGAAAGCTATTTATTCCCTTTTTGGCAAACTACCTCCCCTCACATTTTATTATATTCATCTCTCTCTCAATCACACCACCTCTAATACATCTACATATTCTATAATATTTTTTAATTTCCGTTCCCAAAGCTCATGGCAGCTTTCACCGGGACAGAGGGAGTATGTTCTATTAGAGATTGTCACAATTATCTTGAATTATTTATTCTTATGGTATTAGTTTTCGGATAGCAGATAAAAAAGTAGCATCTCTCAGTTTTTTTTTTTAGGCTTATAAGTTTGGACAATGTTGTAAAAATCAGTCTGTCTATCGCTAGGCATCCCTAGAGCAACTGCTGTAGTAAAGATTTGATAGGATTTTTTTTTATTGAATTAGCAACTCTTTTCGTACCTCTCTGATACTACTTTAATTGTTGAAGAGTAAGTTTAGAAATGTATAAACAAGGTTTCTACAGACGAAACAAACTTGAAGGTTTTATTATAGGAATTAGAATAACAAACTCTATTTGCTATTTGTCCAATTAGTTTAAGATCTTGTAATTCAATCATAATACTTTTGCAGGTGCTGTTTACTGAAAAATGTTGTTTTTAGATTTTCCAACTCAGTATAACACCTAACTTTGATATCTCAAAAATCTATTTCTTATCAAAAAAAATATCTCTAAAATCTAATACATGAAAATAGAAAAACCATGTTAGAGGAAACGAAGTACAATTGAAGGAAATCTGCTTTCTCTATTTCAAATATTGTATATTATACTTTGGTATCCTTGTTTGATTATTTTTCATGCATAGCATTTGAAAATAACTTTGACAACATTGGAGAAAAGCCTGGAGACATAAAAATCTATGAAATTTGAATGTGGTTCTTGAGCATTTTTAGCTTTTGCTTATGGACTTGCGTTTGTAGGTTCGGTGGGTAGTTAAACTTACAGCATCCTTACCACAAATTGTTTCAAATTTCGTAGGGAGAACGCAATTTCAACAGATTTGGTGGATGGCTGGGAAAGAATTCTACTATGGGAAAGAACTACAGACTATTGGAGGATCTTCATGTCCATCTACTCGCTTCTCGTGAATCGAACTTAGGAAGGTACTTTGTCACCATTCCTATCATTCTTGTCTAAGACTATTGATCAATCTATGATCTCCATCGCAGATTGTTTTTTGGGCTATTTCATCCTTGTAAGAATTCTGATAATTTTAGCTTGTCTTTTCATGCTCCTTGACCATGGCATTCACTATTGCAGGTCAACATTGCGTCTTGACTACCTAACTACTCTTTCGAAGCGGTTGACTGATCCTCTGAAGAATTCACCAAAGGTTGATGTCTTGCTCCCTCGTTACCTACTGAAAGTTTTATCGCCCTTTTTAATTTTGCTGAACATGCACATTGTTTTGTGGAATGAACTGCCAGGATGCAGCTGTTGAGACAGTTATGGAGTTCATGGAAAATTACAACATTGGCATGGAGGATTTTGATACAATCATGGAAATATCCAAATTTAAGGTGCATCGGACATTACTCGTTTATTTCTCATATATGCTTATTAGCCCTTAAAAGTATTTCTCAACTGACTTGCAATGTTGATGAATTAGGGGCTTGCAAATCCTTTGGATGGTATACCGCCTGTTGTAAAATCTGCTCTGACAAGAGCTTATAACAAAGGCAGCTCATCACGTACGATTCGGTCTGCAGACTTAATCACGCTACCTGGAATTAAAAAGGCTCCAAAGAAACGGGTTGCAGCGATGCTAGAACCCGTTGAGGAGACTTTAGCCGCGGATGAGAATGACAAAGAAAGTGACTCAGATGCAGAAGAGCAGGGTATATTTTTCTCCTCTATTAAATTTTTTTGTGACAGTTTAAACTGCCTCATTTTCAGTTTTCCTTTTGGGCCTATGACCTATTTCTAAGAAGGAACTAGTTATGCATGGAAATTGTTCTTCAAGTTGTGCGATGTTTCTAGGGCATATTTCACTTAGTGAATCTGTACCATGCTTTCATTTCTTTTACTGTATTGCCCATGTGCTGCCAATTCGACTACACTTGTCTGCTTCGGACCCTTCGGTCTACCTTCTTTCAGTGGTCGCTTCTGTGGCTAGCTCATTATCTTGGTTAAAAGAAAACTCTTTCTTTAGTGGCAGTGGCCAAGCCACATCGCTCAAAGAGGAATTGCCCGACAGAGTGAAATGAAAATCCGGCGACTTTTTGTTTTAATAGAACGAACTCGGAACCGTGCCTTTTCACTATTTTATTTTATTTTGGGATATCCACCTCTGTCAATTATGGCCTATTAAAACACCATCACCATCATGGCTTTGTAAGTCTGAGTGCATTTCCTTTTCTATATCTGCACTATAAAAGACATGATGATGTGGAACATATTTTGTCAATTTGCTTACTACATGTGTCATTTGGTGATGATGAATGTTGTTTTTACATGTTGTTTGTTTCAGAAGATGACTCGGTTGATCCAGAGAAGCAGAAGCTGCAGTCAGATCTGGAGAAGTTAAATTCCAAAGGTTGTTATACTTAAAACACAAGATGCAGTTTCAACTAATATCAATTGTATGGTGTTTTACTTTTTGATGATTTCAGGTATCCGCGTAGAAATGGAGTTGAAGGGTTCTGGAAGCACGAGCAAGGCAGGCGCAGGCAGAGGTAGGGGTAGGGGTAAAGGAAGTAGTTCGACTCCAGATAGTAAAGGGGGTCGAGGTCGGGCTTCTGGGGCTGCTGCCAAGAGAAAGAGATGAGACTCGTGTTTCATCTGTTTTGTATCAAGATAATGGTGTTCATGGTTTTTCTTTTTTTATGCTTAGCGTAGTGATGCTGCTGTATTGTAATTCTGCTCTACTTATCCATATTTTTGGCTTCGTTTTGATTGAGATTTGCTCATAATCTGCGTTAAATAGTAAAGTAGGAAGAAGAGAGTAAATTTTATCGTTTGAGAAAGAGGATAGGGCTTCAATATAAATAAATATATGGACAAAAAAAAAAGATGAGTTTCCATCATGTATACTATATTACATGATTCCTAACTTATCAATCTAATTATGTTTCGGAGCGTTGTAAGGTAGAGTTTTGTTTGTTTCATGTATGAGATTGTTTTATACAAGACTTCTTTAGTTATACGCAAGTAGTCTTCTTAGGCTGTCCATTGCCTTGAAAGAATTCACACTTGGCCGTCAACTGCTTACTACTCATGGAAACATTTGATCTATACGTCGTTCACTTATCTTTTTTTTTTTTTTGAAAAGTCGTTCACTTATCTTTTTGATCTCCTTTTCTTCTATTCATCAGATTTTTTTACTACCTATTCTATTCAAGGTGAAAATGGGGTTGCTCCCTCACGATTCAAGAAAAATTCATGAGGAAGTGTTACGATTCATGAGGAAGTGTTGTGTATATAGTATTGTATGCTCCCTTCATTCCACTGTAATTTTTCTTTTTCTTTTCTGGACGTTTTCATAGTAAAATTTTCAATCTATTTTTGATATAATATTTTCTCTTCAAATCACGGCTACATTTATAATTTTATTATATTTTTTAATAAAAACACTCAAAAGAAATTGAAAATTTATAAAGTGGGACTCTCTCCCCTTCTTAACTTTTGTTTTTTGCATTTTTTAGCACATAAATTAAGACGAATGATTAAATAATAGATATAGTATAAATGATATGATTGAGAGACTAATATGATAAAACGGGAAGTTTAGAGGCAAATATGTCAAAATGGTAAAACGAAAAGTTTATAGACGAACAAACCAAAATGATAAAACGGAAAGTATATTATACTCCCTCCGTCCCACAAAGATAGTCACATTTGATTTTACACACAAATTAAGAAAAATCAATAAATGTAGTGAAATTTAGCTAATGTGTCAATTTTACCCTTGAAATCTCATACTCCAAAATCTGTTAAACATTAATTACTCTTATTGATTAGGGGTAAAATTGACAATAACACATTTATTACTAAAAGGAAAAATGTGGCTATAATTTGGAACATCAAAAAAGGAATACGAGGCTGTCAAGGATGGAGTATTTTACTGTATTTATATGAAATTGATAAGAAGTAAGATAAATTTGTACGCAGAACGTCGACGTTTTAAGCTGGTTTATACTACGTGCGGTGCCTTTCGTGACTTCGTCCCTCTGCGCATCCAGAAAATTTCACTGTAAAGAAAACTTCATCGTAATTGAGATACCCAATCCTTGAAATTGAAACCCTATATCAAAGATATGAGTGAATCGAATGGAAGTTTGCGGAAAGGGTTCAAGGATTATTTTTCTGACAGTTTTCATCTGAATGAATATTCAAAAATTCTTCACCCTGAAAAGCCTTTGCCCCATTGGGATAGCTCCGTTGTCGAGGAATTCATTGCATCTGATCCCCTCCATGGCCCCACTGTATGTCACTCCGATATCCCTCAATTTTCTTGTATATGTGTATTGAGATTTTGAACAACTTTTCATTTTTTCTTCATTAATTGCTTTGCAAGTGAGCTGATGCAAACGTTAATTGGGTTTATTCTATTTAGTTTGTCTTCTTTGTGTTGCTTTCTTGATGTTTTCGTTACCCCATGAAGTACAATTCTGTTCAGATCTTGGTTGCAATGCTTAGAAGTTTTTTAATTAGAGAAGTGATGCATTATTGAATGAGTAATTTTTGTGAAATATCTTAAGAGGCTGTTATTGTGCAATACAAATGAGGCACCTATTGATTTTCTGCTGCATTTGGTGCAAATTTGATTGAAATGCTATGCTTTTACTGGGATAAGTGACTCTGTGAGTCTGTATGTTGTTGTGCCTATATTATTAGGAAATGAATACTTCGTCCATATGGTTCGTTATGCAAGAACTTTGATTCCTGAACCACGTGCGGATGGATACTCTGTCCTCACGGTGCCTATATTGTTTGGATGGAGTTGTATTTGCAATCTTTTGTGCTTCTAGTTTTGGTATCTCTGTAATTAAAATGTCTTTTAGATTGTGGAAACAGATTACAGGCTAATTGTTACTACTCCCTCCGTCCACAAATTCTATTCCCATACTTTTGGGCACAAGGTTAAAGGTTTAAGACAAAAGTAGATAAAGTAAGGGTATTATAGCCTTATAGGGTCCGTTGTGAATAAAGTTGAATGTCATTTTGAGTAATTAAATGATGGTTGGAGGATAAAGATAAAGTGACATTTCCCATAAAAGGTATGATAATAGATTTAGTGGATGGAGGGAGTATAATCTTTCTTATGTTGTGCACTTTTCTTTGGCTTTCTGGATATTGATATAGCTATAGTTGTCTGGCGGTTTTTCCATAAAAGTTGAAATTTAGGAATTTCTCTTTCTGTTTCCTGTATATGGTTGAAGAAAGTGGTGTGTAGTTCTCATTGGAATCAATTTCATTTTCCAGGGCATGATGGGTAAGTTTTCCCTCGTGATATACTGTTAATGCATGTTTTCTCTCCTTATGTTTCAGCTGAAGTCTGCAAGGGATGCAGCTAAGTTTGGTGTTGTAGGTGCTGCCTTAGGAGCAGTGGTAACTGGTGGAAATGCTTGGAGGTGGTCAAAGAGTCCTCATGGTATGTTGTCGATTCGTGTCCTTCCATTATTATACCATGTTTGGACTTCAGGATGTATTTTTCTCAGAGTAGTATAGCATATAATAGAGACTGCATTTTTTTGGTAGACTTATTAAGCATGCATGCATATGCTTTATTGCTTTTGATTAATATGGTTTAGTCCCTGAAGAATAATGTCAAATTTTCTATGTTCAATTAGCATAAACAAAACTCTGTGGACACATGGGTCGTTCCTTTGAGTCTCCCCTCCCTTAACTTTCGTCCTGGAAAGATTTCGACCCTATATGCTTTGTACAGAGATAACTTTAATTGTTGGAGGTGATATAAATGAGATTTTGTGTGGAGAGGCTGTTGTTTTTTTTGAAAAACACGAATAATATGGATTGGATAGGATCTACTTGACAAACTCTGTTCATCTGGTAGGTGCTGCATTGTCTTTTGCTTTTGGAGGTGTTGTCGGATTCACTTTGGGAGCTGAAGTAGCTAACCACTGGTATGCGTTATCGAGGCAGAATACGCTGGAAGCACAGGCTAAATTTTTCGAGTGGTTGCAAAAGAGAGCTTGAGAAGTCTTGGTTTTGGCCTCTCTTGAACCTGAGCAATAAATAGCAGCTCACTAATAATGGAATTTCGCACTAATATCTCTTTTTCGGTTTATCTTTTCATCCTTGTGCTTGGGATTTTATGCTTTTTTTCTCCTTGTGATTGAATTAGTCATCATTTATAACTCTTTTATGTCGATGTGCTGCTATTGATTACTCCATCTGGCTAAGATCAGTTTCACACTGATCTGAGCACAAAAACTAAGAAAATGTGATAAAGTATAGATATTGCACAAAAACTTATATGCAATATTGCATACATGCAATATTGACTAATTAAGTCAATTGGGCTGAAAATTTTGACTTATTAATATTAAGTCAATGGGCTGAAAATATATATTATTGGGCCACCATTAATTCATTTGGGTTAATTCTTAATTTATTTGTCAACTGACCCGTTTGTGTTCTAATTTTGACAAAAAAATTTAACCAGTTTATTTTGTCAATTTCTGTGATTTTTTTATCTTCTATTTTATTGCCGAATGCGGGATATTAAATGTAGTAATTCAAATCGTAATATGTAGTAACACACATTATTTTATGTAGTAATAACACAAACTATTTTATATAATAATACAAATTCTTTTATTTAGTAATCCGTTTTTTTCTAGTGTTTTTGTTAATGTAGTAACTCACATTATAATACGTAGTAACATATACTATCGCATGTAGTAAACACAATAACCATGTTTTAATGCAAAACATTTGATAAAGTTACATATAGTAACAAACGCATATTCAATTTAGTAATTCAAACTGAAGTATGTAGTAACATATAATTTTTTATATAGTAATACCGATTCTTTTATGTAATATTTTTTTCTAGAATTTTTATTGATTAAGTAACTCACATTATAAAATATAGTAACATATATTATTGCATGTATTAATATAAAATAACATCGATCCATAATAATAATTAAAGAATATTTAAAGAAATATAAAATATTTAAAGATTAAGGCCGTCGTAAATTGCAGCGTTCGGCCGCGGCCTCGGATGGCCGAAAACTGCTCGGAGAAGATGACTAAGTACAATTTCTGCTAGTGGGTGTATTTATAAAAAATATTTCTGCTAGTGAGTGTATTTATAAAAAACATGGGTGTGAATTGAACTGTCACTGGGTGTATTTATAAAAAATGTGGGTTGAACTGTCACTGGGTGTATTTATAAAGACTGTGAGTGTCAATGACTGAAATGCATATATGCAATATTTTACAAAAGACTAGCCCTAGATATTGGTGTTCTTTCAATTTTATTCCATTGATAAAGTAAGAGTATTGTGTAAGAAAAAATAATGACATACGGGTAAATAAAATAAATGTGAATTTTGAAGGTAAACGTTTTGAGACAAATTGAGTATTAATTATGAAATTATTACACGTCTATGTTAATTATAAATATTATTTACTTGACTATATTTTGAAAAATGAATTTGACAATTGCTGGTGTATTATGTAGGAGTATTCATTAAATGGATAAAGAGGTTTTCTTTCAATTCGGTAGAAATATAGATAGAATCTCAAATAGTTTAATACTTTAAGAAATTATATTTTCTGGTAGGTATTAGGTAAGACGAATTTAAAACGAAAATAAATTGAAATACTCGTTATTTCGTTTAAAGGTTAACATAAGTTTGCCGAAATATCAAATTAAAAATATGTCACACAACCCTTCATTAATGCTTAAAACTTCTATTTTTCAAAGGCATTAAAATTTTAATTTTATTTAAACAATGTATAATATATGCATAGTTTATAGTACATCTCCAAATATATAAGATACTATATCAATTAAGAATTTCATAATAAAAGATAAAAATAAGCCAAAGTTACTAAGCTCATTAACAATATAAAGATTTATAAATTAATACATAAACATAATGTTACATTTTAAACACAATCAATAGAAAAATGACATCTCAAAACAATAAAATGGCACTTTATAATTCAGATTTACCATAAACTGACAAATAACTTAAATTAATCAGAAGTCACCACATCAACATTTTAAACTCCCCATTAGTATACAGGGATGATCACATGAAGAGTGGAAAGTGAAACAACCTAGAAACAAGTGATTGAATTTTCTGCAAATTACAAAATCGAATAATCAAGCAATTCGTGTATATGTAAACTGGAACAGTATTCCATTGACAGGCATAAAAATATAGAGTCTGTTTTAGGCTAAATACCGCCAGGGCCAGAGATTTTGAGCAAGTGATTGTTATGTTGTGGCTATATATAATACCATGCATAACACTACTCGAACTTCTTGATCAAGGAGAGATCGTTCAACATTTTCTCAATTGCCTCATCATCATGCGCTCGTCCCTTAGTCTGCAAAACAAACAAAGCCCCTTTTACAACCTCAAGTTTTTTTTTCACATCACTTGCTATACGCTATTGTGGAAAAAAGATGCTAAGAAGAGAGACGTACTGAGCTCACATTCAGTTGTACCATATGTTATAGAAGTCATATTGAGTGCATAGTAGTTCACTAGTTCTACATAAATTCCATTACTGCTAATAAAACTATGTTGATTGATTTAGCTAGAGATACTTAGGTTAAATTTGGAAGCCAGAATTGCAAACTGAATTTAAAGTATCCAGGATATTTGATTAGATATTTCAGGCATGATAATTCTCTGGTCCGAGTTTCCAAAACCTAAGTTATTAGGTTTGAGGTGTAAGAAAAGAGTACCTTGATGGACGGAACCATAGCTATAGCTTCTTCCACTGTTTCTGGACAAAGGTTCCCGAGCACACAGAGCTGCAAAATGCACATAGAAGAGTTTTCCAGGATTTAATCAAGTTACGTTACATTAATCAGATTCATTTGGAAGTGTATGAGAATTACCTCGAATTCAGCTAGCTGGTATCTACTTAGAATTCTGAAACTGGAGTTAAGATTTACATCTTGAAAGCGAGAATAAACCATGGCAGTTGAGATGTGTAAGTAGCATAGACACTATAGAATCTTCTCGAACAAAGAGAAATGTTTATAGCTTAGCTTGTACCCAAATCCAACATGAGCATGAGAAATCCAAGTGGACATAATATATAGTATTAATATATCATATTACACCAAGAAAAAAAAAAGATCAGTGTATTAGATGTTGCAAGGCAGACAACCCAAGAACTTCATGGCTCATACATTAGAATGGAGTCTCCAGACACAAGCTACTATATATCATGGAATCATGCCTAATTTTCAGTTGCATTATACACTCCAAGGAAGAGGACAGCAACTTCTAAATTTTTGGGCATACTGTAAACGGTTTTGTAAAAGCAAGTAACAAAGAATTTCCATAACATTAGATATTACACAGAGTTTGAATTTACATGTTACAACATAGTATTGTACGTAAAAGACAGAAGGATACTCTCGAACTTGTCTGACAGCATCAGGATTTTTATATCGGCTGAAGCGCTTCACATATTGGAGTGATTTCTCAAACACCCTGAAAATGAGACACAATCATGATCTAGCCAGTCATTCATTGTATATGATAGGCTAAGAAAGTGTATATTATACTGTAAAAATATACATACTGAGACATTTGATTCATTGGGTCATCGGCCATCTGCTGAAGCTGCTCATACTTATGTTCAAGAATTAGGGCAACTTCACAATTCATAAGACACTTG
Source organism: Galeopsis tetrahit (assembly GCA_963675135.1). Taxonomy (NCBI): domain Eukaryota; kingdom Viridiplantae; phylum Streptophyta; class Magnoliopsida; order Lamiales; family Lamiaceae; genus Galeopsis; species Galeopsis tetrahit. The sequence goes on from OY776124.1 coordinate 9,831,391, forward strand.
GCCTTCAAAAATTCTGAACAAACAATTTCAAATATTGTGTAAGTTTCCATCTCAAGAAAAGAAGCACATATTAAGTTGAAAACAAATTATTAAAGAAAAAGTAGGACATGGGCATGACAGATATAGACTGAATTGCAGAAACAAAACTGTCTTCTGTAATATTAATATAACCACCATTGACTGCTCAAGATTTGCTCAAGATTTGCTACAAAGTACCAGGTTAACACTTTGATGAATTCAGGACCTTTATGAATAATTCTAAAGTGAGAGAGAGCTATACTATAAATATGATTACTACAGGGAAGCATCAAACAAAGTTTACCAAAGAGATTATTTTGATAATTACATAAAAAAAAAAAATACAGACATTCAGCTTAACTAAACAATCTATACATATTATATTTGGGGAGGGTAAATAACAAGCACGGAGACTAAATTTGAAGGGTACAAATTCAATAATTAAAAAAAAACAATTAGCAGAAATCACTCAAATCACAACAAGGTCCAAAAACCAAAAAAAAAAAAAGCACTAAATTTTCGCTAAGTGGAACGAACGAAAAGGGTTTTCTATCGAAGTGTGAATATAGAATTGAATTAGTGTGAATATAGAATTGAATTCAGGTATAACAAAAAAATTACCATCGGGGATTTTGAGCTCCGCGGCGTTTTCCTCTTCTTCTGTCGACATGTTTTACAAAAATCGAACACGAACGAGGGAATTGACGAACTGTTTTCCTTCTTCTTCTTTCAAAAATTGAGTATTTAGGTTAGGAAGCCAAGAGCAGAAGTAAGTATTTGCGTGGTCTGAGTTACTTACTTATATAGGGGGTGGGGCAGAAAAGTGGGCGCATACTTTCGGTGGACTAAGCGAGTATAATTTTTCTATTTTCCTTTTTTATTACTCCTATGTTTTATTTTTTTATTACTCCTATGTTTTATTTTTTACTAATTTATTATTTTATTTCTATATCTATGATTGTTGGAAATTAATTTTAGGAATAATATTAAAATTAAATTTATTTAGATATTATTAAGATAGATTAAATAGGGAAAAAAATTAAACCTGAGTAATTTTAGGAATAAGATTAAAATTAAATCTATTTAGATATTATTAAGATATATTAAATTTATTTAAGTTAGAGTGAAGTTGACTTAGATTTATGAAAATTTAATACAAATTTATTGTTTTAAATTACGTCGTCAAAAATTTTATGAAAACAAAAACAAATCTTATTGTTCAGTAATTTTTAAGAATAAGATTAAAATTAAATTTATTTAGATATTATTAAGATAAGATTAAATTTTTTTAAGTTAAATTTATAAAAATTAAGATGTATTTGTTGAATTTAAAAAAGTAAAAAGATCAAAATATCAAATTTTATATTTATTGTTGGATTATTTAAATATTATTAAGATATATAAGATAAGATTAAATTTATTAATTTTATAGATGGATGGTTGGAATTATAAAATATTATTGTTTGTTTCCCTAATTTTAGAGGGAAAAAAAAATCAAAACTTATTGTTGGAGAGTAATTTTAGGATTAAGATTAAAATTAAATTTATTTAGATATTATTAAAATAGATTAAATAGGAAAAAAAATTAAATCTTATTATTGGAGTAATTTTAGGAAGGGTAATAACTATCTCACCCCATATTTTCTCTAATAGAACTTAGCATAATTTTTTTAATATAATAGAGTCAAAATGGATTTTTGAGATAATTATGCCCTTTCACTATATTTTGAAAATTCGAATTTATTAATTCAAAATTATTAATCAACTAAACATCCAATCAATTCGTAAATGCATTTTCTCGAAATCCCAAAAATCTATCATCTTCTAAAATTTAAAAACTTTCCTAAAAGGTAGACCTCTCCATTTATTTAGTTTAATTTTGTTAAGCTAAGGAATTCTGGAAATCTACATTTCAATCTACAGATATGCAGTGTTGAATGCATATTCATATGACCTTGTAACCTTTTAACTATAGAACCACGTAAACTATCAACATTTAAGACATTGCATATCCGTATGACATATATCATGTGCATATATAATAATATGCGTGAGTAGGTGCATATCATTTAAACACTTAAATATCGGTAGAATATGTTTGTGCACAGGTGTCGACATGTTTGTACATGTTTCAAATGCAGAAGTTAATACACATGTAGGATATGTGTCAATGCAGTATTTAGTGCATGTGCATACTATTTGACATGTTTGTAATGAGTATATATGTAGAACACTTAAATACTTTAGATCTCAAATATGAGACAGATATAAACTCAAGTAATAAAAATTAGATAATTAGAGAAACCTTATGTTCATTGATCAAAGAAAGCTGAAAACTCAGAATTACTAGGCTTAAGGTAGATAACAGATAAATATATCGTAAAGGATCTGAAATAAAACAAAGAATTACAGAATAATTACACAATGAAATATTGTGTTTGACTAAATCTGAATGTTTGTCTGTAGGATATGTGTCAATTGTTGGGATATGAATCCTAGAACAAGTCCTAAATGATGAATAAAAGATAAAAGATGAAGTTTTGATAAGCCAAAAGAAGACTTGAATATTTTCTAAGTATTGACTGATCTAATCTAGTTAAGTTGAAGTCATCTTGTACAAGACCAGTAGAATTCAAAAGACAAGTACTAGTTTTTAAGAAGACAAGTATTACTGAAAAATAAGTACGATTTATAAGTACTTCATATTTGTTATTTGTATATGTTAGATTGTTATTGAGCTATGAATAATTGTTGTATAGAGCTCATGATTTTAAATGTAATAGATAAATTCTTTGTATAGTTTTATAAGTTGACTAAGCTTTGTCACAAGAAGCTTAATGTAATGTAATAGTCTTGATATGATTAGATAATAGGACTAGATTAGTTCTATGTTGTAATCTGAAGAAGTCTACTGCACAAGACAAGTAGAAGACACAGTCTACTACTACTGGACAAGACAGGTGCGCGACTCTACAAGACAGGTCAACTTGAAGTTAGTTACAGAAGCGTGTTGAAGATAAAGTTTGAAGGAGTTAGTTAAGGAATAACTAATTGACTATAGAAACGCGTGAAAGGATAAAAAGAATCAGTTACAAGTTAGTTTTCAAGAAAGGTTGTTACACAACTGAAAGTTCTTGGAATTAGAAGTCTATAAATACCCCAAGGTATTCATTGGTTAAAGACTACTGAAATATTGATACTGCAAGCATTATTGAAGATTCAAGTGAAGAAATTACTTTCAGAGATAGAAGTTCAGAAAGTGAAGCTACGCAAGACAAGTGAAGATCAGAAGGCTACTACTGAACGAAGAGAAGTTTTATTTTCGTTTACTGTTTCAAGTTGCTAGTTACTTGTAAAATAGCTAGTAAGATCGAAGATATATCTGGAGATATAATCAAGAAGATCTAAGTCTTATTTCTTGGGACTTAAAGCTACAAGAACATATTGCTCGATTGGAAGAGTTAATAAGAATTTCACAACTGGGTTTGTGAGAGTGGATGTAGACAAGTTGTCGAACCACTATAAATCTCGTGTTTGATTTACTTTACTGTTTTGTTTATTGTTTAATTGATTAATTGTTTACTTGTTAAACATACATAACTAAACAAGACTAGTTGAGTATACATAAAATAGAGTTCTCGAAATAAGTTGAGTATAATCTTTAATTGGGCTCATTGTTAATTTCGTATTCCGCATATTGTAATTCTGATATATCGAAAGATTTTAGAAAAGTCTATTCACCCCCCTCTAGACATTTTCTTTAGCTTCCCTCGATATTAACTCAACTTAGGGACCTACAAGTGGTATCAGAGCAGTGGTTTACGAACTGCTGTTTCTTGATAACCAACTCAAGACTTGGTTGAAAATCTCAGTCCAAGATCATACTTGCTTACGTGTTCTTGTTCAATATTCTTGATATATTGTTTTCTTGTTCCCTGTTCTTGACTCATATACTTCTTGATCATAAAACTGTTTAGCACTAGACTACTTGTTAAAACATGTCTCTTGAAATAAGCGCTAACAAGTTGCCTAAGTTTCAGGTTCAAGATTATGACTATTGGAAACTAAGGATGGAAGCCATCTTCAGTTCCACTCACGACTTAATGATCTCCGTCATCACTGAAGGTCCGATAGTGACCATGATTCCCAATACTGCTGCCCTTGACTCAAATCAACCCGTGGGTACACTCGTCAAGAAACCAAGGTCAGAACTAACCTCAGAAGAAATGAGACAGAATAATTTGGATAGCTTGGCCAAGAATTACATCTTACACACTCTTCCTAACGAGTATCTGGGAAAAGTGTTAAAATGTAAAACTGCCAAAGAAATGTGGGATCGCTTAGCTATCATTTGTGAAGGAACATCCCTAATCAAAGAAAGCAAGCTTTCCACTGTAGTCCAAAGATTTGAATCATTTCATATGAAAGCTGGCGAAACTATAGACCAGTTGGATACTCGTTTTACCAAAATCATGAATGACTTGAAAGTCCTTGGTAAATCTTATACTCCACGTGAAATCAATCTTAGGATTCTCAAAAGCCTTGATAGTCGATGGAAAATGGTAAAAATGCTTGTTAAGAATACCCAAGATATAGATGTATGGACAGCAGAAACCATGTTTCAAACTCTAAAGGCCCATGAGTTTGATTTAGACGAAGATGAACCTATAGTAAGTAGCGACAGAGAACATGCTGTATCTAAGAACGTTGCTTTTAAGGCTAGTTCGTCTAAGGTAGACAGGTCGAAGTCTAAGTCTAAGTCTACTTCTGTGAAAGACGAGTTAGATACTGATCTTAGTCTAAAGGATCAGGTAAGCCTCATGGTTAGAAAGTTTGATAGGCTGAATAAACGTTTCAGAAGATATAAGAAGTTCTATAGAGAGCATAGAGGGTCTGCTTCTAAGAACTCGTCTGAAACCAGACGAGACCGAAACTCGTCCGAAAGGAGAGACGAAGTCTCGAAAGGTAACAGACAAGATAGAGAGTCTGATGGTAGGAAGATTACACGTTCTGATAGACGTGATAAACGAAGGAATAACTCTCCTATTAAAAAGGCTACTAACGATCTCTTGTGCTATAACTGTGAAAAGCCAGGTCACTACATATATGAATGTCCAGACCTGAGTACTGATGATCGTGAAGAACGCAAAGCACGAAGGCAGACAAGATACAACCGTGGTAAGAAGGCAATGATGGCCAATGATGACTCTGAGTCTGACTCAGACGAGTTGCCATCATCCTCATCTAGCTACCCGTCTGAACCAGATCACGATGAAGCTTTTATAGTAGATGATGGTCTATGCTGCATGGCTAAAATCGACCAAGAGGTATCATCTGCTACTTCTTTTCAATCTTGTGATGAATCAGATTCTGATGAAAGTGATACTGCCAGTAGCAAAGTAGGGAGTAGCCTTCAGCACTCTACTAGTGCAGTTGAAGACGACCTCCTACTTGCCAACAAGGCAATCATTGAAGTCAGTGACGAAAATATCATTTTAAGACAAGAAATCATTGATCTTAAGGAAGCTCAGTCTAAAGTAGATCCTAATATAACAGTCCTAAATGAACGCTTGCAAGAAGAGTTGAGTCAACTCAAAGACAAGTGTGCATTGACAGACAAGTTGTATCAAGACCTACTTAAGACACATGCTACTGAGAAACATGAATTCAATGTTTTAAAAAGCAAGTGCAAAAAGCTTGAAGAACGTAATAAGTTCTTAGAAACCGAGGTTGTCACTCTAGACCTTAAACTTACTGACCTGGTTAACTCTTCTAAGGTTAACCTTGAACTGTCAGATAGGTATAGGGCTCCTGCTGACAAGACAGGCATAGGTGCTGAGACATCAAGCTCGTCTACTCTAGTTCCTAAGAACCCTACTATTTTCATCTCAAGCTCTTTGACTAATGATAAAGGAAAAGAGCCAATGATATACGATATTGCTACTCCATCTAAAGGTACTGTACCAAAACAAGCTCGAGTTAACATTCCAATTACCAAAGGAGGTAAAAAGAATGGTAACAACAAGCCTGTTCAACCTAGAACTAATCTTCTAAGGACTACTAATCGTAGACGATCCAACCAGGTCACATACGAGGATTGGTATCCTGAGGAGACGAGTACTAGACAAGTACAGACTAGACGACAAGAGTCCAGACCTCCTTTCATAAGGCAGTCTCAACTCTACTCGTCTAGACCTAGACAGGAAGGTCCAAAATATCGTACACAAGCTGTTCTATATCCTCCACCTTTGTCATATGATATCGAAGGAAAAGAAAGACCTAAACATGTCTATAAACCGTATGGACCTAATGCATATAAACCCTACTCTGACTATCATAGACAAGTGCCTGCTCAAGTAGAGATCAAGTCGAAAGGCTATCTCCAAAGAGTAGACCCGAACTCGACTGATAGGCCAGATAAGGACAACAAGGTCTTATTTTGCAACAAATATGGTCGAAAGCTTAGAAGATCAAACTTGTTCAGGACTCCAATGTACATTTGGATTCCATTGAACTCGACTAACCCCCCAGGACCCCAATAAACAAGGAGGGTACCTAAATTATGAAATATCATCTAATGCAGGGTCGACTCGATCTATACAAGAAGGGTGGTTCAATAGGAGAAACTTGGTACATAGACAGTGGTTGTTCGCACCACATGACTGGTACTAAGACACTTCTATCAAGCTACCATGAATAAGAAGGACCAAAATTAATATTTGGTGATAGCTCCACTGCTGTTACCAAAGGATTCGGCTACATTCGAAATGGAGACATAGAGATCCAAGATGTCTCATATGTTGAAGGCTTGAAATACAATTTACTCTCTGTTTCACAATTTTGTGATCGTGGATACAAGGTGCAGTTCAAGAGTCGCAAATGTGAAATCATTGACAAAAGGACTCATACCATACTACTCGTCGGCATAAGACAAGGAAGTGTGTACATAGTGAACTGGAACAGTTGTCCGAGGGACACCTGTCTACTTACTAAGAATCCTAAAGAACTTGGCTGGCTCTGGCATAGACGCCTCTGTCATCTAAACTTTAAGGTTCTTAATAAGATAACCAGAGACTACCTTGTGGAAGGTATTCCCAATGAAGTCTACTACAAGTCACATGTATGCACGTCCTGTCAGAAAGGTAAACAGGTAAAAGGTTCCTTTAAATCTATTCTATCCCTCTCAACAAGTAGAGTTCTTGAACTTCTACATATGGACTTACATGGCCCAATAACTCCTCCAACTTTGAACGATAGAAGGTACACACTTGTTGTGGTAGATGACTATTCTAAGTTCACTTGGGTAGTCTTCTTACACAAGAAGAGTGATACACAAACACTTTTGCCTGATCTGTTGAAGAAGTTACAGGTTGAGAAGAATAAGACCATTGTCAAGATCCGTAGTGACAAGGGTACTGAATTTATTAACTGCTATATTAAAGAATTTTGTTCTAAGCGTGGCATCCAGCACCTTACTAGTGCAGCAAGGACACCACAACAAAATGGAGTAGCAGAGCGAAGGAACAGAACTCTTAAGGAGGCCTGCAGGACCATGCTGACAGAGTATAATACGCCTCAGAAGTTTTGGGCAGAAGCTATCAATACTGCATGCCACTCACAAAATAGAAGTGCTATCAATAAAGCACTAGGTAAGACACCCTATGAGGTATGGAAAGGTAGAAAACCCAGAGTCTCATATTTTTATATATTTGGTTGTAAGTGTTTCATCCATAACAATGGGAAAAGCAAGTTGAATGCATTTGATGCTAAAGCAGACGAGGGGATATTCTTAGGATACTCCTCGACTAGCAAAGCATTTAGAGTATTCAATTACTCAACCCTTTGTGTGGAAGAAACACCACATGTGGTTTTCGAAGAATCTCAACAGGACACGTCTGCCAACAAGATCAGTGAGAAAGTTACTGAGCTAACTATCGAATCTGACAAAGATTCAGAGGTATATGAATCCGTTCAAGCATACAATCCATTCATGAAAGCCCTCGAAACTGATGACAAGGAAAGGGTAAGTGCTCAAGGTAAGTCTACTAAACTAGTAGACATGCCTGCTCTAGTTGACTCATCTACTCCAGGTAAATCTGTTGATGATATAAATGATGTTGACATGCACGATGCTATAACCGATCTAGATGATGATACTATGCTTACAAAGACTAGAAAAACATGGAAATCTGCTCATGATACTGAAAACATCATTGGAGACTCTACTATTGGTGTAAAAACTAGACGACAACTCTTTGAGTCACAAGAACAACCTAGTCCATCTCTGTTTTGCTGGTGTTGTTTCCTCTCATCTATCGAGCCTAAAACCATTAAAGAGGCTTTAGCTGATAGTAATTGGATCATTGCTATGCAAGACGAGTTGAATCAGTTTGTTCGAAATGACGTCTGGGAACTTGTTGATAGACCTAAACATCATAATGTAGTTGGCACTCGATGGATTTTCAAGAATAAGAAAGATGAGAATGATGTAGTTGTTCGTAACAAGGCTAGACTAGTCGCCCAAGGCTACTCACAAGCTGAAGGCATAGATTATGATGAAACATATGCTCCTGTTGCTAGACTAGAAGCCATTCGATTGTTCCTTGCATATGCTGCTTACATGAAATTTACTGTATATCAAATGGATGTTAAAAGTGCATTTCTTAACGGTATTCTTGCGGAAGAAGTGTATGTTGAACAACCCCCAGGTTTCGAAGTCAAAGGTAACCAGGTATACAAATTAAAGAAAGCTTTATATGGACTAAAGCAAGCTCCAAGAGCCTGGTACGATACTCTTTCTCAATTTCTATTAGAAAATGGTTTTACTAAGGGCAAGGTCGATAGAACCTTGTTCAGAAGACAAGAAGGGAAGGACATTTTACTCGTCCAAATTTACGTAGATGACATCATTTTTGGATCACCTAACAAAAAGCTGAGTGAAAGTTTTTCAACACTCATGCAAAGTAAATTTGAGATGTCTATGATGGGTGAAATGAATTACTTTCTTGGACTTCAAGTAAAACAGACCCCAGAAGGGATTTTCATAAATCAAGCAAAATATACTCGTAATCTACTAGACAAGTATGGTATTAAGACATGTAAATCTTCTGGAGTACCTATGCAACCTACTTACAGGATGGATCCAGACGAGAATGGTAAATGTACTGATCAAACTCATTACCGTGGTCTTATTGGTTCATTACTCTACTTGACTGCTAGTAGACCTGATATTGCATTTTCTGTTGGTGTATGTGCTCGTTTTCAAGCTAATCCAAAAGAGAGTCATATGGAAACCACTAAAAGGATTCTGAAATATTTGAAAGTAACCATCAATCGTGGTATATGGTATCCCTCAAATGATGATCTATCTCTAAGTGGCTACTCTGATTCTGATTTTGGTGGTTGTAGAATAGATAGGAAATCTACATCTGGTTCTTGTCAATTCTTAGGCACAAAACTCATTTCATGGTTTTCGAAAAAACAGACAAGTGTTGCTACCTCTACTACTGAAGCCGAGTACATGGCTGCTGGTAGTTGTTGTAGTCAATTATTATGGCTTATTCAACAGCTTAGAGATTATAATATTTGTGAATCAAATGTTCCTATTTTCTGTGATAGTAATAGTGCAATCGCCATTACACAAAATCCTGTTCTGCACACACGATGTAAGCATGTCGACGTGAAACATCATTTTATACGTGATCATGTAGAAAAGAAGGATATTCGCATGGAAAAGATTCATACTGATTTTCAAAGAGCTGATATTTTCACAAAACCATTAGCTGAGGCCCGATTTCGTGAATTATGTATTAGTCTAGGACTAATTGATCTTGATCCTACTAGTATGTAGCAATGTACTAACCAGACAGGTACATTCCTAAGAAGAAAAGAGGAATAGACAAGTTACCACAAAAGAGCGGAGCACTCGTCTACTCACTCAACAGACAGGTATACAAGGTCAGACAAGTTGACCAAACAACCCGATGAGGAAGCTGGTAAAGCTGAGGGTAATACTAAGGGAATAAACATTTAAGGGGGAATCCTTGATTTCTTAAAGATCCTTATGTTGACTCTTTAGTTTGGTAACAGTCATCTTGTTTGAACCTTGATCATTAACTTAGATTGATATTCATTCTAATTATTCTACTCGACTACCTGTATTACATCTAATCTGTAGTGCAAGAAAAGACAGGTACATATAATCGTTTGATGATTAAAGTAGACAAGCACAATCGAAGGGGAAACTCGTCTTGTGCATGCCAGTCTACTTGTCTGTTCTGGATAGACACGAACAGACAAGATAAGTGTTCCTTTGATGTAAATATTCTAAAGTGTTTAAACAAAACGAATTAAGGATATATATGTAATTTGAGTATTGAAAGTTTGAAAAACCTAGAATTGGATGTATACACTCCATTTAATGAGGTGTATATAACCTGTTCGCGCCAAAAACTCTACTGTGCTAGATCAGAGGAATACACTCCTCTACTCTACCAATAGAAGAGGCGGATTTCAAATTTCACAATACTAAATCACGTAATATTCTCGATTCCGCCAAACTGAATTTCAAAGGACTTTCATACTTAACCATTGGATTAAATCGCTCAATCTCAACCATTGATTCCAAACTCAAGGTTTAAACAAAACCCACATTACTCGTTCGTAACTGCTCACAAGTGTTTATCTCTTGATTCTCATAACTTCTCAAGTACTCAAGATCTTTCGAAATCTCTTATTTTTCTTAATCATTCTACTATGTCGATTGTTTTGATATTTGATGCCCGTACTAACATGCAAGCAAGGTTCGATCTAGGCAAGTACATTACCGAAGGAAGAGTGCATGTGGAGGGTTCGGTGTTTTTCAAAGGAAATCACACTGAAGACAACAAAGAAATTCTGATAAAGTGTTTTCGATGCGGTTTGAGACCCTATTTGGAGGCATTTCCTGAGGTTGTGCTAGAGGAAGAAGTGTTAGAATTTTATTCTACTGCAACTCGACAAGGCGACTCGATTGAAGCCTTTGTTGGAAGAAGGAGAGTGGAAATCACTCGTGATTTTCTGACAGAATCACTGAATTTGCCATCCGGTTCGATAGATATCAAAAGGTATGCTGAAGGAAGAGAGTTGAAGTATTTGAGCATTTTCTGTGGAAGAAAGCTGAAACTGAAAAGCGATGGAAAAGTTCCTGTGGTCAAGAAGAAGGAGCTACTTGACAAGTACAAGACTCTTCTTGATATCGCATCAAAAATGTTGCTAGGAGTCACTGGGAGTTTTGACTCTGTGACGCCCCAGAAAGCAAGAATAATGGCTGTGATTCATGATGGAATCACTGAAGGAAACTGGACTAAACTCTTCTTGGACAGATTGATGTATTACAAGAAGTTTGTGCAAGTTGACACCAGTACAGTCAACTGGGCTGTGACTGCGAATGTTAGCTTTGGAAACAAGCTAAGTATCATTCTACCCATCTTATTGCCCAACAAGACGAGTTGGAGTAAAGGCAAGCCATTCCATCCTCTAAAACATTATTTGAAGAAGGAGGCTCTGGCTAAGCAAGTTGCGGCTAGGTCGGCTGCCACCAGACAAGTCCAGATCAATTCTGATGATGCCATGATTGAAGCTGCCTCGTCTAGTTCTGGAGAAGACGAGTCAGGCAGTGAAGGTTCTGAAGAAGTTGAGGCTGGTACTAGTAGAAGACTAGTTCAGTATGTGGAAGAGGAGGCTATGATTGAGGCTGAAGGAGATTCGGAAGAAACTCACTCAGACAAGGAGCCTGAAACGAAAGAGGAAGAATTGCAAGTATATCGACTGGTGAGAGTCGAGTCGAGTCCTTCACCAGACAAGTCGACTGAAGAAAAGGTTGGTACTTCTTCTAGAGCTTTGTCAATTCCTCTCTCTCTCCCTGTTAAAACCAAGGCCAGATCACTCCGATCTCGTGCTAAACCTGTACCCAAAACCTCGTCAGTGTTGGCAATACATCCACTTCGAGCCAACATAACCCCACACACTACTATATTCGATACAGTTGATACTTCTACAACTGTCGAACCAAACCAAGCCACATTAACGCCCCAAGAAACCACCACCCAAATTCCTATTACCTCAACAGAATATGTTGAACCCCTCAACCCGTCTACGTCAGACAAGACACCAGTTGCCACTGCAACAACTAAGACAGGGACCCCACCTGCTCAGACCCAGTCTGATGTTAGATTTGAATCCCTTGTTTATTATCCGATGTGCTTACGGGAGAAGAGGGTTCGTGCTAAAGTTAGCAACAATCTGAAGAAGAGGCTCTCGTCTATTGAGATAGACACCTCGTCAGAACAGTATGAGAAACTCATTCGAATATGCACATGGGTTGCATTGAAGAAATCTTCTACTGATGATCTTTTTGAAGTCATACAAGGCATGGGAGGTATCTCCAATTTTATGGATTGGGAGATGGAGCAAAGGGAGAATAGTGGAGTTCAAGATTATTCAGAACTTCTCCCACCTCATGTTATTACAGCCCTGGTAAAGAGAATGCTAAATGTACCAGATGATGTATTGCCTGCATCACACATGTTTGATGTTGGTATTCAGACTGATTTTGTGGAAGGAAAGTTGACAGCTGAGTTAGTTGATGTTGCTGTTCAGACTGATCCGTCTGAGGAAGATGCTGTAAATGTTGAAGAAGAAGACAACAACTCAATCGATTTTGGTGAAGAAGATGATGAGTTTGTTGAAGCCATATTGTTTAATGAAGATGAGTTAACTGAAACTCATTCTACTGCTCATGTGTTTCCAGAAGGACTTATAGATGAGTTGAAGACAGAATTAAAGGAAGTAGTAAAGTCGTCCATTGAAGTGTTCTTAGAATCAAAGTTGAAGACAGTTCTTGTTGAACAAAATCAGTCACTAGTTGACAGCTCCAGGGAATTGTTCGTTGGAGAAGTGAATAAAATGGATTCTACTTTTCGACAAGAAATGTATACGCAAATTGAAGACTTCTTGAAACGACAAGTTGACTACTTGGAGAACAGGTCTGTTAATTTTGCTAGGTCATTAGCTGAAGAGTCTAGTAAGATGGAAAGACTATACAGAGTGAAGATTGAGATAGCAGATGAACAAAGACGAGAAGCACAAGATCAGTTGGTGCGTTCTCAAGCTATTCTCACTGAGCTGACTAAGCAAAACACCCTACTGCGTCAGACAGCTGTTCATTTCAAGGACGAATTGGCAATTAACTCGAAGAAGTTGGAGTCTACTGCTGATCGACTAGACAAGATGAGTCGTGATCAGACCCAGCAAAAGCAGATAGAGCTCGCGGCTGAAGCAATGAAGGAAGCACTGAAAGAAGAAATGACTCGATTCACTAGTCTATTCACTCTTAAGGCAAGTGATGAAGCCAAAAAGGGGGAAGAGACAAGTAAAGTTGAAGAGAAGTCAAGTGCAGAACCGGAAGTTAAAGCTGCTGCGACTGCGATAGAAGAGTTAAGGTATCCCAAGAGAGGAAGGCTGGTCAAGAAAGCTGATCTTGAAGAAGCTGAAGAACAGAAAAAGAAAAGATTGCTAAAAGGAAAAAGCATTGCGTCTCCTGAAGGTGAAGTTCAGACTAGACAAGTCAAGAGGAAACTTGTTCTAGAAAAGAAGAAAGAAGAACTAGGAGATATTCTAGCTGATATTGGTGATGAAGAGATTGAAGCTCTTCATAAGAAGCAGAAGCTGGAAGAAGTTCATTATGCTAACAAGAAATTTCTAGGAAAGCATATCAAGAATTTGCTGAAGTTGAAGACTGATCCAGATCAAGTTGAAGATGCATACATTGATAATTTCATTGATGATGAACATAAAGATGCATGGTTCAAAGTCAAGCTGAATTGGGAGTTGGATCACTGGATTATTCGCAAGTTTGGAGATCCAGAGAGCAAAGAAGAGTTATATGCAATTTTTGACAAATTCATGGAAAATCAAGACAGGAATCTATGGAACTTGATCATGAGGATTGCAACTGCTGTAAGTTTTAATATTCTTGTTCCTATTTTTCCTAAGTGGATTACTCCTATGTTAGGTTCTGGAAAAAGGATCGATTACAATCATATTAAGAAGTTTGAAGAAGACCTACTGGAGAAGGAGAAGATCGAAACGGAAGAACACATGACTATCATTCACAAAAGGCTACTAGATGCTTTTGGTGTTCCAAGTTCTTAAGAAGGTAGTATATCAGATTTATTGTTTGTTTTTTTTGCTCTGATTACTTAGTTTTATTTTGAGTAAGTATTTGTAATATCTACTGATCTTAGTTCGAAATGAATGAAAAGATAAGTACTATTTTGATGTTTAAGACAAGATAACTACTTAACTAGTCTACTATTGTGAAAAGATTCAAGTAGTTTTGGCTTCATCAAAAAGGGGGAAATTGTTGGGATATGAATCCTAGAACAAGTCCTAAATGATGAATAAAAGATAAAAGATGAAGTTTTGATAAGCCAAAAGAAGACTTGAATATTTTCTAAGTATTGACTGATCTAGTCTAGTTAAGTTGAAGTCATCTTGTACAAGACCAGTAGAATTCAAAAGACAAGTACTAGTTTTTAAGAAGACAAGTATTACTGAAAAATAAGTACGATTTATAAGTACTTCATATTTGTTATTTGTATATGTTAGATTGTTATTGAGCTATGAATAATTGTTGTATAGAGCTCATGATTTTAAATGTAATAGATAGATTCTTTGTATAGTTTTATAAGTTGACTAAGCTTTGTCACAAGAAGCTTAATGTAATGTAATAGTCTTGATAGGATTAGATAATAGGACTAGATTAGTTCTATGTTGTAATCTGAAGAAGTCTACTGCACAAGACAAGTAGAAGACACAGTCTACTACTACTGGACAAGACAGGTGCGCGACTCTACAAGACAGGTCAACTTGAAGTTAGTTACAGAAGCGTGTTGAAGATAAAGTTTGAAGGAGTTAGTTAAGGAATAACTAATTGACTAGAGAAACGCGTGAAAGGATAAAAAGAATCAGTTACAAGTTAGTTTTCAAGAAAGGTTGTTACACAACTGAAAGTTCTTGGAATTAGAAGTCTATAAATACCCCAAGGTATTCATTGGTTAAAGACTACTGAAATATTGATACTGCAAGCATTATTGAAGATTCAAGTGAAGAAATTACTTTCAGAGATAGAAGTTCAGAAAGTGAAGCTACGCAAGACAAGTGAAGATCAGAAGGCTACTACTGAACGAAGAGAAGTTTTATTTTCGTTTACTGTTTCAAGTTGCTAGTTACTTGTAAAATAGCTAGTAAGATCGAAGATATATCTGGAGATATAATCGAGAAGATCTAAGTCTTATTTCTTGGGACTTAAAGCTACAAGAACATATTGCTCGATTGGAAGAGTTAATAAGAATTTCACAACTGGGTTGAGAGTGGATGTAGACAAGTTGTCGAACCACTATAAATCTCGTGTTTGATTTACTTTACTGTTTTGTTTATTGTTTAATTGATTAATTGTTTACTTGTTAAACATACATAACTGAACAAGACTAGTTGAGTATACATAAAACAGAGTTCTCGAAATAAGTTGAGTATAATCTTTAATTGGGCTCATTGTTAATTTCGTATTCCGCATATTGTAATTCTGATATATCGAAAGATTTTAGAAAAGTCTATTCACCCCCCTCTAGACATTTTCTTTAGCTTCCCTCGATATTAACTCAACTTAGGGACCTACAAGAATGCAGTATTTAGTGCATGTGCATACTATTTGACATGTTTGTAATGAGTATATATGTAGAACACTTAAATACTTTAGATCTCAAATATGAGACAGATATAAACTCAAGTAATAAAAATTAGATAATTAGAGAAACCTTATGTTCATTGATCAAAGAAAGCTGAAAACTCAGAATTACTAGGCTTAAGGTAGATAACAGATAAATATATCGTAAAGGATCTGAAATAAAACAAAGAATTACAGAATAATTACACAATGAAATATTGTGTTTGACTAAATCTGAATGTTTGTCTTGTCCGTTCCAAAAACAGTCGCACATGTTAATGGATCATGTCGACCTGTCCTGCCACATCTCATGACTACATATGATACACGAAATCAATGGTTGATTTGATGATATTAACAATAATCGAACGATAAAAAACAATAGAAAAGTATTGGATACGTACCAAAATCTGGATCTAATATCAATATGAAATTTCTTATTCTCATTTCAGTGCATAATCGAATATGAGAAATTGAAATTGAAAATCCAATTTGGGAAATTTCTTATTTTGATTTCATTGCATAATCGAATCTCATAAATTGAATTTGAAAATCGAATTTGGGAAATTTTCTTATTTTGATTTCAGTGTATAACAAGAATCTGAAAATTTAATTTTCGAATTTGGAAAGTTAGAGAATTTATGGTAACATGACCTAAATTCTAGGAATTGACTAGCTTGCACCTTTTATGGAATTTCAAAAATCGAGTTAGTTTTTATTCACAAAATTAATTTAAATAATTAGATTAAGGGTAGTATGGGTTTTTTTGGCTTTAATTTGACTCTATTAGAAAATTATTAAACTTGGTGTTTCTATTTACTTAAGGGTGGTAATAATGACTCTATTAGGGAATAATCTATAAGATTAAAATTAAATTTATTTAGATATTATTAAGATAGATTAAATTTATTTAAGTTAGAGTGAAATTGACTTAGATTTATGAAAAATTAATGCAAATTTATTGTTTTAAATTACGTCGTCAAATTTTAAATCACCGACTTGCCCGCGAATATTTTGAATGATTTACGTTTAGACTTTTAACACGCATATTTCACATATAAAATATTTGGCAATTGCTTATGTTTACCAGTTACATGTATGTAATTGGCTATTTACCCTCCATTTTTAATAAATACACACTCCCTTTTTGCACTCCCTTCTTTTAGGCACTTATGTGTACAAGTTACATACATGTAACTAAATCCTATTTTTTACATAGGTTATTAGTTTTTTACCTTCTTTTTTATTAATTTCACCCCCAAATTTTTAAAAAGAAAAATACATGTAAAATACTATATTACCATTTTATCAATTAAATTAAAATACAACTAATTAAAATTATAATTATACACCGACTATCGATTCACCAATGAATAACCACGAAGTCAAATATTATTCTATTTTTTTAACTTTTAAAAAATAAATATAAAAACATAACGAATATTAAAAAAAATATGAAACTCAAAAATAAAATTATGAAATAAAATTTTCAGTTTTTTTTTTTCAAAAAATGACCAAAATTTAGAAAAAAAATACAAAAAAAATTGAAAAATAAACTAAACTAAAAAAATTCAATTTTTTTTTTCTAATTTGGGTATAAATGTATGAATATGACATGCTCAGTTTCTAGATTTAATCTGATTTATAATAACTAAGATTATTTTGTTATGTTTTCATTATTTCTAAAATGATATTTGGTTTGTTACAAGTTTTTTAAGGTTGTAGATTATTTTTTAAAACTAATTAATACTATAATCTAATTGAAAAATAAAATTTATATTTAGAAACTTAAATGAGTTGAGAATTGGAGAAGAAACCAACATAATATTGCATCAGCCTTATTGTTTTCTTTGGGGTCATCGTCATGTTGATGCATTCATATGTTTATTGAGTGTGATCGTATCTATTAATTGAATTGTGTGTTAAGTGTGATTCATTCTCACTTTTGTTCTTCTTACTAGTTAGTTAATATCATTTTTTTAATATTGATGTATTAATTTGCATGATATGCGTGAAATTATAAATGTTTTAAGTTATGTATTTTTTGTTAAATATAAATATTAGTTTAAATACGATATAATATTAGTACGCCTATGGTATAGTACTAGTTAATATATTGTATAGTACTAGAGATTAATGTGGGTATAAAAATATTACGGAGTATTTAATATATGAACTAATATTATACAATATTTGAATTTATACTATACTATATTTGAACTAGTACCATAGAGTATGTGAACTAATACTATACAATATGTGAACTAATACTATACTATATCTGAACTATTACTATAAAGTATGTGAACTCGAAATTCGAAAAAATTGAAACATATACCAATATAAACTAATATTATACTGTATATGAACTAATATGTACAATACTGCATATTAACTAATAATATATCATAATACTTATCAACGGTTATTATAAAACTTATAAATTAAAAATTATATTCATAAAAAATTAAAATAAAGTGATTAAAAAATGAAAGTTCAAATGAAAAAAATAATTAAACAATGTAAAACGAAGTTAAATTTGTAAGGAATGAAGTAAAATTTTGAAAGGATAAGGTGAAAATTATACACCAATTAATTAAAGTAAAATAGTACCAATAAAATTGAACACTTGCCTAAGAGAGGTGAGACCGTGAGAGTTTTATTTTTTAAAACAAATTATTATTATACTATTTAATACTTAAAAAAACAATTAATATTATTTTTAAAATTTTCTTATTAGATTTTAAAATTTTAGAATAATTATTTATGACATAAAAAGAAATTACTTTAAAAAAAAATTATCATTTGAAACACAAATGATAAACAGGAAGAAAAATAAATTTAAAAAATTATATTAAAAAGATAAATATAAATATCAATTGAGTAAAATAAAATTTTAAAAAATTAATGGAGTATTAGTTTTTAATGATAAAATTAAAAAAAAAAATTAATTGAAGTAAAATAAAGGCCAATGAAAAAATGTATGTGTTAAATTGATATAGTAAATGAGTCATGTGTTATTGGATTGAATATAGTAAATGAATCATGTGTTATTTGTAATGAGTTATTTGATTGGATATAGTAGTTACATATATTGGATTGGATATAGTAGTTACATACATGTAACTTGTACACAAGAGTACAACTCCTAATATTTTATACGTAGAATAGTAAAAAATTTCAATATAATCTCACCAACCTATAATATTAAGATTATAATTTCATAAATATAAAATATTACCATAAAAAAAATATATGGATGAATAAAGAATTGTTGGATTTCATAAATTTTAAAAAAAATCTTCAAATGTAAGAAGAAATATACATAAATTACAAAAATCTTCAATCTTCAAAATTTATGAGTAGACAATCTTCAATCTTCAAAATTTCTTAATTGTTGAATTTATATTGAATAGGACAATCTTCAAATCTTCAAAATCCAAAATCTTCAATAAATTGATTATAATCAATGGATGATATAAAAAGTAAAATTGAGAATGAATGAGAAATTAGGGATTTTGAGAAGAGATGAGGGATTTATATAGAAAATAAGATTAAGAATGTAAGGTAAGATTAAGTTTTAAAATGGATGGATGAGATTAAAAGAAAAGCGTAGAATGAATAAGAATTCCGGGATTTTGAAATATAGTGTTGTAAAAAATGTTTGCAAATATATATTAGGGAAAATATCAATTTTGGTCATCCAATTTTATCTCTTTTCATATTTGGTCACCCACATTTAGTCACTATAAAAATTGGTCACCCATTCTATCAAAATTGATCACTCTATTAGTCAATCAGCAAGAATAGTCAATCAGCAAGAATAAACCTGTGCAAAAATTACCAATATTAATTTACATTATATTTATAAGAGTTTATTAACCATATAGACAAAGATCCAAGCCCATATTTTAATTCAAGACAAAAATTCTAGATATTAGAGTTTAAGACAAATCTATATTTTACATTCTTAATATGCCCTCAACTCAATTCTGGAGGTTACAATTTGAATAAGTTTCTCTTATTTGTAGTTGACCTTTCCATTTACGGTTGAAACCGAATGTACTCATTCAATTCATTGTTTTCATTACTCCCTCAATTAATGCAACATCTCTTTAAATTATTCAACATTAATTATATAATTAAATAACATTTATCATATTTAAAAGCTTTTTAACTGCAATGTTGTTCGAATAAATTAATTATAAATTCTCTTTTAATAGTTATAAATGTGTTTTTAATATTTTATTTATTCTTATTCAATTAATTAATTTTTCAAAGCTTCTAACAACAGTTACACGTAATTTAATAAAATATCCCCAGTATCTATAATTAAACAAATAATTTTTAATATGTATTATTTTTAATAATTTTTGTATCATTTTATAAATAAATTCTAATACTTTTTTGTCATATAACTTAATATATCAATTTTCAAAATAGTCAAATACTCCGTATCCTTTATTATAGAATCTATATTATTATTGTTTATATTTCCAAATAACAATAATGAAAATATTAAATTAACGGATATATATGTATTATATGTTATATGTATTTTTAATGCATATATGCTATTATATGTATTAAATTTTAGCATATTAATTTATATATGAACTACTTTGTGCATATATTATACTACATTTGCTATGCATATTTGTTGTATAGTAATTATATTAAAAAAATAATAGTGTTTATACCTTTTGTAAGTTCCTTTTTATTTTCTAATTAATTTTAATTAAAAGAAATATATATTCAAATAAACGGAAACTTTTGAACTAAAAGAGAACTATATATATATATGAATTTCAATCTGGATAATAATTTATGTATTTATCCGTATGATTGTGTATACTGAATATTAATATGAATAATTTATGTATTATATAATTTACATGTATTGATGTATGCCTATACTATATTATATGTATTATATTTGTGCATGTTCTTTAATATATGATTTATTTTATGCATATGATTATTAACAAATACCTTTAATTCAACCACAAGCAAAAATCAATGATAAAACAAACCAAACAAACCAATACAATTTAATTTATATGTATTGTATCATATGATGAAACCGAATGTAAATATGTACTACTTGAACAGAATAACACTATATGTATGCATCTTTCTTTACTCACTAAGTCTGCTATCTATTTTCTATTTTCTTTAGGCTCTTTAGGCGCTTATTCATAATTTTTCTTCCTCCTTCATTAATCTGAATGTCGGATCTCTTCCGTCTAGTCATCTGCAAAAAATATATTACCAAATTGTATGGAAATTAAAATCTTTAGCCACATGCAAACACATCTTAAACGAATATGCCCCATCCATACTAAATAAATAGATTTTCTTATAAATATAGAAAAATTATAGTAAAATACGTTTCTATGATTTTATAAAATGATCTAATCATCGAATCGAATTTACCTCATATGCTATTTATTATGTTTCTCTAAAATGCAAAAAAACAGAGATCGTTAGAACTAAGAAAACAGAGAAGGAAACATCTTATGCAAAGCCAGTATAATCAACGAAGAAAACATCTTATAAAATGCATGTAGTAGAATTTTTTTTTAATCATCCCTAAAATCAACGAAAAACCCAGTATATGCATACCCCTAAAAATTAGATTTTTTCCATAAACCCAATATCATTTATTCATAGAATCGAACAACAATAATATGCAGGATATGATTTTTCCACTCAATACCTTGAACGATTCTCTGCACAAGCGTTGTTCTTACTTTTTGTTTTCTTCTTCGAGCTTCAATGGAGAGAGAATAAAAAATGTTTTAGGAATTAATGTTGGATGAGTTGTTAGGAAAGTTATTTGAATTAAGAATTGGGCGTGATTATCGAACAAATAAATATTTCAAATTTTTATTAAAGGTTTTGGATTTAGTTGACTTTCTTTTGCTTAAATTAATTAAATCTTCTTATTTCAAAATTGAAATTCTTATCAAAACAGTAGGGTATAATTGTACTTTAATTTGTTAATTTGACTTGATTTGTAACTGTAATAAAATTTTCCTTGAATTAAAAAACTTAGGATTAATTTTCCCTATTTATAATAGATTAGAAAGAATTCTAATGCATCTTCTCTATCCATGCATCTTCTAGAACGTGATTCATTAATCAACTTGTATAGTAAAAAAATTTAAGTTTTTAATAATTATTTAACTCAATTATGAATTCATTTTTGTTGGTTTACTTTTTATTTTACATTTGACAGGAATGAGAAACTCAAGAGATAGAATGGAACTTTGTACTCTGTTTTTTTTAACAATTGTACTCTGTTTTTCAATTCTTGGTTTCATATTGAATTTGTATAATAATTGGAGATATAAACTTATTTCAATTCATTTCCCTATTTATAATTATTGGAGCATAATTTGTCAACGCGACCTATTATAAATATAATATAAATATTGGTAAATTTTGCACATATAAATATTGGTAATTTTTGCACATGTTTCATTCTTCTTCTAAGTTTGTTTCATTAGTTTTGTGTAAGATGCATGAGAATTTTTTAACCTTAGGTTTTGAGAAATTTCACGGTTCAAAACTCTTTAGTGAACGACAGATGGACTAACAGAGTGATCAATTTTGATTCTTACTTCTAAGTTTGTTTCATTAGTTTTGTGTAAGATGCATGAGAATTTTTTAACCTAGGTTTTGAGAAATTTCACGGTTCAAAACTCTTGTGATCAATTTTGATGGGTTTGATAGTGACTATGTGGTGGGTGACCAAATATGAAAAGATTTAAAACTTGGTGACCAAAATTGATATTTTCCTTATATATTTTCCTTATATATTATAACGATACTCCCTCTGTCCACCAAAAGTGTGCTCACTTTTTTTTATATGACAATTATTCAACACAGGAAGCACAATTGCCCGGTTTGATTTTCTTTCAGATTCATGTTCTAACAACTAGACATGCATTTATAAAAAAAAATAACTACAAACTAGTGTATCATCATTTACATGCTGATTCCAGTGTCCAAACGATTTGTCTCCAGCTGCAAGCTTAGCCAAGAGATGAAACATCATCACAGCAGCATCAGCGTCGGACACAAGTAGTTCACCTGATACCACAATCAATCACACGAGTACGAAAAACAATGAACTATCAGCTCTTATTTTTATATGAAGTAGTACCGAAATTAGGTTAAATACATTTGTTTATCTCTTAAGTTGTAGTACCGACTTTGACTTTCGTCCTCTAAAATTTTCGACTTTAAAATTAGTCCTCAGTTTTTTAGTCTTTTTACCGAAAAGCATAGATTATTTTTAGCTTGAAATAACGACTGAACACTTATGTTATGACGTACATTTTCGCAATCTGAATTTTTAGCACTATCAAAATCATCAACACTGTCTAACGTATCATCATCTACAGACTGGATGGGTTACCTCTATGTACTGATAAAAGGACTAAAAAAATTGAGTTTTGTAAACATAGAAGACTAATTTCAAAGTCGAAAAACCGACAAAAACTAAAACCGGTGCAATTTAAGGGACAAAAAAATAAATCAAGGAATATTCTTCTGACAAAAAATCTCTATCGACCCTACAACTCAAGTATTAACTAACGAGGTCTGAAGGAGATTATTCTTGAATTCTTCTCAATGAGGCATCATCAACCTTAAGAGATTCACTATATGTTAACAATTTAGTGCTGCATGAACTTATCGATCATTGTAGGGTGACCACATGCATATATATTTGTTTTTATAGGTCCCGAGACGTTAGAAGCAAGACTTACTGTGAGGAACTAACAAACAATTTCAGCAGCAACGGACCTCTATACTTTACTTTAGTTTTTTTGTTTGATGTTTCAGTCCGATAGTTTTATTGATCTATCCAGTTTTCTTGGCATCGGTTAAATGTACTAAAAACAACAAAAGCTGGGAGATTTAAAATTCTTAAAACTAAATAAATAAAAACATTAAAAACGAAGCTGATACCATCGAACAAAGGCTTACCAACAAATATGTTCCAGTTGCTGAACTGAAACTTAGTTTGACGCTGAACCAGCAGCAACACATGGAGCTCGGTTGTCATTCTCACTCGAAGGGGCTATGGATGGCCGTGCAGTAGGATTAGGAGTTGATTCGTCTTCAGAATTGTGTAATACTGTAGTCGTGCTTCTTGTACCATCACCAGCTATCTCAAGATGATCCATCATTCGAGATACAGTAGCAACACCTTGGTCAGACTGTCTACGGATTTCAACGGTGGGGTGGTCAGGCATTTGACTATTACGAGCAAACAGTCTCTCCTTCCAACCTCTTGTGGTCTTTGTTATTGATTCCTTATATCTGAAATCGTAAACAATATAGTTAAGCAAATGCTGAAAGAATGGGCTTTTATTTATTCTCCCTAGCAGCAGGCAAAAATGTATGGTCTAGATATAAGTAGATTCAAAAGGAAATCACATCTTTCACATACTTAGTTGACAATGTACTAAATCGAGATTGACAAATTAAATTTAAAATATATTATAAACTTAATTGAATTCCTTACCGGCACTAACGGTCCTACGTTCCCCATTGTGACATTGTCCCTCCTTTACGTCAAAGAAAGAAGAAATTGTGATCGGGAGCAAACTGAGTAAGTGAAGACTTTTTGGGCCAAGTCCATTTAATTAAAAGTTGAGAATGTTTTGGGCTAACATTTAATTAAAAGTGGGCATCCCAATTGTTTTATCAAATAAAAGAACTAAATTGACCAGCCAATTTCTTGAATTGTGAGTGAGCAATAACAAATGTACAAAAAAAAAAAAAAAAACAGAATGTTCTTTCAACAATTACAACGAAAAAATACATCAATTTTTCAAAATAATCTCATCTTCATGTTGAGCCCCCTAAAATATTATAAAACATGCTGAAATTTTATAATGAATGAACAAAAAGTTCCTCAAAATTATTTCACACAATTGATGTCTTTTGCCTTTTCTTTTTAATGACAAAATCATTATCATTTTTATCTTAGGTATTATTAGATGAAATTGTGTCATCATTCTCATGAATTCAGGACCTTTATGAGTGATTCTAAAGTGAGAGAGTGCTATACTATGATTATTTTGATAATTACACTTACAAAAATAATACACACATTCAGCTTAACTAAACAATCTATACATATTTGGGGAGGGTAAATAACAAGCACGGAGGGTACAAATTCAATACTAAAAAATCAATTAGCATAATAACTAAAATTTCGCTAAACAAAAATGATTTTTCTATTAAAAAAGTGATTATAGAATTGAATTCAGATATAACTGATGGAGGTCGAGATTAAGAATTTACCATCGGTGATTTTGAGCTCCGCCGACATTTTCCTCTTCTTCTGTTAACATCTTTTACAATCTGTTGACATCTTTTACAATACACGAACGATTGACGAAAAAAAATCATCAAAGGATGTTAGTTCATAATCGAAAACAAATTACAGCAAATGGTAGTAGGGGTTTTATCTGTGAATCCTTTCTTCTTTCAAAATCAAAACTGGAGTTTTTTGGTTTGCAAGAGCAAAAGGAATGAAGTATTTGACCGGACTGGGGCGAGTTACTTTACTTATATATGTATGGGAATGAGAATGGACCGGGAGAACGTCGTATTTTGGTTGTCTATAAGTTTTTCATTCTTATATTTCATATATCTCATTTTTTTATTCTATAATTTAATCACTTCTCATCTATGTGACTAAAAGTAATGAAAATTTTATAAACGGACGAAGTACTTTCCTCCTCATCTCACTCATTTCATTTTTTTATACTTCCTCATTCAATAAAAGTATGCTCATACATTTGGACACCAATTTTTTTTAAAAAAAAGATAATAAGGGTATTGTGAGCTTGTTATGAGATAAAAATAAAGTAATTGATTATATAAAGGTAAATTGACCAAATAAAAAAAATGAGTATATTTAAATACATGGAGGGAATATTATTTTCCTCTCTCAATCACATTCAGAGTACTTACTTGTATATCTATTGTTTTATCATTTTTTATTTTTTATTATTTTCTCTCTCAAATTTATTATATATCTATTATTTTATCATTTTTTATTTTTTATTTTTTATTATTTTATCTCTCTCAAATTTATTATATATCTATTATTTTAGCCAAATACTTGTATACACCCGCGGATACGTTGTCCCCTTCATTTAAAAATTAAAATTCAATTTATCAATTTTTTCTTTCTCTCTCTTCATTCCCGTTATTCTTCTTCCTCACTAAATAAATCACTTTTCCCTCTTTCTCTCTCATTGTCCTTTTTCAATACCACCTCCGACGACTTTTGGTCAAATGATTCCTTCTCCGTCACACTATCCGATCTGACGGCATCATCTTTGTCCTCATCGTCGTGTTGAAGAATCGCCTGAGTGTCATTAGCGTTGCTCGTCCTTTCAGTTGCAGAGCTGCTCCCGTTGGAGCTCCTCCGCATGAAGCCCCCTCCCTCCGTCGCCGCTCGCAACCTGCAGCAGCGCCGCCCCTGCTCGCGACCAGAAGCCGCCGCCTACTGGATCTGAAGCCGCCGCTGCCGGCCATCAAAGGGCGGAGTCCGCCGAGGTACCAGGTGGAGGGCTGCAGAGTAGATCTGAGTGATGCACAACCAAAATGGCAAAAAAAATCTAACATTATGTGCCCCCGTTTCTCTGAATCGCTTGATTGAAGTGATGATGAGACAACGATAAATCCGTGTAAGACATATG
This sequence comes from Galeopsis tetrahit, assembly GCA_963675135.1. Lineage (NCBI taxonomy): Eukaryota > Viridiplantae > Streptophyta > Magnoliopsida > Lamiales > Lamiaceae > Galeopsis > Galeopsis tetrahit. Next base: position 9,857,908 of record OY776124.1, read on the forward strand.
TAGCAGTTGTGGAGGTGAGAGATGAAAATTTGCCCCGATTGTAGAATGCAAATGAGGGAAACGAGCTCTAGCTTCGTTGAAAAACGAGCCTCGAGTTTGCCATTCTGGTATATGTAGAATGACAACTTCATTATGTGCAGCGAATCTATGTTGCTCCAGGTTACTGCTAAGCTTTGCCTTCAAATTAGTTATGTAGAAAACAAAATAAATTAGTACTCCCTCCGTCCCGGTATAAGTTTCCCCTTTCTTTTGGGTGTTTTGATTAAGGAATATGATAAAATAATAGATGTAGTACAAGTGATGTGATGGTGAGAGAGAAAATAATAGAGTAGTATGAGATGAAGTATAATAAAATATTAGATAAAGTATAAGTGATGTGATTGAGAGAGAGAAAATAATTTACCAAAAATTGAATAGGAAACTTATTGTGGGACATCCAAAAAAGGAAAGTGGGAAACTTATAGTAGGACGGAGGAGGGAGTATTATTATTATTATAAATAATGAGTTAATATTTGTAGACATTTTAATGTATAAAAAAAGTAGAGATTTAAGATTTGGTCATGTTAGCATGTAAAAAGACTTGAGACATTTCACTCATTTCACCTATTTATTTGATTGATTGAGAAAAGCAAAATGATTTCACTTATTTGTTTCATTTTTTTTTTATGTTCGGGTATTTTATAGTCAGAGTGTCGTATGGATGACTACCGTAGTCAATTAAATCTGAATCATTAAAAATCAAATCTGAAGGCTTAAATCTGATGATCTGCTACCTTTTGTACTTTGTGTTGAAAATATTCAACGTATGTGTCGTATGGTGTCATACATTTTTATTTTTATATTTAATTTAATTAAAATATATAATTATAAAATTACGTTTTTATCCTTATGTAATATATTTTTTTTTATATTTGTTGGTGTATTCCATTATTTATGGAAAAGTTTTAAATATGGAAATTTTAATTTTTCTTATAAGAATATATGATGTAACAATAAAATATCACTAATCATTTACCATAAATAATTTATATTTATAATTATTTGAAAAAATAAATATAATTTTGAAAATTTGATTGTGCACGAATCTAATTCATAGTTCTGTAATTTATATGTGCACGACCCAGAAGTCGTGCACCTCTGCACGGTCAATGCCTACTACACCGTGCAAACTTAAAAAGTTTTTGTAAGTCCACAAGTGCACGACCCAGGAGTCGTGCACCTCTGCACAGCCAATGCCTACTCCACCGTGCAAATTCAAAAACTTTCTGTAAGTCCACAAGTGCACGACCTAGGAGCCGTGCACCTCTGCATGGCCAATTCCTATTACACCGTGCAAATAAAAAAAAATTATGCACGACCTTCGTTCCGTTATAATGCCACACTGGTCGTTCTCTCGTTTATCAGGGTATTCAACACATGTTATACGTCGATATTCACATTATACACAATACTCGTATAAAATATCAGGTGGATCTAGAAGAATGGTATGTACGGTGTCGTTAATGACGTTAACGACCTTCGTTTCGTTATAATGTCACACGGGTTGTTATCTCGTTTTCGTGTGTCAACTATGAAACCTAAGTTTCTCGATATCACCATTTTACAACTTAACATGTTTTTAAAAATAGGACGACATAGTTTTACTAAAGTTAACGTGTTTAAAAAACGATGCATGGTTTGATTGATAAACAACACATGATTTATATAACTTAGAATATAGTGATTGAGTGAAATGACCGATGATTAATCAGTGGTGTACTATCCAATGAACATGGCATCCGAAACGTAAATAATCACTCTAGACCCTTTTAAATAATGGTCATGGAAGTTATTCGACACTTGTACACAACATACTGTGTCGTTAGTTACGTTAACGACCTTCGTTCCGTTACAATGTCACACGGGTCGTTCTCTCGTTTATCGGGGTATTCAACACACGTTATACGTCGATATCCACGTTATACACAATACTCGTATAAAATATCAAGTGGATTTAGGAGAATGGTCGGTACGGTGTCGTTAGTGACGTTAACGACCTTCATTCCGTTATAATGTCACACGGGTTGTTATCTCGTTTTCGTGTGTCAAATATGAAACCTAAGTTCCCCGATGTCATCATTTTACAACTTAACATATTTTTACGAAAAGGACGATATGATTTTATTTGGACAAGCATAATCAGTGAAAAAAACTTACTTCTTGCTTCGATTCATTTGGACAAGGAACCTTCTTGCTTTCGTTTTTCCTTCATAAGAATTAAAAAGACCTTCATTCAATTGTTAACAAAGAACCCTAACACGTCTTCGATGGAATTGGGGAAGAAGGGTAGATTTAATTTTTGTATTGGTTAACAAAGAACCCTAACACGCCTTCGTTCCCAACATACTACTGAGTATGTTCTAATTTAATTTCTTTATTATTTAATTATTTTTGTATTGGTTAATTTAATTTTTATATATATAATTGTGCTTAATATATAAAAGAAGGGTAGAATAGTAATTTGTGCTTAATATATATATATATATATATATATATATTTTAAAAAATATTTTAATAAAAGAAGGGTAATATAGTAAATAACAAAATACAATTTAAAAAATGATTTAATTAATTAAAACCTGTATAATAGGTATCATGTTCATACAAAGCATACGACGCCACGTGGAGCATTTCGACGCGTTGACTATATAGTCACTTTGTACTATTTGACTACACTAAGAAAAACCCTAGTATGAATGCTAAGTCCTTTGGCTACAGAGTAGATTTGAATAGTATTAATGATTTCTGTTTATGGTATTATTGATTATTAATTGTGGTATTACTCGTTATTGTTTGTGGTATTACTGATTATGTGAAATTATTTATTATTGCTTAAAACATTACTGATTAATGTTCATGGTATTACTAATTACTGTTCATGGTATTACTGATAATTATTTTTGTTATTACTGAATATAACTAGATGTGTGAAATTATTTGTTATTGTATAAAATTTTACTGATTAATATTAATGGTATTACCGATTATTGTTTGTGGTATTACTAATAATTGTTTTTGGTATTATTGAATATAATCAGATGTGTGCAATTATTTTTTATTATATAAGACATTACTAATTATTGTTAATGATATTACTGATTACTGTTTATGTATTACTGGTTATTACTTATTGTATTACCGATTATAATAAAATCAGACATATAATATTATTTTATATTAAAATTTTAAAAATACTAATGAAAAAAAATGAAGAAATAAAAAATTTGAAATAAAAACTGAAAATGGAAAAAAAAAATTAAAAAGAAAAAAAATTGAGATTTGTGACTAATTTCGATAGTTTTTTTTATGTTTTTACGATTTTATTTTTAAAAATATGGGTGATTTAGTGGTGAATCGACAATAACTCGGCTGCAAATTGTAAATGTATAAATTAGGGTTGATTTTATTATATTTGGTGTAAATTAATAAAAAGATAATATAGTTTTTAAAATGTAATTATTTTAAAAAAAAAAATTGGGGGTGAACTCAAAAAATGAGCATGTGCAAATAATTTGGGAGTGAACTCATAAAGTTAGTGGGTGCAGATAATTGTGGGTAAAAAATAAATTAGGGGTGAACTCATAAAATAAGCGGGTGTAATCGTAAAAAAATGATTTGGGGGTGAACTCATTAAATTAGTGGGTATATATAAAATATAAATAAAAAAATTAAAATTATGGGGTACGGTGCATACAGATGCACACAAGTGTTACCCATTATTTTATCATATTTTTTAATTACATGTATATTTAAAACACTAATACATTATTATTATTAATTAATTAGGTGGCTTCTCAAATACTCCCTCATATTTTTAATATAAGTCGTTTTGACCTTTCGTTTTCTTTGCAAAATATAAGTCGTTTGCACTTTTCAATACAAATTAATTGCATTTATTCCAAATTTACCCTTAAAATCAATAAATATTTATATAAATGTATTTTTTTATGAGAATTACAAACATTAATTAAGGGTAAAATGAAAAGTTAATTATTTTCTTAATATGTGTGCATGAGCTTAGGATGACATATATTTTGAATAGGAGGGAGTATATCAATACTAGATGAACGTTGAGTTGCGAAAAAAATATATTTATTGTTTTTTTTTTTTTGATGGGGTTTACAAGATCATAAAATAAAGTAACAAATCACGAGCCTAAGATCTTGATCTTCAAACCAAACGGATATCGCCGTCCACTCCAATCGCGTGAAGAAGGAAGACGAGCTTCCCTTTGCCTTAACAGGTGTCCAGGTCTGCAATCTTTAAATGAGACAACCCCACACTAAGGTGTTCTCATATCAAGAATAGGAAACAGAATAAACAGACAAAGTTCCACGAGTACCCGATTCAAAAGTACCATAGCACCAGGGCTCTCGAGGGTACCTCAAAGAGACCAACCATCAAAAAAAGTCTCACAACCCGCGCAACCGAAACAACCAACAGAAACAAAAACAAAAACTAAGCAAGCATCAAAACTACCTAAGAAAGCAATAAAATAGGATCAACGAAAAAATACCTGAACGGTCACCGTGGCTCCGTTACGGACAAGATCTACGTTGATCCCAAACAAGAACCGAAAAAACTAAACCAGATCTACAACTCAAATATGTAGATCTACAACTCAAATTTGCAGATCTACAATTCAGATCTAACGAAAATTAAAATAACGGAAGATTGAAGAGAGGCGGAAACCAATAAATCTGAGGCAACAACGAAGACAGAGGAGCAACAGGGACAAGATCGATGACGGCAACGTGAACGACGGATCTACGACGGTGACGGAGGCCGGTGAAGAAGGGAGAAGCAACTCTCTAGAGAGAGAAGCTCTCCCTAAAATATATTTATTGTTGTATTATGTTGTTTAGTATTGGTTAAAAAATGAGCATCATATTATTTATTTTATTTAATGTGATATAAAATTAAAGAAATTAACAAATTATAATATCCCTTGGCTATGCCCTAGGCCTAGCTACCCGAAAGGAACGTACGACTCAGTCTACTAACGTCCGTCCGATTTGGCTCAATTATTGAATAAGTTTAGTTCAAACCTTTTTTTTAAAACATAGCATATTCACTTAGGTTGTGTTTAGATGGAGGGATTTGATTTAAGTAGGTATTTCAAATGAAAAGTTTTAAAAATAGATGAATTTTAAATGACATGATTTTAGTGAAAATTTAAAATCTCTCAATTTTAACTTAAAAAAATATACTAAAAGTGGAGTGCATTTGGATGATGGATTTGAAATCCATAGATCAAATCTCTCCATCCAAATGAAGCCTTAAATAGATGTTTTGCACCTTACGAAACTGAGACCAAGAGGAGAAACACTTTCAAATCTCAAGCCTACACTAGACCAACTATTTTCAAACGATTATGTGTTATTTTCTCCCACGTTGATCAATCTACAAGATGCACACTAAACACTATGCACTGTACATAAATAAGCATTTTGAAAAGAAAAAAAAATTCGGAAAAACTCGATAAAAAAGAAATTTCAAAAAATATAGTTAGTGAATGATGATTAAAAAAAACAGTATAAACTCAAGCAACTTGAAGACTTCCTGGATTAATACATTCAGACATATAAGAGAGGAGAAGCCAAATGAAATCATGACAATTATTCAACACAGGAAGCACAATTGCCCGGTTCGATTTTCTTTCAGATTCATGTTCTAACAACTAGACATGCATTTATAAAAAAAATAACTACAAACTAGTGTATCATCATTTACATGCTGATTCCAGTGTCCAAACGATTCGTCTCCAGCTGCAAGCTTAGCCAAGAGATGAAACATCATCACAGCAGCATCAGCGTCGGACACAAGTAGTTCACCTGATACCACAATCAATCACACGAGTACGAAAAACAATGAACTATCAGCTCTTATTTTTATATGAAGTAGTACCGAAATTAGGTTAAATACATTTGTTTATCTCTTAAGTTGTAGTACCGACTTTGACTTTCGTCCTCTAAAATTTTCGACTTTAAAATTAGTCCTCAGTTTTTTAGTCTTTTTACCGAAAAACATAGATTATTTTTAGCTTGAAATAACGACTGAACACTTATGTTATGACGTACATTTTCGCAATCTGAATTTTTAGCACTATCAAAATCATCAACACTGTCTAACGTATCATCATCTACAGACTGGATGGGTTACCTCTATGTACTGATAAAAGGACTAAAAAAATTGAGTTTTGTAAACATAGAAGACTAATTTCAAAGTCGAAAAACCGACAAAAACTAAAACCGGTGCAATTTAAGGGACAAAAAAATAAATCAAGGAATATTCTTCTGACAAAAAATCTCTATCGACCCTACAACTCAAGTATTAACTAACGAGGTCTGAAGGAGATTATTCTTGAATTCTTCTCAATGAGGCATCATCAACCTTAAGAGATTCACTATATGTTAACAATTTAGTGCTGCATGAACTTATCGATCATTGTAGGGTGACCACATGCATATATATTTGTTTTTATAGGTCCCGAGACGTTAGAAGCAAGACTTACTGTGAGGAACTAACAAACAATTTCAGCAGCAACGGACCTCTATACTTTACTTTAGTTTTTTTGTTTGATGTTTCAGTCCGATAGTTTTATTGATCTATCCAGTTTTCTTGGCATCGGTTAAATGTACTAAAAACAACAAAAGCTGGGAGATTTAAAATTCTTAAAACTAAATAAATAAAAACATTAAAAACGAAGCTGATACCATCGAACAAAGGCTTACCAACAAATATGTTCCAGTTGCTGAACTGAAACTTAGTTTGACGCTGAACCAGCAGCAACACATGGAGCTCGGTTGTCATTCTCACTCGAAGGGGCTATGGATGGCCGTGCAGTAGGATTAGGAGTTGATTCGTCTTCAGAATTGTGTAATACTGTAGTCGTGCTTCTTGTACCATCACCAGCTATCTCAAGATGATCCATCATTCGAGATACAGTAGCAACACCTTGGTCAGACTGTCTACGGATTTCAACGGTGGGGTGGTCAGGCATTTGACTATTACGAGCAAACAGTCTCTCCTTCCAACCTCTTGTGGTCTTTGTTATTGATTCCTTATATCTGAAATCGTAAACAATATAGTTAAGCAAATGCTGAAAGAATGGGCTTTTATTTATTCTCCCTAGCAGCAGGCAAAAATGTATGGTCTAGATATAAGTAGATTCAAAAGGAAATCACATCTTTCACATACTTAGTTGACAATGTACTAAATCGAGATTTGAGAGTCTCGCTGAACGACTGGAGATCTGATGGTCCAGCTCTATCTTGATTACCAGGAGAAGTCTGAGCAGAAGACCTAGAAGAAGAAAATAAGATTGTCATGTAAAACAGAACTAGGATCCCGTTTGCTGGGTGCTTACAAGCTCCTTAAAACAGGTTATAAGATATTTAGGAGCTTATATGATCTCCAAAAGTGTGTAAAAAATGACTTTTAACAGCTTATAAGATCTTAAAATATTTCTTTTTCGTCCGTCCCAATGAAAGTTACCCATTCCTTTTTTGGCCGACTATTTTCTCTCAAATTTCATTATATTCTTCTTTCTCTCAATCACATCACTTCTAATACATCTACTTATTCGTACATCTAATAAGCTCTTGAAATCATTTATAAGACGTATAAAATAAGCTTAGCCAAATGGACTCTAATGTTAATCAGAGCTAGAATAACTTTATAAAAGTGAAAAATGAAAAATACCTGTTGCTTGAAGGCATTCCATGTTGACTTGCAGCAGTACTTGATCCCGAGGCTGTAGTCATAATCTGGCCAGCTTGGGCAGAAGATATTCGCGGAATAAGCTGTGAAGAATCTTCGACGGCAATAAAAGGAGAATTTGGGGCAGCTATCATGACTGCAGGAGGAACAGATGAAGTAGCCGAGGTTCCAGAAGCTCCATTAGGATGAGTCGAGAAAACCAAAAACTGAGGACGACCTTGCCCAGAAGACCTGTTCCGTTGACCATCCCTCCGAGCAAAGTGACGAGCTCTCCCCATAGCAGCAGCAGCAGCTAAGTGCTGAATAATTCGTTCTTCAAGTTCAGACTCACTTGCACTAACTGGCAACTGCATAAGAAGTATCAAAGAATATTACGAAAGGATATAGCCTGGCCGGTTATATTTAGCAATAAATGGAATATTGAAAATGAGGCAGGAGAAAATAGGGGACTAACATGCTGTAATTCAAAGTCTCCGAGTGTTGGATGGTGGAATATAGCAGTATTTCTAGGTGGATTCATGCGTACGTTTCTTTCATGCTCCACAGCATCGAGCAATTCCTGGCTGCCAAATAAGAAGAGCAAGCAATAAGATTCTTAATAGAATGCAATTTGTAATGAAAAACAGCAAAGCAAATGGAACTTAAGCGAGCCATATTAATATACCTGTTCGGATCCTTCAAGCTGATGGGCTGCCAACACATTGGGCACTGCGAGCTTCTCTGGCACCTACATTTTTCTTTCGATTAAATTTCTAATGGGGATCCATCATTTAAAAATTATAAAAATGGTCCACATCAAAATGAGGTGGATTACAACTATGAATCCTAAACAAACACCATATCATGATAAAAACATAAGGTAATACAGAAACCTAACAGAGTCGCCTATTCCATAAATTGCATTTAAATGAACCACACATGAGTATCAAAACCATCTAATCTCCCTTCACGTACTTATTTGCTAAAATGAAAATCTCAAGGTATCCTAAAATCAACATGATAAAATCATTTACAAGAAAATTCTTTATCGGTGGGTGGGTGAATGAGGAAGGGTAGATTTGTACCATTCAAGAATACATTGAAGATGAAATTCATGCTTGCAACTAGTCACCTGCAATTAAGAGACTAGTCAATCGACAATAAGATCAATCTCAAAAACTTATTAGATTAAGAAGCTTAATAACCCTTGCACATACTGTGGAAGGCTCACTATCACAAAAATCTTCAAGGCAAATACTGCAAGCATCATCGCATGATTCTTGAATTCCTCCTTCAACAAAAGCTGCAGCCGAAGTCAGACTGTTTTCGGACATCTTTCCCTCTGCCATCCTGTCACAAAGCCGGATCCTGATTTAAAAAGGAGTAATAGAGATGCCAAAAAAATCCACATCCCATAATTTAAATCCGACAATCACTTTTCTGAACAATTTTATATCAAGTTAGCCACAGCATGCACCACAAGTTAGCTGGAAATGAACAACACATGGATGAACATTCGACAGAGAATATGTGGGATATGCTCCATATTAGAAGATCCATAAAATAGAGAAATATCCTGGCATTTAACAATCACACTTTTAAGAGTACATAAGAACTAAGCGTCGAAGCCACACTAACAGTCATATTAAGCTGAACTTTTACTTTTTTAAATGAAAATTCAGAAGAAGATATAGAGCTTTAAAGCACAACAAGACCAGATTATGTTGATGAAAGAGGGAATCCAAAAGAACCATAAAACCAAAACATATAAAATCTCTCAATGCGGTCAGATGACACAGATGAAGAAAATGCAATTTTCTATATGAGCTGGTATACAGAAACTTTTGGTTAATAGGAAATAATATAGTGCAAATTTGGGGGACATTATCATGTCTTAAGCATCTGGTCTGAAATCTTCCATGAAACCAAACCTCTGATGATTTTCTCCAGAATACAAAAACAAGAAGGGGATATTAAACTGTATATCTTAAAGGTTAAACTATAAGATTATTTCTACCTGGAAAAGAATATCCTACCATTTGCAGCAAAACTCTCTCTATCCCCCTCTCTCTCTCACACACACACAGAGATCAATAAATCCTAGATACCAAACTTCAAGACAGAGGCATCATAAAAATTCAACAACAATTGGCAAAAAAGAATCCAATATTTTTCTACTAAGCCACCAAATTACCTAAAAAAATCAATTCAAAGAATCTCAATTCTCAACTTCCCATTCAGGGGCTCTAATCATCCAAGAACTTAACCAACACCAATAACGAAAAAACCCACAAAAAAAAACTACTTTATCCGTTTTTACAGCACGTAAGGCATAAGAATTCATGAAATGGAGAGATATACTAACCAATTGTCCATCAATTTTACATGGCAAAAACCAAATCAAAAATAGATTTATTTATAAAGGGGGGCTGCCCTTTTTCTGGGTTTATAACATTATTTCTACCTGGAAAAGAATATGGCACCATTTGCAGCAAAACTCTCTCTCTCTCAGTCTCTCTCTCTCACACACACAGATCAATAAATCCTAGATACCAAACTTCAAGACAGAGGCATCATAAAAATGCAACAACAATAGGCAAAAAAGAATCCAATATTTCTACTAAGCCTCCAAATTACCTAAAAAAATCAATTCAAAGAATCTCAATTCTCAACTTCCCATTCAGGGGCTCTAATCATCCAAGAACATAACCAACAACAAAAATGAAAAAACCCCCCACAAAAAAAAAAACCATCTTTCTTCGTTTTTACACCACATAAAACATAACAATTCATGAAATGGAGAGATACACTAAACAATTGTCCATCAATTTTACATGGTAAAAACCAAATCAAAAAGGGGGGCGCCCCTTTTTCTGGGTTTACAATCGAAAAAGTAAACCAATCTAATAATCTGACATCAGATCAAAGCTGAGAGTGAGTGAAGAAACAAAAGAAGATACCTTGATGAGGGAATTTGGGGGCAGAAACAAGAAGAATAGAGAAGAATGAGGAGAGTTTCCTTTTTGTTGTTTTTGGAAGAATAAATTTATTTTCTTGTTTTAATTGTTGTTATCTTTTTACAACTTTTTTGGCGGTGATGACTTGAGTGGGCCCACACACACTGACACACACACACTAAGACAGAGACACGGTTTTCAGAGGATGAGATGAGACTTGAATGCTTGGTCTTTCACCGCCTACACTACTGACACGTGGCTTTCATTCTTTTTTTTTTATTTATTATTATTATTATTATATTTTTGTTCTCTCGAAGACTCAAAAGGACCACATAAACTTTACCTAAAATAAAAGGAGAAATTTTGAATAAAAATCCTACTCCATTAAAGATTGTTTATTTCAGCCCTTCTTAATTAGAGAAAATATATATATATATATATATATGGGAAAATATACACGATCATGGCGTATGCAAGATTCTAAAAAATTTAAAATTAATATAAAAATTAAGGGTGATCACTAATCTTTGGTCATGGAGTGGTTTTAAACGTTTTAAGTAATTGTAAAATTAATTGATTTGAAACTACTCCATAAAAAAATATTTTTAGATTGTACTTTATTTGAAAATAAATTACTCCGGAAGTCATCAAAATTATAATATTACTCAATATATTAAGAATTGCAACATTTTATATCAATCACAATATTACATTTTTTATATGAAAATTGTTGTATACCTACAATTAAGTGTTAGTTTAATTGAATTTGTAATCTTTATATTATAATCAAATTAAGATTGTAATTCAATTATTCAATTAATATTTTAAATACACATCATCATCTTTAAAATTAACAATTTCGTTAAATTACTAAGCATAAACAAATTAAACAAGACACAAAACCAAAATAAATGCATCATTAGCATAAACTCCCTGTATACTGGAGATTCTTAATTTTTGTAATTAAAACTATTACTAGTATAGTATTTTCAGATGTAACATGTTTTTGATGATCCTATCAGTCAATTATAAGTTTTTTTAATCATTTTAAATAGGAAAAAAAACCAAGGAATACTGTACTACTGTATATTGTGAAATACTCCCTCCGTCCCATACTTTCTCATACTTGAAGCTACAAACCAAATTGACACATGTTTTAATAAATGAGTTGTTTATTAGTATTGTGTAAGATAAAATGGGGGTAGTAAAGACTTTTCAACTTTATAAATAATAATAAATTTACTTTTTAGTGTAATAAAGTAGTGACATTTGTTATAATATTTTGATGTTTTAAGGAGGGTGTTTAAAAGTATTTTTGTCATTTTAAGTAATGTAGCATCAAGTATGGAACGCCCAAAATGGTAAAATGTAGCTTAAGTTTGGGACGGAGGGAGTAGAACACTGAAGCACGACCCACCCCAAAAGTAAAAGGGGTGTTACCTATAAATTAATTAAATAATGATCATTACTATTAATTTGAATTTTTCACAAGTTAATTATTCAGGGCCACCTTTTTAGAATTCTGTGTATGGTAAATATTTCAGTAGGTGCAATTATTGCATTTCCTATTTATTTATTTTTTGTTGTATAAAATATAATTAATGAATGGAACCCATCTCAATTATTATTGTTTGTATAGTGAGATCTTCAATACAGTACAAACAAATTGTCCTATGCACATTTAAAAATATAAAACAGGTATGGTATACATATTATTTTTTAAAAAAATAGATGTCACACATACTTTAATCCGATGTGAAGAATCAACTAAGTTTGATCATTTTATCATATAAGTTGAGATCAATAAATAAGTTCAGCTAATTTGAGGAAGATAATATTAGGAATATATATTTAAAGTCATGTTATGTATGGGCCTCATATATAAGCCCACTAAGATTAGGTCAATTCATATCTTGTATAAATCCCCTTGTACATTCATTTGTAAAGTAATTAAGAAAATATATTTTTCATCTCTCTATATGGTATCATCGAGTCCATTGGCTCACGCCTGATCCACCAAATCCTAGCCACCCTCCTCACTAGGGAGCCGCCGCCGTCTGTCACTTCCGTCTCTGACGCCCAGCTTTGCTGCCCTTCTCATCTCCGCTGCACCTTCTGTCACCATGAGTACCCCTGCATCCTCCAACACCTCCCTTATCACCTTCAAAGGTCTTGCCCAAACACTTTTGCAACTCACCTCCACCAACTATGGAGCATGGTCCTTCCCGCTTAGACTCCTACTTACTGGCCATGACCTATTTGGTTATGTCACGGGTAGGGCTGAGCAAAAACCGAAAAACCAAACCGAACCGAAATATGAATTCGGTTCGGTTTCGGTTCGGTTAGCATTTTTCTTAGATTTCGATTTCGTCTTATTAGTGAAAAATTCGGTTAACCGAAAACCGAACCGAATTCATTTAGGTTTAATACTTAGTTTTTCATTTATTTGTTTAGTTACTGTTAGTATGTTAGATTTAATAAAATTTGTTGAGAATTGATAGATTAGGTTTAATATTAAATGGTTGTTAAATCACTAAATGTTTGTTAAATGTTTATTTGTATTATTTGGACATTTATTTAAAATTTCATATAAAATGTTAGGTGTTTTCGGTTTTTATTTCGGTTTTTACCGAAATCGAACCGAATTATTCGGTTCGGTTATTTTCGGTTTTATCTTACTATGGTTCGGTTTCGGTTAATTATAATGAAATTCAGTTCGGTTTCGGTTTTTCAATTTCGGTTCGGTTGCGTTGCACACCCCTAGTCACGGGCTCACACCCTTGCCCTCCGTCAACCCTTCCGACCACCGACGGTACCACCTCCACGGTACCAAACCCTGAGCACTCCATCTGGGTGCGTCAGGACCATCTAATATTCTCAATCATTGTTAGCTCTATGTCTCCGTCACTCATTCCCTTTATTGTGTTAACAAAAACCTCCTCTGAAGCCTGGTCACTGCTGGAGAGTATGTACGGGAAACCCTCCAGAGGCCGCATCCTAGCCCTCAAGACAAAACTCATTTCTCTTTCCAAGGGAGCTCGCTCTATCTCTGACTTCCTCATGGATGTTCGTCTGGTCGTCAACGAGCTCGCCCTGCTCGGCATCACCTCTGACCCCGAAGATATAACCCTCAAGGTTCTAACCAGCCTTGATGATACTTACTGTGACATCGCCAATGCAATCCAGGCTTCAGAACATCCAATCTCATTTGCTGAACTGTGTGACAAACTTCTAAGCGCTGAGGCCCAGATTGCCTCGCGACCGTCCTCGGCACTGGCACATGCGTCCGCCTTGGCCGCTGGCAAGACCCACTATGACTCCTCGTGATCTGAGTCGAGGCCCAGATCCTCTGATGCTCGTCCTCGCCATTCGATACAAAAACCATATCTTGGCACGTGCCAATATTGTCGAGCACCTTGCCATACTGTTCGCACCTGCCCAGAAATCCCTTCGGCACCCTCGCCCTTCACTCCACCAGCAGGCCAGCATCGACCATCTTCCCAGGGCAGCTTTGCCCCACCAGCCTCTCGCCGTCCCAAACTTGGTGCTCGCCCGGCCTACTCGACACACTCAGCCTCCTCGTCTCATCCTGCCGAGCACTAGATACTTGACTCTGGAGCCTCCCACCACATCACGAGTGATCTCGCCAATCTCTCCCTCCACTTATCCTTTGATGGATCTAACACTGTGGAAATTGGTGACGGTAAAGGTTTACATATCTCATGCACTGGCTCAATGCATTTCGATCAACTCGTCTCTATTCGTTTTTCGAATGTTCTGGTCGTCCTGAGCATCTCGAAAAACCTCTTATCTGTCTCTTGCCTTTGTCGTGATAATGATGTTAACACCACTTTTGGTCAATCTTCCTTTCAGGTGCGAGATGGTCACTCGGGGAGCATTCTCCTCGTCGGGAGTCGTATAAATAATTTATACGTATGGCCGGCACAAATATCCAAACACTCCCCAACAACTCTTATCACTCAACATCTCACCACTACCACCTGGCATGCTCGACTTGGTCATCCATTAACAAAGATCCTCTCACACACTCTATCCAAGTTTAGTTTATCTAAAGCACCCTCCAAACATTTCAATTGTAACTCTTGCTCTTGTATCAAAAGTCACAAGCTTCCCTTTTATGATTCTAGCATTATCTCAACTAAACCTCTTGATGTCATTTTCTCTGATGTGTGGTCGTCCCCCGTCTCATCTACTGAAAACTTCAAATACTATGTCATATTTGTTGACCACTTTAGCAAATATATATGGGTCTATCCTCTAAAACGAAAATCAGATGTCTTACTAACATTTATCACATTCAAAAATCTTATTGAAAACTACCATCAAAACACAATCAAAATTGAGAGAAAAC
Source organism: Galeopsis tetrahit (assembly GCA_963675135.1). NCBI lineage: Eukaryota > Viridiplantae > Streptophyta > Magnoliopsida > Lamiales > Lamiaceae > Galeopsis > Galeopsis tetrahit. The sequence goes on from OY776124.1 coordinate 9,872,978, forward strand.
TACCATCAAAACACATCATTTTCTGAGTCTTAGCTAATTACAAAGAACAATTTTATAATTGAGAGAAAAACACACATTATAGACATTTACTTGGAGAATTAGTCTTCTTAAGAGTTTGATTTAATTATGGAATCAAGTGTGATTGTACCTTTGTACTAATTATGTTCGATATCTAGTAGAAAATGTTTTGATCTTTCGATGAACGTAAAATATTCAAGTTCATTGAAGATACAGTGCCTTCTACATATAGGTTACATACAAGAAGCCTGATTTAGCATTAAATCACTACTTAGGCCTCACTGATCTTTCAACCAAGTTGGTATATCTACTCCATCCCAGTCTCGAGGGATAGGAGAGCCAATAGCCTCCCTTGTAAGTCGATGAGCTTTAGTGTTCCCAGCTCTTGGGACGAAACAAACCTCGCACACTACGAGATCGTTCATCGCCTTCCTCGTCTCATCCACTGCAAACCCGTCCGTTGTAAAGCACGTCTCTTGATTCCTGATAATCGTAACCGCATTCAGGCAATCTGAATACACTCTAGCCTTTGTCATTCCCTTTTCTCTGCATTTTCTGATACCCTTAGCTATGTCCATCAATTCAGCTGCAAGAACAGATCCTGGCCTCGTAATTCATTTACGCCCAGCTGCTCTTACCCCTCCATTGCATTATGTATCCAATCCCAGAAATACCATTCTCCCCTCCTGTAGCTGCATCAGTGTGTATCTTCATCAAATCCTGCTCACTATCGTCTGATGCTATTTCTGGTGGAACTGATGAAGGTGTTGTGCTCAAGCTTGCGGTAAGCTTTGCTTGTTGGAAATTTTGCAAGAACAAATGGGCCCAACTCACGTCCATAAAGACTGAATTTTTATTCCCTACAGCTTGTTTATCTCGTTTTGCCCTTATAACACATATCTCCCTCCAAATCCCCCACATCATCGCAATCACTTCCTCCACTGCTATCCCATTATCCTCTTCCCAAAAAACAGATAGAAAGTCGATCGTATTCATATATTTCCCTTCCTTAATGATATTCCCCAGCCCAACCAACTTCCATATCTTTTTAACAAAATGGCATAAGAATAATGAGTGTACCGTATCTGCGTCGTGTTGTTCGCATAAGAAGCATTGTGGTGAGATTGGGATATGGTGGCGTGCTAAATTTCCTTCTGTTGCAAGTATGTCCCAAACTACTTTCCAAACAAAGATGCGAAGCTTTTGAGGCACATTCAACTTCCATATTTTCTTCCACCAGTCATATTCCATTCTGGTGCTTGATCCCTCCCCCTCTTCTGTTCCACTTGGCTTCAGTTTGAGCGCTACCTTATACCCCGTCTTGACCGAGTATTCACCTCTTGTCTCCAATTTCCAGAAAGGTCTATCTTGGTATTGTGTGTCGCCCACCGGGGTTTGTAAGATCGCCTCAGCCTCAAAGGGCATGAAAGCAGCCCTTACAAGTCTTTCATCCCAATCACCACTCTCAAGGATAAAACGACTAACCTTTGATGCACTGGCTATTCGTGATTGTATCCTTCCATTATGAAGATCACCTACCCATCTATCCTTGAAGATACCCATTCTCTGTCCATCTCCTATTCGTCAATGCATTCCTTGCTCCAAAATATCCCTACTCCAAAGAAGTGACCTCCATATGTATGAAGGGTTCGTCCCCAAACCAGCTTCCATGACTTCTTCGTGCTTAAAATATTGAGCCCGAAGCACCCTTGCTGCCAACGAATGTGGGCGGGATATCAGTCTCCATAGCTATTTCGCAAGCATGCCTTTGTTAAAAGATTCCAATCTCCAAAAACCCATGCCTCCCTCACTCTTTGGGCAACACATGTGCTTCAATTTCTTCCAAAACATAGACTTCCCTCCTTCGTTCTTTCCCCACCAGAATTGTGCACACATTTGCTCAATGTCCTTACAAAGGGAGGTTGGCAGTTGGAAGAGGCCATAACATAGGTCGGTATGTCTTGGATAACAGCCTTGATCAAAACTTCATTGCCATCTCGGAGAATTCTCGAACTTTCCAACTAAGCAGTGTATTAGCAACCCTATCTTTTACATAGGCGAACTGGATCCGTTTTGCACGCAAGGAGAAAGTAGGTAGTCCCAAATAGATCTAATGGCCCTGACTCATTTGTATGCCCAGCTGATCTTTTATCAACACTTTTACTGCTTGTCCCACGTTTGGACTAAAAGTGATGGATGACTTTTCGTAGTTCACGACCTGTCCGGAAGCCTGTTCATATCTCCATAATCCCTCCTTTATAATCTCTCCACTTTGTGCATCTGCTCTAAAGAATAAGAGGCTATCGTCGGCAAAAAGTAGATGTGTAATTTCCGGTGCTCCTCTGACCACTGTAACACCTGTGATTTGTTTTTGTGCCGTGAGCTGGCCCAGAACTCTGGATAGACCTTCAGTGTAGAGGACAAAGAGAAAAGGGGAGAGGGGTCCCCTTGCCTTATGCCTCTAGCCGGTTGTATGCTTCCCTTCACTTCGCCATTGATCTTAAAAGAATAGGATACCGTATATACACAATTCATGATCAACTCGACCCATTTGTTACTAAACCCCGTTTTCAGGAGGATGGCTTTTAAGAAAGGCCACTCAATACGATCATATGCCTTAGACATATCCAGCTTGAGAGATGCATAGCCTCTTTTACTTCTGTTATTTCTGATCCAATGTAAGCATTCGAAACCTACCGCCACATTATCTGAGATGAGTCGTCCCGGGGTGAAGGCACTCTGGAACTCATCCACCACATCTCCCATAACTCTCTTGAGCCTGTTGCTCACTGCCTTAGCCAGAATACGATACAATACGTTGGTTAAACTAATCGGGCGATAGTCCTTCAGTTCTTGCGGACTTTTTGTCTTCGGGATAAGCGTAACAAGAGTTTGGTTCCACTCTCGCACGCAGTCGCCATTATTTAGGATACCCAAAATTTGGTTCACCACCTCCTGACCAACTATATCCCATGATTTCTGATAGAAGTCCGCTGACATCCCATCCGGGCCCGGTGCTTTTAGTGGGCCAAGTTCAAAAGCCGCCCTCCTTATTTCCAAAGTATTGAAATCCGCATCTAGAAGCCTTTGTTGAGTTGTGGACATTTCTCTCGAGCATAAGTTAATCACACTATTCTGTTCAGTTGCACTTGGGTAAGTGCTCTTAAATAGTTCAGTGTAGAATTTCGCAATTACATCCATTATCCCATTCGGGGTAGTGCGCCATTGTCCCTCACTATCCAGTAGCCCTATAATCATGTTGTTTTTTCTCCTCCTCGTCGCTTGTTTGTGAAAAAAACTTGTATTACGATCCCCTTCCAAAATCCATTTATTCTTTGCCCGTTGCTGCCACCATATTTCTTACTGGGATAGTAATTTTTCTAACACATTTTCCACTTCTACAATTGCAGCTCTGTCCCACTCCTTGGATTCATCATTTTGAAGTACTTCCAATCTTCTTCGACATTTAGCTATCTGTCTTGGTAACCTCCTCCCTTTGTCATCCGCCCAAGTTGCTAATCCTGAGACAAGGCCAGTCATTCTATCCGTAAGGATGGTTCCCCTGCTTGATTTATTCCATAGTTCCTGCACTTGAGAGCAGAAATCTAGCTCTAAAGCCCAAGCCTTTCATAGTGAACCACTCGCTTCGGCCCTCTGATGTTGGAACTTGCATTCGGGGTAGTATTCATACAGACCGGCCGATGGTCTGAGGAATAGAAGCCAAGATTAACAACTTCCGCCCATGGAAATAAACTTAGCCACTCATCATTTGCACAGAAACGGTCCAAACGTTCAAAAGTGCAGTGTACTCCATTCCTTCTATTGCACCAAGTAAAAAAACGGGCCCTTTGCCCTCACATCTTCTATTTCCAGATCCCCCAGCACCCTTCGAAAGTTTTCCATCTGACAAAAAGGCCTCATACACTCAGAATTCCCTCTTTTATTTCTTGTAATCCCAATACCTCATTAAAGTCCCCCCCCCCCCCCCCAATAAACCAAGGTTTGACTCCCCCTTCATGTGACTTATGAATTTTTCTGAGTAACTCCCACGAAAATCTACACATAGAAGTGACCGGGTGCCCGTAGACACCAGTAAACCACCAACTAGAAGAACCAGTTTTCATTAAGCAGTCAATATGCCCCTTTGAATAAGAAACCAAACTAACATCAACAATATCATTTGCAAAAAACAAGAGGCCACCATTATTGCCTACTGCATCAACCCCTAAACAAACATTAAAGTTCAAGCTACAATTCCACCTCCTACCAACAACAACACTTGTTCTAGATTCAGTAATAAAAAGTACATCGGGATTTTGCTCCTTAACAAGAAGCTGTATTTTTTGGAATGCATGACGTCCCCGGAGACCCCTGGCATTCCAAACGATGATAATCATGGATTCTGGCAGGGCTGAGGTGGACCAGCTCCCGCCTTATTGTGCTCTTCCTCGCCATCTTCGTCACTCTTCGCCTTCTTCCCCTCTGCTGAGTCTCCCCAATCTACTTTCTTTTCATCTGCTGCCTTTGCTGAGCGAACTCTCTTCTTGTTTGGTTGGGTTGTAATTTTCTGACTTTTAGTACTGGACCCCCCCTTGCTTGTGGTGTTTCCCGTCGGTGTTGCTATCAGTTGCTTTTGTTTGTCCATGTGCATATCAAGGGACCGAAAGACCTGAGCATAGTATTGTGTATGTGGCATTGGTGTGAAAGGCATTTTCATTCCCCCAACTTTTCCATTCAGCTGTGGCATTTTAACTCCCAGATTTGGTAGAGTTCATATATGCTGTGTACTGAAGATTATTTCCATAAGCCTTCGCATAATCTTTCTCCGTGGTGGCTGCTTCCGGTATAATCATTTTCTGATACAATCTTGCCAGTTGCGTCTCCTTCCATCCTCTAGATGTCTTATTTCCGACTTGAGGGGCCTGCGTGTTCTTCTGTTGACTGGTGTTCGTGGGTGTAGTCTGTGGTTGTTTCCCTTTTAGAAGTTGTGCCTTCTTTTTTGCAGCTTCCTCCCTTATTCTACAAAATTCATCAAATTCTTTCTCACCCAATCTCTTCTGGCCATCCACCTTCAGCCAAGGGAAAATTTTCACCTCCCGTTTACCAACGTTTTCCCCTTCAGGAGACTCCTCCGGACAATCCTTAGCAATATGTGTTAGTCTACCACAATAATAACAGAAATCGGTAATTTTCTCATACCCGAAAGCGATAGACAGCCGAGCCTCTTCTGTCCGTATTAAAGTGCCACGCTCCAATGGCTTAGTGATGTCCACCTGGATTCTGGCCCGAATGCATCTCCCCCAAGTACCTTCCTCCGCTGGCCCTTCTATTTCGAGGACAGGACCAATATTTCCTCCTAGATCTTCTCCTAACTCCACCGACAAGGTATCGAGTGGGAGACCATGCATCTAGGTCCACAGAGGGACCTCGGTAAAATTAAGGTCCATCGCTCTTTCGTTTCCCTTTAATTTCTTCAGGATTAGTGAGGAGTCCTTAAAGGACCATGGTTGACGGTAGTGCGCCTTATTCATCTCCACCTTCTGCTCGAAGTCAAGGACAAAGAGTCCTTCGCCGATCTGAAAGACCTTGAGGGTTCCTTCCAATTTCCAAATTTTTTTGAGGGTTTGCCCTAGATCCGCCGCCCCAAAGGGTTTCTTGATGGTGAAACGTCCGGCCAGTAGATATTTCGGTGTTGTTGTAGCTTTTTTTGGAACGACATACTCCGAATCTTCAGTTTTAGAGATGGAGAAATGGGACATCTGTTCGTTTAGATCTGTTGCCATTACCGCTAGCCAAAGAAGATAGAGAAGAGCAGTCAAGTGTAGAGAGCTTGATGCAAAGGAGGAGGTTTGAGTGAGTGTTGGATCTGCACTCTAAAACCCAGATAAAATAGCCATTTCGGCCGACTTGTCCACCAATCCTAGTGTAGTTGGACTTACAAGACGGATTGTACTCGAGTGATTTTGGTATACGTCCAGAAGCAGTATCTCGGAAGTTGAAGAATTCCGGCGGAGGGTCATGATTACTGTTTCGGCGTGTTAAACCTAATTAAGAGGGGAGAGAGATGGATTAATTTTGTCTTTATGCAAATCGCACCTGCTCAAGGTGAGATCGCCCATAGTGAGCGCGTATCTAAATTTCTTTTGAGATTGTCCAAGTTCATTGTTGATTGATTTGTTCTTTAGTTTTAAAGTTCTCTTCAAACAAGTATTGAATGTTTTTTAAGTTCGCTACAATTATGAAAAGTCTTTTTCTTTTTTCTTTTTGTTTACACTTTGTGTGAATGGATTAAGAAAAGTTTACCTTATTTATATACTTATAAATCCATCCCAACGGACCCAACCCACAATAATTCGAAAGTACAATGTGAACTCAGCATATTCTTGCAATAATTTATAATTGATAGTGACCAAAACAATTAAAATTCTTATTTGACTTAGTACTATTGAGTTTAATTACGAACAATCCATTTCTATGGTTATACATTATCACAACTTTATCTAGAACAAATTAGTCAAACTCCTTGTCACAGCCACCTGTCTGGTCAACTCAGATGTGGTCCATCCCTTGTAAGTTGTAACAAGCTTCTTCCCCTTAAAATGAGAAAAATATACTAGTTCTTTGTAAGCTGTAAATTCATTCCAATGAGAAGGTTTTCGTAGAAATAAAAGATCAATTGGGTAAACACTAGTAAATATAGTTCATATATAAAATGTTAATGCTAAATGAAATTTTCATTTTTATTGCTACCAAACAACTTGAAAATAAGATTTGTCGTTTGTGTAAACGAGTCACTCATAAACATAGTCCAGACTCCATAGACTCCATACAGATTGTTAATGCTAAATCCAATTTTCATCTTCATTGCTACCACACAACTTAAAAATAACACTTGTCGTGTAAACAAATCACGAATAAACATAGTCCATACAAATTGTTAAAGTTAAATTGAATTTTCATTGCTACCAGACAACTTGAAAATAAAGTCAGTCATGTAAACAAGTCACTAATAAGTAGTCCTTGCAAAAAGTTAATGCTAAATGAAATTTTCATTTTCATTGTCACCGAACAACTTGAAAATAAGATTTGTCGTGTAAACGAGTCACTGATAAACATAGTCCATAGACTCCATACAAATTGTTAATGCTAAATCGAATTCTCATTTTCATTGCTACCAAACAACTTGAAAATAAGATTTATCGTGTAAACGAGTAACTCATACTCCATACAAATCGTTAATGCTAAATATAGTTTTCATTTCCATTGGTACCAAACAACTCGAAAATAAGATCGGTTGTATAAACGAGTCACCAATGAACATAGTCCATACAAATAGTTAATGCTAAATCGAATTTTCATTTTCATTGCTACCAAACAACTTGAAAATAAGATCCGTCATGTAAACGAATCACTCATAAACATGACTACAAATTGTTAATGCTAAGTCAAATTTTCATTGCTACTAGACAACTCGAAAAAAAATCCCTCGTGTAAACAAGTCACCGATGAACATAGTCCATACAAATAGTTAATGCTAAATAGAATTTCCATTTTCATTGTGACAAATTGGATTCAAGTGGATTCTGAATATACCAAAATCACCATCACTATTCACTAGTAACCAAATTCAGGTCTCAATCTACCACAGTAGTTCTGAGTTCTAACACACAAGGTAACAAACTAACAATCATGGAGGTGGAGAGATTGAGATTCATTAATGGAGTGTTCTAAGAAGGCAGAATATATACAAAATCCAATTCTATATGGTCCATTTACAAGTAATCATGAAACCATAAACGCGTCACCCATCAAATTTGCTCAACTTGAACAACATTTCAGGCTTTAAAAATTGAAGAAATCAAAGGGAGAT